>BRZY01000006.1:1257500-2507500 GCA_030159175.1 Glycyrrhiza uralensis
GAATTCCCATGTGTAGGGAGTGGGCCCAGTTCATTTAAATGGGCCACATGGGAATTCACACAGTGATAAAGAGGGCGTTGAAAAGACTATCAGATTGTGTTTTGCTAGCATTCCTCTTGTATAGAAATAACCAAAAATGAAATATTAGAGGTTTTAATGGCAATGTTATATGTATCTAGTTTCTTAATAACTTAATAAGATTAACTGCATTTACAAATTTACTTGTTATAATAACTTGCATCTTACACTAATGGCTTTCCTTTGTTGATAACGACAAACTGCAGCTTGTCTGCCCTAATTGAGAATAGGATTTTCAGTGTTCATGGTGGTCTTTCTCCTGCTATTTCAACATTGGATCAGGTTTGAAGGTCTACCCTGATTTATTTGTGTCTGAAGTTTGAGATTGTATTATAGCAACATTATATATATTATTTATTATTTATATCCAGATACGAACTATTGATCGAAAGCAAGAGGTACCTCATGATGGTGCCATGTGTGACCTCCTATGGTCAGATCCTGAAGATATTGTGGATGGATGGGGTCTGAGTCCCCGTGGTGCTGGCTTCTTATTTGGTGGCAGTGTTGTTACTTCCTTTAACCACTCCAATAACATCGACTACATATGCCGTGCTCATCAGTTGGTAATGGAAGGATATAAATGGATGTTCAATAACCAGATAGTTACTGTCTGGTCAGCTCCAAATTATTGCTACAGGTACATAATCAATCAAAATGTCTATTATTATTTGTGTTCTGATGTTTTTAATAAGACATTTTCATCTTTGATACAGATGTGGTAATGTAGCTGCAATTCTTGAGTTGGATGGAAATCTTAATAAGCAGTTCCGAGTGTTCGATGCTGCCCCACAGGTTTGTTGGCAAAATCACTTAGTATTGATTACTGTTATAAACTCAGCACATAGATAAGCTATATGAATACTTGTTTCCTCAAATAGTAGTAATGTGAGCCTCAATCCCTTTATGTCAAATCCATTGGTTAATGTGGTGAAAGAATGTGCAAATAATACGACCTCAGGGTTGCAATACTACCGAGGCAATGGGTCAGACGACGACTACTTCTTCGAATGAAGTTTTTATCCTACTTTATTTACGTATCAGCGAGATTTCATTTGGATTGTACTATCTTTGCATGTTTAAGCAAACAATTGGTGGTCCATGTTCTTTGCTACCTTATGATGATACCTTAGGATCCCCCCCTGCGTTAGAAAATTAATCATGTTAATTTGTCAAAATTGATTTTTGATTTCTCAAATTTTAATGAAACACAGGAATCAAGAGGGACACCTGCCAAGAAACCAGCGCCAGATTACTTCCTGTGAAGTGTATTTCGTTGTTTCTATGATCTGAATGCTCGAAACTTGAATCAAAGAGATTTTGTCTGACATGGGAGGAATCAGTGATGGACCATTATCACTTCGGGAGGGGCAGGAGTTCTGCATCCCTGCATGTGCATCTGCCTTCTTCTTGCATCTTTATTATTATAGCAGTGTTGTGAATTAATATGTGAATTTGCAATATATGGTTCTTACCTTTGTTCATTCAGAAGCTGTGATGGACAGAGGGTTTAGACTTTAGAGGGAAAATGACGTTTGCATATATGGAGAACTTGATTAGGGAGAGAATTGGATTGATCAGGGAATATTGGGAGAGAACTTTCCATATAAACTTGTGGAAAAACCCACTAGTTGAGTTTTGATGTCCGTTTGGGCCATAAAAGTTTATGATCTTCAATTTATGTAGCATGTGTGCAGATGTATTATTGCTCAAATTTTACACTTAGTGGTGGAGTCCTGCATTGCCCCAATTCAAAGGTTCACTTGTCAAAGAAAAGGGTCATTTTCGACAGAAAATCCTAATGCATACGAGTATAAATGCATGCAACTTTCTGATGTCTTCCAAATACGTGTTAAAGAGAGGCGTGCACTCAGCACAGTTCATTCCTTTTCTCTTTCTTGTGTTAAGTGATGATCTAAAAATAAATTCTTCTTCACAAAATACTTACAACTTAAATTAAAATCAGAAATAAAAGTATCTTAGTATTTTGGAGCCTCTAATCACAAATGATTCCCTTTACAAGCACCTTACCGTTGGACCCAATCCGAAAAATTTACTTGATATCTTAGATTCCAGATTCCGTTGGGAATCTGGGTTATGTGAGGGGGGTTATAAGCCGAGTAATTTGAAAGAAAAAAGAACTCATCTTTAGACTCTAAAATTCCATGCCCCTCTCATTGGGGTTCTTACTTCTTTCCCATTGAACCCACCTCCCCCCAAAATAAAAATGTAAAAAATAAATCGAGTGCTCAACCACGACAAATTGAAAGGGTGACACAGTTCTATGTATAAAAAACACGTGTATCCGTGTTATAAAAAAACGTGTATCTCTTGTGGCTTTATTTGGGTTTGTACTATAGGCAAAGGTTAAGATTACCAAAACAAAAATTGCATTTTCAAGACTCAGGATTCAGAATGTACTGAAGCGGAAGCGTAAAATAACAAGTCGCGTGTGTCTCGAGCTCACATGCTAATATATATATTATATATTAATAATTGATCACTACTATGCCAACTCCAACGCAATTTATTAACATAATACTAATTATTGAAGAAATTTCAAAACCAACTAACCATAATTCCATATCCTGTTACGTTTCCATTCACAATCACAGTTCCTGTTCTTGGTCGTTGTTTTCAGAAACCGAGTTCAAATCCAATAACATACTCAACAGATAAAATAGTAAGAAAGCATTCAACTGTTTCTTCTGGTTTTTTCATCATATGGGTGTATTCAAGATTTCATCTTTCACTGGCTAAACATTAAAATTGTCTCTAGATTCATTCAATAGCTTATAGGCTGCTATGTTGGTGTTTGCTTGATCATCATCCCTCACATCACAAGGCTCCACCTGAAAATTCATGGCACCCAGAATTTTTCTCCTTCTTTTATCCCTCCTGTTCATTTCAACCAGTGGTAGTAGTGATGATTTCCAGCATCATGAAGAAGAGGGTTTCATCTCTGTGGTTATATCTGATAAGGGCCTTGACTTTGCCAAGGATATTCTAATAGACCAAGCTATTGCTTCTATTGTTCAGTCTCAGCTGCCAGAAATTCAGAAGTCTGTCCAAGTCCCCCTTGTTGGAAAAGCTAATGTTGTTCTTTCTGACATCACAATGAAGGATATCCAAGTGAAGTCTTCATTTGTTAAGACAGGAGATACAGGCATTGTTCTGGTTGTTTCAGGTGCCACTGCCAACTTGAGCTTGAAGTGGAGGTACACTGTCAGCAGTTGGTTAGTCCCAATTGGAATTTCAGATAGTGGGACTGCCACTGTGAAGGTATAAATAAGGTCTTATGAAAGCATTTAACTTAAAATAAGTTTACAGTTCTTTTGCTAAATAATTAGTCCTTATAAGTTTATAGATGTTTATGGAGAAATTATACAAGAGAGTTTATGGAAAAATTAAAATGCATAGACTGATTTCAACGTAAACTATTGTTTAAATAACCAATGGTTATTGCAAGATTGTTTTGATTTACATTTCCATAAGTGATTGTTGAGAAGTTTGTCCAAACTAGCTCTAAATTTATGATGTTCCTTGCTTTTATACTTCATAAAAGTTGTGCCGTTTTGTTTTGATGGCTTGTAATTTACATGGTTGCTTTGTGCTTTAATCAACAAGGTTTGATCTTGAACTGAATAATAAACGTTTTCCACAAGTTGGTTATTTTGATAAAAAAATTTGTGTTATTCTGGTTGTCCTAGGAAAGCTGTAAAGAGGTCAAGGTTGGAATTGCATTTTGTCCCTTTCTGCAACTAGGATTAGATCAACTTGTTAAAACAAAGCCAATTGAATATAATCGAAACTACCAACATGGTGTGGCACGGGTGGTAGATACTTGAGTCCCTTAAGCATGATGTCGGGGGTTCGATCCCCGGCCATGTGTATGGAGAAGCATATGTTGGGAGAGGTCAACCTCTTAAATGGATCTCAGCAGTACCTCGAGGGATTAGTCTCCATAGTTGTGCGTGGAGGATACCCGCGTTCACCCAAAAATATAATTGAAACTGGAGATATTGAAAACAAAATAATAAAGATGTGGTATCTAGATGAACAATAAAAGACATGCGTTTCAGTACCTGATAGGAAAAAACCTGTGAGAATAATATACTTTAAATGCAGATAGTTAGTTTTTTTGCCCTCCTGTTGAACCAATAATATGCGTCACTCAGTTGTGTTGTGCTATGTTTGGAAGGTTGAAGATATGCAAGTGGGGCTTACTGTAAATTTAAGGAACCAAGAAGGAACTCTGAAGTTGATTCTCTTAGATCATGGATGTGATGTTGGAGATTTGTCTATAAAGTTGAACGGTGGAGTAGCTTGGCTTTATCAATTGTAAGCAATTTTCTTAAGCCTTGGTTTATGATATGATACATGGGAACTCTTCACACATACTTCCGTTTTAGAGAATTGTGATCTTTTATTGCTGATTGATGTTCCACATTTCCACGAGGAAGGCTTTGACAAATAATCACAATCCCAGAACTATGTTTCATTTTTATTCTTAATACTTTAATCTTAGTGTGAAAGGGACAAAACTTGGTTCACATTCTGGGCTCCTATATATATAGTTGAAGATATATGATTTCTTTGATTATTGCAGGCTAGTTGATGCTTTTGAAGGAAATATAGCATCTGCAGTTGAAGATGCCGTTTCTAAGCAAATAAGAGAAGGGATGGCAACACTTGACAATTTATTGCAATCTCTTCCGAAGACAGTTTCATTAGACAGTACTGCTGCTCTAAATGTTTCTTTCGTGGACAATCCTGTGCTGAGTAATTCTTCTATCGAATTAGAAATCAATGGTTTATTCACTGGGAGAAATGATGTTTTAGTACCTCAAGGTTACCACAGAGGATCTGATATTTCTGTTTCCCGTGGTGGTTTACCGAAGATGATAAAGCTTTCAATACATGAAAATGTTTTCAAATCGGCTTCCGAAGTTTACTTCGCAGTAAGTTTCTGATTTTGCATGGCTTAGTCCAATAACTTGAGTTTTCCTTCTTCTTTTTTCATTGTAAGTTCTATCCATGATGTATAATAGCTTCTTGTTACTTGTTGCATGTCTTCTACCCTAATATTGGTCATGAAACATTAGCTTGTTTCTGTTTAGGCTATGACATTATCTATACTCTGCAGAACAAAAAAGTACTTTCTGGTTCTACACTCTACAGTTTGCATGCTTGCCTGCATCATCTATATATACCTATTTGTGGAGTGAGTTCTATAATGAAGAAGTTTTGTCCTTGAACCTTTGGTTGGGTGCTTTGTGTTCAAATCACGCTGAATTTGGGATACTGAGTACTGACATCAAATAGGCCTCGGATTGCTAAGCGTCATAACGATATCGGTAGAATTGAATCATTTATTCCTTTATCAGAGAAAGAATAGTGCTCAGGCTGATTAGGTTTTATGTACTAATTCGGGAGTGGGGCTCCAATCAACTGTTTGCACAACAAGCTTTTTGTGATGGATGCTTTTTCATTATTATATACACTAAAATATAGTTTTGATGGCTTATGTTGTTCTTGTTCTCAGGCAGATACTTTGCAATGGATTCTTGATGAACTACCTGATCAGGACCTTTTGAACACTGCTGAATGGAGATTCCTCATTCCTCAATTATACAAGCAATATCCAAATGATGACATGAATCTCAATGTCTGTGTATGTTCTCCACCGGTTATAGAAGTGTCGGACCAAGATATTGGTGCTACCATTTTGATAGATATAATAATTAATGTTCTGGAAGCTGGTGAAGTCATACCTGTTGCATGCATCTCAGTGGTATATTTAAATTGAAGTCAATATATGCTTAAGTGGATAGTTTAACATTGTTTGAATCTTACACTGTTTAAGTAACTACCCCTCATAATATGCTATTTTTCTGCATTCTGACTAAGCTGTATGAAATTCAATCTTTTCACTCTTTTTGTCATAACATAATCATTATCTTATCTTAACATGTCCCATTAATCTTTCTTGTTGTTACAGGATATTAGTGCTTCATGTGATGCGGAGATCGTAGGAAACAATCTTACTGGCCGGCTTAAATTGAGGAAGTTCTCCACATACTTGAAATGGAGCAAAATAGGGAAACTGCACATGAATGTAATTCAGGTAAATAACAATAAATGCATTCATCTTTTCAGCCTGCAGATTTGTATTTTGAAATGAAATTGGATGAAATTTAACTGTAGGACCAAATAATTCCTCTATCTCGGGGAACTATTCTAGGATAACATAACCCACAGGTGTTTCTGTTTCAATTTGACATATTGTTTACCATAAACCACAGTGATACAGAAACTTGATTTATTGCACTCTTCAACCCATTTACAGCGCTTAGCCTTTCATGCTTCTCTTCACTGATGCATTTATAAACTATAATTCTGCACATTTCTTAGCACATATAGTAACAACATCTCATGTGCACTGTGCACACATAAATTATTCTAATTTCTACTTTGAAATATATGATTGTTAAACCCAAATTATTGTGTGTTTAGGCTATTATGAATCTTACTGTCTTGCTTTGTAAACATTTGCAGTCATTGACATCAACTGTCCTCAAAACCGTCGTCATACCGTACCTGAACTCGCAGTTAAAGAGGGGAATTCCATTGCCAATTCTTAATGGTTTTGCCCTTGAGAATGCCAGTATCTTGTACTCTCACCCATGGATTGCAGTGAGCAGTGATGTTTCCTTCTTAGGAGACTACTATCTCAGGAAGCTGCCAGCTTGTGTACAATAAAATTACCAACTCTCAGAGTGCACTTTGTGGTAATAAGGGAATATGAGGAATGAGCTACTTGCCAAGAAAGCTATGAAGAGTGAATGACATACATGCATATTGCATGGTCAGCTTCTTCACTGTGTTTCCTTCCATGTTTGGTGTAGCTTTGGACTTAACCTCTTGTAAATTATTCTGTACTGAGGATTTACTTGTTGAAAAACTTGTCAACAGTCAAACCTCGTTATTGGAATGCCATACAGACTCTTTATTGTTTTAAATCAGACATTGATATTTTACTTGTATATTTTATGCATACAATCTTGTGCTACCATTTTTATTTTAACACATTGTTTTGTTTTTAATAGATTTTTTTTTCATGAATATTGTTATCGTGTCTTGTAAAAATACTTACTTAAAAATAACATTTTAGTTTTCAAGAAATTAATATTTTTTTAATTTGTACTTCTTAGTTTTATCCTAAGGGAAAATTCTAACAAAACATTTTATACAAAAATTATTTCCCTTACATACAAATTTAACTTTGTTTTTATTTTTTTTAAAAATTAAATTTATCCAAATAAGTAATACACTTTTATTTATACTTACATAATAGATGTCACTGATGACAAACAAATTTGAGTATATCATCGGGGATTTGGGTGAGATGACACATGTCTCTCTTAGTTCAACTAGAAATCATGGAAATACAATAATCTTAAAACTCGTGTGATAGATCTTTCTCGTCTATAGAATTCTACTTGACTCGAAAGAATTAATCTCCACACGCACGTGGGGATACTGTGGTCTAAAATAAAAAAATGTCAAATTTGACAATATATTCACAGTTGAATTTCAGAATCCATACATATCTATAATTTTAGACTAAATTTTAAATGATCAATATCAATAATAAATTTACGATGATAAATTTGAGTTTCTAGTTAAATAAATTAAATCAGCAATTTAACAGCATTATATTCCACTTATAATCGCGGAATCTCGTTACGTACGAGTCATCAAATCCGAGTTAGGGGAAGGACTAGGAGACTCGGCGAGTTATTATTATAATATAATAACAGCAGCGCTTGTAAAACGTGCGTTTCTCTCTCCACTAGGGATCGTTTCGCTCTGGTCACCCACGCCACCCACCCATTACCCAAACCTCTCTCGTTTCGTTCTGTTTCATAAACTCAACTCAACTCACTCACTAACCCATCCCATCCCATCCAATCTAATTTCTATTTACCCCCAAACCCAAACCTCCCCTTCACTTCATCTCTCTCTCAAAATCTCAAATTCACTAACACTTACCCGCCAAAAAGTACACACTCTCAACACATATATGATATCTCCCTCTATATATAATTAAGTTGCCGCTTCTAATTTTCTTTTTCCTTTTTTTTTTCTCTTCTCTTTTTTTAAATCTCTTCTCTCTTCTTCCTCTTCCCTCCCTTTCTCCCTTTTTCCCTCTCTCTCTAGGGTTTCTCTCCGATGGAGGAGGTCCCGGAACCGACGCCGGATCCTCAACCGGCGGTGGAGAACGGTGGAGGAGTAGTGGAACCGGAGGAGCCGTGCAGCAAGAAGGCGAAGGTGGAGGAGGAGGTTGTGGCTTCGGAGGGGGAATTGAAGCGAGTGGCGGAGATTGTGTTGGTGTTATCAACGATGGCGACGATGCGAGGTGGAAGGAAACCAACCGAGGTTGAAGTTGAGCTCATGAGGGAGGCTAGGACCAAGCTCGCGAACCTCTGCCAGGGTCTCGCTCCAAAGGATATTGTTGCCGGTGAAGCTATTGGCACCGTCATCGAGGATCTCGGATTGAACTCCAAGATTAAGGAACAGAGGTTAGGGTTTCGAACTCCCAAGATGTCCATTGCCGAGAGGTATTCGCACGCTAAGTGGAAGGTAGTGTAATTATGCAACCTCTCAATTCATACCAAACACTTACAACAACTCCCTAATTTATTGAATTGAATATGTAGAATAAAGTGAAACATCGTATCATTATTCAATGAGCTGGTGAAGTTAAACTCTTAAAAAGCTTATGTATATCTTGCTTCTTGTTGTCATCGATGCATGAGTAACATTATATATAGTTTGGTTGTTGTGAGTATATATGTATGAGTTGAGAAAAAAGAGGATAAGAATGTTTGGTCCCTGGCTGCTAGTGCTTCTTATGCAATTATTTGTAGGAGGATTGTTGTATGTATGCTACTGAACTTTAATTGCTTGAATTGAGTATTGGGTTAATTTTCGGTTAATTTTCTGTTGCTGCTCATTTTAATCTTAAACTACCTTCTTCTGTGGGCATTAGGCACCTGGTGGAGTTTGTTGGAAAGACTAACTCTGTTAATGTGAAAAGCTTTTTTACTTTTTACTTTATGTTCGGTGCACAAGTAAGAGCATCTGTTTGTTTGTTAATAGCGTGCATGTAATGTTGACAATGAAGCTCTGGCAATTGTTTTGACGAGTTCATTTCACCTTCTTTTCTTATTTCTTCCACTGCTTTTTTGTTCGTAGATGGAGGAATCAAAGAAGTTCTCTGCACCTTCTACTACGTACACGTCTCAGCCCTTGCAAACAAGTGTCGGTGGAACAGTTGACAGTCACGTGACAACAAATGCTGTTCGAATTTTTGCGCCTGATAAGTCAAGCCACACAGCAATATCTTCTACAGGTACCGTGGTGCCTATTCCTCCCCATGTTTCTGCTGGTTCTTCTGCAGCGTTGCCATATCAATCGACCAGCAATGAAGGGAGACCGCCCGTGGTTTCTGGTGCAATGCATAGCAGTCACTTGGGGAGAAATTCATCTTCCTTAGTTTTGCCTAAAGTTGAACACTCACAGTTCAAAGTTAATGGAGGAGGATCAAATGGGCCTCCTTATGTGCTGCAAGTCCAAGGTAATTTCCTCCAAATCTCCTCACCGGTCCCATCTTCCAAGGAATGGTGGAGTTATGTTTCCAATTGATGAACAACTAATGGTGCAACAAGTTCTCACTTTATGATGGATTGAACACACTGACTTGGATTTTTGTTTTATTGTGATGTGATTCATAAAATTTTTAACTGTTGAGATATGGTCAAAGTAGTCCTTATAATGGTTGGACAATCCTCACTTCTTGAGCTAGCTTTTGGGGTTAAGTCTAGCCTAGCCCAAATTCCAAGATGCTATCGCAACCTATCCTAGATCTGTTATTAGGCCACCCGCATTTGTCCACACTCCAAATATCCAGTCTTGGGCATAAGGAGGTGTGTTGATATCTCACATGCCATCAACTAGAGATATATCCAAGTAGTCCTAAGGCTTGGGTCACCCTCACCCTTGAGCTAGTTTCTGGGTCGAGTTAGCCCTAGCTTAAATTCTAAGATTAATGAAATGTAACAAAGTGCTGGAATTTTGTGGTTATATACTTATAGGAGTTTCTTCTATATAAGACATAGAATGATGCATGAAGAAACCTCAAAGTTCACTAGATTGGTGTATATCTATGTCCTTTTAAGGTTATTGAATGGATATAATCTACAAGCAGATGTTGTTACTGTTTCATTGTTTTTCAAGAGTCTGAAATTTAATTATTGCCCCTCTTCCTTCAGTTGTCTTTTTTCCTCCAATTTTTATTATTTGTAGGTGAATGTTATGGAAATTGTAAAACTATGGGTTAAGGTTTTTAACTATCTATTGCCAATTTCTGCTTTTTTTTTTCATGGTTTTCATTTTTCAAAAAACTGGTAGTCTATTGTATGTTTATGATAAAATGCGTATTGGTGTATCTTTATGACATTTCAGTCATAGAAATGGAAACTGAACTTGAGAACTTTTTTTAAACTGTAGCAAATTTGTCAGCAAACCAACCGTTGGTTAATGCTCCAACATGGTCAATACAGACTCAATCTGCATCATTAGCTAGAAGTGCATCAGAAAACAAGGTGCCTACTCATAACTCTGCCAAGGTTGGAGGAACAGCTGATGTAGCTGTATCAAGGGTAGGGTCACAAATAACAACAGATCAAAGCTTTAGACCATTTATTACTCAAACAGCACCTGGAAATTTGTCCAGTATGCACCAGCCATTGCAGAGCGTGAACATGGTTCGACCTCCTTTGATTCCTAGTCATGCTGAAATTGCAAAGATTGTCCAGAGATTGTTACTACCAAAGTTTCCTGACCACCCCACATGGACTCCTCCATCAAGGGATTATATGAATAAGGCTTTGACATGTCAGATATGCGAGCTCACTGTCAATGAGGTTGATACTGCACTTCTCTGTGATGCTTGTGAAAAGGGATTTCACTTGAAGTGCTTGCAGCCATCAGTCTTAAGAGGAATTCATAATAGAGTTGATTGGCACTGCATGAGGTGCTTGAGTTTAAGTGGTGGGAAGCCTTTGCCTCCAAAATTTGGTCGTGTGATGAGATCCTCAAATACACCACCAAAGTTGCCCTCTAATACAGGTGGTATTCAACCATCTCCAGAGAAGAAAGCTGGGATATTAGATCCAAAGGTCATCCCGCAGATGTTAACAACAAATGGGAACTCTGTTCCAACTGTTTCCAGTGCCACAGTTGAGCCGTCATCTGAATCAAAGACCCCAGATATGAGGGATATACAAGATACCAACATTTCATCCAGCATTGAAACTATTGATGACAAGCCTGATCCAAACATATGTATGAAATCTGCAGCTCCTAATACTTCCACTGGCTTGCCAGGTGAAAATTCTGCTCAACAAATAAACTCTGAGGCTTCAACCTGTAAAGAAACTTCAGAATCTGAAACTCTTCCTAAATTATCTGAGCCAGCTAAATGTGAAAATTTGCAATCATTGCAAGACTCTCAAGTTGAGATGACAGTGTCACAAGACAATGCTGAAGTATCATCTGATAAACACGTTAACAGTAGTTTTATGATTAGTGAACAAAAGGAATCTCATGAAAGAGAAAATTTAACTTATGATGTCAAGCGTGATGACCTAGATGTTGCACAAACAAATTTTGTTGGAGGTTCTGGAACTAATATTGAAGGTGGACACCACTCTGCTTTATCTTCAGATAGCTCACATGCTGTTGAATGGTCTGGGGATGTCTTACAACTTGTAGATGATAAAAAGTTTTACCAATCTTGTGTTGTTGATGGAATAACATATAGGCTGCAGGGCCATGCACTTTTCCCGTCCAGCCATGGCAAATTAACACCTTCTAAACTTCAGGCAAGCAAATCATCATGCTTTCCACTGTAGTCTAGCAGTTGGTTATATCATACTTGTAAAATTTACCTATGAAATTGCAACATAAGTATGAATATTAAATAAGTCATATTATAGGTGCACTATACAGTTTCTGTTGTGATTTGATTGGTTTGCACTCTTGTGTGAAATAGTATCATTTTATAAATTTATAAAACTTTAACAAATAAACTTATTCCTATTTAATTTTCAGTCTATGTGGGAAGATTGCAAGACTGGGATAAAGTGGGTTAAGGTCACAAAGTGCTTCTTTCCTGATGATTTACCAGGGAATATTGGTCATCCATGTATATCTGAAGTCAATGAGGTAATTTTTTTTATCTTTATTCATACATCTTTATATATAAATTGGTGCATGTCTTTATTCTTATATGGATATCAGTTAATTCTCGCAAGTGTGAAAATTTGTCGTTGGTATGTTAGCTATCAGTTTTTGCCTAAAGTTATATTGATTTTGGTCATACATGCCTTTGTATCTTATAAACTGTTTATTAGTTGGAGTTGTACCCTCTACAGTCAATTTCTGTTTTGATCGGTATTCCCATCAAACTATAATGCTCCACCTCTTGGACATACTTATCATTTAGAACCATATGTTACATATGGATATTTTCTCATAGATATGTTTTCATTTTTCTTTGTTAAGGTTTATGAATCTAATAGTGATAGAACTGAACTGGCTAGCACTATTCGAGGCCCATGTGAAGTCCTTCCATCTGATAAATTTAAACAAGAAAATGACAGGCGATGTCAATTAGGAATTGAGGCAAGTGCTAGAATACAGCCCATTTTCCTTTGCAGGTTTGTTTCTTTATTCATTTGTCATCCTGGGTAGTTTTATTTTATTTCTTGCCCATTTCATTCACTTTATACAATTTTTCATATATGTAATGCAGGCATCAATTAGAAATATGTTTACAATTTATCATGTGTATTATGAGATTATAGTTATTACAGAAGGGAAATGGTAAAATCGGCATGTGGAATTATAAATCTCTGTTTATTACCATTATGTTTTACAATTTATCATGTGTATTGTGAGATTATGAGATTATAGTTATTACCATTATGAGATTATAGTTATTACAGAAGGGAAATGGTAAAATCTGACCACAGCCTTATGCTTTAGATGCTGAATTTTGTTGGTGTTTGAAATCAAATATTTAATCCATATTTAAGGTTTCATACATTCAGTATAGGTGTAGGTAATGTACTCTGCTTGTATGCCCACCGGATCACCAATCAATCTGCACTAAAATTGAATCTCCCTATTTGACACGGCTGATATATTTGCTTCGTAGATTTTCTTGTTTTTCGGGGTTTTAAAGTGATTTGACTGGTTATGCAGGTGGTTTTATGATGAAATCAAAAAGTTATTTCAACCTGTTACCAGTTGATCTGTCTCGAATATACATGTTTTTGTGATTCCTACACATTGCAATTTTGTGGTGAGTACTTGACCCCTGGTATCTGTCTAAATTTTTAACAAAGACTTTCTTTACCCTAATGTATCTACTGAATCTATGAAATCTAACTCAATGAATCACTTGTGTGCGGTAATAAAATTGTGGGAACATTGGACGCTGGGGATTATATTAATGAATTTGGCTTGAGTTCTTTGTTTACAGGCGCTGGAGCCTCTGTAAACTCGGGAACTTGCCTTGTACATCCATAAGAGTTTACCTATTTAATAAATAATATTAAAAATTCATAGAATCCAAACATAATATAATAACATGTCCATAATCAATTGGAAAATTAATGAAGCAAACAACAGAAAATTAATTGGAACAACAAACGAGAGAAAATTAATTGGAAAATTGGGATGACAATCATAACATATAAACAAATGGAACCTTCAAGTGGTTTTAAACAGAAACCAGCCTACATGCAAACGGAAATTGAGAACACCATGAACCGAACAGAAGATTGAACCCAACAAGAAAAAACTACTGTCCTAATGCTTTCAAACTTTCAAGTAAGAATGAGATAACAAATATAGAAACTAAGGACACCATGAACCTGACAGAAGATCGAACCCAACAAGAGAAAACTAGTGCTAATTTTTTAACAGTGAGATTGGGGCATGGACAGCGTAATTTTTGAGAGAGATACGTCGTTGAACAAATGTGAACTCAAGCATGGAACAGACCAAGAACAGACGAACAGAGAGAGTAAGCAACAAACTTGAGCTCACTTGATTCATTTATGACAAATATTTCCACTTCATGGACATTAAGTAATATACTTTTGCTTTATATATTTCCTTCTTTTAGCATCTTCCCCTAAAATCAGATACGGTAGTGAACCAGACAAATTGAAGCATGCATGACGTGTTGGTGTTATAGATAAACTTGGACTTTGCGGTTTTAGAATATCTGGTTACTTTCCATGTGGATGCAGGTATTTGGGTGGTTTCAAAACACTATTTTTTTAAATGGGTAATTGAGCATACATTAAGATTCATGAGAGACCCATTACAAGGCACATCGCTGCAGCATTTGCCTCCCCATGCAAGAATAGATAGCCGGGAAGCGTGAATCGCATTTGATGTAAAATATGTAAGCTGAAGCTGTGACTGCTTAGTTTAGTTTTAGCTCTATTAGTGCTGTTCCTTATAGATATTCATTCTGTATAATTCTTTTTTTTTTTTTTTGTGTACGTAGGCTCTTTAGGCCCACTAATCACATTATTATCTTTGAAATTAGATTGCCAGTGTAGTCCACATAGTGTGCTGGAATTGTATAATATTTCGTTTGTACAAAAGTCCCTTCTAAAAGCATAACCATAGGAGGGAATTTCGTTGGTCATTGGACGCCAATTCAGCGATTAGCGATGATTTTTCTAGGTAGGGACAAATAATGTATGAACCTTCAATTCTGCTGGCCGAGCCTGAGCTTAATATTGGGTCATAAATTATTTGCATAACCATCAAATATCTGTTTCCCGACATGAATATGTTATATTATTCTTTCGTATCTGAAGATGTAGTGAACGAGAGAAATTTTGTTTCAATAATAATAATTACTAAATTGTTATTTTTTATATTTTGTTTTTTAATATTTGTATTTATTTTTTATGGTGACATTTATTTATCTAAAACAAATAAGTACTTATTAGGCTTTACATTCGAGTTGATAGTTTTGTAGAACTAATATGTACAGATGTTGATCAATGGATATTAATCATCGAAGAAACCATTAAATACTTTTCACCTATGTTATGGTAATAAGAAAAATCCTATGTACAATCCAATAATTATACTTATTTATTGTCCCTTTTGTCTACTATAATTATTAATCCTGGTGCATTAATCATTATCGTATCTTGATCTATTCATGTGATGTGACTATGGTTGGCTAAGTTTGTTAAAATAGACAGGATAATTAATAGTATTGGTGAAAATAGAAACGAAAGGATTTGAAAAGCTTCAAGATTATGATAAGTCTAGCTAGCGTTGGAAATGCAGAGATTTCACGCAGATGAAGCACAAACAATCTGCACTTGCTTTCATGTATGTATTCTATATTCTATATTCAGTTCTTTCATTTTTACTCCTTTTATAATTTTATGTTGCGGAACATTAATTAGCAGATAACTTCAACTCCTAAATTTCATGCACATCTAGTCTTTCCCAATATCATTGAATTCGAGATATATTGATGGTTGCTGACTTACTTGCTTCAAGTAGATCCAACCAAAATATCAATAATTTCAAATCAACATTTTGATCAGATGAACTCGTATACACCATCGTGGAATAAGCCTATCAATTTTATACTTCCTCCTGTCCTTTTTATAAGAAATATAGTACAAAATCATCAAGACCAAGGAAGTGTATTGGAATTGGTTAATTATAATTAATGATGCTATAATTTTCCAAAAGTACCCTTTTAGAGATTGGTGACTTTTGATATTACTCCCTCCGGATTCGAATATAAGAAACAAGTTACTTTTTTGATTCATTGAATAACTCATGTATCTGGTCTATACCAGATACATGAGTTATTCAATGAATCAAAAAAGTAACTTGTTTCTTATATTCGAGTCTGAAAGGAGTATTTTTGTGGGTCTCATAATAAATAAGGACAAAGTTGAAAATAAATAATTAATATTGGTGAAAACAAGACATTGTTTCTTATAAAAAGAATCATCAAAATGACTCTCTTTGTTCCTTATACATAGGACTGGAGGGAGTAATTCCATAGACATGTGGATGATTGCCTCAATTTTATCAATATTTATGTATATTCTTCAGTATTTATACTCGCTCTGAAAATCCGCGTAGTGGGACTTGGAGATCAATCTCTGCGTTGGTTAATTATTAACCAATCAGATTGGTAAGAAGACTTCCTTGCTATTGAAAAATCAATGCACTAATTAAGTCTGGATACATATAGAGGCAAAGCCTATGTCCTTTTGTGAAAACAAAACATATTCACACTCTTCTTTTTGTCGTGACATACCACTCTACGGTTTTATTTTGCCTGAAAAGTCTAATACAAATAACTGCCATGCTTGAATAATTCTGGGAACGTTGTTCCTTTGTAGAGTTACAGATCAATATTTTAGATTTAGTTGTTCTTCTGAAGTTTGCATACGCATATGGGGTTTGCTTAAATTTTTGAAAATTAGCTAGGCCAAGTTAGATGCCTATAATATATGTGGCTAGCTAGATAGAGATCACAAAATGCCACTAACAACCACGTAATTACTACGTTTTGTTTCCAACTATAAATGTATGGAGTTTCCAACACTATATAGTATATAGCTACCCCGGCTAGTATAGTCCTTAGTATATTCCCTAAGCATGTTCCGTAATTACATGTTCTCCTTTTTATCTTTTGTAGAAGCTCATAGTGGATAATATAAAGCCAGAAGATTTTTCGACCAAAAAAAAAAGCCAGAAGATTTTGTACATGGTTTTCGATCAAATTTTG
The DNA here is from genome assembly GCA_030159175.1 of Glycyrrhiza uralensis. Classification (NCBI taxonomy): domain Eukaryota; kingdom Viridiplantae; phylum Streptophyta; class Magnoliopsida; order Fabales; family Fabaceae; genus Glycyrrhiza; species Glycyrrhiza uralensis. Next base: position 1,274,506 of record BRZY01000006.1, read on the forward strand.
GTTCTATAGTAGTTAATTAATAGGCGATTAACCGTAGTGGTTTTCGCGAATGGTTGTTATTGAAAATAATATATTATGGTTGACTTTGTAAAAGCATGATCAGGAGAACCACATCAACTAAGTTTAATTAATATTGCAAGACCAAAATGTTCCTCTTTAAAATTGCACAACGTTTGATTAAAGGATCTAGAATTAAAGCACAAACATCAAACAACATAGCAAGCGCATTATTCCCATGACATATTTTAATTTGTTTTAAATTATGATTATGATGAGGTCCCTGATCCAAAATCCAAATATATGAACCAGCTGGGGGGGGGGCCACACAAGAAAAACTACCGCAGAGAACCCAATATTGCACAAAAGCATACATGCAAAGGGAAAAGAACATAACTACCATCTTTTGACCATCCCACCATATACATTTGATCTCTCTTTCGATGCCTAGCTAAAAGTCTCCCATTTGGTCGAATGACCTTATTTAGTAACTTTGGGTAGCCAACACAATCATTTAACTATTTTGGTTCCACCAAGAAAAACGAGTTGTGGTTATTACTCACCCACTAGTCAATGGTCACAGATGTTGATATTGATTTGATTCTTAGTCATAGAATTTAGTATATTTGATTTATCAATGATTTTTGTGGCCTAATTCATCCCTATAAAACTAGTTTGTAAGGTGAGTACTGTTCATGCCTTCTAAATACTACATTGGCCATATTATCTCTAGTCGATGTGTGACTCTATACACTTAGAATCAAATTAATTAAGGAAACCCAAGCCGATATATATCTACTAGCCAATTAATGCTTTTAGGTTCTAGCTAGTGGTCATATATTAGAGATGTGGATACATAGATTAATTATGACATTATTGATATAGTCATATAGTAACAATTAAAATATGTATACCCAATAAAAAAACAAAACAAAACAAACTATGTGTAAGAATTAATTCTGTATATTAAGGTAGTGTTTTAATTTGGTGATAAAAATGGTAGTAATTAACAAAAGAAATAGGCCTAGTATCACGCGAACCGGCGACTATCACGCAGCGGTGATTTGGACTTTGAATTAAGGAGCTCCTCAAAAGGGATCGAGCGGAGGCTAGGGGGCCATTCATTAGCTATATATCTTTGCTGAAAAAAATCAGATATATAGATGACAAGATTCCCAGTTAATTTGGATTATATATTACAGTGTCAAAATTTCAGAGAGAATTTATCTTATTAATTAATTAGTGGGGTTAATTTGAACAATGCTTTTGTTGTGAATAGATTCCTTTCTCACACCCTTTTGGGGTGTGTAAAGACTGTGGATATTTTCATTTCAAATAGCTATAGCTAGAGTCAAAATCACATCATTTACTTTTTCCCTTCTGAGATTTGGACTGTGGAACTCGAATATCGTATCTCGTTCGGTCGTGGTGTTAAACCCAAGAAAACTGTGAATTAACAGAAAACATTAATGTCAGTCACTTATATTATATATGTTGCTATTTGCAATTTAATTTGTACACATTATTTAAAATTCAGATTGATGTAACTGTTCATCGAATAGAATCTTAATTTCAAATTAACTAGATGTGTAATTAATCTGAGAGCCTAGTCATATACACCAATAGTAATGGAGCAAAACTAAACAAAGTTTTCGCGTTAGTTTCCTTTCATTGGATATTGAAATTAAACAGGACACTCCGATGGGCAATATTCCATGCATATATCTAGTACCCCTTTTTTTTTTTTTTTTAAATGGATCTTATGAGAAGACCAATTGAAAGGAGGTGAAAAATACAGATAAACTGCATGCTCAAGGGAGAGGTAGGTAGCATATTATTGATATAAGAATTTAATTACTATGCACGCTCAATGTAAAAAGATTTTACACATGCATTTAATTATATTTTATCATGTAGATATTTGTGTAGATATTTTAGGAAAGAATATTACTAGGTAAGTGACATTATAGTGATCATACGATTGAATGCATGTGTAAAATATTTTTACGTTGTCAGTGCATAGTAAATAAACTCTTGATATAATAACACCTATGGCATCTATCTTTATATATATATTTTTTATCAGTACACCTGTCTTTATATATCTAGTAACAAGTAATAATAAGATCTCTACACTTGCGAGGACGTACATGACCTTTCCACAGCATTTTTTACTTATGCGGTGAAGTTAAGTATTGCAAAGCAACTTTGTTTCTCAAAATAATGTGCTTTAAGAAATGGGCTTATATAAGTGAAATTAAGGCCTATATATGCGCTTAAGTTAAGAATATATATCATATATGAGCACACAAATTATCTTCTCCCAAATTGTAGCTATATGTACATTGGTGATCAGCTTTATTTAGCAAGACACAATTTATTTTATTTCATTAATGTGGCATTTTTTATTCGGTGATTTTTATATATTTTTAAAATTTTCAATATCTTTGGTGCAAGATATAGTACATGTACATGCACATGTGCTTCTATAGTAAATGACATTTGTTTTTGTTATGATCATGTATTTTCTTTAGCTTTTAAAACAAGTTTCTTAATAAAATATGAATTTGAAAATAACCTTTCAAATATCTTAATGTACGAAAAGGTATATAGACAACCTTATAAGAAGTTAGAACACACAGATATGATATATGTAATTAGTAGCATGCTGTTAATCTGCTGGATTCAGGACTTAGGCACATTTTTTAATAAATATTGATTGATGATGATTTTTTTTTTTGAAGCGATTGAGTGATGATGATTTACTTATTATATATATAGGCTTTTTAACTCAATTGGTGTAATTTCATAATGAAATTACCAATTTGGTATACTTTCAAAATTATTTACCAAAATAGAGCAAGTCATATACTCCATTGTCGACTTTGTATTTTTTTTAATTACATTGAAGTCGGAGATGAGATATACGACTTTACCTTTATTTTTATTTATTTTTTAATTCTTGCATGCATAAATAGAGGTCACGATTTGCATTTTTATTTTTCACTTTTGTGAAGTCGTAACCCCATTATACGACTTACATGTTTTTTCTCTGAATTACTAAATTAAATGTGAATTGGTTAGGATTAACGAGTATGGCAACTATATGTTCGTTTCTCATAAATCAATTATCGGTTTCCATTTTATTCTAAAAAATTCCAAAATTGGTGCGTCACTATTCTAGGCATGTGTCACATTTGTAAACATGTTATGTGAGCATCAAAGATTCGAAGACTAGGGATGGCAAAAAAATCTGTACCCGCGGATATCTGCGGATAAAATCCGTTACGGGTATGGGGCGGATATCTTAACGGGTACCCACGGGTAAATTAAATGGGTATTTGAGGTACCCGCCAATAAATGGGGATGGGGACGGGTAGTGAGGTATCCGTGCCCGCGGGTACCCGTACCCGTTAGTAAAATTACAAAAAATATTATTTTATTTATATACATACCTAAAAGTCTAAAACACCAATGCACAATTTGATAAGTATTAGAGTGTGATGCATTACTTTTAGTTATTGTTTTGCTTTGTTTTAATATTGAACAAAGTGAATCCAAAATATGTATTATTGTTGTGTCATGTATTAATTCTCACACTCATATTTTTTATTTTTTATTTTATAGTTTTATTTGTTTTTATTTAATTGAACAATTATTGATATAACAATTGAGTTAAAATTATATGATTAGTATAATTTGGTCTTATTAATATGATGTTCATTATGACAAATATTGTGTAGAAATAATTTCTTTTAATAGAATTTTTGTAATTTTTTAATATCCATGGATATCCGCAGATACCCGCGGATTTCACGGGTACCCGCTAAAACGTAGATAACGGATACCCGTGAGGGTATGGGATGGGTACGGGGAGCGGGTATATTAAACGGGGCGGGTAGCGGGTAGCTACTACACGTGCCCGCCCCCGCCCCATTTACATCCCTATCGAAGACCCCTTTTGTGCCTGTGAGCTAGAACACGGGTAATTTTAATTGGATGGAAGGGGTAGCAAGCAAAGGTAAAGGAAGAGAATTTGTGGTGCAAAATCCGGCCGGATGTTGCTTATTTTAAAACAGGCTTAAATCTGTTTTTAGTTCTTCATTTTTTACTAAGTCTTTCAAAAATAAAACGCGTCTTTTTAGTCATTTATTTTTGAAAATTTGTCACTTTTAGTCCCTAGGGCTATATTTTAAATTTGAAAAATATTTTCTAAATTTATACTTTGACCCCTCCCAAAGCCTGATACTCACCTTAACTCGTTTTTTTTATCTCTTCCCCCCTCCACTGATGCACCGTGGCCCCCATCCCCGCGCGGGCAACGGATGAGCTCCGCGCGGCCAAGGGAGGCTGTGCACAATGGCGGGAAAGGAGGCGGCCACTGCGATCGCACAGGGATGAGAACGAGAGAGAGTCCGCACGCATCTCGTGGTGGCTTCGAGGGAGGACGTTGGAACTACTCCTAGCGAGGATGGGGGTCGCGGTGCATCAGTGGAGGGGGAGGAGAACGCGAGGATGGGGGGTCGCGGTGCATCAGTGGAGGAGGAGGAGAACGGAAAAATGGGTTAAGGTGAGAATCAGGTTTTGGGAGGGGTCAAAGTATAAATTTAAAAAATACTTTTTAAATTTAAAATATGACTCCAGGGACTAAAAATGACAAATTTTCAAAAATAAAGAACTAAAAAGACGTATTTTATTTTTGAAGGACTAAAAACGAAACTCAGTAAAAAATGAGGGACCAAAAAGAGGTTTTGAAAATATATCGAATATTCTATTGACAATTTATAAACTTTATACTCTTTTCTTTTTTACTAATGATAATATATAGAACTATTTCTTGTCTGAACTGTTTTTGAGAATTTTCACTACAAAAGAGAGACTCGTTTTCACAATATGAAGTAAATGAATTTTATTGACCATATAAACAAAGGAAATCGATAAGCTTATCTTTTCGGAACCTGGTCATGAAGCTGAAGAATGATTTGTTTATAAATTGTAACATATTGAAAGCAATTTAGCAACTTTATACTCTTTTCTTTAATTTGACCTATAAAACTCTAGTTTCTTGCTCAATTGTTTTTAAGCGTTTTCATTATAAAAGAGAGAACACGGTTCCACATTAAAAAAGAGAACATATATAAGCAAAGGACAATAGGCATACTGTTGCTTCATTAATTTGTTAGTTTGTGGTGTGTAAAGAAAAATATGTAGGAGGAGTAAGAGAATAAACATTTATCTTTCTCTACAGTGATGTCTTTGCACCCTGGTTGGATACATTTTGTATAGTGATCAATTATTTGTTCTCTCATAAATTGCTAAATTTGAGTATAATTTGTGCATTGTTTCCTACTAATAAACATCTTTTACATATATAAAAAAAAAATTCTCTTAATGCTTATGGGAGCTTGAAGTGGACTGTAGTAACTTCGAATTCATCTACTACTATTTTAAGGAGTTGACTCCTCTAAAGTGAGTAAGTGTAAATCAAGGGATGATCAAGGAATGATTTAATGGGAGCTTGAGAAAATTATTAATGGTTAAGATTAATTATTTTACACTCTACAAATCCCCATTTTAATTCCGCAAAAGAAATATACCAGCCTATTAATTTATTTGTTAGGTACAATCTGAACCTTGATTTCTGGGGTGATGACTTAATTAACCATGAAATAATTAACCATCATTTGGCCTTTAATGGATTACTTTTTGACTCTTATTATTTTATATTAAATCCCCGAATAGCCGACAAATGTAATTAATCTTCCAACAAGTATACACTTAAAAAAATGTAAAAGTTGCTTACTAAAGGGTAGTCAATTTAATTTGTCATTGACAAACATAGGCCAAATGAAAGGAGACTTGCGTACCCTTAAGAACCATTATGTCACCACCTTTGTTTTTCACCAATTAGCTAGGTAGCTAGATTCTCCTTATAATACGTATCATTGCTCAATAATTTCCAATACACATTAATCTAAAGCTCCCTAGCTAACATTATAAATATTTTACTGTAAACTTCTTAATTAATTATGACTTATTTAATTGATGCATGCATTTGAGCTAATTAATGTTCTATGTAGTACTATTCAGGCGAAAAACTATGATGGAAATTTTGTATAGCACTTACTGACTTATGATTTAGTACTTCCTTTTGCAGATTATATAATCAATGTAACATTCTGATATCAAATTATATAGAGATTAATGCAATAATTAAGATGTTTATAATGGATGTTGACTGACCTGGTATTATCAAATTGTTTCAAGAAAATATTTTTTTTTTTAGTTTTGTATTGAGAGATCTTTATAAATAGTATTTTTAAACTTTTGGGGTTTGGATGGTTTGCAGTATAACGTGTAATTTTAATCTAACGACTTTTGTTCAACAAATTTAAATATATTTATAATTTTTGAGTTATGAGTTAATTTTTACTTTTTGTAATTGAAAGACTTTAAAATTAAAAATAAAACGTGTGATGTGATATTAAACTTTCGAAGAAGCTAGCTTACAACTTGTATATATCCTATTGTGAAAAAAAAAATCTACAATATGTTATAATAGGTGAATAAAATATTGGAGAGTATATACTCATGTGTCTAGCTTCAGGATATACAAAAATAAAATTCGGCGCCAGTCTTGGGCCATCCTAGTTGCATGTGAGGCCCATACAAAAAATAGCACTACCCTTTTTCTTTCAAAACAAATGTTGTTCCTTGACAAAAAAAAAAACAAATGTTGTTCCCCCGCCGAATCCAAAGGTGTGTTTGCCTCTTCCCCTTCCACCGTTTAGGGGTTGTCTCTGTGCCTTGCTTTCTTGCTGTCCCTCGATCTCCGGTGGGGGTTCGTCTGGTTCGTCGTTGCTGTCGCAGCGGTGTCTAGATCTCCGGTGGAGCTTCGTTGCAGCAGCGTGGTCATGGGGATGATTTGTGCGTTGTGGAGGTGGAAGATGTCCCGTCTGTTTTGCGTTTCTTCCCCTCTTGTTGTCGTCCGTCGCTATTGGTTGTGTGGTACGCCGCCGTCTACTGGGGCCTGTAGAGCTGTGGTCTGCCAGTTTGGGAGGTTGGAGAACCATCCTTAGCTTGGGGTCGAATGAGTTTCGGGCCAGTTTGGAGGTGCGTAATCGTCTTCTTCTCCTTTCGTGGAGGCTTACAGCCGCTGTCCTTGCAACCGCGTCGGCACTCCTTTGTCCTTGCCGTATCTGCTGTGGCTGGGGTTGAACTATTGTTTGTGGCAGGTTTCGCCTGTTGTTGTTCTTTTGTTGTTTTTGTTGTGTGTTGTTGGTTGTCGTCTTTTGTTTGGGGTTTTTTTTCTGTTTTTCAGGTGACCTCCTCTGTGCTTCTTATGCGCTGTCGTGCGTCTCGTTGAAGCATCACCACCCTCTGACATCTGCGCAACTTTGGTGAGGCTGAAGGTTGTCAATGCCCCAAATGGGCCTTACCCCCTCAAGTATATCTTTTTTCTTGTCTGTGGTGTGTTAGGATAGTATGTTAGGCTGCGTAGGTATTTTTTTTCTTATTTTGTTTGTTTTGTTCGGTGTTTTCCTTTGTTGGTTAGGCAGTTGGGAGCTGGTTAGGCTCATCCAGAGTATAGCTTGAGCTTATTGTGTATGGGGTAGCTGTTGCATATTTGTTTTGGGTCTTTGTATACCGTGTCCCTTCTGTGTAATGTTTAGGTTTCGGCCTATTTCAAAATAACTCTCTCTTTGACCAAAAAAAAACAAATGTTGCTCTTCCTCTTACTAACAAAAAAAAAAAACAAATGTTGCACTAGCATGAAGTTGTTGGAACCGTACGATTTACTTTTTTTTTTTTATCTCCAAGTGAATTGTTCTCTCTCTCTTTCTTCCGGTAATTTCTTTTTTCGTGATTGGTGATTTTACGTTTCGTTGCGTTTTCATAAGAATAAGGATGTTTTTGTTCAGAAAAACAGTCATACAAATTAGCACCATTCTTTTTTTCATTTCCCCTTTGCAAAGAAAACGGCTTGCTAGCCTTTTTGTATATCAAGACAATTCAACAACATAAGCTAGCAGAATAAGCACATAAGGAGAGAAAAAAAACCTTCCACCTCCGCTTCTCTCTCTCTCTCTCTCTATATATATATAAACTCTTTTGCCTCTTAGTTTCCCTATCTTAACTCTTGATTCTCTCATACATATACCCATCTCCTCTTTTCTCATCATATATATAAACAAACCATTTTTGGTTCATTCATTCCTCTCACATCGCTAACTAGCTAGCTGATCTAATTGCCTGTAATATTCATGATTATGTCTCCAATGGGAGAGAACAATGTGGTTGTGTCCAATATGGAACTGGAGAAGTTGTTTAGCATGAAAGGAGGCAAAGGAGAGTCCAGCTATGCCAACAATTCCCAAGCACAGGTACTATATACATCAATTAACTATAACTAACATATACATATCTCTTGTTTTTCCAATTCTAATAAATATTTAGCTCGGACAACATACTTATCAAAATTCAAAATAATCAACATGGCATGAGTGGTAGTTAAACCCGAGTCCTTTAAGCATGATGTCGAAGGTTCGATTCTGGGCAGTGTGTATGGAAGAACATCTGACCTCGAGGAATTAGTTTTCACAATTGCGTACGAAGGATACACGGGTTCACCCAAAAAATATACTTATCAAAATAATTAATTAAGCTTTTATAATATTCTGATGTTCTGATATATATGCTCATACATACATATACACATGCAGGCCATACATGCGAGGTCGATGCTTCCCATATTGAAAGAAACCCTAGACAGAGTGAAGCTTACTAATATTGGTGGTGACGTGGCGGCGTTTGTGGTGGCGGATTTGGGGTGTTCATGTGGGAGCAACACGATAAACGTGGTGGATGTGATAATCAAGCACATGATAAAGAGGTATGAGGCATTAGGGTGTTACAACCCACCAGAGTTCTCTGCTTTCTTCTCTGACCTTCCAAGCAATGACTTCAACACACTCTTCCACCTCCTTCCTCCCCTCGCCACCCCCAACTTGGAAGAATGCCTCGCCGCCAACAACCACCGCTCCTACTTCGCCGCCGGTGTCCCCGGCTCTTTCTACCGGAGGCTCTTTCCGGCCAGGTCCATCCATGTTTTCCACTCTGCCTTTTCCTTGCATTGGTTATCTCAGGTAAACCAACCAACTCTATCTTTCTCTCTTCAAAAGTTTATAATTAACGAATAGTATAATATCATATTAAAAAGTATATAGCATTAAAAAATTCTATTTTTTTAATAAATACTTTTAAGTTTGATTCAATAATCAGTGCCACACTCCTTAACATTTTCCTCCTTAATTATATTATTCTGTCGTTAGTCGTTATACTTTTTCATTTGTGAATTCATTAATTATTTGAAAACTAATTTAATAATCTTGCATATAGAGTTTTGTTTTTTTTTACATAAAGGAAGGATTCGGTGGATATCTTCATTTTTATTCCTGAAACTTCATTAACAATGATTTTTCTTTAGTTTTCTGTACCACCTAGAGGCTAGGGTGGTTAAATTATTACACCAAATAATAATAACTTCGTATGATTCTATGACCGTTTGTTCCTTTATGGTATTATTTTGCCCGTGATCTTTATAAACCTTTCTATTAGAATTCCAACTTTAAGGTATATCACACATTTTTTTGTGAGCAACTTATTAATAATGTAGTGTACACACACACACACACACAATTAATCAAAACCTTAAGATACTTACATGATAAAAAAGTTTCATTTCTTGGAAGGTGATTCACGATTACGTAATTTATAAACAGATTTGAAGCGATTTCTCCTTGTCTTTTAATTGACACCCGAACCTAACCTATCAATAATCTAACATTATATTATTTCAAGGATTCTATATGTGTCGTCTCTGTGCTGTAATTTCTACGACAAATAAAAGGGATATATATATGTGCTTTTTCCCGAGGACAATATAGTAAATAAAACCATTATTAATTTAAAGACTAGTAGTCTTGATTTATATATGGTCAAAAAGTGAATGTAGCAAATTCATGGTCTATTATAGGGTTGAAAAAAAGGCATACCATGTTTCCGGGAAACAATAACGTGTTTGGACAGTAATTTTCAATGCATGCATAGGAATTGCACTTCAGCTTTCATATTGCATCTTGGATTTTAATAATCATATATACATGGGGCCGGCATATAGAATTTGATTTGATTGCCAAAAGAGACACAATTTTATATGTAGAGAATTGCACTAACTTTTTATTTATTTTCTTTCTCCTCACTTGTTAAGTGTGTTTGAATTTTCATTATAAGTGAGTTGGCACACGTTAAGATGTAAAATAAACTGAAAAGCAAGATTAATTTTATATTCTTTCTGGAAACGTTATTCTCGGCCAAACGTAGATTTGTGATATATATTATATATATATATAATAAACCAATTACATGCCTTAATTAGTACTTATGGCCTGGCCCTGCAGGTTCCAGAATGTGTGTTGGAGAAGAGGTCAAGTGCATACAACAAAGGAAGGGTGTTTATCCATGGTGCTAATGAGAGCACAGCCAATGGCTACAAGAAACAATTCCAAACAGACTTGGCAGGCTTCCTGAGTGCAAGGTCAGTGGAGATGAAGAGGGAGGGGTCCATGTTCTTAGTTTGCTTGGGCAGAACCTCTGTGGACCCCACAGACCAAGGTGGTGCTGGCCTCCTTTTTGGGACCCACTTTCAGGATGCTTGGGATGATCTTGTCCAAGAGGTAGTAAATAATTATCATCATAAATCACAAACACTTTTATGCATGCTTCACCCATATATAGCCTCTATTTGCTACCATTGGAAGACCAAAAAGGAGTTATAGTCATATACACTGCAGCGAAAAACACACAGAGAGAAAGACACAGTGCTTAAAAGTGTTGTAGGCATCACATTCACCAGAAGTACTTATAATGGATTTTCAGTGGTCATGATTAAAACAAATTGATCCCAGCCGTTGATTAACCACCCCATGTTGATCTAGCCATCCATTTATTGATCATCATGATGTCGGCAACGTCATGTGGTCCTTAATATTGACCAACATGTATAGGTTTTGGATATATATCTAGACTTTAGAACAGAAAAAATGAATCATGTCATCATATCTTGAAGCTATAGACAAAATGGATTTGCATTCAACTGATCAATTTTTCATCTAATGATGGTCGTAGCCTATATATGGGACCCAATGGTCGTAGCCTATATATGGGACCCAACAATGTCTTTGAACAGAACAGGGTCAAGGACATGTACTTGCAAGAATTATCCTCTACCATGTTACACATCCAAACAATGCTGTGGTCAATAAAGCACAGAACATAAAGACACCTACATAAATAGGAATATGTCTTGAGTATTTATAGCAATTTCAATGAGTTAAACATTTGTCCAAGCAAATCTCACTTGTCAACTCAAAGATATAAGGCTAATTTCAAATTATATTATTACTAGAATGCTAGATTTTACATTTTTAAGAAAGTAACATATGTTAATGATAGAGAAAGATATTGAAGAAAAACTATAAGTTACTGTGAAAAAAGATTTAGATTTAAATGGTCTGTCAATAAACATCATATTCATGATGAGACATATGGTAATATAGTTTGATCTATACACCCATCTCAACTAATGGAAAAAGTCTATTTATAATGTTGTTTTTACATTAAAAGAGAAAACCTTGATTTAGTTTAGAGACCAATTGAGTGCTATGAGCAGTGTCTCTGTTTGCAACATGTGTTTAGAATGATCAACTGCATCTTTCAAGCTTTTGCAACCATTCAGAGCATATAGTATTCTTTTATGCATTGAAATTGAAATGAACATGGAATGTAAAATTTAAATCATGATTTGGATGGCAGGGATTAATTAGCCGCGAACAACGAGACAACTTTAACATTCCAGTTTATGCACCAAGCCTGCAAGACTTCAAGGAGGTGGTTGAAGCCAATGGTTCATTTGCCATAAACAAGCTTGAGGTATTCAAAGGAGGGAGCCCTCTTGTGGTGAACCAACCAGATGATGCAAGTGAAGTAGGAAGGGCTCTAGCCAATAGCTGCAGGACTGTGTGTGGTGTCCTTGTTGATGCCCACATTGGCGACAAGCTCAGTGAGGAGCTCTTCCTTAGAGTGGAGCGCCGAGCCACTACTCATGCTAAGGAGCTATTAGAGCAACTACAGTTCTTCCACATTGTTGCATCCCTTTCTTTTGCTCAATGAGAAGAAAGGGAAACCGGATCCTCTGCTGCAGTGCAACCTCTGTAGCAGAGATCTCAGTCATTGGATTAATCCAACGGTCGAGATCTATGTTGTAGAGACTGCATCGCAGCAGACGATCTCGGTCGGAAGAAAGGCCACTTGAAAATAACTATTCACCAAGATTTTTCTCCAGCCCCCTTTCTCTGTGTATGTTGAGTCACCGTATAGGAGTCAAAATACACAAAAGAAGGAGAAAAGAGAGGTTCACCACTTGGCCTCTTGTTTTCTCCCTTCTCTCTTGTGTGTTGAGTATGTGTTATAATTGCTGACTGTACTTACTTTCTACACATTATGTGCTTTTCTGACTTATGTTCCCTTGGATCTAAACTAATTTTACTTTCTACATAGCATGTTATAGTGTCCATATGTTATGAAAGTTTTGAATGAATGGAAGCGTACGTTATGTCTTTTGTACCTAACAAGCTTTGGATACTCCATTAGATTTTAGTCACATTGTCCTTTCTTGTCCTCATCAATTGAACACTATTTTATCTTTTTTGAATGTTTCTCTAGCCAATCTAATAGGTATATAAATAATGATTAGTTATGTTCCGTTATAATTCAAGCTGCTATGCTATGATCAAGAACAGAACCTGGTATACATATTTAGTTGGTATTACAAAAAACAGAAAACTTTACCCAAAGAAAAGGGGAATATAGAGAAGGAAGAGCATGAATACTACTAAAACATAAAAACAGCAGAAAAGAAAGAACAATATGGGAAAATGCCAGCTACTGAAAAGTGCTCTCGGTCTCTCTAGGCATCTTGATAATAAAACCCCCTTAGAATGAACCCGACATGGAAGCTAGAAAAGACTGCCACATGTCCCATGAAAGAGGCACATGTAAAGCTCTATCCAAATCCACCACATAACTCCAGAAGAAAAAAAAAAAGTGCACAAATGCAAAGTACCTTAAGGCAAACACAAATATACATATTAATCGACTGATTTAGAACCTTACAAATTTACTATCAAATTGAAGGTGGATCACAATTTGGATTAGGAGCAAAATTTAACATTTTTATCTATTATTCCTGCACTCCAAAACTCAAGGAGACACACACCAATGTTCTACTAAATTCACAATTCATATTGACTCAGAAGAAAGAAACTAATGCACTGATACTCACTCTTTAAAATCCACCTCTGATGGATACAGATTGATAATATCAGAAGTTTCTCCAAAGAGATATTACTGTAGTCCACAGACAAAGTTGTATAATCATCACCATCCAAGAGTTGCTCCAAAGACAAACTATATACCCGAGAGTCAGAAAAATAGGCCTTTTTTCTAGTTAGTGAGGGACAATGATAATCACTGCCATATTGATGCTTAAAACCACAATGTTCACCATTGCAGTAGTTACCATCCTTTTCCATAATTGGTGATTTTAGAAGCCATTCCTCCAATGTTAATTTAAACTCCATCCCCATTTTCAGTTGCTGCTGCTGCTGCTGCCCCACTTTTTTCTTCTTCTTTCTCAGTAAGAAAGTTTGCTTGATGGTTTTAACAATCCATGCTTTTGAACTAGCCTTTTCATGACAAGAATCCTCCTTAGATAATCTTTCACGGAGAAAATAAGGGCCACAAGAACAGAATGAAAATTTAATCCCCATTTCGTTTATTTACATAAGGGAAGGGTGAGAATTATGGTATGAACTTAGGACTATATAGGACGCTTAAGAGTAAGACGTATTCTCCAAGAGGTAGGAAAGGAACATTACATTCCACGCCTTTGTTTATATCAATGATTAACTAAGGAACATAATCTAATGAACAACGTTAATTTCTGTTGAACAGATAACACTGCACCTGCACTGCGATTACGTTTTTTATTTTATTTTTTCCAGTAAATAAAATATCACGACCACAACTAGGCTTTCGGCATATAGTTTACCAGTGAAGACGAGGCTTCCTAAGCAAACTCGTAGAGACATTTATAATTTGTACAGTTAACGTTGTTGTTCACAACTGAGTTGCCTTGTTTGCCTCTACCAAAAAACTACCAGTTGCTCCAGCCAAAGGTGAAAAAGGTAGTCCAAACACGACTTAATGCACCAAAATAGTGTGATATGGGTGGTAGATATCTGTATTTCTTAAGTACGATGTATAGACGCTTATGTGATCTAGATTATCTCATTTTTATAAATTGTTTTTCAATACTTTCATAAATATTTAAGAAAAATATCTAAATGGTTCCTTAAGTCTTTAACTATAATTTCACATAACTAAGTTCTCTTCTCGCACATGTAACTAAAGCTCTGAGCACCTAGAGCAGAAATTGTCTCCAAACAGTGCAAATAATAATCACTTCCATTACAAAACCATCTAATCTAATTCAACAACAAATTTCCTATACAGTTCTTTCTGCTTGCGTGATTTCTGTAAGCTGTTTTTTTTCTCCTGTCACTTGACTTGTCTAAGTTTGGTTTTATTCTTCTTTGTATATTTGTTAGACAAATTAAAAAGAGTAGAAATGAACAACAAAAGATTTGGGTGTATGTTTCAATTGTAATTTATTGTGTTAAAAAATAACTTATAACTGAAATATCATGAAAAGAGCTTTTTTTTTTTGGTCAAATGAAGAGAGCTTTTAAAATTAAAATAATAAAAAAAAGCGATTTTTCCCTAAACAACTATCAAAGCCCAACACGAAGCAGACGCAAGAGGTTAAAGGAGGCTATTATGCCAAAAGTGGGGAAGACCCAAAAAGAAAAAAAGAACATGGGACAGAAGCAGCATTCTTGTCCCCATAAAGGGATGGGCTTCACTTAGATAAAGCCTTTTCATGCCAGAAAAGATCCACAAGCAAGGTAGCTACGCTTTACAAAAAAAAGAAAAGAAGGGCGATTACAGTTCTCTATGCGATCTGCTATACCTTTCTTCTGCACGGTGCGACGCCAGAAACATAGTTTCTAAGCAATGTTCGCCCAACAAAAATGTCAAAGGTGAACAAGTCAAGGAGAAGCCGATCAGTAATGTAATAGAGTAGATTCAAGTTTGGGTGTGGAATCATTTTATTGACCTGTTTGTTTAAATGGATCAATTAGAGGATTAAGTGTTGAAGGCTTCACTATTACTAATATTAAGAGTTTCGAAGGATAAGATCGTTTCTTCTTGCAGGGTCTTCGTCAATGTCTCAGCTACGACACAACAGGATTGGTTAAAATAAAATCTTTTAGTCCATCCTATGCCAGACGGATGTAAAGGATACTGTCAGAATAACATTTCTTGCCAGTCATATGAAATGTAAGAAATTATTTATTATTTATTTAGAAAACTCAGTTATTTGTAAGACCATTTTAACTTTTCTAATGCTTGTTGAATTTTTTTTTTCCAAACTGAGTGTAAATATAATTTGGTTCAAGTTACCAAGCCTGTTCCCCTTAGTTCTCATATGACAATTCCCTTCAATAAAATGTGGCTATACAGCTGTGAAAAATATAACCATCCTTCACAACAATGTAGTCATAAGCTGAAATGGAACAGGTTTAGATTATACAAAACCAGATTGTACTAATCGCCGAGTGGAACTTCTTAAGCGAGAAGTTTTATGACGTGCTAAGGAATTTTGCTGCTGAGATTCAAACTCTCAAGGGTCAATTTTATGAGCGTGAACCTAAATTCAGTTCAGAGAAAAGACCCAAAAAAAAAAAAGGAAAGTTGTTCCAGACAGACAACTGAAATTCATCAAGCAGACATCTTATTGGTCTCATAATCTCCTGACAATCAAACGAATCTCAGTAACTTCCAGATTAATGAGTAAAAGACACTCCGGGCAGATTTCACGATTTCCATTCAAGTCATGTTTACTGAGTTTCTTCACACTTCAATGCATGATGAATATGATATATTACAAAACAAGACACCATGGAAATTTGCACTAGGTTTTACATAAAATCTTACTGGCCAGCCGATGGATTAGTCAGCAACTCAAGTGATTTCCTCAAGAAGTCTACTGCAATGGAGACATCATCGAATGCCAGTGCCCCAACAGCAAATCTTGCAGCCTTGTGTGCCTCTGCTATTTTTTCAGGTGCTGGCTGGTAGCTACTGTTATACTGGTATGTTTGAGTAGTTGACTTAGGTTCCAAGACAGTTCCATTTCTGCTGCTGGAACTGTGTTGGGCACTTGATGAATGGTTTGTAGCCAGCGGAGCTGACTGGGAAGAATATGAAGCATCAGACCCTTGATAAAAAGTATAGTTTGATGGTACTGATGGTAGGCTGCTTTCTGTAAAACTTGGATAAGATTGAAAATGGGGATAAGGATGAGAAGAGGGGGTTTCATGAGAAGGGTAGTTGGAACCTAAATGCTGTGAGTGCTCTGGTGAGTATTGCTGATGGTTGTAGAGCTCAGAATAGGAACTTTCTGATCTAGCAGGTGGTGGAGGATGATGGTAATCTTGGGAAGGTGGAGGAGGATGATAATCATGGGAAGGAGGAGGAGAATGATAATCTTGGGAAGGTGGAGGAGAATGGTAATCCTGAGAAGGTGGAGGAGAATGGTAATCCTGAGAAGGTGGAGGAGGATGATAATCCTGAGAAGGTGGAGGTGGATGGTAGTCTTGGGAAGGATAAACCGCAGGTGTATAAGAGTGAGATGATGGAGAAACAATGGAAGAAAGCTTATTATCATCTACTCTATCATGAAACTGCATAGATGGTGGAATGTTTGTAGAATGCTGATCATTAAGAGTATCATGGAATTTAGGTGCAGGATGAATGCTTGGCAGATTCTGGTAGTTGTCAGGATTATGATCACTATGTGTTGAATCGAATTCTGGTCCAGCACTGGTAACAGTAGTTTCACCAGTCCCAAGATCCTGCAGGAATAAACAGCTGAAAGTTAACTGATTATGTTTATTGATTATCAATCAATTTAGATGCACTGATCAAATTCAGAACACCCCGGATTGAGTTTTGAATCATACATATCTATTACTAGGAGAACTCGATGGAACGGACAGGTCCTCATCACCAGCAGGCGGGCCAGCCGTGGGCTTTCTTCCTTCTTTTATAGCCTTTCTTATATCAGCTGCTTTCCATACAGCATATTTCTGTTTCTGCTCCAGCTGCAAAAAGAAACCAACATACAAATTACACGTAGTTATATTATTGCCCCAAATTGTTGCCAAATAAAAAAGGCTAGCAAGAACCATGCAAATGCAATTGAGACATGCTCATAAATAAAAAGAAAGGTTTAACACATTTAAATACACACATCTGGCTGAACTTCTCCAAATTGATTAAGAATCTCAAAAAAGATGCTAGCAGCATAGAACGTTTTTGCCGTGTTCCTACAAAAGGTCGGAGAACATATGTTAAAAATTGGTCACAGATTAAAAATTTAACATCCAAGATAGTTATGTAATAGAAATAACATAACTATGGTTACATATATGCATTTACAACAACAAAAAAAGAGTGATTTAACATACAAATCTGCTCTTCCAGCACGATCTTGCTTGTCTGCTTTTCCAAACACATTCAAAGCAAATCCCTCAAGATATAAATTATCTTCAGGCCCTAACTGGAGTGACTTCTTATCCTGTAACGATAATACAAAGAAGGATAACTATAACTATATACACAAACTGAGGATTCAATTAAATAAAATCTTTCATAAACATAACGAATCAAATCATGCCAGCCACTGAAATTTTTTTTAGAGTCATACTCATAAACAAAACTGCAGGTTGTCAAGTAATTATTATCATCCAGATTCAGGCACTTCAATTTAACACAAGGAGACTTGCCTCTTCTTTTAAAACACAAAACAAGTTTGGGATCCACAAGATCAATTAGAATATCAGACATGATATATTTTTAGTTAATTTTGATTAGGAGTAAATGAAATTTTGATTAGTTAATTTAGAACCTTTTCGAGCTGCTTCATGAGCGAAACGAGAAGAGCATTAGTGGTTTTGGTGCGCTCATTCTGTGGAATCTTCAACCCCCGTTCCATCGCATATAATCGACCTAAATTCACCAAATAAATTAATTAATAATTGTAACGATAATTAGGGTATTTCGGATTTGAGGAGACGCGAAGCGATGATAAAAAATAGAATCGATCTAAAATCAGAATATAGAAATAAAAAGAGGAAATAAGAGATTATTACAGTAATAAGCGACGAGAGGTTCGTGCTTTTGCAATTCATCGGCGCGTTGAAGGTACGGTAACAGCAGCTTCGCGGGCTCGTTCTCGTTCGCCATCGCAATTCAGAGAGACAGGACTCAGAAGGGATTGCTTACAAAGGACACGACGTCGTTTATGCACTTATACCTTCGACTACTGCACCTCTTGAAGAAAGCTTCTCGGTAAATAAATAAATAAAATAAGCTATATTTTTTTTTAAAAGCATAAAATAAGCTAATGTTGGTTACTTTTTGGGTTTGTCTTTGGTTTTGTAAAATTAAAATTGACCAAAAAAAATTTGAAATAAAACAGGATTTCAAATTAATATAGTAGTATTGTTTACTGGAAATTTTCGATCAATAACATATTGAAAACCTTGATTTAAAATTTAATGTTGGGAATTGAATCACATCTTTGAAACATTGGAAATTTGATACATTTATGGTGCCCTATATAATTCAATTGATTAAAAATTGAGAAGGACTTAAAGCGAATAAATTAAAAGTAACAATTGAATAGATAAACAAAATATAAAAGAATAAAAAATGAACTTAAACATAAATGAAATGATGGAATTACATCACATTTGTGTGAATTGGATGTGTTGGGTTTATAGAGATGTTTGAGTATTTGAAAATTTGATCCTTATTACATTGGCACAACTCATATTACTCATATTTATAAACAATTATAATAGTTTTTTGAAGAGACAATTCTAATAACAATTAGACTCCTATATTGTTGACACGCATGTATATCTAAACAACTTTCTAGAGCTATTTTAAATAAATTTTTCCATAAGCAAATGGAAAAAAAAAATATTGAAAAAAATCTTATAATAACTGGTTTTTTTACAGTTTTGAAAACCGAATTTGATTGCCGGTTTGATCGGAAAACTAGTGAATCAGTTTGGTGACTTGTCCAATTCAATCATATATGCTGGCCACTACATATAAGCCATTTCCTCCTGACAAAAAAAAAATACACTTAAATTTATTTTTAGTCTCTCATTTTTTATTGACATATGTTTTTAGTCTTTTTTTTTTAAAATACGTCTTTTTAGTCTCTTATTTTTGAAAAATGGTCTCTTTTAGTCCCTCGGGTCATATTTTAAATTCAAAAAGTATCTTTTAAATTTATATTTTGACCCCTCCTAAGCCTGATGCTCACTTTAACCCCTTTTTTTCATTCTCCTCCCCCTCCACTGATGCACTGCGCCCCCCATCCCCGCACGGCCAAGGGAGGAGCTCCACGCGGCCAAGGGAAGTTGCGCACAATGGCGAGAAAGGAGGCGGCCACCGCGATCCCACAGGGAAGAGAACGAGAGAGAGGTCGCATCTCATGGTGGCTTCGAGGGAGGACGTTGGAACTACTCTTAGATGGAATGGGGGGCCGCGGTGCATCAGTGGAGGGGGAGGAGAACGAAAAAACGGGCTAAGGTGAACATCAGGCTTGGGAGGGGTCAAAGTATAAATTTAAAAGATACTTTTCTGTTGGAAACAAATTGGTTAAAAGTGTTTTTAATACAAAAACTCCCTAAGTGATTTTATGGTTTTGATGATAACAAAATGTATTAAGGTTTTTACAAAGGATAAACAAAATGTATTAAGCTTGTACAATGTATAACAATGCTGCCTAACTAAGCTTATTGCAGTCTGCGTCCAATCAGTTTTTCATGACATTGGCTGGCATTCAAAGTGAGCCTTGCGTCCAATGTTGGCACTGAAACATAAATACCAAGAGTTCTGCGTCCAGAGACTTTGAGCAGAAGGAAGAGTTCTGCGTCCAATGTTTGAGCAGAATGAAGAGTTCTGCGTCCAATGTTTCAGCACAAAGGCAAGTAATGTTGTGCGTCCAATAATTCAGTACAAGGCACAAGGACAATTTCATACGTCCAATGATTCATGAGAAGGCATTGAAGTTATAAGTCCAATGATATGTACAAGGCAAGACTGACATAAGTCCAATGATAAGAACAAGGCAATACTGGCAGAGTCCAATGTTTTTATGAGAAGCAGAATTGCAGTAAAAGTCCAATGATTTTCAAAGGAACAGATTCAGTGAGCGTCCAATGCAGATGAAGGATAAAAATCCAATGTTCAGTGTGAGCAAGAGTGCAACTCTGCGTCCAATGAAACTGAACATTCTGCGTCCAATGAAATCAGAGTGACAAAGGTACTATTCATCGTCCAATAAAGCAGTATAACAAAGTGCAATTGAAAGCATCAGGTATGCGTCCAATGTTTGCATGAGTTCTGTGCAAATTGGTAAGTGCAAAGGTATGCGTCCAATAGATTCTATATGCTGCATCCAAAACGCAGAGTCCATTACGTGCTATTTACTGCTCATGCATTTAATATGAAACATATTTATTGAGCAAATGATTTGAAATAAATAGCTGTATGCAATGCTTTCTGTACATCTTTGTCAACGTGTGTGAATGTACTTTTGAAAATCATAAAGTATTGTGGAAAGTGTACTAAGAGAGAGAATGTACTTTTAACTACTCTATATATCTCTGAACACATCTTTCTGCTTTACACAGTGTATTCTCTCTGTCTCAATAAGATATTATTATTAACCACTGTACAATTGAGACTTTGAGTACAAGTTGCTTCTAATTTAGGAGAAAGAAACGCAGACATGCACAATGAAGTAGATCTCCTCAGAGCAACGGGAAAATAGCATTAAATGCTATTAGAGAACGGTAACTTTTATGAGAGCTGAAGTTGAGCAACTGAAGAACAAGTCTGAAGCTTCACTACTCTTATAAATACCGAGAAGCAAGAAGAAGAATACAAGTGACTGGAAAACGAAAAAGAAAGAGCAAAAACGCTGTGCAATCTCTTATACTCTGTATTGAAAGTCTTGTATTTTTTTATCTTCTTGTAAAAGAGAGTTTGCTTAACTCTCAAAGTGCATTAGTTTTCATATCCTCACTTGTGTGAGTTAGACAGCACTTGAATCAAAACTCTGCTGAGTTGTTTAGCCTGAAGAGGCTGTGTTCAAAGAATACTTGGGTTTTAGCCTGAAGAGGCTGTGTTCAAAGAATACTTGAGTTTTAGCCTGGAGAGGCTGTGTGCAAAGAATACTTGGGAATTAGCCTGGAGAGGCTGTGTGCAAAAAATACTTGTACCTATCTGGTTTGATAGTGAAATCTCTCTAGTTTGAGGGGACTGGACGTAGCTCTTAGGAAAGGGTGAACCAGTATAAAAACTTGTGTTATTTCTTCTTTCCCTTAACTCCTTTTATATCTGTGTTTATTACTAACAAAGGGGATTGAAATTGATTTTATTCAAACAAGTTTTTCAAACTAAAAGGGAAGCATTCTGTGCGTCCAATCTTTAGAAAACCTGTGCGTCCAGTTTTTACAAAGACTCTGTGCGTCCAGTGTTTTAGCACTCTGTGCGTCCAATATTTGAACTAAGCTGTGCGTCCAACGTTTTTAACAGCCAGCGTCCATCTTTTGCGAAAAATTTTAAAAGCTTAAAAACACAATTCAACCCCCCCTTCTTGTGTTTTATCTTGTTACCTACATTTTCGAATTTAAAATACGGCCCAAGGGACTAAAAGAGACCATTTTTAAAAAGTAAAGGACTAAAAAAACGTGTTTTAAAAATGAGAGACTAAAAACATATTTAAGCCAAAAAAATATAAGCCATTTTCTTGCAATTATTATTTTAATATAACATAAATAATAAGAGTGACACTTGATTAAGGAAGCATTTGGACCACTTAATTAAATTAAATGCTTAAAGACAGACATGATATAAACTTTTACAAACACTTCCACAAGTGTTTATATCATAAAATAAGCGCAAATAACCTTTTGATATGGCCCCCTAATGATACTCCATGTCTGAAGTTTAATGGTTTATCAGATAAGGAGACTATAAACAGATAAACATGCCAATGAAAACGCGCCACGCTGCCAACTGCCAGGAACAGTAGGAAAAGAGGCAACAATGTGAATGAAGGGTTTATGGAAAGGAAGCATCGTACGTCAGTGGCCAACGGGTTCTTAATCTCTATTTGACAATTTTATTGCTTGTACCGTGACTTGAATATTTATGAAATTCCCATCACCAGGGACATGCTGACTGCTGAGAGTCCTCAAAAGGAGATTATAGAGATTCGGAAATCCGTATTTGACCGCACAGAGACAGAAGAAAAGGGTAACAAACCAATGAATAGATTGAAGTGGGGGGAGGGGCAAAACTACCAGTGTGTATATTTCCATATTAAAAGGGCTTCAATGGAATAAGCCAACATGTATTTATAAAACCTCCAAATGGCAATATTATAACATACACAGCTCAGACCAGTTCCTCTCTAATTACTTGTCACTCACAGATTTATACTCCTAAAGCAGTAAACTAGTAATATGGCAATGCTACAAAGATGAATTATGGGGTTGGATATTAAGATCTCGTTATTAGGGTGATGCCGGCATGGGTTCAGTACCAGAAACGTGGGAAGCAGCATCTTCTTTTGATATGGCCACATAATTCAGAGGAGCAACTGGTCTAGTGTTATCCCTTTTTCCGTCTTTCGATGTGGACCTGCTTCCATTTTGGTGAGCATTAAGTGATAGCCGTCGGTTAGGAGTACCATTGGCTCCTCCATTAGTACGAGGGCCTCCTACCTTCTTAGTGCTGCTAACTGGCCTACCAGGGCTGGGTCTTGAACCAAAGATCGCTTCTTGTTCTGTGTTTTGCAGCTCATGATACTTCTTCTGGTCCTACAAGAGTACAACGTCCACAGTTTATGACCACTCAGTACAGTTAACTACTGTATAGTGAACAAATGAAAGTTTAATTTTTGCTCATGGTCTTGTTATCAGCAAATGCTGAGATCAATCTGAAAACCAGTCATCCTAATCAGCTCATCAGGGAAACTTACCCTCATCCTTCGTTTTTCCTCTTCCCGTTCATGCCTAAGCATGGCATATTCATCTAACATGGCTAGAAGAGGAACACCATCATATGTGAATGACATGTCATGATCTTGTTCCCATGCACGAGTTTTAGCTACCAATGTATCAACCAAAGCTGCATTTTCAACAAAAGAAACAAAATTAATTATTCCAATAAATGTGGTGTCTTTTTGCTTTAACTTAGACTGACAAAGGATTGAATTAATAATAATAGTATCTGATGGTGATTGTGATCTCATTCCATAAATACCTGGAATTTTATTGACCAGTATCCGAGCTTTCTCTGCACGTTTGAGATTTAAGTGTGCACCTCTGCTTGCATTATACCTGTTTTCATCCTGTTTTACATGGTTGTGTCAGATGCTAAAATAATCCAAATGAGAAAGATTATGTAACCATTTATTTGATGATCATAAGTTGCAATAAAGCTAAAGCTAAAACTTATGTACTTTCGGAAACAGAGGAAGACACTGTCAAATAGCAAATCACTTGCACTGAAAACTTCTAGGCTATAGAATCAAGCCAAATGCAAATTGGCCCAGGTTAAGGGATTACAACTTAAGTAACATGACAGTAAATGTCCTGATCAGAATAGTTCTACTTCACCTCTGTCACCAAAGCTGTGCACACCCAGCCACACGGACACATAGAATAAGAAAAAATGCATAAGGGAGACTATAATTACCCGATTATAGTCTTCAAGCCAACTTTCTTCTTCACATGCTGACATCCATTTCTCAACCTTGTCCAATATATCTTTTCGGCTTAAAGCTTCTTCTTTCGCTTTTGCTATCTGATTGTCCATGTCAGCCAGTAATTCGGCTGGTTCAATGTCACCAGAATCAATCAATGCCATAATCTTCTCTCGGGCAGTTTCTGGATCTATTTCTATATGAGCACGGGCAAATATCTCTTCAAGTTCTGCTTGCTTCTTGAAAGCAATTTCCTTCATCCTGCTGGCTTTCAGCTGGTCAAGTCTCTCAACTTCCACTTCAGCCTTTATAAAAAGAACAAAATAATCAGTTAGCATAATTTTTGGAGCCCAAATCTTCAAACTTCAGAAGGTCTTTAGTACCTGCTCAATCAGATCCAGAGCAAGGGCACCAGGAATAGTGACTTCATCAACAGAAGCTGACATGTTACAGGTAACATGGTCAAACAGTTTCCTTTCCTCTGGATGGGTATCCATTAGGTTCCACAGATCAATTAACTGAGAAGCTAATTCTTGGAGCTGCAAGGGATATACAGGTCAAAGTTAAAAAAACAAAAAAACAAAAAACTTATACCATAGAATAAAAGTCAAGCAGAAATTAGTTCAGTGTTTGCAGTTAAAATCACTTCCCAGGGTGCCAAAGTCAGAAATGATGGTGATTCCTTGAAAACATACATTAATATTTTGCAAGACAAAAACCACAGTATGCCAAAATTACTAACAATTGAAAGCATATAGATAACAACCATTGTATAAATAAAAATTAATGAAATAAAAGTGGATTTTAAATGCATTACCTTGTGCAGCCTCTGCTTCTTATCTTCTTTCAGGGTTAAGACTGTCTTAGCCAGCCTAGCTAGGGTGTCGTTGCTAATGCTTTTGGATTGAACACCAGTAGAATCGTTTAGGCTTGGATGAACCTCAGTTACAGTACTGAAGAAGTCCATACCAAGGACAGCACATAGATCATGCACAGTACTCACAAATTCAAGAACCTTCTGCAACCTCTCACTCTGCCAAACAAAGCAGTGCAACAAAACTCTCAATGTGCTGTTTAGTGAATGAAATAAAATGGAGTTTTCAAATCTGTGACTAACCGATACATTATTGGACAGTGTGACCGAATTACCTTTTCCTTTTGAAGTTCTTGGAGCTCAGATTGATATTCATCTAACTTCTTCAGGGACAGGTCAGACTCGTCAACGGCAGGTGAAACATCACTAAGGTTCAAGCTCCCAGCTATCTCTCCACATATTTTTTGGATCTGTGACTGTACATCTGAGAACTCCTTTATTCTTTCTTCCTTTTGTTGCCATAACTGTTCAAGTACTGGTGCTATAGCTGCAAGCTGTTCCTTGATAGTTCCAGTAGTGTCATCAGGCTGCGAAAGAATAAAAAAATATGCATAATAAATTAGTTTGTCACTTTATTATTTAAATGCATCAAAAAGCTATATCTGTAGTTAACTAGTTATTGTGTTGTGTGCTTCTGATATAAGGACAAGGATAAGTAGTTACGAACAATTCCAGCAAAGCTCTTTTCTCCAAGAGCTGATAGAAGACTAGAAAGCTCAAGCTTAGCATCTGATAAGGCTTGAAGTAGCTGTGCCCTTGACTTTGCAGCCTGTTCAACCTTTCTCTTGTACACGTCCAAGCACTCCTGCTCTAACTGAAGCAGCATCTTGTCCCGTTCCTCGTCACTTTCACCAACCTCATCCCATATTTCCTACATCCAATAAAGATAATATAACCTCATTATCCTGTCGGCCATGCACATCTTCAGCGACTCAGATGAATAACTGAATGAAGTTACCTGCAACTTCTTCAACAACGAACCACAGGTGTTTTCTCCAATAAGAGGATTTTGAGCTTCAGTTACTGCCATTGAAGTTCCAGAGCAATGCAGCCTGCACCCAAAAAATAAAACAAATGAAATTCCCTTCTCCATCCACCACACTAGAGAAAAATCTCTTCTTCGATGATCAAGAAAGAAGCAGATATCTGAAAACTCATCTTCATACCAGACACAAAGTCTCGTATAATACAAAACAAAAGACAAAAAGGGAAAAGGGGGGAAAATGCGACATCTCATTCTGGGGACACATTTAGAAACTATAAAACAAACAAAGGGGGAGAAAAAGAAGCTGGAAAGTAGTACTAACACAATGTGAATGTGGACTTGCGGAGTCAACTAAACCAAAGTGAAATCAAACTCGAAACTCATTGTGGGTAAAGTAAACATTGTTACCAGTGCCCCAAATTACCCATCCCAATAGCTGAATCCGACGAGTTCAAATAAGGATCTTTGAAAAGAAAAGCCCAAAAATTCCTAAATCATCACTACTACTATTATTTGTTGTCATTTTTAACAAGGTTCAAAGGTTTAGTGAATTCCATGAATTTGCATCTGCAAAGCAAATCTACAAACAAATCAGGCTCCATTAAGCATATATTAGCATAATTCAATGCAGTGCCACGCCAATTAAACTCACTGCTAAGAGGATCACCAACAAAATGAAAAATGACTTCACCTAACCGAAAGCTAAACAAGTAACTAACAAGTAGCAAGAACATGGTGCAATACCGACAGAACAAAACAAAAAGAGAAAAGAAAAGAAAAGCTCGCAATGAAGCTAAAATAGAAATCCAAAGAAGTAATAATAATGAATGGAGAGTGAAGAAGCAGCGAGTTCAGATTTTTCATGACCTTGCATTCACATAGCAATGAGCAAGAAGCAGATCTCAGAGGTACGCAAAGATCAACAAAAGAAGAAGGAGGAGGAGATCGTGAGAGAGGATGCTTACCGTGTGAGGCTTAGGGTTATGAAGCTTTCAGATCTGAAACAGTGTGAGTGTTTTTCTGTGCGTTCGTGAATGAGAGAGAGAGAGAGAGAGAGAGAGAGCAGTGAGTGTGGTTGTTGTGTTGTGAGTAATGTGCATATAACGGTGGCAAGAATATGATATAGATTATGAGAAGGGGGATGAGTGAGTGCAGTGTAGAAGACAGAGAGAGTACAGTGCGGGGAAAGAAAATGGACCCACACAAGACCATCTCTTTCTCTTTGCTTGTCTGTCTCATTTCGTTCTTTGCCACGCGTCTTCCACCTTATTTACCGATATGACACTGTGCAGTGTGCACTTGCTCACTGCCACTTCCCTTTCTCTCTCACTCTCTATTTTTCCCATAAAATATATGGTGAAATTACTATTTTCTCCCTAACCATGTCCATGATAATAACTTTGAAGTTTGACCCATGTGCCAGTCTAATCACGTGGTCGATGAGTACGATTAACAATATAATACTCTTTGTTAAAAAAAATCTTATTTATTAGGGAAATAAAATCATGTATTTGTCTTGTTAAATAATTTCAATCTACTTTTATTGATAGGACTAATTAACACAAAACTTTATTCTTGATAAAAGATAGTTCAAAATTTTATGAAAAAAATATTATGCAATTGCTAAGCACAAACACATAAAATGGAAATTGACACCGAATAAAGACTGAAACATACTCAATCATTAAGAATGGTCGTTGACGAATTTGGATTCCTGCATTCAGAAATTTTGCATTCACGCAGTTAGAGAGATATAGATCATTTGAATGAGATTAAACGATTGATTATTTTTTGGAGTTAGACTCGATTTAAAATAAAATTAAAATCTCTAACTGTCTAATCTCAATCGAACGGCCTAAATCGCCTTAACTGCGTGAATGCGAAATTTCCCTGACTGCAGAGAATCCACATTCGGTCATTGACGCGTTAAAGCACAAGTGTGTAATCAAGAATAGTAATTATAGAGTTAGTGGTATAATTTTCTGATACTAATTTTATAATGAATTCATATTTTTTTTGGGTACCATGGCATTAGCAAAACTATCTTCCATCTACTAGTACAGAGACTAATCTCTCTCGGGATCTTGGTTGCATTAAGGCTATTTCTCTCAGTGCCGTTTTTTATCAAACTCAAGGTTCGAACACAAGACCTTGAAATGAGGACCAATCGCAGTTGTCAATCGAACTAATGGACATTGATTATAATGAATCCATATGAAATTTAGTCAAGGAAATTTAGTAACAAATTTTTAATATTTTTATTTAGTGAATAATAAATAGTATATTAAAAAGTGTTATTAGACATTTTTATAATACTACGTATCGCTTTTTTATGAACACGGTGAGAGATTAATTAATGGCTTTTTAACCGATCTAGTGTAATTTGAGAAGCTTATTTATCGATTTGGTGCAAGTTGAAATTTTTTTACCGATTTAGTATAAGTCGTATTTCTCATTGTATACTTCCAAAGTGAAGTCTATAATGGGATTGTAAACTTAGTGTTTTAATTTTTTTTTAAAGTAGAAGTCTACAATAATGGCATTGTGGACTTCTAGTTATTTTTTTGGAAAAACCCCAAATCGTCAATGGTATGCACGACTTCACGTAATTTTGTAAAAGTCTAGAATGGTATGTGCGACTTTCATTGATTTGAGAAAAAAACAACCACTCATCGCTGTAATTAACTGTTATTATTTTAATTGTTCTACTATAATTGTGATGTCAAATCGTTATTTTGTTACTTCAAATATTAATGTTACAAAATTGTATTTTATTTACTATTACTATTACTATTAGATGTCAGGTACGCATAGCTTTCATTTTTCTTCTGAAACTAGAGACAATGTCAGTGAATTTAGTGACAAGGAAGAATGTGAAATAGGCAATGACCATGACACTGAGGGAAGCTCAAGAGGTGTTGAAGATGTTAATCCAAGTCAAGCAACACCGACATTGTTTTGGTCTGAAATTAACTATCTAGAAATGCATAATTCTGAATACCTAGATGGTTATGAACACAAAGGAATAAGGAACAACAGTGCCAACATAGATAACGATCTTTTTGTTGGTATGCAATTTGAATCGAAAGAAGCAATCATCAATCATATAAAGCAATGGCACATACAAAATGCATATGATTATATAGTTGAAGAGTCCAGGCCCGATAGATATGTCGGTAAGTGTAAAAAAATTGATAGTGGATGTGAATGGAGGATTAGGGCATCATTTAACAAAAGGCGAGATATTTGGGAAATAAGGAAAATTAACGGGGTTCACAGTTGCACATCCTCATTGATTTCTCAAGATCACAACAATTTAGACTCTGTTGTTATTTCTGAATGTGTTCACAGTCACACTCGATGTTATATTTCACACGAGGGAGCATGCACTCTTAGAATGGTAATTTTTTTTAAAAAAATTGAAGTCCCACATGCCATTTTAGACTTCTGTAGAATGTCAGGTCGGCCATCCAAAGTCATACATGGTATTGATGGCTTGACTAGGGTTTCCAAAAAATAACATAAGTCTACAATTTGTTTTTTCAAAACAAAACAAAATAAAATAAAATAAAATAGTAAGTCTACAATGTCATTGTAGACTTTACTTTAGAATCTACAATCCCAAGTACGACTTACCCCATTTTAGTAAATATTTTTCAATCTACACCAGATCGGTAAATTTTAAAGGAAATTGCACTAATATGGTCAAAAAGCCTTAATTAATAATAATAAGTAATAGAAGTAGTGGGTGCTTAAGATTCTTTTAGGACCCGTTTGGTGGTCAGGACAAGAGAGATAGGATAAGATAAACTATCATATTCTGTCTTAATTCATTGTTTGGTGAGCCAGTAATCAGTATGATAGGATAAGTCAATCCTATCACCTTATTATATCATGTCTCTTAGTTAAAAATTTATCTTGAGGGGGACGCTAAGTTAGAAACCAACAGGATATGATTAAATTTTTTTTCCCACATACCTAGTCTTAGAGATTCTACCCTTTATATACCTAAGATTGTGGTCCTACAAGGAGACAAATTGCGGGTGATAGACATCCTTTCGTCCTTCTGGTCGTGGGCGATGCCGTCCCGTGCCAGAGTGCACACTTGCATACGGACATGTTTGTCATCGCTTCGTAGTTTGTTAGGAGAGAGCGAGGACCAAGGTCAATACTGCATGGAGAATTTCGGAGTCGGGTCTCCCTTGTACAAGCCGAGTCTTGATTGGGGTAGGCTCTGGGTTGTGGATTGAGCTATCCTAAAACAATGGGTCGAACCCGGAATTGGATTACCCCGGAACAAATTCAATTTTCATAGTTTAATTACCAAAATAATTATGACTGTAGTAAATATGTGGAAAAATCAGTTTCTCCCATTCACACAAACACATCTCAATCATTTACTTATAAACAATAATGACCCATACAGAATAGAAGCAATAAAACATGTTCCTATGTCAGATGTGCGGGTACGTGATTGGCAAAGGATAAGAACGCGTAACAAGAGCCCAAGAAGACCAAAATCCCAAGAGTAATAAAGGCCAATGCTGTAATAAAACTGAATGGCAGGGGCATTTGCGGGTACATGGTTATGTGGTAACAAATGGAAAATGTTTGTTAAAATTGTTACTTAAGGAATAAAAGAATAATATAAATAAAAAGAAAAGGAAAACCAGATATGGGGCAAAGGCAAAGGTCGCGGTCAGGGGTTGGGTGTCATCACGAATCAAACACGGCTCTGTCCGAATGAGTAATGACAGCATCGTCCTAAGCCACCTATATTTTCTTTTTCTTTTCTTTTTCTTTCTGTTTAGTGTGTAATAAGCCATTGCAACCTGAGAACATGTTTAGATTTTGGTTTCATCACTTTCCTTGGACCATAACTTTGTCTTGTGATTCTACGTAAGCATCCTATTATTAGGATAATTATTATATGATCGTGAAGTGGATGGCCTATCCTATATCATTGTTGCTGATTGGGGTGGCCTACGTTTCAGTATTTTTATTGACAAATTAATATATATATGTATGTATGTATGTATTGTAACATAGTTGTATCAGCACAGCCTTTATTGGTGGCGCCGTGCGGTATATATATGCCACCCAAAACCGCCCCATGTGTAAAATTTGGGTGTTTTAATAATCACATATGTACCAATCCATCAATCATTTCAATTATGAAATGGTGAATTGGCTGATTTTCTTTCATGTTTTTACTTTACTTTTTAATTATAAAATAAACATCATATTTTTAATCTATTTTTTATTTTTAAATATTTTTTATAGGAATATAGAATAAAAGTTATTTTTAGTATTTTTTATACAAATATTTGAAAATAATAAATAGATTAAAAATAAAATGACAATTTTGTTATTAAAAATACAAAAAATAAAAACAAAAAATATTTTTTCAAAATAAAAAAACTCTTAAACTTTGTTTGTTTTAAATTTTGCATGTCATATCATTTTGATTATAGAGTTTTTTATTTATGAAAAGTGTCTCTCGTGTATTATTTCTTCCATTTTTTAAGATTTATCCTTTAAAATTGTTTTACATTAACCAAAAAATAACTTTATTGACAAAAAAAATTTCTGCTACCCATTTGTCTTTTCAATATCTCACTTTTCCATTCACTCTCTTTTTACATTTATTTAATAATGATACAATTGAAAAAATATAACCTTAAACTATTAAAATAATAAATAAATAGAAATATTTTTTTGTGAAAAAATGAGAGTTAAAAAAATAGAGGGAGTAATATTTATTCTATTTTGTGTTGAGATTAACATTTCAATTTTTCAAGTTATCTTATAGTATAAATATTTTTATAAGTATTTAGAAGAGTTTATAAAAATAACTTATATATGATACATTCATAGATCAATAAATATTCTTATGACACAAATGAACAATACTATTTAAAATTTGAGCTAAAAGCTGATAAAATTGTAATTAAACCGGACAAACAAGCTAAATTAAAATCTATAATAAAAAGAATCAGGTGAGTAAGGAACTCAGCTATGTGCGTCTCAAGACAAATCACATGGACATAGGAAATGATTCTCAGTTTTTTTTTTTCATTTCACGTACATAATATACGAAAACAAAACCTTTTTGCAAATTATTGCTTTCATTACTACTATTAGTAATAATATCCAATTTCTGGGATCTGGCTCTTTAAAGTAAACAATTTACTTTAAAATGTAAAATAATTAATCTCAACCGTTGATGAGAAAATTAAGGATTGATATTATAAATACATGCATAATAAATCATGGATATGGTTGAATAATATCATTCCTTGATTTTCTCATTAATGGTTAAGATTATTTACTTTATACTTTACTCACTTTAGAAGAGTCAAATCCCAATTTCTCCGTGTTGACAATCATGACTATAGAGATTAGTAGGTTACATAATCGTCACGCCATATAACGTGAGGTATGCTTGTTAATTGCATTAATTATGTAAATAAATAAATAAACGTGGATGCTTACATGTTTAGTTAGAAACGTACGAATAATAAATTGCCAACTCTTTTTGTTTATCACCTAACCTCTCATCAGCGATCAATTCTTTAAATGTACTGTGTTGAATTGGTTTGCCAAGAACTTGAATAAGAACTTAAAAAGACATAAAAGCTGTCACCCTTTAAGGTCTCAACTCTCACGGGAATCCCTCCATAATTAAGGATTTTTCCCCCCTCTCTCTGTTTTTTTATAAGTTCAAATTGTAATGCTACTTGTAAATATCTTTGCCTAGAGGTTCCATACATACAATAACACAACCCATCATTATTTATTTTTCTCTCCCCTTTACAATTACTCTTTTCTTTCCATGATATCCACTTTCATTCTTTGTGAGGAATCGCAATGGGACAAAAATGTGAAGAATAATTAAAAGATTAATTAACAGTTAAAATTACAAAATTATTTGTGTGTATATAAATATTTGTATTATAAGATGTAACCTATTTAATTAATCCGATTCATTAACTTTTTAATCAATAACTACAGAATTTTTTGTTTTTTTTTTATAAATAAATTTATCATTTAAAAAACATTAATCATACAGAAACCTCTCGGAGCACAACTTGTGCTGACTCAAATTACATTGCGGGTTATATTGTACATTTTCCCTACCCATGTTATGTTATGTCCGCAAATCGATAATTTGGACCATGCCATATGTGCCCCATGGGTGGGGAATAACACACACACACACACCTCGAACTTCAGAATTTGCATATCTGAATTGACCAGCCGAAAGCACAATCTCTAACGCAGTCATCACATGCATTTGTTTTATCAATTATTACTTATTAATTTGCCAATCATCGTCCTAACCTAAGTGACCATACTTGGCTAATGGTTAACATATCTAAACTGCGATTTATTATATATAGTATCGTCCCTCATGTGATTGTATTTTATTAGTAGGTACCACAATCTTTGTAAACCCTCCTCTCGTGTCCTATATTATTACCTACTTTCTTCTTTCATGATAATATATGCCTCTTTCCTTAACTGATTAAATATTGTCATTGTGGACCCATTTCTTGAGTTTGCTATTTGTCTGCCATTGTTGTTACGCCAATGGAATGGAATTAATGTTAATTATTTCTAATTATAATTTAATTTGCAGAGGCTAAAGAAATTTTTTTTTAGCTAGGCCCTGCTTTATTGTATTTCCATTTCTTAATTTTGTGTTGCTGACACTTAATTGCTTGTAATATTATACGTAATTTAGAGATGATCTTCAATCATTTTTTAAAAACTTTAATTAAGCAAAAAAGTAGAGTGATTATATATGTGCAAATTAATATATATCTACATAATTTAGTTTCTGGGAAAATTTAGAATTCGATACTCAAAAGTTGAGTTAGAATTCTACTGGTATCATTCATATATAAATCTAACAATATCATTATATCCTTCAAAAAAAGGGGAAAAAGAAAAGAAGCAATATCATTATAATTAACATTGAGACTTATAGTATGTTCTGACTCAAGATGCATGGGATAATTTCCCCTTCATCTAAACTTTTACTACACTAAATGAAATTTTATTCTTCTAATAAAATACTGTATTAGTTAAATACAAGATTTCTCGGGTTCTAAATTTTTGTATTTCTTTCAACAGCATTTTTTTTTATCCAGTAGAAATGGTAAACACACACACAAACACCCCAACCGGGGATCGAATCACGTCCAACCTAGCAATGCAAAATGAATTTAACCATTTGTGATAGGCTTTACAGACATTTCTTTCAACAATATTAAATGTATGGAAGAAAAAATATCCTTATGTGCTCGTATAGTACTAAAATTAAAGGGAGATGCTTTGATGAATAATTAATGTTTAATAACTTAATTGTGTGTGTGTGTGTGTGTGTGTATTATTCATGGCATCGCGCGACAAGCAAATTTTTGCTCCAACAATTTCAAAACATGAGATATTGCATATGACGCAACTATAGAATTAATTTTTATTTCTTATTACTATTGTCTAGGATTTATATATATTGGTAGTGTTAATAGATATTATATCATAAGCACTTATAATTATTAGTGTTTTCAGTGACCTCCGGGGCCATCATTGGACAATGAATTAATTAACGTAACTCTCGTAGTGAAATAGTTCTCTCTCCCATGTCTTGTCCTAGTATGCTTTCTGTTATTCTTGTTTCCCTGAAACATAGCAAATCCACATCCAACAACACAACCTCCCAATTGTGCGTTAGATCCTTACCTCATTTTCTATCTCCACAACAAGGAATTTCTCCAAGTACGTACTCTTCTTAATTTTTATCTCCATTCTCCATTTTTCAAAAAGATTTTATTATTTTTTTTAAATTTTCCCTGTATACTTTCTACATTTAGAGTAAGGATCCCATTTCTGTTTTGAGCACAATTTGTGGTTTAAGGAAAAAAGGTTATGATTTTGTTAGAGTGTGAGCCTCAA
The DNA here is from genome assembly GCA_030159175.1 of Glycyrrhiza uralensis. Lineage (NCBI taxonomy): Eukaryota > Viridiplantae > Streptophyta > Magnoliopsida > Fabales > Fabaceae > Glycyrrhiza > Glycyrrhiza uralensis. Next base: position 1,309,366 of record BRZY01000006.1, read on the forward strand.
TGATCTATTCTAATTAAATTCAATTATATGTTGTGCACGTTCTTATTGTTTCAGATTTCAGAACATTTTGAATCAACCCCAGATGCTTATTGCTAGGTAACATTGTTAAATTCAGTTGAAAGACATGTATATATGATGATCATTTCGTATCTAGTGTCTAAATGTTACTAATTTCGTTACTGAAATATTTTTCATGAGGCATTAGTCAATTCTCACTCTCTTTTTCTGTGTATTGAACTTCCCAAATTATGAAAGTGATTAGTATGAGTCCTAAATTCCCAGGAATCATACCCCTTACATGCGTTATTATATATTCATTCAATACTGGGAATGTCATCTTTCTTTTTTTCTCCATTTGATATGTCTCAGGGGAGGTCTCAGTCCATGCATATATCTATAACTCCAAAAACATTTGAACTATCACTGCAACAATGAGAGATATGAGTATGGATCATAGCTGTAGTTCACCAAGAACGCCAAATTTTCGGCAAAGAAGACGCTCAAATGAGGTTGGTGTGGTCTGTTAACTTGTATGATTGTGTTTGTTAGTGATTACTATCTACTTTGAATGTGCAGTGATACTACTGCAATACCTGTTATCTAGAATCTGGTCAATTTGGATAACACTGGACTTCATTGATGTACAAAAACATGTTTCCAAAGCTAATTCTTTAATGTTATTCATCCAATTGGTTCACATTTAAATTCTAACATTTTCTCTACAAGTTATAGTCGATGAAATCATATTGTTGGATATGGACTTCCCTACAAAAATTCATTTTGGAGATCATTTCAAATTGATGATGATTGCTTTTGTGTGTGTGTCAGTTTCCTCCTGAGCTAAGCAAATCAAATGGAAACCTTTTACTTGTCCATGATAAATATAAATACAGAACAATGTGGATCCGTGCATACTCATCTCTGTGGATGCTAGCATTTGTCTCACTCATCATATATTTGGGTCATCTTTACATCTGGGCTATGGTTGTTGTCATCCAAATATTTATGGCCAGTGAGCTCTTCAATCTACTGAGAAGAGCTACTCAAGATAAACGTCTCCCTAGGTTTAAGCTCTTGAACTGGTAAGCATTCATGCTACTGCAATTTCTAAATAATCATGAGTACTGTGTATGATAACAAGATAAGATTCTGAATACAATGTCTGTGCAGGCATTTTTTCTTCACAGCAATGCTATATGTGTATGGCCGTATTCTGAGTCAACATCTTGTGAATACAGTGACTTCAGATAAATTCTTCTATAGACTTGTGAGCAGCCTGATCAAGTATCAAATGGTTATATGTTACTTCTTATATATTGCAGGTTAGTACTTTCAAATTTTCACTCTTAAAGTTGATGTATGATATGATTGATATCAATGTTGTTGAATAACTTAATTTTGCTGCCTGATATCTCTATCTGATATCTCCTCAAAAATTCATTCCTGAATAAGTCGTTTGATCTATGATTTCAGGTTTTGTATGGTTTATTCTTTCATTGAAGAAGAGATATTATAAGTATCAATTTGGCCAGTATGCATGGACACATATGATACTCATTGTTGTGTTCACCCAGTCTGCATTCACTGTAGCCAATATATTTCAAGGGATATTCTGGTAACATGACTTCTGATATATTAATTAATTGATGATGAAATCTCTATATGTTTCTAGTTTCTTCTTTTTGGTATTTTATGTTAACATTATCATTTCAATCTAACATGTTAACATTATTGTGAAGGTTTCTTTTCCCTGCATCCCTTATTGCTATGAATGATGTTGCTGCATATTTCTTCGGTTTCTTTTTTGGGAGAACACCTCTGATCAAGTTATCTCCAAAGAAAACATGGGAAGGCTTTATTGGAGCATCTGTTGCAACTATGATTGCTGCATTTACGGTAAGAATCAATTAGTTAAACATGAGTTGATTTGATTATATATTTTTCAGTATTATTGCCCAACAAGATGATTCCCTATTATTTGTGCAGTTTACAAACTTATTGGGTCGCTTCCAGTGGCTAACATGTCCAAGGAAGGTAACAATTAATTTGATTGGGTACAATCACGTGAGAGAAAACAATTTGCGCGGTTTCTATTGTTAACCATTTGATGGAATAAATTCAGGATCTATCAACTGGTTGGCTTGAGTGTGACCCTGACCCTATTTTTAAGCCAGAGTACATTCCATTGCCAGCACTGATTTCTCATTGGGTAAGTGAGAATTATCGAGATTTAAGCTACGTTTGGTTGTCTGTTCAAAGGACGTTGCACGAATTCCGAAAACTGAGTTTATGAGAAACAAACAATATGTTCCGTTGACCAAACTGAGTTTCAAGACATTGGAACATAAACCATGTTTGGGACCTTTCCAAGTGGAAACTAAATATGCTATTCGTTAATCATGCTGATGTGATTAGCATTCATATGATTCGATGAATACCAAAATCTTATGACTTTAAAGATTAAGTTTTTCATTTTGCAACATCTTGTAGTTACCTTGGAAAGAGATAGCAGTTTTGCCAGTTCAGTTTCATGCCTTGTGGCTAGGACTATTTGCATCCATCATAGCACCATTTGGAGGATTTTTTGCTAGTGGTTTCAAAAGAGCTTTTAAAATCAAGGTCTGTTCTTGGTCTTCATAGCAAGGTTTATTTTGCAACCATCTGCCTTTCACCATTCACTTCAAAACTTCAAAATGTAGCATTAATCTCTTCCAATGATTACAGGACTTTGGTGACAGTATACCTGGACATGGTGGATTTACTGACAGAATGGACTGCCAGGTTTGCACATAGATAGATAGTATGTACTAGAATAATCCTTGGTTTATATCTGAACAGACAATGATTTAATTCAGGATAAAATATATTTTCATAACTGTGTTATGCATCCTTTTCAGATGGTGATGGCTGTTTTTGTTTACATTTACCATCAGTCATTTATTGTTGCCCAAGACTATTCTGTTGATATGTTCTTGGACCAGGTAAGCTTTTGGCTTATGCAATTTATTGGGTAATTTTCAATCATATGAAAATTAGAGGATTTTGTTTCCTTCTGTTTTCTTTCAGTTCCAATGTTGTAGTTGTGAATCATTTACATTTTCTATTTATGGTGTAGATAATGAGGGACCTTGGTTTTGAGGAGCAGCTAGCTCTTTACACAAAACTTGGGCAGATATTACAAGAAAGGCATCTCATCCAAACATGACAAGTTCACTATGTACATTTTATCAAGCATGCTTCAATTGGTGTTACATTTATGGACGATGACCCAGCTGGAACAAATGGTGGAGATTAGTAACAAATCTTTTTGAGGCCTCACATTGCTTATTATCCTTTTGGGCTTAACATTAACACTTTAAAGCGTTATGTGTAACGAGAAATATTTTAGCGTTTTTCAATGCACACATTGTTGGAAAGGTTTGAATTTTAAATAGAATCTGTACCTTTCTGCCCAGACCCTCTGTCTAGCATGGCAGAGTGCTAATTTTAGTAATGTAGAATTTTGAAGGAAAAAAAAATCAGATAGGATAAATGGTGCTCTTTTAGGGCTTTCTGTTACTATTTCCTACTGTTTTTTGTTCGTGCTTTCTACTGTTAATGCAAAGATTTATCATCACTCATAATACATAATCCTATTCTTAATATTCTTTCTTCAAAATTCAATCAAGAATAGTTTATTTTCTAACAAAGCATCACTCATAATACAAAATCCTATTAATATTCTTTCTTCAAAATTCAATCAAGAATAGTTTATTTTCTCACAACTTACATCAGCCGAAAGAAAATTCTTTCAAATTGACCTGCAATTTCACTTTCCTAATTTCATCTGGTTATATACTGGATGTCTGCATGTTCTCTCAACCATTCAAGCACCTTAGCTCCTTCCAGTATTTCTTGAACCTGGAGGAAAGTTAAAAAAAAAAACATATCAATCCATCTTTAAATTAGGAAAGGGGGAAGTTTGGCCCAAAAAAAAGTTGTCCTCCTTGGAAAATGCAACCTAACCTATCATTGTCTAGACAATGCATAGACTTTAGTTAATCAACATATATTATGCAAGCAGTAAGTGCTTATATCCCTACATGGTCCATTTTGAAGATGGTTCATGATATTTGTAATGTTGTACATGCATATATGTAATGATGAAGCAGCCAAATTCGAAAGTAAGATGCAAACCTGTTCCTTTATCCGTTCCTCATCGTATTCTTGGTTTTGACGTTTGAATTCAGCAATGGAATTCTCAACCTCTTTAACAATGTCTTCAGTAGAAAGCTACAAAACATATAAGCGCAAATCATTCTAATAAGCCAAATAATCTACCAAATACACTATACAGTTTAGTATGACCTGAGGATATTTGTATAGAATACATATCTTAATCAGACATGCATACCTGCAGATTTTCGCGTCTATATATGTCACCAACTGCCAGATTCTGTCTTATCAAATTTGTTATATTTTCCTTTTGATGCTCAAGATATTCGTTCACAGCCTTTGGACTTGACAGAGAAGCCAGCTGCTGCTCAGTTAGTTTTACTTTTGCCTGCATCACAATTATCCAAAATAAGAACTAGTGCAAAAATGTGTCTAAGAGAGTTTTTTTTTTTTTTTTGCATTAAAACGATAAATAAATGTAAAATTGTTGGAATCCAAGCTGCCTGATTGGCCTAAAAATGTTGCAACTTGCAATCAATACCTGCATTTCTAATAGGTTGGCTCCATACAGCTGCCTACCTTGTTCCTCAAACAAGGATTGAGGTATATCAACTTCCACCATCTGAAAATGACAATATGCTCAGATCTTTTGTGATAAAAAAAGAAAGAAAAAAAAAACACTATTGGTAGCAAAGGGGTAAAGAAAGGGACCCCAAATTTATATGAAATTCGTGTTTCATAGACATCAGATATTTTCCACAGATACATTGTCCAGCTCACATGATAAGATACAAATGATTTACAAGTTATATTAAGATTCATTAATTAACCATGAGGTCCAGAAGGAAAGGTGGGTCTTATTAAATTACATAAATTGAAGTCCTTATTGATAATGGTTATATGCTACCATTAAAAAAAGAAGTACTACAAGGTAAAAGAGGCATGCATATGAAAACACGTGGTAAGGTACATTCTAATAAAAAATACAAGACAGATTCAACCTAATACCGCTACTTAATGATGTAATGTTACCTTAGAAATCTGATCTAAGATAGCATTATCAGTTGCTTGTTCCCTAGCTGTTTGCTCCACCTCTTGGCATCTTTGTAACAATAAGTCTTTGACCTGGCAATGCATGTTGGAGAATTTTACTCTGAATTCAACTCAATATAATTCTTCAGTTTACACTTAAACAATGACAATTGCACTTGAGGGGAAAAAAGTCACCTGCTCCACTGTGGTGCATCCAGGGATAAGCTTATCAGCAATAGAATCATCCAGCTCTGGTAAATCTCTGTAAAAAAGTTCTTTGCATTCAACCTGTTATAAAGGAAAGAAGAGATAAAAAAAATGCACCATAAATTGTGCAAGACATATGGCCGAAAAAAATTTATGATGAACAAGTTGGTATCTAAAAGACCAAAAGAAAAAACTGCTATGCCATCTCATGTTCCTAATATAATTAATTTTTTTATTCAGCATTAGAAACTTACAGTAAACTGAGCATTAACACCACGAAGATTTTCTTGCTTCCATGTTTCAGGAAAAACAAGGGGAAATGACTTTGTTTCGCCTCGGCAAATTCCAATTATAGAATCAAGGAAACCCGGTAATAAATTGTCACCATCTTCTGTATCAAAATTAAATCCTGCACATGTAATATAAGGTATAATGGGAAAAGGATCGTGATATATTACCACAAAAAATCTGGTTTCACTTATCAGTTAACTATCATCTTTCAAGCACATCACCAGACCTTTAGTTTCAGCAGAAGGAATACTTTTAATATTTGATTCATCTTGATCAATGGTTGTTGCTGAGATGTCAAGGACAGCAACATCACCAACCTGTTAAACAGGAAAATGTATCTTGAAGCAGCCAGCTAATTTTGGGTAGACTAGTTGATATCAATTAATACAAATATAATTATCAAGATAATATTAAATATATACAAAAGGAAATGATATTCATATGACAACATTTTGCTAGTATGACAGAGTAAAGATATAAAAACTAGCATAAAAAATAATCAGTAAATATTCTTTGTAGTATCAGCTGCGAGCCTATGACTAAATATATTATATAAACATACATGAGGAGATAGCTTCTGAACACTTCATGAAGGTTTGAAATGAATAACATTTTTAGTAAATAATCATATTAAAAAAAAATGAAAAAATTGTACGTTAGTTGACTAGTATAAATTAATTTCAATCACCTGTAGCCCTCTGTCAATAACAACTTTCAGTGCACCAACAGACTTGTAACGCCTTCTGAATTCTTTTTCAGATGCTATGTGAGCATCTATGTCGCTGTCTATCTCAACAAAAATCTTCAAATTTTTGTATGCATCATCAGAAATCCATTTGATTTCTGGTGCAACATCAACAATGACATCATAACTGGAGAAGTGAAATCAGTGAGAATAATTAATATAATCTGCCTGTAGAATCATTGGCTGATAGAGTGAGCATTCTTCATGACAATCTTCCTTTTCTCTATTTTATGATAGAAGATAGTTGCGGTATAGCAGATTCAGCAAAGAAGAAAAATTGAGTATCATAGAAAATGCATTTCAAACAGTAACCTATATATTACCTAAGAGACCCCTGAGAAGAATATGTCTCCTCCATCTCAGAAAATTTAGTCACTATACGTACTGAGTCCTGCAAAGCTCTTCCAGTAACCTATAAAACAAAATTGATTATGAGATGCTTACGTGTAATGACATAAAAAAAAAGTAAAACAGAAACCATATTGCAAGCATAGTAACATACTGATGTCATAGCATGTGAAAGTGTCCTCCTCAATACAGATTCAATTGTAGCCCTTTGAACATTTTTACTCCCAACATAACCAATAAGAATACTTTCTGGGACCTTCTTTCCAGGGCGAAATCCCGGGATCTGTTCATTTAAAACAATGCTAAATTAGCTCATATAAGTAGCATGCTTATTTTAGATGTCAAACCCTGAGATCCATGAAAATCTTGAGCAATCAGCAAACTACCTTGTTCAATAGGGTGAAATAGTAAACTCAAATATGATAGAATAGAACACAAACCTTAAGATTGTAGAATTTAGTAACCTCAAATTTTGTATGGAAGACAATGTAGAGAGGTTACAGCCTCCAATTTAGGTACCAAAAATCAATAACTACAAATCATAAACTGGAAATCCTCATGACAGTCGACATAAAGAGCACACTTTATTCACAGACAACAATAATTTGCTGGAAAAATTTCTGTTGCCTTGAATATGAGGAAGATATTATATAATAACTGTATAACAAATAAATTAAACATTAACCAATAGCACCTTTGCTTGCTTCATAAACTCAACTAGGACCATTTTGTAACAATCCTCGCATACCAGCCCTGGCACCTCCACATGCAATCTAACCTGCAAAGAGAGATATGCAGAAATATATACATTCAGTGATCTGAATACTTACTATTATCTTATTTTAAGGTTTTCAATTCATTTGCGGTTGATTAATAATAATTGCACAAGATTACACTGACACACTCCCATGGAAGCCATTGAATAACAGTATAACAATCTAGTTTATCACTTCTGCGGGAAATGTTATGCATACATATAACAATAACATATCTCAAATACCCCTAACTTCAATTGTGTTCAGTTTTCATGATGAAAAGGGAGGGGGTGGATAGTGGTAATTAGAGCAGGTGAAATATGTGTGAAATGTTATAAGCTTACACTATGAGGTGTTTGGTTTGTTTTATTTTATATCTTTATTAGTGATTATAAAAACACAGAAACTTAGAAAGCAAGAACTAAAACTAATATAACGTGACAATTTTGTAATTAGGCTAACCTTGGCATGGAAGTTATGCATGAACCTAAAGCTCAATTGTGATTACCCTTTATAAACCATACTATATCAAATGACAAATTCTGATCCACATCTTGATTTTTGAGCCAATCATTAAAAAATATCCAAATGAATCCCCCAAATTTTTTTTTTTCAAACAGAGAAAATAAAAGAACTTGAAGTCTGCAGGAATGAATATGTAAAATCAGAACATACTTTGGAATTGGGTTCTGCAGTTTCGGTGACATTCAAGTCTGCAGGAAGAGGGTCATTTTCTGTGCCAAGTGAGACTGAAGGAGAAGAAGAAGAGGCTGAGACTGTGAAGGGAGAAGAACTGTGATGATAGAGAAGGGGTTGGAAGTGGTTAATGTTGTGAGAGGTAAAAGATGAAAGCTTGATGGAATTGAATTTGAAGGGTCTTCTTGTGTTGGCACGAAGAAGAAGAACAGAATTTGAAGAGGGAAGAGAGAGAGAAGGGTTGAAACGGAGAGGACTCGTGAAGGTTCGAGTACACAGCTCCATTGCCATCACCTCAGTTCAATACTCGGCACTCAGCAGCAGAGAGAGTAACACAGCTTGGTAGACGGATAATAAAAACCAGATATTTTGTTTTATTTAATATTTTTAGTATTTAACAACAAAATATGACCTATTAAATATTTCCTGAAAAAACGGTGACAATTTTAATAATTTTATCGTGGTTTTAAATTATGGACTATTGGATTTTGCACTATGCTTAGAACATTTGTCTCTATTTGCACATTAAAACACATGGAACTAAACACATACTCACCTCAATCCTCCATTTTTTTCAGAAGACAGTGTTATGAATACATTAAAAAAATATGTACACATTCTTTTTTTTTTTGGTCCAAAATATGTACACATTCTTTTTTTTTTTTTTTGGTCAAGTGTACACATTCTTTATCAGCATCAATAGCGTTGAAGATAAAAAAAAAATGGTAGTTAGAGTTTTTTTTGGTCCAATAATGGTAATTAGAGTTTTTTTTTTGGTCGAAACGGCAATTAGAGTTGTAGCTTTCAAAAAGTGGAAGGCTTTTTTTTTGTTGCTCAAGGGAGGGCCACTTACGGTGGGCTAAATTTTTGGTACGTTTTAGGCTAGCATTTGTTAACCCAACGTGCAATGGTCCACAATATTTTTATAAATATAAAATATAATCAACCTAGTTTTTAATTAATTTGATTGAAATTATCATAATTAAAAAAAAAGGATAATGACGAACAAAATAAGAAGATAACTCAATTGCTGATTAGGCTTCAATTTTCCAAAAAACTAAATATATAATATGCTCTTTAGTGGTAAGTTATTAAGTTAAAAACAATGAATTTACTTTTTACCAATAGGTTTGATCGGTTTAGACTTTAGAGTGAGTCAACACTTCTCTCCTCAAAAAATACATAAAGGTTGTAATAATTTCAAATTATCATTTTTAAGGGATGTAGTCATGCAATAGGAATATAACATAAAAGATATGTGTGTGTATGAATGTATGTATATTTTTTCCTACCAAATTAGGATTAATTTCGTAACATTTCATATGGATCCGATTAATCGATGTCAAAAATGCAAGTGGAATTACAGACAAGGATGAATCGGAATTCAAACACCATTGGGCTGCATACCCATTCAAAATTTCACTCAATGACTCAACTTTTTCACCTCAAACCAAGTTAAAAGCTAAATTTTTGTGTTTTGTAAGTTACAATTTAAAGCAAAAAAAAAAATGCCACAAAGAACATATACGGGTACATCTCCCCATGATGTCAAATTATTCATATGATACACAAAATCCTCATCATATATTATCTTTTTCTCTTTGTTGAATTTGCTAATGGAAAAATGACAAATAGCTAGCTAGAAAAAAGAATCCTAAATTAAGACGCCTAGATTTATCATATATATAGAAAGATTGTCAAATATTTAATTAAATAAACCGTATTTCAATAATTAAACGCAAACTTGGAGTAAGCTAAGGTCATAAATAAATTATTCTTAATGAAAAAGCATGCATACACCTTTTCCCTCATCACCCTTCTATATAAACCATCCTCAATTCTACACTCTGCATATATATATATAGCAAAGAGTTCCTCAAGTTTGGAATATAATCACACCTCCTAACCTAATTATCAATCATCAAACAAAATGGGAATTAGATGCATAGGAGTTGTTGCAATGTTGGTGGTGGTTGTAACAGGGATTCTAGTGTCAGAGACATCAGCTCAATTTGAATGCAAAGGTAACTTGACGAAAATTGTAGCGGAATGTAGGAAGTATGTGATGAAGGGAGGGCCAAAGATCCCACCGTCAAAAGCATGTTGTGATGCATTGAAAGGTGCTGATCTCCTCTGCCTCTGCAAATACGTCCCCCCTGGAATTGGGAATATTATCAGCTTTGAAAAAGCCCTCTATGTTGGCAGTACTTGTGGATTGAAAATTCCTCCCGGAACTAAGTGTGGAAGTAAGAACCTAGCTAGTTAGTCTAATTAATTTCTCTTATATACATGTATCATACTTTAATTATCCTCATCTAATATTATTTCTCTTATATGTCTCTACATGCTTAATGTTTTTTTTTTAATTCCTAAAGATGTGATATTTTCTAAAATTTGTTTCGTTTTCATTTTATCAGTGTTTAGTTTTCATATTTAACAAAATATATATTATTTTAAGACCTTAGAAATTAACATGCATTTTAATTGCTGCTGAAGATTAATAACGCAGTTATTTTTGTTAAATAAAAGAGAAGCGTCGTATTCTACTCTTTTCTAAGCTCTTTTCGATACACTCTATTTTTGTTTGAAATTTATGTGAATCTTGCTAAGGGTATTAACTTATGTAAAACTTATTTACTGACATAAACACTTGTGACAGTGTTTAATAGGGTTTATAAAAATGACTTATGACTGGATGATAAGTTGTTTTGGACTTATTTTCATAAATTCTCTGTAGCAACTTATCAAACAACTTATAACTTATATGAAATTAGTTTTATCACAAATTTTCTTTTCGATTATAAAAATAATTTATATATAAATAAGTATTTATGCTATAAGTGCTTAAATAAATTCTATTTATCCAAATAGAACATAAATCACATGAGTCTCATTTCGTTAATTTGGTGGAATCTATTGACAAAATGGTGCAAGACTTCGATAAACTTCATCTAATAATAGAAAGTACATTGAAAAAAAATGTGCTACGTACTAACGATTCTCTGTATTATAAAGATTAAAAAAGAATTAAAAAATGTATTTTTAAGAACTTAAAACGTATTTATTAATCCTATATAATAATCCATCAGATCACATAAGCAAATTTGCTTTGCTTGTTTACGGTTTCATTAATTTTTTTCTGTCATTTTTGGCTACTTTTCTGAGATTTTGCTAATACTATCATAATTTGCGGCTGTTTCAGATTATACAGTTCCTCCTGCTCCTGGACCTTCTCCTCCTCCTCCTCCTCTTCACAGGGTGTGAGCGACAACATATTCGAGGCGCATGCAGCTTCTGTCACCTTGACATATATTTATATATGAATAAATAAACCATATATATACATGCATGGCATGCGTCTTTTTAATTATTTATGCTCCTGCCACCTTTTTTTTTTCTTCAGATACAATGCTCCTGCCACCTTTGGTTTGTACTGTTTCAGTTCAGTGACCGAGTCAATATATTTATTGAATAAAGTTGCTGGGTTATATATATTTGGTGCTCACACTAATTTTTTTTCTCTGTTTTCCTTCTCTTGGTACTATCTACTGGTTCGTTTTAAAAAGAGATTGAAGCATTTACCAACCATGCCAAAAATAAAACCTATATATTTTGGATTATTCAATTATTGAATTAAAATCCATACTCATTTAGAAAACAAATTACAAGGAAATAGAAAGTATGTTGGCAAGCCAATAAACTAAGATGAGAATAGTAAATTATAAGAAAATAGTTGGTATATTGGCGAGCCATCCATCTTTATTTATGAAAGATGACAAAGAATATTTATTTATCTCTGAGATATTCAATTTCTTCTCCCACTTAACACGGTTCGTAGTATTGGCCCCTGGTCCTGTACAATTAACTTCTGCATAGGTGAAATTACCCCTGCATAAATTTGTTTACAAATTAAGAAAAAAAGTTAATTGACAAAATAGAAAAAATTGCTTACCATACAAAATATCAGTACACATTCCACAAAAGGACACTTTTTTATACAACAAAATGGAACAAGATTGTATGTAATCACTGAGAGTAGTTATTTTTTAAAGAAAAAAAATACAAATTTTCTTATACATTTTGGCATTTGATACAGAAAATAATTTGATTTTTTTTTTTGTAGAAAAGCGTTGAAAGACCATAATGAAGAAAATAAAACTAATAAATGACCCATTAGGTTAGCTTGGCCTACAAATCAAGACCAAGGAGTTGACTCATGCCAATTGAACCGAAAGATCTTTTAGTGTTTACTATATCTGGTGGAATAGTCAATAACAAAAATACTTTATCGATCAATTACTACGATTAATCTATCAAGGGAAAAAAATATTTTTTTACAAAATGGATATTTTTTCTTGAATAAATAGAAATTTCAAACTAAGAAATTTGTCATAAGAACATTAGCCAAAATTATATATTTTTAAACTCGTTTTTATTGCATATTATTTCCTATCTTGTCATTTTGTATAAATAAAACAAAATAAAAATATATAAAACTGTTTTTTCCTTACAAGAATATATAATCTCATTAAGTAAATTTTTTAGGACACTCTTTGCATCTTCAAAATAATATGAAAAAATATGTCTGTTATCAATTTTTTAGGAATGTTACTCATTTAATTTAATTAAACTTACTCTGAGCCATTGTAGTTCCAAGCATTCCATCCTAGAGGAGATACCACTGACGAAAAATATGTTTCCCAAAATATAACTCTTGAGTAAGGGCCCCAAGCTCTTCCTAGATTCACTTGACCCTTCCCAACAATGCTCCCTCCTCTAAAAACAAAACCATTTGGATCCTTTGGTGAATTTCTGCGTTGGGCTGTGACAAAGCCTGGAGGTCTCGATCGCCACTCTGTAGCATCCATCGTGCAATTCTACAACATGTAAAAAGCCATGTAAAAATTTGACCAAAAAAAAAAGCCATGTAAAATTGACCCAAAAAAAAAGCCATGTAAAAATAAATGTTTCATCATTTTATTTTCAGAATGGCATAAATTAAAAGAGATTAGAAATAACAAAAACAAAAGCCGCATTAAAGTATATGTATTACCGCAAGCAACACACTCTTTCCAACACTTTCTTTATGATTAATTGAAATGCATATATGAGTCCCACCACTTTGGAAATGGATTCCACTAAATAAGATATAAGATTTCATAATTTAATAAGACCTACATGCATTTCAACTAATCATAGAGAAAATGTTGAAAAGAGTGTGTTAGAGAGTGTGTTGCTGACACTCCTCTTACCTCAAAGTAAGATTGGCCAGCACCAAAAATGAAGTCCACTTCACCTTGAATATGGCAATCTTTAAAGTAATGTCGTCCAAGTGCAGCAAGCAAAGTGTCTTGGTAACCTATAAAACTACATTTAACAATGGTAGATTTATCTCCATATATGGCAGCTGCCACTGCTGGTCCGCTATTAAATAAATTCTGCATTGCACAATAATGTGTGAGAACACTTGTAGAGTTTTCAAAATTAAGTTGTTGTTCTATCCTATTAATGTTCTAATGTTTACCTCAAAGGTAATTCCACTCACAACCACATTAGGTGGAGATGAAATAAATGTAGCGCTTGTGGTTGTTTTATAGTGATTAGCGTGAGCAACGGTTGTGACATTGCGACCAGATCCTTCTAAAATTATGCATGGCTTATTGTAGGGAATTTGAACCTTTTCCCTACAAAAACAATTAAAATTAACATGTACAAACATTACAATAGACTTTAATCTTTTATGTGAATTTAACAGGTATATATAACAACATTTCAACTTACTTGTATATGCCAGGATTTATGTGAATCTTAAACCATCGATTATTTGTGCTATTTATTGAATCAATGGCTGCTTGAATCGTGTTGAATGCTCCTTTTCCTTGTTGATCAACGATGATAGCATTTGCAACTTGATTCCCACCACAATCTATGGCTTTACTAAGACAAAAACAACAACTAGTAAACATGATTAGACGAAAAATCCTTATCATTTGAGGAAGTAGCCCCATCTTAGTTGAGTAGTGTTGAGTGAATAGTGGCAATACTAACATCCTGCTTCATTAATTTATAGATACACTCGAAAAATGAAGTGTATCTTCTATACCTCTTTCCTTAATGATTAATGTTGAAAAACAATAAATCTAGACAGTTTTTCTTACTCAAAATCTAAATAGTTATTACTTGCTAAATATAAAATTTCCATAATTTATATACATATATAACAATTTTCCTATTTTACTATTAAAAATATAACAATTTTCCTAATTATACTTAAAGAGTGCTTTTTAAAAGAATGTGCTAAAAATCAACCTGTATTGGAAAGATAAAGAGAGGTATATTAAGTTTCTTAAACATGTAATCCTAGATTTAATCCTAAGATTCATGATTATGGGAAAATATCATTGAAATGGTTTTCCATTTTGTGGTTTACACCTTCTTATTTTAAATATGTTATATCTTATGGGATTGAAATTATAACATTAATGTTTTCACAAACTTAATTACTTAAAATGTTCTAGATTTTATCATCAATATGTCCTTTTATGTATGTTTCAAGAAACGATTATTTCTTAATAAAATTATTACTTTTAAAAAATATAAATCTTTATTAATAAATTTACACTTTTAGAAATGGTTAAATTTTTGAAAAATATAATATATCTTAGAGCAATGATACACATACACCCAAAAAATATATCCACCCATCCAACACCTCTCATTTCTCTCTATCTCTTTCTAACTATCACATCACATATCACATTATTTTATCACTTTTCTCTCATCTCTCTCTTTCTCTCTCTAGTGGTAGATTGACATTGGGTGTCCACCAATCATTTTTCTATATCTTATTAACTAATCTATATAACATTAATGTTATCGCAAATCTCACTCAATAAATATTACTTATAAAATTCTAAGGCTTACTAGTTAATGTGTGTGATAACCAGAGCTTAATTTTATTTTGAGAAAGGGTGGTATATTTTTATTTTAAATATATTATATCTTATAAATTAAAAATATAAAATTATGTTTTTTGCAAAACTAACTCAATAAATATTACCTAAAATATTTTGAATATTATCCATTAATGTGTGTACCAATCCTTCTTATTATATTTTAAGGAAGGATTAAATACTTTTCTATTGAATATTATTTAAGTTTTATAAATAAAAATATAATATTTATGTTGTCACAAATCTAACTCAATAATGTAACAAAAAAAAAATCTAACTCAATAATTATCTCTTAAAAACATTAAATTTATTTCCTTTTATTTACTATATTTTTTGTTTTCGAAGTTGTTAGTGAATAATTTTATAGGATATTAATTGCATAGTTCCATGATCATTATGATTGAAAGAATTATATCACAAAATCTAGTGGCTTCCTCTAATTACTTTTTAAGTTTTGAAATAGATAATTTTCCATTATTATTGTCAACAAAAGTATGGAAGGGAATGGGTTTAGAAATATTCATGCATGAATTAGTAGATAACTATTATTCTTCAATTGAAAATGTATAACATATCAATATCAATATCAATTTGTTTATTAGTCAAAATATTCAAAAGGGTACGTGGGAGTAGTTGTAAAAAACTTATGATCTAGATTAGACTCATATGCTATGCCAGACCTATTAAATAAATTACACGATTTTTTTATAATAAAAGTATTCATTCGTTCAAATTAACAAAAATACATCGAAATAGCACCTATATTAATAGTAAAATATGACAAAATACTTACAGCAGTAAAGTATGACAAAATATCTACAAAAGTGATAAAATCATAATGGTCAGAGTACTCATGTCTCTGGGTCTACCGTTGACGCCCAAATCATAAGTGAATCTATACTAGAACGAAACAGATCAATCAGTTTGAAACAAACGAACACCACACCAAGACAGAAAAGTACACGCCGCACGAAGACAAAAAATATTGCCGCACACAGATGACAAAAACTCTAAAAAAAGACAAAAGAAAAATTAAATCTATGTAGAAGAATCACTTATTTAAATAAAAAAAACTAAAAAATAAAATAAAAAAATAATTCTAGACAAAAAATAATCCAAAATCACTCCATCAAACAGAGAGAAAGACGGGGAAAAAAGAAAAATGAAAGAAAGAAAGTACAGAAAGGCGGAGCCTCGGCTTACACCACGACTAGTTTCTATGTTTTTTTTTTTTGGTCAAAGACTAGTTTCTATGTTAAAGGGTAATAATTTTGTTGACAAAAAAAAAAGGGTAATAATTTTCTATTCCCACAAGAATCAAAATCGTTTGAAAAGTTAAGTATAACTTCTCACTTCAACCTTTATTTCACTAATGACCAAAAAAAAAAAAAAAACCTTTATTTCACTATTATTTTCTATATTTTTAAATTTTAAATTAAATAAAAAATAAAAACATTTTTGAAAATATCAATTACATACCAAACATATTCATGGGAATAGGATTCCTAGCAATAGTACTCCAAGAAATATCCTATAACTTTACACAAACGCCTCCCAAGATATGATCTTATATTTTTTATCCATTAGCATTAAGAGCAAATTTGAGTTAATCGAGTTACCCAACTCATCTCGTGTATTTTATATTTTTGAAATTACTTCACACACACACACAGACATACATACATAAATATACATATATATATATATATATAGTGAGGATGGATCAAATTATACCGGTGTAACACTTTGGTCAATGTTACACCGCTAATAATTCTTCAGCGAATAATTATATTCTAAAACACACCGTTAGATTAAAAGTTATTATCATATAGATTATTCTTGTAAAATTTCACATCAATCTAAAATTGTTTAATGTGTCATTGAGATGTGTCAAAATTCATACACTTTAAAAGACATTAATCTTGACTTATCTCAATGACACATCAAATAATTTTAGATTGATGTGAAATTTTATAGGAATGATCTACATGATAGTATCTTTTAATCCAACGGTGAGTTTTAGAATATAATTATCCGGTTAATAGTTATTAGCGGTATAACATCGTCCAAGAGTTACACTGGTGTAATTTGATCCCTCCTCATATATATTATGAAAAGGGAAAGCTAAACAGAACTACAAACGCGGGCAAAGCCACCCCTCAATATATAAAGCGATTACATTACTCCCTCCGTACCTAATTATAAGAGATTTTTACCTAATTCTCTTTCACTAAAAAAATTAGTTAATATAGTTTATAACATTAAATATGTCAATAATTTACATCGTATTTCCAAAATTATCCTTAATAATAGTATCTCTCTTCTCACTTTCTATCTCTCATTTAATTAATGCATTTCTACCTCTCTCTTCTAATAAATAAGAATAGTTTGGGTAAAAATTAATTAATGCATGACACATTTTCAAAAACTTCTTATAAAAAGGGACAAACAAACTTACAAAAAACCTCTTATAATTAGGGACGGAAGGAGTATTTATTTATTTCCTAACAATACCAATAAATTAGAGTAAAAAGAAATCGCATACACTAAGAGACATTTTAATATGTGTGGTATATTTACTAACTGTATAAACTATTTTTTTTTGAACATTCATATATAAATAACTTAACTAAATCCAATCCCACTTAAACCTAATTTAATCAGACCTATATATGATTGAGTTTTTCAAAGCCTAATGTCGGATTCATATTTAAAAATTTGACTCAGTTGAAAGATAAACCTAATTCATCTCATAAACAGCCTAAATTTTGTTAGTAGTTCACTGATCGCCTTAAGCACCCTTGCCGTCTTTTTAAGTACAACATTGACTCAGCAAGGTTAACTACTGAAGTCTTACAATTACTGGTAATCCTAGCCTATCAATTATTATGATCTAGGAAAAAGCGACTAAAATTTGTGTAAAGACAAGACATGGACATAAAAGGGCCCCGCTATAAAAAATTTACTATGATGAATCAGTATAAACATCACATTAAGGCCGCCTTATGGTATCATGTTACTGCAGACATGATATTAGGTGAAAAAGAATAGTAGTATGTTGCATGCTGGTGAAAGGCATGGAAAATAGAACAACTGGTGCAAATGAGGGAAGATCATAATGCTTCTGAAGATACCCAATAAGAAGCCACTCAAGAATCTCTTTATCCTATGAGTCCTTATCAGCTATATATGCTTTCTTTTCTATCATTCTGCTGGATTGTTTTCTTCTACTGCTTGGGTTACACCAACTTCCGCTGGACGAATGACACGATCATGAAGTATATATCCTGCCTGCAAACATATATAACCAAGAATAAGACCATGTTCGTTCCAACATTTAACGAAGCAAAACCTCTGATCCAAAAGCTCTTTGTCAGGCAATCATAAATGGAAAGTATCAGCATGATTGAGATTAAAAAACCAAGAGTTTGTCACTATTATAGATCTCTACCTAAACTTGTCACATTGTAAATTGAAAGGGTATTAACAAAATAAACTACGTTACAGTTGCACTAATTGCATGTCTGTTACAATTCAACATGACATGCAAATAGGGATTTTTTTTTTCTTTCAGAAAACAAAAGAGCATACAGGTAAGGTGATATATATTAAATAACTTTTTTAGCCACTTGTGATCACCCCAAGTCCCCAACTACAGTCCCGTGTGTTTATTAACTCATTTGAAGAGGATGAATGTATGCTTTCTTTTTTGATGATTTTAAGGGCAAGATTGCAAGACTAAGGTCTAAGAATATGCTTCAAGGGAAGTGATGGATGAGAATATGACTTGAATTTGTAACTCCTTATAGAAAAAATATGGACACACCAAAAAAATAATAAAACAGCAGTATGAATAAAAATATTTATTGTATTAAATATGATACAGATGCCCGTGTTTTGGAGTATCCATGCATCATAGACCAAAAATAACACAACGCATATCAAGAGTAAGGGTTGAAACAAATTTTAAAATTGGTAAAAAATATCACAGTCCTTCCACGAAAAATTATGTAAATTACCTTCAGAACAGCTGCAACAGTGCCTGGAGGTTTGGAACCATCAGGGATTTGGAAGACGGCATTATGCCTATGTGGATCAAACGGTTCATTTATAGGGTCAAATTTTTCTACACCAAACTTTTTAAGTACCTGTAAGCAGAAGCAGTTACCTTTAAAACAATAGCCTGAAGGACTGTACTGTCCCCAGAAGCACATTATTTCAAGCACACAATGATGTGTTTTAAAATATATGTGGCAAAAACTTTCACAAGGTTATAACTTATAACTATGAAACATTTTGTTGATATAGCAGCAAAGAAAGATGCCAAAGTCCTTCCCCAAATTAGACATGGCACCCATCTAACTCATCAAAATTCAAAGGAAACTAAATATCTCATTTACAATCTTGCCATTGCAACATCAAGTGTTTTCAGAACAAAAAAACTGATCCATTTGTTTTTGAAAAAACAATGGGGAAATAGTTATAAAAAAATCAGAATAAGAACATTCTAACATGTTCAGAGGTTTTAAAATAAAATTGATCTCTCCTAGTCCCTCCCAAATCACCCTTGTCTTCACATTCACTCAATGAACCTTCAATCCGCTATCATGACTAAACAAACACATAAATGAGAGAAACATAGCAGCAATAGGAGAAAACAGAAGGAGGAACAAAACCTTTACTGCATAAAGGACTAAAAAAAAAGATTGGATACTAGATTAGCTTTGACTATTTCAATTATACAGAAACACCATAAAGCAGAATACTACCTCAGAAAGTTGTTTCTCAGTCATTTCAACACCATCCAGAAGTGTTTTCAGGAGTTTTACTGCTTCAGCAGAGTCACTTGATGTATCAATTTTTGAAAAACTTTCCTTTACAACTGAGGAAGCTCTTCCCAAATTATCCGCAACATCTAGTAAACTCTTCGCAAAATTCTACAGCACATTTAAACCACTCAGAACAAAGTTGAAGAGTAAGTTATGTGGGACAAAAGGTACAAACTAAGACCTGTATAGCAAATTTCTTTGAATTCTCCGCTTCACGTCTAGTCCTGTCCATGACATTCTCCATCTCTGCATAAGTACGCAGAACTTTATCCTTCATTTCCTCAATCTCTTTGTGCTTCAACGTCAAAAGTTCTTCCTTCTCAGTTACAAGCTTAATTAAATCATCCCTGGATAGATCACATCCACTCTCTGAATCTGAGTCTGAATCAGAAAATGCAGTTCGTTTAACACCACTCCTCCTTCTTTTGACAGTTTGAGATTGAGAATCTGAAACAGAACCTGATTCTTCTGTTTGATCTACAGGTTTGGCTTGTCCATCCTGATCAATTTCCTTTGCCTCCTCACTTGTTTTTGCTGGGTCATCATTTGAAGAATCAACATTATGCACATTATTCCCCTTTTCCTTTTCATTAGATTCGGTTGAGGCTGATGAAGAAAATCCAAACCTTGGAGTTGATGAACTTATTGACGGACATAACAAATTGACTTCAAATGGATTCAGCTGGAATATTTGAAAGCATACGTGGAATTTAATGAGAATATTAGAATGTATCATAAAATTTACTAATGGTGAATTTTAAGAAAGGTAATTGGGTCCTAGAGTATAGGACAATAATAGCTATCATATAAATAATTTTCATAGCATCATCCCTTCATATATTAAAAGGCACTAGAACCTGCTTATCTCTCAACAAAAACAAAAAGGATCAGAAGACAGGACATATTATAGTAAGATTAAAGCTCAAGCAGTGTTCTTCATCAATATTTTTCTTTTCTTTTGAAGTTGACTAGAGAATGAATCCTTAAAAAATTTACCGAACACTAAATACTTGTTTTCAGAAAAAAATGAAAACACTTATTACAAACTTTTCTTTTGAATATAGCACTCACCAACATTAACAAGCTACAAAAAATGTGGAATTATGATAAAATCTTCATTAATGTATCAGAACACATAACACCCTGATAAAACCTTTGCTAAATGGACAATCAAAATCAAAAGCAGAAAAATGACAGAAGATATTTCACAGCTATTTTTCTAAACCCTAAAGTGACATTCAGATTGTTCTTTTTTTCCCTCCCCTAAACATTGGAATTCAAAAGGAATTGCTACAACGGATTAATGAACCCAACAAATGTGTTAAAGCAAGTAAGCAACAATTATTAGGTTAGTTACTCCCTAATGCAACACTGAACAACCTAATCCAACCTGCATAAAAATATGAATATCCACAACAGAAGCAGACTCACAACCCTAAAATTTAAAACGAGAAAAGGTTAAAAAAAAACTGCAACTTATTGGCAACATAGTTCAAACTTCAAATTCAATAATCCATAAACACAATACCATCGAAGAAAAACAGCAAATAGCGAACACAAGTATAAGAATCAGCATTGAAACGATTAAGTTGTTAAATTTTGAGCAAATACCTAAAACCCTAGCTAAACCCTACGGCATGGGAATGCGAAAAAAATGAAAATTTGATCAGCGAGTATGGAAGTGCACCTTGCTGGGAGGTTGGGAATGCAAGTGATTGGAGAAGGCTGGGAAGTACTGTTGTTGGGGCTTTCGCGAAGCAGAGAGAAGCGAGGTCCGGCAAATGGTTCCCGAGACACGGGACAAAACCTTATAGAAGAACATGGCTTAGGATTGAGGAACCAAAATGTAAAGACGAGGAAGATGAATGGCAAAAGAAGATCCAATGCGGAGGAAGAAGGGTTTATGAGCAACTGTGTTTTTTCTCAGAAAAACAGAGAAGGGGAAAGGAAAGCAGAAAACGGTTTACGGGACACAGAAACACATCGATTAGTTAGTTTATTTACTATATTGGCCTTAATCAGTTAGTATTTTTTTTTGGCAAAATAGCACATGAAGTCCCTTATGTTTATTTATTTTTTTTAAGTTAGTCTCTTATTTTTATTTTTAAACAATAAAATCCCTTATGTTCATTTTATTTTTTTCTATTTAGTCATTTTCTTCATTTGTTGATGATATGTCAGTTTCTGATTGGTCTCAATTTACTATACACTATCACTTCAGACCAATCAGTAATTGACACGTCATTAAAAAGACCAAATTGAAAAAATAAATAAACATAAGAGACCTTATTGTCAAAAAATAAAAATAAGAGACTAACTTGAAAAAATAAAATAACTTAAGGGACTTCATGTGCTATTTTGCCTATTTTTTTTAATGATCTTATCCTCTTTTATTTTTATGATCAATCAGTTGGGGTTTTTTTTTTACTCTCTTTGTTTTGGTAAAAAACTAGTCAGGTACCCGTGTTGTCGCACGAGTTTTGTTGGTTGATGCACAATTTTTAACATAAAAATACTCAAAAACAAAAAAAATGAGTAGAATGCAAACAAATATTATTTTATTGATAATAAATAAATAAAATTTTTATGAAACAATAAAATAGAAAAAAAATTAATTATAAAAACATAGTGATGTCTGCAGAACAAAACAGAAATAAAGATAAATAAATTTATAGCCTGTAGAAATTAATGAAACAAATAAATGAGTGAAACACGTAAGAAAATACTATTTTGTTGATTGAAAATAAAATTAAAAAAATAAATTTATAACTCGTAGAAAATTATAGGAATAAATAAATGAGTAAAATATATAAGCAAATATCGCTATGGTCATCGAAAATAAAATTGAAATAAAAATATGTATAACCCGTTGAAAGTTCTTGGAATAAATAAATGAGCGAAATTACTGTAGCGAAAAAAAAAATCAAAATAAAAATAAATTTATAGCCCATAGGAAGTTATTGAAACAAATAAATAAGTGAAATTGCTATAACGATTTACTGTAGTGATTGCTGTATTGAAAAATTTATAGACCATAGAAAGTTATTAGAATAAATAAAGGAATGAAATTATTATAGTGATTTACAGTAAAGAATATAACATCAAAATAAAAGTAAATTTACAGTCCGTAGAAAGTTATTGGAACAAGTAAATAAATCAAATTGTTGTAGAGAAAATAAAATAAAAAAAAATTCACCTGTAAAAAGTTATTATAACAAATAACTAAGTAAAATATGTGAGCAAACACTGTTTTGGTAATCGAAAATAAAATAAAATAAAATTATAGCCCGTAAAAAGTTATTGGAACAAATAAATGAGTAAAACCTGTAACCAAATACCGCTTTGGTGATAGAAAATAAAATCGAAATAAAAATAAATTTATAGCCCGTAGAAAGTTATTTAAACAAATAAATGAGAGAAATTATTGTAGTCGATTTACTGTACCGATTGCTCTAGCAAAAATAAAATAAAAAAAAAATAAATTTATCGACAGTAGAAAGTTATTGAAACAAATAAATAAGTGAAAATACTGTAGCAAATTATTGGAACAAATACTATAGCAAAAATAAAATCAAAATAAAATATTATATTATATAGCCTGTAGCAAATTATTGGAACAAATAAAACAGAGAAATTACAATAGCGAAAATAAAATAGAAAGAAAAATAAATTTATAGATCACAGAAAGTTAATGGAACAAATAAATGAGTAAAAATATTATAGCGATTTACTGCAACGAAAATAAAAATAAAATAATTTTTTTATAGCACATAGGAATTTATTAAAACAAATAAATGAGAGAAATTATTGTTGCGGTTTACAATAGCGATTGTTGTAGCGAACATAAGATCAAAAATTAAATAAATTTATAGACAGTAGAAAGTAATTATAACAAATCAATGAGTGAAATTACTGCTGTGATGTACCGTAGCAAAAATAAAATTGCAAAAAAAATTCATAGCCCGTAGAAAGTTATTAGAACAAATAAATGAGAGAAATTACTGTGGTGATTTACTGTAGCTATTATTGTAGCGAAAATAAAATCGAAAGAAAAATAAATTTATACACTATAGAAAATATTAGAACAAATAAATGAGTAAAATTACTATAGTGAGAATAAAATTGAAAAAAAAAAAATTTACAGCTCGTAGGAAGTTATTTGAACAAATACATGAGTAAAATTACTATAGCGATTTACTGTAGCAAAAATTAAATCAAAATAAAATTTTTAATAGCCCGTAGGAAGTTATTGAAACAAATAAATGAGTAAAATTACTATAGCAACAATAAAATAGAAATAAATTTTTTTATAGCCCGCAGGAAGTTATTGAAGCAAATAAATGAGCAAAATATTATAGCAATTGTTGCAGCAAAAAATATGAAAGAAAAATAAATTTTTACACCGTAGAAATTTATTAGAATAAATAAATAAATGAAATCACTGTAGCAAAAATAAAATTAAAAAATAAATAAATTTATAAACCATAGAAAATTATTTGAACAAATAAATGAATAAAATTACTACAGGGATGTACTGTAGCAAAAATAAAATTGAAATAAAAAAATATTTCATATCCCGTAGGAAATTATTGAAACAAATAAATGAAAAAAATTACTGTGGTTATTTATTGTAGCTAAAATAAAATAAAAAAAATTATACACCGTAGAAACTTATTCGAACAAATAAATGGGTAAAATTAATGTAGCAAAAATAAATTCAAAATAAATTTTTTTATAGCCCGTAGGAAGTTATTGGAATAAATAAACGTGAGAAATTACTTTAGTAATTTACTGTAGCGATTACTGTGGCAAAAATAAAATTAAAAGAAAAACAAATTTATACACTGCAGAAAGTTATTGGAACAAATGAATAAGTAAAATTACTGTACTGATTTATTGTAGCAAAAAATAAATTCATAACAAAAAAATTTATAGCCCGTAGAAAATTATTCGAGCAAATAAATGAGTGAAATACTCTAGGGATTGCTGTAGCAAAAATAAATCAAAATAATTTTTTTTATAGCTCGTAGGAAATTATTGAAACTATTAAATGAATAAAATTACTATACGATTTACTGTTGCAAAAATAAAATCAAAATAATTTTTTTTACAACCGTTGGAAATTATTGGAACAAATAAATGAGTGAAATGCTGTAGCGATTGCTGCACCAAAAATAATATTGTAGAAATTTATTCAAACAAATAGTAAGGAGTTATTTTAATAAATAAATGAGAGAAATTACTTTAGTAATTTACTAAAGTAATTTACTGTGGCGATTACTGTGGAAAAAATCAAAACAAATTTATACACAGTAGAAGTTATTGGAACAAATGAATTAGTAAAATTACTGTAGTGATTTATTGTAGCAAAAAATAAAATCGTAATAAAAAAATTTATAGTCCGTAGAAAGTTTTTAGAGCAAAGAAGTGAGTGAAATACTCTAGGGATTCCTGTAGCAAAAATAAAATCAAAATAATTTTTTTTATAGCTTGTAGGAAGTTATTGAAACTAATAAATGAGTAAATTACTATAGCGATTTACCGTAGCAAAAATAAAATCAAAACAAATTTTTTTATAGCATGTAGGAAGTTATTTGAACAAATAAATGAGTAAAATACTGTAGCGATTACTGGACCGAAAATAAAATCGAAGAAAATTATTGAACCAAATAAATGAATGAAAACACTGTAGCGATTTACTGTAGCAAAAATAAAGTCGAAATAATTTTTTTTATAGCTCGTAGGAATTTATTGAAACAAATAAATGAGTGAAATAGCGTAGCGATTGCTAGATCAAAAATAAAATTGTAGAAAGTTATCGAAACAAATAAATTAATGAAAATACTGTAGCAATTTACTATAGAAAAAATAAAATCAAAATAATTTTTTTATAGCTCGTAAGAAGTTATTATAGCAAATAAATGAGAGAAATTACTGTAGCAATTTACTATAACGATTAGTGTAGCAAAAATAAAATTAAAACAAAAGCAAATTTGTACACCGTAGGAAGTTATTGGAACAAATGAATTAGTAAAATTACTGTAGTGATTTATTGTAAAAAAATAAAATTGTAATAAAAAAATTTATAGCCAATAGAAAGTTATTGGAATAAATAAATTAGTGAAATACTCTGGGGATTGCTGTAGCAAAAATAATATCAAAATAATTTTTTATAGCTAGTAAGAAGTTATTAGAACTAATAAATGAGTGAAATTATCATAGAAATTTATAGTGGTAAAAATAAAATCAAAATAAACTTTTTTACAGCGATTGAGAAGTAGTTGAAAAAAATAAATGAATGAAATATCGTAGCAATTGCTGCACTAAAAATAAAATCGTAGAGAGTACTGTATTGTTCGCTGTAGCAGACTGCGGCGAGTTGACATGAACTGGAGCGTTACTGTAGCATCATTACTGTAGCAAGCTTTAGCGAGTTGGCACGTGTTGCATTGTGAACAGTTTTTTGTGGAGCTAACAGGTGTCTTTTACTGTAGCGGAATAGGTTTGTTTTCTAATATAGCAAAAATAAAATTGAAATAAATTTTTTATATCTCATAGGAAGTTATTGGAACTATTAAATGAGTAAAATTAGTAAATTACTATAGCAATTTATTGTAGCAAAAATAAAATCGAAATAATTTTTTTTATAGCCCGTAGAAAGTTATTGGAACAAATAAATGAGTGAAATATTGTAGCAATTGCTGGATCGAAAATAAAATTGTAGAAAATTATCGAAACAAATAAATGAATGAAAATACTGTAGCGATTTACTGTAAAAAAATAAAATCGAAATAATTTTTTTATAACTCGTAAGAAGTTATTGGAGTAAATAAATGATAGAAATTACTGTAGTAATTTACTATAGCGATTAGTATAGCAAAAATAAAATTAAAAAAAAGTAAGTTTATACACCGTAGAAAGTTATATGAACAAATGAATTAGTAAAATTATTGTAGTGGTTTATTGTACAATAAATAAAATTGTAATAAAAAAATTAATAGCCAATAGGAAGTTATTGGAATAAATAAATTAGTGAAATACTCTAGGGATTGTTGTAGTAAAAATAAAATCGAAATAATTTTTTTTATAGCTAGTAAGAAGTTATTAGAACTATTAAATGAGTGAAATTATCATAGAAATTTATAGTGGTAAAAATAAAATCAAAATAAAATTTTTTATAGCGACTGAGAAGTAGTTGAAAAAAATAAACGAGTGAAATAACGTAGCAATTGCAGCACTAAAAGTAAAATCGTGGAAAGTACTGTATTGTCCACTGTAGCTGACTGCGGCGAGTTGACTTGAACTAAGCATTTCTGTAGCATCATTACTGTAGCAAGCTTTAGCGAGTTGACACGTGTTGCATTGTGAACAGTTTTTTGTTATGCTGACAGGTGTCTTTTACTGTAGCAGAGGAGGTTTGTTTTCTAATAACTAATAATAGTAATAGTAATATAGTAATAGTAAATAGATAGATAGAAGGTTTATCGAAAAAAAATGATAAAAATTGATTTTAAATTTATGTCAATTTTTTTATAGCAAAAAATTTAGATTGGGAAAAACACACAATTTAAAATCAGTGATACTTGAGTGAGAATTTACGAAAAAATTTAAATATAATCTTGTACAATAAAATTTAGGTATGACATATCAAGATATATGTTTAATTTTCAATGTTCTTTATAATTTTTAAAAAAAAAAATCAAAATATCATTTAAGTTTATATTAGTTCATTTTCAATGTTGCTTGACAAAAAAAAAACAATTTTGCTTGAAATTAAAAACACTCATACATGAAATAGTCAATTACTATATTAAACAAAAATACAAAGGTAAGATCAAAACGACTGTTCAAAGTAAGGTCAACAGACAACTAACTAAACCCCCTGGTTATGTTCTTCTGTATAAATCCGCAATCAAATTGAAAGACTGCAGAAGAAAAAAAAAATTAGGAGAAGGGAATTTGAGAAATTATACTCCTTTAACGGGAAGGAAGGACCCGGCCCGGCAAAAGCACCAAAATGGTATAATTTTGTCCAAATTTTACCAAAATGGTGCAGATGAAAAAGTAATTACTAGATTGGGGTAAATTGTAAGTGGTACTGGCGACTTACTATTTTTTTTTAAATTATTTTAGAAGTCACGACTGCCAGTGGCGACTTCTATTTTTTTTAATAAAAAAATAGAAGTCGCAACTGGTAGTGACGACTTCTATTTTTTTTAAAAAAATAAAAAAGTCGCGATGGTATACAAAAAATGTCATGCGGTGTTATTTTGGTCCCTAACAGATACGAAATTAAAAAAAGGTACTCAACGGTTAGCCGTTAGTCACTTTGATCTCTAAAAGTGATTATTTATTGTCATTTTGGTTTGACCACAAAGACCAAAGTAACACCGCACGATACTCTCAGGGACCAAAATGACTTTTTACTCTCTTAACATAATTTTTTTTAATATCCACCAATTTAAATTCATATTCAAAATAAACTTTCTATTAAATTCATACTCAAAACTCTCTTTTATTTAGAATTTTTAGCATTAGTTAATTTAAAGTCTAATTAGTGAAATTTCATAAAAAAATATCTAATTAGTAAAATAAACAAATAAATAAAAGAGAGTTTTGTGTATGAATTTAATAAAAAGTCTATTTTGAATATGAATTTAAATTGATGGGTATTAAAAAAAACTAATGTTAAAAGAGTAAACAACCATTTTGGTCATTGAGAGTGTCAAACGGTGTCATTTTGGTCTCTGTGGTCAAACCAAAATGACAATAAATAATCACTTTCAGGGACCAAAGTGACTAACGGCTAACCGTTGAGTACCTTTTTTTGATTCCGTATCTGTTATGGACCAAAATAACACCGCATGACATTTTTTGTATACCATCGCGACTTTTTTATTTTATTTTTTTAAAATAGAAGTCGTCACTACCAGTTGCGACTTCTATTTTTTTATTAAAAAGAAAAATAGAAATCGCCAATAGCAGTCGCGACTTCTAAAATAATTTAAAAAAAAAAAGGGTAAGTCGCCAGTACCACCTGCGACTTACCCTAATCTGATAATTACTTTTTCATCTGCACCATTTTGATAAAATTTAGACAAAATTACACCATTTTGGTGCTTTTGCCGAAGGACCTCCTAAAAGCAAAACACAAATTAAAGGTATGAATTTCATTATGCTACCTTGCATTTCATACCATCAGTATATGCAATTGCTTGATTCTAACAAACCAAAAACATGACTTAGCTAGCTGATCAGTGTCCACTAAATGACAATTGAAAATAAAAAATGTCTGCAAACTATTCCAAACACAAAACAGAAATAACTCTAATGGTGTGTTTGAGAGAAATGTTTTGAAGAAAAAGATTTTAACGTCAATGTTTTAGTTTTATAAATAAATAAAAATGATGTAAAAAAATATTTTAAAACCATCCAAAATCTTCTTATGGTATATTTTTTTAAGTTTCTCCAATTTGGAGAAATTCAAAAACTGTAACAACGGAAGGGGATTTAGGCTTTAGGCTTTAGAGGGTTTTAAAATATTTTTTACATTATTTTTCTCTAATTATAAATCTAAAATGTTAAAGTAAGCTCTTTTTTTTTTGGTCCATTAAAGTAAGCTCTCAAAAACCCTCTCCTACAAAAACCCTCATATAAACGAACCCTTAGGAAGCTCATAATTTTTGAGCCATTTGGGCCGCATCTTGTTACGCTTGGCCCTTATTTGTGGAATAGTGTACTCCTCTGCCTCGTCATAGGTGGTTGCTTCCTTTGGACTTGAGAATTTGTAGGTGTTGCAATCACCAAGAGTAAAGTTTCGATCGCAGTTTTTCCCAGATCCGAATTTATTGTTGTAACCTGGATATTCCCATATTTCAAACCGCACCCTTTCAACCAACACTAAACCAGCTTCTTTTGCCAGCTTCACTATTTCCCACTTACAATAAGGGTAGCCATCCTTGTGTGTCACATGAACTTCACCAACGTCTGTTAGCATCTTGCTGGCATTGTTCAGAAACCCCGACACCACATTCTGGTGTAGTCTAAAAAATAAAAATATATAGCACATATTTGCCATTCCATTTGTTAGTAACATAAAAACCAACCACCTAAATAAATATATATTCATGGATATTTCAATTATTGTCTTCTAATTTCATGGTTAAACTTACTCAATTTGGTACGGACTATTCTCTCTGAAATTGGGACCAAAAAATCCAGCGTGAGGAAAATTAAACACTATGCGATCGAAACACTTGTTTCGCAACAGCGGGTGTTCAAGCATGCTTTGGACATCCACTTCATGCACAATGGTGCAACCAAGGTTCTTTAGTTCTTCCAAATTTGTTGAAGCTCTGGAGTACTTCCTCATCAATGACCCTAATAAAACACCCACCACGTTCAAAAGGTAAAAACGGTTAGATTAATGAATCCATAAATACAGCACAAATAAGTACTGGTTTTTTTTATCGTAATAATAATAATAATAATAATAATAATAATAAAAATAATATTTTCAGTGGGTTCTAATCAAATTCATCAATTCATTTGCCATGTATTTAAATGAAATCGAATTTGAGGTTATGAGGGTGTAGAAGTGATTCAGAAGTGTACGTACTTCTGGAATCGAGGGAGGTTGCAACCATGTTAGAAGCAGAGCCAAATGCATTGGCCAAAGAGAGTGCAAAAGAGAAATCTCCATCTCCGACCAGCAGTATCTTATGCCTGCTACTGTAGTGTGTTATCCATTTCTCTTCCATTTTG
Organism: Glycyrrhiza uralensis; assembly: GCA_030159175.1. Classification (NCBI taxonomy): domain Eukaryota; kingdom Viridiplantae; phylum Streptophyta; class Magnoliopsida; order Fabales; family Fabaceae; genus Glycyrrhiza; species Glycyrrhiza uralensis. The sequence continues at coordinate 1,340,141 of BRZY01000006.1, forward strand.
GAATCCATTCATAAAACATGCCTTTGCAAATCAGAAGGCATATCTTAGGCAATAAGTATATAAACTCGTGTTAGCTGTATACAGGAATTGGATTCATTTTTTTCCCCTTAGCTTTTTTGGGCAAGGACGTTGGCTTTAAATAAAGATAATGAGGAGCCTAAGGCTGTGTGAAGGCGTTTCCTTAATTACTAAGAGTTTAATTATATCAGCTATTCCCAATATTCGGCGCATGCACAATTTATTAGCTAATTATTTCCAATGGCTAATTACCTTGAATTTCGATAACAAAACAGAGATTCATGCAAAGTGAGGCTCTAACATTAAGCACGTATAACTACACAAATAATTTATTTAATATATTATTTAGCATTAGTATTTATCCATGAACTTTCTTGAATTTCTATTTCCTACCTTGGGTTTCTTGAATTTCTTTCTTAGATTATTTTCTTTCTGCCTTGAGTTTCTTTCTTTCTTGAATCCCAGGAATCACTTTCTTTGTTAAATTTCTTCCTTGAGTTTCTTTATTTCTTTTATAAATTTCTCTCTCTCTCTCTCTCTTTTTAAAGAATTTATTTCTTTCTTCAATGTATGGAATTACTTTATTTCTTTATTGACTTTATTATTGACTTGATTTCTTTCTTGAATTTTTGTATACATGATTCTTGAATTTCTTTCTTTCTTGTCTTTATTTTTTTTTTCAAATTTCTTTCTTGAAATTCTTTTTTTACTTCAATTTCTCTCTTGAATTTCTTTTGTTTTTCAATTTATTTCTTTATTGAATTTTTGAAATTGTTTTCTTACTCGTACTTACTACTCTGAACTCATATATAAGCAAAAACTAACTAATTTAAGTTAATTAAGAAAATAGCTTACATTATTTAATTTTATTGATCTTATCAAAAAAATAAATTTGATTTTCTATATTGCTCTTAATAAATGAGCCACTGAAATTAAAAGCTACATTAGATGAAGGGTATTTTGCGAAAAAGATTTTATTAAATAAGACAAAATTATTTATGATTTGCTTATATTTATGATTTGTTTATATTTTGAACCACTATATTTGATTTTTTTTTGCTTATAATTAAGTCTGGAGGATGTATTTCTTTCTTTCTTCAATTTCTTTTTTATCTTTCTTCAATTATTTTTCTTTCTTGGTCCGTCAAAGAGGATCATATGTCAACAACCACGTTGCAATGGCGAAGAGCTTTCATTATAGACTTAAGAGTTATCGAAGCACGTCACTGCTAAGAGGACATAAAACAGGGCTTAAAGCATGATAGAAACTCATGTGATTCTTGGCCATAAATAGATCCTGTTGTTTAATTGCTGTAATCTCTCACATCAAATATTGTGAATAGAGATCTTGATCCTCATAGAATTGAAAATTAGTTGAAGAAGCAATAGATGCCAAAGTTATATCTAAACGAAATGGTTTTTTATGCAGTATATATGTGCATGTATGGTCGTGCCATGTATAGACTTGATTTTCGTCAGTACATGCTAATTAAACTATTTCAATTAATGTAATAGCCTTCTTCACGCTTTGGCTATTTGGCTACTCTTATGCTATTTAGGCTAGAAAAAGTCTTTCATAGTCACAAACTCAACACATCAATGTTGGTGATCAGGTGGGCTATATATTATGTTCGGTTGGAGGCAGGAGGTGGAAATGGCGCAGGGAGCTTTTTCCAATGGGAGTTATCGTTGGTCTATGATGCACAGATACGATACGAGTATCAGATACGATATGTATCCGATATGGCAATACGTTGAATGTTGGAAATTATAGGATACGATACGTTTAGGACACATATATAAAAAATGAAAATTTTCCAATATATAAAATAGAAATTGCAAATTGAATTTGAATTTGAATTAGAACTAGGAGGATTTGGTGTTGATGTCATTGAACCTGATATAAGAGTAAATAAGTGATTAATTAATTAATTAATTAATTAATAATTAATAGTTATGTAATTTGACTAATTTCAAAATAAAAATTGGCATGAAATGAAAAAATAAACACATATTCATAATAGTGGAATACACTTTGAAATAGACTAGCAAATAATTTTTAAGAGCACTGATTGATTTTAAAAAAACAACACCACACTTGTAAAAACAATAAAAAAAAGGATCACACTTTGTAGGAAAAGGAACATGCCTCGTTCTACATTCGTATGGGATTTTTTTTTTTGCAAAAAATAGTAGTTAAAATAAACACCCACCGAAACTAAACTAAAGTGAAGCATTGACTATGACCATATCATGTGATCCATTGACTATGACAATTGACCATATTATGAGACCTAAACAGAAGTGAAGCACTGAATAAAATTTCATATATAGTAGTACTGGTGCAGGGACACGAATCGATAAGGAAAGTTCATAAGTGAATCGATGACAGAGAGATGCTAAACTGTTATTTTCTAATGCGGTAATGCCTAATAAACACTATAAAGAAGAGTTAAAGACAGAAACATATCAGAGAGAGAAGTTAATTATTTGTCACCGTCGGCTGCCCCTGAAATGCTCTGTTTTCTTCTTCTGGTTTGTTGCTCTGATTTTCTGCGTCGTTACTCTGTTTTGTGGGACTGAATCGGTGAAGAGAAGAGAAGCAACTTGATATGGGAGACTTGAAGGAGTGCGCTAGGGTAATATAGCATTAAGGGATAATGGGTGGGCACAAATCAGAATCGCAAATATGTATTAAAAAAAATAGAATCACAAAGACCGCACGTATCATTGCCGTGTCGAGGTCATATCGTCGGCGTATCCATTTTTATTTTTATTTTTTTAAATTTCAATATTCTGGATACTCTACTGATACGTATCCTTCGCGTATCGGAACGTATCAGTATCGGATACATATCCGATGCCGACACGTCGAGCAAAATGACGTATCCGTGCATCAGAGTCGTTGGTGTCTGAGTTGGAGGCCGTTGTGGGGGGATTTCTTTTAAACATAGGGAGCTGGATGGTTGGCGGTGGAAAAGTGATCCTACTGGAAAATTCTCTGTCAAGTCAGCTTACAAGGAACTAACCAAAAATTCAAATAGTGCACTAGATATTTTTTTCAAGTCCTTGTAGAGTAAGGTAGTTTCTTCAAAGGTTGCAGCTTTGGGTTGGCGTGCAGTGTTGGGTCAACTACCGACAAGGGATAATTTGCTAAAGAGAGGAGTGTTAGGTGATCAAGGCCTTTGTGTTGGATGTCAACAACATTTGGAGTCTGTTCAACATTTGTTTTTTGGGTGCAAGACTTTCCCAATGGTTTGGGTCAACGTCTTTGAGTGGATCGGCGTGACAATAGTTATGTATTCGGAATGCAAACAAAATTTTCAGCAATTTCAAGGACTGTTTTCTTGCAATAAGGATTCATCACATTTTTGGCAAGCCATTTAGTTCTCAACAGTTTGGGGCATTTGACTTAGTGGAAATGATATGATTTTTAATAACAAACAAGTAACGGTTACACAAGTTGCAGATCAAGATAAGGTGAGAGCTTGGTTTTGGTTGAGAGAGAAAGCAAAAGGCTTCGTCTTTTCTCTGTTAAATTGGCTACAAAATCCGTTAACATACTTGGGGATTACATAGACTTTGCTGCGTTCAGTAAGTGGCGGATGTGCAGTGAGGTCATTTGGATTGTAGTGGAATTCTGGGCCTAACGTTTTCACACCGAGGACGGAACATTTTTCACAACTGTGGATTGCTCTGGTTTCTTCTTTGTACTTACGCATTGGGGCCTGTCTATTTCACATCAGGGATGTTACATTTTTCACAGCTGTGGACTGCTCTGGTTTCTTCTCTGTACGTTCGCATTTGGGTCTGTCACACTGAGGATGTCACATTTTTCACAGCTGTGGATCTGGACTTTCGCTTTTGGATCTGACGACGTCACACTGCGGGTGGTATTTTTCCCACAATTGTGAACCAATCTGGTTAGTTTAATGTAAACTCGTTCTTGTCTTGTTCGTCTTCACACCACGGGTGGAGTTTCTAGCACAATTGTGAATTTTTTTGTTGTTCCTTGGTGTAGTTTTGATAAGTTCGGGGTGACCTTTTAGCTTTCCATATAGATTTGGCGTGTTACAAATGATAGATAGGGTCTGGGATATTAACTTAGTTGAAATGTCTTTCTTTATAGTGATATTTTTGCATGCTATTTTCTTTATATTAACGGTAAGAGATTAGTCGTGTATGCATTGATAATATTTTATTTCTTTTCATGTAACTAAATCAGGGCATATTTTGTGCTCTAATTTAATTAACTTCTTCCTAATAAAATTTTTATCTATTCAAAAAAAAAAATTATGTTCGGTTGATAAGTTGTGCTCAAGTGAACTGAGACTAAGTGCGGCAAATTTACACAAATGGTGTAAATGTGTTTCTTATTTACAAAAAATGGGCAAATTAAAATGTTTTTACACATTTGGGGTAAATCGTATATATCATGTACCCGTAAATTTCTTTTTATTTTTAAATTTTAGTAAAGTCATACATAGAAATGTCGACTTCACTTTTTTATTTTTTATTTTTTATTTTTAAAAAATTCATATAAGTCATGCTTACTATGTGTGACTTTGATTTTTATTTTTAAAATAATCGTAATATTGCTTTTGAGTAGTTAAATTTAAACATAAATTGTGTTCTAATTTAGTTGTTCTTTATCAATAAATTTTTTAGCTTATCCTAAAAAATAAAATCATTCAAAACCATTGTTATTTACATTCTTTTTTTTGTTTATATCTACAGTATCCTAACGGAAAAGGGGTTACCTGGTCAAGGATTATTCCATCATTGGGGATCAAACAAGGGTCCTAGCCCTGGCTGCCCTCTTAGATTGAGCACATTAACCACTTATGTCCAACATCATGGTTATTGCTATTTACACTCTGGCTATGAAAAGTTTCATACGTAATCTAAAAGTTACGATTGCATAATTTGTAATTCTTATATACGACTTCATTAAACCACGAGATTAGGTATAAGTGGTTAATGTGCTCCATTTAAGAGGACGAGATCGGCTAGAACCCGTATTCGATCTCCGGTGACAGAACAATTCATAACGGGTCTGGCCGAACACAAATCAGTCCAAAGGTTTTTTTTCCTCTAGCATACTATAGGTGTAAACAAAAAAATTTAACTTCATTATTATTTTTTAAGCTTTAGAGAAGTCGTAATTGGTGTTTTTGACTTCTTTTATTTATTTATTTTTAATTATAAGTCATAACTTTTAGATTACGATTATATTTGTGAAACTTTCCATAGTCAGAGTGTAAATAATAATAACCACGAGATTGGATACAAGTGGTTAATATGTTTCATCTAAGGAGGACACGACTAGGATACGTGTTCCATGCCGGTGATGGAGTTACAATCTCTGGCCAGATAGCCCAATTTTCTTTATAATATTGTGGGTATAAATAAAAAAAAGAGTGTAAATTAGAGTTATTTTTTTGTCCAAATTATAAAAAACATAAATATATTTTAAATACATCAATTGTATAAAATTTATTTTTTACCCATTAGGGAGAGAATTATATGCTTAAGAACTGCGAGTGATTTTTTGTCATTAAAAGTATAAGCTACTATTTTAATCATTTACTATAGAGGTATTAAAATAAAGTTTATATTAATTATAACTAACTCATTTAACTACTTTTTATTGATTTTAGTGAATTGAATATTTTTCTCTTATATATGAACCAGAGATAACATTAATGTTATAACTTTAATAGTTCTAATCTCTGACAAAAAAAATATTGTGAATAGCGACTTGTTCCTCACAGAATTGAAACTTTGTTGAAGAACCAATAGATGCCAATGTTATGTCTAAAAGAAATTGTTGTTTATTTTATTTTTGACTTAAATATGTTTTTAGTCTCTTATATTTAATTTTAGTTTATTTTTAGTCTCTCAAATACCAACGGCTAATTTTAGTCCCCAAATCCAAAATACAGCACAAATAAGCAATGGGTTCTAATCAAATTCAATAATTAATTGCCATGTATTTTTTTTTGTTTGGAATTCAATTGCCATGTATTTAAATGAGAGCATCGAAGTGTACATACTTCTGGAATCAAGGGAAGTTGCTACCATGTTAGAAGCAGAGCCAAATGCATTGGCCAAACAGAGTGCAAAAGAGAAATCTCCCTCTCCCACCAGCAGTATCTTATGGCTGCTACTGTAGTGTTTTATCCATTTCTCTTCCATTTTGGAATCCATTCATAAAAGAAGATGCCTTTGTAGTTCAAAAGAGATATAAACTCGTGTTAGCTTAGCTATACAGGAATTGGATTCATTCTTTTTCCCTTTGGGCAACTCCAACGCGGGTTGCTTAATACGGTTCTTAAACATAAGAAACTCCAACGGTTCGGTTGCTTAAAAACAAGAGCCAAAAATGAGACAAAAACTGCGCATCAAAATAACTGAAATTGGAATGAAATAACAGAAAATTTAAATCAATGTTGAATCCATCAAAATAACTGAAATTGGAATGAAATAACAGAAAATTTAAATCAATGTTGAATCCAACCAAAATCAAGTCAACAGCTATCAGAAAGTACAACACAACGTTAAACCCAAAATCAAAACAAGAGAAATTGAAAAATGAGAAAGCCAGAAATAGAGAAAAACATATGCAACCTCTGTTTTTCAACCTGAAATTGCCTCCGGCAAGAGAGAATCGAGGAATCAGAAAGATGATGATGATGGGGTTTGGGTTGTTGGTGACTTTACCCGTCGGCGAATTTGATCATCAGTTGCGTTGAGCTGCGGTGGCCTATCACAGGAGATGTGAGATCGAGGGGGCAAGAAGAGATTGAGAAGGGAAAAAATGAGAGCATGGAAGAGTGGTTTGGGAAAGTTGTACGTACTACTTGTAGGTCCATGACTTGACTTTATGGGAAGTGAGATGGGAACAGTGGAGTCTCCAATTTCTCTCTCGTGAATCTCTTATGCAATTCGCTAGCTTAGCCTAACACTGTGTGAGCGCGATTCCTTAGCTACCAAGAATTCGATTTTTGTAGAATTGTGTTTGAAGAATTATTTTAGATGTTAGTAGAATTATGTTTGATAGAATTGTGTTTGAAGAATTAATTTTAAAAAAATTGTGTTGAAAAGAATTGATTTGTGTTTGGCAATAATATTTTAAAAGTGTGTTCAGAAAAATTGATTGTGTTTAGATGATAAAGGTAGAATCACGTTTGATGTATAAATATAAAGAATTTTGTGGGTCCTACACTTAGAATTGATTTTGACAAATGGAAAAGTAATCCAAGACCTCTTTTTATCAAAATTGATTCTAAATCCAAAAATTACGTTTTGAATTTTCACATTAAAAAAACAAACGGGTCAATTTTTTGCCAAAATCACATTGACCAAATCAAACATTATTTTGGCCTCAAACGTGTGTTTGATAATCTCAAACAAACACCCACTTAATGGATCGAAAACGAAAGTACCAAACGGAAGAAAATCCAAGTGTCATGTTACAATTGGCCATGGGGGATGTTTTGGTCATTAGTCCGTACATTTGCCCTTCAGTTTATTGGTCAAAAAGAACTTCGCAGATGTTTTGTTGGTTTTTATTCGATCCGTACACCACCACTGTTTAATTATATCAGCTATTCCGTTCCCATTATGCGCATTCGCAATATTTAGCTTAATTTCCAAAGGCTAATATAATTAATTACCTTGAATTTCGATAACCAATCAGAAATTCATGCAAAGTACGTGAGGCTCTAACGTTAAGCGCGTTTAGATAATTAATTTGTTGGCAAAATTAATAAATTGGTTCTTTATATTTATTTTTTTAATTTGATTCTTTATTAAAAAAATTTGATAATAAAGTCTCGTATGTTTATAATTGTTAATATTATTAGTCTTTTTTTATTTGCTAATAAAATATCTATTTCTAATTTATTGAACACTATCACAAAAAAATACATGTCATCAGGAAATGAAAAAAAAGTCAATGGTATTAATAATTACAAATATACGTGAACTTATTGTCAATTTTTTTAATAAAAATCTAAATTAAAAAAATAAATAAACATATAAGTCATCCGTTTACTAATTTTTCCTAATTTATTTAAGTGCAGTATTTATCACGTTATTCATGTTTATTTATCAAGTTATTAATGGAGTACGTTATTATGAGAAGCTTGTTAAAAAAGTTCAAAACAGTTTAAGTATATATTTTATAAGAGTAAAATACAACATTCTCCCTTGAGAGATAATAGGATTACACTTTCCTCCTTTTCTATTTTAAAACATACCCTCCCCACCCTCCACCCTACCCTTGATTGATAAAAATATATGACTTCTTAATCCATTTTCTAAAGTTTCCGTTAAGTTGGATTCACGTCCGTGAGATGATAATTTTATTACTAGAACTAGAATACCCTCACTTCATCTCTTTCTTAGTTCCTTCGTTCGCTTTGCAATGGGTAAACGTCCGGTATGTAATACCAACAAGTCAGCAACGGCCACCTTGTTCTGCCTCCCCGGTGATGCCAAGAGACGCCGCCAACAAGCTCGCCTCCCGTCACCCACCCGTTGTCACGAACTTATCCCCATCGTCCCCTTCTACCACAACCACCAAACTTCTGCAAACCCGAACCCGTTGTCGACATCACCACCGAAGAAGTCGGGGCCGCTTCCTGGCTCCTCCCTACTCCCTTCAACTCCAAAGGCCCCAATCTCAATTTCTCTCACCACTCCTTCCCTGAGATCGACGCCATCGACCTCGACTTCACCAAAACAGACTCGCGCGGAGCACAACAGGGCTAGCATCGCAAACGAAGTTGAACTGTTAATGCTCTAAAAGGTGATAATTAGCTACAATTCTCAGTATCTCAATTTATTATCCTTTTCTCGTCACTTTCCCTTTCTAAAATCTGTGGTGATACAGTTTCTGATTGTGGCTGGATGTTTTGGAAATCTACTTATTTAGTGAGACTCCATTTATGGTGAAACAATTTTTGAAACATAAATTATATAATTTGTTTGGTGAAACAATTTTCAGAATCTCAGTTTATGGTCAATGATACTCCATTTTTTCCTTCCGCCAAAAGCAACTAGATATTGTATCTTGCTCATTTTTGTTGAAGAAATTTATCATCTAAATTGGTTGTGTTGTTTGGGTGAGAGGTTTTGTGCTTCCCTGTTCCTAGATGTTGTATGGATATCGTGATGATGATGGCCTTATTTCTTTACAGTGAATGGGTCCTGGGCAATCGAGAGGACCAGGTCAAGGATATTATTGCTGAATTTACAACCAGAGAATGGTGAGGTAATATTATAATTTCTTTTTTTCCTTGGTTCTGTTATTTGGTTTGTGCACTAAATTTCTGCTTAGTTGGTTGATATTTACTTTTTCCCTCATCAACACTGATTGAACAAAATCACTTAAAACATATAGTAAGATCTCTTATAGGCTATATGAGTTTTCTATTTCTTGAACTAAGCATGCAATGGATTTCTTATGATAATGGCTTGAGGCTTCTTGTTAATTTGCAAAGAGGTACAACCAATGTTACAATGTTCCCCCTCCCCCCTCTCCCCAAGAGCTTGAACTAAAAAGACGTTAAGGTGCACAAGTACAAAATGTAGCAAGCATGTACCAAAAAACAAACATTAACTTCAATTAGTTCCATCATGCCAAATTCCTATTTCTTATTTCCTATTTTAATCTATTAATTGCAAGTATTTGCATCAACTTCTGAGTAGGCTTTGGTTTTGATATACCTGTTGAATTGTATGCCTGAACTAGAGAACTTAGGTTTTTTTATGTCTATTCATTGTTGTTCTAGTCTAATTAAACTGTTAGGGGGGCCTTGATATTGAAACTATCTTCAAACAATCCAAAATAACAAGTAACTCACATATTATTATGGAAGCATGATAACACCAATTGAAGATATAGTATATATATAGATAAAAAATACTTGACAGTATTGAAATATAGAAGAACAATATGGCCATCTCAATGTACTGAGAAGTATTTAAACTAGGAAAAGGTTTTACTGTTTGGTAGTGGTGCATTAATTGCTTCTAATTTTGATCTCCATTTTTCTAGTCTTCCTATTCCTAAATAACAAAAGGCTTGGTGAACAATTTATGTGTGCATTATCACTGTATTTTGTCTAAATTTTTCCTCATATGTTGCAGGATATATCCAGTTTTCTGCCATTTTAGCCCGAGTGGTTAAATAGGCTTGGGTTGGATTGCAAAAAGGGGGGGGACCAAATTGTTTGTACTATGTGCAATGACATTGGAATTATGATTTTCGGTGGTGTTACTGCAAAATTACAATATCAAATGTGGCTTCTATATATGTTGTCTAGTTCTGTTTGGTGAAGGAATAACATTGTGAAGCCTTACACTTTAGGTTTTATGCTGGATATAACTTGTATCGAACTCCAATCGAATGACATGAGCATTAAACTCGAAAGAAGAAAAACCCGATTTCGAGTGATAGGTTTTATGCCAATCGAATGACATAAACATTAAAATCATTTTTTTATAGATTCATAATAGAAAAGGTCAAATACCTAGAAGCTAAGGCTCCAAGGGTTGGGTTTTCTTACACTCAGTGACCGTAAGCAAGAACTGAGACTTGAGGTGAGTAGGGAGTCAAAATAAAAGAAAGGGTAATATGGTAAAAAATAATAATTTAGTACATATTTTAATTGAAAAATTATATTTTAATTTTTTAAGGAATATTCTTTAACGGTGTTAAGTTAAATGGACTAAATTGTATATTTTAAAATAAGAGGGGAAGGGGGGTGTAATAGTTGTTTCTCTCAAGGGAGAGAAGTGTATTTCACTCATTCTATAATTAGTTTATTGTAGTAGGTATTCTTATGCTAAGTAATATTCTTATGTTAATATTTTGGTATAATTATAAAAATAACTTATAATACTTACCCAAATATTAACATAAGAATTTATATTATGAGAATAAGTCTATGAGTTTATTTAATAATTAACAATATGTATTCAATAATTTATATGAATTTTAGTATAAAAAAAGAATTTATATCAATTAGGACTTGACTTTGTTATTTGAGAGAATTTAAAATTCTCTTTGAACTGCGCTCAATATGCAGTTACGGCTAGGCGATCATATCCACTTATAATTTTTATTTTGGACTATATTGTGAATTATATGTGGGACGTGATTTTTGATGTAACGTTTAATGTTGGATTTGAATTCATTTTAAAATTAAATCGATTAAATTTAAAGAGCAAATCAAAGGAGTTAGATTGGATAATTATTTTCTCAAAAGGGATCCAATCCAATCTAGGATCCTATACTTCTAAATACCCATAATAAAGCCTCATGTTACCCAAGTTAAGGAATTAAATTATGGGAGAAATTTGTTATAAAGATGTCCTTAATTAAAATACATGTTAAGATATAAAAAATATATATAATCTGTTATCAAAAACACGTCTACAATTTTAACCAAACAAAAAAGACCTTATAAAGTAGAAAAAAAAAGACATTTTCTAAAAAAGCTGGACTTCGATGCAGGAGAATTCATAAATTTTGACATCAAATGATATACCCAAGAAGATCTGACAAAATTAGTCTTTATAAAATAATGCATATATTACTTGTTCTTTGTTCTTTCTTCAATTTATGGAATTACTAATTTATTTCTTTCTTGAATTTTTTTATAAATGTTTCTTGAATTTATTTCTTTTTTGTCTTTATTTAGTTGTTTTCAAATTTCTTTCTTGAATTTCTTTCTTTCTTCAATTTCTCTCTTGAATTTCTCTTTTTTTTTTCAATTTATTTTTTATTGAATTTCTGAAATTATTTTCTTACTCATACTTATTTCTTTCTTTCTTCAATTTTTTTAATCTTTCCTTGAATTATTTTTCTCTCACTTTTTCTTGGTGCATTAAAGAGGATCATATGTCAACAACCACATTGCAATGGCAAAGAGCTTTCATTATAGACTTAAGGGTATGTTTGGATATACAACTTATTTAAGAGCTTATAACACAAGAGCTTATCGCATGAGAGCTTATGTCATAAGAGCTTATGATATAAGAGTATTTGCGTTTGGATATGCACATTTACAAGTGCTTATACAAAAATTGAGCTGTTTGGATGCATAATTCTATAAGCACTTATAAGATATTACAATTTTTTAAAATTAAAATATATTAAAAACCCATCATCCAATGCCACTAAACTTTCCAATAACTCTTAAACAAAATCAGGTAATCCAACAACAAATATGGCATGCAACTCCCCAAGCATCAAAGTCACAATTCACAAGATAACCAGCAGCTATTATTGATAGCATAGAGCACAACATCGAATTCGACCGTAAATCATAAGATTTCAACAGACCAAAAGATCAGCATTTAGGAACATAAAAGAGTTTAAAAAGCGTGCCAAAGTATTGCATATCAAAACACTAGTATCACTAGTCCATCCAAACAACAATCCCAAAACACTGTGAACGAAAAAGAAATTGAAGCATCATCAGCAATTCCAGATTCAAGTTATACTGCAGAATTCCAGATTCAAGTTATGCTGCATAATCGAACATTCAACAGAGAAAAAAAACAAAAAAAACAAAACAAAAACGAAGCACAAAAACAACCAGAACCGAATCAGGGATCTGAACAGGAACGAAGCACAGAAACGAAGAGAAGAACAGAACAGAAACGAAGCACAAAAACGAAGCTCAGAAACAGAAATGAGCTGGAATCGAAGCAAGACATCAACAGAAGAAACTTACTTCAAAGTGCAACAGAAACGAGCAGCAATCGAAGCAAAACACTAATTGAACAGAAATCGAAGCAAAACAGCAATCGAAGCTTACTTCGAACAAGAACAAAGGACTCGAGTAGGATTCGAGGGTTCGCGAGAGTGATTGAAGATAGAGCGAGGGTTCACGAGACGAGATCGAGAGAAGACAGACCGACGGTTCACCAGAGTAAGCAGAGATTTGGGGCGAGGGAACACAGAGCAGACCTGCGAGGGTTCACGAGAGCACGTGAAAGAAAGGAAAATAAAATGCAAAGAAACCAAAAATGAAGGGACATGGATTCAAGCGCAGGACCTGACCAATGCTAAGTTTTAGCTCCGCATAAGCTGGTGAAGTGAGCTTATGAAAATACTGTTATAAACAGCTAATTAGCTCCATAAGCTCTAATCAAAAATTCGTCCAAACAATTTTATAAGTGCTTATGGGATAAGAGAAACTCAAATAAACTAAAAATAAGTCTAACCAAACAGACCCTTATATATAGTTATCGAAGCATCACTGCAAAGAGGACAAAAAACAGGGCTAAAGCATGATAGAAACTCGTGATTCTTGGCCATAAATAGATCGTGTTGTTTAATTGATGTAATCTCTCACATCAAATATTGTGAATAGAAACTTGATCCTCATAGAATATTATATTATATAATCCTGTAACTTCCTTACAATAGCCTTCGTCACACTTTGTCTACTCTTACGCTATTTTAGCTATATATGTTTTGGTTGATGTTTTGTGCTTGAGTGAAGTGGGTTTAAGGGCTGTTACGTATAGTAACAAAAACATGTGAATAATGAACTTTGACCCTTGGTGATTCTATGTTAGCTTTGACACGGGGATTGAGCACAATATATATAACAGGTTGTATTTCAGCCACAATAATGGAGAATAGGAAAATGCTGTGTGTTAACTTATTAGTAAGAAAAGTAGGCAGAGGAGAAGATTTATACTACTATTCAGATAATAATATATAGAAGCGATTGATTATCAAACTCAATTTGGAGACAAGCCACTTCTTTCAGTGATTCCTATTAGTGGCATTTCTGGTTCTCATAAGCTCAAGAGCAGTTTCGACCAAAGAAAAAAACCTCAAGAGCAGTGAAGCATATGCAGATAATATATAGGAACACCGCATCTTCCACTCGAGTCGCAAAGACAAGACTGTACACCTGCGGGAGTAAAATTGTATACAGCAGGTTCGCGAGTTACTTGTTTTTTCTTTTTAAAACTCCCTGCCCACCATTAGATTAATCTAATGGCTGGAAATGATGTAGGAGGGGGCTGGACAAATTAGAAGCGGGAGAGGATCCGAATCGAAATATTAGACGACTTACAAATTGAAATACTTTCTTGAATATCATCTTTATCCAACCGCTCCAAGACTTGTCCTTGACTCCAGTGACTGCAACAGTTTCTATCATCGGCTCATCTGGTTCAACTACAGTGATTCCAATAGTTTCTATCACTGGTTTATCTTTTTTTTTTTGATGAACTATCACTGGTTTATCTGGTACGACTACAATAATTTCAACAGTTTCTATCTTCGGTTTATCGACCACAGTAATTCCAACAGTTTCTATCTCCGGTTTATCTGGTTCAACTACAGTGATTTCAACAGTTTCTATCACCGGCTTAACCGGTTTCCAAGTTGGACAACCTGAGACTGAGATTGCTGATGCCGACCGCCCCGAAACGCACGATCCCACATCGCGTGCTTTAATTTTTTTCTTGCGACGCTTTGCTTTAATTGAGAATTTGTAGGTGCTGCAATCACCAAGATGAAAGTTTCTATTGCATTTTTTTCCAGATTCGAATTTATTGTTGTAACCTGGATATTCCCATATTTCAAACTGCACCCTTTCAACCAACACTAAACCGGCTTCTTTTGCCAGCTTCACTAAATCCCACTTGCAATAAGGGTAGCCATTCTTGTGTGTCACGTGAACTTCACCAACATCGATTAGCATCTTCCTTGCATTGTTCAGAAACCCTGACACCAAATTCTTGTGGAGCCTGAAAATATACATTAATTATATGTTTGCCATCCAATTTGTTAATAAAAAATATTTTATAGACACTCCAATAGTGTTTACATCCAGAGAAAAGAAAAAATAAAAAAGAGAGATATAATAAATATAAATAGGTGATACGATGTGATAACAAGAAAAACAGATAGAAAGCAATAAGAGTTATTAATTAGATGAGTGATGATAATAAACTTACTCAATTATGTATGGATAACACTCGCGAAAATTGCGACCAAATCCAGCGTGAGGAAAATTATACACTATGCGATCGAAAAACTTGTTTTGCAACAAGGGGTGTTCGTGCATGCTATGGGCATCCACTTTATGCACAATGATGCAACCAAGGTTCTCTTGTTCTTCCAAATTTGTTGAAGCTTTGGAGTATTTCCATTTTAATGTTGCTAATAAAACATTCACCAAAGTTCCAAAGGTAAAAACGGTTAGATGAATGCTCAATTCGGCAAAAATAGTCGATAAGCTAACTTATAGCTGATGATGTAGCTGATAAGCTAGCTAATAGCTAATGACTGATAGTTTATAGCTTATAGCTAAAAAGCTAGCTGATTGAATTTAAAGTGTTCGATAAAATTAACTGCTCAAATACCTGATAAATGTAAAATGACATAAAAGGATATGCGATATTAATTATTTCTATGCAATGAAGTAATAAAATAAATAACATGTTTACATGTTTCTTATTGTATTTTATATTTTATAGATAAAAAATATTTTATGAGTCATAATATAAAAAATTTGTTTCTCCTATGAGTTAGAAAACTTAAATAGGCAAAATAAACAAAGTAAAAAAGTAAAAATAGAATAATATTTAAAATAAAAACTTACAATCTTTTATTAATTTAAAATCTTTTAATTTAAAGAAAGGATAATGGAGGAATAAGATTAAAGTAATGAGAGTAGAAATGAAAGAAAAAAACAAACTATAAGCTAATGAAATAAGTTCATTTACCAAACACTTCTATTGTGATCAAACAAGATTATAAACTAGTCAGATAAGCTATAAGTTATCTTATTGGCCTTGTCGAATAGAGTCAAAATCCAAAATACAGCACAAATAAGTAGTGGGTTCTAATCAAATTCAATAATTAATTGCCATGTATTTAAATGAAAGCATCGAAGTGTACGTACTTCTAGAATCAAGGGAAGTTATTAATGGAGTGCATTATTACGAGAAGCTTGTTAAAATGGTTCAAAACAGTTTACGTATCTATATATATAAAAAAAAAAAAGTGTTGTTGGGGCATCATAGTCATTATCAAGATAAATAGGGATAATTTGGTGAGAGTAACTTTTGGGGTTAATTTGGTAAAAAAAATAATAAAGACCTTTGAAAGCACATATATAAACTGTTTTTAATGGTTTTAAGTTGAGATAAAAGTGACAGTTATAAAATATAGACAGACTAGTATATTGTATACTAATATAGACATAAAAAGTGGCTATGTCTGTTAGTAAAGGTGAGGCCCTTGGTCTGCTGTGTGGCCTTCAGTGGGTTATGGCAATGTCTTTTACTCATGTGACCTCTGAAGTTGATTGTAAACAAGTGGTAGATAAATTGAAGGATTTCAAATGTGATTCTACTGTATTAGAATAATTTTAGATGCCATCCTTTTTACCAAGTTTCATTTGTAAAGAGACAAAGCAACTTGATAGCTCATAAGATTGCTGAGAGAGCTTTTATGTTACCCCTTTCTCAAGCTTTTCTTTCTGTTTTGCCATGTATTGCTGAAGTAATTTTCAAAGAAATGGCTTAAGTTTAGTTTTATCAAAAAAAAAAAAGCAATACTACTACTCAGTTGAGTACCTGAAGTGGGAGCATTGAGTTGAGAGCTTGAAATTGCAACAAGCCAGCAACTTGCCCCAATTCCAATCCCATCCATGCTATCTTTTTCTCCAAATTCACATTACATTTGTTTTTATCCGCTACGAGGTTTGTCCTTTCTCTTTTATTTCCTTTAATTGATGCACGACCAAAGGAAAGATGGATTCCCCCTTTGGGGGGTTGGATTTGCAATTTCCATTTCATGTAGAGAAATTTTTATATGTTACGGGTTAATGAGATCTAAATTTCAAATTTCTCTGTTTGTTGCATACAATTGAATAGAGAGGAATGAATACATAATAAACCTTAAAAGTTGGGTCATTCAGATGTCATTTTTAAAACTTTTGTTTTGGACCCACAACATATTTTTTTTACAAAAATTTTCAAACTATTTGTTATATATAGATTTCCATTATTTAGAGATTGTGTATACAGGGTTTTTTTATATCCTACAAGGTTTATGGGTTGTTTTTTTGTGTCTTTTTATTTTGCTGTTATTAAATTTATTTATTCATTGTGTTGGTTTGCTTCCTGTTGTTAACCGTAGAAAGATTGCAAAAGCAAGTAAGGTGAGGTTTGATGTGTTTTCTATTGAATTATTATTTTTGACCTTTTTGTATAGTTCAAAGAGTTGGGACAAGCTTATGGTCAGGTTCTGAATAACCTTGAGAAGTGTGAAACATATATAGAGAAACTGCTCTTAAGGAAGGAATGGGAGGTGGAGGTGGTGACCACAACCCGTTTGAAATTTTCAGGTCTTTCTTTGGTCGGAGTTCACTTTCACCAGGTATGATGCTCTCATTACTCTGTTCATTTGGTTGGCAACCCATTTTGCAGAAGGTTCCTTCCAAAGTTGTGTTATGCTTCTTGGCCTACTTTGTTTAATTGATTCGTTTAGCCAATCCATTTTTAGTTGACTACATCTAACTTGCTGAAAATGCAGCTATTGATGCCCTTGGCGGTTTTATTTTTTAGTGGTGGCCAAATGAGAAACATTCTCAGACTGCTGCAACATATTTTGAGGTATCTCTCTTCTCTTCCTTTGGCTTTAATTGTGTTAGATATAAAAAATACTCATTATTGTCTCTTTGAATTAAAGTTGGCTGCATCTCCAGTTTGCGTCAATTTTAATTTGTCCATTGTGTTATTTATGAATATATTGAGAAAAAGAATTCAGTTGTTGATAAGCTTAGGAACCAACTTGATTTGTTTCTAGGAATCAAACAAGTTAGAGAAAAACGATGTGGTTCCACCTACTTTTTTTTTGAAGGGAGTTCCACCTACTTTGAATGATGAAATAATTGTTGCATTTATGGGATACCGAGTTTCCGATCCAAAATAGAGGAAAAGATGTCAATTGATTGGGGTAACAAGCTTCGACTTGAATCAGAGCATGGGGTGCCCAAGCTTAGAAGCTTCAAAATTCAAGAGATGGAATAGATTGGGCAAGCTTTTATGAATCAGAAGCAAGCTCAAGGAAAATGTTATGGTGATGAAATACAAGGATATAAATCAATGAAAAGATATATAAGGGATATATCATACACGCGTGAAACAATAATAAAATTGTTACTTCAATTCCTTTAGTTATGGGGGCTACATATTAGGTTCACTGATGTTATAAATATTACGCTACATTGTTATCTATACTTATTTGTTTGTTCATAATGATATATGGGATTTTTTTATGTGTGTAGATTTTGATTCTGTATTTGCTTGGAATTGGGGTTTAGATATCTATCATTAAATTATTTTTTATATAAATAAATA
This sequence comes from Glycyrrhiza uralensis, assembly GCA_030159175.1. Classification (NCBI taxonomy): domain Eukaryota; kingdom Viridiplantae; phylum Streptophyta; class Magnoliopsida; order Fabales; family Fabaceae; genus Glycyrrhiza; species Glycyrrhiza uralensis. The sequence goes on from BRZY01000006.1 coordinate 1,358,573, forward strand.
TGTGGGAAACATTATTATTTTTTATTAAGCAGTCAATCATTGAACAATTTATATGAATTATTAAATATGTCAAAAAAAATTCGTCATATTTCAAGACAATGAGCAATCTTTGTGACCATCGCTTGTAATTAGTTCCATCAAGGGGTTCGAGCTTTGACATATCAGGCAAGGCATTCCGATTGAGCAACAGTGCCATTGAAACAACAGATTAAAAAAAATTTGCTTTCAGATTGTTGGAAATAAAGAGAGGAGGAGTGATAGCTGTGTCGTGGCAATAACCACTGCCCTGAAAGCAAAATTCCGGCAGAGCTCCGGTGCAACCCGATATCCGGTTTTGCCCCCCAAGGTTTACACAGCACCGTGTATGGACCCGTGTACTCGAGGCCAAAACACATTGGAGTCTCACAAACAATGCCCAGAATACAAAGAACCAAGGAAGGAAAATATGAGGTACAAATGCTCGAAATAAACTCAAGTTGACTCTTTAGAAAAAGGCTCGAGTAACCAATATATATAGCTAGCAAATATTGGTCCGTTGGAAGATTATTCCGTTGGCATCAAAGCATTAGAGACAAAACGGTTCACGACTTTAATTCCAAATAAAAAGGAAAGCTAATAAAATGTTATAAAATCCTTGAAAAACCTATTGGAAAAAGGAATAAGGAAGGCAAGTGAACGGTAATGCAAGGTTAATGAAAGCATCCAAAGATACCAACGGTTTTAATTCTAAAGGAAAGAAAAAGAGCACTTCATTGCTATTATAATTATTCCTACACCAAAAGCTACCACTCTAATTCAGAATTTCAGGTAAGGCAACAAAATCCTCAGGCAAACAATCCTCTATCTTGCATGATCAAGAAATCTGACTCAACAAGGGCTTTTGAATCCCCAATATGTGATAATGAGACCGGCAAAACTTGATGAGAAAACCAGGATTTCTACTTCTTCAAACCAAGAGCAATGAAGCCTAGGCAGATAATAGGAACAACGCTGGAGCGCTGCAGCTGGACAAATTAGCAGCAGGAGAGGATCTGAATCGAAATATTTGATGACTTACAAATTGAAATCCTTTCTTGAATATCATCTTTATACAACCGCTCCAAGACTTGTCCTTGACTCCAGTGACTGCAACGGTTTCTATCACCGGCTCATCTGGTTCAACTACAATGATTCCAACAGTTTCTATCTCTGGTTTATCCGGTTCAACTACAATAATTTCAACAGTTTCTACCTCCGGCTTATCGACCACAGTAATTTCAACAGTTTCTATCTTCGGTTTATTCGGTTCGACTGCAGTGATTTCAACAGATTCTATCACCGGCTTATCCGGTTCCAACGTTGCGCAACCAGAGACTGAGATTGTTGATGCTGACAGCCCCGAAACACACGATCCCACATCACGTGCTTTAGTTTTTTTCTTGGGACAGTTAATTGAGAATTTGTAGGTGCTGCAATCACCAAGATGAAAGTTTCTACCGCAGTTTTTTCCAGATCCGAATTTATTGTTGTAACCTGGATATTCCCATATTTCAAACCGCACCCTTTCAACCAACACTAAACCGGCTTCTTTTGCCAGCTTCACTAAATCCCACTTGCAATAAGGGTAATCATTCTTGTGTGTCACGTGAACTTCACCAACATCGATTAACATCTTCCTTGCATTGTTCAGAAACCCTGACACCAAATTCTTGTGGAGCCTGAAAATATACATTAATTATATGTTTGCCATCCAATTTGTTAATGAAAAATATTTTATAGACACTCCAATAGTGTTTACATCCAGAGAAAAGGAAAAATAAAAGAGAGATATAATAAATATAAATATAAATAGACGATATGATGTGATAACAAGAAGAAAAAGATAGAAAGCAATAAGAGATATAAATTAGCTGAGTGATGATAATAAACTTACTCAATTAGGTGTGGATAACACTCGGGAAAATTGCGACCAAATCCAACGTGAGGGAAATTAAACACTATGCGATCGAAAAACTTGTTTTGTAACGACGAGTGTTCGTGCATGCTATGGGCATCCACTTTATCCACAATGATGCAACCAAGGTTCTCTAGTTCTGCCAAATTTGTTGAAGCTCTGGAGTATTTCCATTTTAATGATCCTAATAAAACATTCACCAAATTAAGTTCCAAAGGTAAAAACGGTTAGATTTAATCCAAAATACAGCGCACAAATAAGCAGTGGGTTGGATTCTAATCAAATTCAATAATTAATTGACATGTATTTAAATGAAAGCATCGAATTTGAGGTTAAAATTTAAGTGCAAGTAGGAATGGCATATTTGTTACTAACCCAAACACATTTTTGAATTTTGAGGGGTGCCGAAGTGTACGTACCTCTGGAATCAAAGGATGTTGCAACAATGTTAGAAGCAGAGCCAAATGCATTTGCCAAACAGAGTGCAAAAGAGAAATCTCCCTCTCCCACTAGCAGTATCTTATGCCTGCTACTGTAGTGTTTTATCCATTTTTCTTCCATTTTGGAACCCATTGATACAACGTGCCTTTCCCTTTGCCTCCGCAGTTCAGAAGGCATATCTTAGGCAGTAAGTATATAAACTCATGTTAGCTTTATGCCTTTCCCTTTGCCTCTGCAGTTCAGAAGGCATATCTTAGGCAGTAAGTATATAAACTGATGTTAGCTTTATACAGGGGCTTTGGATTCATTCTTTTTCCCTTAGCTTTTTCGGGCAAGGACGTTGGCTTTAAATAAAGATAACAATGAGCCTAAGACTGTGTGAAGGCGATTCCTTAGTTACTAAGAGTTTAATTATATCAGCTATTCCCAATATTCGGCGAATGCACAATATTTAGCTTTCCAAAGGCTAATATAATTGGCAATTTCTATGGTCCCGTTGCGGTTTCGATCTCGTTGGTAAAAATATTTTCCAATTCAGTCTGTAAATTTTAAATTTATTTTCGTTTTAAATTTTATTTTTGTTATGATTCGAACCAGATTTGCACAATATCTGGTCAAGCACTGGACGCCAAAACATCGGACGCACGCATCACCCGCAGATATTGGACGCACGCGTTTAACTCATGTATTGGACGCACAAGTTTGACACTAATATTGGACGCACAAGACAGACACCAGTATTGGACGCAGACTCGATCAAGAACACAAGTATTGGACGCAGAACCGATCAAGGACAACAGCAGAGAAGAAAACGAAAATAGAACTAAGAGATACTCAAACAAGAAAGATGAACACACAGAGATTATCGTGGTTCGGAGCAATTGTCTCCTACGTCCACACTGATGCAGCTCTCATTAATCACAAAGAACAGATTACACAGTACAAGACTTTTTAGGAATAAAACCTCACTTGCACTCTCTAAGCAATCATTAATGAAAACTCTCTCATCTAATACATCATCATCGTGTCCCCAAAGATGACCTAGCTAAGCCTTATATATGATCCCAACAAATCCTATCCCAATTCGGTTACAGCCAGAAATAACTAACTACCCGAATACCCGCTTAACAGCCTACGGATAAGGGATCATATCACATAGCTAACTACCAAACTACTTCCTAACTAACTAATGATGATCCAATCTTCACAATTTTAAAATCACGGGTAAATTAACAAATTCTCGTATTCGATCTCCTTTGCATATGTAAAGACAAACTTGGCATTCAGTATTCGATCAAGTTCCCCTACTTTGAAGTAACTACGTATGGGTATAAACAGAGATCAAGCTGTTTAATCAAATGTTGTGAGTATAGCTTTGTTCCAACATTCCCAATAACCTTCCTTCGTCTATCCATCCACATTTTAATCGTTAGTCAATTACCAAAACACCCCGTAATGTTTTTTGTTTTTGTTTTTTGGTCGAACGTAATGTTTGTTTTGCTGTTGGATAAAACTAAATTAGCATCCAGCAAGTCATTGTAGTCTCGCGTTTCCTTCAATTTTTAAATACTACATTTTTATTCAGTTCTCTTAAATTAACACAGAAAAAAATTGCAGGATAAATAAATGAGATTTCTTTGTTCTTTATTTTTTAAGATGAGACATTTTATTCTTTTTTTAGATAAACTGAAAATATAATTAAAAAAATAACTAAACTAGAGCACAAGTTATCTCCAAATTAAGCCAATAACACATTTTATTCTTAATCATTCTTAATTTCTTTTTTGTAGTTTAAATATAATTTTCAAATTTAATTATGCATATATTTAATAAACTTAAAAGTTTTTTCTTGAACATATATTTGAAGTTACCACTTACCAGATTAAACAAAACAAAAATGCAAAAGTAAGATTGAAACGTAATACTAACTATTTTTCAAAAAAAAAGTCAACGGGTTGACAAAGAAAGAAAAGTCAACGGAGAACTAATAAACTAAACCCTCTTGTTCAGTTCTTTTTGGTAAAACTGCAGTCAAGAGTGTGTGTTTGGATTATCATCATCCAAAATACATCTCAATGTGATTGAAAGGAGAAGTAACACTATCCTTCCTTTTGCAAACTACGTTTGAAAGAGAATAGATGGAAAACCAATCGAAATATTAGACGACTTACACATTGAAATCCTTTCTTGAATATCATCTTTATCCAACCGCTCCAAGACTTGTCCTTGACTCCAGTGGCTGCAACAGTTTCTATCATCGGCTCATCTGGTTCAACTACAGTGATTCCAATAGTTTCTATCACTGGTTTATCTGGTTCGACTACAATAATTTCAACAGTTTCTATCTTCGGTTTATCGACCACAGTAATTCCAACAGTTTCTATCTCCGGTTTATCCGGTTCGACTACAGTGATTTCAACAGTTTCTATCACCGGCTTAACTGGTTCCCAAGTTGCACAACCTGAGACTGAGATTGTTGATGCAAACCCCCCCGAATCACATGATCCCACATCACGTGCTTTAATTTTTTTCTTGCAACGCTTTGCTTTAATTGAGAATTTGTAGGTGCTGCAATCACCAAGAGTAAAGTTTTTATCGCAGTTTTTTCCAGATCCGAATTTATTGTTGTAACCTGGATATTCCCATATTTCAAACCACACCCTTTCAACCAACACTAAACCAGCTTCTTTTGCCAGCTTCACTATTTCCCACTTACAATAAGGATAGCCATTCTTGTGTGTCACGTGAACTTCACCAACATCGATTAGCATCTTTCTTGCATTGTTCAGAAACCCTGACACCAAATTCTTGTGGAGCCTGAAAATAAACATTAATTATATGTTTGCCATCCAATTTATTTTATAGACATTCCAATAGTGTTTACATCTAGAGAAAAGAAAAAAAAATAGAAGAGAAAAAAATATAATAGGTAACAAGAATAAAAAGATAGAAAGCAATAAGAGATATTAATTAGATGAGTGATGATAATAAACTTATACTCAATTTGGTGTGGATAACGCTCGTCGAAATTGCGACCAAATCCAGCGTGAGGAAAATTATACACTATGCGATCGAAAAACTTGTTTTGCAACAGGGGGTGTTCGTGCATGCTATGGGCATCCACTTTATGCACAATGGTGCAACCAAGGTTCTTTAGTTCTTCCAAATTTGTTGAAGATTTGGAGTATTTCCATTTCAATGTTCCATTTCAATGTTCCAAGTTGGACAACCTGAGACTGAGATTGCTGATGCCGACCGCCCCGAAACGCACGATCCCACATCGCGTGCTTCAATTTTTTTCTTGCGACGCTTTGCTTTAATTGAGAATTTGTAGGTGTTGCAATCACCAAGATGAAAGTTTCTATTGCATTTTTTTCCAGATCCGAATTTATTGTTGTAACCTGGATATTCCCATATTTCAAACCGCACCCTTTCAACCAACACTAAACCGGCTTCTTTTGCCAGCTTCACTAAATCCCACTTGCAATAAGGGTAGCCATTCTTGTGTCACGTGAACTTCATCAACATCGATTAGCATCTTCCTTGCATTGTTCAGAAACCCTGACACCAAATTCTTGTGGAGCCTGAAAATATGCATTGTATATTTGCCATCCAATTTGTTAATAAAAAATATTTTATAGACACTCCAATAGTGTTTACATCGAGAGAAAAGAAAAAATAAAAGAGAGATATAATAAATATAAATAGGTGATACATTGTAATAACAAGAAAAAAAAGATAGAAAGCAATAAGAAATATTAATTAGATGAGTGATGATAATAAACTTACTCAATTATGTGTGGATAACACTCGCGGAAATTGCGACCAAATCCAGCGTGAGGAAAATTATACACTATGCGATCGAAAAACTTGTTTTGCAACAAGGGGTGTTCGTGCATGCTATGGGCATCCACTTTATGCACAATGATGCAACCAAGGTTCTCTAGTTCTTCCAAATTTGTCGAAGCTTTGGAGTATTTCCATTTTAATGTTGCTAATAAAACATTCACCAAAGTTCCAAAGGTAAAAATGGTTAGATGAAGGCTCAATTCAGCAAAAATAGTTGATAAACTAGCTTATCAGCTAATAGTTAATGATGTAGTTAATAGCTGATGATGTAACTGATAAGCTAGCTAATAGCTAATGATTGATAGTTTATAGCTTATAGCTGAAAAGCTAACTGATTGAATTTAAAGTGTTTGATAAAATTAATTGTTCAAATACCTCATAAATGTAAAATGATATAAAAGGATATGCGATATTAATTATTTCTATGAAATGAAGTAATAAAATAAATAACATGTTTACATGTTTCTTACTATATTTTTTATTTTATAGATAAAAAGTATTTTATGAGTCATAATGTAAAAAATTTGTTTCTCCTATGAGTTAGAAACCTTAAATAGGCAAAATAAACAAAGTAAAAAAGTAAAAATAGAATAATATTTAAAATAAAAACTTACAATCTTTTATTGATTTAAAATCTTTTAATTTAAAGAAAAGATAATGGAGGAATAAGATTAAAGTAATAAGAGTAGAAATGAAAGAAAAAAACAACAAATTATAAACTAATGAAATAAGCTCATTTACTAAACTTCTATTGTAATCAAACAAGATTATAAACTTGTCAGATAAGCTATAAGTTATCTTATTGGCCTTACCGAATAGAACCTAAATCCAAAATATAGCACAAATAAGCAATGGGTTCTAATCAAATTCAATAATTAATTGCCATGTATTTAAATGAAAGCATCGAAGTGTACGTACTTCTAGAATCAAGGGAAGTTGCTACAATGTTAGAAGCAGAGCCAAATGCATTAGCCAAACAGAGTGCAAAAGAGAAATCTCCCTCTCCCACCAGCAGTATCTTATGCCTGCTACTGTAGTGTTTTATCCATTTTTCTTCCATTTTGGAACCCATTCATATGAGATGCCTTTGCAGTTCAAAAGAGATACAAAGTCGTGTTAGCTTAGCTATACAGGAATTGGATTCATTCTTTTTCCCTTTGGGCAACTCCAACGCGGGTTGCTTAAGACGGTTCTTAAACATAAGAAACTCCAACGGTTCGGTTGCTTAAAAACAAAAGCCAAAAATGAGACAAAAACTGCGCATCAAAATAACTGAAATTGGAATAAAATAACAGTAAATTTAAATCAATATTGAACCCAACCAAAATGAATACAACAGCTATCAGAAAGTACAACACAACGTTGAACCCAAAATCAAAACAAGAGAAATTGAAAAATGAGAAACCCAGTAATGGAGAAAAACATATGCAACCTGTGTTTTTCTACCTGAAATTGCCTCCGGCAAGAAAGAATGGAGGAATCAGAAAGATGACTGATATAAGGGGATGTGATCGAGGTCGAGGGGGTAACAAGAGATTGAGAAGGGAAAGAATGAGTGCATAGAAGAGTGGTTTGGGAAAGTTGTACGTACTTGTAGGTACATGACTTGACTTTGCAGGAAGTGAGATGGGAACAGTGGAGCCTCCAATTTCTTTTGGGAATCTCTGATGCAATTCGCTAGCTGAGCCTAACACTGTGTGGACGCGATTCCTTAGCTACCAAGAGTTTGATTATGGAAAACACGTAGTGCCTGTTTGTTTAAGCCCGCAAACGTCCGTTTGCAGGTCTAAAAGCGTTTCCAGCCAAAAATGCTACAGTAACACCACCGTTTGTTTAAGATTCAAGTTAAATATAATTGATTGTGAGTGAGTAGAATTGATTTTGATGGAAGTAAAAATTCTTAGCTTTTGCATCGAACAAAATTAATTTTGATCGTGAGAATCACAATTTTTTTTTATGTTTATATATTAAAAGTGATTTTATTTTTATTATTTAAATACAATCAATTCTTTTAAATATATTTTAAAAATATCATTACCAAACACAAATTAATTTTTCTCAACACAATTTTTTTAAAATCAATTTTTTAAACACAATTTTATCAAACCCAATTCTACCAAAATATAAAAGAAATCAATGGATCGGAAACGAAAAGCACTAAACAGAAGAAAATCCAAGTGTCATGTTACAATTGGCCATGGGGGATGTTTGGTCATTAGTCCGTACATTTTCCCTTCCGTTTATTGGTCAACTTTATTGGTCAACTCAAAAAGAACTTCGTAGATCTTGACAAAAAAAAAAAGAACTTCGTAGATGTTTTGTTTAGGGCTGTTCACGGGCTGGATTTGGCCAAATATGATATCCAAACTGATCAAAATCAAACGGGTTGGGTTGGATTGGATTTATGATATTTTTTTGCAAAATCCGAACCGAACCAACCCGGTCAATAACGGGTTGGTTTGGGTTCGATTTGCTAGTCCGCCTCACAAAACTATTTTTTTTTTACAACTTCAAAAGTGTCCAGAAAGGAGAAAAAAAAAAGAAAACTGAGTCTAGCCCAAACCAAAAAATAAAGAAAAAAAGATATTAAATGGGCTTAGCCCAATTGGATGGCTAAAAAATTAATAAAGCAAAAATAACAATAATTAAAAAGGGAAAAGGGGGTAATGAACTCTGAAACCCTAATCCCATTATTCCCATCTCACACTGCGCCGCATTATTCCCTAATCGGCTAATCCCATTATTCCCATCCCATTATTCGTCGTTCTGCAGGGATGTGCAGGAAGCGGTGGGTGGTGCAGGGATGTGCAGCCGCGATGTGCAGATCTGCTATAGCCGCGATGTGCAAGAAGCAGCGGGTGGTGGCTCGGCTGTGGCGTTTGACAGGGATGTGCAGGAAGCGGTGGTTGCTGGCAGGTGTGTCAAGGAGGGTAGATATGCGAGCTTTGGTCCTCAATGGTGAGTCAATAGGTGGCTTGGGCCTCGGGGTCGTTCAACGGCGACGAGGAAGGGCAAGGCAGTGACGAGGATGAAGGCTCGACGTGGCCACCGCCGGTGGGTGGGGGAGGAAGAAATGCTTGGTGGCGGATGGAGGAGAAATGATGGAGGCTGAAACTTTGAAACCCAGCGAAAGACCTAGTCTGAAACGATGGCTTCTAGCCTTCTTGCTATCCTGGATTAATAAAAATAATAATAATAATAATAAAATGGCTTAATTGCATTTTTGGCCCCTCAGTTTTCACATTTGCGCGAATTAGGTCCCTCGATTTTTAATTGCGCGAATTAGGTCTCCCAGTTTCATTAACTGTTGCAATTGGGTCCCTCCATCAGTGCTCCGTCAGTTCACTGGGGGGACCGAATTGCAACAGTTAATGAAACTGGGGGACCCAATTCGCGCAATTAAAAACTGGAGGACCTAATTCGCGCAAATGTAAAAACTGAAGGGCCAAAAATGCAATTAAGCCTGATAAAATTTTAAAAAGAATGACACGTGTACGGGTTGGGCTCACGGGTTCCAAAAAACAAATCCGTTATCCGAACCGAGCTAGAGCGGGTTTGGACGTGTTGGTTCGGATTTGGACCTGAACTACGACAAAATCAAAAAATGCGAGTTGGGCCAATTTGTATGGGTCTGGGTTCACGAGTTACCCGAACCCGTGAACACCCCTAGTTTTGTTGGTTTTTACTTTTTATTCGATTTGTAAAGCACCACTTTGTATTGCTGAAATTATTATGAATGAAATGTTATGAGTTTGTTTTTGTCAAAAAAAAATAATAATTAATTACCTTGAATTTTGATAACCAATCAGAAATTCATGCAAAGTACGTGAGGCTCTAACATTAAGCACGTTTAGATAATTAATTTGTTGACAAAATTAGTAAATTGGTTCTTTATGTTTATTTTTTTTAATTTGATCCTTTATTAAAAAAAATCAACAATAAAGTCTCGTATATTTGTAATTATTAACATTGTTGGCTCTTTCTTCATTTGTCGATAATATGTCCGTTTCTGATTTACTAAACATTATCACCTGAAATCAATAAAAAACAGACACATCATTAGCAAATCAAAAAAAGACCAATGGTGTTAATAATTACAAACATATGTGACTTTATTGTCAAAAATTTTAATAAAAGATTAAATTAAAAAAATAAATAAACATAAGTGATCAGTTTACTGATTTTGCCTAATTTATTTAAGTGCAGTATTTATCACGTTATTAATGTTTATTTATCAAGTTATCAAGTTATTAATGGAGTGCGTTATTACGAGAAGCTTGTTAAAATGGTTCAAAACAGTTTACGTATCTATATATATAAAAAAAAAAAAGTGTTGTTGGGGCATCATAGTCATTATCAAGATAAATAGGGATAATTTGGTGAGAGTAACTTTTGGGGTTAATTTGGTAAAAAAAATAATAAAGACCTTTGAAAGCACATATATAAACTGTTTTTAATGGTTTTAAGTTGAGATAAAAGTGACAGTTATAAAATATAGACAGACTAGTATATTGTATACTAATATAGACATAAAAAGTGGCTATGTCTGTTAGTAAAGGTGAGGCCCTTGGTCTGCTGTGTGGCCTTCAGTGGGTTATGGCAATGTCTTTTACTCATGTGACCTCTGAAGTTGATTGTAAACAAGTGGTAGATAAATTGAAGGATTTCAAATGTGATTCTACTGTATTAGAATAATTTTAGATGCCATCCTTTTTACCAAGTTTCATTTGTAAAGAGACAAAGCAACTTGATAGCTCATAAGATTGCTGAGAGAGCTTTTATGTTACCCCTTTCTCAAGCTTTTCTTTCTGTTTTGCCATGTATTGCTGAAGTAATTTTCAAAGAAATGGCTTAAGTTTAGTTTTATCAAAAAAAAAAAAGCAATACTACTACTCAGTTGAGTACCTGAAGTGGGAGCATTGAGTTGAGAGCTTGAAATTGCAACAAGCCAGCAACTTGCCCCAATTCCAATCCCATCCATGCTATCTTTTTCTCCAAATTCACATTACATTTGTTTTTATCCGCTACGAGGTTTGTCCTTTCTCTTTTATTTCCTTTAATTGATGCACGACCAAAGGAAAGATGGATTCCCCCTTTGGGGGGTTGGATTTGCAATTTCCATTTCATGTAGAGAAATTTTTATATGTTACGGGTTAATGAGATCTAAATTTCAAATTTCTCTGTTTGTTGCATACAATTGAATAGAGAGGAATGAATACATAATAAACCTTAAAAGTTGGGTCATTCAGATGTCATTTTTAAAACTTTTGTTTTGGACCCACAACATATTTTTTTTACAAAAATTTTCAAACTATTTGTTATATATAGATTTCCATTATTTAGAGATTGTGTATACAGGGTTTTTTTATATCCTACAAGGTTTATGGGTTGTTTTTTTGTGTCTTTTTATTTTGCTGTTATTAAATTTATTTATTCATTGTGTTGGTTTGCTTCCTGTTGTTAACCGTAGAAAGATTGCAAAAGCAAGTAAGGTGAGGTTTGATGTGTTTTCTATTGAATTATTATTTTTGACCTTTTTGTATAGTTCAAAGAGTTGGGACAAGCTTATGGTCAGGTTCTGAATAACCCTGAGAAGTGTGATACATGTGATACATATATAGAGAAACTGCTCTTAAGGAAGGAATGGGAGGTGGAGGTGGTGACCACAACCCGTTTGAAATTTTCAGGTGTTTCTTTGGTGGGAGTCCACTTTCACCAGGTATGATGCTCTCATTACTCTGTTCATTTGGCTGGCAACCCATTTTGCAGAAGGTTCCTTCCAAAGTTGTGCTATGCTTCTTGGCCTACTTTGTTTAATTGATTCGTTTAGCCAATCCATTTTTAGTTGACTACATCTAACTTTCTGAAAATGCAGCTATTGATGCCCTTGGTGGTTTTATTTTTTAGTGGTGGCCAAATGAGAAACATTCTCAAACTGCTGCAACATATTTTGAGGTATCTCTCTTCTCTTCCTTTGGCTTTAATTGTGTTAGATATAAAAAATACTCATTATTGTCTCTTTGAATTAAAGTTGGCTGCATCTCCAGTTTGCGTCAATTTTAATTTGTCCATTGTGTTATTTATGAATATATTGAGAAAAAGAATTCAGTTGTTGATAAGCTTAGGAACCAACTTGATTTGTTTCTAGGAATCAAACAAGTTAGAGAAAAACGATGTGGTTCCACCTACTTTTTTTTTGAAGGAAGTTCCACCTACTTTGAATGATGAAATAATTGTTGCATTTATGGGATACCGAGTTTCCGATCCAAAATAGAGGAAAAGATGTCAATTGATTGGGGTAACAAGCTTCGACTTGAATCAGAGCATGGGGTGCCCAAGCTTAGAAGCTTCAAAATTCAAGAGATGGAATAGATTGGGCAAGCTTTATGAATAAGAAGCAAGCTCAAGGAAAAGGTTATGGTGATGAAATACAAGAATATAAATCAATGAAAAGATATATAAGGGATATATCATACACGTGTGAAACAATAATAAAATTGTTACTTCAATTCCTTTAGTTATGGGGGCTACATATTAGGTTCACTGATGTTATAAATATTACGCTACATTGTTATCTATACTTATTTGTTTGTTCATAATGATATATGGGAATTTTTTATGTGTGTAGATTTTGATTCTGTATTTGCTTGGAATTGGGGTTTAGATATCTATCATTAAATTATTTTTTATATAAATAAATATGTGGGAAACATTATTATTTTTTATTAAGCAGTCAATCATTGAACAATTTATATGAATTATTAAATATGTCAAAAAAAAATTCGTCATATTTCAAGACAATGAGCAATCTTTGTGACCATCGCTTGTAATTAGTTCCATCAAGGGGTTTGAGCTTTGACATATCAGGCAAGGCATTCCGATTGAGCAACAGTGCCATTGAAACAGCAGATTAAAAAAAATTTGCTTTCAGATTGTTGGAAATAAAGAGAGGAGGAGTGATAGCTGTGCCGTGACAATAACCACTGCCCTGAAAGCAAAATTTCGGCAGAGCTCCGGTGCAACCCGATATCCGGTTTTGCCCCCCAAGGTTTACACAGCACCGTGTATGGACCCGTGTACTCGAGGCCAAAACACATTGGAGTCTCACAAACAATGCCCAGAATACAAAGAACCAAGGAAGGAAAATATGAGGTACAAATGCTCGAAATAAACTCAAGTTGACTCTTTAGAAAAAGGCTCGAGTAACCAATATATATAGCTAGCAAATATTGGTCCGTTGGAAGATTATTCCGTTGGCATCAAAGCATTAGAGACAAAACGGTTCAAGGCTTTAATTCCAAATAAAAGGGAAAGCTAATAAAATGTTATAAAAGCCTTGAAAAACGGATTGGAAAAAGGAATAAGGAAGGCAAGCGAACGGTAATACAAGGTTAATGAAAGCATCCAAAATACCAACGGTTTTAATTCTAAAGGAAAGAAAGAGAGCACTTCATTGCCATTATAATTATTCCTACACCAAAAGCTACCACTCTAATTCAGAATTTCAGGTAAGGCAACAAAATCCTCAGGCAAACAATCCTCTATCTTGCATGATCAAGAAATCTGACTCAACAAGGGCTTTTGAATCCCCAATATGTGATAATGAGACTGGCAAAACTTGCTGAGAAAACCAGGATTTCTGCTTCTTCAAACCAAGAGCAATGAAGCATAGGCAGATAATAGGAACAACACTGAAGCGCTGCAGGAGGGGCCTGGACAAATTAGCTGCAGGAGAGGATCTGAATCGAAATATTTGATGACTTACAAATTCAAATCCTTTCTTGAATATCATCTTTATACAACCGCTCCAAGACTTGTCCTTGACTCCAGTGACTGCAACGGTTTCTATCACCGGCTCATTTGGTTCAACTACAATGATTCCAACAGTTTCTATCTCTGGTTTATCCGGTTCAACTACAATAATTTCAACAGTTTCTACCTCCGGCTTATCGACCACAGTAATTTCAACAGTTTCTATCTTCAGTTTATCCGGTTTGACTGCAGTGATTTCAACAGATTCTATCACCGGCTTATCCGGTTCCAACGTTGCGCAACCTGAGACTGAGATTGTTGATGCTGACAGCCCCGAAACACACGATCCCACATCATGTGCTTTAGTTTTTTTCTTGCGACGGTTAATTGAGAATTTGTAGGTGCTGCAATCACCAAGATGAAAGTTTCTATCGCATTTTTTTCCAGATCCAAATTTATTGTTGTAACCTGGATATTCCCATATTTCAAACCGCACCCTTTCAACCAACACTAAACCAGCTTCTTTTGCCAGCTTCACTAAATCCCACTTACAATAAGGGTAGCCATCCTTGTGTGTCACGTGAACTTCACCAACATCGATTAGCATCTTCATTGCATTGTTCAGAAACCCTGACACCAAATTCTTGTGGAGCCTGAAAATACACATTATATGTTTGCCATCCAATTTGTTAATGAAAAATATTTTATAAACACTCCAATAGTGTTTACATCCAGAGAAAAGAAAAAATAAAAGAGATATAATAAATATAAATAGGCGATATGATGTGATAACAAGAAGAAAACGATAGAAAGCAATAAGGGATATTAATTAGATGAGTGATTATAATAAACTTACTCAATTATGTGTGGATAACACTCGCGGAAATTGCGACCAAATCCAGTGTGAGGAAAATTATACACTATGCGATCGAAAAACTTGTTTTGCAATAAGGGGTGTTCATGCATGCTATGGGCATCCACTTTATGCACAATGATGCAACCAAGGTTCTCTAGTTCTTCCAAATTTGTTGAAGCTTCGGAGTATTTCCATTTTAATGATCCTAATAAAACATTCACCAAATTAAGTTCCAAAGGCAAAAAACGGTTAGATTTAATCCAAAATACAGCGCACAAATAAGCAGTGGGTTGGATTCTAATCAAATTCAATAATTAATTGACATGTATTTAAATGAAAGCATCGAATTTGAGGTTAAAATTTAAGTGCAAGTAGGAATGGCATATTTGTTACTAACCCAAACACATTTTTGAATTTTGAGGGGTGCCGAAGTGTACGTACCTCTGGAATCAACGGATGTTGCAACAATGTTAGAAGCAGAGCCAAATGCATTTGCCAAACAGAGTGCAAAAGAGAAATCTCCCTCTCCCACCAGCAGTATCTTATGCCTGCTGCTGTAGTGTTTTATCCATTTTTCTTCCATTTTGGAACCCATTCATACAATATGCCTTTCCCTTTGCCTCTGCAGTTCAGAAGGCATAGGCTGTAAGTATATAAACTGATGTTAGCTTTATACAGGGGCTTTGGATTCATTCTTTTTCCCTTAGCTTTTTCGGGCAAGGACGTTGGCTTTAAATAAAGATAACAATGAGCCTAAGACTCTGTGAAGGCGATTCCTTAGTTACTAAGAGTTTAATTATATCAGCTATTCCCAATATTCGGCGAATGCACAATATTTAGCTTTCCAAATGCTAATATAATTGGCAATTTCTATGGTCCCGTTGCGGTTTCGATCTCGTTGATAAAAATATTTTCCAATTCAGTCCTTAAATTTTAAATTTATTTTCATTTTAAATTTTATTTTAAAATCACGAGTAAATTAACGGATTCTCGTATTCGATCTCCTTTGCATGTGTAAAGACAAACTTGGCATTCAGTATTCGATCAAGTTCCCCTACTTTGAAGTAACTACGTATGGGTATAAACAGAGATCAAGCTGTTTAATCAAATGTTGTGAGTATAGCTTTGTTCCAACATTCCCAATAACCTTCCTTCGTCTATCCATCCACATTTTAATCGTTAGTCAATTACCAAAACACCCCGTAATGTTTTTTGTTTTTGTTTTTTGGTCGAACGTAATGTTTGTTTTGCTGTTGGATAAAACTAAATTAGCATCCAGCAAGTCATTGTAGTCTCGCGTTTCCTTCAATTTTTAAATACTACATTTTTATTCAGTTCTCTTAAATTAACACAGAAAAAAATTGCAGGATAAATAAATGAGATTTCTTTGTTCTTTATTTTTTAAGATGAGACATTTTATTCTTTTTTTAGATAAACTGAAAATATAATTAAAAAAATAACTAAACTAGAGCACAAGTTATCTCCAAATTAAGACAATAAGACATTTTATTCTTAATCATTCTTAATTTCTTTTTTGTAGTTTAAATATAATTTTCAAATTTAATTATGCATATATTTAATAAACTTAAAAATTTTTTCTTGAACATATATTTGAAGTTACCACTTACCAGATTAAACAAAACAAAAATGCAAAAGTAAGATTGAAACGTAATACTAACTATTTTTCAAAAAAAAAAGTCAATGGGTTGACAAAGAAAGAAAAGTCAACGGAGAACTAATAAACTAAACCCTCTTGTTCAGTTCATTTTGGTAAAACTGCAGTCAAGAGTGTGTGTTTGGAT
This sequence comes from Glycyrrhiza uralensis, assembly GCA_030159175.1. NCBI lineage: Eukaryota > Viridiplantae > Streptophyta > Magnoliopsida > Fabales > Fabaceae > Glycyrrhiza > Glycyrrhiza uralensis. The sequence continues at coordinate 1,375,206 of BRZY01000006.1, forward strand.
TATCATCATCCAAAATACATCTCAATGTGATTGAAAGGAGAAGTAACACTATCCTTCCTTTTGCAAACTACGTTTGAAAGAGAATAGATGGAAAACCAATCGAAATATTTGACGACTTACACATTGAAATCCTTTCTTGAATATCATCTTTATCTAACCACTCCAAGACTTGTCCTTGACTCCGGTGACCGCAACATTTTCTATCACCGGCTCATCCCGTTCGACTACAGTGATTCCAACAATTTCTATCACTGGTTTATCCTGTTTGACTACAATAACTTCAACAGTTTCTATCTCTGGTTTATCGACCACAGTAATTTCAACAGTTTCTATCTCCGATTTATCCGATTCAACTGCACTGATTCCAACAGTTTCTATCACTGGCTTAACTGGTTCCCAAGTTGCACAACCTGAGACTGAGATTGTTGATGCAGACCCCCCCGAACCGCATGATCCCACATCACGTGCTTTAATTTTTTTCTTGCGACACTTTGCTTTAATTGAGAATTTGTAGGTGCTGCAATCACCAAGAGTAAAGTTTTTATCGCAGTTTTTTCCAGATCCGAATTTATTGTTGTAACCTGAATATTCCCATATTTCAAACCGCACCCTTTCAACCAACACTAAACCAGCTTCTTTTGCCAGCTTCACTAATTCCCACTTACAATAAGGGTAGCCATTCTTGTGTGTCACGTGAACTTCACCAACATCGATTAGCATCTTTCTTGCATTGTTCAGAAACCCTGACACCAAATTCTTGTGGAGCCTAAAAATAAACATTAATTATATGTTTGCCATCCAATTTGTTTTATAGACACTCCAATAGTGTTTACATCTAGAGAAAAGAAAAAAAAATAGAAGAGAAAAAATATAATAGGTAACAAGAATAAAAAGATAGAAAGCAATAAGAGATATTAATTAGATGAGTGATGATAATAAACTTACTCAATTTGGTGTGGATAACGCTCGTCGAAATTGCGACCAAATCCAACGTGAGGAAAATTATACACTATGCGATCGAAAAACTTGTTTTGCAACAAGGGGTGTTCGTGCATGCTATGGGCATCCACCTTATGCACAATGGTGCAACCAAGGTTCTTTAGTTCTTCCAAATTTGTTGAAGATTTGGAGTATTTCCATTTCAATGTTCCTAATAAAACATTGGTGGATTTTACAATGCACAAGCAAATCTTTTTGTGCATGTGCACAAATGATGTATGGGCCCTTCATTTTGTACTTTTTAATCTGATGGTCAATATTACATAAGGGCTACTTGTTAAATAGGTAATGTTAAAGTTTGATCAATATTTATTGATTGGTGTCTAGAGAAAATATTAATTATTAAAACAACTAAAATTTTAGAAAAATTACATTTTTGCCTAAATTTTTGAAAAATTAGTTTTTTGCCTACATCTTGTAAAAATCATATTTATTGTCAAAAAAATTAAATTTCTACGTTGTTGCCCAAATTTGTGAAAATGACTTTTTTTTCCTATGTTTTTTAACAATTACATACGTATAAGTAATGTAGTCTATTATCCCTCTGGTCCTTTTTATAAAAAACATATGACAAAATCATCAAGATCAAGTGTGATGAAATTGGTTAATTATAATGAAGGGTGCTATAATTTTTCAAAAATACCATTTGTAGGATTGATGTCTTTTTATATTCTTTTTGTGGGTCTTATAATAAATAAGAGTATAGTTAAAAATGAGCAATTGATATTGTTAAAAATAAGACATTGTTTTTTATAAAAAAAATCATGAAAATAACTCTTTTTATTTCTTACAAAAAGACTAGAGGGAGTATATTTTATCTGTGCTAATGTTCCAAGGGGTCATGCTATTGCAGCAAACCATCAATGTGGTATAATAATTTAGAATTACTATTTTTTATGGAATGAGCAAAAAACTAAAATTTCATTTAAAACATAATAAGTTTTCAGTTGCAATTAATAGGTTAAAATTATATTTATTTTATTTAATCTATTTTTTATTGAAAATTTAGTTTTTTTATATAAGTAAATTTTTTATGTTATTGTTGTTATAATTAATGTATTAATATTATATGGAACCGATTAACTGAGCACTAAGTAATAACGTAATTAAGTTCAAACAATTGGATAACTTTTGTATGGAATCAAAGAAAAAATAATTTTTCATTTAAAACATACGAAGTTTACCCTTGCAATTAATAGGTTAAAATTATATTTATTTTATTTAATCTCCTTTTCCCTTGAAAAATTAGTTTTTGTTCATATAAGTTATTCTCTTTGGTCTATATTATAAGCAACATAGTAGAAAAATACACAAATAAAAAATATTTTGAAATGAGGTAATTTCAATTAATATTCACTAGTTTTAATTTTTTTTCAAAAATATCTCTTCTGGTGTCTCTCATAAATATTAATATTGCTATAAATAAGGGTATAATTGAAAAATTAATATTTAATTTATCTAAAATTTGATGAATGTTAAAAAAGAAATGTCTTTTTGTTACTTATAATTTGGATTCGAGGAAGTATTTTTTATGTTATTGTTGTTATAATTAATGTATGAATATTATATAGAAATAGAACCAGTTAAGTGACCACCAAGTAATAACCTAATTAAGTTCACCGGTGACAGTTCAAAATTTCATTCGAGTAAATCGGCAATTTGGTCCCTCATTTTGTAAGTCGCTCAGAAATTGGTCCCCCACTTTAGGAAATAGGCAAATAAGTCCCCCATTTTGAAAATCGTCGGTCATGTTAGTCCCCATGTTAATCTGGGCTTCTTAACAATAACAGAGTTGCTGATCTGGCACGGTAAGTTCCACGTTGGCAGATACACGTGGACAGGGACCATTTTGACTGATAGTGAAAAGTTAGAAACCACATATAGGGGCTTGACTTCAGTAAGAAGTCACTTCTTCTCCTTCACCAAAACCCTTCATTTTCCCACTCTGCTCTCACTTCACCCCCTGTTTCTGTCTCGCAAACTCTGCCTGTCCCCTGCTCCGGTGACGTTGTGCGGTGCCGTTTGGTGGTTGTTGTCGTTTGTCTTGGTCATTGGCTCTACAGGTTGGTCTTCTGAACTCGATTTTGTTTTTTTGTTTTTTTGTTTTTATGTATATCGGTGGTTGGTGGCTGTTGTGAAATGGGTATTGACATTCCTTCGTTCTCTGCCCATTTTGTGTTCTAATCTTCCTCAAAGTTTGTTACTTTTGAGTTGCATTCACCATTGGTTTTGTGTTTTTGTTGGTTTTGTTTTGCTCTAAGTTAGAAAGCACTGATTTTTTATGGGTTTGTAACAGAGTGTGTTTTGCTTTGGTTTTTCAGTATGGGTTCTCATATAGATTTGATTGTTTATCATGGAGGGAAGTTTGAAAGGAATGAAGAAGGTATGTTGGAGTATGTCAATGGCGAAATGTGTGTGTATGAGCTTGACAGTGACACTGTCAACATTTTCGTGGTGGAGGGTCTTCCAAAACTCTGCAGGAATTATTTTAGGGTTAGGGGTTGTTTGTGGTTGAGTCCTAAGAGAGATTTGGAGCATGGTCTGAGGGAGATAAGGACTGATACTGATATAATGGCTATGGTGGCTAATGCAAGAGCTAACAATAATGAGGTTGAAGTGTACTGTGAACACCCTGTTATTGAAAACCCTGACATAGTTGAACTCCCAATTGATGTACTTGAGGAAGTGAGACTTAGTGGTCCCTTTGCTGAAGATGGACCCCTCAATCAAGATAGTCCCCTCAATGAAGATGGCCCCCAAGCACCAAATGTACAAACTGTTCCACCTGAACCTGTGCCTAACCCACCCAATCTTGTGCCTAACCCAACAGAAGTTGTTCCTAATCCCATATTGAATGAGCAACAATCTTTAGATGATGATGATGATGATGATAGTGATGAGGATAGCTATTATATGCCTCCTCCAGTGGTTAGTGAAACTGAAAGTGATGAATATGACGATGATCTTGTATCTGAGGAGGTCAGAAATGAGAGAGGTAAAAGAAAGGTTTCTGTCAGGGTGACAAGAGCTTGTAAAGTGGGTCAAGATGCCAAAGGGAAGAGACCAAAGGGAAGCAAGAGGGCAAAGGGAAGGAAGAGGCCAAATGTGTATGGTGCAGCTGAACCATGGACTTCTAGAAGGAGAGGTCAACCCAGTAGGGAAAGGGTAGTTGAATCTGAGGATGACACTGATTCTGATTTTGGTGACTTCATGTGTGGGCATAGAGAAAATTATGATGACTTTATGGGTGATGATGATATTCATTTGGGACCTCTCCCTAATGATTCTGACACTGATGATGGAGATGAAAGTTATGAAAGTGAGCAGCTAAGAAGCCCTATAAGTACTGATGATGAAGGGGATGGCAGTGGGAGGCATGTTTTCCCTCAGTACAATGAAGCTGCAAGGTTTGGTCATGTCCATTTAGAATTGGGAATGGAGTTTAACAAATTGAAAACATTCAAGAAAGCTGCGAAGGATTTCACTATTTACTAGGGCAGGGAGATTAAGTGGCTGAAAAACGATAAGGTTAGGGCATGTGCAGGTTGCAGGGTGAAGGAATGTCAGTGGGTCATACTTTGTGCTTGGAGCAAAGTAACCAAAAGTTTCCAAATCAAGACATTTGTTAACAATCATATATGCTGTAGAGGTTTCAGGAATAAGGCAGCAAATAAAGAGTGGGTAGTGAGCAAGCTAGAGGACAAAATTAGGTACCACCCAACCCTAACCCATGTATAAGCTTTTGAGTACTTGAAAAGAGAATTTAGAGTGCATTGTGATGACAACAAGATATTCAGAAGTATGAAGAAGGCAAGGGAAGTTGTGGAAGGGAGTGAAAGGCTACAGTATGGAAAGATATGGGATTATGCTCATGAGCTACTAAGGAGCAACTGCCTCAACTTGTGCCAATTCAGGGTGCACCAAGAGCACCTGCACCTATTCAAGTGCCAGCTGCACCAAGACCACCTGTTCTAGTGGCAGTTCCAGCAAGAGCACCTAGAGGATTTGGTTTCAGACCACCCCCCATTAGAGGACCTGCAACAAGAGGACCTGCACCTAGAGAACTTGCACCACCACCACTTGTACCTAGAGGGGCTGCACCTAGAGGACTTGCACCACCAGCACCAGCACCTAGAGGACTTGCACCACCACCACCAGTCATCCATGCACCAATTAGAGTCCCATTTCCAACACCACCTGGCTCCAATGGTCATGACAACACCCCAATCGAATTCATGCATTTCATCCCAACCCCAGGACTTTCACCTCGTGCACCAAGACAATGAAGATCTGCACCAACAATTTCTGAATTGAATATTGATCAATCTGCACATAGTGTGACTTTTTTGTTGAACATTGGCTGCTGGTTGCTTTATTGACTTTTGGTTTATGGGCATCAATTTGTTGTACATGCACATGCAGTGTGCTTTTTTTTGGATTATGTTTATTGATTAAATTGTGGTTGTATATGCACATGCAGTGTGCTTTTTTTTGGATTATGTTTATTGATTAAGTTGTGGTTGTATATGCACATGCAGTGTGCTTTTTTTTGGATTATGTTTAAGTTGCTTTGTTTTCAGTATCAAGGATGTTGTAATGGCACTATTTAATTAGCTAATGAAGATGGTTTACTATTTATCCTTTCATTTGTTTTATGGTTTAGCAGTGTTTTGACTAATGAATAATTTAATGACAGCAGTGTTTTGAACAACTTTTCATTTGACTAAACAAATATAAAAGATTACATCAAAATAACAAACCCACTAACAACATTGACTCATTAAACTAACATTAAACATTGATTAAATTAGAAAGCACTGAACTCAAATAACATAATTCTTAAGTAACAGCTAATTAACAGAACTGATAACACATTACATCAAACTAAAACACAACTTCCCTAACACACCTAATTCTTGACAACTAACAACAAAACTCCACCTAATAACAACACTACCATCACTGCCACACAATATCTTATCATTCTGACTTCATAGAGTAGTACATCATCATTCATGGGCATCATTTCAGTCCTCCATTGTCTTCCATCTCTGCGATTTGGTCCCTGATATCTCCTTGCAGAATTGCCACGCCCATCAGCCCAGTAGAAGAATATACATTTTCCATCTTCACATGTGTAGAAATCCCTTTCTGTGTTAGCTATAGTTCTTGAGGTGCGTTTCACAACCCTAACACCACAATGACAAATGAAAGGATGGTTACTTTCAGAGCCATGGATCGATGAGCTTCCTCTTGACTGGAGATGCTCTGGACCACCCATGAAGCTTGGCCTTTTCGCTATGCTGCTCGTGATTTTCTTCTCTCCCGATTTTGTTGTTTGCTTTGGACCAATTCATCAATTAGGGATTCTAGGATTTTAAAAGGGGGAAGAAGACAACACCCCCAATCCCTTTTAACACGTGTTTAATGAGCAAAATTTCCAAAGTGGTCCATGTCAAAAAGGTCCCTGTCCACGTGTATCTACCAGCGTGGCACTTAACGTGCCAGATCACCAACTCTGTTACCGTTAACCAACCCAGATTGATGTAGGGACTAACATGACCGACGATTTTCAAAATGGGGGACTTATTTGCCTATTTCTTAAAGTGGGGGACCAATTTCTGAGCGACTTACAAAATGAGGGACCAAATTGCCGATTTACTCATTTCAGTCAATGCATGCGAGAAAACTTGAAGATCTTCCACTTTAAGCATAACGTGACAACACATGAGCCACTCAAAAATAAAAAAAAAGTGCCCTAGGTTAGAAGCCTACACTTGCCAAGGACAATCATCCCAAATTCTATCCACATATAGTCTCCGCCCTCAAACCAATCCATCCAACGGCTACAAACTCACAAGAATCACAAAACCATATTACTCCCTAAAACCATCGTTGGATTGAAGAGGATATACAAATGAAAACAACACCACAATTAGAATCAAAATTACTCCCTAAAACCAAAAGAAACAAAAAACGGAGCGAGAGAAACGAAAAGAGAAAAGCAATGCTATCAACATGAACACAGTGAAAAAAAAACATGAACATAGTGAAACACACACTCCAATACCGGCGACGAGAGACTTGCATATACTTAGGCCGAGTCTCTCTCCGGGACCCATCTCCTTCCAGCCACGCCAACGTAGTCTCGTGCCCGAGCCACAACACCTACCTCGCTAGAGAAACACAAGGCTGCCGCGTTGGGTTTTCTTTGGATCATCACTGTTCTCTCTTGCTCAACCGGAGAGACATTGTTGTTGACGTCGATGGAGAGATTTAGTGCTGAAGAGGATCCGGATCCAAATCAAAACCCCCACCAGTCACTTCCACCATTGTCTCACTCTCCTACTCCATCCCTTCAAATCCTTCGTTGGACACCAGCAATCGTCGCCTGAATCCCCCCCCCCAATTTCTCTGCCCAACCAAAACCCATCACTCTCCGCCGAAACCTCAAGGTCGCACAACACTCCAAATCTATGCCCACATAAAGAGCTCTTCGCCGATCTTCAACAATAACAGAGGGGGTTCTTTTTTTTTTGAAAGAACAGAGGTTGTTAAATGGGGGTTCTTCGTGCTTTTGTGAGAGGGGTAGATTTCAGAAACACCTAAAATAGAGGGAGTCATAAATGATTTCTGGAGTAGGGTCAAATTTTAAAAAATAAAACATTGGGCCTACAAATAGAATTAGTAATTGTTTTAAGGGCAAACATTGAAATACATGGAAAAATGGCAAAACTGGCTATAACCAGTTTTCTATGCGTTTGTGCACATGCACAAAAAAAACAGTTAGATTAAATCCAAAATCCAAAATACAGCGCAAATGAGGAGTGGGTTCTAATCAAATTCAATAATTAATTGCCATGTATTTAAATGAAAGCATCGAAGTGTACGTACTTCTGGAATCAAGGGAGGTTGCAACCATGTTAGAAGCAGAGCCAAATGCATTTGCCAAACAGAGTGCAAAAGAGAAATCTCCCTCTCCCACCAGCAGTATCATATGCCTGCTACTGTAGTGTTTTATCCACTTTTCTTCCATTTTGGAGCCCATTGATAAAAGAAGATGCCTTTGCAGTTCGAAAAGACATATAAACTGGTGTTAGCTAGCTAAGCTATACAGGAATTGGATTCATTCTTTTTCCCTTAGAGCAACTCCAATGCGGGTTGCTTAAGCCGGTGGTTCTTAAACACAAGAAACTCCAACCAACGGTTCGGTTGCTTAAAAACAAAAGCCAAAAAATGAGACGAAAAACTGGGCATCAAAATAACTGAAATTGGAATCGGAATGAAATAAACAGTAAATTTAAATCAATATATTATATTGAACCAAACCAGAATCAATACAAGAGCTACCAGAAAGTAGTACAACACAGGCAGCGTTGAACCCAAAATCGAAACCAAGAGAAATTGAAAAATGGGAAACCCAGGAATGGTGAAAAACATATGCAACCTGTGTGTTTCTCCCTGAAATTGCCTTGGGCAAGAGAGAATGGAGCAATCAGTAAGATGATGATGGGATTTGGGTTGTCTTTTACTTAGTTACTAAGAGTTTAATTATATCAGGCATCAGCTAGTCCCTTCCCAATATGCGCATTCGCAATATTTAGCTTTCCAAAGCCTAGTATAATTACCTTGAATTTCGATAACCAATCAGAATTAATTCATGCAAAGCGAGGCTCTAACATTAAGCACGCGTTTAGATAATTTATTTATTATCGGTAAAATTAGTAAATTGTTCTCTTGTGTTCATTTTTTTTAATTTTGATTTGATACACCATCACCTGAGACTAATTAAAAACAAACACATCATCAATAAATGAAGAATGGGCCAATGGTGTTAATAATTACAAACATATGAAATTTTATTTTCAAATTTTTTTAATAAAAAATCAAATTAAAAAAATAAATAACATAAGAGACCAGTTTACTAATTTTATCTAATTTATTTAAGTATAGTATTTATCAAGTTATCAATGCAGTACATTATTACCAGAAGCTTGTTAAAAATGCTCAAAATAGTTTATGTATATATTTTATAATGTAGTTTATTGCAGTAAGTATTCTTATGCTATTAGCAATATTCTTATGTTAATATTTTGGGACAATTATAAAAATAACTTCTAATACTTGCCCAAATATTAACATAAGAATTTATATTATGAGAATAAGTCTATGATTTTATTTAATAATTAACAATATGTATTCAAGAATTTATATGAATTTTAGTAAAAAAAAGAATTTATATGAATTAGGACTTGATTCTGTTATTTGAGAGATTTTAAAATTATCTTTGAACTGCGCTCAATATGCGGCTATACGATTAGGCGATCATATCCAGTTATAATTTTATTTTGGACTATGTTGTGAATTATATATGGGATGTGATTTTTGATGTAATGTTTAAAGCTGGATTTGAAATGATTTCAAAATCAAACCGATTAGATTTAAAGAGCGAATGGAAGGAGTTAGATTGGATAATTTTTTTCTCAAAAAGGATCAAATCCAATTAATCTAGGATCCCATACTTCTAAATACCCATAATTTTATGGTAGAAATTTGTTATAAAGACGTCCTTAATTAAAAGACATGTTAAGATATCAAAAACACATCTACAAATTTAACGAAACAAAAATGTCTTTCTAAAGTTAAAAAAAAGACATTTTCTTAAAAAGCTGGACTTCGATGCAGGAAAATTCATAAATTTCCCTACATAAATTTTGACATCAAATGATATACCCCAGAAGATCTGACAAAATTAGTCTTTATAAAATAATGCATATATTACTTGTTCTTTGTTTCTTTTATAAATTTCTTTAGTTATCTCTATCTTTCAAGAATTTTTTGAATTTCTTCTTTCTTCAATTTATGGAATAACTAATTTATTTCTTTATTGACCTTATTTCTTTCTTGAATTTTTTTATAAATGTTTCTTGAATTTATTTCTTTTTTGTCTTTATTTATTTGTTTTCAAATTTCTTTCTTGAATTTCTTTCTTTCTTCAATTTCTCTCTTGAATTTCTCTTTTTTTTTCAGTTTATTTTTTTATTGAATTTCTAAAATTATTTTCTTACTCATACTTATTTCTTTCTTTCTTCAATTTTTTTAATCTTTCCTTGAATTATTTCTCTCTCACTTTTTCTTGGTCCATTAAAGAGGATCATATGTCAACAGCCACATTGCAATGGCAAAGAGCTTTCATTATAGACTTATATATAGTTATCGAAGCATCACTGCAAAGAGGACATAAAACAGGGCTAAAGCATGATAGAAACTCGTGATTCTTGGCCATAAATAGATTGTGTTGTTTAATTGCTGTAATCTCTCACATCAAATATTGTGAATAGAAACTTGATCCTCGTAGAATATTATATAATCCTGTAACTTCCTCATAATAGCCTTCGTCACACTTTGTCTACTCTTATGCTATTTTAGCTATATATGTGTTTTGGTTGATGTTATGTGCTTGAGTGAAGTGGGTTTAAGGGCTGTTACGTATAGTAACAAAAACATGTGAATATTGGACTTTGACCCTTGATGATTCTTTGTTAGCCTTGTCACGGGGATTGAGCACAATATATATAACAGGTTGTATTTCAGCCGCAACAATAATGGAGAATAGGAAAATGCTGTGTGTTAACTGATTAGTAAGAAAAGTAGGCAGAGGAGAAGATTTATACTACTATTCAGATAATAATATATAGAAGCGATTGATTATCAAACTTAATTTGGAGACAAGCCACTTCTTTCAGTGATTCCTATTAGTGGCATTTCTGGTTCTCATAAGCTCAAGAGCAGTTTCGACCAAAGAAAAAAACCTCAAGAGCAGTGAAGCATATGCAGATAATATATAGGAACACCGCATCTTCCACTCGAGTCGCAAAGACAAGACTGTACACTTGCGGGAATAAAATTGTATACAGCAGGTTCGCGAGTTACTTGTTTTTTCTTTTTAAAACTCCCTGCCCGCCATTAGATTAATCTAACGGCTGGAAATGATGTAGGAGGGGGCTGGACAAATCAGCAGCGGGAGAGGATCCGAATCGAAATATTAGACGACTTACAAATTGAAATACTTTCTTGAATATCATCTTTATCCAACCGCTCCAAGACTTGTCCTTGACTCTAGTGACTGCAACAGTTTCTATCATCGGCTCATCTGGTTTAACTACAGTGATTCCAATAGTTTCTATCACTGGTTTATCTGGTTCGACTACAATAATTTCAACAGTTTCTATCTTCGATTTATCGACCACAGTAATTCCAACAGTTTCTGTCTCCGGTTTATCCGGTTCGACTACAGTGATTTCAACAGTTTCTATCACCGGCTTAACCGGTTTCCAAGTTACACAACCTGAGACTGAGATTGCTGATGCCGACCACCCCGAAACGCACGATCCCACATTGCGTGCTTTAATTTTTTTCTTGCGACGCTTTGCTTTAATTGAGAATTTGTAGGTGCTACAATCACCAAGATGAAAGTTTCTGTCGCAGTTTTTTCCAGATCCGAATTTATTGTTGTAACCTGGATATTCCCATATTTCAAACCGCACCCTTTCAACCAACACTAAACCGGCTTCTTTTGCCAGCTTCACTAAATCCCACATGCAATAAGGGTAGCCATTCTTGTGTGTCACGTGAACTTCACCAACATCGATTAACATCTTCCTTGCATTGTTCAGAAACCCTGACACCAAATTCTTGTGGAGCCTGAAAATATGCATTATATATTTGCCATCCAATTTGTTAATAAAAAATATTTTATAGACACTCCAATAGTGTTTAAATCCAGAGAAAAGAAAAAATAAAAGAGAGATATAATAAATATAAATAGGTGATACGATTTGATAACAAGAAAAAAAGATAGAAAGCATTAAGAGATATTAATTAGATGAGTGATGATAATAAACTTACTCAATTATGTGTGGATAACACTCGCGGAAATTGCGACCAAATCCAGCGTGAGGAAAATTATACACTATGCGATCGAAAAACTTGTTTTGCAACAAGTGGTGTTCGTGCATGCTATGGGCATCCACTTTATGCACAATGATGCAACCAAGGTTCTCTAGTTCTTCCAAATTTGTTGAAACTTTGGAGTATTTCCATTTTAATGTTGCTAATACAACATTCACCAAAGTTCCAAAGGTAAAAACGGTTAGATGAAGACTCAATTCGGCAAAAATAGTTGATAAACTAGCTTATAGCTGATGAGGTAGCTGATAAGCTAGCTAATAGCTAATGGCTGATAGTTTATAGCTTATAGCTGAAAAGCTAACTGATTGAATTTAAAGTGTTCGATAAAATTAATTGCTCAAATACCTGATAAATGTAAAATGACATAAAAGGATATGCGATATTAATTATTTCTATGAAATGAAGTAATAAAATAAATAACATGTTTACATGTTTCTTACTATATTTTTTATTTTATAGATAAAAAGTATTTTATGAGTCATAATATAAAAAATTTGTTTCTCCTATGAGTTAGAAAACTTAAATAGGCAAAATAAACAAAGTAAAAAACTAAAAATAGAATAATATTTAAAATAAAAACTTACAATCTTTTATTAATTTAAAATCTTTTAATTTAAAGAAAGGATAATGGAGGAATAAGATTAAAGTAATGAGAGTAGAAATGAAAGAAAAAAACAACAAATTATAAGCTAATGAAATAAGCTCATTTACCAAATACTTCTATTGTGATCAAACAAAATTATAAACTAGTCAGATAAGCTATAAATGATCTTATTGGCCTTGCTGAATAGAGCCTAAATCCAGAATACAGCACAAATAAACAGTGGGTTCTAATCAAATTCAATAATTAATTGCCATGTATTTAAACGAAAGCATCGAAGTGTACGTACTTCTAGAATCAAGGGAAGTTGCTACAATGTTAGAAGCAGAGCCAAATGCATTGGCCAAACAGAGTGCAAAAGAGAAATCTCCCTCTCCCACCAGCAGTATCTTATGCCTGCTACTGTAGTGTTTTATCCATTTTTCTTCCATTTTGGAACCCATTCATATGAGAAGCCTTTGCAGTTCAAAAGAGATACAAAGTCATGTTATCTTAGCTATACAGGAATTGGATTCATTCTTTTTCCGTGGGGGCAACTCCAACGCGGGTTGCTTAAGACGGTTCTTAAACATAAGAAACTCCAACGGTTCGGTTGCTTAAACACAAGCCAAAAATGAGACAAAAACTGCGCACCAAAATAACTGAAATTGGAATAAAATAACAGTAAATTTAAATCAATATTGAACCCAACCAAAATGAATACAACAGCTATCAGAAAGTACAACACAACGTTGAACCCAAAATCAAAACAAGAGAAATTGAAAAATGAGAAACCCAGTAATGGAGAAAAACGTATGCAACCTGTGTTTTTCTACCTGAAATTGCCTCCGGCAAGAAAGAATGGAGGAATCAGAAAGATGACTGATATAAGGGGATGTGATCGAGGTCGAGGGGGTAACAAGAGATTGAGAAGGGAAAGAATGAGTGCATAGAAGAGTGGTTTGGGAAAGTTGTACGTACTTGTAGGTAGATGACTTGACTTTATGGGAAGTGAGATGGGAACAGTGGAGTCTCCAATTTCTTTTGGGAATCTCTGATGCAATTCGCTAGCTGAGCCTAACACTGTGTGGACGCGATTCCTTAGCTACCAAGAGTTTGATTATGGAAAACACGTAGTGCCTGTTTGTTTAAGCCCGCAATCGTCCGTTTGCAGGTCTAAAAGCGTGTCCAGCCAAAAATGCTACAGTAACACCACCGTTTGTTTAAGATTCAAGTTAAATATAATTGATTGTGAGTGAGTAGAATTGATTTTGATGGAAGTAAAAATTCTTAGCTTTTGCGTCAAACAAAATTAATTTTGAGTGAGGCAATTTTTTTTTTATGTTTACATATCAAAAGTGATTTTATTTTTATCATTCAAACACAATCAATTCTTCTAAATACACTTTTAAAATATCATTATTAAACACAAATTAATTCTTCTCGATACAATTTTTTTAAAATCAATTTTTTAAACACAATTTTATCAAACCCAATTCTACCAAAATATAAAAGAAATCAATGGATCGAAAACGAAAAGTACTAAACAGAAGAAAATCCAAGTGTCATGTTACAATTGGCCATGGTTGGTCATTAGTCCGTACATTTTCCCTTCCGTTTATTGGTCAACTCAAAAAGAACTTCGTAGATCTTGACAAAGAAAAAGAACTTCGTAGATGTTTTGTTTCGGGCTGTTCACATGTCGGATTTGGCCAAATCTAATATCCGAACCGATCAAAATCAAACGGGTTGGGTTGGATCGGATTTATAATTTTTTTTGCAAAATCCGAACCAAACAAACCCGATCAAAAACGGGTTGGTTCGGGTTTGATCTGCGGGTCCGCCTCACAAAACTGTTTTTTTTTTACAACTTCAAAAGTGTCCAGAAAGGAGAAAAAAGAAAGAAAACTGAGCCTAGCCCAAACCAAAAATGAAGAAAAAAAGATAATAAATGGGCTGAGCCTAATTGGATGGCTAAAAAATTAATAAAGCAAAAATAACAATAATTAAAAAGGGGAAAGGGGGTAATGAACTCTGAAATCCTAATCCCATTATTCCCATCTCACACTGTGCCGCATTATTCCCTAATCGGCTAATCCCATTATTCCCAACCCATTATTCGTCATTCTGCAGGGATGTGCAAGAAGCGGCGGGTGGTGCAGGGATGTGAAGCCGCGATGTGTAGATCTGCTACAGCCGCGATGTGCAAGAAGCAGCGGGTGGTGGCTCGGCTGTGGCGTTCGACAGGGATGTGCAGGAAGTGGCGGTTGCTGGCAGGTATGTCAAGGAGGGTAGATATGTGAGCTTTGGTCCTCAATGGTGAGTCAATAGGTGGCTTGGGCCTCGGGGTCGTTCAACGGCGACGAGGAAGGGCAAGGCAGCAACGAGGATGAAGGCTCGACGTGGCCACCGCCGGTGGGTGGGGGAGGAAGAAATGCTTGGCGGGGGATGGAGGAGAAATGATGGAGGCTGAAACTTTGAAACCCAGCGAAAGACCAAGTCTGAAACGATGGCTTCTAGCCTTCTTGCTATCCTGGATTAATAAAAATAATAATAATAAAATTTTAAAAAGAATGACACGTGTACGGGTTGGGCTCACGGGTACGCAGGTTGATAAGTGCTAATCTTACTTGAAAACATATTGATGAAAAGGCATTTATAGAACTCATGATGATAGAAATTGCTATTTTTTGAGCCCCAAAAGTATAGAAACATGTTAGATGGTTAATTAGTATGTAATACTTGGTGAATTAAATAGAATTACATTTTAATCCAAATTTTGTTTATTTTAGAAGAAGAATTTTGATGATGAAGAATTGACAAAGAGGTAAAGCTTAATGGAGGTTCAAATGAAGCAAAAAGTCAAGCAAAGCTCAAATTACCACTGCAGAGAATGAGGCAATTCTGCCTCAAATTCGCTTAGCCTGAGAAATTCGCTTAAGCGAATTTCAGGCAGCATCATGCAGTTTTGGAAATGCAAATTCGCTTAAGCGAATTTTCTGCGCTAAGCGAGTAAGCTTTCTTCAACCTGAAGAATGCTACTTTAGCTAAGCGAAATTCCTGAGCTTAAGCGAAGATAATGCGGTGGAAACCCCTGTTTGTGTAAAAAGGGCTGATATAAATAGGATTAAAAGAGTTTTTCAAAGGAGGGCAGCCGGAAACGAAAGGAAAACGAAGAACAAGAGAGGTTTCCACCATTGTTGAGCTTGGAAAAGTGGTAACAACATAGGTTCCTTTTCTTTTCTTCATCTCTTTGTATTGTTAGCTACCATGGAAATGGATAGCTAACTCACCCTTTGTTGGGATTAGATGTAATCAATCAACTCTCATGTATTCCTTTTGATTCATATATATATAGACTCCTACTATGCATTTATATCAATGATTCATTCTTGTTCTTCATGCTTGTTATGGATTGATCAACTATAACCTGATTTTTTGGAATTAAAGTGTATTGGAAAATCATCTTTGAGTCCTTGATTAAGATGAATCATCTAATGGGTTTGATATCTAGGAATAGAGTTTAATTCATTAGTCTTTAAATCATCTGAGCTTAAACTCAATCTTACTTTTAATTGTTAGAGGAATCAACTTTTAGGAGTAGAGATTGATATTTCAAACATGTTAAGGAATTAATGTGAATGAGTGATTTGATGATGATGATAGAGATACATAGAGGAACTATATGGATATGATCAATAGGGTACTAAGAAAAGATTGATGAAATCTAATCCCAACTCTTCTTTATCATTGGTAAAACCTATCTTTTGATTTTTCATTGTAGTTCTTTAAATTTGCAAGGTACTTTTGAAAACAAATCTTAAACCAAAGCATTCAGTTTATAACTTAAGATGTTAAACATTGTTGAACGGCATAATATCGCGTGAATCCCTGTGGATACGACAACCCGAGTGACCACTTTCGTGTGATACGATTAGGTGATTCGGTAAAAACGATAACAAATTTTGGCGCCGTTGCCGGGGATTTTGCGTTTAGATATTAAGCATTGCAACAATTTTTACTTTCTTAAGCAATTTTGATTTTTGTGCATAGTTTAATTTTGTGTTAAACTCTTGTGTTAAGCTAATTTGTTTGGTTAGTGTTGCTTAATTCTGTTTATGCGAGGAAAGGTACCAGCTGATCAACTATTGTTTGACCCTGAAATAGAAAAGACAGCTAGAACCAATAACAGCAAGGCAAGGAAAAGAAAGCAATTAGCCAAGCAAAAGAAGCAACAAGAGAAAGCTTCCACTTCTAAGTCCTCTTCATCTCAATCAAAAGAAGAAACCATGGCTGATGAGAACAATAACAATAACAACAACAACAACCAAAGAAGAACACAAGGAGCTTTTGGACATCACAGTCCGAGAAATCTGAGAAGGGTAGTAAGACCTCCTGGAAATGCAAGACAAGCCGAAATGAAGACAGGACTTCTTCAACTTCTTTCTGCTAATCCTTTTTTAGGGTTGGATCACGAAGACCCATATGCTCATTTAATCAAATTTTATGAGTTATGTGGAACAGTTGGAGCAACTGAGGCTGAAGAAGAAGCTATATTCCTTAGGCTGTTTCCTTTCTCACTAATAGGAAAAGCCAAGGATTGGCTTTTGGATCAACCACAGCAAACTCTGGCTAATTGGAATCAATTGGAGGAGAAGTTTCTGAACAGATATTTTCCTCAGTCTAAGTATATGGATGCCAAAACAACCATCTCAGTTTTCTCTCAAGGGGCTAATGAAACTTTAAGTGAAGCTTGGGAGAAATATAAGTCATTGCTAAGAAGGTGCCCTAACCATGGGTTTGATGAGCAGACACAATTACATATCTTCCGCAATGGACTTCAGCAACAACCTAAGTTACTTCTTGATGCAACTGCTGGGGGATCTTTGATGGCAAAACCTCCTGAAGAAGCAATACAAATTATTGAAGCAATGGCCACCAGTGATCACCAAAGTCAGCATAATAGAGGGCCAACAGCTAGAAGAGGAATATTAGAGTTGGGTGCTCAGGATGCAGTCCTAGCCCAAAACAAATTGCTAACCCAACAGATGGAAGAATTGGCTAAACAGATGGCAAATCTGCCACAACAGCTTAGGGGAATGCAAGAATCTCAACCCAAACAAGAACGGGTTATGAGATGTGAGATGTGTTCTGGAGACCATATCACTGGTCATTGTCTTCCACCTGGTAGTAGTCAGGAGGAAGAGTTGCTTTACATGAACAACCAGCTCAGACAAGGGCAGTATCAAGGTAATGCATATTCAAGAGGAAACAACAATTATGGCCAGGGATGGAAACAGGATGCAGGACCTTCCAACAGACCTCCTCCTTATCAGCAGTATAATCAGCATCCGGCACTTCAGGATAAAACTTCTAAATTGGAGGACACTTTAACTCAATTTATGCAGGTTTCAATGTCTAACCAGAAGAACACTGATGCTTCAATCAAGAATCTTGAAATGCAGGTTGGACAGCTGGCCAAACAATTATCCGAGCAACAAGGAGGAACATTCTCTGCCAACACTCAAACAAATCCCAAGGAGCATTGCAAGGCTATCACAACAAGGAGTGGTATAGTGATTGGGAAGGGTATTGGAGATAATCTGGATGAAGGTGTAGTTGTTGTCGAAGGAGAGAAGATGGAAAAAGAAAAAGTTGAAAATCAGAGTGAAAAGGAAAAGAGTGCAGAAAAAGAAAAAGAGAAAGAGGAGGTGAGTGAGAAAGAGTCAAAGAAAGGGAAGGCTAAGTTAGTGGAGGAGGATTCTATTTTGAGAAAAACAAAAAATCAATTGCTCAATGAAGGAGATAAAGAGCAGAAAATTCCTCCTTGTGTGAAACTCCCTTATCCTCACTTGAAAAAGAAGGAACAAGATGACATACAATTTGGGAAGTTTGGAGAGACACTCAAGAAGTTGCATATTAACATCCCATTTGTAGAGGCTATAAGGCAAATACCTTCCTATGCTAAATTCTTGAAGGAGATCTTATCCAAGAAGAGGAAGGTTCTTGATGAGGAAACCATTATGCTCACTGAGGAGTGTAGTGACATCTTGCAAAAGAAAATGCCTCCAAAACTCAAAGATCCTGGTAAGTTCTCTATCCCTTGTACAATTGGTAGAACTAGTGTTGAAGGGGCTCTATGTGATTTAGGAGCTAGTGTCAATCTTATGCCTCATTCTTTATTTGAAGAATTGGGTATTGGGGGTTTAAAGAATACAACAATGTCTTTACAGTTAGCGGATCGATCCGTTAGACACCCTTTGGGCATCTTGGAAGATGTCCCTCTTCAAGTGGGTGAGTTTTTCATCCCTGTAGACTTTGTAGTACTGGACATGGAAGCAGACCCCGATATTCCAATCATTTTAGGAAGGTCATTTTTAGCCACCGCTGGGGCAATTATTGATGTGAAGAATTGTGTTATATCTTTTAATGTAGGGGATGTTAAGGTAGAATATAAACTGCCTAACCCTTCTAACCAGTCTTGTGTTGAGGACTCTGTGTATAGTGTTGATTTAATCTCACAGGTGGTTAAAGAAGAAGTACCAAAGCATTGCCCAAAAGATTCTTCACCAAATAGCTTGCTTGGTACAAACTCAAAAGCAAAAAGTGGTAAAGCTTCCAAGCATGCTTATCACAAGAATGCTTCATGTGACCCCCCATGGCCTGATGATAAAGAGAAAAAAATTACAAATTATGGGGGGAACAAGAAGAAGAAAAAAATTCTCAAGATATGGAGAGTCAAAAGGATGGAGGCTTCTTTCTTGGAGAATGGATGATAACTATACTCGTCAGGCTATTGACGTTAAAGAAGCGCTTACTGGGAGGCAACCCAGTTTTCTATCCCTTTTTAATCTTTTAGCATTTGTGTTTTGATTGTTAGTTTATGTGTTTTCTAAGTGAATTTTGGTGGATGAGTTGCTTGAATTCAATGTTTAAATATGTTAGGGTACATATGATGATGAGTTAGACAATGGCATGTGGAAAACAGAGAAATTTTGATCTGAATTCTGGTCAAAATTCGCTTAAGCTAATTGAATTCGCTTAAGCGCAAGAATTCGTGCAAAAAAATTGTCAATTCTGGTCATAATTCGCTTAAGCTAAGAAAATTCGCTTAAGCGAATTATGCAGAAAGTTGGTGAAAATTTTTTCTGAAAAATTGGCTTAAGCGAATTTTTCAAGCTGAGCGAATTTGAGGCAGAATTTCCCTACCTCCCCCAAACCCATTTTGTGAGAGAGATTTCTTACACTCCTTAGTCTTGCACTATTAAAATGATATTGTTGCTCATGTTTCATGGCCTAGGGACAGTCCAATTCTCCCGGAGGGGGTGGAACATATGGATGAAGCTAGAAATCAAAATGAAGAAGTATGGAGGATGCTGGAGATGACTTTATGGAAGAAATCATGAGACATCACTGAGTTTTTGTTTACAAGCTTTCTCTAATTCAGTCATTTACATTATCGAACGTCGTTTTCTGGCATGATTAGATACTTGGATTTGCTGGGATTTGGTTATTTTGCATGTGAATTGTTGGGAATATGGTGTGTTGGTTTGGTCTAGAACATGAGTTTTGTTAATTAGCTGTTGATATGCTAACTTTGTAGGTTCATGGTTCTGAGTCTACAATCTAGTTGAAAATCAAGATAGGACTTAGAAAAGTTGTTTTGAAAGCTAATCTTGAAATGACATGGTTTGTGAAAAATCAAGTTAGTAGCATGTTTGTTATGAAAGACAAAGCATGAATGAGTTGGTTCACAAATTAGAAATTGTGGTTGTACTCAGTGTTAGCTTAAACCAAATACATTGCATAATCAAGTTGGGTATTAATGAGAAATAACATGAAGTTGTTTGAAATCAGGAAAGTACACAAACTGTGTGAATTGAGTGTTCCTTAAACAGTTTAATGAAGCCTTTACTGTTTCACATGATTAGTTTTGTTTGAGTCTCCTGTTGTCACAAAATAAGGAATACATGGAAAGGATCAAGGCATGTTCTTTCTTATATAAACCACTGAGCCAAACAGCTTACCATGAAGAATATCCTTTGCTTACCCCATTTGAGCTTAAAAAGAAAAATTTCTTTCTTGAATGTCTTATGACCATGAAACTCAAAACAAAAGGAAAATCTCTCCCATACCTTTTAGGATAAGAGAGCAATTCTTGGGATTATGGTTGTATCAAAGTTGGGGAGAAAAGTTGTGTTTGGTCAAGTATCTCATGAAGGGTGTAAATGTGTATCTTGTAAATGTAAAGTTGATGTATATAAAAAAAAAAAAAAAAAAAAAGAAAAAAAGAAAGTAAAAGAAAGAAAAAGAGTTTGTTTATAACTTAGTTTGTTTGTAAAAGTAAAATAGTTTGTTATAAACCATCTCTTAAAGAAAATTTCTTGGTTGCTCTCTTAGCTTATAAGGTATCTTTTGCTTATCCAGAAAAACCAAGATTTCTTTGTAGCCCAGCCACATTACAACCCTAAAAAGACCTTAGTGATCCATGATTGAACTTGTTTTTGTGACAACTTGGGAGACAGGTAACAAAATTGACTTATGATGATTCAGTGAATGGAAAGAGATAAACACTTACCTTATCCTGGTTAGTTGAGAGAAATAAACACTTTGAGGTGAGGATTGTGTTTTCCTGATTGAAAGACAATGGAATGTATGCAACTTAATTCTCATAAGTGATAGTGCAGCTGTAAAGTGTTTTTGTTTTCAATTGTGAGCACCATATTTCTTTTATGCAGTGATTATTCTCATTGGAAATTTTATAAGCATGCATTTTTGAAACACTTGATTGTTTACAAACCATGATTATTTTTTGAGATATGAATTTTTTTTTTTTAACACAAGTTTTAACTAATTATTCTTTTTGAAGATTAGGATTTTTGTTTGAGGACAAACAAAGTTCTAAGTTGGGGAGAGTTTGATAAGTGCTAATCTTACTTGAAAACATATTGATGAAAAGGCATTTATAGAACTCATGATGATAGAAATTGCTATTTTTTGAGCCCCAAAAGTATAGAAACATGTTAGATGGTTAATTAGTATGTAATACTTGGTGAATTAAATAGAATTACATTTTAATCCAAATTTTGTTTATTTTAGAAGAAGAATTTTGATGATGAAGAATTGACAAAGAGGTAAAGCTTAATGGAGGTTCAAATGAAGCAAAAAGTCAAGCAAAGCTCAAATTACCACTGCAGAGAATGAGGCAATTCTGCCTCAAATTCGCTTAGCCTGAGAAATTCGCTTAAGCGAATTTCAGGCAGCATCATGCAGTTTTGGAAATGCAAATTCGCTTAAGCGAATTTTCTGCGCTAAGCGAGTAAGCTTTCTTCAACCTGAAGAATGCTACTTTAGCTAAGCGAAATTCCTGAGCTTAAGCGAAGATAATGCGGTGGAAACCCCTGTTTGTGTAAAAAGGGCTGATATAAATAGGATTAAAAGAGTTTTTCAAAGGAGGGCAGCCGGAAACGAAAGGAAAACGAAGAACAAGAGAGGTTTCCACCATTGTTGAGCTTGGAAAAGTGGTAACAACATAGGTTCCTTTTCTTTTCTTCATCTCTTTGTATTGTTAGCTACCATGGAAATGGATAGCTAACTCACCCTTTGTTGGGATTAGATGTAATCAATCAACTCTCATGTATTCCTTTTGATTCATATATATATAGACTCCTACTATGCATTTATATCAATGATTCATTCTTGTTCTTCATGCTTGTTATGGATTGATCAACTATAACCTGATTTTTTGGAATTAAAGTGTATTGGAAAATCATCTTTGAGTCCTTGATTAAGATGAATCATCTAATGGGTTTGATATCTAGGAATAGAGTTTAATTCATTAGTCTTTAAATCATCTGAGCTTAAACTCAATCTTACTTTTAATTGTTAGAGGAATCAACTTTTAGGAGTAGAGATTGATATTTCAAACATGTTAAGGAATTAATGTGAATGAGTGATTTGATGATGATGATAGAGATACATAGAGGAACTATATGGATATGATCAATAGGGTACTAAGAAAAGATTGATGAAATCTAAT
The DNA here is from genome assembly GCA_030159175.1 of Glycyrrhiza uralensis. Classification (NCBI taxonomy): domain Eukaryota; kingdom Viridiplantae; phylum Streptophyta; class Magnoliopsida; order Fabales; family Fabaceae; genus Glycyrrhiza; species Glycyrrhiza uralensis. The sequence continues at coordinate 1,397,795 of BRZY01000006.1, forward strand.
CCCAACTCTTCTTTATCATTGGTAAAACCTATCTTTTGATTTTTCATTGTAGTTCTTTAAATTTGCAAGGTACTTTTGAAAACAAATCTTAAACCAAAGCATTCAGTTTATAACTTAAGATGTTAAACATTGTTGAACGGCATAATATCGCGTGAATCCCTGTGGATACGACAACCCGAGTGACCACTTTCGTGTGATACGATTAGGTGATTCGGTAAAAACGATAACACAGGTTCAAAAAAAAAAACAAATCCGTTATCCGAACCGAGCTAGAGCGGGTTTGGACGGGTTGGTTCGGATTTGGACCCGAACTATGACAAAATCAAAAAATGCGAGTTGGGCCGATTTGGATCGGTCCGGGTTCACTAGTTACCTGAACCCGTGAACACCCCTAGTTTTGTTGGTTTTTACTTTTTATTCGATCTGTATAGCACCGCTTTGTATTGCTGAAATTATTATGAATGAAATGTTATGAGTTTGTTTTTGTCAAAAAAAAATATAATTAATTACCTTGAATTTTGATAACCAATCAGAAATTCATGCAAAGTACGTGAGGCTCTAACATTAAGCACGTTTAGATAATTAATTTGTCGACAAAATTAGTAAATTGGTTCTTTATGTTTATTTTTTTTAATTTGATCCCTTATTAAAAAAATCAACAATAAAGTCTCGTATATTTGTAATTATTAACATTGTTGGCTCTTTCTTCATTTGTCAATAATATGTCCGTTTTTGATTTGCTAAACATTATCACCTGAGACTAATAAAAAACAGACACATCATCAGCAAATCAAAAAAAGACCAATGGTGTTAATAATTTCAAACATATGTGATTTTATTGTCGAAATTTTTTAATAAAAGATTAAATTAAAAAAATAAATAAACATAAATGATCAGTTTACTGATTTTGCCTAATTTATTTAAGTGCAGTATTTATCACGTTATTAATGTTTATTTATCAAGTTATCAAGTTATTAATGGAGTGCGTTATTACGAGAAGCTTGTTAAAATGGTTCAAAACAGTTTACGTATCTATATATATAAAAAAAAAGTGTTGTTGGGGCATTATAGTCATTATCAAGATAAATAGGGATAATTTGGTGAGAGTAACTTTTGGGTTAATTTGGTAAAAAAAATAATAAAGACTTTTGAAAGCACATATATAAACTGTTTTTAATGGTTTTAAGTTGACATAAAAGTGACAGTTATAAAATATAGACAGACTACTATATTGTATACTAATATAGACATAAAAGTGGCTATGTCTGTTAGTAACGGTGAGGCCCTTGGTTGATTGTAAACAAGTGGTAGATAAATTGAAGGATTTCAAATGTGATTCTACTGTATTAGAATAATTTTAGATGCCATCCTTTTTACCAAGTTTCATTTGTAAAGAGACAAAGCAACATGATAGCTCATAAGATTGCTGAGAGAGCTTTTATGTTACCCCTTTCTCAAGCTTTTCTTTCTGTTTTGCCATGTATTGCTGAAGTAATTTTCAAAGAAATGGCTTAAGTTTAGTTTTATCAAAAAAAAAAAAAGCAATACTACTACTCAGTTGAGTACCTGAAGTGGGAGCATTGAGTTGAGAGCTTGAAATTGCAACAAGCCAGCAACTTGCCCCAATTCCAATCCCATCCATGCTATCTTTTTCTCCAAATTCACATTACATTTGTTTTTATCCGCTACGAGGTTTGTCCTTTCTCTTTTATTTCCTTTAATTGATGCACGACCAAAGGAAAGATGGATTCCCCCTTTGGGGGGTTGGATTTGCAATTTCCATTTCATGTAGAGAAATTTTTATATGTTACGGGTTAATGAGATCTAAATTTCAAATTTCTCTGTTTGTTGCATACAATTGAATAGAGAGGAATGAATACATAATAAACCTTAAAAGTTGGGTCATTCAGATGTCATTTTTAAAACTTTTGTTTTGGACCCACAACATATTTTTTTTACAAAAATTTTCAAACTATTTGTTATATATAGATTTCCATTATTTAGAGATTGTGTATACAGGGTTTTTTTATATCCTACAAGGTTTATGGGTTGTTTTTTTGTGTCTTTTTATTTTGCTGTTATTAAATTTATTTATTCATTGTGTTGGTTTGCTTCCTGTTGTTAACCGTAGAAAGATTGCAAAAGCAAGTAAGGTGAGGTTTGATGTGTTTTCTATTGAATTATTATTTTTGACCTTTTTGTATAGTTCAAAGAGTTGGGACAAGCTTATGGTCAGGTTCTGAATAACCCTGAGAAGTGTGATACATGTGATACATATATAGAGAAACTGCTCTTAATTAAGGAAGGAATGGGAGGTGGAGGTGGTGGCCACAACCCGTTTGAAATTTTCAGGTCTTTCTTTGGTGGGAGTCCACTTTCACCAGGTATGATGCTCTCATTACTCTGTTCATTTGGTTGGCAACCCATTTTGCAGAAGGTTCCTTCGAAAGTTGTGTTATGCTTCTTGGCCTACTTTGTTTAATTGATTCGTTTAGCCAATCCATTTTTAGTTGACTACATCTAACTTTCTGAAAATGCAGCTATTGATGCCCTTGGCGGTTTTATTTTTTAGTGGTGGCCAAATGAGAAACATTCTCAGACTGCTGCAACATATTTTGAGGTATCTCTCTTCTCTTCCTTTGGCTTTAATTGTGTTAGATATAAAAAATACTCATTATTGTCTCTTTGAATTAAAGTTGGCTGCATCTCCAGTTTGCGTCAATTTTAATTTGTCCATTGTGTTATTTATGAATATATTGAGAAAAAGAATTCAGTTGTTGATAAGCTTAGGAACCAACTTGATTTGTTTCTAGGAATCAAACAAGTTAGAGAAAAACGATGTGGTTCCACCTACTTTTTTTTTGAAGGGAGTTCCACCTACTTTGAATGATGAAATAATTGTTGCATTTATGGGATACCGAGTTTCCGATCCAAAATAGAGGAAAAGATGTCAATTGATTGGGGTAACAAGCTTCGACTTGAATCAGAGCATGGGGTGCCCAAGCTTAGAAGCTTCAAAATTCAAGAGATGGAATAGATTGGGCAAGCTTTTATGAATCAGAAGCAAGCTCAAGGAAAAGGTTATGGTGATGAAATACAAGGATATAAATCAATGAAAAGATATATAAGGGATATATCATACACGCGTGAAACAATAATAAAATTGTTACTTCAATTCCTTTAGTTATGGGGGCTACATATTAGGTTCACTGATGTTATAAATATTACGCTACATTGTTATCTATACTTATTTGTTTGTTCATAATGATATATGGGATTTTTTTATGTGTGTAGATTTTGATTCTGTATTTGCTTGGAATTGGGGTTTAGATATCTATCATTAAATTATTTTTTATATAAATAAATATGTGGGAAACATTATTATTTTTTATTAAGCAGTCAATCATTGAACAATTTATATGAATTATTAAATATGTCAAAAAAAAATTCGTCATATTTCAAGACAATGAGCAATCTTTGTGACCATCGCTTGTAATTAGTTCCATCAAGGGGTTCGAGCTTTGACATATCAGGCAAGGCATTCCGATTGAGCAACAGTGCCATTGAAATAACAGATTAAAAAAAATTTGCTTTCAGATTGTTGAAAATAAAGAGAGGAGGAGTGATAGCTGTGTCGTGGCAATAACCACTGCCCTGAAAGCAAAATTCCGGCAGAGCTCTGGTGCAACCCGATATCCGGTTTTGCCCCCCAAGGTTTACACAGCACCGTGTATGGACCCGTGTACTCGAGGCCAAAACACGTTGGAGTCTCACAAACAATGCCCAGAATACAAAGAACCAAGGAAGGAAAATATGAGGTACAAATGCTCAAAATAAACTCAAGTTGACTCTTTAGAAAAAGGCTCAAGTAACCAATATATATAGCTAGCAAATATTGGTCCGTTGGAAGATTATTCCGTTGGCATCAAAGCATTAGAGACAAAACGGTTCACGACTTTAATTCCAAATAAAAAGGAAAGCTAATAAAATGTTATAAAATCCTTGAAAAACCTATTGGAAAAAGGAATAAGGAAGGCAAGTGAACGGTAATGCAAGGTTAATGAAAGCATCCAAAGATACCAACGGTTTTAATTCTAAAGGAAAGAAAGAGAGCACTTCATTGCCATTATAATTATTCCTACACCAAAAGCTACCACTCTAATTCAGAATTTCAGGTAAGGCAACAAAATCCTCAGGCAAACAATCCTCTATCTTGCATGATCAAGAAATCTGACTCAACAAGGGCTTTTGAATCCCCAATATGTGATAATGAGACCGGCAAAACTTGATGAGAAAACCAGGATTTCTACTTCTTCAAACCAAGAGCAAAGAAGCCTAGGCAGATAATAGGAACAACACTGGAGCGCTGCAGGAGGGGCCTGGACTAATTAGCAGCAGGAGAGGATCTGAATCGAAATATTTGATGACTTACAAATTGAAATCCTTTCTTGAATATCATCTTTATACAACCGCTCCAAGACTTGTCCTTGACTCCAGTGACTGCAACGGTTTCTATCACCGGCTCATCTGGTTCAACTACAATGATTCCAACAGTTTCTATCTCCGGCTTATCGACCACAGTAATTTCAACAGTTTCTATCTTCGGTTTATTCGGTTCGACTGCAGTGATTTCAACAGATTCTATCACCGGCTTATCCGGTTCCAACGTTGCGCAACCAGAGACTGAGATTGTTGATGCTGACAGCCCCGAAACACACGATCCCACATCACGTGCTTTAGTTTTTTTCTTGCGACGGTTAATTGAGAATTTGTAGGTGCTGCAATCACCAAGATGAAAGTTTCTACCGCTGTTTTTTCCAGATCCGAATTTATTGTTGTAACCTGGATATTCCCATATTTCAAACCGCACCCTTTCAACCAACACTAAACCGGCTTCTTTTGCCAGCTTCACTAAATCCCACTTGCAATAAGGGTAATCATTCTTGTGTGTCACGTGAACTTCACCAACATCGATTAACATCTTCCTTGCATTGTTCAGAAACCCTGACACCAAATTCTTGTGGAGCCTGAAAATATACATTAATTATATGTTTGCCATCCAATTTGTTAATGAAAAATATTTTATAGACACTCCAATAGTGTTTACATCCAGAGAAAAGGAAAAATAAAAGAGAGATATAATAAATATAAATATAAATAGACGATATGATGTGATAACAAGAAGAAAAAGATAGAAAGCAATAAGAGATATTAATTAGATGAGTGATGATAATAAACTTACTCAATTAGGTGTGGATAACACTCGGGAAAATTACGACCAAATCCAGCGTGAGGGAAATTAAACACTATGCGATCGAAAAACTTGTTTTGCAACGACGAGTGTTCGTGCATGCTATGGGCATCCACTTTATCCACAATGATGCAACCAAGGTTCTCTAGTTCTGACAAATTTGTTGAAGCTCTGGAGTATTTCCATTTTAATGATCCTAATAAAACATTCACCAAATTAAGTTCCAAAGGTAAAAAACGGTTAGATTTAATCCAAAATACAGCGCACAAATAAGCAGTGGGTTGGATTCTAATCAAATTCAATAATTAATTGACATGTATTTAAATGAAAGCATCGAATTTGAGGTTAAAATTTAAGTGCAAGTAGGAATGGCATATTTGTTACTAACCCAAACACATTTTTGAATTTTGAGGGGTGCCGAAGTGTACGTACCTCTGGAATCAAGGGATGTTGCAACAATGTTAGAAGCAGAGCCAAATGCATTTGCCAAACAGAGTGCAAAAGAGAAATCTCCCTCTCCCACCAGCAGTATCTTATGCCTGCTACTGTAGTGTTTTATCCATTTTTCTTCCATTTTGGAACCCATTGATACAACATGCCTTTCCCTTTGCCTCTGCAGTTCAGAAGGCATATCTTAGGCAGTAAGTATATAAACTGATGTTAGCTTTATACAGGGGCTTTGGATTTATTCTTTTTCCCTTAGCTTTTTCGGGCAAGGACGTTGGCTTTAAATAAAGATAACAATGAGCCTAAGACTGTGTGAAGGCGATTCCTTAGTTACTAAGAGTTTAATTATATCAGCTATTCCCAATATTCGGCGCATGCACAGTATTTTTCTTTCCAAAGGCTAATATAATTACCTTGAATTTCGAAAACCAATCAGAAATTCATGCAAAGTGGGACTCTAACATTAAGCACGCTTTAAATAATTTATTTATTTAAGTGTTTATTTATCAAGTTATTATACTACATTATTGTAGTAAAATATACTCCCTCCGGTCCAAAATATAAGCAACGTAGTACAAAAACACATAGACCAAGAAATACTTTAAAATTATATAATTTTAATTAAAGCTCACTAGTTCCAATTTTTTTCCAAAATTACCCCATTTGTTGTCTCTCGTAAATATGAATATTGTATTAAATGAATCTTATAATTAGAAAAATAGTATTTAATTTATATGAAAATTGATAAATGTTGTTTATATTTTGAACCAAAAAAAAAGTGCATTTATTACTTATATTTTGGACTAGAAGGAGTACTATTCTTATGCTATTAGTTAATATTTGGGTACAATTATAAAAATAACTTTTATATATCATCAACTTATATTTTAAAATTATCTTTGCCTTATAATTGGAGAAATGCCTATATAAAATACTACCTTCGGTCCAAAATATAAGCAACATAGTACAAAAACACGCAGACCAAGGAATGCCTTAAAAATGTGCTAATCTTAATTAATACTCATTAGTTTCAATTTTTTTTTCAAAAATACCCCATTTGGTGTCTCTCGTAAATATGAATATTGCATTAAATGAATGGTATAATTGGAAAACTAGCATTTAATTTATTTCAAATCGGTGAATGTTGCTTATATTTTGGACCAAAAAAAATGTACCTTTGTCGCTTATATTTTAGACCGGAGGGAGTATTAAACAATTATGAAAAACAAATTACTAAATAGTTTCAAAAATTGGGGTGCATGGTAGCTATGAGCCCTCCCCTCCCTCTGCCACCAATCCTTGCACTCTTAAGAAACTCCTTCAACAATACCTGATGAAGCCAATAAACATATTTAACCATCCCATTTGTTAACTAATCACATAAACTCATAAAGCACCGATTCCAGCTAAACACAATGATAAGCATTTAGAGTATTTTTGGATAATTTTTCCTATAAACACTTATGAGTTTTCAAATTTATAGCTTCTCATTTTAGTTGAAAATTACTTTTACATTTCAATTTTTTTTATAGACATTTTCTTTTTAACTTTTCCATTGACTATTTATCAAGCTTTTAATATTTTTTATATATAAGAAAAATAAGAATAAGAATGAAATATAAATCTCCATTAATTAGAAGTTGAGTTTATGAACTCAAAGAGGACCATAGTGTAGTGTTAGATATTTCAATTTTTTCCTTTTTTTTTAAATTATTTATGGTTAAAAAAAACCCAATTTGGCATTTACCATTCAAGTTCCCCTGTTTTGAAGTAACTAACGGGAGTATAAAACAAAGCTTAAAGCATGATAGAAACTAATGTGACTCATGGACTTAAAGAGATCATGGTACTCTTAACTCTAAACAAAAATACAATATCCCCCTTGTTCTGTTTCTTCTTTATAAATCTGCATTCAAGAAATAGTCGAGGCAATCGAAATATTTTTCGTCTGCAGTCACAACAACGTCATTTTTGCCATCAAGCTTACCCGGTTCCACAATATCGCAACCAGAGACAGCTATTGCTGACAGCCCCGAAACGCACGATTCCACATGATCACTTACTTTAGTTGAGAATTTGAAGGTGCTGCTACCACCACCAAGAGTAAACTCACTGTCGCAGTTGTAACCGGATCCCCTCTTACTAGCGTAACCTGGATATTCCGTAGTATTAAACGGAACCTTCTCGACCAACACTAAACCAGCTTCCTCTCCCAGCTTCACTATTTCCCACTTACAAAAAGGGTAGCTATTCTTGTGTGTCACATGAACTTTCCCATCCTCGTTTAACACCTTCCTTGCGTTGTTCAGAAACCCCGATACCACCCTCTGGTAGGGGTGTTCAAATGTGAATCGATTCAAAAAGCTAACTGCAAACCGATTTAAAAAAATCAAAAATTGACAAAAATTGCTTTTTTTGAACGTCTTTCGGATGAGTTATTTGCAAAACCAAACTGCTCGGATTTTGTATCTCTTTACTAAAATCGAACCGATCCAAATCGAACCACAATTTATAATGTTATTCCTTTTGAACTTGTTTGAATGTATTTTTAATTATAAATTGTTGTCCAACATATGTTATTAATTAATTATTTGTGTGTGAATTTGCTTTTGCAAGTATTATGTGTGTTAAATATTAATTCATATATAGCAGCCTTTGTGTGTGTGTTAAATATTATTTCACATTTTTTTATCTCATTTAGTTAATAATTGTCTTTTGAAAGTATTGTTTTCTATAACCATTTTTTAGGAATGACCTTTGTGTGTTTAAATATTGGTTTGAGAAATGGTAACCAAACGAATGTCGTTGATTGGTTTTGATAATATATTAGAAGTAAAACGTAAGCAATAGCATTGTAGTTGATATTTATTTTTAAAAAACTTTCAACCGCAAAAATCGAAAACCGATCCAATCTAAACCGCATTACTTTGGATTGGATTGGATTTTTTTTGAGAAAGCAAACCGAACCGCATGCTCTTTTAAACTTTGGATTGGATGATTTTTTGTCTCAAAACCGAACCGAACCGAGCCGCAAACACCCCTACCCTCTGGTGGATCCTGAAAATATATCAAACAAGACATTTGGACCACTCGACCCGAGAGAGATGGTGTTGTGCACCGAGGAGCCGCAAATGTCTCCACATTGGTATGATAATATCCACTTTGGGCTTAACCTTCATGGATTTACTTTTGGACATTACCCAACCACAATGTCAGGAAGACTGATCTAGATCCCCAACAGCTACTCCAATACTCGCCCACCCAAGCCGAAGCCATCGGCTCTGATACCACTTGTTGTGCACTGAGGGGCTGCACATGTCTCCACATTGGTATGATATTGTCCACTTTGGGTTTAACCCTCATGGATTTGCTTTTGGACATTACCCAAAAGACTTCATACCAATGGAAACATTCTCTGTGCTTATAAACCCATGTTTCTCCCCTTGTTTAGACAATGTGGGATTTTGTTTGCACTTCAACAGGTGGAAATATAAGAGAGGAGTGATAGATATAGTAATACATTAGTGATTTAACAAGAAAAAAGAGATAGAAAGAGGATAAAAGTTAAATGGGTGTTGAAAATAAATAGATATTCATAAAAACGAAGAAGTGTTAGATGGATGGTGATACTATGTGTGTGTATCAGTCTTCTTAGTGTAATGTTATGCATATACTTTTGGATATTTTAATTTTTCAATTTTTTTCTTCTAGTTTGATGGTTAAACTTACCGAATTTGGTAGTAGCAATTCTCATCGATACTATGTATACCAAATCCAACGTGAGGAAAATTGAACACTATGCGATCGAAAGACTTGTTTTGCAACAAGGGGTGTTCGTGCATGCTATGGGCATTCACTTCATGCACAATGGTGCAACCAAGGTTCTCTAGTTCTTTCAAAATTGTTGAGGCTTTGGAGTACTTCCTTAGTAATGACCCTGATAAAACATTCACCAAAGTTCAAAAGGTAAAAACGTACGGTTAGATTCAATCCATAAACACAGCACAAATAAGCAGTGGGTTCAAATTAAATTAATCAAGGGAATACATCTGGGATCAAGGGAGGTCGCTACTATGTTAAGAGCAGAGCCAAATGCATTGGCCAAAGAGAGTGCAAAAGAGAAATCTCCCTCTCCCACCGGCAGTATCATCTGATGTCTACTGTAGTGTTTTATCCATTTTTCTTCCATTTTGGAATCCTTTCATATAACATGCAGCCTTTGCAGTTCAAAAGGCATATCTAAGGCAATAAGTATATAAACTCGTGTAAGATACAGGAGCTAAATTCATCTTTTTTCCTTTATTTTTTTGGAAAGGAAGTTGGCTTTAAATTAAGATAATAATGAGATGAGATAATGACAACCGAAAAGTCTCCAATTTCTCTTGTGATGCCATTAGCTAGCTAGGCCTAAGATTGTGTGAAGGGGATTCCTTAGTTACTAAGAGTGTGTTTGTTTCAAGTTATTTTAATTTATTTTTGGGAAAGTGAGCTTGGGAATATAACATTCCTATGTTTATTTCAAGTTTTAAAAAACTATTCCCGGGTATCAATTATTCTCAGGAATCTCATGCATTCACATTTTTCTTATTTTTATTCCCATGCTAAAATGATGGGTATCTTATATTCCCATAGGAATAAGAGTAGTTATGAGACTTTTCTAATAATAACTTCCCACTCATCACACATTTTATCACATTTTTCTTGAATTTTTTATTTTTAAATTAATAAAATATAAAAACATTCCTAGGAATATATATAATGTCAAACACATTATAGATTATACCTAGGAATAATATAGCCAGTAATATTATTCCCAGAAATCACATTCCCGGGAATAATTATTGATACCGTGAAACAAACGCCCCCTAAGAGTTTAACTATACAAATTATTCTCAATATGCGCATTCACAATATTTAATTAGCTTTTCAATGGCCAATTGCCTTGAATTTCGATAACCAAACAGAGATATTCATGCAAGATGAGGGCTCTAAAACAGACATGACGCTAAAAATATGAAGAACACAGCAATGAGAAGTTGAAAAACCAAACAGGGAAAACAAATACTCTAACTCATTACAGAGCCACTGAACTAACACTGTGATCAACGGTATGGAAAAAAAAAATGGGATTTTAAGAGTGGAATGGGGTTCAAAGAGGGGTTTGAAATAAGCTTCATGTTGTAGCATTTTTAAAAGCTCTTTTCTTCAGGCTTACCCAAAAAAAAAAAAGCTCGTTTATTCAGTTTTTCCTTTCTTTAAAAGTAAACTGCCTAATCTTTTACGAGCTTTTTTATAAAATCTGTTTGGCCTGATTTCTACTTTTAAGGAGAAACGAAACTCATCCACAAAGTTCTTGTCATCAATTGATCACAAATTCAGGAGGTCGATCGCCCCATGATTTCAATAACTTGTTCACTGCTACTGCTGTTATTCCTACGCATGACTTGTAAGCCAGTATGTCTTCATAAACAGACACTGAAGCAATGGTTCTCAGAGTACTAATCCAAGAATTACATGTACGATTGTTCTTAACATCTTGAGACTTGAATGCTCGTGTTAACTGGTTAGTAAGAAAAGTAGGCAGAGGAGAAGATTTATACTAGTACTATTCAGATAATAATATATAGAAGCGATTAATTATCAAACTTAATTTGGAGACAAGCCACTTCTTTCACAAGGACAACATAATCGATCTCCTTTGCACGTGTAAAGGAAAACTTGGCATTCACCATTCGATCAAGTTCCCCTGCTTTGGAGTAACTACGGGTATAAACAGAGATCAAGCTGTTTCATCAAATGTTGTGAGTATGGCTTTGTTCCAACATTCCCAAGAACCTTCCTTAATTTGTCTATCTATATATCCACATTTAAATCGTCAACCAATTCATAGGTAAACCAATACACACCCATAATGTTGTTTGTTTTGCTGTTGGATCAAATGAAATTAGCACCCAGCAAGTTTTATTGTAACAACCAAAGAAGTGTAAATTAGTCATTGTAATATTGTAGTCTCGCGTTTCCTTCGATTTTTAAATACATTTCTATACAGTTCCATTCTTCTCAAACTAACACATTTTATTCTTAATTATTCTCAATTTCTTTTTGTAGTTTAAATATAATTATTAAAGTAAATCATGCATATATGTAATACTACTATTAATATTTAATAAACTTAAAGTTTTTTCTTCAACATATATTTTGAGTTACCACTCAACAGATTAAACAAAAACAAGATCGAAACGTTCGATAATTCAAAGGAAAGTCATCGGGCAACCAACTAATTAAAACCCTCTTTGTTTTGTTCAGTTCTTCTTGGTAAAACTGCAGTCAAGAAATAGTTGGAGCAATCGAAATATTTGATGGCTTACACAATGAAATCCTTTCTTAACAGTTGGATTCTCTTTATTTCTTTTTCTCATCATTTCCTCTATTACTATACTTTTGGAGGAAAATAAATAATATAAATATGATACATAAGTGTCATTTATTCCATTTATTCCTACAATTCTCCAAAAATATAATAATAAAAAAAAATAGAAAAAAAAATAAATAAAAAGAATCCTAACTCCTTTCTTAAATATCATCTTTATCCAACCGCTCCGAGACTTGTCCTTGACTCCAGTGACCGCAACAGTTTCTATCACCGGCTTATCCGGTTTGACTGCAGTGATTCCAACAGATTCTATCACCAGTTTATCCGGTTCCAAAGTTGCGCAACCTGAGACTGAGATTGCTGATGCTAACAGCCCCGAAACGCACGATCCCACATCACGTGCTTTAGTTTTTTTCTTGCGACGCTTAATTGAGAATTTGAAGGTGCTGCAATCACCAACGGGAAACGTTTTGTTGCACTTGTTTCCGGATCCCCTTTTATTGATGTAACCTTCATAATCACATCTTTTAAACGCATTCTTCTCAACCAACACCAAACCAGCTTCCTGTCCCAGCTTCACTATTTCCCACTTACAAAAAGGGTAGCTATTCTTGTGTGTCACATGAACTTCCCCATCGTCGGTTAGCATCTTCCTTGCATTGTTCAGAAACCCCGACACCACATTCTGGTGGAGCCTGAAAAATTGAAAATATTAGCATTGCCTATCTCTGTGGCTGGTAGCCATCGCCACATCCTTCATGAAATACCAAAAGGGTTTTCTATTGTGTTTTATTATTACAACACTAAGACCCACCAACTATCCAGGGACAAACTACATTGCTTGCTAGTGTCTTTTTATTGATTCCGGTATATATACTAATGGAATCGAAGCATGTCAATGTTTCTTTTTATGACAGAGGTATTGAAAGAAAATTTATACAAGACCCACAAATATTTGATTCACTATCTAGCTAGTTCTAATATGCATTTGCAGGTAATGCAAAATTTACGAAAGCAAGATTGTGTAAAAGTACCGTGCCACTGACATTTACAGTTATATTTTGTAAATGAGAGAAAGGATGTGGCAATGGCGATGGCTACATACCAGTCACAGAGATAGAGAAGAAGGGTAAATATCACAGGAATTGTGTTTTTTTAAAATTAATTAACTTTTAAATTACAATCATTCCCTTTAAACTAAGCCTTTTTGAATAAAAAAAGATGGGTTTTTCGTCCAAATAAAAAGGTGTAGATTTCTAACTTACTCCTTCTAATTTTGAAGTGGGAGTAAATTAGCAAACCCCATAATAATAATAATAATAATAATAATAATAATAATAATAATAATGCGATGAGAAGAGATAGATAAGTGTCTTGGATATTTCATTTTCTCAATTTTTTCTTCAAATTTGATGGTTAAATTTTTTATGGTTAAATTAAACTTACCGAATTTGTAAAAAAAAAATTAGACTTACTCAATTTGGTGTGGATAACACTCGCGGAAATTGCGACCAAATCCAGCGTGAGGAAAATTAAACACTATGCGATCGAAAAACTTGTTTTGCAACAAGGGGTGTTCATGCATGCTATGGGCATCCACTTTATGCACAATGATGCAACCAAGGTTCTCTAGTTCTTCCAAATTTGTTGAAGCTCTGGAGTATTTCCATTTTAATGATCCTAATAAAACATTCACCGAATTAAGTTCCAAAGGTAAAAAACGGCTAGATTTAATCCAAAATACAGCGCACAAATAAGCAGTGGGTTGGATTCTAATCAAATTCAATAATTAATTGCCATGTATTTAAATGAAAGCATCAAATTTGAGTTTAAAATTTATGTGCAAGTAGGAATGGCATATTTGTTACTAACCCAAACACATTTTTCAATTTTGAGGGGTGCCGAAGTGTGCGTACCTCTGGAGTCAAGGGAGGTTGCTACAATGTTAGAAGCAGAGCCAAATGCATTAGCCAAAGAAAGTGCAAAAGAGAAATCTCCCTCTCCCACCAGCAGTATCTTATGGCTGCTACTGTAATGTTTTATCCGTTTCTCTTCCATTTTGGAATCCATTGATATGCCTTTCCCTTTGCCTCTGCAGTTCAGAAGGCATATCTTAGACAGTCAGTATATAAACTGGTGTTAGCTTTATACAGGCTTTGGATTCATTTCTTTTCCCTTAGCTTTTTCGGGCAAAGACGTTGGCTTCAATAACTAATTCTACCTCTGTTCTTAAATATAAGAATTTTTATAAAAAATTAAAAGTTTTTTTATATAAGAATTTTTTCAAAAAATTAGTTGTATTAATTATTTTTTGATTAAAATGCCCTTATGATCAACCAACTATTCTATCTTTTTCAATGCATTAATTATGTAATGAGAGAGAGAGGAGAAAAAAGAGATAGTAATAAGTGTTAGGGTTAGTTTTAGAAAAGTATAATAAATCATTGACAAATTTATTGTTATTAACTATCTTAACTAATTTTCTTAAAAAATATGAATTAGTTAAAAGATTCTTATATTTAAAAAAAATAGTATATAAAAGTGACCACCTTTCTTTCAAAAACTTACAATTGGCAATAATTTTCTGAATTATTTTGCCATGTGGCATTCCTCTTTGTTCTAAAATCCATGTGGCAACCTCACATTAAAAATATATTTGAATACTCATTTGAATTCTTTCTAAAAGTTCTACTCACATAGTCACGTCACTTTAAAAACCAACAATTTTTTCCAATGGTCATCGAGCCATGTAAATTTCAAATGAGTTTCAATTTAAATTTTAAATTTGAAACTATATTAATTATTTGGTTCACATTCCTATCCTCTTTTTTTCACTCCCCGAGAAATAATATCAGCTCCAAGCCTACTCCAGCCCTTCAACTTTTGGGTGTTGGATTTTTTATAGAAAATGATTAATGGACACCCAAACTCTAATTGACACTTAGAGAGAGAGAGGAATAAAAAAGAGATAAGTGATAGATATGATAGATAAATGATGTGATAGAAAGAAAGAGATAGAAATAAAAATAAGTGTTGGATGGGTGTTTAAAAAAAGTGGGTGTCTATGTATAATAACCCTTTTATATTTTTTGTTTCAATCATTAATTGTGAACAAAATACACAAAGAAGATGCACTCGGCATTTAATCCTTGCGCATGCAAAAATCGCATTGGAGCCGTGTGAGAGGGAAAGTCATTTTCCCAATGTTCATCGAGCCATGAAAACAACAACGATTTGCAGCTTCAACTTAAAATTTTAAGTTTTTTTTTCCATTTCTACAAATTATAAATAGGTTATTTGTTGTGCATTTCCTTTTCTTCAACTTGCGGTGGTTCTGGCCGAAGAGGGAAGTGGTTTGCGGTGGCTCTCAAATAGATCTGGACCGTCCACGACGATGGAGGGGCAAATGCGGTCGCTTGCGGCCATGCAACGGGAAGCCGCACTTGCGGCGGTGGTGAACAAGGGACACCTGCGGCGGAGACGAAAACAAAGGTGGGTCGAAACGGCGGTGGCAAAAACGGGATAAGGGGAGTGCAACGGTGGCCACCGCAGTGAATGGGATCTGAATCTCGGCCGCGCTCGCGGCGGAGATGGTCACCAGTGCGGCGGCGACGGGAACACCCCCTTCATTCTTATACTCTTTCTTCTCTATTTTTTTCTTTTTCTGTTTCTTTTGTCTATTTTCTCCTACATAATACTACTGATTTTTTTTTTCAGGCGGTTGGCCATGAGGTGAAGAAAGGATCCATGGTGGAGGGAGAGTCACACAATTGAAAGCTGAAGAAGATTTAGCTCTCTATTTTAGCTCCTTTTTTGTATTTGTTTTATTTTTGTTTAATGATGAACCTGCATTCCTAGAGCACCGTATCTACACCACATTGTGCAGTATCTCTCAACCATCAACTGTATCCAAGTAGTTTGAAAGCAGGGAAGTTGCTTAATAACCAGACTAGCAGGGAAGTTGTTGTTTTTGTTCTCTAATTTTCTTTTTCTTGTCCCCCTTTTCTGCTACCAACGTCTTTTAAAATATTTGCAATTGATTAATACTGTGTTCTTTTACACCTACGCCCTCTTTTTTCCCTGCTTCCACGAAGGAGCATTTGTTGTATAGCGTTGTGGAGAAACATTCTATCTTTATTGGGTTGGGTTGTCATTCATATTATTTATTTACTGTATCGAGGTGGAAGCTTCGTGTTAGGTCTCTTTTGAAATCTTGATTTTGGATTAAAAACATACCCATTGTCATTCTCATATATGCTTAAATTCTGTTACCGAAATTTTCAGGGTGTTCCTGCAAGATCAAATGTGCATCCGATGAGGGTTAATGACTTGGTTCTTAATTGATTTTAACTATTGTACCATTGATAAGTGATGACATATAATCTCTTCTACTCCCCTTTCTCATTAGTAATGTTTATCTGGAAATTTATGTTGATGCTCATATAATGTTCAGATGATTATTATTTCATCCACTGTTACATGTTAGACTCTTTGTTAGTTTGGAGAAATTTTGATTTCTGAGTAGATGAATTAGGAAACAGAAGCAGAAGAGTAACTGAGATAAATACCAATTATCTGTCTCGATGATGTTGTTGCCCCAAGTTTTATTTATGTCCTTTTTAATTTTAGGACATCAAAGCAAAGGAGAATGAACGTCAATCCAGAGAGTCTAAATTGAAAGGAAGGAAACAGGTGATCCATCATGATATCTAATTAAATCCTGATATCTTTATAACACAAGTCCATAACATACATCCATTTTTATACTTGCTCATAACCTTGCCAATTTTTTTTTCCTTTCTTTCCTTTTTTTTACAAGGAGGTTGGTCTATTTTGCAACAATGGTACTGCCTTGATCCTCACCATTAGAGTTATTCTGATTTTTTGTTTTTTTATTTTAAATGCGTAGCTTACTATACTGGAACTTGGTGCCGTTTAGCTTGGTCGCAAAAATGTTTTTGACCATGGTGGTTCTGCTGCTCCACGCGTGCACCAGCCATGTGAGTAGCACGTACTTCGGTAAAAGTCAGTACTACAAAAATTACGAAAGTTCGACATAAGTTAGTATAATTTCATTCTACTCCATGTGTAAAAAGTTGCTCTGCACAGAAGGAAAAGATTTTTGGGCTTTGTTACATGGACACCCATACGCCCACACACCACCCAATGTCAATGAGTAAAGTGGAGATTGGAGGTGTGTATTGGGTGTGTGTTGAGTGTCTATGTAACATTAATGAAGTTTTTTTTTTGGTGAATACAGAAGGAAAAGATTTGAATACCGCCAAGTTCTCTCTCTCTCTCTCCCCCGTGTTCCCCACCCTCACCTTCCCCAACCACTACTCCATCGTCACCGGCCTCTAACCTCCCCACCACGACATCGTCAACAACTTCTTCCTCAACCCCCATCACCGGCAACAAGTTCAACATGTCCAACCACGACCCCAAGTGGTGGCTTGGCCACCCCCTGTGGGACACCGTCGTCGCCAACGGCCTCACCGCAGCCACCTACTTCTGTCCCTGTTCCGAGGTAATCAAGGGCTCCTGGACTTGCCCCTCCCACTATTGTACACTACAACGGTTCTGTTCCACAGATCACTCAAGCTCTTGCTAGAATTGATGGCACCATCGGGAGGCTGATTATTTGTTCGGAACAAAGAGGGGTATTTGAGGATGTTACCATTATTTTGGCACGTTGCCATCCATAGGATGGTTAGTACTTGCGATAAAAAGCTTATCTTTTTGGATGATTTGGAGATTCCAGCAAATTGGGTCCATTCATACACTCTCTTGCTTGCAATTCTGCATCCCATTATTTTCTTGCAATTTTTTTTGAAAATGCAAAGACATCAAGCTGAGGTTGCAGTGAGAGTAACCATGTTGAATGTTGATTAATGGGGCTTAGAAGAAGGGTTTTCAATTTCACGTTCCACGTGTAGGGGTTGGTCAATAGAAGAGATTTTGAAGAGAGAAAGAGTTAATTACAACACAAAAATAAATTTTTTTGACTCATTTATTAGTCTCTGAACCCTCCTTAATAATAAACGACAAAAATTGGGGTCCATCATTAGTAGTTTTTCGTTTTTTATATTCCTAAAACATTCAACGTTTTCGCTGAACAGTACCTTTTGCGTTAACTCTGACACAGTTTTCAATTCAAGATGAACACATTTTTGAACCCTTTACTGCAAATTTGATAACTTCCAGCAACCCCAAACGCACCAAGTACCCAACCAACACCCACAGCCGTGGATCTATTTAATAAAAATATCAACTGTTTATGTCTGACGCACGCGCTACTCACATGGCAAGTCCACGCCTACACCATAAGGAACAACCATGGTCGCAAAGATTCATGCGACCAGGCTAAACGCCACCCTGGAACTTTGCTTTATGACTTGGTGATTGGTGAACTTGCAACAAATTATGGGGTGGCTCCTCTTCTTCATAGAGCATGTTCAGAAGAACCTATAATTTTTTTAGGGGTTGTTGTTAAGGATAGAGGAAATGAGCTTTGTAAAATTGCTAGATGGGATTAATTTAGTAATTCATAGATTGAAATGAGTTTTGTAAAATTGTTGGATGTGATTAATTGAAGTTCTACGAAGCATGGAGTTGGCATCCTTATAATTTAGATTCTGTAGTGTACTAATAGTTGGAGACCAAGAACTTTTTATTTGTATGGGATTAGAAGGTAGCTAATGCATCTATTTGTGCACATGGATGGTGTTGTATTTTGTGAGACTTGCTGTGCAATTGTTGTTTTAAGACACTGATAGGGGCCGAATCATTCCTTTTTTAACAGTAAAAATGCAAAGAAAGACGTAGCAGATCAAAGTTGATATACTTGGAGGACCGATCGTCATATACTAAAAATGAAAATATGGATTTAATAGAGCAGTGTTTTTATACCCAACATGATGTAGGCCAAAGGTTGCAAGGAAGACGAGAAAGAGGAAAAAATTAGAGGAACAACAGGTCCAATTAATCCTTCACACAAGAAACGGATGAAAATTATACTTTGATATAATATAATTAATATTTTATAATTCATCATTACAATAATTTTAATATTAACGTGTTTATATATATATATTATTATCTTTTTACTGAACTAATTTATTTAAAATTTTCTATTTTGTATTGTCCAAGAAAATATAATTTTTTTAATCATTAATGCCTAAATATTAATTGGCTAATTTATGTGGTCTCTTTTAAAGGTCTTCTATTAATTGCAATTACATCTCTCTTAACAAGTAGTATAATAATTTATAATTATAAATAATTCATTCAATAATAAACGATTTACCATATTAAATCTATATTTAAACTAATAAAAAAATTCTTAAATTTTAAAAATAAATCATAAATCTAAAAGTATTATAATATATTTAAGTAACTTATATTTGAATTTTGATCAGAATTTTCACAACTCTATTTTTCTCTTTATTAATTAATTTAATATTTTTCTATTGTAAATATAGTGCGCGTTTTCAAACTAATTCTTTAAATATAAATAAAATCTATATAACATTATATATTGAGTAAAAATGTAACAAAAGAGAATTGATACTTTAAATTAAAGAACACTAATAACTAAGTTAATGGGAGGAAACTATTAGTAGAAATAATTAATTAATATAAGTATCTTAAAAAATTATATTCTTTTTGGTAGAATTGTGCGTGGCATGAACCTACATATTATATAGTTCACTTTAAACCATTTATATGAAATAACGTATGTTATCTAACTAACCACAGGCAAAGATTTTAATAGAAATTAAATATTTTTGTCAAAAAAAAAAGAAATTAAACATTGATATAAATTTACATATAAAATTTATGTTTGTTTAGTATACACTGTGCATAGCACGGGCCTACATAATATAATTTACTTTGAATATTTTATAAGAAATAATATTATTGTCTAACTTATCAATATTTTTTTCCATTAAATGAATTCATCGCCCTTATGTATAGCATGAACCTACATATTATATAGTTCGCTTTAAATCCTTTATATGAAATAACATTGCTATCTAACTAACCAATGGTGAAGATTTTAATAGAAATTAACATATTTTGTCAAAAAATAGAAACTAAACATTAATTTAGATTTGGATATAAAATTTATATTTGTTTAGTATATACTGTCACAGACATACATAATATAATTTATTTAAATATTTTATAAAAAATAACATTATTATCTAACTTTTCCATCACAAAATTTAATTATCTAACTTATCAAGAGCCTAAGACCGTGTGAAGGCGATTCCTTAGTTACTAAGAGTTAAATTATATCAGCTATTCCCAATATTCGGCGCATGCACAATATTTAGCTTTGCAAAGGCTAATATAATTGGCAATTTCTATGGTCCCGTTGTAAAAACAACGGTTTTTGTTCTGTTGGTGAAAATATTTTCTAATTCAGTTTTTAAATTTTAGATTTATTTTTATTTTAAATTTTATTTTAAAATCACGGGTAAACTAACGGATTCTCGTATTCTCTCTCACGAAATTCACCTCTCTCTCGGAGCACAGAGCACGGCAAAACTCAAGGTATCTCCTATTTCTCCCATTCATATCCCTTTCATGCCTCAATTCAATCAATTTGGCGTTGGTCGTCATCGAGAGTGCTGTCGTACTAGGTCTTGATGGATCACGAGTCGGCGGCGATGGAGCGGTCATTGTCAGAGACCTGATCGGTGGTGGAGAGTGCAACCTTCGTCGGTGGTTAATCGGAGTCCATAAGAAATAGGATATTAGGCATGGAGGATCACCGATCGTAAAACTGAAACAAGAGAGGGAAAAACAAGACTTTCACCTATAGATATAGGTATTTTCCATACAGACAAATTTGTAAAATAAAAAGATTAAGAACTACAATATAATATAAAAAAATTATAATCCTTAAAGATAATAATTTGACATGGCAAAACTCTCGTTTATCATTGGTCAACGGGATTGTAGAAGCCCCCAATATAATTACCTTGAATTTCGAAAACCAATCAGAAATTCATGCAAAGTGAGACTCTAACATTAAGCATGCGTTTAAATAATTTATTTATTTAAGTGTTTATTTATCAAGTTATTAATGTTTATTAGTAATACTACATTATTGTAGTAAAATATACTATTCTTATGCTATTAGTATTCTTATGTAAATATTTGGGTACAATTATAAAAATAACTTTTATATATCATCAACTTATATTTTAAAATTATCTTTGCCTTATAATTGGAGAAACCACTGCCTATATAAGATATAAAATATTAAACAATTATGAAAAAAAAAATTACTAAATAGTTTCAAAAATTGGGGTGCATGGTGGCTATGAGTCGTCCCCTCCCTCTGCCACCAATCCTTGCACTCTTAAGAAACTCCTTCAACAATTCCTGATGAAGCCTATAAACATATTTAACCATCCCATTTGTTAACTAATCACATAAAGCACCAATTCCAGCTAAACACAATGATAAGCATTTAGAGTATTTTTGGATAATTTTTCCTATAAACACTTATGAGTTTTCAGACTTATAGCTTCTCATTTTAGTTGAAAATTACTTTTACACTTCAATTTTTTTATAGACATTTTCTTTTTAACTTTTCCATTGACTATTTATCAAGCTTTTAATATTTTTTATATATGAAAAAAAATAAGAGTAAGAATGAAATATAAATCTCTATTAATTAGAAGTTGAGTTTATGAACTCAAAGAGGACCATAGTGTAGTGTTAGATATTTCAATTTTTTCCTTTTCTTTTTTTTTTAAAAATTATTTATGGTTAAAAAAAATACCCAATTTGGCATTTACCATTCAAGTTCCCCTGTTTTGAAGTAACTAACGGGAGTATAAAACAAAGCTTAAAGCATGATAGAAACTAATGTGACTCGTGGACTTAAACAGATCATGGTACTCTTAACTCTAAACAAAAATACAATATCCCCCTTGTTCTCTTTCTTCTTTATAAATCTGCATTCAAGAAATAGTCGAGGCAATCGAAATATTTTTCGTCTGCAATGTAACGCGGTGTAAATTTACATTGCAGTTCCGCAACATAAATTTGTTTTTAAGGTAATAGTTCTGCATTGTAAATTTTACACTACAAAAAAAAAAACTATCATTTTGCCTTCTATGGCACTCAAGCTGTTTTGGCAGTGTGGGTTATTTTGATCTTGTGTGTGAATGATTAGACGGAGAGGGGTCCGTTTAATTTGGGACAACAAAAAAGTTTCCCAGCAATGGGAAAACATGTATTCACCGTGGATATTGCCCACTTAAAAACTAATGGTTGAGATGTAAAACTGATAACTTGAACAGCCAAGTACATATGGAGTTACCAATAATTGCAATATGGAGCCCAAAAAAAAAGGATTAAAACGTCAGGTACAAAAATGACATGATTAATTCCGGCAACGACAATATGCATTGTTGGGTGATTGAACCACACGGGAATAAGTGAAAATGAGTAGAAAAATGACATGAATTCTGGCAATATGCACACACTGGTATAAGTGAAACTACAAATTCTGAACTATAAAACACTGATAATGAAACAGATAATTGAGACAAGAAATAGAGACCACGAAGTAATGCCCCTGATTCCGAAGAACAACAACAACAATGCCACTTTCTCTATTCCCACACTCTTCCTCTTGTTCACCGTCCTCTCCATTCTCTCTCTCTCTCTCGCATTCTTCTTCCTCTTCTTCTCCACCATCAGTAGCAACTTAACACCCTTCTCTCTCTCTCTCTCTCTCTCTTCAATCTCCTGGCCTTTCCGGCATCGACGTTTAAAATTCTGCCCCTGAACTACGGCTATCTCCTGAACCGGTAGTGGTCCTTCGAGGGCGATTCTTGACTCGGCAGTGACTCGGACAACGAGATTCGATCGAGCAATTCGGGCAAAAGCTTAAAATTCCCACCGTACTAGGAGAACCCACTAATCTACAGCGCGGAGCACTGGATCGTGGGGGGTCTGATGACCCCTCCCCAACTTCGATTTGGGTTGTTCGCAAAACGCGTTCTTGATGCACGTGACGCCAACATGGTCTTCGTTCCCTGCTTCACTACTCTTAGCGCCGAGATGCAACTGGGTATGGCGAAAGGAGCATTCAGGAAGAAGGTTGGGAACGAGGATTATCAAAGGCAGAGGGAGTTCATGGATTTTGGTGAATGAGTCAAAAGTTATTGCGGGAGTAAATAATCAACGAATCTGGATCTGGAACGGGGATGCAGATGCGCAGTAGGCGATGAAGGGGATGCTTACTTTTGAAGCAGAGCTAACATATAATAATTAAAATATAATTAAAAATTCAAATTTCCACAAGGTGTATTTATATTACTCGCTGATGTAATTTCTATCATTTGTTGGGGAGGAAAGCATAAATAATATAAAGTGGGATAACCGGAAGTAGCGGGTAAAACTATGATTTCCCATTGCTGGGACACTTTTAAGTTTTCCCAAATTAAATGGACCCGACGGGGATAAATGGTTTTCCTTTTTCTTTTTGCTGCGTCTTTCTTCTTACAAGTAATGATTTGTAGTGTCGTAAATAAATTCCATTGTGCATGTGCAAAAAGGAAATTGCTTATTTTTACGAACGCAAGTGAAACGAATCTATCGTGGAATTCTGACAGCTTTCCACATATTTAACTCAGGGCACCATGCATGGTTTTAAAGCCTTTATTGGTCAAAAATCCTTCGTGATAGCTTCGTGTCTAAATTTATTCGTAACAAATAGCATACCCGTGCAAGAAAGGTATCCATATTACACTCCAATTTCGTCATTGATGAATGGTTCGTTAAGCTGACCGAATTAACTTTTTACCTGAAGGACCTGAAGTTTCGCACCAACATATAATCACACTTATCTGACTTATGTAATGTGTTAAACTGGGTTTGAAATAGTTTATTTTTGTATCTTTTAGCTGTGGCTTACAGAAATAGTTATAATTATGTAAGGTTTATCTCTATAAGATATGCAATTGTAAAAGTAGTTTATACATATATATTTATATAAATATTTGAATAAATACTTAATTAAACTATTCATCCAAACGTTTCCTTCATATCTTTGTTTACTTTTTGTTCTGCTTAAACTCGTGGCTTGTATTTGAATGCTGATTAGAAAGTCCACAAAGTGGAAGGTGCTGAATTGTTAGGAGAAGGTGTTTGGCGTGGAAGGAATTTGGGGTTCCTTGCATTTTCCTACCCCACTTACTGAAATGATAGGCTCTTGTTTTTGTTTTCATTAAACAGCAAAATTATAAAACGCGATTTTAAGATGTTTGGGATGATTGAAAAGTCAAAGCAGCAAGCAATTATAACGCCAACTTAACCAAAAACACGTTCTCCGTTTGAATTGAAGTGACCCTATTCATTCATAGGCCTGCAATGCAACTAAGCGTAAAAACACTATCCCGATTAAGGCCTGTATCCACTTCCCATGTTGCAGCCTAACCATTCATACATTCACACGCAACCAACACCTTTCTTTCCCAATTAGATTGATTAACGCCACACAAAAAATGCGACCTCTTATTGACACACAACTTGTTAGCTGAAAATTTGGGGAAACACGAATTAGTGAGTCCTAAGTAAGTTCCCAACAAATCATCCTTCTCCCTTTCGATTGTTAATAATAATAATAATAATAATAATAATAATAATAATAATAATAATAATAATAATAATAACTTTTAATATTCAAGCCACAAAGGAAACAAACAATAATCGTGTGATGCCTATCATATTCCTCATATTTATGCCTTGTGATTGTATGTCCACTGAAGCTATCCTAGATGATTGCAAATTTAATTTCTTTATAAACACATTAAAATTTTGACTAGGCTTATAAGCAAAGTTTATTATTTTTACCTAAAACAAAAGATGGTAGTAAATGGAACGATACATTTTGATGTCTACCTACCCATCTTTGATTCATTCTTTAAATTCGAATTTCCAAAAATGGGTCTTGTGATATTGTGATTAATTAGAGGCAAGAGTAGGTACCTTAATTTCTTAATAGCGAGTAAAGACTTGGACCACCCTCATAGTTGTGGGTATTTTTTTTATATTTATTTATTTCTCAAGGTTAAACAACGGTGTTATCTTGTTTCATCCACTGTATTCTTACCTCCGAATTTAGGGTGGGGGCAAGTGGGAAGTGTTGTGAACGGTGGTGAAGGAAGGAGTTGACGCTGGCCATGAGATTTTTGGTCCACAAACATGTTATCCGCGACGGCCTCTATGTGTTGCATAATTGCATTTATTTTGACTTGTTAAAAGAGGCAACTAAGGGTGCCTTGTCGTCAATTGTTAAAACCTATTGACCAACGCACGTCAATTG
This sequence comes from Glycyrrhiza uralensis, assembly GCA_030159175.1. NCBI lineage: Eukaryota > Viridiplantae > Streptophyta > Magnoliopsida > Fabales > Fabaceae > Glycyrrhiza > Glycyrrhiza uralensis. The sequence goes on from BRZY01000006.1 coordinate 1,423,220, forward strand.
TTAAAACCTATTGACCAACGCATGTTGATCCAAGTGATTAGGAGTTTGGTTTCTTTTAAGCAAAGTTTCAGATTCGAGTTTTGTAGATAGAAAAAATAGGTGCAACTTATCACGCAAGAGTTGAAATTCTCTCTATTTTTTATTACTAATTTTTTGGAGGAATAAATGGAATAAATAAATAACACTCTCTATTATTATGTATATATCACATTTATTCCACTTGTTTCTCCAAAATTATAGTAATAAAAGAAATAGAGAAAAAATGAAAAGGATGCCAATTTGTGACGGAGAGGATTTTGAAGCCTATGTGACTCATGCTCAAATAGTGAACCGAAAAGCACTATCACTAGAGTTGGGGGGACATAGTTATTCCTATTTCAAGACGCATGATCTAGTCATAAAAAACAAGAATGCGAGAGACAACTGAGACTCAGAAAATATTATTATAGAATTGGTACACCTACGCAATTGATCTTCCAAAATTTATTTCTTTAGTGCATCACGGAATCAAAATAAGTGCCGCATTTACGTATATTACACAAATATCACAACGTATTCGGAAGGCATCGCAATTAAGAAATGAAATATAATTCGTCCATTTAAAAATGGTAAGAGAGTCGTATATCTCCTCCCGTAGTTTCTTTCCTTACTATTTTTGTCCTTTGTTCCTTCCCGTGAGATTCACATTTCATTTTTATATTGATTTGAGGTTGAGAACTCAACTGCAAGAAAATCAAAACAAGAAAAGAAAATTTTGATCTTTGAAAAAGAAGAGAAAAGGGGCGGGGGGGGGCTGGAGGTATGTGGATGAGGCTGAATGAAAAAATCTCAAACAGAGGACAAAAAGAAGAAATCTCAAACACAGGACAAATCTCAGACAGGTACAATGGTGATTTTGGGCACTGGTCAGAAGGGGGTGGTTGGATATGCCTCGATGGCCAAAATGAGGAAGAGCTTTTTGCAGCTAAACATCACTGGCGTTGCATGGTAGATAGTATACTTACCCTTCGTCTTCTGTAGTCTGTACCATATTCCAATAACACTCCATGAGCTATAGTGTTATAGCATTACTCTATGAGTATGACCAAAAAAGAAAAGCATCACTCTGAGAGGGAGAGGAACGACTGAAGGAGGAGGGGGGGCTGATTTGCAATTTCTAACAAATTATAATCTAAGCCATTCAATAAAATAATAATGATAGTATTTAACGGTTAAGAGTGATAGTGCACAGTATACCGTAGAATTTTTGGCTGGAATTAATATCATTTATATTATTCAATAGAATCAAGTGTTTTTTTCCCCATGTCCTTGTGTTGATGCTCCAACCCCCCCCCCCCCCCCCCCACCTTCTCTGTCTCACGTATTTTTATCTTCAAATTATTTTGCAAACATACAAATATGCATTGAAGTGAGAGATAAGTAATATGATGAAAATGTGAGAGACAGATAGAATAAATGAGGTATAAAATGAGGTGTAAGAAAGAAGTGTGAGAATTGATGTTCTCTTTGTTATGACTGTGGTTTCTCCTATTCTTTCTTCCCTTTAGACCTCTAAAATAGTTATCCAAAAAAAAAATTGAGAATCGTTTTCCCTACCTCATCTCTATCTTTTACGTGTAAAAATTGAGTGTAGAGGACAGACCAGGGAGTAAAATTTTCCTTTAGAGGAGTCTTATCCTAAAGACATGAACCCTTCCCAAATATGCAGTATGCACCAGAGTTAGAACTTAAACATATAAACCATGTGTTGTGTCTCAAAATTAGATGCAATGGCCATAAATTTAAGCAACTCGCATGATGGAGATCCAAAACTCTAATGATATGTCACATTATATATACTTGAAAAACATCGTTCTGATGCATAAATGAAAAAACCCTCAGGCTATTCAACTTCATTCTTGCAAGCAGACAGAATGCACTTTAAATGAACCACAAAGTTCAAGGAACTAAAGGCATCACGAAGCACAATAGCTGGACTGTATAATGTGCAAAGAAACAAGATGTCATTTATATATTTAAAAGAAATTCCTAACCATAATCTCAACTTGATAAGCAAGACATCAAATATCAGATTCTATGGTTCCACAGTTGTCCCCTGTTGCCACTCCCCATCTACTGCTTCCTTCCATAATGTAACATTGTTGTTCCCATCAGCCACTGCCAATATGTTTTCAGTCAATGACCATGAAACTCTCCAAAATAAAACTGACCCAATTTAATAACACAGAGAGAAATTAGAAGTAGAAAAACAGGGAAGGCCGTTTTACCTCAGGGGTCATTCAGGGGAGGAGGAGGAGGCGCTTCCACTAGTTCGAGTGGCAGAGGTGCCACCGCTCCCGGAGCGGGCGCCGGAGGTGACCGCAGCCACTTCAGGAAGATGGGGCAGATGATAAGGTGAAACGCCGCCGCCGCCGCCGCCGTCACGACGACGATGAGCAATGGCACCACCCAGGCAGGAGCGCGGACGCTGCGGTCAGAGTCTTCATAGTGGTAGCCGGGGAACTTCACGGCAGCCAGAGGTGGAGGAGGATGATTAGCCATTTCTCGATGCGTTGCTCGATCTTCACCATCACTTCATCGTCTTGGCCGTAATTTATAGCAGAGGGGTCGCCAAAAATGGCGACCACCTCTGCAAGACGCAATACTGATATATACTATTAAGAGAACGAGATATCTTGTAGGCATAGCTTGTGAAATTACCCAAGGATATATATTATATACACACACATGATAGCCACAATATTCAAAGTTCCCAAGGCAAAGGCAAAGTTGACACAAAAAAAAGAAATGAAAATCAACACAATTGGACAGTGTAGTGGCAATTGAAATAGCAAACTTTATCTAAAACTTCTAACACAATAATAGAAAAGGAGATCAAAGTAAACTACTATAAATTATAGTTTCCCTCTGTAAGTTCAAGTTTATTTATTGTTACAGTAATTCTTTATTAATACTATTTTACTTATAAATTTTTATTAACACTATTTTTTAATGATGCATTTCTTTGATAGTTTGATTATTAATGCTATTCATTTGTTGTGCGCGTGGTTATCTCGTATAAAATTAATTAATTAATTAATATAACAACCAGTTTCAATTATTATTTATAAATATAGAAGATTTGAAGGAACATACCAGAAAAGAATTATAACATTTAAGGATAAAGCAAAAAAAAGGTATATCCAAAAATTACAAATACTTTTTTTTGACTGAAAAAATTACAAATACTTAAAATCACCGCGTAATTTTTTTTGCATAACTTATATATAAAAATGAAATAACATTGTGCAACCGATAGAAATTTGCAAGTCGAAGTCGGAGGATGCGAGAAGATCCAGACCCACACATTCTGCCTAACAAAAAATAAATGTTAAAATATTATATATCTTTTTTTGAAGCAATATTAAAATATTATATTTTCTTCAACTAAAATAAAATATTATCTTATTTTTAGAAAAATAGTTCATTTTTGCTAATTTTCCTACGCTGGAAGATTCTATATAGGTTTTGTTGTGATTGTGTTCCCCCCTTAAGTAAATGAAAGATAACGTGTGCTGCTGATGTCAAAGGAAAAAATGCATGTATCCAATATTAATCACGGACATGCATTAAGGAAATCACAATATCAAGTAAAGAAAAATAGAATATGAAAAATAGAAAATATACCTCATTCTCGAGATGGTGACGTCCCAAAACGAAACCATAGAGGTGAAGAAGAGAAATGAGGAAAGGTAAAAATGACAAAGAAAGAAAGAAAAAAAGGCAGAAAAATATAGAGAAGAGAGAAATCTCCCACAACTGCTCAAGTGGTAAAATAAAGCAGGGTGGGTGGGGTTCCATCCCCAATTCCCCTCCCCCAGCATCTCTCTCGTTTGGTTAAAAAAGAAATAGAAAAGAGAGAAATGCAAATTGTTGGGCCCATTGCTTTTTCTAATCTCCCCACAATAGCAAAGAAAGGGAGAAGAATGAGACTTTCTTTTTTAACATTCCAATTTCCAATCGTACCTCTATCCTGTTTCTTCCATTCTCTCCTTCCATTTGCCCTTCGACAATTGATTCATTTGTCATCCTTTTTTGTTTTGACATCAATTCATTGTCATCTAGTACCTACGAAAGTTTGAAAACTTTTCTACATGAAATTTTTAATGTTCTCTTCCTTTTTTTTTTCCAAGGTGGCATTTAGAATGGGCCAATGCATAAATTGGTCCACCAAACCCGAATAAGTATTTACCTAAGATAGGAGGTAAATCTAATTTTTCAGTATTTGTGAAATGCTCAACAGAATTATATAATTATAAGCTGAGATTTATGAAGTAGACCACGAAAAAAATAAAATTACAAAAATTTACCACCTTTTGAAATAACTAAAAAGATGGCAACCACATGTTATTATTATTAAATTCATTTATTTATTTCTTTCTCTCCCCTTTTCTCCCTCTCTCTCTCGCCCCCTCTCCCAGTCTCTCCTCTCTATCTCTTGCTCACTCACGTCCCCTCTCTCTCCCGCTCACTCTCTCTCTCTCCCCCTCTCTCACTCTCTCCCTTTCTCTCAGTCTTTCCTCCCTATCTCACTCACTCTCCCTCTATCTCCCTCTATCGTTCTCTCCCCTTTCTTTCTCCCTTCCTTTCTCTCCCTCCCTCTCGCTCCCCTATCTAGCAAGACATAGAAAGCAGGGAGAGGGAGCCATAGCAAGAGAGAGGGGAAGCGAGAAAGAAAAGAGGAGAAAGAGAGAGCAAGGGAGCAAGGGAGAGAGAGGGGGAGAGAATGAGGTAGAGAGGGGAGGGAGAGAATGATAGAGGGAGATAGAGGGGAGAGCGATAGATAGGACAAGAGTGAGCAAGACATAGGGAGAGATAGCTAGGAAGAGAGAAGAGGGGGAGAGAGAGCGTGAGAGGAAGGGGGAGAGAGAGGGGGGGAGAAAGGGAAAGGGAGAGGTTTTGCAAAAAGAGAGGGAGATAGTTATCATCAATTATCATTTTTAATTATAGAAATTATTTGGATAAAAGTATAAATTCATATAATTATGTAGTTTATTTCTCAATTATTACAGTTTATTTATTATATTCCACAAACCCCTTTTTGTAATTACATAAAACATTTAAAAATACCAACTCACCCCGTAACACCCCTAAATCCTGATCATATCCTTTAAATATTATTATTTCGATGGCTGAAAATTGATTGGAGTTTGATAGACCAATTTATTATTGGCCCATTTTAAATGCCACCATTTTCTAAATAAACTGCATCAACTGAAAATTTTGTCATAAAGACACTAAAAACCTTTTATTGAGTTAAATTATTTAATAAAAATAAATATATTAAAATTAATTAATTGCAAATAATTTTAAAAGAAAATAAATTTTCAAAACAATATAAAATTATAAACTTAAATATATTTTTGATCTCTATAATATGGTAGTGTTTTGATTTTAGTTCTCAAAGAAAAAATCAAATATTTGTAGTCCTGTTAGATTTTATTTATTTATTTTTGACATGATTTAAATGCTAATGTTACTCGCTTAAAATTATCTCACCTTGAAAAACTCACATGACACGTCATTTTTTTCTATGTCAACCAAATCCCCTCTCTTTCGGCCCCCTCTCTCTATTACATTACTTCCGCGGATGAGATTTAGCTAGAAAGGGCTAAACCACTACAAAGGAATCATCAAAAAAAAAAAACACTCACACACACACACAACAAAGGAAATATACAGTTTCTTAGAAACTACTGTGATGAGTCATGCGTACGTCGCACAAGTGGCTTTCGTTATTTAAATTATAAAGTGTTTTTTGTAAATTTAAACTGAATAAATTATGTCAACGTGTATATATATATATATATATATAATTAAAGAGAAAATTTAAGAATTAATAAAGCATTATCTATACTAAAATTATGAAAAGAATGAATTACATAAAAGTACTAAAACTATAATAAAGCAAAAGCAAGAAATATATTTGTACTAAAATTATTATATATAACGATGAATTAAAAAAGTAATAATTTCAGAATAAGGTATAATTTTTGATATAGAAATTTTGGTGTTAATATTGTTTGAAGTTGATCGAATGTAATTTCTCCTCGTGATGTACCAAATAAATTATGTGCAGTTCATTAAAAAATATAAACATGTCTGAAGGAATATCAATATGATCATAAATATTAATTAATACAAAATTCTTATATCAAATTAATAGTCATGAAGATAGGTTAGACACACACAAAAATGCCACAATATATAATGCATAAAGAAAAAGAAAACTCCTTGATGGCAAAAACGCCTCATTAACTATTTTTAACAACTCCTCCACTAAATAAAAGAAGATCAATTTAACTAAAATGAAATATGAAAGGTGTCAATTATAAATCAAGCTAATACATTTTTCTGAAATTAGTTAGGAAAAATAAAATTTAAATATGTCTAGACAAAATAAATATTCAATAAATTAATTAGGTGAGAAAATAAGAAATGAAATATATATTTATATTAGGTTATTGTGTCAATAAACTAAATAAGTGTTGAAATTATAATAAAATAATAGGCTTAAATAAGTTTTTAGTCCCTATAATATAGTGATATTTTTACTTTAGTAGTTGCAAAAAATGTCAAACATGTTTAGTCTTTGAGATTTTTTTCTCTCATTTTAATCTCTATAATTAGTTGACCGATGAGATGACTCACTTTAGTCCACTTTGTCACACTCACGTGGTGCCATATCGCATACAACTCACCATCACCCCCATTGTCTCCCACTTTCCCCTTCCCCTTCCCCACCCTTCTCTCTCCTCCTCACCATCGATGCTGCCGTGGCTCCTCTCCAAGCGGGGCTTTTCATGAAACAGAGAACAATAGAAACCACTGTTGAAGCACAAAAAAAATGGCAAAGAAAAGCAAAAGGGTGAAGATTATTTGAATGAACGACTTGAGAGGAGTGGTATTACAGACTACAGAGGAACTTACTAACCTGTATCTTATCGGGAGCCTTGTTGCTTGTCTCGTTATCTAGTCACTATACATCATGGTGAGGAAGCTTAAAAACCGTTAATTTTTCTTATGTGTTTGGACTGTTATGCACCGATGGATTGTACATGTCTCTATATTGATATGATATTATCCACTTTGAGAATAATCTCATAGAAATAGAGAACAATGAACCACGGTTGAAGCACAAAAAAAAGGCAAAGAAAAGCAAAAGGGTGAAGATTATTTGAATGAACGACTTGAGAGGAGTGGTATTACAGACTACAGAGGAACTTACCAACCTGTATCTTCTCAGGAGCCTTGTTGCTTGTCTCGTTATCTAGTCACTATACATCATGGTGAGGAAGCTTAAAAATCGTTAATTTTTCTTATGTGTTTGGACTGTTATGCACCGATGGATTGTACATGTCTCTATATTGATATGATATTATCCACTTTGAGAATAATCTCATAGAAATAGAGAACAATGAACCACGGTTGAAGCACAAAAAAAAGGCAAAGAAAAGCAAAAGGGTGAAGATTATTTGAATGAACGACTTGAGAGGAGTGGTATTACAGACTACAGAGGAACTTACCAACCTGTATCTTCTCAGGAGCCTTGTTGCTTGTCTCGTTATCTAGTCACTATACATCATGGTGAGGAAGCTTAAAAACCGTTAATTTTTCTTGTGTGTTTGGACTATTATGCCCCGATGGATTGTACATGTCTCCACATTGATATGATATTATCCACCACTTTGAGATTAATATCATAGAAACAGAGAACAATGAACCACAGTTGAAATCACGGTTGAAGCACATAAAAAAGGCAAAGAAAAGCAAAAGGGTGAAGATTATTTGAATGAACGACTGGAGAGGAGTGGTATTACAGACTACAGAGGAACTTACCAACCACCGTTAATTTTTCTTGTGTGTTTGGACTGTTATGCACCGATGGATTGTACATGTCTCCACATTAGTATGATATTGTCCACTTTGGGATTAAACCCTCGTGGATTTGCTTTTAGACATTCCCAAAAGGCCTCATACCAATTGGGACATCTCCATGCTTATAAACTCAATTTCTATCCCTTGTCTCTCCAATATGGGACTTTGTTTGTCTCCGGCATGGACAACCCGTGTTTAAAATCTAACTTGGACCTTATGTAAAACGGAACCTGGCATTAGAATTGGACTTCCATTGAAGAAACATAGGGAACCCGAATAATCCAAACCAGGATATGAATTGGGGTCTTCTTGCGGAAATGTGAAAATTGCATATTCCTTGAACCCCTGGCAGATAGTTAGTTTGAAGTAGGGACCCGTGTTCTGCAAATTGAAAGAACCGGTGCGTTATTGTTTTTTGTAGAGGAGAGAGAAGGGTTGGGGAGGATGTGGATGTGGATGAGGAAGGGGAAAGAGGAGAGTCAAGGCGTAATGGTGAGGTGTCCGCTGACTTGGTGCCACATGGTGATGATGAGATAGATTTAAGTGAGCCACCTTATCAGTCAACTCACTATAACTAAAATGAGAAAAAAATATTACAAGATTAAAAATGTTTATCTTTTTTCAAAGACTAAAATAAAAACAACCCTATACGACATGGAATAATTTAAGTGAAGTGGTAAATGCAACATCCTTTCTCCAAAAAGGATATTATATCATAGTTACCAAAAATTTCAAAATAACTTAGAAAATATTTAGTGAAAACTCAATATTTTTTATCAGAAAATGTGCGTAAATTTTTCTTCTTCTTCTTTTAAATAAAGAGAAAATGATGGAGAATAAGTCTTAATTCTTTTCAGAAAGGTTTTTAATTGCGGAAACATAAAATAGTATTTTTATGAAAGAAATCTCATTTCATATAATTATCAAAGTTTTTACAAGGAAAGATTTAAAAACAATACAGTGAACATTTGAGCCAATTTGGTCTTTAACCTCTACCCAACACAAAATAGTAACCATCTATTCTTCTTGGAATCCATATTCACCTATACCACAACATTCTTCAGATCCTCTCCTAAGAGCTAACCCACTTCTTGGGTCAAACATATGCTCCGTGATGCATCAACACAACAAAGCAGGCAAGAGTGAAACGCTAAACAAATTAATAGGAAAAGTATAGGCACCCAACAAAATTCAGCACGAATACTAAGGGATCATACTTAAGTAATCAATATATTAGCATAATAAGAACTTCACTTAAACACAACACATTGGGAACAGCCAGTGAGAACATCACTTTCAACAAATCATTTGAGAACATCAAGTAGGAACATCAAGTGAGAACATCAAGTAGGAACATCAAGTAAGAACATCGCTTTTCACCAGGCATATCTTTTTCACTTCAACCACTCATAATCACTTATCTCAAATCACACAGAATCACCAGAGAACACAAAACCATATTTAACAGATAAAAATACCAGATCACACATCTCAGGAAAACACATAGTATTAGCACTCAGGCAGAACATAGAACCATTTATCTCAGATAATTCATACTTTATTTATATTCAAGTCCCTCAAAAATAAATCGGTATATAATAGAACTAAAAATGATTAATTTATTAAAAAGGGTCAAAACTGAAATATTTCAAAAATACTTGAACATCGGTTTATTTTCAGAAAAAATCCATTGAAAGTTTGTTTCAAAAATTTCCACTGTTAAAAGTATAGAGAATACTGAATCAAAAATATATGACAGTAAAATTCACCGAAAATCCATTACCAGTATATTTTCCAATCATCTTAGGTACGTATATACCGAGTCCTTAGGTTAAGAATTCCCCAAACAGCGTATCAACACAGATCCTAGGCCAGAGAGAGACAGACTAAATAAAAGCCCCTTCAAAGGTCTCACTTCTTTTCTAGACAGATCTATTCTGATAAACCATTTATCTTAACTATGACATTGTATATCAATGATAGATAATATCAGGGTTTTCACAAAATAATAATTTATATTTTCTTTGCGGTAAAATCATATTTACGGTAAGTCTAAAATTTGTCATTATAACGGTGTGTTTACAAAAGCTCAAAAATGATTTAGCCATTATAACGGTATGTTTACAAAGCTCAAAAATGATTTTAACATTCTCACCTTACTTCGCGAAAATCTTAAGAAAATTTTAGCATTATAACTCTACAATTATTAAATTGTATAAAAGAATTAAATCATGGCTATAAAACACTTATTAAGGCATATAAACAAAAACACATAAAGTATACAAGACAAGCGTAAATAAGAATCAAAACTCATACTTCTCAAATTAATATTGAAAGAGGTACCCCTTACCTTGGCCACAAAATTGATGAAGAACAAAGTAAGAACACCAAGAACACAATAGTAAAAAATTTAAGACTAAGGAGAGAAAAAGAGAGAATTGTGCTTGCCTTCATATGCTTCTTTGAATTGTGATAAATTATGAAGCATGAAGTGTCCTATTTATAGGGAGAGGGGGCTGATTTCATGAGGGCAAGGAAGGAAGAAAATTATGCTTGTGATGGAAGTCATCATGATTAAAACACTTAATTAATTAATTAGGTAAATCAATCTTTTTTCTAATTGGTGCAAAACCATGACTCACATAACCAAATGAACCTAGTCCTCTTCTTGGCTTTAGAGTAGGACGGTTTTGAGGCAGCTCTAGGAGGAAGAAGTGAAATTACATCTTTGCCCCTAGGGTTTTAAGTGTAAACATGATGAAAATCAAGGGTAAAATGGATTTTTCACAAATCAAATACTCAAAAATAATTTTAAATGGTAAGAACCAATGAGGAATCTCAAAAATGACATGTAAGAGCCTCATGGAAGAGTTTTTGGATTTTTACGGTAAGGGTATGTTTCGCAGTTCGCATAAACAAAGGAAATCAAACGCGTCATAAGTGCGAAACGGATATTTTTTAGAAAATTTCAAAAAAATTCCAGAAAATCACAAATTGAATTTTAAACACTAATGGTCCCTCTTAAAATCACAAATGTTAAAATAACCAACTTTTGCAAAGAAAATTTTGTTTTCTGTGGTATTTTGATATACTTTGGTTATTTAAGCCCTTATCTGCTAATTACGGTAAGTACGATTTTTCATAAAAATCCAAATGTTGAATGAAAAATGTCTGTTTTAATCAAATAACTTGATAAGTATTTTAAAACCTTCACTGTAAGACTATCATAAATTACTTAACACTTAGATCACACAATTTCATATAAAACAAATAATTGGCAAAAAATAGCAAACACGAGTCTATATAAGACTTATCTATCTTACCGTTCTAAATTGTAATATCAACAAGATTTATTATTTTCCTACTATCCAAAGTATACTAGATCCTAAACTCTCCATCTTTAACTATTTCTCCATGTCCAGTATTTATCCATTGCTTAACTAATAGATTACGGAGTTTTTCTTAGAGGGACAAAACTGTAATTTTTCTTTTATATCTTTCTCTATGATTCCAAGCTTAAATTTCTAAGACCTTTATGGAATATCAAGTCACCATTTCATATCATTTAATACCTTTTGAGAAATTAAGTATGAATTTTTCATATTCATTTATCAGTTTTATTGTGACAGTCAAAAACGTCTACAGACTATCGTTTTGACTTCTATGTCAGCTCTACACCATTATATTTTATCTGAAAGTCCTAAGGATAATTCTAATTCTCCAAAATAAGTACTCTGTCTCATAGAGTGAAATTTTTGAGATATAACAGTAAACATGAAATATGACTTTAGTTGATTTATATATATATATATATATATAAGAGTAAGTTGTATATGTCATATACGACTTACCCCAAAATCGTAATTATTTTATTATTTATCCCAATTGCATAAATAACTTGTTATTTTGCCCCCTTTGTGTAAGAAAGCCCTTTATATAGTTTCTTGTAAATTGTTCATTCTCACGTCTCAATTATAATTTTTTCCACATCTTTTCATGTAAAATACTTTTCCTCGTGTGTATTCTTTATCTATCATTTATATCTTAATTAACAATATATACAGAGAGTAGAGATCAGATTACACCTGTATAAAAAAAAATTATACCCGTGTAATATTTTGGGCAATATTATACTGCTAATAAATTCTCACCGAATAATTATATTCTGAAATCCACCATTGGATTAAACATTACTATAATATAGATTAGAGTTTAATTATCACTAACAGTGTAAAAATATTTTATACAGATATCTAATCATATCCTATCATAATCTTACCTCATAAGACTACTTTTTAAAATATCTACACAAAAATTGATATGAAGAGATATGCTTGGGCATTTGCGTGAATTTTTTTAATTTACACCGTTAGTTTACACTAATTAAATCATATAGATTAGAGTTTAATTACCATGCATTGACAATGTAAAAATATTTTACATAGACGTTCAATCATATCCTATCGTAGTGCCACTTCATAAAAATAATTTTTAAAATATCTACACAAAGATCTAAATAGTAAGATATGATTAGATGTCTGATGAGTCCTTTTTTTTACATTGTTAGTGCATGCTAATTAAATCCTATAGATTAGAGTGTAATTATTATGCACAGATAGTATAAAAATATTTTATACAAACATCCAATCATTATATCTAGAGCTATCTGCTCGGGTTGGCCCAACCCATTTGTGCTAGCCCACAATAAACCAACACATTTTTGGGCCAGCCAGGCCGAGCCAATTTTAATGTAAGCTACTAATATGCCAACCCAGCTCAGCCTTCCACTGGCTCCAGGCCAAATGGGCTAGCCCATGAGCTCATTTATTTTTTAAAAGTAATATTTTTATAGAAACATGACACAGTCACACCTGTGAAGTTAATCACACCCTGGGTATGAAACAAACTGTACGTTAGTTTAGCCCCAAAAAATAAGATATTTGTATGAGCCTGGTGCTTTCAAGTAACATCACGGCTAGTTTTCGGATCGACGACTATCTCCACACACCAACACAGACCTTTTCAGCATGTTTTGTCCTCACTCACATGCTTTTTAGAAAACTTCAGAAGGTCACTCATCACGAAATTGCTCCAAGTCAAGCACGCTTAACTGTGAAGTTCTTAAGTGATAGGCTACCGAAAAAAAGATGCATCTTGTTGGTATGAGTAGTACCAATCAATTCTATTAAACTTTTCTCAACTGTACAATCTCATACCTACACAGTCTCAAAATTCCTCTCATTCGAGTATGATTTCGATTCGTTCATGTACCCTTTCGCCTAGAAGCTTGCCAGAAGCCGCTCTTTGTCTATGCCTCTCTGCACTGGCGACCACTCCTCGCCCTCTTCGGCCTCAGGGTGTCACATTTCACACCTGTGAAATTATTCACAGCACCAGTGTGAAACGATCTATAACTGAGTTTAGTGCTAGAATAAATATAGTCCAAAAAAATCTGACGCTTTCACACCTCTGTAATTATTCTCACCCTTGGTATGAAACAGTTTGTAAGCAATTTTAGCCTTTAATAGTCGGGCCAGCGGGCCAATGATTTTTCGTGCTGGACCGAGTTGGGTCAAAATATTTTTGGGCCAAGATTTTGCCAGTTTAGCCCATTTTTTTACAAGATAAACGGGCTAGCCTATCGCATCTGGCCCATTTCGACAGCTCTAATTATATCCCATAATAGTGTCACATCATAACAATATTTTTTAAATTATTTAATGTGTCATTGAATTATATCAAGATTCATCATTTTAAAATATGTTAAATCTCAACGTATCTAAATCACATATTAAAAACGTTACTATGTAAAAATTCCAATTTGCTTGTATAGAAGAAAGTCTTCAACAAATTAGTTAGTAGAAGATATAGTAAGTAAGAAATAATGATTTACCTAAAAATTATATTAAAAGATTTTAAATTTCAAATTGGTAAAGAAACTAAAACAAAAACAATTAATGAATTTAATTTCTAAATCTAAATTAACCAAGTAAAAGAAAACATAAATATATTTAATATAATAAAAACTTAAAATATTTAACGTGATGAAATCTTAAATAAATTAGTTAGATGTGAACATAATAAATAAGAAAAAATATATTTTTATATGAATTATTCTATAACAATGAACTACAAGGATTATGAAAATTATAGAGTATATCTTTTTCCTAAAATTCAAATGTTAATGTGATTTCATAAGAAATATTCATCCCTGTATGTTAAGTGTAGCATCCTTGTATGCGCTTTCATGTAATATATTTAACTCCATATTATATGTAATATATAATTTTTACATTAATTAGATTAATATGTAAAAGAAATTTTAATTTTTCTGAGATAAAGAAAATATTCAATAATAAGGGATAATTATCTGGCTAAAAATGTTAAATGTTTAAATTTGAGATTTGCAAGGATAAAAGGAAAACAAAATAAAATTTTCTATATATGATTAAATTTATACTAATCGGGTAATTGATAAATTGAATTTTCTTTACTTTTTTTATAAAATAAATTGAATATTCATTTTTTTTTTGGTAGGAAAAAGCTAACAAACACGAAAAAGGAAAAAAAAATGAAGAAAACAGGACTCCCAGCCCAGACCCGGCCCGAACTAGTCACCCCTTGGATACACGACCCTCATCCCATCAGCCATAAGCAGGTACCCTAAAGCACGCGGCGAGCATCCACGATATCTTTGAGATAAGAGAATATTAAATAATTAATTATGTTAGAAGGTAATAATTAATAAAGAAGTATATTTACATTGGAATTATTATCATAATGATTAAATAATTATTGAATTTATTAAAATATGATTTATGTCTTCTAGTCGAAATTTTAATGATTTTAATGTGGTTTTCTTGTAAAGTATTCATTATCACATGTTAATTGTAATTTCACTATGTGTTCTTGTCTAAAGTTCTCATCCTCATATATTATATTTTGTTTATAAGTTTAATATTTAATCAATATAGAATTATACTCTTTCCTTTGTAAAATAAGTGTCTTTTAAGGTTTTTTTTTATGAAAATTAAGAAAAAGCAATTAATGAATAAAAGAAACAAATAATTTTACCAAATTAACATTATCGTTGCAACATTCCACAAAGCAATTTTAGGATAAAATTGGGTTAAAATAATTAATGATTCATTTAAAACATAAAACAATACTTATTTTGAGATAAATTTATTTTGCTATTTATTTCCGTGTGATCAAAAAAATTATTTGCTAAAAAGACACTTATTTTGAGATAGAGGAGCATATTAAAGTGTGAAAAAAGTGAGAATTTAACGGTGAGTCATTAAATAAAGAAAATAATTAATGGTAAAATAACTTCCATTTTCAGTTGCCCATGAAATTTAATGCTAAATCAATAAAAATATTCATCAACAATGAATGAATTTATTATTCCTTCCATTTTTAGTTGCCCATAAAATTTAATGTTGAATAAAAAGTTTAATGAATGAAATTAATGAATGAATTTATTATTCCTTTTTCTTATAAAGAAATTATTCCATTTTCGATTTAAATATAATAGGCAATTAGGATATGAAATTACACCCTATTTATGACCATGGATATTATATACATTAATTCAATTATTGGATTATATCATTTGTCTTTCAACGTCAATATATAAATAGGCACTATATTAAACTGCAATAGATCATCAGGTCAAATTGTTTAACAAGTGAATTGTGAAAATGATCAATACACTTTTCCTCGTTCTCTTTTTGGTGACTAGTAGTACTAGCTATAGTGTTGATGGTATGCATAGTACATTGAAAGAAGACACGAAGTTGGAGAAACAACTGAAACTCGTTAACAAGTCCCCTATCAAGAGTATTCAGGTATGTATGCATACACACAAACACAAAATATATGTTTATTGGTGGCTTATTTTGATCTCTGCATATGATTTAATGATTTTGTTTTTGTTTGATTTTTGTGGTTTCTGTAGACAACGTTTGGATACATAGTTGATTGTGTTGATATCAACAAACAACCAGCTTTTGGCCATCCTTTACTAAAAGATCATAAGTTGCAGGTAGAACAACTTTCTATGTGGTTAAATCACTACTGCAAAAAGTTAAATTATCAAGAAAAACTAGAGATAGAAAAAATGAAATAGTAATAGTCTCTAATTTTGGTATCTCTAACACTTAGAGATGAAATTAGAGCCGACTTTCATTTTCTTGTCTCTAATTTCTATCGATAAATCATGCTCCCATTTTTTATGTTTGTTGTTTCTTTCATTTGCTGTAGAGAAAACCAACCTTTCAAAGAACAACCGGAAGAACAAGCATGCAATCTTCATCGACCAAACCTATATTTGGGCTCGAGAATGGCACATGCCCAACAGGAACGGTCCCTATACGAAGAATAACAAAAAGTGATCTCATTCGAGCAAAGTCTTTATTAAATAATCATATTTTGACTCAAGATAGTCCTGGTATCCATGTAAGTTTTCTCATATACAGTTGAATTTCAAACATTCTTAGTTTATTAATTTGTTTAAAACACATTGGTGTTTCAATTTTTAATTAGTTATGTGTATCTATTGAATTTGTAGGTTGCAAATGTGTCTCTAATAACACCAGGTGGTCCGTATTATGGAGTTACTGGAACTACTAGCATTTATAACCCAAGAGTTTATGAGGACCAAGAAAGCTCAACTCATATATGGGCTAAAAATGGACAGGGAGATGGTACTAATCAAATCATATCTGGATGGCATGTGAGTTTTACGTTATCCTATTATGATAATCTTTTTAATTTTTATTCTAAAATCTACATGTATATGACTTGCTAACTTAAATGAATTTGATGATATTGAAGACGCTACCTAATTTATCCTACACATTGATGGCAGGTATCTCCAGCCTTATATGGTGATGATAAAACTCATATTTTCTCACTGTGGACGGTAAGACAAATATTTTTTTTCCTATCGTTTCTTGCTTACAATGTTGAAACACTCCATTTGTTTGTTAAAAGTTGTTATCACTAACTTTATTATTTTTGTCATTATTTTTAATTCTTTTTTGAGTCTTATTTTACATTTGAGGTTGAGTATAAAAAACACAAGGTTTCATTTGTTCAAAATATAACATGGTGTTAATAAATGGCAGTCAGATAATTTTAAGAAGACTGGATGCTACAATGTACTATGTCCAGGTTTTGTCCAAATCGATAGTGAATATCACCTCGGCGCACCTGTGTCGACCATATCTGTCTATGGTGGAACAATGTATGAGATGCAAGTTTCTATTGAACAGGTAATTCCCTTACTACATAATTGTTAAAATTCGGCCGAATAATCTTCATTAAAAAGTGTTTAAATTCATTTAATTTGAAAAAAAAAAATTTATTAGGTAATTATTTTATCAAAATTAATCTGTCCGATATGTTCTAAGGAATTCATCAAACAAATGCTCAAAGGAGGACTAGACTAGTATATATAAATTATGAGATTAAAATTTATTCAATTTATTAACCATAAAATTTTGAGTAAATATAACGACAAATTAAATCTTGTTTGTGATGTGTCAAGGCTAGCATTGATATCAAATTCACAAAAGTTTATGGATGTGTTCAGGACCCAATAACAAAAAATTGGTGGGTGACTATGGCAAATAAGAGTGTTGGATATTTTCCAGCGGCTTTATTCTCCAACATGAATTCAGCTGATCAAGTGGGATGGGGTGGGAGAACAAAGACTCCTGCAGGCAATCCTAGTCCTCCAATGGGATCAGGATACTTTCCTGATGACAATTATATTCATGCGTGTTATTTTAAGTATGTTGCATATCGAAATGCATCTAAGCTACATTACGGACCTGAATTTTACTTAACAGAAACGTTTAGTGACGCCCCTAAATGCTTTGGGGTCGAATACTATGGAGATCAAGGAAAAGAAGTTGGATATGCTCTCCAATTTGGAGGACCTGGTGGTGACTGTGGCAATTAATTTATATTTTGATAAAACTTTGATTGAAGTTTCACAATAAATAAAAGAATGTTACAATCATTACCAAGAATAATTTCATTTTCTTGTGATCCATTCTGCAGTATATGATTTTGATAAGTTTGTTTATTTTTGTTTTAATTTCGCTCCAAAAAATGGCTTATTTTGGGGGAAACATTTAAAGAGATTTTATTTTTATAATTAAATAAATTAAAATATATTATTGAATTTGAGAAGGGAGATCAAAACCCCATTGCTCATATACTTTTCAAAAAGAGAGAAATCTATATATTTATTAGTAAAATTGACTTGTATTGTTGTATTAAATGAAATAAAAAAATATCTGTTATATTAATTTCCCTTCCATGCTCGGGTAAATAGTTTCACGGGTGTCGGGTTTTACGGGTTGATAGTTTTTTGTTTTGGTCAAAGATTGGAATATATATATTGAAACAGGACCCCGCCCTAAGCAATGCAACATAAGATAGTTAAGAGTGGAAGATCTCATCTAATCTAATCTAATCTAATAGTCTAATAGTATATATAAATCTGCACAATTCACCACTGTTGAACCATACACGTGTCACAATTTTGTTTAATTTGTCAATTCCTAGATATAAACAGGTTGTTAGTTCATGCGCGGCAAATCTTTGAGTTTTAATAATTTTTTAATTAATTAATTAATTTTCTATTATCTATATATTTATCTCTTTTAATTTTGTTTCTACAAATTTCAAGCTATATTTTTTATTTTTGTTTTTTTATAAATAAAATAATATTGCTTATAGATTTTATTTATGTTTTAATTACTATGGAGCAGAAAATTATTTTAATTTATTTTATTCATCTGATTTGGATTTCATTTTTATCGATATGAACAATTGTTGACAACTTTTAACATAGAGTTTGCATATATTTTTTTTTTATCAAATGGAGGTCCTTAGAACAATTATATTAACACTTTGCGAGTATACAAAACACTTGAGAAGTCATTCCACAATAATGGAACACACTTTCTGGGAGTTTGCATATTTACCTAAGATACAAAATATCACAGAAGTAGCAATATTATAAATTTAGAGTATATCATATATCAAATAATAAATTTATTTTTTACAATTTTATTTTCCACCGGCCAAAACGGTGTTTGCTTACATGTTTTACTAATTTATTTGTTTCAATAATTTTCTACGGGCTATAGATTTATTTTTTTCAATTTTATTTTCGATCAGCAAAACAATGTTTGCTTACAGTTTTCACTTATTTATTGATTCTTATAATTTTCTACTACCAATAAATTTATTTTTCTTTCGATTTTATTTTCCACCAGCAAAATGGTGTTTCCTTCTATGTTTCACTCATTTATTTGTTGCAATAATTTTCTACCAGCTATAAATTTATTTTTCTTTCGATTTTATTTTCGATCAACAAAATGGTGTTTGCTTACAGATTTCACTCATTTATTTTCTATTGATTTTATTTTTGATCAGCAAAACGGTATTTGCCTACATGTTTCCCTCATTTATTTCTTTCAAAAACTTTATACAGGCTATAAATTTATTTTTCTTTCGATTTTATTTTCGATCAGCAAAACGGTGTTTGCTTATAGGTTTTACTCATTTATTTTTTCAAACAACTCTCTACGGACTATAAATTTATTTTTTATTCAATTTTATTTTCCACCAGCAAAATGATGTTTATTTACAGGTTTCACTTATTTATTTGATCCAATAACTTTTTAAGGGCTATAAATTTATTTTTTTCGATTAGTAAAATGACGTTTGTTTACCGGTTTCACTTATTCATTTGTTTCAATAACTTTCTACTGGTTATAAATTTATTTTTCTTTCGATTTTATTTTCGATCAGCAAAACGACATTTGCTTACCTGTTTCACTTATTTATTTGTTCCAATAACTTTCTACGGGCTATAAATTTATTTTTTTTGATTTTATTTTTCACCAGCAAAACGGTATTTGCTTACATATTTCACTCATTTATTCGTTCTAATAATTTTCTACAGGCTATAAATTTAGTTTTCTTTCAATATTATTTTCGATCAGCAAAATGATATTTGCTTACATGTTTCACTTATTTATTTTCGATCAGCAAAACTGTGTTATAATCGTTTCATATCATATGTAGAAACCAACTCGCACCGGTCTACTGTTGTTTTATTCATTTTTATTTATCTGTTTAGATTTTCAAATTAAAAAATTATTTTTCATTTAGTTTTATTTCTGATCAATAAAATAGTATTTGCTTATGGTTCTATTTGTGTTTCTTAGTTCATATAAATTTTCGTGCTTAATGTTACAAAATTAATATTGTTATAGATTTATAGTATTTCACATATCAATTTATCACTATATAAATTAATTATTTTATATTATATATAAAAACCAACCGACAGCCCCGTGCGAATCGCACGGGTCAACCGTCTAGTTTTTTCTACATCCAGTTTTAGAAAAGGTGCAAAAATTAAAAAAAAAAGAAAAAAAATGCGTAGAAGAAATTGTAATATAGAAACCCATAAACACTCGACCAAAAATGGTAGCTTTTGTCCAAAAAAACAATACATTCATTCAAACAAAAAATACAATACATAAAATAAAAGAGTGAAGGAATACATAATCAAATAAAAAATGAAATACAAGGGGGAAAAATGAAAAAATGAAAGCCTTGGATTTTGCTCTGATTGAATGTTGATTGGAACAGAGATCAATCTAGATGGATCCAAAGGATGGCACAATGTGTGAGACAAAAAGAAATAGTTGACCAAAATCTAAAAATGGGACCCATGCATATTCCGTGTCCAAACACTAGCTAGCCATAGCAATATTGATCATTAAGCTGAAAATGGCTTCATTTGGGAAAGATCCAAAAAAGTCTGTTCTATACTTCAGTTGGCGTGGGATCTTGTCGGCGCAACTTCGATCTAGTCATTGATCTTGGAAGATCAATGCTATGGTACGACTTCAACCGTCGTGCATGTGAATCACACCACGGTTCCACCTCCGCCGCTTCCACAGTCCAGATCACGAAGTCCAGGTAGATGGGTGATGGGGGGAAGGAAAGAATGGGAACTCATACCGGGTGGGGGAGAGTGGGACGAGGATGGCACAAGGTGGAGGAAGAAGGACACATTGAAAAGAAGAGGGAACTCAGACTTAGGAGCGGGAAAAGGACACAGCGAGAAGGCGATTCCTACTACTCTATAAAGTAAAAGAATAAACAGCCACCTTGGTCCCTAAAAGTGTCAGATGATGTCACTTTGGTCCCTGACAGAAAGAAAATTATTTAAAGGTTCTCAACTGTCAGTCGTTAGTCACTTTGGTCCATGAAAGTGATTATTTACTGTCATTTTGGTCCCTAAAAGTGATTACTTAACTGTCATTTTGGTCCCTAAAAGAGATTACATTCCTGACGATAGGGACCAAAGTGACCAACAAAAAACACGAGTTGAGGACCTTTTAATAATTTCCTATCTATCAGGGACTAAAGTGACACCGGCTGACACTCTCAGGGACTAAAGTGACTCTTTACTCAAAGTAAAAAATAAAATACAACTAATATCTTAAAAATATAAAAAATATTTAATATTTTCTCTATTTAATAATTAAAAAAATTTATAAAAATAAAAAGATTTAAAATTATTCCTCACTTTAAATATAGTAGATACTCTCTCCGATTTTAAATATAAGAAAAAAAAATACATATATCTAAATTATATTTAATCCAGATATATCTATTTTTTTTCTTATATTTAAAACAGGAGAGAGTAGTAGATTTGTGTGAAAGCGAGTCCTTAGTTACTAAGAGTTTAATTATATATGTTATTCCCAATATTCGGCGCATGCACAATTTAGCATTCCAATGGCTAATTACCTTGAATTTTGATAACCAACCAGAAATATTCATACAAAGTGAGGCTAACATTATAAGAACGCGTAATTTCCAATAATTGGAATGTCTATTCATAGACTGCTTATGTTAAACTTACTTTATTACCTTATAAATGAACTACTACATTGCTAACACTTGAGGGAAAATAAAACGAATAACAAGATAACAATCACAGCAAAAAAAAACTCATAATTTTAATTGGGTGATACTGGTATCAGCAGGACACATCAATCGATCCTACATCCCTCGCTGGCTGACCTTGAAGTGCACAATCTCACATTGCAGGTTTCTTTGGAAAAATTAAGGGTTTTTTCTTTAAGCACAGAAGAATGGGCACTGGGATGACACATTACAACAATGTATAAAGATCCAGGACTCACATTAGTTACATAAAGGACGCAGCCTGGAAAATTAGTATTAGTAGTATGCTACAAATATCAATCCAACCAATCTACTATTATATCACTGACTCAAGTGTAATAAGTTTAATCATAGGGATTCCTAAAATTCTTCAAGAGGTTAGGAATGTCATAAGCTAGCATGTCATCAACTGTTTGTATCATTTTTTGTCTCAATTTCTCAAACTTGTCAATATTGTAACCGCGCAAGATCTCTCTGAAATGTTCAACATTTGGGAAGTCACCGGGAGGTAAATGGAACTCCCTTTGTACCTGTTTTAAATTTTATGATCATATATACGCATTTAAGTGTGATCAAGAGACATGCAGATGAGCAGAACAGACGCACGGTTTCATACCTTTCCAAATTCACCTGCCAAATTATCTATGAGCTTTTGCTGAGCTTTAGCTTTGCCCATCATTGCAGGCATCTCCTTTTTAAGATGACTAATAATGTAAGCATGTATCTTGACTGCTCGGGCACGTTTTACAAATTCATTGATCTACAATAAATAATGAATACAGAAGATAAAATTATGCAAAGCAATTTCAATAAATAAATACTGAAATTCAAGTGATGAGATAACCGGCTATAAAAATAGCAGCTATATATAAACTCACTCTTCGATCGCAAGCTGCCTTTGGTATATCTTTCAGATCTGAAAGAAGGTCTTCCTGTTCTTTTTCAAACAGTTCCTTACCGATTGGACCACTGACAGCATCATTTACAGGCTTGTCATTGAAGGAGCTGCCAAAAGAAAGTTAATTGAGAACCAAAAAAAAAAAAAGCACATGGCAATCTCATAAACAAGGAAAAGAAAGACAGCTATATCATAACTACCTGAACATGGCAAAAGGTGAGAGAAAAAGGTCTACCGCCACAAAAATAACATTGATGCAACTTCATGATAATTCATAAAGAGAAACTTAAAAAATAAAAACGTCATGGTCTCTCTCCAACTCCCCATGTTAAGGGACAACATTTCAACATTGACAGTGGAGTATATATATACATGAATGAAGTGACATACCCAATATACACACGAATGACTTCAGGTGTGTTCAGCACCTTCCCGAGTGACCACATTAAGGCTCCATAAACCCTCATCAGCTGCAACATATGGCCAAATGGAGGTTAGGTTTCCCTGACCACGTACTGAAAGATTCATTAAATTAAATAAACAAATAGAAGTCTAACTAATCAAGCTCTTACCTGCTGAGTATCAACTTGGTCTGCCTTGTTTAAAACCACTCGAATTTTGTCATCATGCCCTCGTAAGGATGATATCACACGATTGAACTCATCACTGATATCAAGTTTGTGAGGATCAAACAGGAGTAGTATCAAATCACACTTAGCAGCAAACCAAGATGTTACACCCGTAAAATCATATGCTCTTTGTGTCCGTTGCTTTTCTCCAGATAGAACTCCGGGACTGTCCACAAATGTAATGTGCTCCAGTAGCTGTGGACAATAGAAAGCTAGTTATTTCCAAATGCTACAAAAGAAAAACCTCGTAAAGTTTTTCAATGGGTCTAGAGCAACTTACAGGATGAGGCATTTGTGAACACTCAAATTTTGACAAAAATGCTGTGCCAAAAGTTGTAAGACCACTAAATGGCATGTCTGCTTGGACAGCAACAGTATTTCCAGGAATGCTTCTCTCATCAGGTCCAGACTGTGCGCAGAAGTACCATTTGCTAGTTAAAACTAACGCAATAACTCCATTTTCCAAGATGACTACAAGATATATTAAAAAGACTACAATAATTCAAATTGTCTAAACTAAGCACTAATGCAAAAATGATTTGTAAAACTGAGAAAATCTTGAAGGTATTAGAGTCATGGGAGAGAAACTGGTCTGTCAAGCACATACCATGACAACAACAAACCTATCAGTTGTTGGCTCTGGTCCAATATGTGCTCCTATTGACAGTTATGGGAAAATAAGACAAACATCGGTTACATATATTTACAAAACAGGTATGAGAAGTTTGATAAAGAGAATGGAGAATTACTTGCCTGGATAACTACTTTTAAGCAGATGTTTGATAAAGGTTGTTTTACCAGTTGAATACTGACCCAAAAGCATAACCATTGGTTTGGCATCAAAATCGCTATTTGTCTACAGCATGTAAAGAGTTGTAATCAATAAAGATGCTGATTGTGTATCTTTCTCCGTATTTAAAACACAGTAACATGACTGATTAAAGAGAGGTGATGCTAAATCTATTGTTGCCAGTCATTTACAAACATTGTCACTTACTGACCAATAATGGGGATACAAAATCATTAAAGCGGTAAGTAACTTCTAAAGGCTTCAACTTCTGAATGTAGAGTCTCTTCAAGCCGTCAACTATTGATGTCACAGAGGAAAGAGGCACCTGTGGAAATATGCACCAAAAATATAAGTGAAAAACCTACAATATAAGAGATATTTGACATTTTTAAGAATTGGCAATAGCAAAGAAGTAGCAACACACACAAATTAAAGAGCCTAGAAAACATATTTACCGGATGGCCTTTAGGATACTTCCGACTTGATAAATGTATATCAGAGACTAAATTAGATAGATACAAGGCAAAATGCATATTTTGTTGGCCAAAAAGAAGAAACTAGACAATACCAATTCAAAACTAGAACATTAGTATTCACCTGTCGAGTATCAGGAATGCTATTAGTATCACCCTGTATCACTTAGATAATTACACACAAGTCAAATGATAATGTCGGTTTCAGACCCCTAATAACTGCCTAGACATAGCTGTATCATCGTCTTATAAAGAAGTAAAGAAACAGAGTAACCACACCAAACATCTCCCAGGGATACTTTTCAGGATCATGATGACACAAAGTGAAACTAGAACTTAATAAAGCAGGGAAAGAATGTAACTCAAGCCTGCCATTAGTTGAAATGAATATTCAATATGTACTCTAGCGGCAGATAAGGACAATGCACACAAAAAATCGAAGTGAAAGTAGCAGAATGCTTGCCTTTTTTATTGACTTCGAAGAAAACCAACTACTTGATACTGATGGCTGTAACTGAGAACTACCTGCATTATTGCTAATTAATGAACTTGGATTTTGAATAGAAAAAGAAGAAATAGAAACCAAAATAAATATGAATGTCCATATTCAATAAAATGAGAAATATATTACCATTCGCATCCACATCTTTTTGCTTATGCTTTTTCTTCTGGATAAACAAAGCCAAGCAGTAAGCACTTTCGCTAAATAAACATGAAAAATTTAATACCGTAAAAAAATAAACTTTAAAAGGAAATACTTACAACTAGCAATACGTCCAAACCCTCCATTGTGGGAGGTTTAAGATTTTTCAAATCAACTGAAATAAAAGTTATGCTTCCATTAGGTAAATTAATAAGATAGAATTTCACAATCAACATATGCAGACAACATTGAGTATGTGTATAGCAAAATATTTGACTAATATAATTATAAAAAGCTATTCAAACAAAACAATAGAAGACAAACCTAAACATACATAACTTACCATCATTACTCAGCAGATCATGTGTTATTGGATGCCCAGATTGTGCCAAAGAAAGTAGCTACATTTCAAATGTGTAAGAATCAAATTCATTAGCAACAAACTTCCACAAAGCAAAACTTATTTTTACCTGCATTGCAATGATAAACTCTTGAAAACCAAGATATCCTTGTCGCTTTGAATCTGCAATAGCCCACACCTTATTTTGATAACAAGAGCAAATGAAGAAACAATTTAGTTCACAGGGCAGAAAGAAATAAGTCAAAAGAGATACTTATCAGCAAGCACAACTTATATCAACAACTCAACTATCACATGCCCATACCATTCCAAATTTCCAATTGATGGAGACAAAACAGTATCAAAGCCAACTTCTCCATGAGATAAAAAGTGTAAGAGTTCAAATTTAATCCACTATTAGTCCAAACCCAAAAATTATCATTAATAATCAAGTACCACATCATAGGAGAAACCTAAATACTTTTCACCTGCAATAAAGTTTTTAAAAGTCGTTTGAAATAGCTGACACTATGGTTCAGTGACAGTGTAAAACGTTCTATACCAACAATGGATAAGACTTAAAATCCGAATTGCAAAAATTCAAAAACAAATGGAGGTACCGAATAATCTATGAGGCATTTCCACAAACCAAAGGGCAAATCCGATTCAAGACCAACAACTATGTTTGGTTTAGCAAAGTGAAAATGGATAGGGATTTAACATATCAAGGACAGGGGAAGTTCAAAGTCAGTCCACTAATGCATGCCTTGATAGCAAAGTAGAAGAAAAGTGATAAAAACTGAAAGTCAACAACATCCTATTATATATTGTATGAGATGAATACAAATGCATTACAATTACTACAAATATAACAAATATAAAAACCAAAACAATGACCAACTTGCAAAAACCACATTATCATCTCAGTTTTATCGCTTTGCATTGCACGTTCACTTTTCTCTTCATCCCCAACCAAGCAATCATATAAGAGAAAATAGAAAACCTGCTTAAGATCTTGGCGAGACAAATTGGACATGGAGAAAAACTTGGTGGCATCACTCCCCGTTATGCGGCCATCACCATCTGAAAAGCAAAGTGTGCACAGTGAACTTCGTCGTTCCAAATAAACTGAATCGAATCTCAGGTTACAGAATTCAAAAAAGGGAAAAAAATAAGAATAAAATAAAATAAAATAATAGAGGAAGAAATTAGTGAAAGATGTAAGTACCTGAATCAGCGTAGTCGAACCACTCCTGGTAAACCGTTTGGTGCTCTTTGGAGCACGAACCGAGTGGGATCGGGTCGAACTCCATTGATCGCAGAACAATACGCTGCGTTTAATGCGAGTATTTGATGTGTCGTCGTATCTCGTGCTGTGTTGTGATGCCGTGCTTTTTTATTAGTGAACAGAAGAAGAAGAAGAAGAAGAAGAAGAAGAAAAAAAGCGAGTGCTTTATACGACGACGAGGACTTCCATTAGCGGTGTCGTATTACTGCTGCTTTAACGAACCGTGAATTTTTTTTTTCTTTCCAAAATATTAAGTAAAGTTGGGAGTTTCACAGAATAAAAGGGGTCACAAGATTTTAATTGCAGTTTGCACACGCCGTTGCTTTGCTTGTTAATTAATTCAGATTCAGATTGTCATGCTAAGTTGCCAACTTAACGTTGAGGGAGGTTCATGCCACCGCTTTATGATTGGTTTTCATTATAATCAAGTTTGCTACTATTTTTTTATTGATTTGACCATAGAGGATAATTGTTTTATACTTCTTTTTTTTTATTTCAGATTGATCTTTGATGTCATCCTTGGGTAATTTCACAAGTTATGCCTACATCTCCCAGCGAAGTTATTAAACTTAAAAACCTCCTTTTTTTTGGTCAAATCTTTTTTTTTTGGTCTACAAGGGGGGAGGGGGAGGGGGATGGGGCTGGGTCATGTTGAAAACACAGGCCCAAAGCCTGAAAGCCCAAAGGCATACAAAAGGGAACAACCCAAATCAGCTATCACCCAACAACCGCATTAATGAACATGATTTGCGAATATTCTAGCTAGTGCATTTCTGGAGTTGGGCCCAGTGTGGCCAGGGCATTTGTCATTTGTGTAATGGTTTGGGCTTGGCCCAGTACCAATATACCACACTTTCTTTGACAAAAAAAATGAACAGAAAAAGAAATACCAAATTGAACAGAAAGAAGCTAAAAAGGAAAAGTGCTAAAAAAAACTGAGCAGAATTGCAGAAATACAAAAATTGTGATGAAACAGAGAACAAAGCAGAGTCATACAACACGATACAGTAGTCAGCAGTCACTACTCAAGTCTCAAGGTACCTACCAGCTAAGTTTAAAACTAAAACCTCGTTTAGTTTCTTTTTTTCCTCATAGTTCCGTGTCTGATGAGTTTTAATTTACTTTCGTTTTCCTTGTGGGTTGGTTTCGTGTTTGCAGAGGTGTGTTCAAAAATTGCGACCACCTCTGTTTTTGTTCTCTGGAAAATGAAGGGGCGGAAGGCCAAAACAAGAAAGAAGGGAAAACAATACAATTGCAACACAACAAAAACCCTTAAAAGAACGAACGCAATGCTCAAACCAACACCATTACTGCATTACATTTTCCTCGGCGTCTATTGGCTTAAGCACGAAAATGGCGACTCCTCCACCTCCTCCGGCTGCCAACGTGTTCCCCGGCTACGCTATTGAGCGCCCCGACCGTAACGTCCGAGCACCTGTCTGGGTGGTGCCACTGCTGATCGTCGTCGTGACAGCGGTGGTGGTGGCTCTGTTTCTGCTCATCATCTGTCCCCTTTTCGTCAAGTGGCTGCGGTCACCGCCAGCACCGGCGCCGGGGGCGGTGGCACCTCTGCCACTCGAGGAGGAACCAGTGGCGGCGCCTCCTCCTCCTCCCTTCAATGATCCGTGATGAAAACCAAAGTTCCCCTTTCCTTCTGTTAGACCAGCCAGCTTCCTGTAATTATGCAGATCAGTATCTTATTAATTTGAATTGTATTTAATTTGAGTTATAGATTTGAGTTATAATTATGCTTATCAGGTTGTTACCGGTTTATATTCTTGTAATCCTTTAGTATTTAAACACCTCAAAGGCAATAGAAAAGTTGAGCCATTATTTCGGTTTCTATTTCTAATTCTAATTTCTGATTTATCTTTTGTCAAAAAAGAAAAGAATGTGATTTATATAATTTATAATCTATATGAGAAGAACCATAATGCATACCAATCAAATGCTTTATATCTGCCTCATTTCAAAAGGCCAAAAAAAAATTTGAAAAAATTGTCAAATGCCCGTTTCTACAAATTCAGAAAAGCAAAGAGAAGCTTCAGTGCTGATGTAATCAACAGTGGGCCAGAAACGTAATCCACCAGGAAAAAGCCCCAAAAAAAAAATTAAAATTTTAGAAGATTAAGAAATGGGTGTAACAGAAAGTGAAGGAGAAAGATGGGTTTGAATCAATTATTCAGAGTGTGTCTCGGAAGCACCTTTGCCGAGGGCAAGGGTGAGAGGGTTGGATAAACAAGGTAAAATTTTGATTCAAAACTTGTGACAATTACATTTTGGGTATTTGTGTCACGTAGGTGCCTGTCTGCTCAAATACTGGCTGCACTCCATCTATGCCTTGGCCAAGAGAATGAAGAGATAATACAACTTTATTGGCAAAGTATAGCTATATAATATTAACCCGAAGATACACAAAATCATGTTTCTGATAAATTAAAAATCAGAAAAAAGGATATTGTTTCAAGATCTGGTACTCATGTTAATAAGATCGCCCAATTTGATGAAATGCCTTATAAGGATATTGTTTCATTTTGACAAAAAAAAAATGGATATTGTTTCATGGACCACGGTTTTGTCAGCTCACACCAGGAATAAGCATCACTTTGAGGCTCTTGAATTGTTTGATATGATATGATGCTGCCTTCTGATCAGTACCCGAACGAGTTCACCGTGTCAAGTGCCTTGAGGTGGCGTTCTGCTTTGGGGGAGTTC
This sequence comes from Glycyrrhiza uralensis, assembly GCA_030159175.1. NCBI lineage: Eukaryota > Viridiplantae > Streptophyta > Magnoliopsida > Fabales > Fabaceae > Glycyrrhiza > Glycyrrhiza uralensis. Next base: position 1,452,926 of record BRZY01000006.1, read on the forward strand.
GACTGTGGGGCTCAAATTCTTGCTTCTGGTCAAATCCTGTTCTGGGCACTTCTTCGATTGATTTTATTATAGTCTAGTAGCCTATGACAGATATGTTCTGAGTCTTGAAAGTTAAAACAACTTTGTAGTCAGAATTTTATGAGTTATGAAGTATTTCCCCCTTGCTTATCTGAACTAAATGTTGAGGAATTGGAGTTGTATCATTCTTAGATTAGATGTTAAAATACCAAGCAATTGGGACCAATCCTTTCCGATATATGTGTAAACACCCAATTTTGTGGAGTTTTGTTCTATTTTCTTAAATAAATTTAGATTTGGGCCGAATGCAAAATCTGTCAAAAATTGGTCATTTGGATCTGTAAAAATACAAAAAGTCCAATACATATTTGGGCTTTTGGCCCAACTTTCATTCCACCAGAAGACAAAATCTGTTTGGGCTCTGGCCCAATTCGAATCCAAAACAAAAACATGTTTCGGTTCATGGCCCAATTCAATTCCATTTACCAGAAAATCCAAAAAACAACCTAAATCCAAAAAAATAGAAAAAACTACAAAAATAAAAAATTTGCTTTGCTGTACAGCTCCTTCCTCTGTTGGTCTCTGTTTTCGCCGCCGCAGACTCCCATAGCCAGTGCCAAACTTGCACTGTTTTCTCCTCCCTTTTGCCTTTGTCAGTTTGCAAGTTGCAAAAGCTCTCTCACAAATTGCTTGCATAAATCAAATTGGCCTTTTTTCTTCCCTGCTCTAGCCGCGCCTAACACAAGTTGCAACTGCAAATTCTGCAAATTTCGGATCAGATTGAAGATAAAAAGCAGATCACAGAACTTCAGGGGGAAACAATCTCAGGCTATAAATAGCACAAAAACAGAGCAGAAAAAGGGGGGAATCGAAAATTGAAAAAGGAAGAAAATTGTTTGAAAATTAGAAAGCAGAGAGAGCAAAAAATAGAGTGACAGAGATAGAAAATCGAGAGAAAAATTGGAACAAATTGGGAGTGCTCAAAACCATTTTGCCAATCCAGTGAGAAATTAGCAGTACCCAGAAAACCAAAAAACAAAGAAAAAGTAGCAAACACAGCAAAGGAAATACAGGAGAGGGGGTGAGAGCGGTGGGGGTGGGGGTGAGAGCGGTGGGGGTGGGGGTGGGGGTGGGAGGAGAGGAGAGAGAGAGAGAAAAGGGAGGAGAGAGAGAGGGGGGAGGGGGAGGGGGTGGTGGCGGATGGAGAGAGAGAGAGAGAGGGTGGGGGTGGTGGAGGAACGAGAACAGGAGAGGAAGAAGATCATGACGTGTCAGGTCTCTCCAAAAATTATATTATGTGACAGGTTGACATAGGATCATTATATGACATGTCAGCTAAGTGTGATGTCACGTAGGTGCCACATCACCCAAAAATGACTTAACGGACCAAACTCAAAAAAAAATTCAAAAAATTTAATTTTTTTTGCAGGGACTAAAATCAAAAGTCCAAAATTTAAAAGGACTAAAAACTTATTTAAGCCAATAATATTTTTAATTATTGCTTATATTTTTTTAATCAATATTAGATATAAAATATGGTAAAATATTTATATATAATAAAACTAATTATATGATATTTAAAAGTTTTTTTATGAAAATATGATATTTAAAAGTTAAAATTTTAAAATTTATATTTTAATGATATAATTTATTTATTTACTTTTTATTTATTATCTATCCCAACCTCTTTAAAATAATGTATATTCTTCTAAAAAAATTCTATTGATTAATAATATTATATTAAATTTAATTTAATTATAGTTGTATTTATTTACTTAATTATTTGTTTATTATTAAATAATTTATTTATTTACTTGTTCCTTTATTATTATTATTATTATTATTATTATTATATTTTATTTTATTTAATAGATGATAGAAAAGAAATTTAATAAAAATAGTGAGGGTAAAAATGAGGAAAAAAATCATATGCTATAAGCTATAAGCTCAAATGCTATTTAAAGTAACGTCTAAAAAAACGTCATACGCCATTGGAAAAATGCTATAAGCTACTTGTTAACAAATATCTCTATTTTTTTAATCTATTATCTATTAGTCAAATCCACTAATCGCTAATAGATGAGACTCGAAACAGAGCCATAATGCGAGTGGGCAGGCAAGTGGTACTCTGACTATCCGTAGTGCCTAGTCCGGTTTGGCTTTTATTTGGACCTATAAGGTTTTATCCTTAAAACCCACTTTGATGGGTTAAGAAAAGGGTGTTTTTATAAACCACTCTTGGCCTCGACTCTTAAGTGATAGGGGACTCTTGAGTTAAGAAAAAATGAATTTTCTTTCATTAATGTTTAAAAATAAATTGATAAATTAAAAAATATTAATAAAATATAAAAGATGAGAATAGATATTTTTTTATTTATTTTTATATTACCATCTAACTAATTTATTGATCATTTTATATTTTTGAGAAAATTTGGTGTTTTTATAAATTAACATCTGTAAATTGATTAGTGTAACAATTAAAAATAAAATATAACATGTGTGATAAATATTTTATTTGAAACTATATCATTGTGTCAAACATTTTACGTGAAATCTTATCGACATGTAAATGATTTAAAGAATTAAACTGTATAATATAATTTAAATACTTTTCTATTTTACTTTATGATAATTTTAATATAAATATATTTTTATTATTTTTTATTTTATCACCAACTAATTTGTTAAATACTTTCTTAATCTAAGAAAATTTAATTTTTATTCTGCACAAAAATATATATATTTATGGGATAGATGGAGTACATTGTTTCCAAAATATATCATGTTTCTCTTTATTAAATATTAATTCATATACAATAATTTTTTTGTTATTAAAGTTAATGTGATTCTGATTATTACTTCATATGAAAATATCTTATTTATTTCTCATTCAATACAAAAAAAATTATCTAACCCGTGCATTACACGGGTCACATATGCTAGTAATATAATATGAATAAAAAGCAATAAAAATGTTTAAAATATTATTTAGTAAAAAAGAGTGAGACAATAAAATATTTTGTGGCGGGATATGTTTGTGCAATAACAACAAAATCAATTAAGAATTTTGGTTTGTCATACATAGCTGACCCTGTATATATATATGTGTGTGAGAAAGAGAGCTATTTTTATATTTCTCTCTTTCTTGAAAACTATCAGCGTGTTTGGTGTCACGCGGGAGACTCCAAAACTAAGTTTCATCCAAAATGATGAGTGGTGGTCCTTTTGTCAAACCGAGTTTGGGTGGATGCCACCGGCACCCCAAACACACGCTATATAAGCAACGAGGCTTTCTCCATTCTCAAATTTAATGATGTATTTTTATTTTATTAACTATAAAAATAAAATCTCTACAAATTTTTCTCTTAAATTTTTTGGTTTATACCCACAGTATCTTAGGGAAAAAGAGACCCACAGACTAAGTCTCGTTCTCTTAGATGGAACATATTAACCGCTTGTACCCGACCTCGTGGTTAATTTCCCCCTTAAATAAGACACTTTTTTGGAACAAAATTAAAACAAAAATAAAGAACATTATCAAAATCACATATTGTTGCATGGATCACCGGAAAAAGAAATTCTTCTAGTAATGATGTAACAATTCTTATATTTATTATGTAACTTTAATCAAAGCTTTAACAGATATAAATTAATTGCCACAGTCACCACCAGGTCCTCCAAATTGGAGAGCATATCTAACATCTTTTCCTTGATATCCATAGTATTCAACCCCATAGCATTTAGGGACGTCACTGTACGTGTCTGTCAAATATATTTCTGGTTCATAAAATAGTCTTGATGCATTTTGATATGCAACCTTCCTAAAATAACATGCATGAACATAATTGTCATCGGGAAGATATCCTGAACCCATTGGAGGACTAGGATTGCCTGCAGGAGTCTTTGTTCTCCCACCCCATCCCACTTGATCAGCTGAGGTCATGTTGGAGAATAAAGACGCTGGAAAATATCCAACATTTTTGTTTGCCATGATCACCCACCAATTTTTTGTTATTGGGTCCTGGTCACATTTATAAACTTTTGTGAATATGATATTGCTAGCCTTAACACATCACAAACAAAATTTAATTTGTCGTTATATTTACTTAAGAATTTATGGTTAATAAGTTGGATAAATTTTAATCCAATATAATTCTTATATAGTCCAGTCTTCCTTTGATCATTTTTTTTTAGTTCCTTAGAGCATATTGGACAAATTAATTTTGATGAATAATTGCCTAAAAAATTATTTTTTCCAAATTAAATCAATCTAAACATGTTTTTAATGAAAATGATGTAGTAAGGGAATGACCTGTTGAAGAGAAATCGGCATCTCATACATTAATCCACCATAGACAGATGTGTTCACCACGGGTCCGCCAATGTGATATTGACTCTCAACTTGGACAAAACCCGGACATAGTACATTGTAGCATCCGGTCTTTTTAAAGTTATCTGACTGTCATTTATCAACACCACGTTATATTTTGAAGAAAAAAAATGAAACCTTGTGTTTTTTTATAGCTAATCTCAAATGTAAAATAAGACTCAAAGCAAAATTAAAAAGAATGACAAAAATGGAGTGTTTCTACAATATTGTAAGCAGCAAGAGATAGAAAAAAAATATAAATAATCAATTTCTTACCGTCCATAGTGAGAAAACATAAGTTGAATCATTGCCATATAATTCTGGAGATACCTGCCATCAATGTGTAGGATAAACTAGGTAGTGTTTTCAATATCATTAAATTGATTTAAATTAACAATTCATATTCATGCAGATTCTAGGATAAAAAAATTATCATAATTGGACAAAGTAAAACTCACATGCCATCCAACGACGATTTGATTAGTACCATCTCCCTGTCCATTTTTAACCCATACATGAGACGAGCTTTCTTGGTCCTTATAAACTCTTGGATTATAAATGCTATTAGTTCCACTAACTCCATAATACGGACGTCCGGGAATTGTTATAAGAGACACATTTGCAACCTACAGATTCAATAAATACACATAATTAATTAAAAATTGAAACACCAATGTGATTTAAATTAGAAATAAAGAAAGTTTGAAATTAAATTGTATATGAGAAAAACATACATGGATACCAGGACTATCTTGAGTTAGGATATGATTATTTAATAAAGACTTTGCTCGAACGATATCACTTTTTGTTATCCTCCGAATAGGGACTGTTCCTGTTGGACACATGTTGTTCTCTAGCCCAAATATAGGTTTGGTCGGTGAAGACTTCATGTTTGTTTTTTCAATTGTTCTTTGAAAGCTTGGTTTTCTCTGTAACAAATGAAAGAAAAAACAAACAGAGAAAATGGGAGTATGTTAAACAAATAAAGAAGGCTAAAATTTACCATTGGAAAAGTTGAATTACTGACAAATATTAGAGACGAAAAAAATAAAATTTGTCTTTAATTTTGTCTCTAAGTGTTAGAAACGCCGAAATTAGAGACCAATATCATTTTTTTGTCTCTAATTTTTATTAGTAATTCAACTTTTTCTATAATTAGTGATTTAATCACATAGAAAGTTGTTCTACCTGCAACTTATGATTCTTTAGTAAAGGATGGTCAAAAGCTGGCTGCTTGTTAATATCAACACAGTCAATTGTGTACCCAAACTTTGTCTATGGAAACCACCAAAAACAAAATTATTAAATCATATAGTGAAATCAAATTAAACCACCAATAAGCATATATTTTGTGTGTGTATGCATGCATACATACCTGAATACTCTTGACAGGAGACTTGTTAATGAGTTTCAGTTGCTTCTCCAACTCCATGTCTTCTTTCAATGTACTATGCATACCATCAACTCTATGGCTAGCACTACTAGTCACAAAAATTAGAACAAAGAAAAGTATATTGATCATTTTCACAATTCACTTGTTAAACAAAATAACTTGACGATCTATTGCAGTTTAGTATATTGCCTATTTATACATCGATGTTGCAAGACAAAATTATCTAATACATAATACAATAACTGATTAATGTAAAATATCTAAGATCATTAATATGAAGTAATTTTATATGCTGATTACCTATTTGAATCGAAAATGGAAAAAAAAAAAAATTCATTATTGGTGAATATATTCAATGATTCAACATTAAATTTCATGAGCGACTGAAAAAGGCAGGAATAACAAATTCATTGAATATCTTTTTAATAATTAAATTCATTCATTATTGACGAATATTTTCATTGGTTCAGCATTAAATTTCATGGGCAACTGAAAATGGAAGTTATTTCACCATTATTATTTACATTTTTAATGATTCACCATTGCTTTCCCAACTTTTTTTCAATGATTCACCATTGCTTTCCCAACTTTTTTACACATATATTAATACATATATATAGATGAGGATATATATTTCTAAATTGACTAATATTAAACTTATTGATAGAATATACTCCCTCCGGTCCAAAATATAAGCAACAAAAACACTTTTTTTTGTCTAAAATATAAGCAACATTCACCAATTTTAAATAAATTAAATGTTAGTTTTCCAATTATACCATTCATTTAATGCAATATTCATATTTACGAGAGGCACTAAAGAGGATATTTTTGGAAAAAAAATATAGAAACTAGTGAGTATTAATTAAGATTATCACATTTTCAAGGCATTCCTTGGTCTGTGTATTTTTATACTATGTTGCTTATATTTTGGACCAGAGATAGTAATATATTGGACGAGCATTGTACACAAAAACACATATATAGTGAAATTACAATTAACACATGATGATGAATATTTTACATAAAAACCATATTAAGATCTCAATTAGAAAACACAAATCGTAGTTTTTTTTTATAACAAGACATATTTAATTACAATTTCAAAATTTTTAATCATTATTATAATAATTGCAATATAATTATATTTTTTTATCAGTTATTACTTTCTAACCTAATTAATTTATTGAATATTCTCTTATCTCAAAGAAAAATTAATTTTTCAATTACCTCATTAGTTTAATTAAATTTAGGTTTAATTTCACTTTTGGTTCCTCCATTTTTCAATTGTACAAATTGGGTCCCTCATCTGTTCTCTATGTGCGAATCGGGTCCCTTTGTCGATATACTAATGTTTTTTTTTGCTTATGTGGCGGTGGTGCTGACTAGGAAATCACATGTGGCATCTTATGTGTCCAAATTTTTGACTTAGACAGGTGCTAAGCACGTGAGGAGTATTGTTGGTAGCCCTAATCGTCTTCTTCCTTTGCGACTTTGTTGTAGATAGGGATTCATAATCCAACGGCAAAAAATCGCTAAGTTAATAAATTGGACACGTAAGACGCAACCTGTGATTTCCTGCCACATGAGCAAAAAATATATTAGAAAACTTATAGAGGGACCCAAATGGCACAGGAAAAAAAGATAAGAGGCATAATTTGCACAATTAAAAATAGAGGAACTAAAATTGCACAACGGTGAAGTATAGCGGATTAAAAATACAATAAAGCCTTAAATTTAATTACATGGTAGAAAATTTTAAATTCAGATTTTGTTTTTCTTCTACACTTGCAAATCTCAAATTTAAATTTTTAACATTTTTGGCCAGATGATTAATATTCCTTAATATTGAATATTTTCTTTATCCGAGCAATTAATTATTTTACATATTAATCTGATTAATGTAGAAATTATATATGAAAGATAACATATGGAAACAAATATTTTACATGAAAGCACATACAAGAAAATTATGCTTAACATACATGAATGAAAATTTTATATATATAGAATGGCACTCGTGCAGTAGCACGAGTTGTGTTGATTTTTATGTATGCTCCAAAACTATTTATGTTATAAAATGGTATTTATTGAAAATTAAATATTAATTAAATTGGTTGGAGTAAAATAACTATTATGTATGTATGTTTTTGAAAGGGAAAAATATACCCTCCATTGTGCTATATGTAATACAACAATATCTAATAATAAAAAACTTCAATATCAATATATTAAATTCTAGTTTTGTATTGTGTTTTGGAGAGTATTTTCATCCATATGTAGCAATTGAAAATTGAGATTTCTTTTTGAGTATTTTCTTGACATTATTTTTGTAAAGTTGACAAATTAAAGTGAAATTAATTAAGTGTATAAAGAGAATATTTAAAACAAAAAAAATCGTCTAAAAACGTGAGATACATGTCCATATATATTATATCATGCTAATACACATCCAATTATATTATACTATCTCGTCATCTCATAACATTACTTCCTAAAATATGTACACAGAAATTTATATGGTGAAATATAATCAAATATTCTTTTTAACCATGTTATTGGTGTAAAATATCTCTGCTGGTTTTATGAGAACTTGCTTAAAGAATCTAAACCCAATGGCACTTGGATGAACGCAATGTTGGTGATCCAATATTTGTTTAATTAAAACTTCTTTACAATTGACGTCAATGGACGGTAATTAAATTCATTAAATTCATTTAATTTATAATATGATCCACTGGTTATATTCATTACCAACCAAAGAATTTGATTTAAATGCACTGATCAACCAATCAAAACTCACTCTGTGGCCACGTAATTTTAAAAATAATGTTATTGAATTAAATTAGAAAAAAACTCACTTTACCATCGATCCCTCTCTCTCTCTCTCTTCACCTCAGCGCCTCCTACCTCTGTGTTTCACTTCAACACATTATTGCAGGGCCCTGTAGATTTCCTTTCTATGTGAGTGAAGTGTGCAAGTTTTCCATTTTTCTTCTCCACCATTTCCCCTTTTCTCTCGATGCAAATGGGTGTGGAAGAGTATGTTTTTGGGCCTTACAAGAACCACCCATGTTTTCTCTTCTCCTTGGAAACAATGCCCATGGATTAACAGTTAAATTTTGAAGAAATGCAGCATTAAAACAAGAACATTGTATGAAAAAAAATACCAAAACAATGTATATTATGCTGTTCAAGTAAGGGTTTTACACTCCGCTACTAATCAATATCAATATATGTATAAAAAAGTCCCAAAACAAGACGGTGAGGGCTTGCCGTTGGTCGGAGACATGGGTCTTTTAATTTTACACAATGGGGGTTTTATATTTCTCTCTTTCTTGGAAAGTATATACACAATGGGGGTTTTCTCCCCTTTCAATAATGAATGTATTTTAATTTTATTTAACCATGAAAATAAAATCTCTTTAAATGTTTTTCCCAACATAAACAATTTTATGGGAAAAATTTAAAACAAAAATAAACAACATTATCAAAATCACACATTGTTGCATGGAACACTATAACATTCTTTTATTTTTTATTATGAAACTTCAATCCAAGCTTTATCAAAATATAAATTAATCGCCACAGTGACCACCGGGTCCTCCAAATTGGAGAGCATATCCAAGGCCTCTTCCTTCCTTCATCTCCATAATATTCAACCCCAAAGCAATCATTGACGTCACTAAACTTTTCTGTCAAATATACATCAGGATCATTATATTGTCTGGATTCATTCCGATATGCAACATTCCTAAAATAACACGCATGAATATAATTGTCATCGGGAAAGTATCCTGAACCCATTGGAGGACTAGGATTGCCTGCAGGAGTCTTTGTTCTCCCACCCCATCCCACTTGATTAGGTGCAGTCATATTGGAAAATAAAGCTGCTGGAAAATATCCAACAGTCTTATTTTCCATAAACACCCACCAATTTTTGCTTCTTGGGTCCTGCACACATCCATAAACTTTTGTGAATAAGATAATTGGTAGCCTTCACACGACACGGATAAGATTGATCATTATATTTACTTAAGAATTTATGGCTAATAAATTGAATAAATTTTAATCTCATTTAATTCGTTTATAGCCAGTCTTTATTTGAGCATTTTTTTTTGGATGAATTCCTTAGAGCATATTGGACAGTTTAACTTTGATAAAATAATTATCAAATTATTTTTTCCAAATTAAATCAATCTAAACATGTTTTTAATGAAAGCTATGTAGTAGGAGAATAACCTGTTCAAGAGAAACTGACATCTCATACATTAATCCACCATAGACAGATGTGTTCACCACGGGTCCACCGATGTGAAATTGACTCTCGATTTGGACAAAACCCGGACATAGTACGTTGTAGCACCCAGATTTCTTAAAATTATCTGACTGTCATTTATCAACATCACGTTATATTTTGAACAAATGAAACCTTGTGTTCTTTATAGTTAACCTCAAATGTAAATGTAAAATAAGATACAAGTCAAAATTAAAAATAATGCCAAAAATAATTAATTTAGTAAGAACAACTTTTTACAAACAAATGGAGTGTTCCTACATTGTAAGCAAGAAAAGATAGAAAAAATATAAATAAATATTTTCTTACCGTCCATAGTGAGAAAACATAAGTTGCATCATTGCCATATAATTCTGGAGATACCTGCCATCAATGTGTAGGATAAACTAGGTATTTTAAATATCATGAAATTGATTTAAATCAACAAGTCATATAAATGTAGATTCTAGGATAAAAATATTATTACTCCATAATAGAATAAAGTAAAACTCACATGCCATCCAACTACGATTTGATTAATACCATCTGCCTGTCCATTTTTAACCCATACATGAGACGAGCTTACTTGATCCATATACACTTTTGGATTATAAATGCTATTAATTCCACGAACTCCATAATACGTCTACCGGGAATTGTTATAGTCACATGCGCAAACTACAAATTCAACAGATACACATGACTAATTAAAAACTGAAACACCAATGTAATATAAACAAATAAGCTAATTAAGAATGTTTGAAATTCAATTGTATATGAGAAAACTTACATGGATACCAGGTTGATCTTGAGTCATGATATGATTATTTAATAAAGATTTGGCTCGAATGAGATCACTTTTTGTTATCCTCCGAATAGGGACTGATCCTATTGGACACTTGTCTTTCTCAAGCCCAAATATAGTTTTGGTTGGTGAAGATTCCATGCTTATTTTTCCAATTTTTCTTTGAAAGCTTGGTTTTCTCTACAACAAAGGAAAGAAAAACGAACATTGAAAATGGGAGTATGATCAAACAAAGAAAAAGAAGACTAAAATTGAACCACATGGGAAGTTGTTCTACCTGCAATTTATGATTCTTTAGTAAAGGATGGTCAAAAGCTGGTTGCTTGTTAATATCAACACAATCAATTATGTACCCAAACTTTGTCTATAAACCACCAAAATCAAACAAAAACAAAATTATTAAATTATGTATTGAGATCAAATTAAACCACCAATTAGTATATAGTGTGTGTATGCACACCTGAATACTCTTGATGGGAGACTTGTTAATAAGCTTTAGTTGTCTCTCCAACTCCATATCTTCTCTAAGTGTACGATGCATATCATCAACTCTATAGCTAATACTACTAGTCACCAAACACAGAACAAAGAAAAGTGTATTGATCATTTTCACTATTCACTTGTTAAACAAAATGACTTGATGATGCACGTATTGCAGTTCAGTATAGTGCCTATATATATATACATATATCGATGTTGCAAGACAAATGATATAATCCGATAATTGAATTAATGTAAAATATATATGGTCATAAATGTGAAGTAATTTCATATGCTGATTACTTATTTAATACAATTTTTCTTTACATATTTTGCTAAAACAATACTTAGGCAGATTAAAAAAATCGATGGCAAACTAGGCTTAAAAATAATAATAAATTAAATATTTGTATTCAGACAATTTCTTTCATATTTTATCAATAATGAAACTAAAAAATGATAAATATTTCAATTTTTTTAATCAAAACTTAATTTTGCAAAAACCTTTGAGTTGACTAGCTAGTTCATAGTTCTCGCCTCAAATAAGTTGAATAAACTTGATATCGGTTTGCATCGTCAATTTTTATAACAATAAAGCGGATCGATGATATGATATGATACATTGCCCGTTTTGGTTTATTTTTGTTTGGATTCTGGGCCATAATGTATATATAGATACCTAGCTAAATGGAGGAAACAAATAGAGTTGACAAAAATGAGGTACATAGAGGTAAAAGTATCTCCGCATTCAATCAAGTTCCAGTATTCATTACCCAAGGTCCGAGCATTTGTGCATGCTTTAATTGACTACTTCAATTTTAGTTTGTTGGTCGATATTAATTAATGTCTAAGATTTGGTTCCGACGCCTGTTTAAGTGTATCATTGTATTTTAGGTGAAAAATCAATAATTTGGGGAAGGGAGTGTTGAAGGAGAAGGGAGGAGAGGAGAGAGTTTATACCAATATTTTAGTTGTATAGATAGGAGAGAAGAATAGAGAAAACATTTTAAAGCCCTCCAAAACTCTCTAAAGTCCTCTCTTCTAGTACATTTTTAAAAATCTTTCAAGTTGGATAAACTCAAAAAATAAACATGCCAGGCACGAGATGTCTGTCTTCCCCTAGTGCAAAATAATTAAGAGGTGATTTTAAGTATTTGTAATTTTTGGACATACCTTTTTTTTTGCTTTAACCTTAAATGTTATAATTCTTTTTTGGTATATTCTTTTGTCAAATCTTTTGTATTTATAAATAATTGAAACTGATTAATGTAAGAGCATTTATTGGAAGAAGTCAACATTTATCTTGAGGTATTAGTCTCCACAGTTGCGTGTGGAGTATACCCCAAGTTTACCCAAAAAAGTAATTTTATACGAGATAACCTTTGCACAACAAATGATTAGTATTACCCAAAAAAAAACAAGTAAATAGCATTATAATCAAAGAAATGCATCAAACACTTATAAAGACTCCGACCGCGTCGTCCACGCTCCTATCTTGGTGGTGCCACTGTGCATCATTGTCGTGGCTGCGGCGGCGGCAGCGGCGGTGCTGTTTCAACTTATCATCTACCCCATTTTCTTGAAGTAGCTGCGGCCATCGCCTGCGCCCGGTGCGCTGGCACCTCTGTCGCTTGACGAGGAGCCGATGGCGGCACCTATAAAGTAGGGACATTTCTTCAAGATGTTGTGTCCCTTGTCTGACATGTCTCAGACAGCGACACTTCTTGGACAAACCTTGGACACGTGTCAGACACCCCTTTATGGTGTCACAATTAAAAAAAAAAATTGGGGCCCAGACAAGCCACGAGGATGAGCCAAAACCCACTATTGGCTAAACATCTCTCGGACACTCCTATTATTAAAAAATAAATAAAATATTTAAAAAAGTCAACTTATCTTGGGATCATTTTTGTAAAGATTACATGGTGAAATGATCCCTTTTAGCGTTAGTATTCCATTTGTAAGTGTCTTTATCATATGAAAATTGTAAAACATAACTTTGTTTTTAGAAGATAAATATATTAATCTTAATTCTATATTTATATTTTTGTCATGTTGATTATGTGTGTGTGCGTGCGCGGGCACGTGTGACTGCAAGTGCCCATGTGCGTGGGCATGCCGCGAAATTCTTTGGCTATGATTATGAAGACTCTAACTCCAGCGTCCGTGCTCTTGAATGGGTGGTGCCACAACTCATCGTCGTCATGACAGCAACGATGGTGGCAGCGTTTCACCTTATCATCTGCCCCATCTTCCTGAAGTGGCTGCGGTCACCGCCGGTGCCGGCTCCGGGAGCGGTGGCACATCTGCCACTTGACGAGGAAGAAACAGTGGCAGCGCCTCCTCCTCTTCCCCTCAATGACCCGTGAGCAAAAATGGCGTTCCCCTGCTTTCCTTTTGGTTGTTTACTGTATTTTTATTGACAAAAAAAAGTATATCGTTGTATTATTAAGAAAAATAAATTTTTTATTAAATTGGCTCATACATAAACGAACTGGGTCAGTCCAATCTGTAAAATTAACAGGCCTATATTTTGTGGCTCGCAACCGCCTTGCATGACCACAAGAACGATTTCTGGGTTTGCAGCTTCTTCGAGATTTGATAATAGGGTAGCATTGGTAAAGTGGTAAAATAGTTCAGGCCTAAAATATTTACATCATTTGACACAAAAGTATGAAATTATTATTACCCATAATTTATGGGTCAATTCATAATTTTTTTATCTTATTGGGGTCTAGTTTACAAATATGCATAACACATGTTTTACATGTGATTAGCAGGTAAAACCAAGTTGGTCTTCGGTAGACCAATCTATTATGGGTCTACCCTAAACGCCACCCATCTCCCACGGAGGTTATTAAACTTAAAACCTCATTCCCTTACTGCTATCAGAATTGCGTGTTGCAGAGGTGGTCGCCATTTCTGGCAACACCTCTGCTTTAAATTACGGCCGAGATGATGAAGTGATGAAGGTCAAGCAACGCATCGAGAAATGGCTAATCATCCTCCTACACCTGTGGCTACCGTGAAATTTCCCGGCTACGATTATGAAGACTCTGAGCGCAGCATCCGCGCTCCTGCCTGGGTGGTGCCACTACTCATCGTCGACGTGACGGCGGCGGCGGCGCTTGACCTTATCATCTACCCCATCTTCCTGAAGTGGCTGCGGTCACCGCGCGGCGGTGGCACCTTTGCCACTTGACGAGGAAGAACCAGTGGCAATACCTCGTCCTCCTCCCCTCAATGACCCGTGAGCAAAAATGGCGATCCCCTGCTTCCCTTTTGGTTGTTTACTGTACGTAGAGCTGTCAAAACGAGACAGCTCATGTGTAGCTTGTGTGGGAGAGAAAAACGGGCCGAGCCGAGTTGGCTCGATTTTTTCAAGGATTAAGAAATGCACAGCTTGGCTCAACCTACCACGGGTTGGTGGATTATGTGAGTTGACTCGTGGGCTGGCTCATGGGCTAAATCACTAAAAAAATAATAAAAAATCTAATTTTTTTATTTAAAATGCTAAAAAATAATAAAAAATACAAAAAAATAAAAAAGTATATGCAAAAAAAATTAAATGAAAAAATATTAAATATTAAGACTTTAATATGTTTTTGGTTCCTCTAAATATCGGCGTTTTGAATTTAGTCCCTCTAAAAAAAGTCAAAGTTTTTTGTTCCCTCAAGAAATCAATTTTTTGATTTAGGTCCCTCTTTTGCGTTGATCGCTGACATGGCACGCTGAGGTCCCTGTAAAAATGCTGACATGACTTACATACATTTGACGTGGCTTACATGCATTGCCACGTCAGCTGACACGTCATTCATAGTTATTTAGAGGGACTAAAATCAAAATTTAATATATTTAGAGGGACTAAAATCAAAATTTAATATATTTAGAAGGACCATGTGACATCAATCAGACCACCACCACCACCCACTCTCTCTCTCTCTCTCTCTCTCTCTCTCGTTTTCTCTCTCTCTCACCCCCACCAACAAGCACCCCCTCCTTCTTCTCCCTCCTCTCATGGCTCCCCACCACCACCACCACCACCACCACCCACACACACACACTCTCTCTCTCTCTCTCTCTCTCTCTCGTTTTCTCTCTCTCTCACCCCCACCAACAAGCACCCCCTCCTTCTTCTCCCTCCTCTCATGGCTCCCCACCACCACCACCCACTCTCTCTCTCTCGTTTTCTCTCTCCCCCCCATCCCCCACCACCACCACCACCTCCATCTTCCTTGAGCTTCTTTTGACTAATTGGATGACCTTGAAATAGATCATGGTTAAAGATGCATATAGGTGGTGGTGGTGGGGGGTGGTTGGGAGAGAGAGAGAGAGAGAGAAAACGAGAGAGAGAGAGGGTTGGTGGGTGGGTGGTGGCGGTGGTTTGGGGGGGAGAGAAAACGAGAGAGAGAGAGAGTGTGTGTGTGTGGGTAGTGGTGGTGGTGGTGGGGGTGGGGGGAAGAGAGAGAGAGTGGGTGGTGTTGGTGGGGTTGTGGGGAGAGAGAGAGAGAGAAAACAAGAGAGAGAGAGAGAGAGTGTGTGTGGTGGTCTAATTGATGTCACATGGTCCTTTTAAATATATTAAGTTTTGATTTTAGTCCCTCTAAATATTAAGTTTTGATTTTAGTCCCTCTGACGTGGCATTGCATGTAAGCCACGTCAGATGCATGTAAGCCATATCAGCATTTTTACAGGGACCTCAGTGTGCCATGTCAGCAGTCAACGCAAAAGAGGGACCTAAATCAAAAAATTGATTTCTTTGAGGGACAAAAAAACTTTGACTTTTTTTAAAGGGACTAAATTCAAAACGCCGATATTTAGAGGGACCAAAAACATGTTAAAGCCAAATATTAAATATTTTTATTTTTATTTTTTAATGTGGCTCGCGAGCCAGCTCGGCTAGTGATGGGCTGATCCGCTTCAGCTCGCGGGTTAAGTGAGTCGAGCCAAAAAGGCTCGGGGTTAAACGAGTCAGTTATTTAGTAACCTGTTTAACCCACGAGCCGAGCTGGCTTGCAAGCTGCGACTCATTTTGATTACTCTTTTTATATTCTTATTGAAAAAAAAAAGTATATTATTGTATTTTAGGTAAAAATCAATAATTTCAGTAAAAAAAAGAAGGTAAATCAATAATTTCCTGTTTCTTGTTTTTATCTACAACAAATATTCTACTTCATTTTAGTTGGTACTATTGTGTTAAGACTTAGGATAATGAATGTCAACGGTAAGTGTTGGGTTAACACGTTAGCGTGGTAAAATGTGGGTCAAGTTACTCAAAGTGTAGTGTAAAAATACCGACACAAGTGATAGCGTGGTAAAAAAAATCAACACATCTTTTTTTGGGTCTAAAAAAAAAATCAACACATCAAATTGCAGATGAAATCAAACTAAGATAAACGTTGATGCTCCCAGCACCCTCATTAGTTTATCCTTGCACCCACACTAGAATTTTTTTTAAATGAAATGACGGAAATATCCCGCCCTCCAAATCTCCTTCCCCCACCCTTCTTCCCCTGTTCCTCCTCTGCACACAGAAGTACTCCCCCTTTAAGCCTTTCATGAAATTAGACAAATTGAAACATCTGTTTGTGGATATAGTGTTTACATATTTATCACTGAGACAGAACAAGGCTTCAGAGATAATTTCATTAATTTGAGAAAAATCAATATTCTAGGCAACTAGAAGTGGTTCGTTTATGCTAGGTAGTCACTCACAGTTCGTGCTATGCTACTAGAAGTAGTTCGTTTGCTAAATATCGTGCTAATTCAAATTGCAGCCAAACCCCCCACAAGCTAAACGGTTCAAAATAATCAATTTGAAATGAATGAGTTTTGCATGTGACATACAATAATAGGAGTAGATGTTGGGTGTGAATTTCATTAGAAAGGGAAACCACTCAAAATATGACTTCCGGAAGATTCATTTCCTTAACGCATTTTTCAAACAAAAAATATGTTCCGGAAGTCAAATTTTTGCTTTCGATTCTACGGTATCCGTAACAGTAACCTTTACAAATAGTCTATAAGCTTCATAACGTCATTTAAGGAAATAGGGGCTAATCAACCTAGCAATCTCCTGACTATTGATTAACTCCTAAGTTATTTTGAGTAACTCCTAAGTTTTCTTGGAAAATGCAAATTATTGTTTGTCACGGTTATTTTCTAGCGAGACTCTTTGTGGAATATGTGAGGATTTTGGTGTATTTCAATTACTGCTTGTGTGATGTTGTGTAATAAAACTTGTGTGCAGGGCAATGGGAGTACCTTGGGTGCCACAAGGACTGCTACTTCAACAGTGGAGGGAGTGGTTCTGTACTTCTGTGCACAGGGGATGAATAGAGGGAAGAAGGGGTGGGGGAAAGATATTTGGAGGGAGGGATATTTCTCTCGTTTTATTTAGAATAAAAATCCTAGTGTGGGTGCAAGGATAAACTAACGTGGGTGTAGGGATCATCGGCCTAAGATAAATTGGGTTTAGCCCAAATCATAACAAACAAGTTAAAGAGAGCCCAAAAATAAAGGAAAAACGAACCAGTGAAGTGGTTATCGCCATTGCCGCATCAGCTTTTATTGGGCCTCTTTTGGCCTTGTTGTGGCCTTTTTTGCTTTGGGTCTGGCCCAGTTCGTTTTTGATTCAGATGACCAAAAAAGGTGGTTGCTGATTCTTAATGTGCAGATTTCAGTTTGACCAATTGGACCAAAAAAAAGTTTGACCAAAAAAATTTGGTGGCTAAAAAAAATGATCAAAAAAATTGTGGAGATTTCAGATTTGCATGAAATTTGTTTACCGATTATTAATTTTCGTCTAAGCTCCTCTTACGGTAGCACCCTCCACGCCACTACATCGCAGGTAATCTCTCTCTCTCTCTCTCTGGATCTGTTCAATTTCTGTTTCTAACTAGATATTCACACTCTCGTTCCCCCGTTTTTTCTTCCCTCCTTATCAATTTCTGTGTTTCGGCGCTTTCCTTTTTGCGAATCGCTTAATACGTTTTCTTCTGCCTATTTGTAACCAATTTTTCAATCGCAGTGATGTGAGCGTGGGGTTTGGGGGGGGGGGGCATAGATAGGTTTTTTGGGTATTATTGTTATTATTTGGTTCCTTCATTATGTAAATTGATTTTTGTATTTGGATCTTCATTAAGTGGGTTGTTATTGCACCTTGTACTGTTGCTTAAGTTTAAACCATGTCAATTTTACTTGGAAAATCATATATTTTTAGATTGTGATGAATCCTTAAGTCTATGGTTTCCATCTTGCTATCTGATTTGAGATTAACTGAATGTTTGGTTTGACTTGGTAGACCTAGAAAAACTATAGGCGAAACTATTAAAAATGATCTAGAGGTTAACGACTTCACTATAGACATGATTCATGATGGACAACTATGGCGTTGAGTAATCCATATAACCGACCCCACCTTAGTGGAATAAGGCTGCTTCTTGTTGTTTGGTTTGGCTTGGTTTCATTTGCAAAATGTTTACTTAAGGCTGGCTGTTTAAACAGTGTATGTGTTGGTTGATTGCAGAAACATGCCTGCTCAAAAGGTCGAAACGGGTCATCAAGACACGGTTCATGATGTTGCAATGGATTACTATGGCAAATGGCTGGCTACAGCCTCTTCTGATCACACCATCAAGATAATTGGGGTGAGCAACGCAGCCTCTCAGCACCTAGCAACTCTTACTGGTCACCAAGGACCTGTTTGGCAGGTAGCATGGGCTCACCCTAAATTCGGTTCTCTATTCGCCTCGTGTTCCTATGACGGGCGTGTCATTCTGTGGAAGGAGGGTAACCAAAACGAATGGACCCAAGCTCATGTCTTTGATGACCACAAGTCATCTGTTAATTCAGTTGCTTGGGCACCCCACGAGTTGGGTCTTTGCTTGGCTTGTGGCTCGTCGGATGGGAATATCTCGGTTTTCACCGCGAGAGCAGATGGTGGCTGGGACACTTCAAGGATTGACCAAGCTCACCCTGTTGGTGTCACTTCCGTGTCATGGGCTCCCTCCACCGCACCCGGCGCTCTCGTTGGTTCTGGCCTGCTTGATCCTGTACAGAAGCTGTGCTCCGGTGGTTGTGATAACACCGTGAAGGTATGGAAGCTCAACAATGGGCTATGGAAGATGGACTGCTTCCCTGCCCTTCAGATGCATACAGATTGGGTTCGAGATGTCGCTTGGGCACCCAATTTAGGACTTCCCAAGTCAACTATTGCAAGTGCTTCACAGGATGGTAAAGTGATTATATGGACTGTGGCCAAGGAGGGGGATCAATGGGAAGGCAAGATTTTGAATGATTTCAAGACCCCTGTTTGGAGAGTTTCATGGTCATTGACTGGAAACATATTGGCAGTGGCTGATGGGAACAACAATGTTACATTATGGAAGGAAGCAGTAGATGGGGAGTGGCAACAGGTGACAACTGTGGAACCATAGAATCTGATATTTGATATCTTGCTTATCAAGTTGAGATTATGGCTAGAAATTTCTTTTAAAAATATAGTTGACATGTTGTTTCTTTGCATGTTATACAGTCTAGCAATTGTGCTTCGTGATGCCCTTAGTTGAACTTTGTGATCTATTTAAAGTGCATTCTCTGCTTGCAAGAATGAAGTTGAATAGCCTGAGGGGTTTTTCTTTCCTTTATACATCAGGAAGATGTTTTTCAAGTATATAGTGTAACATTTCATTAGATTTTTGGATATCTATCATGTGAGTTGCTTAAGTTTATGGCCATTGCATCTAATTTTTGGACACATGATTTATATTTTTTAAGTTCTAACCACTGGTGCATATTTGGGAAGGGTTCATGTCTTTAGGATAAGACTCCTCTAAGTGAAAAGGTGTATGTCTTCCCTTTGGGTTAATATTATGATGTACCTTGAATTAAAGTAACGGCAGATACATCCTTACTCCTTCACTTCAGAGACAAACTCGTTTTAGAGGAGTTTTATGGTATCTTAATCCTGCAATTAATTCAGTCAGTACTTCATATTCATAATGCTTGTGGGTCTCTCTAAATGTCTGTGTTCTTGGGATTGAGTTTGCTTAATGGTCTGTGAATGGTTTACTCTTGTCAAACATGAATTAAATGGGAACCATATAACGAAAGAGTGATGATATTTATATAAACTTACTTTCACTTACACATATACAAGTCATTGCATCTAATCGTAACTTTTTTGAATGGTTCAAATTGTGCGTATATATACCTCACGTAACCAAATTTGTCTCATTTTCTATCATGGGAGCCGAACTTATTTTCACCATCCAATGGGATTCATGTGATAAGCACCTACGTTTCTCTTGTTTTTCTTTCAGAATGAACACTGGTCGTTCATTCTTCCTTTAGGTAATAAGAACCGTGTTTGGCAAAGTAACAAGCATGCAACAAGTATAACGCACTAGATATAAATTGCCAGATTACGGAAATTATGACAAAAATAAGTGTTCCACGCCTCCATCCCTTTGTTAATCCAAAATTTATTTTACGATACATAAGCGATGGCCGAGTAATCCCACAATTTTACATTTTCGTCGTATTAATTCCTTGCAATTAAAATTATTTATAACTAAAAAAACTATTTGCAAATATATATATATATATTTATCAAAAATCTATGACTTTGAGTTCTCCATTGTACTGAGGGTTATGTAGTGATATCCTATAAGTTAAAATAATTTTTCAATGATTTTGTTTTCTTTGTAAATACTTATATTTATTTTAATCTATCTTGTTTATTATTGATAAAAAAATATCTATATTTTTTATTTTATTGTAGTTTTATTTTTTATTTTTACTTTATGTTAAAGGGTAAAGCAAATATTTTGAAATTTATTAATAATTAACACAATGAACTAAAAATAACCATTTTTTAACACCCAAAAAAAACCATTTTCACCCGGGGGCTCAGTCCACCATCTCTTTGCTAATGAGCTACGTTTAATCAACAACTTACTAGACAGGGAGTGGACGGTGCATATTCATCATACTTTTCGCGAAGGCAATCAAGCAACTGATCACCTTGCCAAGCTTGGTTCTTCTGTGGACGCGCCCTTTGTCATCATTCGCTACCCCCGCTCATTTGATGGGACCTTTGCTTCTTGCCGATGCTATGAGAGTTCTTTCCCTCGTGTTTGAGCTAGCCTGAAGGGCTGTTTTTTGGCTTTTTTTTTTTTTTTGTTTTCCTTTTCTCTCTTGTAACAAAAAAAAAATGGATGTATCATGAGTGGAGTGAAAATAAGTTTTCATCGTTGTGCACAAGTCTGAATTTCCCTCCAACATAAACATCAACACCAACAGACTCCTAAAGACTATATACTTTTGTCAAGACCAACTTTCAAAATAAAATATTTTTTGATTTTTCTATTCTATAATAAAAATTAGTGAAGATTGCATTGATTTTTCTTATTATATTTCATTTCTTAATTGCGATGCCTTCCGAATACGTTGTGATATTTGTGTAATATACGTAAATGCGGCACTTATTTTGATTCCGTGATGCACTAAAGAAATAAATTTTGGAAGATCAATTGCGTAGGTGTACCAATTCTATAATAATATTTTCTGCGTCTCAATTGTCTCTCGCATTCTTGTTTTTTATGACTAGATCATGCGTCTTGAAATAGGAATAACTATGTCCCCCAACTTTCACTATTTGAGCATGAGTCACATAGGCTTCAAAATCCTCTCCGTCACAAATTGGCATCCTTTTTATTTCTTTTCTATTTTTTTTATTACTATAATTTTGGAAAAACAAGTGGAATAAATGTGAAATATACATAATAGAGAGTGTCATTTATTCCATTTATTTTTTCAAAAAAATAGTAATAAAAAATAGAGAGAATCTCAACTCTTGCGTGATAGGTTGCATCTATTTTTTCTATCTACAAAACTCGAATCTGAGACTTTGCTTAAAAGAAACCATGCTCCTAATCACTTTGATCAACGGGTGTTGGTGGATAGGTTTTAACAATTGACGACAAGGCACCCTTAGTTGCCTCTTTTAACAAGTTAAAATAAATGCAATTATGCAACACACAGAGGCCGTCACGGATAACATGTTTGTGGACCAAAAATCTCATGGCTAGCGTCAACTCCTTCCTTCGCCACCGTTCACAACACTTCCCACTTGCCCCCACCCTAAATTCGGAGGTAAGACTACAGTGGATGAAACAAGATAACACCGTTGTTTAACCTTGAGAAATAAATAAATATAAAAAAAAAATACCCACAACTATGAGGGTGGTCCAAGTCTTTACTCGCTATTAAGAAATTAAGGTACCTACTCTTGCCTCTAATTAATCACAATATCACAAGACCCGTTTTTGGAAATCCGAATTTAAAGAATGAATCAAAGATGGGTAGGTAGACATCAAAAGGTATCGTTCCATCTAATAACAATAATTTTATTACCATCTTTTGTTTTAGGTAAAAATAATAAACTTGGATTATAAGCCTAGTCAAAATTTTAATGTGTTTATAAAGAAATTAAATTTGCAATCATCTAGGATAGCTTCAGTGGACATACAATCACAAGGCATAAATATGAGGAATATGATAGGCATCACACGATTATTGTTTGTTTCCTTTGTGGCTTGAATATTAAAAGTTATTATTATTATTATTATTAACAATCGAAAGGGAGAAGGATGATATGTTGGGAACTTACTTAGAACTCACTAATTCGTGTTTCCCAAAATTTTCAGCTAACAAGTTGTGTGTCAATAAGAGGTCGCATTTTTTGTGTGTCGTTCAATCAATCTAATTGAGAAAGAAAGGTGTTGGTTGCGTGTGAATGCATGAATGGTTAGGCTGCAACATGGGAAGTGGATACAGGCCTTAATCAGGATAGTGTTTTTACGCTTAGTTGCATTGCAGGCCTATGAATCAATGGGGTCACTTCAATTCAAACGGAGAACGTGTTTTTGGTTAAGTTGGCGTTAGTTGCTTGCTGCGTTGACTTTTCAATAATAATCCCAAACATCTTAAAATCGCGTTTTACAATTTTGCTGTTCAATGAAAACAAAAACAGGAACCTATCATTTCAGTGAGTGGGGGGTAGGAAAATGCCAGGAACCCCAAATTCCTTTCACGCCAAACACCTTCTCCTAACAATTCAGCACCTTCCTCTTTGTGGACTTTCTATTCAGCATTCAAATACAAGCCACGAATTTACGCAGAACAAAAAGTAAACAAAGATATGAAGGAAACGTTTGGATGATTAGTTTAATTAAGTATTTATTCAAATATTTATATTTATATAAATACATATGTATAAACTATTTTTACAATTGCATATCTTATAGAGATAAACCTTACATAGTTATAAACTATTTCTATAAGCTACAGCTAAAAGGTACAAAAATAAACTATTTCAAACCCAATTTAACACATTACATAAGTGTGTTTGATTATATGTTGATACGAAACTTTAGGTCCTTCAGGTAAAAAGTTAATTCGGTCAGCTTAACGAACGATTTATCAATGACGAAGTTGGAGTGTAATATGGATACCTTTCTTGCACATGCACAATGGAATTTAGTTACGACACTACAAATCATTAATTGTAAGAAGAAAGACGCAACAAAAAGAAAACGGAAAACCATTTCTCTCCGTCCAATCATTCACACACAAGATCAAAATAACCCACGCTGCCAAAACAGCTCGAGTGCCATAGAAGGCAAAATGATAGTTTTTTTTTTTCTTTTCTAATTTCTACTTGCAATTGCTCCCAAAATAAGAAAAGGTGGAAGGAAATGAATCATGATCACCATCTACATCCCTTGCGGAACAAAGTTTCTTTGGAAGCCGTCACGGTTAGCTTTAGCGTTAAGGTCAAAAAGAAAAACCTTCAAAAAAGGAAAGAAAAAAAAAAGAGAGAATAAAATCCTATATATGGTATAGGAAAAGCTATGTTTTTCCTTTATCATCTAGCGAATAGCGATTAAAACCAAGATCATTTGAATTCAATTCGGTGTCTAAACATTAGAACACCGGAAATTCAGCAAAGTGAAAAAGATCCAAACCAAAAATAGAAACTTATTTTCCAAAAACAAAAATTAAAACGAAGACTCAGCACGGGAAAGTGAAGAATGAAGAATCTAACTTCGTTAGAGCAACACTTGATTTCTTAACTAGAGTATTATACATTCAGACAGAAGAAGGATCAATGGGAGATAAAGTGTGAGCAATGCAAAGTGCAAACTTCATAAAAAAAAACCACATTGGATCCTCACAACAAACCCCTATCCTTAAATTCATCTTTCATCAAACAGATCATACTTACTTACCCCTTCTTTTTTTTCAATAAAATTAAAAAAAAATGGTTCATAACGTAATAATCATAGTAGTCTTATCCTCTCACAGAACAAAGATCATATTACCATAATCTTATATCTGATCATCATTTTCATTTTTTTTTTCCGCACCGCATAGCAAAATAAAAAATAAAAATTGACAAGAATAGAAGTCGAGAGAGAGAAAAAAAATTAGAAATTAAAAATCATGTCTTGTGGATGATGAAGATCAAAGGCAGAGCGCAGTGCAGCGAAGATCAGAGTTGTCGTCACCGGCAGAAGCAGCAGCCACGTCAGCATCATCGAACGGCAGTGCGTTTAGATCGAAAGGCAAAGGGGGTCTAAACGACGAGTTAACGATGTTGTTATCGCCGTCATCGTCAACGACGGAGGAAGAGGAGTCGCAGTCGCTGCGGCAGTCTTCAGGGACGAGTGGCGGCGTGCGAGGGTAGCGCCGAGCGGGTGTTGGCAAAAACGACGGCGTTTGAGGTTTAGTTGAGGGAGGGCGGGGCCCACTGAAGGATTCAACGGTGCTACTCATGCCACTGGAGGTAGGTCTCTGAGGTTGTTGTTGTTGTTGGAAACCGTAGAGAAACGGATCGGAGTTGTTATTGTTGTTGGTATTGTGAGGGTGGTAACAGAAAGGGGAGAGAGGGAAATTGGTCTTAGCCTTAGGTCCACGGAGTGTTCGTGCGGCTGCGTCGTAGGCTCGAGCAGCTTCCTCGGCGGAATCGAATGTTCCAAGCCACACCCTCGCTTTCTTCAATGGATCCCTTATCTCCGCCGCAAATCTCCCCCACGGTCTCTTCCTCACTCCCCTGTAACGTGGCTCTTTTATTGCTACCGCCGATCCGTTCACTTCCTCCGCCGCCGCCGCAGCACCTCCTCTTCCCCTCTTCATCTCGACGAGAACAGAACCAATCTATACACAAAGGGTGTTTGAGAAATGAATGGGAAAGTGAAACCCAGATTCAAAGGTGTGTTTTTTTTTTGGATCCTCAAGGAGACATTTTGATGGGGTTTATTTGAGGACACGGATGATGATGAGGTAGGATAAGATGGTGAGGAAGATTGAGGGAAAGAGAATGAGAGAGAGAGAGAGAGAGGCAGCACCTCCTTCTCTTCTTCTGCTGCTCCTCCAACTACACACACATAAAATTATATTAATAATAAAAAAAATGGATTAGAGTGTTGTGTTGGCTTCTTTCCTCTCTTTGGGTTTTCTTCTCTGCCTCTGTCTCTCTTCAATGCCTTTTCTTTTCTTTTCCTATTTTATTTTTATTTTTTGCTTTTTTTTCTTCCATTTCTTCACCTTTCTGCCTTCCTTTTCAAACCGACCTCTTGGCTCTCGCCTTGCTTTCTCTTATCACTCACTCCTTTATGTTTTTTATTATTATTATTATTATTATTAATAGTTTCTTCAAATTTTTTTGACCCGTTTTATTTGTTATTTTTTCCTATTTAAGAAGATTTTGAGTTTAATGGGTTATTTGTGTAATGGCGAGAAGGCCCTTGTGGTTACTTGTGTGGAGGTAAATTTTGCATTCCTTTGGTTGGTGTACTTTTGATTTGGTGAGGTCCCTTTCATGATATCATGCCTCCCTGCCCTATTTTTATTTTTATTTTATTTTTGCCTGCTTTTTCAGTGGGCACACACCGGGTGGTAAAATGCACAGATGATCTTATCTTTATCTTAAATCTTAATAAATAAATTTTGGAGAGATTCTACGCCAAATTCTAATAATCCATAAATTTTCGTTTTTCAAAAAATATGGTTGTATTTATTTTGTGTCCATTCCTTTCAAATAATGCGGCTGGGAGAGGACGATCATGACTGTGTTTTTATGCGTGAGTGACATTCATAGCCGGCGAAATATTTGTTGTTTTATTTTGTATTTTGCATCAATAGAAACTTTATTAATCGGTGGTATTAACTGTGAATCAACTTTTTTTTTAAAATAAACAGCTGTTTAATAATAACATGTTTTCTAACACTTTTTTTTGTTGCTACTAACCTATTTTTTAACACTATATCTATCTATATATTTGTACAAATTATTAAGCTTACCGTAACAAGAACGAAAAACAGTCGATAAAACCAAAAAAAAACTAGACATAAAATGCCCAACTGTTTTTTTAAATAACTGTTTTTATATTTGTTTGTTTTCAAAACTTATTTTTGTTTTCATATTTTAAAATAATAATAAGAATAAGTCTAGAGCTGTTTTTATTCTTATTTTGATTTTTATTTATATTTCTTTTATCACCTCTCGACACCTTTTATAGCTACTATTGTCGATGCTACTATCCAATGTCCCATTGTCCTCTACCACCTAACCCCTTATTTTCAAGACAAGTTCTCAAGATAAAATTATTAAATGGATTTTTTTCTAACTTCTAAAATTATCTTAAAATTAATATTACTAAATATATTTTCTTTTATTCAACAAAATAGTTTTTTAAATTGTTCTATATAATAGTTTTAAAAATAAGAAAACAAAAAAAAACAAATATACGCTAAATTTTTTAAAAAGGTGTTAATGGTCTCCATTTTGAATTCAAGTAAAAATTTCAATTTTAATATTCCCCAATTATGATATTGGGAAGTTTAGGATCACAATATTTTAAAAATTGTAAAATTGCTTATAGAGCCTATACTTGCCGACGTGGCTGAGTAACTTAATTACGTAAAAAACATATAATTCTCTTTCTTTAAAAAATAATAAGACTAAAAACGGTGTAATTTTCATCGTCTTCACTCTTCATCTTATATTTATAAATTTAAAAATAAGTTCAAATTTTGCCCTACGTACAATATTAAACTTGGTTTTAAAAACGTTTGCATGATAAATACTCCATATAGAGTAAAACATTACAGACAATAAGTCAATATTTATCAAAGTTGGAAGATTTAAAAAGGAAAGAAAGAGAGAATAATACCACACCATGTTAACTACGTTCACTCGTTTCACATGACCCCATTAATGCCCTTTTGCTTTCTATTTTCTGTTCCTTACTATTCCCTCCAATACACATCCTTGAAGCTTTAAGCTTTTTTTTTGTCCAAATATCAAGTATATTAAATAAGGGCCAAGCCCACGGAATATACAGGCCAACAGGCCAAGCTACAACTAGCTCAAAGCCAGATAGGCAATAACACAAATTAACCAGAAAGCATAGTTATGTTCTGACTAAGTCCCAAAGGACAACAACATAACCAAACAAGCTACAAACCACAAACAAAACAGATAACACACACCCAAAACCACACCGAACAAACAAACGTAGCAAACCAATGACATCAAAAAACTATGTGTTGGGTCGGGTTTTTTTGGGGCACTCAATTCCTTCTGCCTCACCAATATGCCTGCATGCCAAAGTTCCAGAGCCCAACTCCAAGCCGGACAGGGACGGCAGAGGCCAAAGCTTGTTGGATGACATGGAGTTACATGGGCACCAGAGGAGGTAAGCTAGACGAGACGGAGACGACAATGGAGCCAGAGACGAGCGTCGGCGAGGACGAAAAGCAGGAAACGACAAACGAAAACACCCCAACAACAACAACAAAGAACAAAACCACCGAAAACAACTAACGAACAACAGCAACAACAAAAACAAACTAAACATACCAAACAACCACCCAAACAGGGACCACTAGACAAAAACGGCTGGACCATCGAGAACCTCCATGGACAGCCAAAGCCAACACCGACACCACCACCCAGGACCCACAGATAAGCCCACCCGAGCAGCAGAAGGAGTCGTCATCGCCCTCCAAACACGGCCGGCTCACGTCTGAACCAAAGCGCTAAGGTGTCACCCTTCAAACCCGTCGCAGAGGAGCTTTATCGGTCGCCTGAGACATGGCTGCGACAAGGCGAGCTGTGGAGGCCGAAAAGCCAAAGAGACCGAACAGGGGGCTTTGGATTTGACAGGAAGCAACTCATAGGGGTGAGGCAGCGGTGTCTTTAAGATTAGGGTTTTTTGAAGCTTCAAGCTTTCAATGATGCAAAATGATCTCCTCAGTCTCGGTTTTGAATCTGAGGATGGATAATTCAATTTAGGCCCAAACTCACATCACATGCTTAAACCCACATGCTTGATCCAATAATGCAAATTAATGCTTAACCCCAACATTCTTCTCTACCTTATCATATTTTTGTTTTAAAAAAAAATAGTACATCATGTCATCAATTCATTCTCATTTTTTATTTTTCTTACGAAGCGCGCATGGCAGTTGCTGCCGCTAGGGAAACGCAATCCTCTCCTCCCTTGTTCCAAATCGCAGGTGATGTCCAATCCTTTCCTTTCTTTCCTCTGTCACACGCTTTTCCCTTTTCTCTATTTGTTGTGTTGATTGATGCGCGGAAAAATGGTGTACCCGCGCAATTTCTTATGCAACATCTTCATTCATGCTCACCCACCAAAAAAAAAAATCTTCATTCATGCTTAGTCATCAAAAAAAAATCTTCATTCATGCTTATCTATCCAATGGGCAATGGCTGGTCGGTTACGCTTTTATTATTCCTGTCACACCACCATCCACTAACACCAAGACAAGCCCAAATTCCTTTTACATTTAAGAACTAAAATTATTTTATAATTATAATTAAAGAGAAAATTCTTAACGGAAGAGATGCAAAAGCTTCTCAAGTTAGCTCTTATAAAAACTGTTTTTTTGTTCTTTTACTTTTTCTTCACTAACAAAAATTACCCATTTTAAAAAACTTTTAAGAGATATGTTTAATCCCATTTCTCCTTTTTTTAAGAAAAGAGAAGATATTAAAATCTCAATCAAAGTACCGAAATCACTGACATTTATAATGTTTATAATAGTTAAATTATGTATACCTCTCTAATAATTTTAATGTTTTATTTTTTATATTCAATTTAATCTTTTCAGATTTTATATAATGTAGATATATTTGTTTTTTTTTTCTGGTCATTGATATATTTATTTATATAATACACGAAATACTTTAGCTGGCAATCATATTTTTTTGTCAACGCTGGCAATCATTTTTTCTTTTTTTTGTGTTGGAAGGCAATTTTTTTCTTTTTTCTCTTTTGATCAAATGTGAGATATATTGAAAAAGGCACAAAGCCCAAACATTATACAAAAAGAACCATGAATATATAGGTCTAGAACATATATGCAATAGCTAACCTATATATAATAAACTAAGTTATGCTCTGGACGAGTCTAAACAGCTCCCAACTACCCAACTAACAACAAACGAAAACAAAAAAAACCACACAAAAGACAACAAATAGAAACAAACCCAGAAACACAAAGTCCTAGCACACCACATACATGAAAAGGATACACTTAAGAGAGTTGGGACAGAGAGCAAAAGCAGACAAAGAAGAACAGAGGCACCGAGAAGCCCCTAAAAGACAGAAAAAACAGAGAGACAACACAACACCCAATCATTTTTTTTATTGCAACACAATTTACACTGGCCCTAGGTCTGTTAGCACCTTGCCTTTTTTTTGTCATCTTTTGGGGGGGGGGGGGGGTGGAGTGGGTGGGGATCGATCCCCTACCCTTACACAAACAACTCCCAGCACTTACCACTTGTGCTACATGGGGGAGTTCACCTTGCCTTGTTTGCATTGCTGTTGTGTTTGTTTTGTTATTGTTAGCCTCAATGATTTGTAGCTGGGCTGTTTGGCCCTGGGCTCTGCCTAATTTGGATAATGAAATCCTTCGACCAAAAACCAAAGTTAAGATAAAATAAAATGTTGGGCTTCATTGGCTCCAAAAAGGGAATGTTGGGTTTCAACTTTCAACTAACAACTTGAAAACGATGGTGCCACAGAAGCCCACGTGCCAGTGGGATTTGGTTAAATACCGTTGTAACTTGTAATTACTTTTCACTTTCGGCTTTGAAAGAAGCCCATCTCTTTATACAGGTAATAAAATATGACGAGTAATATCATGATGTATCCCTGTTAATACAAAATTTTCCAAAAATCCAAGTAATATCATTCGAATCCAAAAATCCTCTTAAATAATCCCCTGTGAATTTTAATTGGTTATGATCATGACGTATTTCAAAATCAAATTTCTATTAAAATTATTTCTGTCTATCCCTCTATGTAGCCAATCCACTTAATGTGAACAAAAAAATTGATTGTTGTTTTATTTGTATACTTTAGAGACATTCATTTTGCAACAGCTTTCCCCCGCCCAAAAAATAAGAAGGATGGCATACCATAAAAAATATTTTAATTACAATAATAAGCACCGGTCATCCTTTTAAAGATGATTAAAGAATAAATAGTAAAATAAATAATAAAAGACACCTAAAAACACATAAGTGATGAAATATATGAAGAAATCAAGACTCTGATCAGATCGGGATAGAAGATTAAAGTGGGAAAGTACTGCATCAAGCCACATTTTATTTTCAGATTGTGATGGGAGAATTATATTGGAAATAATTCCGTCTTTGTTCAATTTTCTCCTTTGGGTATTAATGATAACGAGGAGATTAAACTTTTACCAACTACCTAATTCTCTGTGGCTGATTTTTGATGACCTGAAACTAATTCTTTCTAGATTACAATAGCTGATGTAAATCAAGGATTCAACCTCGTTGGCATTTTGTATCTGAGTAAGTATATGATGGAAGTTTTTGTCTCTTGGTTTTCGAAATTGACAACATCATGAACATGGTGGATATGCACCAACTAAAAATATGCTCTTTCAAAGGCAACCTATCAATTTCTTTCGTGACTAGTTTAATTATATCCATAGATATTGATCTTTATGTTAATGGCTGGTAGAGAGTGTGATTTATAGTAGACTCAACTATCACCGTTTGTTCTGTGTACGGCCGTATA
Source organism: Glycyrrhiza uralensis (assembly GCA_030159175.1). Lineage (NCBI taxonomy): Eukaryota > Viridiplantae > Streptophyta > Magnoliopsida > Fabales > Fabaceae > Glycyrrhiza > Glycyrrhiza uralensis. The sequence goes on from BRZY01000006.1 coordinate 1,484,417, forward strand.
GTCCAACAAAGTTTGTATCATTGTATACTTAAATAAATAGAAGCATACGAGATTGATAGCGAGTAATTTAGCTACATCATCTTGCAAAGCAACTAGATGATTTTAAAAGGAAACTAAAGAAAGAAGAAATCGAATCTTCAATAAAACGTAAAGAAGAAACAAAAACTCTTCAAGTAATGAATTCTATAATCTTCTTCATTATAACATAAATATGGATAATTACAAACAAATTAGTCAAATTAAGAAACCGATATATAGTCCTCCTGGCTCCTGACCTAACTTAACTACTCATGAATTTTATTACAATCGCAAAGAAGCAATAAAAATGGCATAGTCCAAGTAACGCATGTTTCTCATCGCCTAAACGCGTGTGGAAAATATCCCACTAAATCCCAAGCAGATCCAAAATGTAATTATGCAGCACTCCATTTCCGTCCATTCAGTATCCCGTGGGGAATTCGCAATTCCCATACTCTGCAAACACAGATTCACAAAAAACACGGTTTTAATTAGCACTACAAAAAAATTACTCCACTAATTAAACCCTCCACTCGTGCGAGTTTTTATGCATATAGATAATAATAATGACAAAATTAACAATATTCCACGTCATAAAAAAGAAGGCAAGCACTATGCAGAGTTATAATGAGGTAATCAATGAGACAACTTACTAGGAGGCTGAGTGACGACATAAGCGGCCCCACCAAAATCGCACGTGCCAGTGGCACGTGACTTCTTCTGATAGTAACTGTTGAAAGCGTAGGAAGCGTGCGCCTCCAACGTGTTGGGACTGTAACACGTGGCACCCGGCTGAATGGCAGTGCAATCAGCCCCACCCTCACCACAAGCGTAATCAAGCGCAGCCTGAAGCTTCTCCTCAGAGGAACCGCCACTCGCCACGCACCACGTCTGGCCACGGCGCGCCGGCACCGGAACCTGACTCTTCCCAACGCCGGAATCCGCCGCCGACTGATTGAGCCCAGCAACCGTCAGCGGAATATCATAAACCTTCTTCTCACTCGGGTAGAAAAGCCCGTAGTTCCTCTCTGATGTGGGACCCGGTTTCTGGTTCTCGTTGAAGAGCGCGAATAAAAACACGTTGAGTGGGTCCTTGGGTCTCAAGGGGGTCCCACTCCCACTCAACACGCGCCTAACCAAATTCCCATTATACGACGCCGCATTGTCTTGCCCTGCTCCAATCTCGTTAGAGTCCCCTTGCGAGGGCCAACCCGTCTCCGAAACGGTTATCTTAACGTCGTCGTATTGGAGTGCTGACGTGGCAGCAAAAACGGCGTCGAGTTGGGCGTCAAATAGGTTGGTGTATTTCAAACCGTTACCGGAATCCACGACTCCAGGGTTGTCCTTAAAGAGCGCGTAATCCAATGAGATCGTGTCGGAGTTAGCGGCGTAAGCGAAGAACGGGTAAGCGTTCACCATGAGGTACGAACCGGTTTGGCGGAGGAACTCCAGCATCGGTTTAATAACTGGTTCGACAAGTTCGGTTTTGAACGAACCGGATGACGTGGGGTACGAGGATTGCAAAGCGGAGAGTGCGATTGGGGAGGAGATTTTAATGGCGGTGTCGAGGTTTTGCTTCGCCAGCGAGGCGTGCACGTTCTTCATGGCGGGTACGAGGAACTTGGTGGTGTTTTTGGGGTCCACGAAGACCTCGTTTCCGACGGCGATGGCTTCGATTTGTGTGGCAGGGTAGTAGCTTGAGATGTTTGCTTTGACCCACGCGTCGGTGAGGGACTGGTCGGTGGACGCGGCGGAGAGAAGCTCGTTGGGCATGGCGACGACGACCTTGATGTTTGAGTTTGCGAGCGCGGTTAGCACGGAGGCGTCGGTGTCGTAGAGCTTCACGCGGTTGATACCCTGAGCCTTCAGAAGCTCCACCACCTTCGACGGTGTCGGTAAATCGTTCGCCACCCTTCCGTAGTTTATTCCGATAGACCCTGCTTCTGCAAATGAATCAATTAGCTGAGCCATTAATTTAATTAATTAAGAGCAAAAAAAAAAGAAACAAGAATTATTTTTGGGGAGATGTTTTTACCTGATGAGGAAGCAGAGAGTGAGATGAACATGAGGAAGAAGAAGGAGAATGCGAGAGAAGAAGCCATGCTCTGTTTCTGATAGAAGAAGCAGAGCATGCAGAACAGAGAGAGAATAGGATCAGTTATTTTTCTTTTCTGAGGAGGGAGTGTTATTTTTTATAGAGAGTGAGTGGGGAGTGGTGGTGGGCCAGGCCTGGGTTGAAGGAAAAGGGTTTACGCTTTTCACGCAATATTGGTGGGACCCATTTTGGAGAACCACTCACACCTATGTTTTGAGAACCAGAACCGCTGATGTTAGGTTAGAAAAATGTTACAGTAATGTTGAAACTTTTTGTTAGATCTGGGATGTCTTAGGTCACCTATCTTGACCGTACACGTGGAGCGTCTTCTTTGTCGAAAGGGACACGTACTGCTTGAACGGGAAGAAGAGGTTGTGATTGGTAAAAAGGGGTGAGTGCAGGGACCTGTTGATTATGGTCTAGCTAGATCATCTAATGCTTAATTGACTTAACAATGAAACAATGATGATTGTGCAGAACCATGGGCCGGGGGTTTTAATAATTTTGCTCAAATTTGAACGTTGGACTTTGTCAGACATGCTTGATTTGATGTTCTTTGGCATTTTTCTCTTTATGATATATTAAAAATAAAATAATTAATTGGATGAGAATTAATTCTGGCATGTGATCATTATTCTTGGCAATGTAGTAGAGTCGGCCGCATCCCCATGGATGATAGCATCGTAATATTATTTTAATCAATTAAATTATTTTTTTTGGCCATAGTTATCCAATGATAACTTCCTGATAGCTTTCTGTTCAAATGTTGCTGTAGATCCGATCCCATGTCAGAATTATAGCGTATTTGATTCCGTGTTAATGTGTTATATATAATATTTTAAAAGCATAATTTTGTTAAAAGCTATAATTTATAGTCGCATTGTTTTAAGATATGGAAACAGAGATAATTACTTAATTAGAGTAGAAAATTTCTAATGTAATTCAATATCTAATTAATTCAAATCGTCGCGAATAATGGAGACATGAGGATCAAATCCACTTGGACTTGAGTATCACCATGTTGGTAAATGTCAACAAATTGCATGACATATGTCTACGGCATATTCTATAACCAGTGTTTATCCACGAATTCAATCATATCAATTGGTTCCACCCCCCGCCCCCTTTCCCTCTAATATGCATATTATCCCAAAATAATAATAATAAACTAATAAACAAGGAGAATTTTTCAAGTTTAGTTCGTATGCTTAATTAATTAATTAATCAGGCAGATAAAATGAAATGAATCTCAATCTGAAACCAGAGGAAGCCGCAAGACTTCTACATTTGAAGCGCATAAGTAGTTAGTGATGAAGACGTGAGACGAGAAAGAAGAAATGCAACAGGACCGATCAGCACGTAATCGAAATCTGTTCACACAAATCTTTCCAAAATTTAAACTATGGGGGTCGTAGCTTAGGCCACTCAGTTAATGGAAAAGGTGAAGATTAGATTCAATGGTTGTTAATTCACTTTTATCTTTTGAAAAATCATCTCTCAAAATAGCCAAATCTTACTCTTATATCCCTCAAAATTACTGGTTTTTCTTCAAAAAAGAAAACTTTTTCATTTAACTAACACTATTTCAGTCTACATGATCAAAACTCTATTGGTAATTGTTATACAATCATCGGGGAGCCTCATTTACATGAAGTACATTAATCATTTATATCCAATTTTGTGGTTTAATTTATACATAAACTAAATCATATATTTATGTAATTGAATAATTCTCAATCCTCCCATCTTTTATTCCTATAAATTTTTCTAATTACTAAATAGAGAAAATATTAAATATTTTTTATGTTTTTAAGATTTTAGTTGTATTCTCTTTCTTATTTTATAAAGTAGTAGGAGGATATGTAAGAAAATATAACATTTTTCTTTATGTAATTTTTATGATTTTAATTATAATTACATAAGTTTATTTTTCATTTGTTTTTTACCATGTATACAGGTGTAATAAACACAAGTAAAATACATTCAGTGGGCGGCAGATCATGAGTCGGTGAAATGCATCATTTTTCTATGCAACAAGCGAGGAAATAAAATTTTACTTGGGGCCTGTTTGGATTGGCTTATGCAGAGCTTATGAATACAGCTTATGACTGATTCATAAGCTGTTTTGGGCTTATTTTTCATAAGCTACCCAGGATAGCTTATCAAAACAGCTTATGACTTATATAAAATAAGTTTCACTATGATTTTTCTTCGATTATAAAAGTAACTTATACAACTTATGCCATAAGCAGTAGATAAATTTGTTATCCAAACATTACCTTAATAGACAACCAACCACCTTCTCTTTTGTCAATGCATTGATGCATTTTTTTATTGGACGGGGGGGACCGTTGCTAATTAAAAATACTTGCGGGTGAAGATAGCTAGCAATTGATAGTTTCCCACAAATAAAACACCAACTTGACTTGTTTTCTATAGCTTGTCTATTACGTCAAATTTAATTAATCCTATTATCCTAACCAAGAAAAAGAAAAATAATGCTAGCCAATGATTTTTCCTTTGTATTAATTAAGGAAACGGTTGAGGGGGCATTTTCTTCTCTGCGTAGGTTTATTCGTTTGGCTGATAAAAGCGAGAAAATAAATAAGAGAGAAAGAAACTAGAAAGGATAGAAAAATGAAGATAAACTAAAAAGGATGTACTGTTTGGATGTATATATTGAAATGAGAAAAAATTGGAGAAATTTTTCTCTATTGTTTATGTGAGTAGATGACACGGGTCTCTTTCAGTTTAACTAGAAGTTCTAGATTTTAATCCAGGCATGGGAATACAACAACATTAAATTTGGTATGGTAGAGTTTTGTCATATATAGAGTCCTATCTGGCTCGAAGAAATTAGTTCTTACATGCACATGAGTGATACACTAGCTTAGACAAAAGTTTATATTAATCGATTACAATTAGATCATGATATTTTTTATAATCAATCAAAAAATAATTAGAGTGACTAAAATGGAATCCTATCAATAGACATCCAAACGAATGAAATAGGTATTTTTTTTTTAATTTTTTTTCTGTTCTCTGGATCCCCGTCCTCCTAAGTAACATTGCCTCTACACCACACCTTGAGAGTTGGTAATGCGATAATGCAAATAATGAAGGTCACATGTAAGGTTTGCAGGTCGGTAGAGTTCTGTTCCCCAATGAATTGTAGTACTATAATATAAAAGGATTAATTTGCTACGGAGGATATTGCAATTTGCATGAGTATTTTTTCAGGGAAGAACGACAGAAATTTTTTAGTGGATGGACAATGTAGTTTTTGTTAGGTATACATGCATGTTAATTTAATTTTCTCTGACCATTTGAGGAGGGAGCATCTTATTTTAATTTTAGAGATAAGCACAAGGGGGTCTTTAGTGGTCGATATATTGGGTGGAAAGATCATAACGTGTATTTTAAATCTATCCTCGTTTGAATTTTTTGCCCCTTCAAAAAGGTAATTATTATTTTCGTTTATATAAACAATACAACTACAGCTCTGTTTGTACGTAATCCTGAATCACTCGTTCAAGTAGAATGTAAAAATGACAAAGCTCTTGGTTAATTAGTTGTGAGATATTGATGATTAAAAGAGCATAAAGAAAAATAATCAATAGACACCCAAAATCCAATTTACACATAAAAAAATAGAAATAAAAGAGAAATAAGTAATAAATATAAAATCATAACCTGAACAGAAAATAGAAGTTGTAAGTTATGCGCGTGCAGGTAATTTTCAAGCTAAAACCAAAAGGTTAATTTAGAAAGATTAATTCAACTCGCAATGTTAAACCAAAGGAATAAACATAAATTTATAAATAGTACACTCAAAACAATCTTATCCTCTAGTTTTAATCATACTGACATCATCCCCATGGCAAAAAAAAAATAGTGACATGATACCCCCTCCAAAAAAAAAGAATGAATTGAAGCTCCCAACCATTGTGTATTGTGTTTTTTGGTAACAACCTCCTTTGTTTTTTTGATCAAATGGTAACAACCACCTAACTTGTCTCAAATTACACATATTGGGCGATCCAAATCCCTATTCAATATTTTTTTTGGTCAACCTGTTATTGAATCTTCAGTTGTGCTCCCTCTTTTTGCTTTTGGTAAAATTCAATTGTGCTCCTTGGAGTGAGAGACATATAAACTGTGTTACTTGTGGAAGACCGACCGAAAGGGCAGGCTCATTTCAATCAAATCCATGGTTTTTGGTCAGTTTTCAAATCCATGTTGAAAAAAAATTCGTTAACAGGCCCAATACAAAGAAACTATTCTTGAAGTGGGCCTCTAAAATAGAACTCCAAGTGGTGGTGTAGGCCCAACCAAAGCACACAGATACACGAAACATGGACTGGACCAGTTATAATTCTGGATCATTTGAGTCCAACAAAAATTGTTGATAGTTACATCCAAAGGAAAAAAAAAACAAGGGTCTAGCACCGATGGAATTACTTATTGTATGGAGATTAATTTATATTGAAATTTAAAAAAAAAACATAATTTAAAAGTGTAATTAACATTAACCATTAAATAATATAAATTTAATATTTATAGTAATCCGTATTTTAGGGGCTTTGGTATATTTCAGAATTTATAATATTGAATAATAAACAATATATAAATTTTAATTAAGCTTAATATAATAAAAAAAGTCAGGTAATGAGATAATTACTAGTTAGGAGATTATATCCCGTTACTCCCAAAATCCTGGAATTAACGTGAGACACTACTAGAAATTTGCAAATTTTGTTGCTGATTTTCCTGTGGATTTTCTTGCGACTTTGTATAATTTATGGTTTTTTTTCTGCAAATTTAAATCCGTAAAAAAATTTGTAGAAAATTGTTCTATTTCCTAGGGATTTTGCTATGGATAATTATCCGCAGGAATATTTTTGATGTTTCCTGCGGATTTTGCTATAGAATTATATTTGCAGATAAATCCGCTAAAAGATCCGTAGCAAATCAACTTGGTACTAAAATAGCAGAAAATTCCACAGGTAATAGCTGCGGATTTTCTTGCTGCGGATTTTCTTGCGAACCATACAGTGCTTGTTATTTATCAATTTTGATTGAAATTATAAAAATGGCAGGAAATTTTGCAGGTAATAGATGCAGATTTTCTTGCGAATTTTACAACACTTCTAAAACTATTATTTTTTAGTAAGAATGAAAAACTTTTTTTTTAATCAAGCAAACTGTTATTTTATTTATTTATTTTGACTGGCCTGTTGTACAATCTTTTTTATTAAAAATCATGAATCAATTTTTTTGACAAAAAAATGAATCATCCAAACTTATATCATTTTTTGACCGCATCAGGCAAACTTATATCATTGTGATATCAGAGTCACCATTAGATGTGTTCTAACAGAAAATATTTGCTGCGGATTTCATGTGTTTGCTGCGAAAAAAATTCACAGGAATTTTTTGCAGAAATTAAATCCGTACGAAACTAATTACCCACGGAGGTTTTACCCGCAGACCAAAATCCACAGCAAACCTGTTTCCTGTGGATTTTTTTGTAAAATCCACAGAAAAATCCGCAGGAAATCACTGGATTTCTAGTAGTGAGAGTAAATATGCTAATTTGGGATATAATTTGCATTGTTTAACTATATAAGGGTGGTGCCAACTGCCAAAGATAGCTTCTTTTGTCCGTATATAGTGAGTGAAATTATCATTTCAACCGGAGATAACCTATATTTGGGTGCTTAATGTGCATGTAACTTAGTAATAATCTATCATGCGTGGCTCATTATTTATTTAAGTTGCCTCCATAATAATTGGATAACCAAACTTCTGTGAGGCAGGAAGCGATTGAACCAGCTATGGATATGTGAATGACAATCCATTCCTTTTCTTTTTTCTCTTTCTTTTCAACCTTAGCACCAATGCATGCTAATTTTATATAATTTATATGCTGAATATTATGGACTCTGGTCAGAGTCAGAGTCCATGATCCATTACTATTTTCTTTTATTTGGGCACTGTCCATGCAACTTATGTTTGAATACATGGTATATATTTTCTTAGCAGAGCATGGATCGTGGTTCAAATACTTCAATTCAACGCAATACGTAGAGATTCTTTCTAGGTTCCTTATAAAATGAATTATTAAAGAGTTATTCTAAAAAAAAGTCAGGTTGTTAGTTTAAATAGATTCTTCTATGCACTAAATTTTTAAAAATACCAGTGATCATGTCACAGCAAGAAATACAAAAGAAATCATGCTTTTGGGAAAGGAAAAATTAGAGTTTAAATGAATCATCTTTTACAATTTATATTTTTTAGTGTAAATTGTGTGTACTGGCCAATATACGAAAGATATATTGCTACTAATATTTAATATAAACTATTGAATAAACTTTTATATGATATATTTTTATTTCTTACTAGAGTTTTTGCCTTTTACAATTAATGGAGTAAATTTAAATTATTAGTAAATACTTATATCTCTTGGAGATATAAAATAATTATGTCATTAATTTTAATTTTGGATGTAAATTGGTTTTTAAGATAATAATAAAAATATTATTTTTCACATTTAAAATAATAACTAAGGTTCAAGGGTTGGTGTTATTTGGAGGAAGGAATTCAATCTCGTGTTTGTAATTCCAGTAAAAAAAAAATCCCGTGTTTGTAATAATTAATAATTAATAATAACTTTATTATTTTTAACCAATTTGTATTGCCATAATCGGCTTTTTCATCAAACTGGTATAATTTCATCTGAAAATTACCAGTTTGGTATAGATTTAAAAATAAATACCAAATTAGTGTAAGTTGTATAGGGGGTGAACGACTTTCAAATTTTTTTTTACAAAGTCGTCACTCTGCCATACGACTTCTATGTTTTATATTTTTTTTAATAATTATACTGAAGTCGTGACTCTACCACACGACTTTGCATGATTTTGGCTTTTTTTTTGTTTACATTGGAGTGAAGTTGTAGGATAGAAATACGACTTTAAGTTTTATTTTATTTTTTACAAAAATAATGAAGTCGATACTTTCAAATACGACTTCATATAATTTATTTATTTTTTAATAAAATAATGTGAAGTCGTATAAGGGGGATACGACTTTACTTTGTTTTAATTTTTTTAAAAATATTAGTGAATTTGTATCCTCCATTTCACTTCATATGTGCTTATAAAATTCTCTTGTAATATTCTATACCAATGCGGTCAAGATGCGGATCGTTTAATATCACTATCAGTAACGTGAAGTCATGAAGACATGATGAACTGTTGTCCTTTTAATGTATAAATGATTTGTGATTTTTTTTTGCTATTAAATGATTGGTGATTTTACCGTAAAAAAAAATGATCTGTGATTTTATCTTTGGGTCTTACCTAGTTAAAATACCTTGTTAAAAAATAAAAATACTACAAATATAGTATTTAATATGTTAATAATTATTTAAATTTATTTTGTGACATAAATGTTTGTCGGTGTGTTTGACAGAACTAGAGTTGTCAAAAAAGGTTGCAGTCCATGAGCTAACCTGGCTCACGGGTTAAACGAGTTGCTAAATAAGCCATTTTGGACTCATTTTTATAACCTCTCTTGCATAGTTTATTAAAATAACTTATAGCTTATATGAAATCAATTTTATCGTATTATCTATTTGATTATAAAAATAATTTATACATAAAAATTTATCGTTATAAGTGTTTAAATAAACTATTTATCCAAACGTGTCCCTATTAATTATTAATGAAATAAAAACACTTCAGCATCCATGTGCATGAGAACATAAAAAGAGGAAAGAGACTCCAAATACAATCAAAAAAGTAACGTGAGGTTAGAAAAGAAGGAAGTCATAATATTTAAAAAAATAAATTAAAATGGTGAAGTCGTACTGTACCTAAACGACTTCACTAATTTTTTAAAAAAAAATTTAAACAAAGTGAAGTCGTATTTTCCCTTTACGACTTCACTATTTTTTTTAAAATAAATAAATAAAATTTAAAGTCGTATTTCTATCCTACGATTTCACTCCAATGTAAACAAAAAAAAGCCAAAATCATGCAAAGTTGTACGGTAGAGTCACGACTTCAGTATAATTTTTAAAAAATATAAATTATAGAAGTCGTATGGCAGAGTGACGACTTTGTAAAAAAAAATTGAAAGTCGCCCACCTCCCATACGACTTATACTAGTTTGATATTTATTGTTAAATCTACACCAAACTGGCACCAAACTAGTATAATTTCAAGATGAAATTATACCAGTTTGGTGAAAAAGCCACCATAATCAAATGTAGTATGCATATTCAATCGGGTTGTATTTTACCGCAGAATTAGCAAAGTTATTAACTACATTAATAAATTTATACTATATAGTTTTGCATTTTGCGGAAAAGCCAACGTTACTGAGCAAATGTAGGGGTTCATTTAGAGCTCTCAAAATGAGCCAGTTCAGCCCACACGAGCTGGCTCGCCACGAGCTGAGAGGTAAATGAGCCAAACTGGCTCAGATTTTTTAAGGGTCAGAAAATGCATAGTTCGGCTCAACCCACCACAGGCTTGCGAGTTACACGAGCTAGCTCACGGGTTGAATCACTAAAAAAATATTTAAAATGATTAAAAAAATATTTAAAAAATAAAAAAACTAAAAAAATATTTAAAATGCTAGAAAATAAAAAAAAACTAAAAAATATTTAAAATGATTAATTTTATTTTTATTTTTATTTTTTAGTGTAGCTCGCGAGCCAGCTTGGCTCGTGACGAGCTGGTCATCTTCAGCTCACGAGTTAAATGAGTCGAGCCAAATCGGCCTGGGGTTAAACGAGCCACCTATTTAATAACCTTTTTAACCCACAAGCTGAGCTGACTCGCGAGCCACAACTCATTTTGATAGCTCTAGGTTCATTGACTATGAAATTCACTCCTATTGTGTTTTTCATGCGCCTTGATTTAAAATTAATAGCAATTTCAACTATGAAACTCAGAAGTACACTTTTTATAATTGATTGAAATGCATGTAAGTATCATTAAATTACGTGGATCTCATTTTCTATTTTGTAGAATCTATTTCTAAAATAGTGAGACTTATATGCATTTCAATTGATCATAAAAAATGTATTAAAAAGAGTGAAATAGATAGTGTGTTTCATTGTTTCTCATTTGAATTTGTGTTGTTTTCGAAAAAAATATAAATGTAACCAAATGCACTAGCGAGAAGCAAACGGATACGAAACACGAAACCCAAGGAAATGTCCCAATAATCTCCCTACGCTAAACACCCCCTAATACCATATAAAGAGAGAGAGAAAGAGAGAGAGTGAGAGAGAGTCATAGAAGTAACGAGAGAGAAATGAAGAAAGGCAAAGCTGAAAAGAACACATGGTCTTTGACACAATGCCTTACCTTACTTTCTCTCATCACATTAATCTTCCTCATTCCCTTTTGTGAGTCCTTCAACTATGGCCAAGCCCTGTCAAAAAGCCTCCTCTACTTCGAGTCACAGCGTTCAGGTCGCTTACCCCACAACCAAAGAGTCACTTGGCGTCATCATTCTGGTCTCACTGATGGCCTAGAACAAGGGGTACACAATTACACATTACAAATTACATATTACTACGTTTTTTTGTGTGCCTATGTTCACTTCATTCATTTCAACATGGTTATTGTTTTTTGGGCACGTCTAGGTGGACTTAGTGGGAGGATACTATGATGCAGGGGACAATGTGAAATTTGGACTACCAATGGCATTCACCATTACTCTCCTCTCCTGGGCTGCTTTAGAATACGGCGAACAAATCGACGCCGCCGGCGAGTATGCCCACGCGCTTGAGGCCATCAAGTGGGGGACTGATTATTTCATCAAGGCCCACTCACAACCAAATGTTCTCTGGGTAGAGGTATTTCAAATTTTGCATTCACTTCACACAATTCCAGTATTTTTTTAAATGATGTCACCCCACGCGCCGCCTTTGAGATTGGGATAAATAATCCTTCCAAGCTCACCGGAGGAATATGTTCAAATGTCGGAGCAGTCAGCTGTTTTAATGCTGACTCGCGGTGATTGGCGCGTAGTGTCACTCGCGGCTGGACTTTTAAAATTGAAACTTTGGATAAAAAAATGTAATGTGTGCGTAAGCTTATGAATGTTAATTTTCAGGTGGGTGATGGAGACACTGATCATTACTGTTGGCAGCGGCCGGAGGACATGACCACATCACGGCGAGCATATAAGGTTGACGCGAACAACCCCGGCTCCGAAGTCGCCGGCGAGACCGTGGCGGCTTTGGCAGCGGCATCCATTTTGTTTAGGAGAACAAACCCACATTACTCTCAACTACTTTTGCATCATGCACAACAGGTATGTTAGTTAAAAACTTTATATGTATTAGTTATTACTATTATTCACATTACATAATAACATTAACATATTTGGATTAGTTTAATTGGAAATTAATTTTCAATTTGATTTGAGTAATTGGTTGTGAGAGATTATAATAATTAATAAATAGGGGTGTGGTTATGTTTGTAGTTGTTTGAGTTTGGTGACAAGTTCAAGGGCAAGTACGATGAAAGTGTTGGAGTGGCTAAAGGGTACTATGCTTCTGTTAGTGGGTACATGGATGAGTTGCTTTGGGCAGCCGTTTGGCTCTATAGGGCCACCGAAAAGGAAGAATATTTAAAGTATGTTTTGGAGAAGGCTTATGACTTTGGTGGGACCACTTGGGCCATGACTGAATTTAGCTGGGATGTTAAGTACGCTGGTGTTCAAGCCATTGCTTCCATGGTAAAAACCTCTCTTTCTCATTCTCTCTCGCACTAGTCACACACATGGCAATTAAGTGTGTGTTTGGTTTAAAGATCAGAAATATCTTAAGTGATTTTGACTCATATCAAATTTGATTTTACTAAAAATATATAGAAAATTTGGTTATTATTGGATAAAATTGATTTTGCTTTCAAATTTCAGTTTGATTAAAAGTGATAAAAAAGTAATTTTTGTGTTAATTTGAAAAATTTACATTAAATTTTATATCAAATTTACTTTTAAAGTAAAAAACATACAACCATAAATCTAACTTTAAATACGATCTTAGCCAAATCAGTCAATAAATTTCACAAAATCTAGTTCGTTTAAAATCACATTTTAACAAATGCTCATTCAATGCTAAAAAAAAATACTCATCCAAACACACACTAAGAAAGATACTTTTATTCCGCCCTTTTCTTTTCCTTTGTTTTTATTACAGCCCTTTTCTTTTCCTCGGTTGTAAATTGTTATCACGGCAATTATTGTTCAATCTTGTAAAGTTTCAAAATGTCAAAAAGGTACATTAGATTTAGATGTGCTAGTAGTAGTATATAATATTGTATCTTACATTTTGGCTTTAATCTAATTGCGAGATCAATGCAAATTGATTATCCATTGCACTATTTTCCCCCCATAACATACCGACATTTTGTTTGAACAGCTCCTTATGGAAGAAGAAGAAAAGCACAAGAAACACGAAGTGATACTGAAACAGTATCGTTCAAAAGCGGAGCACTATCTCTGCGCGTGCCTCAACCTCAACAACGTGACTAACGTGGAACGCACCCCAGGGGGCTTACTGTATGTCCGCCAATGGAACAACATGCAATACGTGGCAACCGCAGCGTTTCTTCTCACAGTGTACTCCGATCACCTTCTAGCGACGGATCAGAACCTCCGTTGCCAAAAGGGCGAGGTGGGTCCCAACGAACTCCTTTCCTTTGCGAAATCACAGGTTGATTACATCTTGGGTTCTAATCCAATGGGTATGAGCTACTTGGTAGGCTATGGTCCCAATTTCCCACAGAGGGTGCACCATAGGGGTGCATCCATTGAATCATATAGAGGGAACAAGGGTTTTATCGGGTGCACCCAGGGCTATGATAATTGGTATGGAAGGCCTGGGCCCAACCCAAATGTACTCACTGGGGCCCTCGTTGGTGGGCCCGATAGCAAGGACCGGTTTAAAGATGAAAGGCGGAATTACATACAGACAGAGGCTTGTACCTATAATACTGCCGCACTTGTAGGGGTTTTTGCTAGGTTGCATGGGTCACAAGGTGATGTTTCTGGTGAGGAAACACCTTTAATAGCTTCTAGCTAAGCTAATTGGGATTTATAGGGAAATTTTGTTTTGTCTATTCTTAAAAGTTTATTGGGCAGTGCTTATTTAGACATACTGCCATTGCAATTCGAGTATAGAATGAGATATAAACATTACAACCACTATTGACGCAAAAAAGCGTCTAGAAACATTAGTGGAATAGCAAATTGTACCGCTTATATATACTTTTTTCCCCAATGATTCTACGTATCTTTTATACGCAACTCTGGAGACTAATCCCTTAAGATATCGCTTATATATACTTTGTGTAGTATTTGGAAAGAGTTAGCATATGAGTAATGAAAAAAAGCTGTGTGTGCACTTTTGACTTGTGCAAATTCATCAATGTACTTGTTTTTTTACAATGTCTACTAGTTTTATTTGTAAGCATGATATAGGTGTGACTAGCTCCGTCAATGATTGATTTTCGCAGGCAAACTAACCATTTTTAGTGGGGTGTCACCTTTTAATTATATTTTTTATATCTATAAAATTCGAATTCGGGATATTGTTTAAGAAATCTAAATCCAGTTCAAAGCTAAGAATTTTATCACAGAGAAAAAAAGACTAATGAATAAAAAAAAGTGTGAAAATTTAGTGTAATACTTGAACTTACCGACACAAAAGGTAATTAAGTCTCATTTTTACAACACTTGGGGCATGATGGAACAGAAGATCGAAGATCCCACGAATCTGAAAAGACGAGAGAGCTTTAAAGAATTCACGGGATTCATGGGGTTCCCTTTTGTCCATAGCTCTGGTTATTATCTGATCCATCCAAGTTTCCATTCTTCCCCTTTGATTACGGTTGCATTGCCAAGAGCCAAAGGCCTAAAAGGCTAAAAGCACTTTTCCTTGTAACCAAATTTTGCGGTGAAATCAAATGGCTTCCCATCATCCCATGAGCCACATGGAGGAAAAGCCACACAAAACGAAAATCAAGCAGGATTTAGTGCCATCATGGTTTGTCTTAAGTCCTCAAAATTCAAGTATTGGTCACCATTCATTGGTCACAATCGCAAGGTTCAAAATTGGAAAATCAACACATTAGATCGTATACCATGTTTCCCATTTTCTTGGTTCTTGCTTGATTGACGCACATTGGAAGCGCGTGGCAGTGCCATCACAATCAGCACTCTTTCAGGGAAGTGTGTCATTTTCCTTGTAGGAATAGAAACACAAAGGTACTGGGACATGTTGTAAAGCACAACTAATACCAGATATTACTGAACAAGAGTGTTTAAATGCCATGAAAAATACTAATAATAATAGTGCAGAAGCGAGTAATCTATCTCAATTCTCAACCATGATGCAAGGGCAGAGGCTAAAAGCCAATTACGTGACATTGTAATTGGTAATATATATGTTGATATTGATTGAAGCACACTAATTAAACCTGCAAGGAAGTCATGTAACTATAATTGCAATTCATGATGATTCAGGACACTCACGATTTAGACGGGAACTTTTAAAGGGTCTGGGAATTTCATTTAAACCACATGAACTCAAGTGGGATAGGGCAGATAGTGAAAGAACAAGTCAGAGTAATTTCAGCTGGAAGCAAGGGCCCAGTCCCATACAAGAGTCAATGTCAACTAACAAATATCAAAGTGAAACCGAAATGCTAGTAAGTAGTAACACTCTTTCAAAATTATTTTAACATTTTTTATTATTAAGTGAAGTCTAATTCCTATAAAATCAGTCAGTGTTAAAATTGGGTGTTACCGGCAATTCTCTACTCAACAATAAAAAAAAGTCAATGCTCTAATTGGTTATTAAAAAATATAAGAGAGTGAACTAACTTGGTCATTTTTTTTAGATAACTATGATATGAGTGCGAAATATCTACTGGTGACTAATTTCTGCTGAAGAACTTGTCTGGCCACTTGAGACTTTGTTTAAGGAATTCGAGTTCAGTTACATTTAGCCATTTGGTTCAAGATACAATTTTTTGCAGGCGTATTTTATTTTTTTCTAAAAAATCCCTTAAAGTCATTTTTTTTGGTCTGATAAGTCAACGTCCCTTTTTTTTGTTTTTTTGGTCACAAAGTCAACATCCCTTAAAATCCTTATTTTAAAAGATTTTGCTTCTTTTTGTAAAAAAAAAGAAAAATATTTTGCTTCTGGGGGAAAAATTAAAGCCCAGAAACTCAACCGAACAAAGGTCTTCGTTTTCCAGGCCCAAGTCAGATGAGTCCACGAGATATATGAGCTCGTTTGTTTTGAGCTTTATGCTATATGCTATAGTACCTTGCAGTTGTGTGGGTCCCTTTCGATTTTAAGCCCTGTTTGGATACCAAACTTATCTACTGCTTATGACATAAGTTGTATAAACTATTTTTATAATCGAAGAAAAAATATAGTGAAACTTATTTTATATAAGCCATAAGCTGTTTTGATAAGCTATCCTGGGTAGTTTATGAAAAATAAGCCCAAAACAGCTTATGAATCAATCATAAGTTGTATTCATAAGCTCTGCATAAGCCAATCCAAACATGCCCTTAATCATAAAAATCATGCCACTAAATGATTTCACATGGCCAATTGAAACCTTGGTTTTTTCTTTCTGAGGATATGTGCTCAAGAATATATATAGGAGGCTTTTGAGCTCGTGGAAATGTACACACATCTTTGCAAATTTATTGTGGCATCTTGCCGACAATCCTCCATGCATTATTAATTCTACTACCTATGGCCAAAGAAAAATTTGTTCTCTACCATCTTATGTCACAGGGCCCCTAATCTGATCAGCAAAATGCTCAATTATGTGAAATTGTGAATGCTCTTTCTTATCCACTCTCTTCGAGACACCTAACTCTCACTACTAGTGGTAGATATGCTATTGCTTTGACTCGATGGTCTTTCTTCTTCTTGTTAGTTACTCAAGCTCTCACAAGTCTCACAACAACTGGTTTTTTTTTTCTTTTTCTGTTTATATAGACTCGGATATGAGATTTTACTTAAAAGGAATCAAACTTCTTGACAATTGATTCTGTGGATTCCACAAGCATCGTGTTTATTATCATTGAATTACAATTAAAAAAAATTATTCTGTTTCCACCTACCATACTCTCTTTTGGCCTCATATCTTACCTTATACATAAGTAGTGAGCTCATTTAATTTTCATTCTATTTGCACGCACCAAACTCCTTCCTTATCTCTTTTATATCTTACCTTCTACATGGGGTAGGAATAAGATCAAGTAGATAACTTTTCAGCAAAGCCTTTTATTTTTCCTTTAACAGTTCATACTATTGACTTAATAAATGTTTGATTTTCAGTTGGAAGATTGCAAAAAGTACGTTTGAAATCAAAGTAACTATAGAGTTTTTTTTGGACAAACATACTTTTAAAGTCAAACACACATTTACAACGAAAAACCAAACATTATGAATCTGTGTGTAGAATCTTTTAAAAAATAAAATGGCTTTTTTTTTCTTTTACTTTTTTTTTTGAACTGGAGTTGAGTAGTCTGGCCTACTTTTGATCCACTACTTTAATTTTCGTGGCGCTTTAAATGCCTTGTAGGGCATATCCGAGGAGAAAGGGCAGGGACCAGGTAGCCAAAAGCTCAAGATACTTCATCAGTGCTTGAAATTTAGTATTATTTTTGAAAAACTAATATATAAATTATTTGATGCCCCCTCAAACAGTAGTAATATTGAGCTCCCAAAGTCAAACATACATAAATTGCTACCATTGGCATATTTGGTTTTCGGTTGCAAAATTGCAAAAGTACGTTTAAACCTAAAATGACCGTAGAGTTCTTTTTGGACAAACATACTTTTAGACTTTAACTCAAAACCAAACTTGCTTTATGCCTGTGGGACTGGTTGCCACTCATTTCAAATTTTCAATCACTTTCGAAATGGATGATACCTCCCAACTACAAGGGAGTTGGACAAGAACATAGCTGCAATGGAGGGACCCCTATGGCATTCCTTTCAAACAAAAAATAAAGACACATCAAACTTATCCTTAGGGAAGCACCATAAGAAGAAAAGAAGTGTTTAAATAGCCACAAAGAAAAAGCTAACCACATTATATACAGAATTGTAGATTCTGCTGTGATGTGTTTGGTCGTTGTATTACTGCCCTCCAGCAATGCAACATACTCACACATTGCACACCAAATTAATTTTGATCTAAAGAAGAAAATCTGAAGACCTCACTGAATATCCTATTTCCTTTTTAACAAACCTATTTAACAAAAAGATCTAGTAAATTTTTTTAAGTGAAAAAAACTTAATTACTTGTTATATACTTTCTTGTTTAATCCAGTCAACTACATTGGAATTCAAACTTTTCAACATGCCCAATGAATCTATCAATCAACCATAATTAAGATGGAGTTTAGTTTTAATCCCCTCAAACCCAGGATTTCAAATCACTTGCATATGCATGAGCCAAGAGTGGTTCAAAATAGTTTTAAGTGTACTAATAAAGACTGAAGCTTTCAACTGTTTGGTTACTTTTGCTGCAGAAAAAATGACAATGAAGCTTTTAGAAACTAATAGAGCTTTATTCTTGCTGCACATACAGACAGACAGATAGATAAATAGATATTTCATGGTTCAGATCAGAAAGTAGGTTCCTAATCAGTAATCACCCCCTCCTGCGGCAATCAGACCCAACTTCATGCTCTTTGAACCTGCCCTTAACCGATTCAACCTTAGAGTCATCAATGGTACCCTCTTGTGCATCACCATAAGAAGACTCATCAACATTCTGACTTGCCATCTTGGCTTTCTCCTCTGCAACTCTCTGGAATTCCTCAGCCGTGGAAGGTGCCCTCTCTTCCATCAAACGGCTTCGGTTTCCATTGCTCCCTTGCCCATAATTCTGATACGCATGGTTCATTCATTCATGCATAAAAATAACCCCAAAAAAAGTACTACATTACTTCCTCATCACTGTAGACAGTTTCATGTTGTTAAGACAAAAAAAAAAATCAATAATTTTGATTACTCCTGTCCTTCAGCAAACCCGTCTGAGTTGATTAATGATTACCCTTTAAACTTTAACGTTTTTAACATTTAATCCAACTCTCCAGCCTAATTAATGTCCACTTTCAAGAAGAGGATTATGGAAAGAAAAAAAAACTTTATACATGAGATCTTCCTTCTCAAACACATACCATGTGAGCAAGTTTGGTTTACAAGTTTGGCTGAGAATTACGTTTGCAGAAAAAAAACATAATTGTTTTTCGGTTTATTTTGCATTGGAACTTGTGCCAAACAGATCACATCGGTTATCCATCCCTTCTCAAACACATACCATCCAAAACTTGTAGCCAAAGACAAAATGGAACTGAAACAATTGAAATTACACATTTGGTTTCTTAATTTAATTTTAATTTCCTTCTAGGATCGTGCATGCAGAAGATAAAAACTTCCACAACAAGTGGCTAGTGTAAATTACTAATTACTAAGTACTAAGTAGTAACTGAACAGCAAAGATGCAAATAGAAGTATTTGTATCACAAATTAAAGGGAAAAGAAAAAATGAAGAGAATATATACCTTATTGGTGTTGTAGAAGAATGGCCTAGCAGGCTTAGCCAAAGAGGATCGTGAAGTGGCATGGAGAAGAGTGCGGAAGTGAGCACCAGCCATGGTTCTTCTTTTTCTTCCCTGACTCTATCTGCAGGCAATGTTTGTTTTGTTTGACAGAGAGAGACTAGTTGGTAAAAGAGTATTTGTATTGTGGGGGTGACTCTCTCTCTCTGGCTGTTTAAATCCGCCACTTCATGCAACCCCAAAAGCAAAAGGACAAAATTGCACCTGGCCTCCATCTAGATATATCCATGCATTGCCATTTGTTGCATTTTTAAATGCTAATCTAGCAAATAATGAGCACTTACTCAGCATGATTGGCTTAATGAGAGTTGAGATCCTATACTAATCAATGATATGGCTACATGACCATGTTAACTCTGTTTCATAAAAGAACACCAAAAAATAATTGCAATTCTACTCTACATTCACCTCTCACCTATTATTGACAAAATAAATAAACCAAAAAAAAACGGGTCTCTTTGATTTTAGAAAATGTTTTTATTTTTTAATTATAAAACCTGTTTTCACTTTTTTTTTGATAACAGAATTAAACATGTTTTCACTATTTTCAAAACAAATCTTTAGAAACAAAAAAATAAAGTGATACTATAATGATACTTTTTAAAATTAATAAAAAGTGAAAATATAAAAATATTTTTTTCAACCAAATGATCTTAATGTTTTATCCACACTCCAAACAATCTTTTACAATTACTTAGAAAAATATTGATATTTTTGTTTTTAATATAATAAATGTTGTTTTATTAAATACTTTCTATTTTTATTTATTAACTACTTATCTAAAAACACTCTTTGCCCATTTTATGGGGCAACTTTTTTTTTTAATTAAATTTGTTAACCAAATTAAATAAATAGATAATATAATATAATTTATATTTATATATTGGTACAAATTATACAAAATTTTATACTGTACATGAAAACCAAACCTTTAAATATATGTGTTTTTCCTTTTACACTGAAAAATTCAAAAAAGTATAAATATGTATATGTATATTCATAAATGAAAACAACAGCAAAAAAAAAAAAGATTCTTAAATGAAAATCCCGAACCTTGTTAAGGATGCCACGACGGCACAGTAACATTCGAATAGGAAACCCTGGTTTTGTTTGGTGTTCGCCGTTTGGCGCAGACAAAAAATAAAACCAAAGTCAACACTAGTTCGTTCTTCATGTTTTTGAAGCTGAACTGAACTCAACACTCAACACTTGTTCGTTCGTTCGTTCCCTTCAGTCGAATCTCAATGTCGTCGGCGTCAGAGATAATTCGGGAACTGGAATCACTGAAGGACGCAAAGAGCGAAATCGAGCACAAAATCTCTGTGCTGGAAGCTCAACTGAAGGAGGTTAATCTCCAAAACGACGCCGCACCCAATGGCTCTTCATCACCGTACACCACAAACAGATTGGAACCTCACATGATCCACAGATACAGTCGTCACCTCGTCCTTCCTTCCTTTGGGGTTCAAGGTCTCTTCTTCCCAATCCCCATCTTCCTTCTCTTCAACACTTTCTGTGTCTATGTATATATCATGCTTGCATAAACCATATTAAATTTAAATTCAACTTGAAGGGGTGCTCATATTCATTGCATAAACCATATTATATCACGCTAAATAAAGAAATATAAATTAGTGTGTGTTTGGAGTAGCATTTGCTAAAAGTGATTTTGACTTAACTTGATTTTATAAAATTGATTTGGTTAAAATTGAGTTTGAAGTGAAGTGATTTATGTTTGGATGGTTTTACTCTAAAGGCATCAATTTTGGGTCTCCCACCGTGAATCCAAACATGCACCTAGAATCACAGTCAATATTATGATGTGATAAGACGTTGAAATATAATTAAATTTCATGTGCCTGTGTGTGTAGTTATTAAATTTTTAACATTTAATGTTTCCAATAATTCTTTTTTTTTTTTTAATTTTTTTTGATTATTTAACCACTGTCTTAAAGACATTCGTATGTAATTGGTTATATGGGTTGCAATTGCTTCATAGAAACCTTAGATCTTAACAATTCATAATCTTAGAAAATTGCTTTATCAGCTTTACCCCCTTGAGCAGAGAGATAGTTTCGCATTACTTGTTTTCTCTCCCACGGATTGCAGGGCAGGAAAATCTGTTGAAGTCATCAATTTTAGTTGTGGGAGCTGGAGGATTGGGTGCTCCTGCATTGTTATATTTCGCAGCTTGTGGTGTTGGTAAAATACGACACTTGTAATGATTGATGCCTTGATCTATAGACTATACTCTTCTTGGAGCTTACATTTTGAAAATTATACTCAGGTCGCTTGGGTATTGTTGATAATGACAAGGTTGAGCTTAACAACATGCATAGACAGGTACTATGTTTTTTTCTTCCTTGTGGCATAGCAGGTGCAACATGTACCTTGTGTATTGTTCATGTGCTTGTGTCTGGCATCGGCTTTCCCTCTTCTAAAAAGTTGATCACTGACCTCTAGAGGTTTTGCTACTAAACTAACATAAGTAGAAGAGCTCACTTAGTTCCAACATAGACTGCCCAAAGGGTGTTTGCACTTTTGTGAGTACAATGTTATTAACATGTATCTTCCTTTGCTTGTTGGTATTTATTTCCTGTTTGTAACTTCACTATTGTTGTTCACTTCAACTCATTCACGCTGTATTTCAGATTATCCATATCGAAGCATATATTGGTCAGCCGAAAGTGAAATCTGCTGCTGCTGCTTGTCGCTTGTATGTTGCTCTCCTAAGCCTTACATACAATTCATCATGTCAGTTTTCATGGAGAATCTAGAAATAGATCCCCATGTGAATGTGAATTTTATCTCAAATGTTTGTAACAGTCGTATCACTGTTGTTGGAACTAAGATCTTGTGAATATTCAGGGTCAACTCCTCAATTAAAGTTGTGGAACATGAAGAAGCTTTGCGGACTTCCAATGCTTTGGAAATTCTTAGCAAGTATTTTTCTATAATAAGATTGACCTTTTTTTCTTATTGAGGCCTGCCTTTCTTCTATGCTTAACTTTTTTATTTCCCTTTTGAATATTACCACTGAATCCGTATGATTTCTTTTTGATTATGTGAATTTGTTAGGTATGATATAATAGTAGATGCAACAGATAATGCTCCTACTCGGTATCTGATCAGTGACTGCTGTGTGGTACTAGGAAAGGTAAATCTTAATGTTTTGATGTATGAACAAATTGTGACCGTTTGAATTGATGTCATAAAGGGCTTTTCACTTCTTACTATAATTTTTTTGTTCCTTCATGAATACACTTTCTAAGTCAGCACTATTATTAGTGTTCGGTTCATTGATATGCGTGATATCCACATTAATTCAGCAAAAAGGAAGTCATGTGTGTTCAAACATCAAAATTGAAACTTTCATAATTATTATGAGATAGATGAAGATTTATTTTCATGAACATTACTTAGGTTTCTGAGCTAGGTTGGATACTTGGATGTATGATATGGATTGTGGGGGAAAATGCCCCGATTAATTTCAAAAGTTGTCTAAGTGCGTGTGCTATATTAGTTTTTGTCCCTAAAGTCCCTATTTTTTTTAATTCATTATAAATTTGAAAATTTACAATTTTATGGCTTTCTCATATTTCATTAGCATTTTTTGGTGTGCATATGTACATTATATGATATGATTTATAGGAAAACTTAGTTACTTCTATTGCAACTTTTTATATTAATTGCTTCCATTTGTACACATGCAGCCCCTTGTATCAGGTGCTGCACTGGGATTGGAAGGGCAGGTATATGTCTAAATATTTTTGTTCTAGCATTTAAGTTGAATGATGCTTCATGGAGCAACAAGTACTCACATCCCATGTACTCATGTGAACTTGATTATATCACATAAATTTGAGGTGTAACTATTGAAAATGTAACTGCAGCTCACTGTCTACAATTACAACGGTGGTCCTTGCTATCGATGTCTCTTTCCAACTCCACCACCTAGAACAGCATGCCAAAGTTGTGCCGAAGGTGGAGTACTAGGAGTAGGTAAATATTCTTTCTTCTCTGGTGATAACAAATAAAATGAATCCAATTGTTTAATTCTTGTGCCACACATGTCTCTATCAACATGGATGTATCATCGTGTCTAGAGCCATCTAGCCTAACCGAAAAGGAGAAGATTTTGGTAGGTTCTTAGCCAGCTTAAAAGTTTGCCCAGTCTCATGAATGTCAGTAACTATACCACGTTAAAGCAAATTTAGAATGGGAAATCAAAGGGACAAGAGTTTGAGCAAGACTGACAAGCGATTGCGACATGAGGCACATTGCAATTTCAAATTGTTTATTGGAGATTGAACTCTTTTATAGGACTTAAATTGTGAAAAAGACAATTGGTGTGGAGTTTAAAGTTCTTCCTTTGGTCATTCGTTTAGCCAAACTCTGATTACTAGATGCAGGGCTTTTTATCATCCATGTCAATGATTTTGAATATTTATCATTCAACTTGCATTGCTTCTCATTGTCTTTCTTATTTATATTTTTTTCCCTGCTACAAATTGTTCTGATTTTCTGACATTTGGACTGTTCATTTCAGTTCCTGGTATTATTGGCTGTCTTCAAGCTCTCGAGGCAATTAAGATTGCAGCTTCTGTTGGTGAACCACTCTCCGGAAGGATGCTTCTCTTTGATGCGTTGTCTGGACGGATCCGTGTTGTATGTTAAGAACTTCACAACCTTTCTTATTGTATGTATAGTCATTATTTCATGTGTTGACCAACAAATTGGAATTAAAAATTGAATTCCAATGATACTAATGGATGCTTATTTTTGAGTAATGCAGCATGAGAAAGGAATATTAAGATTATGGATTAAGATCTGATGTCTATTAGGATTTTATAAGTGGGGCATCTATCAGTTTTTTGATTGTTTAGGATTTTAAGTTAGGATTTTTGTATCCATGAATTTTTTGGATGTGAAGTTTAGGGCTTTGTATTTAGTGGTATTAGGACTATTGGGGTTAAACTTTCCTACTTAAGGATATGTGCCTTCAATCCTCTTTTGATGAATTACTTGATATTATTATGGAGTGATTCTCCTCATTCTCACCCGAGTTTTTCTGTAAACTATAATAACTGTCTCCAGACCGATCTCTTTCTTTATAAATTTTAGTAAAAATTGCTTATCAAACTGGCTGTCCCAAATCAAACTGATAGCTGCAATTTTTACAGTTCCAAATTATAATCGTAATTATCCTGTCTCAAAGTAAAAATATAATGTTTTTTTCAGAATGTTTGTCCCCACAAGGCTACATTTGAATATACAAAGTCAACAATTTATAATATTTTTTCTTGACCGTGATACTATAGCAAGATCTTATATAGTAGTTAATGGTTATATATTCTTATTGCACAGGTCAAAATCAGAGGAAGGTCCACACAATGTGAAGCTTGTGGAGAAAATGCAACATTTACCCAGCAGCACTTCCGAGAATTTGATTATGAGAAGTTCACTCAGACTCCCTTGTGCGTGGTATGATTTCTTTTACTCTTGCCTTGAGCTTTCACATCCCTTGTATTTTTGAGTTGCTATTCTGTATATACCATATTCAAGTGGTGATCACATATGATTGGTTCTAACTTCTAACATGTTTGGAGCTTCTTATGACAATATACACATTACTAATTAGCCCAAACACAACCTTCTTGTTAGGGTTGACATCAGGTTGACCCAAGTGAAATTATGCTAAATATTAGTAGTTAGTTTTTGATATCAAGGAAAGTTGAAGACTGCAAGCCAATGCTGATAACTGAAGTTGTACTTAATGCTTGGTTTTCAATTGCAAACATAAGCTTTGGTCTAAAAGTACGTTTGTCCAAGAGTAACTCTATAGTTACTTTGAGTTCAAATGTACTTTTGCAATCTCCCAACTGAAAACCAAATATGCACTATTTTGGTTGTTTTACTTGATTTGCTAGTGGAAGTTAACCCTTATACTTGATCTCAAAGCTTGTTAATTTTGAAAAGGAGCAGCAATATTTTTAATATCATTAATGCATTGCATGCATATGCAGCCTCCTTTGAAGTTAAATCTACTTCCCACTGAATCAAGAATCAGCAGCAAGGAGTACAGTGAAATACTTGTTAACAAGGAACCACATGTGCTGGTTGATGTTAGACCAGCTCACCATTTCAAGATTGTATCTCTCCCCAATTCCCTCAACATTCCACTCTCAACTTTAGAGGGTAGGTTGCCTGAGATATCATCAGCTTTGAAGAAAGAGGAAGAGGACAGAGGTGTGGTTTCTGGGTCAAGTGCACAATTGTATGTAGTGTGCAGAAGGGGAAATGATTCTCAAAAGGCTGTTCAATACCTTCACAAAATGGGCTTAAATTCTGCCAAGGATATTGTTGGGGGCTTGGAGTCTTGGGCCGACAATGTGGATCCCAACTTCCCCACATATTAGCTCTCTAGTGTAGTTACACTTTCATTAATAGCACGTTTGGTTTCGCGGTGAGAAGGCCCTGATCGCACGTCCACCGTGAAGCTACTCTCACAAGCTTCCGAGGTGGGAAGGCTCTGGGCGTGGTTTTCACGTTTTCCAAACACACGCTGAGTTATACTTCTGACTTCAAATTATTTCTTTTTATTATATTTTATTAGGGAAACTGCTTTTATTTTTCCCTGTATTTTACATGTTAATACTTCTGACTTGTTTGTAGTCAATACTCTGGGCCTTGAAATATCAGAGTTCTTAAAGTACATCTTTGCATCGGTTACAGTTTAATGGATGGATGGGATGATCATAAAAAATGGGTCCACACCTCTTGAGGACGATCTGAAACAGGTTAATTCAGTCAATAAAAATAGAGGTCGATCCTGGTTTAAATTCAGTTTTCAATATAACGCTTGCGAGCACATAAGAAATGTATTGAATCATATGGTGCAAGTTTCCTTTTGAATGTACCTAATAGTCGTAATGAAAATTGACTCTGATCTTTTACCTATAATTTAGGAGTTTAAATACTAAAATCCTTATTTTGGTAAGGGTTTTACTTAATCATCACTCTTAACCGGACTGTAGCTAAAGACAAAATTTCATCAATGTTTCTTACAGTGAGGCATTCATATTATATAAAGTATCAAATATTATTTGTTTTTTGGGTCATGAATATTATTATTTGTTTTCTGAAATGCAGTATAAGGTTTTGGGCCTAATGTATTTAATCTAACACTATGCTGGCTGCACATTGGACCGGTCAACTTCTTGGCTCATCATTTAAAAATAAAGTTGTAACAAATTTAATTCTTACAAAATTTAAAATGAGAATTGAAAATTTTAGATAACCTATATTGAGTAAGTGATAAATAAAGTCAGGAACTAGCTTATTTGTCAATTGAATTTGACTTTTTAAATAGTTTAAGTTTTATTTTTAAATAAAAAATAATATCTTAAATGATATAGCTTTTTTTTTTTTTGGTCATTGGGGAGGGGGATTTTTGGGGGTGGGTGGGAATCGATCCCCACACCTATCTCAAGTGATATAGCTTTTTTTTTTGGGTCTGAAGTGATATAGCTTATAAAAGATAAAAGGATCATGTTTCAGGCTAGTGGGTCAACTTGATTTGGGCACATGTCACAACTTGTAATTGTTGTTCATAGGAGCAATAAACAATAGTTCATTGAAAATTAGTATGGTGGTTTTTTTATTTGCATTAACTATTGTGATGAACTGATGATCATATCTAAACAAATCCGGGTGCAATAACAAATGTCCATAAATCTTGACCATGCACACTGGAGCAAAACATCACTGGTTAATAATGTAAAATAAATAGATAAATAAATGAATAAATAAAAGTATAACCATTTTTAAGGTGACCACTTTAGTAACCTAATAAAGTAATAATCATATATTAGGAAGAGAACAAGTGATTGAAACAAGAACGAAACTTGGATCACATCACATATCCCTCTTCTACTCTTACTAGCCAAGGCAGCTAGATATTTATACAATCATAAGGTGACAAGAGAATTGAGTTTGTGCACTTCGGTAAAAAAAAAAAAAAGCTTGCATTTCAAAGGTAATTTTACCAATGTTTAAAAAAAATTATTTTTTCCCTACTTTTTCTCACTATCTGTGAGACTGTGACGCTCATGTAGGCGCCAATAGACAAAGACAACTAAACGAAGATTAGAAAATTTTAGATTAGAAATCATCTTCAGTCACTTGGAAAGTGAATGCACTTTTACCAACCAAGAAGCAAAACCTTTAACAGAGCCATCCGAATATATAGACCATTCTTTGCTTGCCTAAAGTAAGCAGCTCTTGGATCATCATCAACATTCACTTCAATCTGCATCAAATTACGGGTCCAAATTAGTTTATATTCAATCTTAGAATTTAATTACTAGGCACTGACAATGTAAATCCAATCATATCTTATCATATAGATCTTTGTACAGATATTTTAGAAAGTAATATTACGAGATGACACTATGATGAGATATGATTGGGTGTCTGTTTAAAATCTTTTTAAATTGTCAGTGCATAGTTATTAAACACTTAATCTTAATGCTTTATTTATGTTCATAATTGCTTACTTCGTCAAGTCTTGGAAGAGGGTGCATAACCACAGCATGTTTTTGCATCACCTTGAGAACATCTTGGCTTACAATATACTTGCCTCTTGCCTCTTCATAGAGTTCAATTTTCTCTCCGAATCTTTCTTTCTGAATGCGAGTTTGATAAACCACGTCGCACTTAGAAGCCACTTCCATCAAATCAGCACTCTCTTCCCACTCCACTCCCTTTGATGTCAGATACTCTTTTATGTCATCCTATAAAAGAAAACTCCATAATATAACTCATCATGTCCCTAGCATCTTATCCTGTTCTTGAACTAGTATTTGCACCAATTACCTTCATTTTGACCACATTAGGAGAGACAAAATAAAACTTCACATCATTGTACTTGGCAAGTAAGTATGCGAGTGAGCGAACTGTCCTCCCATTCGCGAGGTCTCCCACAAGCCCAACTTTGATTCCGTCCAGTTTTCCTACCTCTCTTTCAATGGTATAAACATCTAATAGTGCCTGAGCAGTATGATGAAAAAGCAAGAGTTTTGAACATAATAGTACCATCCAGTTACCACTCAAATTATTATAAATTCAGTACAACGCATAAGCAATAGACCAAAAAAATGAAAAAAGAAGTCCCCGCAGTCTGTATTCTCTTGCTCTACAAGTGAAAAACAAATACTAAAATAAGAAACAAACTTGGAATCATCTTGTCAAGTGTAAATAAAATATCAAGAGAGCTTTTAGGGAAAAATTGTAAGGCTTTATGTGGCTTTTCCTTATTAACTTGACAGAATTCAAATTCAAATGATTTACAAATACAGGGGAGATTACAGGAGATTCTATCCCAAAGTTTAAACCTAGAATATTCTGGCAGTTACAATCTATTTATAGTATACAGATAGCTATAACCATAGACATGTGATAATTTTGCACTATTATCCCAGGTCATTGTAAATCCCTCCTATGTGATCAACTTCTCCTCAGAAATTATATGGAGAAGTAGCTGATTTTCCTGTTTCAAATACCTTATGATTGCATCTGCATCAGCAGAATAAGGGGTTTTGTCTAAAAGTTTCTGTGGCAGTATATAACACAATAAAAATTAAAAACTTGTAACAAACGGTAGCTTGTAAACCAATGTCACAAATGAAGATGAAGTGGTGCAATTCTAAAAGTTCTCTATCCATTCAGCTAGGGTAATAGATTCATGATTAGTTAGAAAAAAATAGCATGTTATGTTCCTATCTGTTTGACATTAATTTTGATGCATTAGATTTTGAAGCACTGCAAATTGGTTCATACCTGGGTGGGATGCTGTCCTGGACCATCCCCTGCATTGATTACTGGAATGCTAGCAGTTGCTGCTGCTCTTCTGGCCGCACCACTTTCAAAGTGCCGCATTACAATTATATCAGAGTAACCTTCAACAGTTCGAATAGTATCTGCAAGAAGTAAAGTTATATGAAAATTCAATTTGTAACATAACATACTAATACTAATACTAATTACTAACATTTACACAAAAAAATATGAAAATTCAAATTGTATAAAGAAAAAAAATGAAATGAACCCACAAATGAACTTTGTATGTCAACTAAAAGGGACCCCACCTTCAAGGGTCTCTCCTTTGGCTGCAGATGAAAATTCCCTTGCATTTTCAGTTGTCAAAACATCCCCACCTAATCTCTTCATGGCAGACTCAAATGAAAGCCTAGTTCTGGTGGATGGCTCATAAAACAAAGTAGCCATGAGGTAGCCCTTTAACATTTGCCTCCCAGATGAGTTGCCCTTATTAATATTCTCCATACTCCTTGCAACCTCAAATATGGCATTGAGAGTGTCCCTATCAAACTGCTGAGCCTCAATTACATCATCAAGTTGGAACTTTTGCCCCACATTGAAGGAGGGTGCAGCACTCTCAACTTGAAGTGCCCCTGCCCGGCACAGAATCTCATCACCTTTGCTCAAAAGTTTCGATTTTTCCAAGTGCCCACATGATGATATTGGCTTCAAAAGACTCCATGGTTGGTTGAAGAAAAAGCATGCAGAGGATTTTGCAGCCATCTTGGGATTAGAGACTCCCACATGCATAGAGCATGAGAATAACAAAGAAGCAGCAGTCATTGTGTTCTACAGAAGTGGAAGTGGCTACCTACACACACAACACAAGACAAAACTCAAAAGTCCCGTTTGCTATGGATTACAAAGTCCTTTATTAATCATATAGAAGCGCGCACACACAAAAATCCATTAATTTAACAATGAAATTTTCAATATAAGAAAGCAAAGAAAAGGGCACGAGAGTAACATGAAATGCATTAAAAAATAAGATAAAATAAATTAAACAGCCTTGAGTGGAATCACTTTTTTTTATGCCAAGAGATAAGAGGAATCACCTGAGTATTTAAGGTATGTGCTTACAAACCACGCTTCAGAAGAGACGGCAGCAGAATCCAGAGTCCAAACCCAACAAACTATTGAAGATTATTTATAAGCAAGGAAGAAGAGAGAAAAAATAATAAATAAATAAAAAAACAAGGTGAGTATGATAAATCCAACACAGATATATTCTTGTTTGAAATAACAATCAAAAGCTTTGAGAATGAAATAGTGTACCGCGAAGGTGGTATTTTGAAGACCAGACAAGACAACGGCTTCAATTCAAACAATGATTCCACTGTGCAGGAAGCATATATATATATGTGTGTGTGTGTGTGTATTGTGTATATAGATGCTACACAACAGGAGAAGACGGCTTAGATCAGATGAGACTAAAGTCCTAAACCTTTATTTTAATAAATTGGGCCAAATTTTTTTTTGTCAAGAAGAGATATATTGAAATAAGGACAAACATTAGACTCTGAGTATATAAACCCAAAATAGATATACTATAGTTAACTCATAAGCAATAAACCCAAGCTATGCTCTGAAAGAGCCTATTCAGATCTCAACTGCCTAACAAACTGCAAAGAAAAACACCGCCAACAAACAATAACATCAAACACAAAAAACAGAAAAAAAAACCAATAGACACAGTCAAACACCCCAACCTAGCACAAATTGGGCCAAATTTTTGTGTAAACCAATCTGGTCATCATCTTTCTTTTGGGCTGGGCCTATACTTTTGAAGATGTTGACCAAAAACAAAATATTTTTGATGTTTTCATTAATGACCAAAAAAAAAAGAAATTTTCATTTTTCAATGTTCTTTTTTTTTTTGGTCAATATTTTTCAATGTTCTTAAATCCAATCATTTGTTTGAAAAAAAAATCCAATTATTTGTTACATGCTTACATAGATGGAAAAAATCATGACAAAAAAAAAAGAAGGGAAAAAAAATTCTTATAGAGACTGGATTCGATGTTATAAAACTTAATGACACATGACCAAAAAAAAATATTTCTATAAAAAAAACTTAATGACAAAAAAAATTATAAAACTCGACTTGGAGCATGTTTGGTTGCCGGTGGTTTCTGCAAAACTCAGTTTGGAACAAAAGGATGAGTTTTCATAGTCTATCCTTTTGTTCTATTTCTATAATTTTTTTTAATTTTTATATATGGTTCGTATGATTTAATCTATCGCCCGGTGTAAAAATAACATTTTTATAACGGCAATGCTATAAAACGAATACAAATTTTGTAAAACTTTTTGGCCATTGAAAAAAATAAAAAGCACATCATTTTTGTTTAATGAGCAATAATATTCAGTATTAAACTTTTAGTACGTAAATCTCCACGAATGTTTTTAAACCAATCAGCACTTAATAACAATAAACAGATCACACTTGTAAAAAAAAAAACAATAAACAGATCATTTGGTAACTGCAAATGAGATAGTACCATATGTGTTTCATACTGTTTTCATGCCATTTATCAGTAGTGTTGTTCAATAAGTTCATATTGCTTGTAGAGATGTTTTGTTTATAATGTTTTGCCTAAGTAAGATGCTGACGATGAACACAACTTCAAAAAATATAAAAGTTCATGTAACTTGGTCAATGGACAGTGGTAAACTCCACAACTCCGAGTTAACTCTTTAACCTGAAGTTTAGTTCACACAATGAAGATTAACAATGGAATTCAATTCATCAAAATTCTAGGATACTTCATATGCATATATGACAGTGACTAAATATCAATATCTACCTACCTAGGATATGAAAACGATCAACTACACCTATTTCTAGAGGAAATAACATAACACCAACAAAGCTGAGTCTTATGCATTATTGCACTGCTGATCTCCACTTGTATTATTGGTACCATTATTGTTCGGATGCCAATTCCTGATGGTAGATCTTATAACAGTTTCTATTCCTGAATCCGAAGTTGCTTTATTCAAAAAAATGGCGCAATTATTGCGGTCAATAAATCAGAGTCATTGGATGAATATTAGACAACTCACATTATGTTCTCAGCAAGTTGGATTCAAAACACGAACTCGAAATGTGAGTCATCCAATCTTTGTCTAACTGCTTTGGTTTATTGACTTCGTTGACTATACTATTTTTTTCACTATGGTAAATTAATCCCAGTCCACGCTCAATTTGATCACAAAGGGCCTGTCCAAAATTTTTTGGAGCTGACACAAACATCTGAGCCAAAGGTGGAGTTATATAGCTGTGAGGATTTGGTAGCACTTTGAGTGAGATCAAGTGTGATGGTTGGAAATGGGGCTGAGGCAGAGAGAGTTGCCATGTTTTGTGAGGAGGGAAGTGCAACACTTTCTAATAAGCTATGATCAATTAGGCCATCTGATGAGCTTGATTTTGATCCTGAAAGAAGCATTGAGGCAGCTGCAGATGTGGTGGATGCCATTGCTTGTGCTGTGGGAGGCAGTGGATGGTTGTGCTGTCCTTCATATGTAGCGACCAACACACTTCGATCTTCAGCACATCTTTGTACCTATATATAGAGAAAAACATAAATCCACTTTGAGTTATGATTTTTGAACACCCTTCAATTTCGAACGCCCATTTAACACCTCTCTCTCTTTTTATCTCTGTCTTTTTGTCACATTATTCATCTATCACATCTATCACTCACCTATTTTCTATTCCTATCTCTCTCTAGGTGTAAATTGGAACTTGGGTGTCTAAAGATCATTTTTTCATCCAGTTTGTTGGTACAACTTTCTGTATATATTGGTCATTATAGACAAGATGTATTCCTTCCCAATGGCCTTGTAGCCATTAATTAGCCAATACTAGAAATTATGTAAGCTATATAAGCAAAGGCAATATGCTTTATTGACTGCACTATGTCATGTTTATATAAGAATTTCTCAACAAATTTAGGTTGGCAATGTCTAGTTTAGTGAATAGTTCCCTATAACATGGAAAGAGAATCTTCCTTTCATAGAATGCATACATGTTTCCGTACTGGACAAGAAGTACTCATTGTGCAACGATAATAAGCT
Source organism: Glycyrrhiza uralensis (assembly GCA_030159175.1). Taxonomy (NCBI): domain Eukaryota; kingdom Viridiplantae; phylum Streptophyta; class Magnoliopsida; order Fabales; family Fabaceae; genus Glycyrrhiza; species Glycyrrhiza uralensis. Next base: position 1,518,180 of record BRZY01000006.1, read on the forward strand.
CTTGGACAAGGATTCCCTTTCGCAATCTTCTGCCCATACTTTCTCCATTGGCATCCATCTGCAATCTGCAATGATAAAAAAAAAATCCAAGAGAAATTTAAAATTAACCAAGCTGCAGTTATAACACAGAAATTGATGTTGTAGTTTCATGATGCACACAAGAAAGCTATGCAACCAACATTACATACATAAATTACACCCTTTTCCATTAAAAGTCACCAATTACTATTAGCTAGATAGGCTGAATGTTTGTTAATTAATAGATAAAGAACATGCATGATATATATACAATACAATTGGAAATCCTAGACTACTTGTATTTGCTAGTTTTATGATTCTTAGTTCACTAACCGTTGATGCTTGCGATCTTGCTCGAATCGATACCCGAGCTTTCTTGATCATTGACATGGTATCTGATTCACTATCCCTGAAAGAACTCAATCTAGGAACTCTGTTAGAGGGAGGGCGCCCAAATAAGGCTTGGTTTGTTTTCGAGCTTTCCATGCCACAATCCATCTTATCTTTTCTGGTCCAAGTATGCTGTGCCTTATTGCACTGCATTAAGCCAACCATGCTTGTGCTTTCTCGCAGTGTGCTCTCTGAAGATTGCTGAGAAGGCTCATCATTATCCATTTCCAAAAATGGCCTAGGATCCACATCTTCTCTCTGACCCTTTTCCCCCATGGCTCGGTAATTACTCTACACAAAATCAAATAGAAAAAAACAATACTTTTTTTTTTCAGCTTCCATTGGATGGTAAACATATATATACGATAATATTTCATCTAGAGTGTGGACAAATGTGAGTGGCTCAATAACAATATCCCTTATGCCTCTTATACCATCTTGGAATTTGAGCTTAGGACTTAATTCAATCCCACAAAACAGGCTTACAGTGAGAACTGCTCAAGCCTTATAAGAACACCATATCTCTAGTTGACGTGAGATCTCAACATTTGTTTGAAACTCGATAAATTTAAGATGGATATGCTGCTTCATAATAAAATCATATATTCATGAAATTTCCTTGATAGTCTAGGTTAAGATTAAAAAAAAATGTTTACCCCATGGTTATGCTGCTTCTTCTGCATCAGGTCGATAAGTTGCATGCGTAGGGCATTGTAGTCATCGTTCACCTGATCAACCAACTCTCTTAAACGTTGATTTTCAGCATTCAGCTCGTGCAATTCAGCTACCAAAGCTACAAACTATACCCACATAAATAAATTAATGTGTTACCTACTTACCTTATTGATAAAATTAAATAAATAAATAAAAAATCTATAATATTACCTCATTCCTGTTATCATCCATAGTTTCCGATGCTGCATCTTCCTCTGTTGATGATCAATTAATTGCTACCGGTATTCTTCTTAAGAAGATCTAGGCTAGTCTATAAATTAACCACGAGAGATAAGCAAAATAATTAAGATTAAAATGTACTCATAATTAAGGTAGAAATCAGAAAGAAATTAAGGAAATATATATGTATAAGAGTTTGCCAACATACTCTGCAGTCCAATATTTGATCATCATCATCTCTTCACTGTTTTTCTTCTTCTCAGCAAAGAAATATTCGAGCTCATCCACCACGACAGGTCGTTTCCCTCTAAACGACATAATTGGAGAAGAATGTGAAGCAGTACAAGTATAAATAACTAATCTTGACAATGGAATATTCATATCCCTCCCATGCAGGGTTGACATTATATATAATTAAGTTGTAACTAACCATATATGTGTATTGAAGCAGTCTTATGCATGGGAAGTGTGGTTAGGGACAAAAAAAGTTGTTGGCATGAGTATCGTATGGTGTAGTTGTGTTCTGCCCACAAATTTTTCAAAGGAACAAGGAAAAGGAGAGTCAAAGAGAGAGAGAGAGAAGGGTCTAATTAATAGGTACAAGTCAGAGACAGAGAGATGCAATGGACTCGGCAATAAAAAGGGTTTTGACTAAGACCAAATATTAGTTAGCATGTGAGAAAAGAAAGAAAATAAATTGATTAATATGTTATAAGAAAGATTTGAGAACTAATGAGGTAATTAATATGGTGCATAAATGCCCACATGGCAGTTTACATACGGGAGAAACGACAGGAATCAAAGAGACACAGATTCTGACAAAAATTGTCATGCAGCATCCAACATACAATAACATCATATGTACTAGTACGTGTTTTTCTCTCAATCTTAACTTGTGTTTTCAATTGCTTGGTTAGATTGACTCATTTCATCAAAGGGTTAATCCATCTCTTCAATGGACGGCAAAGATATTTCGATCACAAATAGTGTATACTTGGATTTCTTGGGTAAATTTGTCAGTACATTTAGAAATCATGTGTTCCTATTTATTCAGATAAAATATATATATTCGTTTAATAATAAATAGCTCTTAGATACATGTACAATCATACAATCATAATTTATTTACTATATTTTATTTAAGTCATTTTGTGGTGTAGAAAGATGGTAAAATATGCTTGGATAAAACATTTATTACCAGCGGTTTGGAATTATTAAAGTACTCTTTGATTAAATATAAAGTTTTTTCAAATTAAAATATACATGTGACAAGAAATGCATAACCAATGGTGATAATTAACTAACGGTACGAACTTGTGCTTTGTTGTTTTTCCACCTTGTTCTGGTCAATATTTCATTTCAAACTAGTTTGATTTTAACTAAAATTAGTTATACAAAATAAAAAATAAAAAGTAAAATAAAGTTTGCAAAAGCTCGTCCAAATAATGTGCACAATATGTACTATTTTTTTTGGGTCAAACAATATGTAGTATTTTACTTTAGCCTTACTACAGCCTACACTTTGGACCTATAAGTGGTGATCTTATATTAGTCTGGCTGGCCTACTTAGTAATAAAATGATTTACGCAAAATTCTCCTGCTTGGTACCTGAATCTGTTCAATTTGCGGTGTCAAACAAAGGACTGGATATCTTTCTTTCAAACCAATGAATAATCAAAAGAATCAAAACCAAATGATTTCTGCCTGATGGAAAACGGGAATATGATATATTAATAAGGAAAAACAATACAATTGTGAGCCCTTTGTAGCTTTTACAAGTTAGCCATCAACATGGCTCGAATTTTGGCTCTAAGCTCATCAGAAACATCAGTTACTTCAGGTGATTGAGATGGTGCCCTTACATGGTGATCCGACTTAGATAATCCAGCAGAAGCCTCCCTGCTAGCACGTCCAACTTCGCTTACTTGTGACTTATCTGATTTCACTATCTCCCCCTCCTCCAAATCTGTCTCTCTTTCGGCATGTGATCTGCTCTTATGTTTTTTATTTCTGCTTCGGTGCCTATGCTCATCATCCGATGAGCTATGATGTTTACGCGAATGTCGAGAATGCCTATGCTCATGGTCTGACATGCTATCCTCTCGATGTCGTCTTCGAGAACAGTGGTGTTTTTCATCCGGGGAGCTATCATAATCATATTTACGATGATGCCTTGAGTGATGATGCTCATCATCATCATCGGAGATGTCATGCTTACTCCCCTGATGAGAATACTTGTCTTTGGAGGAGGAATGCCTTCTCTTGTGCTTATGCCTATCCCTGTCCCTGTCCCTGTCCCGACTGCTGTGTGAAGATTGATGAGATCGATGTTTTTTTCTGGATCGTTTGTGATCCCTTGTATCTTCTCTATTTTCTTCCTCCTCTTCCTCCTCCTCTTCATGTTTACTGGATCTTGAACGGTACTTTCTCTTCGATCGCCTTTCATTGTTATCAATAGTAAGTTTCTCCCCAGACTTACAACTTCTATCTGAATTATCATCAGAAAGCTTCTCCCCAGACTTGTGACTTTTATCTGACTCAGCATCAAATGGAACAGAACTTCCTTCCCTTTCTTTACACACAAGATTCCCAGTCTCAGCATCTGAACCTGAAAGTCCAGAGCCTGGTGGCTCAACAGATAAAGCTCGTGGCAGTTCACTTTTAAATGCTCCAACTCCACTTTTTATCATGGCTGCAAACATCTTTGCTCGTTTCAATCTCTCTGCCTTAAGCTTCTGCTCTTTAGTCATATGTGCTTCAGAGGAGTCTGCCTCAGCTGCTGCTGCAATGGCTACTGTTTCTGCGATAGCCTTGGCAACAGGGACAGAAGCACTAGCCCCTGCATTCAGATTTCGATTTTCAACAGAACCCTGTGGTTGAGATGAATACAGGCTCCCAGAGCTGGTCAAATAACCACCATCACTTCCAAGGCCTTGACCATTACCACTTGATGTCTTGGTAACAATTTCTAAATTGGGCTTTTTAATACCCCTAGTGACTGCCTGAAGAATAGCCGCGGTTGCCGCTGCATCCATGCCAACTGTGGTTTGAGATTGACTGTCTCTGGGAGTTATATCTTGACCATCCTTCTTTGACTTGCCAATAATCATCTTGAATTTTTCTTTCCGGTCCATGTCATTCGGTAGATCAGAACCCATAGATTCAAATGAAAGATTGTCACTTTCTTCATGTACAGCAGCACTATTTTCCCCTGCACGACCTGGTGGATTGTGCTTATGGCAGCCCTTGCCTGGTAACTTAGACTGTGAACAATTGGAAACATCATTAAGTTGCAGCTCAAAGTCAAATTTGACAATATCTCAAAAATAATCAAATGAAACTCCCAAAAAATTCATCAGATGCACTAAGTGCACAAAATGCCTCCCGAACCCAAATAAAATAATTACTAAAATTTGAATTTAATGCAGAAGGCATATCTCTGACACAGTGATGCAAATAGCGCGCTATAGCGCCGCTATCGCGCTATAGCGCCGCTATCGCGCCTTCGCGTCGCGTTGCGGCTGGTCGCCGCTATGGAGATGGCGTAGCGGAGCGTTTCACCGTCGCGGGATATCGCGGCGAGATCGCGGCCGGGATTGCGGGTTTTCGCGGCTGTATCACGTCCTATAGCGCCGCTCCAACGATTTACGAAAAATGGCCCCTTTTTTTGGACGTTAGGGTTTTTTTATAGGGGTATTTTTGGGTTTTCAAAGGGGGAAAATATCTAAATACCCTCAGACCTTTCTCTCACACGCAACCTGGCTCTCTTTCTCTCTGTTTTCGCGGTTTCTTCCAATCCCTCACCCCCTCCATGAAGCTCTCTCTCTGGTTTGCTCCTCTGTCTCCGGCGACGAGCTCCTCTCTCTCCAACAACGAGCTCCTCTCTCTCCGGCGACAAGCTCCTCTTTCTTCGGCGACCTTTTCTGCTCGTCTCTGGTGACCTAGGTCTCTGTTTCTGTTTGTGCTTGCTCTGTTTTCTGCTCACTCTCTTCTCTGCCTCTGTATTCTTGTTCAGTAATGGCAGCAACTAGTCAACAGCAAGGGTCTAGGTCTGTGGCTCCTTGTGATTTAGAAAGTAGAAACTGACCTTGGTTACTTCAAGCTTGTTTTTTGAATTTTAATATTTAGGCAATTTAGTTACTTAGGCAGCTAGGCTTAAACACTCTTTGGTTAGTGCTGACCATGACTTTTTTGGTATTTAGATGAATACAAGTATGTTTTATTTAAGACACCTATGACTTTTTTTATTATTAATTATGAATGTCATGAATTTTAGGTAATATTTATCATTTTTGATAATTTATATGTATATAGCATATACCTATATAATCTGTATATATAATTTCAGCATAGCGGCCATCCCGCTATACGCTACAACGCTATAGCACTTTTGGGGTCGGCCGCTATGCTCCGCTATCTGGGATTAACAACACTGCTCTGACAGGCAAATATGAATAAAAATAACCATGATGGCTTTGAAGATTCATAATTATGACAATTGTATAGCTCGACACTATACAAGCAATAATGTAAACATAACAACATACAAGCACACATGTCATATATGCAAGGTAGTAAAGTGTAACTAATGTGGATAACCAACATAAGGTCACTCCTGATGATGAGTCTGTCAATTAAACTACGTTCTACAAGGTAGTCAAGTGCAATTAATTTTTCACTTCTCAGGGGATGATTTGAATCACATAAACAGATGACTTGTTAGCTGAAAAATTTAATGATTCTGAGAAACACACCTCTTCAGCAGTTTGAAGAACTTTCAGATAGTAAGTATGATATTGATTCGATGGCAGAAGAAATGGGAACCTTCCATGAGCACGATCCTGTTCGGCAAGAACAGCCTCAAATTGTTTTCCATTTTTTATGATGAACTCAACTATCTTCTCAATAACTCTCTTTAAGTCAGATGGAGGTTCAATGACAGGTAGTTCAATCTTAGCAGTACTAGGCACAGAAGTCTTGTTTGCAGCATTAGACACTGAATCCAGGGCATCACCTGTTTTTGCCCTAGTTGTGGTTGCTGTCTTAGCATTACTGATAGAATGATTCCGTTTTATGACAGGAACTTTTTCTTTCAAAGAAGGTATTGGATTTTTAGAAGTGCTTCCATCCTTCTTGGCTGCATCCGAAGAAGATTCTGCCTGTTCTGTTCCTGGAGAAGCATAAGCACTAGCAGCATCTACAGCTCTCTCACATGTGTTTCTCTCAAGGTCACAAGTATTTTCAGTTGTACCATCCTCATCCTCTCCTGATCCATAGACAGATCCAAGCAAAGACAATGCACCACCTGTTTGATCAAGCCCCTGACTACTATTCTTGTTGACAGCCGAGTCTCCATCATCTTTGTCAACTTTTAGAAGTTCTTCATGATCAACAAGAAACCTAAAATACGGATGAAGACGATGATCAGGCATCAGGAACCCAAATGTTGGATTATCTCCTTGTTTCACCCTCAGAATAATTTCTGACTGGCTTCCATGTTTGCTTACAAACATTGCAGTCCTTGAAATAATCTGATGTACCTTCTCATTTGGAGGCTGGAAAAGAAAAACAAACAAAAAGGGTTTTTTCATCAATAAATGTGAATTTCAGAATTAGCATAACTCTAATTTTAGAAAGGGCCTTGCCAAGCAGAACATATGAATATATAAAGATCTTACTAAACAAACACAAGACAACCTCACATATACTTGAATAATCATAAAGATCAAGAAACAGAACTTTATGAAGATATGTTTCATCCCATTTGCTCTCAAGAGGTAAAGAATCAACGAAATTCTATCATCCTAATCCCACCTGCATGGCCCCTTCTCATGACATCAAAAGGAAATAAGGTGCCTGTGAATGGCTACCTTGAGTCACAAGAACTCCATTCATGCTCCGAGCATCTGAAACTTAGACATCGTAAGCCTTAGAATAACATATGTACCCTAGACAATTATCACCTAATCACATCGGTTAAACAATGAAAGGTCAATTAAATGTGTAACATCTGAAAATCACATGACGGAAGTATATTTCAAGACAGAAATTACTCACCAGGTTCTGGAGCAAGCTTTCTGGTACTGGGAAGTTAGGACAAAAACCAGACTCTGTATCGTTGTCCTTTGTCTCCGTGGAAGCATTAGAATTTCCATACAAAAATGCAACAGCATGGAAGCCATCTGAATTCACTGGACCTGAATTATTACCTAAACAAACACAGAAAGGTGACATCATCATCAGAATCACATATAATCCTCATCTGCAACAATATCATGCACCTAAAACAGTAAGGGCACTCACACAAAAGAAACTAAACGTAAATGGAAGCCAGGTGAAAACATCCTTACTTGTATCCTGACATAGGAACTGTAGCATATTACATTCGATCCTGCAAATGTGGAGATTGTTGTTGTACAAACAAAACACACTCAACATAGTCTTGGGTGGAATTCGGGAAAAAAATTTGTTCCAACTTTCACCAAAAAATAAAATAAAATGGGACTTGATAGCCATTAGCTATCATTGCACCATCGCCTAGTTGCCTCAACTAAATATATTGATGTGTCCAAGAGATGAGAACAAATCGAACAGACTTGTTTATGCTCGTTCGTTTGAAATTTTTTATGAAAACAAATATTAGAGAATTACCCGTGATTCATTAAAAGCCTTCACCGTATGCACATAACATTCTACTATTCTAGCTACAGCTGATAAAGAAGCAGCAACATAAGCTGTAGCTCTATCAAAAACCAAAATTAAAGTCTCTCCCATCTCTTCTCGTTTCAAAAACACAACCTCTATCCAATCAACAACTAATACAATCCCATCAAGCAACTCCAATTGAAGGAGAAACTTACTTCGCGAAGATCAACAATAACAGAATCGAAACACGAAAAAACCAAACATAAACGCAAAGGAACAAAAACTAGAAGAAGAAAAAGCAAGTAAATATTAGGTTACCTTGTGGTTGATCGGGAGAAGAAGAAGAAGACGAAGGAAGATCGAGATAGCGTTGATAATCGAGGTCAGCTTCGAGAGAGGGAGGAGGATGAAGAGGGCGACGCTTGAGGCGAGGAGGAAGGGGACCGGGAAGAAGGTGGCGAACATCGTAGCGATCGATGGAGAGGGAGTTCCACTCAACAAGAGCTTCCGCTGAGTTCACGAACGCCGCCATGCCGTCGTCGTCGAACAGCATCGCGTGTCGACCAACCACCTCCAGATCCATCGATTCTCGACCGTCCGATTCGTTGATGATCTAAATCCAACTTGGATGGTGGATGAATCAAAACACACACTCTCTCTCTCTCAGAAACCAAATTCAAACGATGAAATGAATGGGATCGTATGATGAATGATTATGAATTATGAATATGCATCCGAGTTAACTTTGGACAGGAGTGCAATTTTGGGAGGATTCTCTCTCTTCCCTCGGGTTGTGACGGTGTGACCTACCTGTACGGGCTAGGCCCATGATTCTGTTCAAACTTTGGGCCTTCGGCCCATTCAACTTGAACTGATTGGCTGTGTAAAAATAATAATAGTTCCAAAAAAATAATAAAATAAAAATAATAAATATGATGATTATGATGATAAATCGACCTATAAATAACAATAACAGGAGAGAAATACCATCAACAAATTTTATTACATTCTTTTCATACATTTTTTATTTTAAAGTATAAAATTCATTAAATCTCGTTAAATAAAAAATGACTATCACCAAATAGGAGGGTGAGACTTGTATAATTTAATTTAGTGAATGTTATATTTTCGTTCAATAAATAGTATGATATTCATGCATTTAGACATGTTACGTTGGTTCTTATACATGTTATAAAATGGCTTATATATATTTATACATTTACTTAACAATAATTATTAATTAAATAGAGCATGGTAAAATAACTATTATAAAAAAATATTATTAAAAAATTGAGAAAAAATTGATAACAATAACAAATATAATAATAATAATAATAATAATAATAATAATAATAATAATAATAAAATCCTAATAACAATAATAAAATACAAAAAGTGGTAAATTTTGGCAAGAAAAAATTATTTTAAAAGTGACATATATCCTTTGAAAACATAGTTTTATTATATAGTAAATAAATAAAACATAACATGTTAAATTTGACATCTCAATTTCTCATTAAAATACCCGTAGCTCTTCTAATTTGGATATGATTGTAGTCAAAATGCAATTATTGTTCGTGTTACTTTTATCTTAAAGAGAATAGGCTATAAGCTGTAAATCTAAATATTCCAATTCTAGGTACAATGTATGTGCCGGGCCCGGAAGAGAAAAGTCATTGTTTATCCATTGAAATTGAAATTGAAATAGAAATATTGAAATAATTAAACAAATGCACTCATTTCTTGGTTGTGTAGAAGAGTATACGTGTCCCACCTATTAATTAGGTAATCTCCCATTTACAACTAGGATGGAAGGTTTAATTTCAGTTAATGTTTATCAATTGGTTGCAATCGACTTCAATGAATATTTATCAAATTGCCTGCAAGTCGTGATTAGAGATAAAATAAGTTAAGCAAAATCAGATTTTTTAGGGTGTGTTTGGGAATTGGGAGGGGAGGGAAGGGAAGGGGAGAGGGAAGCTTAAGATTGGTTTTCCTCTTATTTGAGAGCTCTTAAGAATGAGATGTTTTGGAAAAAATTTCAAAACCTTTGTATATTTTTTAGAATTCTCCCAAATTGAGGAATTATGACTTGCAAACAAAGAGAGTCCCCCAAATCTCTTCCCTCCTCTTCCCTCTTAACTCGCAAACAAAATAATTAGTCCTACCGTCTAGTAAAGTATTTTGGCAATGACTTGTAGCAAAAACCAAATTTGTACCACAAATAGATGCTGAGGTTTTATGCAGTCTCACTACCGTGCCACTTTGGTTATAACTTATAAGGCAACTGCCATTAAGCCTAAACTAGAAGTTTGTGAACAAAGTCGAAACATAATCCAAAATGATGATGATGTGTCTAGGTAAATAATAAACTTAAAATTAATAAATCACCTCCCTTAATAAATAAAGAGGGAGGGAAAGACAAAAACATGACTAATGTACTGGCCCAAAAATATTAGCCCCACGGGAAAGAATATTAAAAACAATAAATAAATAAAAATGCCAAAAGGGAAGAATATAAGGTCCCTGACCGATCAACCTAAACGAACACAAATCATACAGAAGTAGACGCCATGGCCCCTGCAAAAGTTGGCAATTGCTTGTTTACAAGTTGAATGGTTGACTGGAGGCATCTGTCTTGGGCACTCAAACATGACTTGGCAGTTTCAATCAGTGCAAGGCAAATAGAGGATAATTCATTGCTTAGCTGCCAACAACCAAGAAACATTGTGCGTCAACATTTTATGGTTCATTTGAATTAGTGATTACAACAAAGTATGATGACTTCAACTTGGATTGATCAACAGAATATTAGCTGGATTATGCTACAAAAGAATGAATAATTTTCAACAAGAAAATGTTACATATCCCACTAGAATATTAGCAAGGGGACTCAGCTTCTCTAAAGCAATCTTCGTATCAGAAGCATGCATATTCTGACTTCCTTTTTGTTTTATTATTCAACCCATTTTTGGGGGGGGGGGGGGGGGGGTTGGGGTTTATGAGAGATCATTTTTGTTCCATTTAATCATTTTTTTGGGAGAAGGGGATTATAAGAGATATTTTCACCCATAAGGCCATCTATGGGTGAAACAGAGAACAACCAGTTTGTTGAACTTCTGAAATGCAGCAAACATGCAGGAACAAGGACGTTTCATTTGCTTCTCCCTTTAATAATGAAATGTTACAAACTATGTGATACCGATATAGTGAACAATGTTCCGCATAAATTTCGATTAGCAGACAAGGAATAATATTTGCAAGACAATTTGTTACTAAAAGCTCCTAGCATAATATTTAGTTAAGAAACAACCAAACGGCTACCCTGAATGAGATTAGTCTCACACCCAAGGATGGGGAGATACCTGGGCAAAGACCAAAAGAACACACACACATTGTACAATCAGTGGTTAATGTGTTAACTGCCTGACGATTTAAGTACCCAAATGTCAGGTTAGTTATTCCAAAATTAGAAATAATTTTGTCAAGAATATATAAATTCTAACATGCCTTTTTCCTTCATAATTTTTCCCACATCAATAATAATTAGATTGACAACAAGTGTTAAATGGAAAGTTGAATCCAAACAATGATAAAACATCCTACCATGAAAGATGATGCAATGCAATTGCAAGCTTCAAGTGCCATACTTCCTCGAGCAGCCTTCAATTTAGCATAATAAATCAGTACCAAATATAAAATCTTTCAAGTAAATCAAACAATGTTAATTAAACCACACTGATGATACCTGGGAAGGTTCTTGTTGAACAGCACAAATAAGGTTCTCAAGAACAAGCTTAGACAAAGAAACAAGTTCTTGCTTGTAAGATGAATCCCCATAGTATAACATGTCATTGCCTGGAATCTGGAAAGGAGAAAAATACATCGCTTTGGAATTTAAGATACATAAACCATACAAATTATAAACCATAACTGGTCAGGAAGCCTGCTATTTACAAAACAATAAACCATTGAACTTATCTTAGCAAGAAACCCACAAGACTTTTCTAAATACTCATTAGTAAAATCAACATTTCTTTTGTTCATTTTGGAATGAAAGAGGGGACGATACATCGTTTTTATTCCACTAATGTAAATGGCAATCACAAAATAAGGAAAGGTGAAGCTATACCTGTGTATTTGCATGATATGGCAGAGTCTTTTGTGATAAAGTTGTCAATAATAATATGATAGCAGAATAAATCCGTGTCCTCATTTTTGGGTCAAACCTGCAGGTGATTTTCAATTCATTCATTAAACAAGATCCGGAAAGCAAAAAGAGAGACTAAAGCAAGAAGAGATGTATTCTCACACATATATATAGGTTTCAATAGAAAACTTACCATGATTGGGAGCTGATCGATGTAAATAACCTATTTGGGAAATAGGTGACTGGTAGACTAAAATTACCTTCAAAAGTTGAAGAAATCATTGTAAATGCACACATATGATGAAGGGGTGAAAAGGAAACCAGATCTCAAGACCTAGTACATGGATCTTTCTATTACAGATTATAATAGTGGAGACCTCCCTTAATAAAAGAGATTTTGAAGTTTTTATGTAAATCAATGTGAAAAATTGAAGTAATATTAATAACCTGGAACCATAATTAAGAAGCCACACAGCTTTCTACTAGATGAAACTAATCCTTCAACATCAGCTGGAGTTCGAAAGCCTACAAAATCAAGTAAATCAACAGTCAACTATTTCTAGATACAAAGAATGCTATCTAGACTGACAATAAACATCTTTTAGAAAGAAGTCATGGTAGCACAAGCAGTGCACTTTAATCACAGTACTGAAAAACAAAAACATGCTAATCACAGTCCCAGTCCTTGTCAGGTTTTAAGAATTTGAAAAGATTTACTGAGTTCATATAAACATGTTTGCATGCAATGTCTTTCAAATCATTAGAAAATAGACCTGGGGAATATATCATAGTTATGATGCCCAGGTTATTGAGTTTTCTTCTCCACTGTTATTAAAAATTAAAAATTAAAAAATATAGAACAATTCGTAGTTTGGGCATCATAAACAAGTTTCTGCTGTGATAACTGTTCTCAAAACCTTTTGAGCACTATTGTTTGATAATGGCACACAGAAAATCAGCATCAAATAAATTCCCACGAAATAGACATGCCACAAGTAACAGATGAATAGCATTCATTTTCAAATATTGGTTTAGTACTTCCACAATGGTCCAGTGACTACTTTACATGTTTTGCATATAAACTAACCATCAATTATTTCTAAGGTATGCAAACAGCTAACTGCAGAATCAATCAATCCATCTGAATGAGAAATCAAGCCCCCTAACAATGCAACCTGAAAATTCAAACTATGAATCCATCAATAAATATACGTGCAACTTTAATGTGCCAAAAACTGTCATACCTACCTCTGCAGTCTCTAGAAAAAGATCAAGTTGTCTCTGAGCAGAAATAGAAGGTATTGTGACTTCGCTAAATGTGACACAGGATTTGACAAAACTCAGATGTTTATTAGCACATTTCAAAGCTTGAATAGCTAAAGAATTGCTAGAGTGAACGAGAGTTTCCTGCAAGAAAGCATGATTACTATATCATTATATTTTACCAGGTCTTTTTGCAAACCATGTATCTCCAACCTTTCTTTCAAAATTATGTAAACAATTTTTTACCATTAGTCTTTATACTTATGGGAGTGTGTCTTGTACACAGAATTGTTTTCAAGGAATTGGAATGAAATTGGAGTGGGAATATGTAAAGAAGACCCATAGAAGCACCGGTAAAGAGAGTTGACCAGATAGAGGATAGTCCTATAGTTAGAGATAAAGGGAAATCAATAATAACTATAGGCCAAATCATTACCAAAGATTTAGAGGTAAAACGGTCTATCTTTGAACTTAATATATGATAGGGATTATAGCATCATCTAATACATGTAGCCAAACCATCTAATAGGATAAGGCTTGGTGGTTGTTGTTGAACATAGGTAAAGACTAAACCTTCAATGACCAAAGGGCAACTCAGATGGTATTATTGGGCTAACTTGGGGTTAATTTCTTTCTGAGATGATCTCACATCATATATTCTCAGCTACATTTTCTAGTGGCCATGCAAGTATTAAAGCAATTGTTTTCACAAGTACTTCTGTGCAACACTTAACCATTTTCAAGTTTTCAATATTATGAAAAGTGTACTTTATCGTAACCAACTAAACAAAAACAGTGACAAACCTTAAGCTCATTAAATCTGCCAAAAGCTCCTCGGCAATCAACCAGAAATGCTAAATGGTGTTCCATCTCTGTTCCATAATCTACCTAGCGATTAGAGGCAATTAAGTGTCAATAAATCATAATCATGGCAGAAAAATTACCGCAACCAAAGAAGGTTAGCAAAGGAAAAAGTTACCATTTGCACAAAGCGAGATACTGAATGTGCCACTTGGCCATCATCATCTTTTACATTCACAAATTCCATATTATCATGTAGAGTCTGAGAAATTTCAAAAAGCAACTGTATGCTTGTTGGATCACTAATATGGCCATTCCTACTCAACAAATAATAATATATAATTCCTTAAAGTAATAAAATGAATGTTAAAAGCATTATATTCACCAGCCAGATGACAGAATTAAGTAAAAGCATGTTGCAGGAGCAAGCATATCAAGAAAGACAATATTTGAAAATGAAAGGGGGGAGGGATTCTGCAAACATGGTTGAGTTTGGATTCAGGATCTGGATGTAATATCCCACCAAATTATTTTTAGATATGAAAAATCATCATCAATTTTAATTGGGAAATAATGACTTTATCTAATGCTAACAACCAAGTTGACTTGATGCCTTAGCATTATGTTCCTACTTTTAGAAAATAGAACCTCATGTAAGATCTATTTTACAAAATTAGATCCAAGATAGTAGACTTGGGAAGGAGTCCAAGTTCCTATAGGTTTTGGGATAACAACACATACATAGGTTAGTCCAGTAGCCACTTCAGAGCACCTTTTAAAGTTCAAGTACAGCGATCTAGGAATGGTAAGAAATGAAAGGTTATATGGAATTGTATCATGTTAGCAGCTACTTGGGATATTTGGATGGAGCCTAATGCCACAATTTATCAAGAAACCTTTGCCCCTTTCATGGAATTGGGGGGATTTCTCGGTCCCTCAACAGCAAGGCCAATGGTCGATAGATGCCCTAACTGTCTAACATGCATAGGATTTAAAAGTGTTTCATTTCATTGAAGAAAACATTCATCTTGCACTACAGTTAGTTTTTTTTTTCAATTTGTTTTTCATCCTCCAGAACCAGACAAAAAGAAAGAAAGAAAAGGAAATCAGATGTGTAGGACCATATAATCATGTTAATTATGTAAGTAACAGGTGACTGAGAGATAATTCAACAGTACTATCTCACAATTTCAAAAGCAAATTGCCTTTTAAAATTCACCACAGCAAAGGAATTTGTAGACAACTATCAATCACTGAATGAAAAGTTAAAATTTATCAATTCCTCAAACTCTCAAATAACATATATATCATATATAAACTAGAAAACTAAGGTGAACTCATATGCACGCCAGTAAGGATGAAAGGAGTACAGTAAAACAAATGTTTGTGATAAATAGTACCTTGTCGCCATATTAAGGATGTGCAAAAGGACAATATCCTGTGATTTCCCATGCATTGCATCTAAGATTTCAGGAAAATGATTCTACAAAATAATAACAATAAAAGCAAATCACCATTAGTATTTACAGCTCATGTATAGAAGAAATCGATAACAGAAAAGACAGAGAATGATTATAATGTACAACAGTAAATTATTAGGAATCTACCAGAGAAAACACATCTTCCAGACACTTAAAATGGGACAGAAGCTTCACCAAGAGAGATTGCAAGCTTGGCATTTCATCTTCTGTAACTCCTCCATTCCAAGCTCGCTCTGAAATGCCTTCCAAAATGATGTTCAAATGGTTATCCTGGCATAAGTGATTGTATTTAGAGTAAAGATTACAAAAGAAAGTTTTAAACGTTATCTCATAAAGTTATTTGAGAGTAGCAGGTATATCAATTAGCAACTAAACTTTGTGACTGGATAACAATAAATCCATCATGAAGCAGAGATTAAATCTCAATATTTTCTATGGATTTTCTTTACATTGTCATATATACATTAGACTACTGATTGTCTACATAGACATTATACTTGGTGTTAGAGTAATGCTTAGTTTATGTATCCCCTTGTACATGGGCCTTGTGGGCCTTTACTGTTACAATTTAGTTTTCAGTGTAGTTTCAGTTACTGTTCTGTTAGCTTTTGTTAGCTTGTTGTAACCAACTGCTAAGTCAGCAGTCAGTGAACCTCCCGTATAAATACTCCAACCCTCTTTGTAGACTGTAATATACAGATAAAAATACAGTTTTCTCTCTTCTCTCTCTCTCTCTTCCTCAAT
This sequence comes from Glycyrrhiza uralensis, assembly GCA_030159175.1. NCBI lineage: Eukaryota > Viridiplantae > Streptophyta > Magnoliopsida > Fabales > Fabaceae > Glycyrrhiza > Glycyrrhiza uralensis. The sequence goes on from BRZY01000006.1 coordinate 1,534,566, forward strand.
TTCTCTTAGACATATTAATAGATAGAAAGAAAGAATATATAGAAAGAGGGGGAAGAGATATTGTCCTGCATCAAGCAATCAAACAAAAACATAAGAAACTTATTTCCTGAATTTTTAGTTATAGGTATCTTGTTACTTTTGTGAGAATGGCTTGTTTCCTTAGCTTCCTTAAAATTCAGTTCATAGGTAGCCTTACCATATTGATTATTTAATCCAGATAAGTATTATTGTTATGTCATTAAGAATTTTGAAATTCTCAACTCTCTTCTTCACCACATCCTTTGATGTCTAAATTTTCTTCAGTATTATGACATCAAATCCACTACTTGCATGTGAAAAGCATTTGGCTATTAATTTATTCCGATGAGATAGAAAGCGTCATTGTCAAGGAGCAGGTTCAGTCCCTAGAGATTGGAATCAACCAGTTGTTTATTGAAAAGTCAAAACTTGAGATTGAGCGAGATAGAGTTACTGGAAAGCAACAAAGTTTGCCACCTCACCCACCCAGTACCAGCCGATAAAACTATAATATGTAGATACTCCATATACTGTGCACATCTGACTGATTGATGGCACAAACACCTAGTATTGGCTTTATAAAAACATTAGTACCATAATGTTGACTGCTAAGTCGAGACAATCATTAATCACCCATAAAGAGTTTCAAATCTCTCCTTGCTCCAGACTTACAATTAGCCCTACTCCCTTTCGTATCTCTTATTTAATTTTACTTAAAAGAATTTATGAGTGGAAGGTATATAATGCAGGAGAAATTTGCTTTCTCTTCTACTATTCTTCTTTTCTCTTCTTTCTATTTCATTCCTGCATCAAATTTATATTATAAAATATCAGCTTTTACTAATACTATCAACAAAAGGATAAGAACTGCAATACAGCACAGCTTAGTCTTTGACAAAGAATCTTTGACAAAGATTCTAATCAAACTCGCACCATAAAACCAATGTCTCAAGCAGACACAAACTTCAAACCATGATAACATTTAACATTTGCTTGTCACCACTTTTCAAGGATAACTAATGCCACTGTTACTCAAGGTTGATGCAATTCAAAAAAAAAATGAACCTCCAACAAATAATATTTTAACATTCACAGAAATAAAAGGAGATCAGATTACTACAAATGCATATCAGCCTAAATAATCTTTACCATTTAAAACGGACAACAGAGTAGTGCACTCAACAAAAAAAGACACAAATGGCGTAAGAAACCTTTTATTCGCACAATATATAGAACCAACAGCAGTCCGATTGTACCCACTCTCTCAATCTTACCATCTGATTCTGAAGAATAAGATCAGCATAAGCATCTACAACCTTCAGGTATTCATCAAGGCTATCATACTGGGCAATAACCTGAAATTGCAGCAAGATTAGATAATATATGAAATATAATGTAACTCAAGATGGACTAGAAATATAAAAATACCTGAAGAACTTTATCTAACACAACATTGACAATGTCAACTGGACATTTCCATTCATACAGCCTGAATCCAAGCAATCTGTAATTCATGTGCTGTATTACCAAAAGGAACAATATTAAAAATGCATATTGGAAAAATTGAAACAAAGAAAGCAGCTAGAATATAGTGTACCAGAAGTGTTTAAAGCATGATAGAAAATGCAAATGCATACCTGACCAAAGGAATTATCCTTGTTCGATTCAATGAGATGAAGGATATGCACAACATTTGAACTAACTACTTCAATAGGGAGTTCCTTCAGTAAATGATGAAGAACGATTGAAACACATGAAACAGTCCCAAAGTTCTGTTGATTCTTCATCAATCCAAGCTCCGACAGAACTTCACTGACTCGTCTCTTCAGAACAGTAAGATATACTTAGATCAGCAAAACATAAAGGATAAAGAGGGGAGAAAAGCAGGGCAAATTTTAGCAATCCAACTTTTCTTCTTTTTCAAACTTTCTGTCCAGTTACTGAAAAGATAGGCAATAATTCTTGTCGAAGATTAAGACATAGGACTTCACTTTCCATAATAATAATGAGAAGAACCCTAATCATGTAGCTAATTCTATGTGCATACTCCCATTTCATGAAGTTTCAACCAACATTTTCTCTTGAAATGCTCAAGCAAAATTCAAAATTGGAGAGCAATCATACCAATTAATGAAATTTCAATTGTATGCTTCATATAACAAAGATTTATGGAACTATGATCATAAATAACATTGTCCAAAACAAGTATACATGTGACAAGAAACTTCATCACATACCTGAGATAAACCACTAAATATACACTTCATAATATACTCAATGGTCGGTTCCGTCAGACTGATTTGCAATTTTTTGTTGTGTTTCAAATTTCCATGAGTTCTTTCATTGGCCAATAAGACTTGCATCAAAACAACTCTGATGTCATTAACACATGTAACAAGATAGCCTGTTCCAATTGCACAATTCATGGAATAAGTTTTATAAAAATGAACACAAGGAAGTATATCACAATCAGATACATTAAATTACAGAAATATAGAATGAGTAAACTCAATGACCTTTGCATCCCATTGAGAAAAAGGGATAGGAGAAGAACTTAGGGCTTGTTTGGTTTCTGTTTCCATTTTCTGTGTTTGTTTCCTACTTTTATTTTTAATTACAAAAATGTCATCTTGTTTTCACTTTGTTTCTTATTTTCAAAGTTTTGTATAGGAAAGTATTAAAACAACTTCTTGTGGTTTTCATTCTTTTGTGTACAAATCCTTAATAGCAGGAATTTTTGTAAATAAAAGTGAAATAAAAATTAAAAACAGAACAGAAATAGAAATCAAACAGGCCCTTAAGCATTCACAGGCATCCAAGCACTGCTATAAAGCACAGAATACAAACAAGAAAACAAAACTTCACACAGGAAACAGTATAGAGCAATAATCTAGATTCGTTGATTCTGCTTGCTCTGAAATAACTAATAAAATAATGTGTGTAATTTGTGTATTATTTATATATATATATAATATAAATATAATAATTCACATGCGGTCTTGGACTGCAGTTTGCTAGGGTGTTAGTTCATTATGATACACGATTACATATGCAAAGGCCAAAGCAAAAAATCTTTGGATGCATACAGATCTTATTTTAACAATTAAAATGGATCCGTCTGGCTCACATGTATTATTTATCCTCATAATCAATATCAATATTCAATATATAATACAAGCTAAAATACCTATTTCATGGGATGGCAGCTTCTGAGCACAGTGAGCCATATACAGACGGCAATATGCAGATGCCACTGGATCTCCCAATCCTCTCGTCATCATTACCAAGCGTTGGAGATTGTCTGCAGGCTGGTCAAGCAGAAAACGCCAGCAAGGCAATATTGCCAGCTCCAAGTAACTATGGTACAATATCAGATAAACAGTCAGCACACACCAGTCGGTAAGAAGCAACCTTTAGTGCAGCAATTTTTAAAATGTTATTAACAAACTCTGAAGAGTTTTCTGAAAATATGTCTACATTACAGCAAAATTTCATGCAATATTGACAGAAAACGTTGCTTGTCACATTACTTCCATTCTTCTTTGTATCAACACTATATGAGGGACTCCAAAAAATGTTGAAATTAATTATAAATTAGCATAGACACTCCAGAACAAAGTACATATCCGCAAATAACAACCCCATATCACTGCCCAAAAATACCCTAGAAAATATAGCCAGTCCAACCTTTTTTGTACCAGAGCTCATGTTTTTTACAACTATTCGCAGTAGTAGATCATCGCAAAAGCTTAAGCTACTAGATGCAAGTGCAATAATGGCTTTCATATCTAACATGCCCCCCAATAAAAGCCCGTTGGGCATAAAGCATGGACAAAACACCAGTGGCCAGCCCACTCAAACCATATGCTGAAATTATATTTCAATCATATGAACAAGAGAGCAATGGTCAAATTCCAGAGAACTAGATCAAAGAATCTTTGATAGCATATCAAGAACCAGTATCCCTGAAGCATAAACAGTTAGGCACTGGCCCAGGAATTGCTTTTATATTTAACAAAGTTGTGCTTTGTCCAAAAATGTCGTTTGCTAACCTAGTTGTAGCAAAGAAGCATAGCTATTTATTAGTTGAAGTGGGTTTAGGTTTAGCTTTAAGATTATAGAGAGTTAGATGGCTACAATTCTTGTAAGAGCAGAGCAATGAACAGTCTTTTAAAACTGAATTCATAGAAATTCTAACTGTGATTATGAAGAAAATAGAGGTGAACATGGCATCAGAAAGTCTACCAACACAAACAGAAGAAAAATGACTTCATCACAAAAAGCTTATAAGGAATAAATTAAATATATAGGGAAGGATAAGGACTTCACATGCGTGGAAGAAGCTCTTGTACAGCACCAATTTTGCTGAACCAGTTATAGCAAGTTTCTTTGGCATCAGCACAAATATCGCTTGCTTCAAAGTTTCCTACACAATTCAAATAAAATATTTAAGAAAAGTAAGCCACTTTTAAATTAGGACCAACTATCTCCTGCAGATCAACAACTTGTATGACATGTATAAATTAGTCTCAATAAACAGGATGCAGTTTGAAACATATTTGGTGTTTCTGATGTTTAAGATATGAGGACCCTTTTTGAAGTTAGGATATACTAGCGAACATATTTTCAATGGGTTAATTTATCCCAAATCAGAAATATCCTAGACTGTATTTCTACCAATCATATATTATACTTCTCTATGATGCACGGATATCCAAAAACAGTGGCTTATCCAAATTGTATCTGATACCAACATATTCATATCTTTGGTATTTTATTTTTCTGGATATTCCCTACCCTCAAAGTACTTGCCAACCTCAAAATTATTACATAGGAAGGGAAAACGCATGGACTTGGGATGGGATAAGATAACCACATATAGATAAATTTTATTTTAGCTTTTACATATACAAATATACATATTTTACTTCATATGTATAACAAAAAAGCTATTGCGTTTGCATATCATATCAGATACCCATATTGGTACCCATGCATCTTTGGGAATTCTATTTTAGCAGGCAGAGAGAGAGAGCTGTTTCACATGTAATCTGGTGTAAGCCTTTAACCTTTTGCTAATAAATGAACAAAAGCAAAAAAAAATGCTGCAAGATTTTCTTTTGAATTACACATTTGTCATTGCAAACCTTGCTCAAAAACAAGTTATCACCATAACATGGAAAGATGTCCATATATAAGCATTCATAGGCTTTTAACTACTTCCAACATGATGTGAGCGAGAGATTCAAATTGGCAAAACAAAATACCTGCCAAGCTGCAGAGTAAAGCTCCATCTTCAGTAAACTCAGCTTTCCGCTTTATGCGTTGCCAAACCAGGTCCCCGAGCATGTCCATGATATCTGTGACAAGGACAAAAAGCGTAGGATAAAACTCAAACACCGATGTATCCATCAGAAGCTTAGCAACCTGCACATAAAATAATCAGTTTCAGACTTTCAAAATCAACCATTAGCAACACAATTTAGACCAGAATAGAAAAGGAATCAATATTTCACTCCCAGTCTCCCAAGTTAGTAGAATACATTAGATTTCAAATGGGTGGCCACTATCTCTAAGGCCTAAGCCACAGCCACTTCCATTTAATTAAAATATTGTTAAACAAGATTTGCACTCTGTTTGTATTTTGTGATTCAAAAGTAATACTGAGCATAAAGAAAGTACAGGAGGAAAAGAAAAAATAAAAATATAGTATCAGTTTAGAAGGGCTCTTCTAACCCTATATTATCTGATAAAGGGGAAACCATGTACATAAACCTCCAAACAAGCAAGAAAACTATCCTATCCCGAAGAGGTTACACAAGTAAGGATCTCTAGGCTAGGATTTCTGGACCATTACATAAGAGCAAGAAACTAGAGTACATATAAATGAAATACAGAAAAAAAAAATAAGGCCGTGGTGAATAGACACTTGAACGGATATTGTATCGTATTTGATACAACAAAAAACAGGGTACTACAAAATTTGAAAAAATTAGGATACAGGTACACTAAGGTATATTAAAGAAAATATAGAAAACATATTAATATACATATAATTTACATAAAAAAAATATAACATACTATTCATTTTATATGTACCAGAAATTAATATATTCGAGACTATAATGAGTTTCATTTGATTTCATGAATTTTATCATAATATGGGTTTATATCAGTCAACCCTTTGGGTACCACCCAATTAATACAATTATGTTAAGTACCCGTGATTACCATCTTACCTCATAACCCCCTCCCTCACCTTTCAGTTCATCTAAAACCTCATCTACAAGTGTCCAAAGAAGAAAAGAAGTCTCTTATTATCAAATAAGCAATCAAATGGTCAATCCTCTCCTTTCATCCCATCGTGTCATCATCTGCCCAAACCCACCATCATTTACCAAGGCATTTGCTGCCTTCTTAATCATCAAATGCTTTGAAAATGGAGTCTCTGCTCATTGCATCAAGAGGCACCTCTATGTGTTTCAGTAATCAGTGGAAACAATACCTTCACATACTCATCATTTGGCTATAAAACCATTTCCACGCATCCATGTATCAACACAATAAGGCCTTCCCCAAAACAACTAAGTTTTTTCCCACTAGGTGAGTCAACTATGTGGATCATATGGAGCCATAATGTCCCATCATGTACTATGTTCTAATAGACCATTTACCTCTAAATCTCTCTTAATGGTTTGGCCTATAGTTTTCCTTGGTCTCTACCTCTAATTATTGGACTATCCTCCATTTGGTCAACCCTTCTTACTAGTGCTTCTATAGGTCTTCTTCACACATGACGCAATAAGGTCTTCCAATCTCTCTAATCATTGAAAGAACTATTTGGTAAATCTCCAAAAAAAACATTGAGCTCTATCGTACTGCCAAACCACTTAAATGGATCATCCATAATTGCTTGAACTTACATGACAAACCCATATCTGACCCCGAATCACTAAAAAGCTCATCAATGTAAAAATAAGTTTATGAAATGATCCCCCTATTCTCAGACAAAAAAAAATGTCATTGTCCATAAATTGCAAATGAGAAACTTCCACAATCCCAAAACTCTTGGTCAAACCCTTAATAAGACTCTTGTCACGTCCTCTAGACCAGGATAAAAGTTTTCATGAACAATGACTGAGACAACACATCAGAAGAATAACAATCACTTAGTTATTTCTATATATGGCCAAAATCTTTCTCAATCAGAACCATACAAACCAACCATTCTCTTTCTTCGTGATTCCAAAAACAAAAAAAAACAGGCAAGTTCACTTATACAAACTATAATGTTGCAGAAGAAATTGTTAAATACATCAAAGTACACCTTTATAGATAACTTTAAGGATGTTATACGGTCGTCGGCAAGCCAAGAACGGGTAATTTCATCTTTGAGCTCATGTAGTCGAGAGACATACTCCTGCCAGGTAATCACCTTGACACCCTCATCTGCAAATTTTTGTGGATCATCCAGTTCCTCCAAGTGCATACTTGTTGAAGATTTCTCGTGTGCTGAAAATTGGGACATCACATAACTAAATGACGATAAATAAAGGATAAAACATGGAAAAACAATGTAAAAGATATTGGCATACATTTTCCACTTCTCATTAAAACATCGGGGATCTGTAATTTGAAAAATAAATAATTAGATAATCAAAATAAAATTGAAGGGTTATAAATAAAGGATCAAAACTGGTTTTAGAATACAACGGATTGTTCACCAATACTTCCTTGAACATTACATGATAGAAATTACAGATATTTATAGTAACCAACTGCTATATCTTGCCCTTATCTTTCCAACAAAGCATCAAGTAAACAGCTAGTTCACAAGGGCAGTGTTATCTAGCATATAGCTGGGGAGCTTAAAAAGGGAAAGCACAGAAATACCCAGACCCAAGCTTGACTCGTTACCAATAATAACTGGGGGAACAATTAGGGAACCAAGTTTTTGAAGAAAAAAGAAAAAGAAAACAAAAAACCAAAATCTTAAAAAAAAAAAAGGACAAGACAAGACAAATAACTACAAAGTAATTTTAGAAATATGAAACTCAAAACTTCCTCTAAGATGCAACATAAAGTGAGCATAATAAGAATTTAAATGATTAGAAATATCTTAGTCAGTATTTACTTTTTGCACAATGCATATTCACAACATTTGCAAGTCTACCAATGCTAGGTACGCCTCTTCCTTAAAAATATTTGACAATTAATATTCGTTAACATAGCCAATCAAACAATGTTTTTATCGCATGGAACCCAATAAAACAGCATCAGTCAGCTCTATTTTTGTCCTAACAGAAAAATATCCAGCCTTTCCCCTAGCCAGCCCCAAGAAATACATTGAAAGGAATGATAACCCTTGTAGGAGGAGGTATTTGCAAATTCACAGTGGTTGAATCTAACATGCCAGAAGTATCAGAATTTCAATATACCAGTACTGGCAATTAAAAATGTTCAAATTCAATATTAAGTGTCAATAGTGTCATTACAAAACATGCTTCTATTGCATGACAGATACCTTAAAAAATTTATAAACCAGAAAAAGAAAATACTGTAAAACTTACTGAAGAAATTGAAACCATTTTGGAGACAGGAAACCTCTGCATTAGTAGTCTCCTGAAAGAGGTCCACTCCTTCAATGGTTGATGATCAGCAGCTGCTTCACTCAAGTTGTCGGGATCAGGAGGGGTAGCCTTTGCATCATTATTAGTTCCTCTCAGTGGATCAAAGAAATCAGCATTCCCACCATCCACAGCAACGTTAACCTAAACAGAGAATATCAACAGATAATTAAAGATTGCCAGTTTGTCACAAGTGCAATATACGTAAAATAAAATTATAATATAGTCACAAATCAACCTGAAAATCACAACACTGCTGTTTTGATGTTTTCCATAAAATTTCTACTTCTCCGTCTTCTTTTTTACTTTCATTAAGTAAATCACCAAATATTAATAAGCCCTAAATTGCATTTACTAATTACTTCACCAAATCTCACACTAACCTCCCCTCCTTTCCCTAACAGTGCATTATCGCAGTATTACATGAGCTACTAATTTCCAATTCATGATTACAATTATATGAATCTCTATCCAGATTACCTCAGATTTTAGAGAACTTATTATGCTCATATCACTCAGCTCAAGAATATCGATATCCAATCATTAGACTGAATGAAGGTTTCTTAGGTGTTTGCTTATTTTAGGCTGACAGAACTAAAAGCCTAACTCAACCAAATCAAATAACGGATCTAATAGTATTTAGCGTGTCAGTGAGGCTGTTATCGACGGTGATGCATTCCAATCCAATCGATGAAACGCGACACCGATATACTACATAGTTATCCGCGATCAAGGTAGTGTAGTTTGTCAACAGAAGGAGAATTTGCAAGAGAGATTGTGATGTGAGCAGGAAGGACCTGTGCGAGTGGTGGAACTGGAGGCGGAGCAGAGAGAGGATCAGCATCGGCGCGTACGCGAGGGAGCGCGTGAGATTCATTCTCGGCACTGTAGTTACGAGCTCTGAACTCCATGGAAGCATTCAGCAACGAGGGGGGAGGGGCCTTTGGGTTTTGGCACTATGATGGAAAATGCAAGATAGTAAGAATCAGTTGTTATACAACAGTGAGAAAAGGCCTTGGACCACGTTGGCGACTTGGCGTTTCCCGTTCAGGCGTAGTTTCCAATTCCAATTCCACGCAGGCGTCGTTTGGATTGAATCAATATTTTTTAGTTTTTTTAGCAGTTTTTATATTTTTCCACAATTAGTGGCGGTGGTTTTCAACTAATCAAAATTAAATATATTGTGATTTTGGGCTAGTTTAATCAAAATAAAAATAGCAATGCTATTTTTTACGAAATATTATTGTAAGAATAGTAAAAAAGACGCAAGCCTTTTTAAATAAATAATAACTATTAAAAATAGAAAAATATAAAGAAGTGTAGGGCAGAAATCAAGCCATATCATTCGTGTTTGACTTTGTGTTACTATTGCTTTGTAAGAAAAAATCATTCCCTAAATAAAAATACAGTGGTATTCATCTAATATACGAGTCTTATACTAGAATGTTATTATTATAGTAAGTAAAATAAATTATAAAAATATTTAACATTTTGTATAAGTTGCCGTTTGATTTGATTCGTTTTGATTTTAGTAAAAAGGTCTAAAAACTGAACCAAAACCAATTAGTTTTTTAAGAAGTCATAAGAAATCTAAAAGAATTTGATTTTGAATAGTTTTTGGTTAATTTGAATTGGTTTGCTATTATTTGGATAAGTTTGGATATGAAAACCCTTTGACACAAAGTCACTCGCCATTTATTGTTATGAATTTACCAATGCAATGAAAAGAGATCAAATAAAAGTATTAGATATATTTTTGATCCCCTTTTTCATCCTAATCCTCTAATAAAAGTCATGTTTTGTGTCCTATAATATATATATATTTTTTTTTAGTCTTGCCTTCAATATTTGACTTATGTTAAACGAATGCTTAAATATATATATGGTTATAGAGGGTTTTTTATTTCTATTACAATATAAGAAAATTAAGTCGTGACTTTACAAACTATAACATGTGTTATTTTTCAAACTATGATATCCGTCAACTCTTCAACTATTTTTATCAATTATTCAAATACTATAAAAAATGCCCTAGTTGACACGCATAATATTACCAACTATTTTTATTTCCAACTAAGACTATTTTATTTATTATGATACTTTTTACTGTTTTTATTAGAAAAATACTCATGTAAGTTAAGCCACCTATAGATTAGTTAGTCCTTCTAAAAAAATGCCTTGCCTTCCCCTAACCCTCCCCCCTTCCTCACCCACCGCCACGGGCTCCTCCCCTTCCCCGATTCAACCCATGTCCTGGAATTCTAGAGCAAACCACCATATCACGATGGAGGTCCATACTCCATAGCACCACACATTCATAAACTTTTTCACCTATAACTAAATCCAAACTGAAACACCCAAACATAGGATGGCGGCCATGCATGTGAGGCCGGTCTAGTGACAAAAGGGCTATGACCGGCCACAACAGTGTCTTTGGCCATCAAATACTCTTTAATTCATGTAAATTCACCTTAAACATCAATATATGAAATGGGATCATAAGAAATTGAAAGTATTTATTGAAAAGTACAACAATTTTGCTTTACCAAAATTAAGTGTTATACTTTAAAAAAACATTTCATATTTAATTTCATAACCAGTTGTCTAAAAACATTAATTCATTGATAATGTTAAATACTAGAATTGCATTGCACTCTTCCCATGTTTGTATACATTTGCTTAAAAAAATTAGGTGTATGCATTTGTGTAAACATTTAATTATCCTTATATTATATACACTTATACATAAGCACAATTTGCCTTCCCAAACTCCTTTTTAAGACACTCTTCTTCCTGCTGTCTCCCTGTATTGCATCACTTTTCCGAGTTCAACCCTTCCCAACCTTTATAAATCCTGAGAGTATGCTTGAATTAAGTATTTTGTTAGCAGAAAATTTCGGGGCAATTCAAAATATTGTGTATTAAAACATTTTATCAAAAATTTCTAACATTTTTTAGGTTATTTTTAAACCAAAACAGGGAAGAACTGAACTTTCCATGAAACATATCTGTCTCATAAAGTAACGAATATGACCAACAATTGGAGTGTTATTATTAGGCCCCTCATATAACAAAGCATAAAGGGAAAGCAGGGATTTCCTAGGTCTCACGTAAGCATACTTCGAACTCGTGTAATTAGTTTAGTTTATCTTTTTTAAAAGCAATTCAAGTGCATGATACACGAGCTCTCCTCGGAAGTTGGCTTTTGTACGATGATCCAGTTTAATTAATATAGATAATTAAACTTCTTGATGAAGTACTTAAGGAAAAATATTACTAAAAGAATTCAAAGTGAGCCAATATCTTTTGGTAGTTTCTCCTTATCCACGGATACAAAATTCCAAGGTCATTATTATTACCAGCTAAATTTTAGTTTATCCAAACAAAAACAAAAATTATTACCAGCTACATTGTTGCTGGTGTATGTCAGCTGAGATTGATCTGAGTTTCAGATAAACTGAGTGTCATACATGCCTTAAGCACTATAATGTTAATTTCGCATTGGGTTTGCTATATGTACTCGAGGATATTACTAGTTACGTTAACTAAATTTTTTGAGAAACGTGATTGAAATAGCTTATATACATACATAAGAGTACTTTAATTAAATTGTACGTTTATCCAAAACACACCCCAAACACTTAATTAAACTATTTATCCTAAGTCCAAACCTTTCACTAATATTTGACATCATTTTGTAGTATAGCTCTCACATTACCCTTATGCAAAAGGGGCCTACTGCCTAGTGGATCACTCTATAGCTACCCTTATGCAAATTTCCCAGACCATTCCTGAAGAAGAAAGCGTCCGAGTAACATATAGTCCTATATATGCTTACCCTGTGGCCCGCGTAAATGTTGGTGTGAACTGTGAAGGTTCCAAATTCTTAACCTCTTGAGGAAGTATCTCCCAATCTCTTCAGAAAAAGATAAAGAGGGTAACGGTCCAAAAGTGACTCTGGGCCAGTTAAAAAAAAAAAAAGTATAACGCTACTAGCTGTACCTGCACTAAACTGTAATAAGGTGCAACACTTTGGGTATCCACAAGAAAGAGTTTGTTCTCTATCTATATATAATATAAGCGTATCATATTTCCTACCATAAAAAACCAAAAGAGAAAAAAAGAAGAAGGAAAAACCAGCAAAGCATGTCGACCTATTCTAATTCTACCGCCACAACAATGCCATTATTAACCATTATGATATCAACATTGGCCTTTCTAATTGCAATTGGTAGTACTAGTGTCAACGCTCAACCCTGCAGTGATACATTTGCAAAGCTCATAAGAGAAAGAAACATCAGAGAGTGCAAGACATTGCGCACATTTGGGGCAGAGTTTGGGTGGAACTACCAAAACGGCACAAACTCCACCACGCTCGAGATCCTATTCGGTGCAAGACTCAATGAGCCAGAAGGGTGGATAGCATGGGGTGTGAATCCAGGTAAAAGGGCCGAAATGATTGGAACACAGGCACTAATAGGGACTGTGAAGCACCACTCTGATGGTACAGTGGCTTTGAATGTAACTACTTATGATATTAAAAAGGAAATAAGGAATGGTTGCAGTTTGTTGCCATCGAAGGTTGACGTGGGGGTGTCCAATTTGTCGATAAAGTCGCAGAATGAAGGGAGGTTGAACTTGTACACTATATATGCTAGGTTGGTTCTACCTTCTGATAAGTATAACATAACGAGGCTGAACCATGTGTGGCAAGTTGGTTATAAGGTTACAGAGGAGGACGAACGAGTAATACCCCAACAACATCCAACGACTCTTGGGAATGTTGATAGCACTGCGACTATTGACTTGACTTCTAGCAGTGGTCGCAGCACTGGACAATACCGGAGTTTCCTTAGATCGGTAATTATATTAATTGATTAACACAAGTCATTCTTCTTCTTTTTGTTTTCCTTTTTAACTCCTTGAATAATAATATGTTCTGTTTTTCAAGGTTATATTGAATTTATTATCTGTTTTGTTTATAGATGAATGAATTGGATGATTGATCCAACTTATATCACATAGCCAGTCACATTGTTTTCACCTAGAACATGCATATATGCGATTTAGGGGCTTTTGATCGGTTTATACAGAGCATATATATTAACATAAGCACATGTGATAGAGTTTGGCAAAACTTATAGAAATGACTTATGACTGGCTTATAAGTTGTTTTGAGCTTATTTTTATAAGCTCTTCATAATAGTTTATCAAAACAGCTTATCAAAATAGCTTATAACTTATACAAAATTAATTTCATTACATCTTCTTTTTTATTATAAAAATAGCATGCACTTATGTACTAGTTATTTCTATAATTGAAAAGAGAATGTGATTAAATTAATGTTTTGATAATCTAAAACTTGTAAAAATAAGTCCAAAATAGTTTACGAATCTGTCATAAACTATGACAAACACTCTCGCTAGTGCTAATGTCAGTAAATAAGCCAAAATAAACTTTATATAAATCAATTCAAACACACCCTTAAAGTATATTATTGCTATCACTTCTCTCCTTATGGCCGAAATAATTCTTTTCTTGTAAGGTTCTATTACTAATTAACATGTTGACCTCCATTGTAGGTAATGTATAGATTGTGGTTAATTTGTGTTTTTAATTTTTTAGGTACATGGAGTTCTGAACATTATTGGGTGGGGAACACTATTTCCAATTGGAGTCATAATCGCGAGGTACTTTCGAGTGTTTCCTTTCCGATGTGAGCCAGTGTGGTTTTACCTGCACGTCGGGTGCCAATTAACTGGTTTTCTGGTTGGTACCGCTGGCTGGGCTATTGGACTGAGTCTTGGACATTCTTCAACATACTACACCTTCCACACTCATCGAATCTTTGGCATTACCATATTCACGTTTAGCACAGTCCAGGTATAATTAATTATACATCGATCCCTCTCTTTCTCTGTTTAATTATCTCTATACATAATAATAGCATAATCAGCTACTTAAATGCTTAAAGCCTCCTATTTATCAAACTGATAGAGTGAGTACAGGATTATACAAAATACAAACGAGGATTGAATTACTACAATTGTCCCGTAGCATGTTGCCAATTTAGTTCCTAAAATTATTATAATTATAAACTAGTTCATGAAATTAAAAATTCTCAATCATATTAGTTTTTTTGAGTCAGTCATTTTAGTTTCTGAAATTGTTCTATAAGAATTAATGTGATCAATTTTTTTTTAATTTTAAGGACTAATTTTATAATTTCACTATTTCAATGACTAGATTGATGATTTATCCGAAGGAGATAAATTGGGGAATAGGAAGGATCGATCATTAATCATCATTAATTTTGATAATTTTAAATTGTCGAAATAATTTTAAGATGAAGTCACTCTTTAATTACAGATAAATAATTTGTCCAAAATAAAATGTGAATGATGTTAGTGATCACATTTTTTGGTTTTTCAGATGTTGGCTTTTCGCTTAAAGCCCAAGGTTACGGATGATTACCGCAAATATTGGAACATGTATCATCATTTTCTTGGGTATGGACTGCTAGCTACCATATTCATAAACATATTCAAAGGAATTAACATCTTGAAAGGGGGAAAGGGATGGAAGTGGAGTTACATTGGAATTCTTTCGCTCTTGGGTGCCATTGCATTTGGTTTGGAGATTTTCACATGGATAAGGTTCTTTCAGTCGAAATCGATACAGCCCAATTCACATGGAAAAACAGGTACGGAGACCCAGCAGGCAAATAATAAAGATAAATCATCAGACAATAATGCCGTCAATCAAAAGGGATAAAACCATAGCCATTCGTACGAGGAACACTACGTGTATGAGACGACAAATATATTATATATCGCAGGAATAATGTGTGTTCTGTTTTTTTTTTGTTTTTTGTTTTTGGGGGACTTTCCATTCTAAAACATTTGTTTGTGTTGTAATTATTCAAGGATAATGTTAACCATTTCAGTAGCACGGATTTGATTCCTTTAAAATAAGAAATTTTATAAAAGTTTTTAAAAAAATAAAAATAAAATTATTTCTCATTGCTTAAAATTAATCAATTTATTCAACTTTTAGTTTTACGTACGTTATCTCTTTTTTAACTATTTTTTCAACATATTTTACTTTTTGGAATACAATGAGGCAAAAGGGCCCAAAACAAAAGCTACAAAGGGACTAGACTATTTTTTCAACAATATTTAAGTTTGCATACTCAATGACGCAGATTAATAGACATTTAAGATTTTCAAATTTTAAAAGAGAGTGTTAAAAGTAATACTCTTTTAATAATTTTTTTCACACTCGAATCTAATTTAGATAATAAAAATGATAAATCATCTTTTGATCCCTCAAGCATTGTAATTGTGTGATTTGATCCTTCTAATTTTCAATTGTATAAATTGGGTTCATCAACTTTTTATTGTGTTACAATCGAGTTTCTCCATCTAACTTCTGTTCATTTACTAATAGAAAATGATTATATGGCATGAGACACATGGGCCATGAGCTAGCAGAAAAATGAGGGAGGATAATAAATTTATTATATATAAATAAATGTATTAATATAATTATTCATATTTATAAATATATACATTTTATTAATACATATTTATACATCTTATTAATATATAAATTTATTGATATAATATTTATTAATATACTAGTTAATTAAATAATATATAAAATATATAAATAATAATAAATAAAATTAGAAGAAAATATAATTATAAATATTAAAAATAAGTTTATGATATATATATTTTATTACATAATAGAAAAAATTTATTATTCATAGATGAATTTTTATGATATATGTGTAATTGTAAAATTTATTATTGTCAAATAATATTGTAATTTTTCTTCTACATATAAATCATTTCTATGCATAAATATAATATTTATAATAATAAACAAATTTAATAATAACCCACTCAAGAAAAATTTAATAATAACAAAACTTAATCACAATATAATATTTCATTAATAATGTATATAAATATATTAATAAACTTATTTATATATAAGAATCAACTATTTTTAATATATACTGAGGAAGCTAGTTCTGTACCAAAAAAATACTACCTCCGTTCCTAAATATATGAACTTTTACAAAAAAATGAAAGTCTCTTTATATAAGAACATTTTCAAAAAATTAGTTACATTAATTATTTTTTGACTAAAATGCCCTTACGATCACCCAACTACTCTACCTTTTCCAATGCATCAATTAAGTGATGAGAGAGAGAGGAGGGAAGAGAGATAGTAATAAGTGTTAGGGCTAGTTTTGGAAAAGTATAGTAAATCATTGACAAATTTATTGCTATTAACTAACTTAACTAATTTTCTTAATGAGTGTAAATTAGTAAAAAGATTCTTATATTTAGGGACGGAGGTAGTACTAAGGAAGCTAGCTGGCTTAGTGTTATAGTTGTGTGTTTTAATATCATCAAGGATATGGATTCAATCCCTAACTATCTCTTTCAATTTTTAATTTTCTTTCTCATTTCTTTGTCTATCATTTTTTGTTTTTGAAAACTATTTTGGACAATAAGTTTGGGAAACTATTTTTAAGAACAAAACAAAACAAAAATCCGTTTGATAATATTAATTTAAAAACAGTTTTAGAAAAGGGAAAATAAATAAAACTTGCTTGATGAATTTGTTTTGAAAGCATGTTTTGAAAATATAAAATAAATAAAACTAGTTTAACATGTATTTTAAATTTCCTATTTTTCAAAAAAAATCACATTAAAAGGAGAATAGAATTTATTTTTAGAAAAAATTATTAAGACAAAAGAGAAAGTGGCTAGCGTCAGCATGTGTATTAAAAAAATATGCACAAGTCACTTGATGAACAAGACGATAGTGCTTCACTTATTCCGATTCTTCCGAATTGGAACAAGAAAAAAAGAAAATGATGCACTTGACTTATTTCATCATAGAAATTAATCTGATATATATATTCCAATACATTTTCTCAGTTTATCGCTTATATTGTTTGAGTCTGTACTCATTGCATTATTATCATGTGATAATACGTAACTAAAAGTTAAACGCTTTTGGTCCCTTTAATTTTTTTTTACTTTTAATCCTTTAAGTGAGTTGACCGCTGATATGTCTATTTTGAACCCAGTCAGTACGCCTACGTGGCAAAAAACACTTCATGTAGGATGCCACATCAGCCTTCTCTTTCCTCTCTCCTTCCCCTCTCTCTCTCCTCACTCCTCTCTCTCCTCCTTCCTCACCCCCACCACCTCTGCTCCCCACCCTCCTCACCTTCCCCCAATCTCCTTCCTCCATCCCCACCACCTCCTCCCCCCCCCCACCTACCCCCAACCTCCTTCCTCCACCCCCACTACCACCACCTCCAGAACCCCCCAAAAATGGTGTGATCCAGAAAAACCATCGAGAACCCCCCCAAAAACTACAAGTTCTTCAATTTCTCCAAACAATTTAAATCCAATCAGATCAAACCCAGATCAGATCCAAAACGCAAGTTTCAAACTTTCCACAACCCCAGTTCCCAGAAACACCATAATCAGAACCAGCCAATCAATATTCAATTTTTCAAAATAAAAAATTAAAAAACAAAAAAAACATTCTTACCAGTTTGTGTTCTCTGCAAGAAAAGAAACAGGTATGTCAAGCCTCTATGTGTAAGTTGGTGACTCAAAATCTAGTTTTACTCAGACGCAGACGCATTGGACGCAGGCGTTGGACGCAAACTGTTGGACTCAAGCGTTGGATGCAGACTGTTGGACGCATTGGACGCAGACTGTTGGACGCAGGCGTTGGACTCAGGCATTGGACGCAGACGTGCAGGGGTCCTTCACTGGCTCAAATTCGCTTAAGCGAAATTCCCAAGCTAAGCGAGCAGGCTATAACAGAAAACAATTATAAGGTGATCTGAAGCCAGCTTTGCGACGAGTGAGGTCATTTGGGACTTTGGGAAAAACTCTTGGAGTGTTGTGAGCTCTGCAAGGGTTTCGTGTACTGAAGAAAACACTTGTGAGGATCAATTGAGATTGAGATTGAGAGAAGATTAAAGAGTGATTAGCAAAGTGGGTTCAAGGGTAATGTTCTTGCATGAACGCATAGGAACCACAGAAACGATTTGCTAAGAGGTTAACTCTTTTGTATCTGTATCCATTGATCATAGTGAAGAATTTGGTTGCTCTCTCCCGTGGATGTAGGCTACACTGGCCGAACCACGTAAATCCAGTGTTCAATCTCTTCTCCCTAAACTCTTTACGTTTCGTTTGATTTCTGTTCTTGCGATTCATTTAGCGTTAGTTCTGTGATTTAGATTACTGCAATTCGGTTTTGTTCCATTGTTCGTTCTACTCGTGTTTTCTTTATTGCTTGATCGTAGGATTCGTTCTATTTCTGCACAATCGAACCAACAAGTGGCGCCGTCTGTGGGAACAAGATCGAATCAAGAACTACAAGAATGGGATCAACAAGATTTGATATAGAGAAATTCTCAGGTAACAACGACTTTGGCTTATGGAAGATCAAGATGGAGGCCATCTTGGTGCAGCAAGGAGTTGCAGAAGTGTTGAAGGGAGAGGCGAAAATGTCCTCTTCGCTGACACAAGAAGAGAAGCAACAAATGATTGACAAGGCAAGAAGCACTATCATCTTGTGCCTTGGTGAGAAGGCGCTCAGAGAAGTCTCAAGAGAGAAAACTGCCGCCTCAATGTGGACAAAGCTGGAATCACTGTACATGACGAAGTCCCTAGCACACCGTTTATGTCTAAAGCAACAATTGTATTCATTCCGGATGAATGAGTCAAGATCATTGGTTGAAGAACTTTCTAAGTTCAACAAGCTCCTTGACGACCTAGAGAACATCGAAGTGAAATTGGATGATGAGGACAAGGCTCTACTGCTCCTAAGCTCATTGCCTAAAACCTATGAGCACTTCAAGGATGCCCTATTGTATGGCAAAGACCAAACCATCACTCTTGAAGAGGTGGTAACTGCTATACGCACCAAAGACTTGCAAAAACAGCAAGATCAAAGAAATGATGGCGATGGTGAGAGCTTGAATGTGCAGAGAGGGAGAAATGGCAAGAAAGGGAACAAGGGAAAGAAGAGGTCCAAGTCAAAATCCAAGTTTGCTAAGGATGGTTCCAAGGACAACAAGAACAAGTGCTTCAATTGCAACAAGTTGGGGCATTGGCGCAAGGATTGTCAAGAATCGTTGAGGATGAGGGATCGTAATGACACTAGTTCGGTTGACTCAGCAGATGTAGTCACCGTCTCTTATGGCTATGAATCTGCAGGTGCGTTGGTTGTCTCAAGTTCAGAATCGCAGAGGAATTGGGTTATGGATTCAGGGTGCTCATACCACATGTGTCCAAGGAAGGATTTCTTCGAGTCACTAGAGCTCAAGGAAGGAGGCATGGTGTTGTTAGGCAACAACAAGTCATGCAGAGTGCAAGGTATGAGATCCATCCGATTAAAAATGTTTGATAACCATGAAATTCTGCTGCAAAAGGTTAGGTATGTTCCTGAACTTAAACGGAATCTTTTGAAAACAACAATCAAGTAGGCCCTAAATACCAATTTAGATGTCATATGTCTCAGTTGTGTCACTGTTAGTAAATGGACAAAAGTTATAAGATGGGGCACTTGGTTGTAACACAATGAAAAGTCGATGGACCCAGTGTGCACCGATAAAAATGGGAGTACAATTGTAATACTTAAGAAACAAAAAATGTAATTAAGCTTATATTTTTATTATTTTTTTTTACAAAGTTATATAAATCATGTTAGATGTTCCCTTAAGCAACCACGAGGTTGGACACAAGTAATTAATGTGTTTTATCTAATGGGATGGATTCAGCTAGGACCCGTGTTCCATCGCTGGATGGAACAATGCGTGGCCAGAATCTAATCCTCGAAGGAATTAATTAGTCTTTATAGTTGCGTGTGGGACGATACATTAACGGGAAACCAAAAAAAAATCATATTAGATATTTGCCTTATTACTGTTAGAGTTTAATTACTATGCATCAACAATATAATTATTTTTATGATAATGGCAATATAATTTTTGTTACACAAACATATAATCATATCTTATTATCGTATTACTTCATAACAATAATTTCAAAAAATATTTATAAAAAATTTACATAATAAAATATAATTGGAGGTGGTGTAAAACTTTTTATACCGTCAATATATACTAATTAAAATTTATGTTCACGGGATTCCACCTTCCATATCGTATGTCGATCGTAAAAAAAAAAAAAAAAAGCAGTAGCGCAGCAATTTGTTGCCTGAGATGCCTCCATCATCTGCTCTTTCTTCTTTTTCCATTTTCCGCGACACAGACACTCACTCGCTATCGTTTTTAACTTTTTATTATTCACTCCCGGGCATGCAGAGCACGTGTCGTAGCCCTCCTTCCAAACCCGTACACTATTACGCGACGCACCATTTTCCCGCTTACGTTACATCGTCACTCACGTAGACAAAAAACAAAAAGTACTTATAAACCCACACAAGTCATGATAAAACCGCCCGCGTAGTTAAGTAGTGTTTGCTTGTAGTATTGATCCCTTCCAAACCCGATTCGATGGCGAATTTGCCCCAATCCTTCGCCATGAACGACGCGTCGTTTGGAACTCTTTCTCCCGGTGCCTCTTCCTCCCAATCCACGGCCAACAAGATTAATATGGCGTCCGCGGAACAACTTGTTCTCGAACTGAGCAACCCCGATCTCCGAGAAAACGCTCTTCGTGTGCTCTCCAAGGTTCCTAGCTACCACTCCCATCTTCAATATTCATTTTCTGTGTAGTAATTTTAACGTCTGCTTTTTTGTGTTTTGGTAGAATAATCGGGATGAAATTCTCGTTGTACTCGAGTCATAAAGCTGCATTGTGTTTGGGTCTCAGTGAGAAAAATGAAAACTTTCATTAGGGTTTTAATTCAAGGTTTTAAATTGCGGTCATGATCGCGGTTACATCTCAATCCTTGATATTATTATTGTTGAAAATTGCAGACAAATATGGCTGCAATTGCGGTCACAATTCGGTTTCGGAGACTCCCTAAATCATTACGTTGCAGCCGCAATTCCGATTTTAGACCTTTATTTAACTTTTAATGTTTTTTAGGGTTTTAAATTGCAGGCCGCAATCGCGTTATTGCGTCAGCAACATCAAAGTTTTCGGAGTCTCCGAAACGACATCGTGACAGCAATTGTGGCCGTATTAACCGCAATTTCTCGTAATATTAAGGATCGTGACATAAATGTAATTATGATCGCAATTTAAAAACTTGATATTTATTTATTTTTTCTAAATATCATTTGAAGCTTTGTTCCGGTATTCATATATATTTGTTAATCACTACTAATTAGATGGGAATACTTACGGGCTTGCATAAGTATCCGAGTTTAAGAAAGTTAGGTAACTGTTCTATCACTCTCGATCTCTTGAGTAATGTTTGTCTTGCACTCCATGGAGCGGAAAAATGGCATGGCAAAAAGGGAGATAGAAAAAAAAAAGAATAAATATTTGATGGTTAATATGACAGAAAAGAAGAGAGAGATAGAGAAGGAGAGACATA
The DNA here is from genome assembly GCA_030159175.1 of Glycyrrhiza uralensis. Taxonomy (NCBI): domain Eukaryota; kingdom Viridiplantae; phylum Streptophyta; class Magnoliopsida; order Fabales; family Fabaceae; genus Glycyrrhiza; species Glycyrrhiza uralensis. The sequence continues at coordinate 1,556,772 of BRZY01000006.1, forward strand.
AGCCCAAGTTTGGGTTTACACAATCAACAAAGATTAAAACTACTTACATTCATCTCAGCACATTGATGAGAATGTGAGGTATCTAATATAATTGTAGTGACTATACCATTTTTTTGATGATGATAGCAAATTTAATTTGAGTTCATGTACAAGATGACGCAAGAGAAAAAGAGGTGAGAAAAGAAAAAAGTTTGGTGGGGACTTGAATAATGAGTTATATAATGTGATAATTAAAGAAAGATGAAGAGTAAGAGGTGTTGAATTCGGGTGTTTATGAATCATTACTCGAGAGAAAATCATGATTGCTATCTCATACATGGATGGCAAACTCTTCTTTGGTTTTGGTGTTTTTCTATTACATATTGGCTAGTACTTGGTAATGCTGCTGAACTCATACAATTAACACATCAATTTCTATTTTTCCTCTTTTTTTTAATATATTTCAGAGGACTCATTTATTTCCGGAACTTGCTCCATTATTGTGGAATTCCTTTGGTACTATTGCAGCAATTTTACAGGTATGCTAGGTGACTCGCATTATATATTCTTTGCTACTTGGCTTTCTTTGCTTTTGTCTCTCTAGTAAACGTCTTCCTTCTTAATTTGTAATAGTTTTTCGCTTATGAATTTCTCTCTCTCTCTTTTTTGGCTTCATTTTTTATCATATAAATCTTTTACCAAGATCATGTTTATTTGCGTTTCCAAGTTTTATTTTTCAACATAAAATAACCCCCTTTTATAAATTTTCACAATTTCAACAAAAGTGTCATGATGATGAGGGAGAGTTAGACGAAGTAAATGGTAATGGTGTGATTTAATTTAGAAGTTGTTTTAAATTGTTCACTCGAAGTACCTTGTCATTCCAGAAATGTTAATTAGTTAATTTAAAGCAGCCCTCTTTTCTAAGCATACTTTGTATTTTATTTTCTCTTTATTTAAGTTCTCTTTTATATCTTGTATGTTTGATTATTCTAAAACAATATAATAATTTGTTTCTTGATTGTTTTAGGTACTGGAGTCTGTTAGTCCCCCCTCCCCCCCAAAAAAAATAAAATAAAAGGTGCTTATTGGTTGCCCTGCACTCACTGGGATTTCATATTTTTATTTTCTTCCAGGAAATAATTTCAACATACCCCGTTCTTTCACCACCAAATCTTACTCATGTACAATCAACTCGAGTATGCAATGCTCTTGCTCTACTTCAGGTGAGATGAGTTTGTTTCGTTAAGCTTTGTATCTTTTGTCCGGCAGAGGGACACTTTCAGTATGCCCCAAATACTAACAAGTCCAGCCACAAATATTATACTTTCTTCTGGGTGTTTTTTCTCCACTCTTCATGTAATAAAAATATGAAAAACAATGCCGCTAACTCTTTTCTTTTTCTCCCATGCTTTTACTACAGTGTGTGGCATCTCACCCTGATACAAAGATGCCATTCCTCAAGGGTAATGCCAAGTTTCTTATTGATCTGAATTATTCTAATTTCTGTCTACCGTTATTTTCACAGCATTTAATCTGATAGTGATAGAACTAAATCTTATGCTTAAAATATTAGTTTTTACTGCTATGGAGATACTGACAGCTTATTTGGATTTGGTTGATGCCATCCGAGTAATACCAATGGAAAAGAGTACTCTGAAATTAATAAGATCAGAGCATGGGAGGGATAGAAGCCATGCTGATGAGCTCAATCATAGACTCTGCAAGTACATATGAACTTGGGATTTGATCTTTCTTTTTTATAATATCACCTAAACAGATGGGCAAATTCTCTCCCTTTGCCAATTCAATTCCATCATCCCAAATTTTCCACTATATGATATTGCTGTTTTATTCTTCTTTGGTGATAGCTTTGCTTTTGGGGATATAAGATGGTTGACATTTTGTCTTGGAGGATAATTTATCCTCCCCTGGTTTGATATTCTCTCTTTACTCTCTAATACATTTCGTTTTACCGTTTGTTCTTGTAATAATGAGTATAATGAGATATCTTGCTTTGATATTACCATATCCATATCAGCATGGTTTTTGCCTATTAAAGGATAACATTGGAAGAAAAAATATATTAGTCTGTTCATTTTTATACTTACCTTTTCTCATCTGCAGCTCACATACCTCTATATCTGTATCCCTTCCTCAATACAACCAACATGTCAGGACAATTTGAACATTTGAGGCTCGCTAGTCTTGGTGTCATTGGTGCCTTGGTGAAGGTACTACATCCTTGTTGATTCTGTTGTTTGATACACTTGACTACGGGATGAATAACTTTTTATGGTGACATTGATGCTCAAAAGGAAATAATGTTAATTACTATTTACTGAAAATATTTTCACAAAATTCCTTGCCACAGAAAACTATATATTACTGTAACCTTAAGTTAATAGTATGTCATTAAAAAGAAATCTTGAGTTTTGATTATTTCAAAATTTATGACAAGAAGCTAGTAATGTAAACAATAAGTTGCCACAAATAATTAGTTGACTTGCAGTCTTACCATGCTCATGGCAGGTTTTCAATTATATCTAAGTTTTATATTCAATCACATGAAAGTTTCATATAATGTATTTGGGACATACAAATCCAACTTGTTAGGATGATTTCATCTCCATTATTAGGGGATTAAAATTTCCCAACTATTTTAATCTCTTTACTTGATTATCAAATTTGTTTTTCTTCTTTCTTACATGTATACCATTTAAACCTGTGTTTTGTCAATTGTAATAATTCCCCTCCTTTTGATACTTGCTATTCACCAGGTTAATAACAGAGACGTTATATGTTTCCTTCTTTCAACCGAGATAGTTCCGCTGTGCCTGCGCAATATTGAAATTGGCAGAGAAATGGCAAAAACTGTGAGTTTCTTGATTTTTTTTTCTTAGCCAATATATTGACAGAGTATTTTCTTTATTTTTCTTCAATGATCCACTCTTATTTGAGTATATATGTATGATTAACATGTATGCATTGAAGCTTTCTTGTTCTAAACTCCAGAAAATGTTTGTCTAATGAAAGTTCTATCAATGTCACTGCAGGTTGCAACATTCATACTTCAAAAAATTGTGTCGGACGATGTTGGTCTGGAATATGTCTGTGCTACAGCAGAGAGGTTTTTTGCAGTGGAACGAGTTCTGAAGATGGTGATGGCGAGTCTTGAGAATGAACCTTCACCTCGTCTCATGAAGCTTGTACTTCCAACTTATTATCGTCTCTCCAATAATCGGAGGTTCGTTAATTAAGAAGACAGCAACTCCAGTATCGTAAGTGATCCTGCCATTGCCCTTTACCTTCTTCCCAAGTTTCTAATAAAAACTTCGGTCGTATTCAAAGCAGGGCTTGCGATGCATTAAGAAGCTGTCTTCCGGACATGTTAAGAGATGCCAATTTCAGTAGTTACCTTCGTGTAAGTACTTTGTTGTGATATTACTATATTAGTGTATACAAATTTGATGTAGGGCCGGTTTGATACTCATATAAAACATGATAAGGCTTAATAAGATAAGATCTGATAGTATTTAGGAGTACTATTTAGACTTGATTTTATAAAACCTGATAAACTTTTAATATTATGGGGTGTTTGATATGATATCATGCAATAAATTGCACTTTATGAAATACTCTTATTTATTGATGTGCTCTATGTAATCTTAATTTTATAGGGACCGTATTTTTTTGCTTTTGGTCCAAAAATTGACATAGCAATAGTCCCTATAAAATTAAAATTTTATTCTTTTAGTCTCTATAATTTTAGTGTTAGCAAACCAAAGTTTACGGTGAGGACTAAAGGCAAGAAAAAATTAATAAAGATACAAAATATAAAATAATTTTTATAGAGACAAAAAAACATGTATATTCTAGGGACCAAAAGGTATTTAAGCCTTTTTTTATCAATAGGAAAACATAAAAAAAAAAAGTTCAACTATTCCCATAGCATCAGCCAGTAAGCTAGAACTCAGTTGGTGAGGACTATGTTCCCATATTACCAAAGGAGAGTTACCAATAGCCCCAATTTTAGCCATCCAGTCTGCACACTCGTTCCTTTCACGAAGCTTCACTTTCCATAATCTCTAGACAACAAACTATTGATGTGAGCCATCAAAGGAGAAAGAGGGTGAAAAGTGTATGTTGTCGACAGTAAGTCCAAGGCACACATGGAATCAGATTCCAAAATGACATCCATATACCCTTTGTTCCAAGCAAGTTCCAGACCATGTGTGATGGCTTGTAGCTTAGCAATCAAGTTATTTCCAAAGCTGCAAGAGCCTAAAAAGTCGTATAGCCACTCCCCAAAACAATTTCTAATCAATCCCCCGAAACCAGCTCGACCCGGGTTCCCCAAGGAGCTACCATCGACATTCGCTTTAATAGTATCACCAAGAGAAGGAGTTCAGACAACCTCTCGATGGGCACATCCACTTGTCACATAACCATATAAACCTCAGAGGTGAGAGCAAACTCAGATTTAATGCAATATATGACAGGCCAAGTGGGTTAGCAACGATCATTAAAAATTTCATCATTTCAGGCTCTCCAAAGCAGATCAAGATAAAGAGAACACCATAATCAGCAACCACATCTCCATAAATCCAATCTGGCGCATGAGTGACACCATAATCAAAATGCTGATCCAATTGCATGATCTCCCAGATTCTACTAGATTTTGGACAATCCCTGAGACAATCCCTGAGAATGAGTACAATGGATTCCTGAGATGCTCCACACCGTTGGCAAGAGCATCAAGATCATGGCGATTAAATCATGTGAGATTAGTAGGAAGTGAATTTTTCATGATTAGCCAAACAAAGTTTATGATGTTTTCCACATCCTGCAACTTCCAAATCCATCTCTACTAAACTAATTGTCATTGGGAAGTAGGAGTTAAATTGTCCAGCCAGGCGTAAGCGCTTCGGGTTTAGTGTGAACCATTAGAAAAAGCCGTAAAATAAAAAAAGGGAAGTGTAATGTAAGTGCATGTTTGGTTTTCAGTTGAAAAACCGCAAAAGTACATTTACAACTAAAAACCTAAAGTACGTTTAATTCTAAGCTGTGTTTACAGTACACCACTTAAAAGCGTGTATACAAATTTGATGTAGACAACAAAATATTGATGTGAGTCATCAAAGGAGAAAGAGGGTGAAAAGTGTATGTCATTGACAGTAAGTCCAAGGCACACTTGGAATCAAATTCCAAAATGACATCCATGTACCCTTTGTTCCAAGCAACTTCTAGACCATGTGCGATGGCTTGTAACTCAGCAATCAAGTTATTTCCAAAGCCACAAGAGCCTGAAAAGCCGTAGAGCCACTACCTGAAATGATTTCTAATCAAACCCCCAAAACCAGTTCGACCCAGGTTCCCCAAGGAGCTACCATCGACATTCACTTTAATGGTATCACTCCCCCAAACGATTTCTAATCAATCCCCCAAAACCAGCTCAACTCGGGTTCTCTAAGAAGCTACCATCGACGTTCACTTTAATGGTATCACCAAGAGGAGGAATCTAGACAACTTCTCGATGGGCACATCTACTCGTCACAGAAGCATAAACCTGAGAGGTGAGAGCAAACTCAGATTTATTTATGCAATTTATGACAGACCAGGTGGGCCAACAACGGTCATTAAAAACTTCATTATTTCTGGCTCTCTAAATAAACTAGCAGGTCAAGATAAAGGGAACACCATAATCAGCAACCGAATGTCCATAAATCCAATCCGGCCATGAGTGACAGCATAATCAAAATGAATTGATCCAATTGCATGATCTCCCAAATTCTTCTAGATTTTGGACCGTCCTGAGTGTGTGTACAATTGATTCCCGAGGTGCTCCACATTGTTGGCAAGAGGCATCAAGAGACACATGGCGATTTTGTGAGATTAGTAGTGAATGAATTTTTCATGATTAGCCAAACAAAATGATTGATGTTTTCCGCAACCTGTAATTTCCAGATCCATCTCCAAATCCATTGTCTAGCTAGGCACAAGTGCTTCGGGTTGAGTATGAAGTATGAACCATTAGAAGAAGCCATAAAATAACAAAAGAGGGAAGTGTAATGTAAGTGCATGTTTGATTTTCAGTTGAAAGGCTACAAAAATACATTTGAATTTATAAAAGCAATTAACGTACTTTTAAACCCAAATATATGTTTACAACTGGAAACCAAAAGTACGTTTAATTCTAAACTCCGTTTACAGTACACCATTTGAAAGTGGTGTGTTAGAGCATTGTCTAACAAAAATTGTATATCAGTGCTCCTTTTTTCTTCTTTTTTCCATTTCAGACTAGACCCAACCCACATCTTCAATTCCAGACTCTCCCGTGGAACCTACCGCCCATCCTCCAAATGAACACACCTTATGTCACTTTTAACAAATGCTCCCTCAAACATATACTTAAAATGATTAATGTAATAGTTTTTAAAAGATTAAGTGCTTGTGTCAGTAGATAATTCTAAATAAGCTTTGCGCGCACAAGCCAATCCAAATACACTTTTGGTTTATTTGACACTTTATTTTTTTATTGGATCGAATTAGTTTATAAACACTTCTAATTTGTTGGTTCATATTTTATTTATTGATAAGTCTAAAAAGTTTGATTTTAAGTATTTATTTAATTAACTTGTGTTAAAAACTAATTTATATTTAAAATTTATTTTTTACTTTAAATGAATGAATATGAATATTTTTTAGGATTATAGATGGAGGTCGTTTTATATGGGCTTGTATATCAGAACCTATTCAAGTCAAATATTACCTCCTAAGGTAATCTATCATTTTTTGTTGTTTACGGGCTTTGATATATAAATTTCTTTTTTGGTAAACTACCATTAGGGCATTTTGCCCCAATTTAGAATTTAGTCACAATTAAAGTTTTTTGTTTTTTCCCAATAATGTGTTATGTGGGATTGAATGGTCCTCCCACACCCTTAGGTGATATATAAACTTCTATGTAAAATAACTGCTAAGAGTATAAGATTATAAAAATAAACTGCTAAGGTTATAATGTATTTTGTAAGCTTATCCTATCATTCTTAATAGTTAATAGGACATGTCAAATGAGCCTTTAATCAATATGACTGGAGTGGCTTGACTTAGTAAATCATTGATTGTGCCATTTGAACAGTAGGGAGTAACTAATGAAGTTCACTCTCTTCAAATACTCAATTTTCAGATCTGGTGGAGATTTTCCGCTTGCCTTTATGATTAAAGAGATTATTCATGTTTTCAGTTTCTTAATTACCTTATCTGATCTTGCTTTATTCCAATTCAGGAAGACCCAACAACTTGGATGTGGCTACAGCAGTTGCTCGAAAATGTTGGAGTGGATCGGGTTCCTTCACCACGAGCTGGAGGAGGAATCGATCATATTGTGGCGTCGTGAGGATAAAGATCTTGCTTCATTGCTGGGCTTGTTACACAATCAATCACTTCTGGCCCTGTTATCTTTCTGTATGAAACTTTTAGACGTGTCAATATAATGCTTTCAGCAATAAGAGAGACGAATCTGTTGTAACTATATTGAATTATAACTTAAAAGACGTTGCCCCGGTCATGCTGTGTATTCCATTGGGTTGTTCTTTTGACCCCTTAATGAATGTTCAATAGTAGAATATTATTCAAATGGTGGTTTCACTCCTTAATACAGTTTTTTGTTGACTTGATCAAGCTAAACTTAAATAGCTCCAGGAGATATTTAGGTGGTGCAAACATATGTTAAAAGAAGCATAGTCATTAACAAAAGTTGGTTGGCACATGTGGCCAAGGATCCAAAATTGAACAATCATCCTCCATGGATGCGAGTACCGGGTATTGGGAGTGCTTTCCTATTCTACCTTTTTTTTTTTTAATAAATGCATGATTCATTAAGGTTACAAATGAGATTCTTGTTCTACATGGATGAGAGGATGTTTATGTTTATAATAAACTAGTCGGGTACCCGTGCGGTCGCACGGGTTCTGTTGGTTGATATGTAATTTTTTAATATAAAAAAAATTAAAAATAAAAAAAGATAAGCTCATAAGTAAATCATTTTATTGGTCATAAATAAATAAAAACTTTATCAAACAATAAAATAGAACAAAGAAAATTAATTATAAAAACATAGTAATGGTTGCAGAAGAAAAATAAATAAATTTATAGTCCATAAAAAAATCGTAAAAGCAAAAAAAATAAATTTATTGCCGGTAGGAATAAATAAATGAGTAAAATTATTGTAGCAATTTACTGTACGAAAATAAAATTGAAAGGAAAATAAATTTATAGACCGTACAAAGTTATTGAAACAAATAAATGAGGTGAAATTAATGTAGCAATTTACTATAGCAAAAACAAAATTGAAATAAAAAAATTATAGCTTGTAGGAAGTTGAGATAAATAAATGAGTGAAATACCGTAGCGATTTACTATAGCAATTGATATAGCAAAAATAAAATCCAAAGAAAAATAAATTTATAGCACGTAGTGATTTAGAGTAGCAAAAATAAAATCAAAATAAAATTTTTATAACCCGTAATAGAACAAATGAATGAGACAAAATACTATAGCGATGTACTGTAGCAAAAAATAAATCAAAAGAAAAATAAATTTATAGACGGTAGAAATTATTAGAACAAATAAATGAGTGAAATCTGTAAGCAAACACCATTATAGTGATCAGAAATAAAATAAACAAAAAAAGATAAACTCATAAGCAAATCATTTTAATGATCATAAATAAATAAAAATTTTATCAAATAATAAAATAGAACAAAGAAAATTAATTATAAAAACATAGTGATGGTTGCAGAAGAAAAAAATAAATTTATAGCCCATAAAAGTTATTGGAATAAATAAATGAGCTAAACATGTAAGCAGATATTATTTTGTTAATCGAAAATAAAATTGCAAGAAAAATAAATTTGTAGCACGAAGAAAGTTATTTGAACAAATTAATAAGTGAAACCTATAACCAAATATCGTTTTGGTGATACAAAATAAAAATAAATTTATACCCCGTAAGAAGTTATTTGAACAAATAAATGAGTGAAATCCGTAAGCAAATACCGTTTTGGTGAACGAAAATAAATTCAAAATAAAAATAAATTTATAACCCATATGAAATTATTTGAACAAATAAATGAGTGGAATTACTGTAACGATTGCTTTAGCAAAAATAAAATAAGAAAAATGTAAAATTATAACCAATAAAAAGTTATTAGAAGAAATAAATAGGAAAAACCAGTAAGCAAACATTGTTTTGGTGATCGAAAATAAATCGAAAACAAAATAAATTTATAGCTTGTAGAAATTTATTGAAACAAATAAATGAATGAAATTTGTAAAAAAATACCGTATTGGTGATAGAAAATAAAATCAAAACAATAAATTTATTGTCAGTAGGAACAAATAAATGAGTGAAATTATTCTAGCGATTTACTCTACAAAAATAAAATTGAAAGTAAAATAAATTTATAGATCGTAGAAAGTTATTGAAACAAATAAATGAGTGAAATTAATGTAGCAATTTATTATAGCAAAAATAAAATTGAAATAAAAAAATTATAGCTTGTAGGAAGTTATTGAAATAAATAAATGAGAGAAATACTATAGCGATTTACTATAGCGATTGATATAGTAAAAATAATATCACAAGGAAAATAAATTTATAGAGCATAGTGATTTCGTGTAGCAAAAATAAAATCAAAATAAAAATTTTATAGCCCAAAGTAGAACAAATAAATGAGACAAAATACTATCGTGATGTACTGTAGCAAAAAATAAATCGAAAGAAAAATAAATTTGTATATTGTAGGAAATTATTGAAACAAATAAATGAGTGAAATCTATAAACAAACACCACTATAGTGATCAAAAATAAAATAAACAAAAAAAGATAAAATCATAAGCAAATCATTTTATTGGTCATAAATAATTAAAAATTTTATCAAATAATAAAATAGAACAAAGAAAACTAATTATAAAAACATAGTGATGGTTGCAGAAGAAAAAAATAAATTTATAGCCCATAAAAATTATTGGAATAAATAAATGAATTAAACATGTAAGCAGATATTATTTTGTTAATCGAAAATAAAATTGCAAGAAAAATAAATTTGTAGCCCGTAGAAAGTTATTTGAAGAAATTAACGAGTGAAACCTGTAACCAAATATCGTTTTGGTAATACAAAATAAAAATAAATTTATATCCCATAAGAAGTTATTTGAACAAATAAATGAGTGAAATCTATAAGCAAATACCGTTTTGGTGAACGAAAATAAATTCAAAATAAAAATAAATTTATAGCCCATATGCAATTATTTGAACAAATAAATGAGTGGAATTACTGTAGCGATTGCTTTAGCAAAAATAAAACAGAAAAAAATGTAAAATTGTAACCAATAAAAAGTTATTAGAAGAAATAAATAGGGAAAACCAGTAAGCAAATATTGTTTTGGTGATCGAAAATAAATCGAAACCAAAATAAATTTACAGCTTGTAGAAATTTATTGAAACAAATAAATGAATAAAATTTGTAAAAAAACACAGTGTTGGTGATAGAAAATAAAATCAAAACAATAAATTTATTGTCAGTAGGAACAAATAAATGAGTGAAATTATTATAGCGATTTACTCTACAAAAATAAAATTGAAAGAAAAATAAATTTATAGATCGTAGAAAGTTATTGGAAGAAATAAATATGTGAAATCAATGTAGCAATTTATTATAGCAAAAATAAAATTGAAGTAAAAAAATTATAACTTTTAGAAAGTTATTGAAATAAATAAATGAGAGAAATACTGTAGCGATTTACTATAGCGATTGATATAGTAAAAATAATACCAAAAGAAAAATAAATTTTTATAACATAGTAATTTAGTGTAGCACAAATAAAATCAAAATAAAAATTTTATAGCCTGTAGTAGAACAAATGAATGAGACAAAATACTATAGCGATGTACTGTAGCAAAAAATAAATCGAAAGAAAAATAAATTTGTATATTGTATAAAATTATTTGAACAAATAAATAAGTGAAATCTATAAACAAACACCACTATAGTGATAAAAATAAAATAAAAAAATATTTTCTGAGAAACTGACGCGTGTACATGTTTTTCCCAAAGCTACAGCCGAGAGAGAGAGAGAGAGCTGAATTGTTAAAGTGAATGGGAGAGAAGAAAAATTAATACTGTAGCAAAGATGATGTATTGTAGTGTATTGTATCGGTAAAAATAGGGAAACACCTTTTTTTTTTTACTGTAGCTAAATATAGACTTTTAAGCGGGAAACTTTTTTAGCAAATAGTGACGCGTGTACCTCTTTTTTTTTCAGTAACAACAAAAAACGTGTTTTTAATAATAGCAATAGATAATCTTTTTTTTACAATAAAAGAAATAACCTTTTAATTTGTAGAAGTAATATATTTGTGGGGGACTTATTTGCACTCACTCTGAATTCTAATCAAGGAATTTTATTAACAAGAAATATTATATATTTTTATATTTTTTTCTATTATTTTATAAAATAACAAAGAAAACATAACTAATATTTTAAAAATATAAAAAATATTTAATATTTTTTATTTAATAACTAAAAAAATTATAAAAATAAAATATAAAAAGATTTAAAATTATTCTTTTTAACCGGGTTGCGTACACAAATTTCCAAGTTATGCCTCAACACACAAAAGGGTGAATAGGTACTATGAAAGAACAACAGCAGCAATGAGAGGGGGACTGCTTTTGGGATGCGGATTCCCTGCAGTTCACACAGTCAAGCGAACGTGAGCCCTTTGATGCATCTAACGGTGTAGATAAACTCTCTTTAAGTTTTTTCACCTTCAGCCAAAAAAGACGGTATCACTCTCAGCGAATTCTCCAAGAACTTGCAGAAGCACAAGGCAGCGATCATCGACTTGCCGAAGCCTCAGAAACTTCATTCGCCGACGCCGGATGCCAACGCAATCACCGGCCTGGAAACGCTAGGTTGTTCTCGACGCGGAGCGCCTCCATCGGAGGAAAATCGGACACCGCCGTGATCATCGAGCCTTCATCGCCGAAGGTGTCCTGCATAGGGAGAGTGAGATCCAAACGTGACCAGAACCGCCGGTTGAGAACCCTTCAGAGGTCCATCTCCTCCTCCTCCTCTGCCGGCGTTTGAGACCACCGTAACTACGCGAGCATTCTTCAGTCTTCACCGCGGCGCCACCACCGCGAGCACACGTGAACCTTCACCAGCAATCGTGCGGCCGCCACACGATTACAGTAAGCGAAGCAGAAGCAAATCTATTTGGCTGCAAAATTTCTGCTCTACGTTACAGGTGCCTCATCTACAACTAACGCCTCAGAATCTTACAATTTTCAAACCCCACAAAAAAAAAATTCATTCTTTTCTTCACCCCACCCCCCAAAAAGAAACAAGAGTTTCAATTTACTATTTTAACCTTTTACTACTTATTCAATCTTCGCCATTGATTCCAAAAAGCTGAATATCCAACGGTGTTAAATATGTTGTGCACCAATACTCCACATTTTAGCTGTGCATGTTAAACGTCCCCACCCTAAAGTCTATATCCACCACCAGCAGAAAAACAAAAAGCGAATCCGGCATTATTTATTTATTTATTCTACTCCTTTTGAAAACTTGTCTCGGAAGTTTCACTAACTCACTCCCAGGATGGAAGCCTCAGTACTGGTGGCAGTGGAGGAAATAATCGGATACACATTTCGGAACACGAAGCTTCTAGAAGATGCCTTAACCCACTGCTCAGTCGTCGATGCTGTCTCCTACGAGCGCCTCGAGTTCCTTGGCGACGTCGTTTTGGGCCTCGCCATAAGCAACCACCTCTTCATGGCCCACCCTTCCCTTGACCCAGGACAGCTCTCTCTCCTCCGCGCCGCTAACGTCAGCACCGAGAAGCTCGCTCGCGTCGCAGTCCGCCATGGTCTCCACCGCTTCGTCCGCCACAGCTCCCCTCCTCTCGTCGACAAGGTCACGGAGTTTGTCGATGCCGTCGCCGAAGAGCATGATGTCGTCGTCTATGGTGGGTTGGTGAAAGCTCCTAAGATTCTAGCGGACATTGTTGAGTCTGTGGCCGCTGCTGTTTATGTGGACGTTGGTTTTGATCTTCAAAAATTATGGGTGGTAAGATTAATTAATTCATTATTCTCATTATAATAAATAATAATGATGATTACATTTGTAAATAATTATTAGATCATCTGAATTTAAGGGTTTAAGCCCATTTGGATTAGCTTATCTGAGTTTTCAATAATAATAAGTTTATGTTCTTTATTTACTAAAATAAAAATCGCTGAGGAGACTGTTTTTTTTTTTTTTTTAAATTTGTGGTTATTGCAAGCTTTTTTTAATATTTTTTCCCATGAGTAGTTGTGGAAAAGTAAATAAAAAAAAAGTGGTGCATTTTGGTTCCACATTTCCACTGAATTGATAGAATCAAAATGAACTGAACAGAACATGTTGTTCTGTTATGTCTTGTCTGCGTAGTAAACACTACAAACCGGACAACTTGCAATTGTAGGTAATGGACCTACTTCACCATCATGGTGAAGTTTTATCTCTTGACCACCATATGTGTCACCCTATCACTTTTATGCTGCTTGTTCTAATTTTCTAAATCAAAGTTAGATGTCAACACAAGGTAGGATATGATGAGCTTGTGCATTGTCCATACTGTTTAAACTCCAAACTACTCTTGCATGAGTATGTCTGTTAGATGTGGATTCGATTAGTTGCTTTCACCCAACAACTTTGTCATTGTGTGTGGTGTCTTTGAGGCTGAAGATAAATGATTGTAATTTTTTGTTGACAGATAATTAGACATCTTTTGGAGCCGATAGTGACATTGGGTGATCTAGAGCAACAACCCCAACCGGTGACGATGCTCTTCGAGATTTGCCAAAAGAATGGGAAAGAGGTTGACATCAAACACCGGAGGAACGGTGACAAAAGCGTTGCTAGTGTCTATGTTGATGGACATTTGGTTGCCTCTGCCTTCTCTGATCAGAAGGACATTGCGAGGCTGGACGCTGCCAAGATTGCCCTTCATAAACTAGCACATTTACTGCCCACCAGCACCATGAAGCTTGACTTTTGTGCTGGCGTTGACGGTACCTTTGAGATTGAAGCAGCCAAGAACAAGTTACATGAACTTTGTGCGATGAAAAAGTGGCCCAAACCTGTATTCAAGTAAACACTGCTAACCCACTGCTATAATTTGCAATGGCATTCATTTAGAGTCCTGATTTCTGTATACAGAAGTGCATCTTCATGTCTTCTGGTTTCCTCTTGTAGATAAATTTGAAAATATGCGATGGGTGAGAGAAACCAAAGATGATGAGGATGAGATTATTATTTGTTATTTTTACTTTGTTGACCAGAACAGTTTTAAGTTATGGCATGCGTCATTCTCTCGTTTTCATTAACTTATTTCTTTACTTGATTTGTCTCTTCTAAATCAACGGGTTCACTTTAGAGAGCAAAGTGCAATGTTACATCAGATCTTCCTTATTATTTTCAATTTGTCCTATCATCTGAGTTGCATGTGTCAAACTTTTATTTCCTCGTAAACTAACTTCAAACTTCTCTGTGATGGTTCACATGTAGCATTGAGAAAGATGTAGGTCCTCCTCATGATAAGAAATTTGTCTGCTCTGTCCAGATAGTGACTTCAGCTGGTATCCTCCAAATGTTAGGGGATGAAAAGCCTCGGGTGAGGGATTCAGAGCACTCTGCAGCTTCCTTGATGATTCGGGCCCTTCAAGAATGTAATTTTCTGTGAGAATTGTGTTGTAATCATTGTTGTCTAGTGTGTCTCCCGTCTCCTATGTAGTTTTAAGACAAGGATGTTCACAATGAAAACTTCATATTCTTGACTACACAAGAATGACAGGAAATGGTTTGAGTATCCGGCTTGCTAGTTCATATGACAATTTACCCTTTAGTTGTAGTGAACTTTCTAACAGATTGGTGAAAACTGGAAATTTGGCACTGTCTGTCAAGAATATGAAGTTTTCATTGTGAACAACCTTGTCTTAAAACTACATCGGGAGGTAGGAGACAGGAGACAATAATTACAATATAATCCACTTGCTAGTTCATATGACAATTTACCCCTTAGTTGTAGTGAACTTTCTAACGGAGTGGTGAAAACTGGAAATTTGACAAGCCTTTCAGAGAGTAATATTTGATTTTTGAATAAATGATGTACCTTGATGATATCCCATTTGATAAATAGTATAATATTATTTTGCACCCTTTAAAAATAAATTGATGATCGAACGTATCTATAGTTCTCTTACTTTAGTTTTTTATATACGTTAAAATTGTCCTATTATCCAGAGAGCAGTGCAACTTAGTGTATATGAAATCTCAAGACCTATTGATTATTTTGGTTGTTTGTTCATGAAATCAAGAAAACTCATCTTATATGTAAAATGGATTAGGATAGTAAATGGAACTATTAAATGAATATTGGCAGACACACTTACAATTCATTGCAAACAAATAAACCAGGCAAAACCGTTTCAAAATATAAAAAATTGATTGGAAAAAGCATGCCTCAATTAAACAAATTCAATTCAACGCTACATACGGTTCAACAAGTTAGGGAATTACAAGTAATATAAATCTTGGCTTAAATAAAGTTAGGAGTTTTTAGTAACTTTTAAGTTTATTAAGCTGATTATGATCGGACGGTTAATATGTTGTAAAATCTAGTTAACAGAAATTTTGTTCAGTAGGCAATAAATGATTAGCCTAAAAAATATACAAAATTAATCAATGGACTTTGCTTGCACACAAGTACTCCACTCTTGACACACACACAAGACACCTCCCTTTTGCTTGCACACAAGGCAACTCCTTGTGCCATCACCTAATTAAGAATCCTACAGCTTGCACGCAACTTTGAGTTACAATGGATATGAGATCAAGCTCTCCCTGGTTGTATAAAATAGTATATGAGGAACACCCAGGTATGTCTGGAAGGAAGAACTATGGAAAGAAAGAGAAGAGAGGATAAATATTGTATTTAAGTATTAAGAATGTTTTAGAATGAAAGAAATAATTATAGATTGTAACTTAAAGTCTTAAACCCTTATTTATTTTTATAAATATTATAGTTTAATTTAATTTAAAAATTAAAAATATTATCCTCCAATCATACACACACTAAAGTAACTTTGAGATGTGGACATAATAGAATAACTTGTTTTAGTGGTTCCGTTTAGCATGGGAAGATTCTCAATTTTCCCACAAATGGGAAGATGAATATGAGCCATCAATATAATAATATAAAAATGCAACGGTGTAGATTAAAATAATAGGAAGAAGGGCAACTTGCTTAATTGGTATGTGTCAGACAGTTCTGATATTTGCTCATAAGGTCATGCATTTCATGTTATTCGCGTGATATATCACAAATAATTAGAATATTAAAATAATGATCTCATGAAATTGTATAATTTATATTAATCTACGCGGCAAAATTACCACAATTTTTTAATTTAGTTTTTATTTTGTAAATTTGACTTTTTTTTGAGAAATTAGGAATAATTTTTGATTTTTTTATTGAATTTTGTTCGCCCAAAGTAGATGGGACTTTATTTTTTGGTCAAAAGTGGATTGGATTGAAATGCCGAAATACTCGGTTCAAGGCCCAAATAAATTACGTTGTCAATGCACGTGGTGGCTGTCTGTAAACCACCTAACACCATAAACCACCTTAACTAAACCCTAAACCATTAGAATTAAACAAAAAATTGAAAACAAATAAAAAATCGTGTTCAGAAGTTGGTTTTGGGGGAGGGAATTTCCGATAGGCATTTTTGAAAAAAAAAATAATGGTGAGAAGTAGATTTTTGGAGAAGGGACTTCTCACCTAAAATGAAAACAATGGTAGAAATCTAAATAAAAAAAACTGATAGATGCCAAATTAATTTTTTCAAAAGTTTTATTAATAAAAAAGTCGTGTTGCTTCCCTTTCTTTAAGTGCAATTATTGTGATACATTGGAAAGTGAAACCAAGCGTTCACATGGTCAAATTGGACAGTTAATGGGGCCACATTGAAAGGACAATAGCCTAGCCGTTTACATTTACCGTCCATATGGTATTATTGGATGATAAAATTATTTTCGTATTAGTATATTAATATTATATATTATATATTTAGCCAATTATATAATATATATTATATCGTATATAAGTATATACATTGAGTTAAATTTTATTTGTCAATTATCTTTTTTTTTTGTTGGATAATATTATATTATAGTAATAGATATATATAGTTATATTTATTTTAGTATAAGTATTGTAATAAATGTTAAAAATTATTTAAATAAATTTAAAATAAAATTAAAATAATAAATTAATGTTGTAGTCTGGTTTGCCATGATTGTTGGAAAAGTTGAACAAAATGCATTAAGATTTAAGGACCTAATAATTGATCACATGAGAGTGATTTGAAGGAATTGATTCAAGATACATTGCCCACAATCGTTCACACCATAAATGACATGAACATGGACTTAAGGAAAATAAAGTAATCTAACTTAAAAAGGGGTCGTGCAGAAACACACCCTCACTTCATGAATTTGAAAGTAGTCCCGTCATGGGCACGGACATTTGGCAACGCATAAGAAGCACAACAATAACAAGAGGATGCATGACATTAACACCATGTAGTAGAGAAAGTCCATTTTATTAACGCAGTAATCAATCTTCCTCTCAAACAACTCTGCGTTGAACTCCGAAGTACTCGCCAAAGGTCCCTGTTCATAATGGCAACCACTCTTGTTGTGGGCAGTGTCGTTAATGTCATTGTCAACCCATGCGAAGAAATTGCAGGTTTCATTCGCCTACAAACGAGCAAAAAAAATGACCATTAAGTAGAGGTATAAGCCATGGGGTAGAGTTTATAGGAATGCAAAGGCAATATACCTTCCAATTTGGACATCGCCAAAATCGCCTACCCGGATTCGGTAACTGCAAAAATTGTCGGAACGAAAGAGATAGAGGTCCACTAGAGATAGAATGGATCCATATTTGCTGCTGTAGCAGCATCCTACAGTTTCTGCGGTTGAGATAGTGAAGACCACTTGATTTATCCAATCTTCTATATTTTAGCAACTCATTCTTTTACCATATGAACACGGAACACAGTATAAGAAATGGAAGAGTGCCCCTTCTGTCTGTCTGGAACACACCGATATAGATAACTATGAATTAATCAACAATTGAATTTTGTCTCTCTCATCTCAAGTCTCAACAAAAGCTCTTTCATGAGTATTTATATATGAAAAAAGCTCTTTCATGAGTAAAAGAAAATTTTTGAGCTATTGATTAAATTAAAAATAAAAATAAAAAAATTTAAATAAAATATAGAAACCTTGAATTTGTAAAATTTTTAATTTTGAAAACTTTAAAAATTAAACTAATTGCTAAAGATTTAATTCTAGAGATTTTAGAACTTAAGAACTTAAACAAAAAAACATGGATGAAACTTATAAGCAAACACAATTTTATTCATCAAAAATAAAATGAAAATAAAAAAATTTAATAACCTGAAATAGGAAAAAAAACAAGAATTAAACCATAAGCAAAAAGTGAAAAATAATTAAGCAAACACTTTATTTGTTAAAAATAAAACAAGAATTAAAAGAAAAATAATTTTGGAACCTAAAAATTTACAAGAATAAAAAAAAGTGAAAAAACTGTAAGCAATCACTTTATTTGTTAAAAATATAACAAAAATAATAATTTTGCAACTTGAAATATATACTACATGAACAAAAAAATGAGTGAAACCATAAGTAAATATTATTTTATTTATCTATAATAAATAAAAAAGGGGTTGTGACGATTTACTTAAACATTTTTTTTATATTCATATTATTGGTGCGAAGTATCCATCGACTTTGTTGATGACTAATTTCTGCCGGGAAACCTGGCTGACCACCTTTAATGATATCTCCCCTCTCAACCACATTTTTTTCCATCCACAAAACTCGAACCCTGGACCTTACTTAAGGGATCTAATCTCAATGCCACTCGGACTAACGTAATGTTAGTTATCGAATTGAGAATTAAATCTTTAGCAATTAGTTTAATTTTAAAGTTTTTAAAATTACAAATTTCATAAATTCCAGATTTCTACATTTTATTTAATTTTTGATATTTCATAATTTTAATTTAATCAGTGCTCAATGGCTCAAAAATTTTCTCTTACTCGTGATTTGTGAAAGAGCTTTCTCTAATTCAATTTTTTTCTCTTACTCGTGATTCTTCTACTGTGTTCCGTGTTCGTATGGTAAGGGAATGGGATGCTAAAATATAAATGGTTGGATAAATCAAGTGATCCTCACTATCTCAACAGCAGGACAGTAGGATGCTACTACAGCAGCAAATCCAGATCCAGATAGAATAGGGTTTCAAATTTGGGAAAAATATAATGGGGTTTAAAACTTGAAAAAAATAATCAATGGGGTCAAACCATAAATGTCTTAATGTTGACGAGAGAAAACTACAAATATAAATAAACCCACGGCTACATGGAATATCCGGTAAAAAGGAATCTTCCCATTGGTGGGCCCAATCTTCCCACGCTTAACGAACCTGTTTTAGTAGAATCAAAATGTGTCATCCTTTTTTTTTTTGATGTCTTATTTTGTCTATTTTTACCAAACATATAATATAATTTCTATTTTATTTTCTATTTCATTTTAACCTATGATCAAAATGATACTTAGGAGTTCAGTTATCACTTCGATTCTTGTACCTCTACTAATGAGAAAAGAGGAGGACAAATCTTGGATGTAAGAATTGCGTCTATGGAAAACATCCATAATTTTTATTCTCTTCCTTCGTTTAATTTATTTCAGTTCAGTTCTTTCATTGTAGAAACAGTACTAGACTGGTACTGTTTTCCATGGAGTTTAGTTTGTTGTTGTTTGGGCTCCTAGTCTCCTTTTCTTTAAAAAAAAAAAACAACGAAACATTGCAGATATTTACTCCCATATGGTTTTTGGAGATTGCAGATATTTACTCCGATATGTGATTATCTTAAAACACATTTTTGGAGATTTCTGCATTTTTCAACGTCATTCATATAGAATTACACATTAGGTAGATGTATGATGTAATGTACCACTTGATAGAAAAAATTGAGTACATCCATTTGAAGCATTCATATAAGGATCATATCAGATAATTTAAAGGGTGTTCTTTTTTATGAACATACGAAAGCAATCACTTAGCTAGGTTGAGTGTGCACTTATACTACTGATTTTATATATCTTGCTGTGAGTGTGGACCCTTAGGATGCAAATGGAAGGGCAATGCTGGCATTGAGATTTTAAATGCTCTGGGCGAATTGAAAAAATGATACCTTAATAATTGTTTGAATATTGTCTTTTTTTGTATTTTTTTTGTTGCATAATGATTAGTAATCTGTTCATAATCAAGGTTTTGTAAAAAAAAATCAATAGAAATCAAAATAAGACTATTTAATCTACCTTGTAATATAGTTAATAAATCGCAACAATTTCAATTTAGAAAAACTTCTTTCAGCAAATGCAACAATACCTGAGATAGTTAATATTATTCTATAAGTTGCACATACATTAAGAAAACAATATCAAATACATTTTAATTTAATATCATAAAACTTGATTTTGATTCAATTGTCAAAATCTCTCTAATGACTTTTAATTCTTCAAATAGAATTTTACTATCAAAATCATAAGAATTATAATATTTTATATAAGTTTCAAGATGTTTGCAACATAATTTCAAGTCATGATCAAAGAATGATTTAAATCTTTCAATACTAAACAAAAATCTAAAAATGTCTTCATATATGTTATACCGCTCAAATATTCTATTAAATCAACAAATTGCTTAACATTGATGCCCCTCTAAAAATGAAACACTAGACGACAGTCCCTCTTATGCACTCTCATAGCCACCCCGTGGAAGGGTCAAAATTTAAATATCAGACAAAATATTATTATTTTAAAGAAAATGTTAATATTTTACTCTGCTTTGGAAATTAGTCTTACCATAAAACAGACATGGACCATGAACGAAACCAATATGAAATTTTGGTTGTTTGCATATTCAGGGAGTTGAAGAATATTGTTTGGTGGGAATAAACCTAAAAAGTAATTAAGATAAGGATCTTTACAAGCAGCCTTTGCAGATATGGACCCCCTCTCCCCTCACTTCACACGCATTGCCACATACCAAACCAGAAATGGAATTTCTGCCACTAAAGAAAAGAAAGAATATCTGACATTTTGATTGATGACCCCCAATCCCATCCATTGTCACAAATTCAGATCATCTATGGTCTACACTCTATGCAAAACTGTACATAATCTCAACCACAGAAAACACCAAAACAGTGTGTACGCAATGCATTATTAATTGCCATTTTATACTTTCCTTCTCAATAGACATTATTAATTATATGAGGTAATTTTATAAATACACAATATTAGCCCAAATTAGCTAGTTTGGAACAGCCGTGGGAGCTGTCCAATGCACAGTGACGGACTTCAAATGCAATTTTTTGCTTTTGTGTAGGTATTTGATTTTCTAAAGTGAAAGTAATTTTGTCACTCAAAATTAATTTTAGTTGAAGCTAAAGTTTATAGTTTTTATGGTGGGTTAAAATTGATTCTGAAATTTGGATAGATATATTTTTTTCTATCCTTTCACTGCCCTTCTTTCTTCCTCTGATGTTTTTTTTCTTCTACTGCTGGAGTAGCCATTGCTAACGGCGAATGCAAAGATCTCGACAGAGACACGTGTGTCGAAGTTCATAAGCTTCATAACCGGCGAGGCCTCCGACAAGTAATAGAGGGAGAAGCACAAGACACCATGGGAGTAGCACCACACCTTTCTCACACCCCTTTCTTCAAGTCCATGGTGTTGCTCTTTTTTTTGGTCATCGATGCTTTGTTTTCGGGTAAATAATAAGGGTGCTTCATCGGTGCTTTAATAAGAGTGCTTTGGTCTTCAAGTCACACCCCTTTAACCGTCTCAATACTTCATTGGTGCTTTGTTCACAGGAAATAATAAGGATGCTCTGTTTTTTTTTGGTGTTGCTCTTATCTATTTTTTTTTCATTGATGCTCTATTTTGGGTAAATAATAAAGGTGGTGGTGCATCTAATGCGAGTAGATGGAGACTGAAAAAAATGGAGAAAGCACGGATGAACATCACCTTCGTTCTCTGCAGTGGAAACTGAACCGAGGGAAGCTGAATACGTGGGGAGGAGGGAAGGATGATTTAGGTTTTTAATTTTTTTAAATTATTAATTAAAAATAAAAGACATGTTAATCAACATCGATGAAGTATCGAGACGGTTAAAATTTTAGTGTATTCAAGTTAAAATAACCCAACAAATATAATTTTTTATTTTTTTTGGAAAAATATATCATTTTAATCAAGTTTATAACACATAAAAATTTTAATATTAAATAAATAATTTTTTAATTAGTGGGCATATTTTGAATTTTGTTATTTTTTAGACATCTTTTAGCAAATAATGTAAAATATAGGTAAAATTGGTAGCAAATAATGTAAAATATAGGTAAAATTGGTTGATCAAGTGACCAGTAACACATCTCAACCGTTGATGTAAAAGTCAAACAAATCCATGGCACAAATGCCACTTTTCCTTTGCTGAAAAACTTTTTACCTTTTCTAAATTAAATGGACCCCTCGTTACTTGTCAAAGATTACAGCTTGTTATCAACTTAAGAAAGGGGCCAGAGAAAAAGAACTTACTAACTACTAAGGTTTGGTTGTCACCAACTTCATACATCTGGTCACAGAAATGGCATGCATATCTGTGCAATGATCTAAATTTATACAGCTGTAATTGTTTTTTGTCAAAAGATAAAGAAAAAAGTGAAGCACTGATTAAGAAAAGGATCAAAGTGTTAAATTTCCATTTTTTCTGGACTATTGCTAATATGTAAACATATCCCTCTTTGCATTGAGTTTGTCCTTGTCAACCTTTTAAGCTGCATATTGATACAGTGGTATGAAAACATTCTCTGTGCTAATTATAGTTACTCCACTGTTGAAGTGAGATACTGATATATGTCAACAGTTATAACTTCATCCTAGCACTTGGGTTAGTTCTTTTTCCTATCCCTGTTTGAAGCAAAATATTAGTATCCCAAGATTAAAAGAATGTGCTCTTGATGGCAAGTAAACCCAAAAATTGCCATTTTTGACACACAACTTTGAGACCAACCTCAATGACCATATAGCAAAAAATTTAGTGCTAAACTAATCCTGGCATTTAAGATCACTGCAACAGGCCATAATGTGGCTATCTATTCTTTCCATTGCTAGAAAAAAGGCCATAATATATGATAATATACATGCACAGATTCTTCTGTCCAAATTCTTATCTAAATAGCACTCATCTGATTTCATAATTGATTTTTTTAATTTGAATCGTTAATTTCGATTGAAAGATTGTGGTTAATAATTCTCATTTCTCACAATAAACAAAAGTTCTCACATGATATATCTCCTATATATATGAAAGTTGTAACAAAATATCATGTAACACACCAAGTGTATGTCTAATATTCTAATATCTAAAGTTGTAACAAAATATCACGTAACACATCAAGTTTGTGTCTAATATCTAGCATGTAATAATATTATACAATTTCATTTTAAAATGTGTGTCTCTGTTATCTTTTAGGTAGTCGATAATGCGTTTACCTCATCTACCTCTAATATAGTGAAATAATCAGGACTCTATTCACTGATTTATTAACAGAATATAATCCCCAATGTTTAGAAAAATTATTTGTAATTTTTTATTTGTAATTTTTCATAAGACAGTTGGACACAGCGAGCAAACATATATGCTAAGGGCATTAGTAAATAGAAATGACCTTGGAAGCAAATAAGAGATGTTTCTCTTTTTTTTTTTTTGATATAAATAAGAGATGTTTTTCTAATTGAGCAAATGGACTTTTGTGAAATTCATATAGGTAGGGGCAGAACATAGAGGGTCATATTATATTTGAGCCAACAGTATAATATTTTGATGTACTACAGTTGATGAGATGGATGCGACAGATTTCTTGACAGGTGTATAATATAATTAAAATAAGGCTTGTGATTTCTGTCAAATTGAACACTCGTCATCTTTCTTTTTTCTTTATATATTCAGCTGGCTCTATCAAAAATTACCTGGCACTTGTGTTTTTTTGGTATGACTTCCAAACACACTGTTTCTATTGCATAATTTTGAATAAAATTCATCCAATTGCCATAAAAAAATTCCAACATGCTTTTTGTAATATGATATCCCACAAGTTGGTCATTTCATCAGTCATCGCATGACTTTTGAAAAATTGGAAAGTAACTCAATAGAGCTACAATTAGTGGCATCAATGTCGCTCATAACTTTAATTGTTTTTTTAATTAATATGGTACTAGTTTATCTTAACATGCTACTATGAGTAGTTGATTCAACTCATAAGTCTGATGAAATTAATTTTGCACTGATCACTCATATTAAAAGGTTAAAGTTGACTCAAAGTTTAATTATAATAGATGTTGAAAACATAACATATGTAGACCCCAGTTAAATATTGATTGTCACGCAGCAATCCAGTCACTTTACAGATATTTATCTAATAGAGTAAAATTCTTTCAGCGGGAACTTTATATGATGATAATGCAAATTGAAATTGGCAAACAGGCCTGAGACCTCTAACTCTAAATTAAAACATGTACAATCCCAGTGGAAGAAAAACCAGCAAGTGTGGTTTCTCTCTCCCAACCAATAGTTTCTCACAACCAGTGTTTCTAATTTAGCACCATAGAAATTATCTATTCTTTTAAAAAATAAAAATAAAAAAAGCTAATGAAGTCCTAATAGGCTTTCTGATAAATCCAAGACTCCTCTCTCTGCATCTTTAACTGTTTGTAGAAGTTCCCAATGAAGGCCTCGGCTTTTGCAAACAGCTCTTGCCCACTAACACCCCCACTCTCATCTTCTGCTTCAACCTCCTCATCCATCACTTCTAACTCAGCTTCTTCTCCACCTCCTACAAAGAAAAGGCTTGGCATTGAAGGACAATTTTTCACTTTATCTACTTCAGTGACACCAAAAGCAATCTTCTCATCGCATGCATACTTTTCAGCAACCTTTGGCTTCTTTTCGTTATGTTCTGAGACAGAACTTCCACTGGTTATTTTGGAAGCTTCCCTCTCCTCTGGTATTACCTCTTCCTCATGGGGCGTTATTACATTTACAGCTTGCTTTCTGTCTTCTAGAGGCTCAGAAAAAGCTGAAAGAAGACCTGCTTCAGCACCAAGTGCAATGATTAGGACATTAAAGATGAAGTAAAGGTAGCTAGGCCTCAGAGAGGAAGGCAAAAAGGTTGTGATGACAAGGAGAAGAGCTAATACAACGAGCAGTAGAACTTGAGATTTATCAAAGAATTTCATGGCTTTTGATGAATGAGTTATGAGAGGAAAAGTGCCAAAAGAACAAGTTAAATGATCAAAAGAAGATAGAGGGGAATTGGTGGTGGCAAGATCAATAAGTAATGGGAATGAGTGTGGGGTTCTAGACACATATATATAGAGGACATAAAGGTGGAGTGAGAGCGTGGTAGTGGGGGGAGCAAGGGGAGGGGTAGAGAGACAAACAGTGGCAATTGTCTCTTGCATCATGACTCTGTATAAGAATAAGAGTTATTGTTTATATCAAAAGAAAAAAAAAAAGAATAAGAGTTTTTGTCAGTGTCTGTCAAAAAAGTACAATTTTTTTTTGTGAGGGATGGAAATCGTAAGAAAATAAGTTGTCACACAGACATCATTGGCAAATAAGATTAAGTGTACGTTTGATTTTTAGTTGTGAATGTTTGTTTGAATAAAAAGTGTATTTGTTCAAAAGAAATTCTGTACATATTTGGTTTATGGTTTGTAAAAGTATATTTGAATTCAGAATAATTATAAAGTTTTGTTTTTTTGACAAAATACATTTAAACTCTAAATTAACTATAAAGTTTGTTTTAGCTAAACATACTTTTAAATCCAAAACCAAACGTGTATTTGTAATTAAAAACGAAAACTAACAATTTCTCTAATCAGAGTGCATTATGTTTGTTAAAAGGGGTGTTATTTATGTGGATCATAGCAGAAACCAGCAACAATATTTTGTCTGTCATGACTGAAGTCAATTATCAGCTTCAAACCCAATGAGCAGGTAGCTAGGCTAGGGTGTTGATTGATTGAAATGGTTCTACTTATTATTTACCAAATTGATGATGATAATGATATCACACTATGTAACCCAATTTGGATGGAAATGGAAAGCAGGTTTTGCCACTTGCAAACCAACTTCTTTATTTTATGAAGAATTATCCAAAACGTTATCAATGTCAGCAAGAACAAGCACATGGCAGATATTTAAACAATTGAACCATTCTGTCTATTCTTTTCTAATATAGCTTGGCGAGTTTATTAGTATTTTGTGTGTGTGACACCATATTAGAAACAAAGATATTAACTTGAGTTTAGGCACAAATATTAAGGACAAGAGTGTGACATTATAGCCTTTGCAAGTTGAAGAAATTAAAATTGTTACACGGTGATTAGATGAGATAAAAGGAAGGGACAAGAGAAGATGCAAGCGGGGAATTAATTTGAATGGTTATTGGACATTGCTTGATAAGGCAGGTGAAAGGATATTCATCCAAATTCCAATTCCAACAGTTGATTTGATTTAACTAAGGGAAGGAAGAAGGTAACTTTTCTTTGTGGGAATCTTCTGGTGGGCATTTCTATGTGGGTCCCACCACAGATGGTAGGGTTGGAACTTGGAATCTTCTGGTGTTTTTTTCATTTTTGGGTCACCAAGGGAATCTATTGATGTTGGACCCTCAGTATATTTCCTGCTAAATGACCATGCCAAAGTCCCACCCACACTCCAACATTTCAGCCCAGTCTCCACTTTTTTATTTTTTCAGTCTAAAGCCCATTTTCCCCTTTGTTGCTTTTGACTTTGGGCTACTTTTACAGTACAAAGCCCAATAATTTACACCCTGACGAAGCCCTATCTAACTTTATGGTATATTTTGACCCCCCCAAAAAAAAGGATAATGTATTAACAATCTCGTGAATTGATTATAAAAAGATAAATCTATTGACCAAAAAAAAAAGATAAATCTCAGTGAATTAGACAATATTTTTAAAATTTAAAAATATTATTTACAAAATATTAAGATAAAATATTTAAAATTATAACAAAATACATATTAGATTTATAAAAATAGTCGGAGGTGATCATGCATTCAGTGATGATCATGATTCAAGAAGACCTGACAATTCAATCTAAAACCTGAATTATTTAAGGCCGGGTTTTGTTTGAGCATTTCCCTACTTACTTGTTGATACCATCAAGCATGGCAACATCATTATTGAATAATTCCTTTTTTTGATAAACTCGTTATCGAATAATTCTAACACTAATAATCGTTAATCAATTAATAATAGATTTTGACATGAAAATATAAGTATACAATACCATTAGCGATTAAGAAAACATAATGGAAGTGGAAGTAAATAATGAGGAACAAATACACGTAAAAACGGTTAAAATCGGAGATTACAACCTTCAGTCCAGTCAGGGAAACGCACGCGTGAAATTCTAAATAAGAAACAAAGGTAAATCCTATGCTACTGTCTAGAACAACTTCTGAAACCTTGGGGTGTGTGTGTGTTTTTTCCCGAAACCTTGGTTAGTTTATGGTTTTTGTATAAAGTTATTTAAATCCTGAATTTGGTCATGTTCATGCATCAGATTTCCAACCAAACTAATCATGCAAGTTTCGATCATTTCATAAACATTAATGTTACACACACACCCACCACACACCC
Source organism: Glycyrrhiza uralensis (assembly GCA_030159175.1). Taxonomy (NCBI): domain Eukaryota; kingdom Viridiplantae; phylum Streptophyta; class Magnoliopsida; order Fabales; family Fabaceae; genus Glycyrrhiza; species Glycyrrhiza uralensis. Next base: position 1,584,700 of record BRZY01000006.1, read on the forward strand.
ATCACACACCCCATTTTCTCATTTTATTTATTGGAGTAGGGTGTCATATGGGTGTATGGGTGTCCATGTATCATTGCTCTTTCATAAACAGGAGCAACACTCGTTTTGATCATTGCTCCTGCACTGGTAAAGCCGCGTGAATAATTAGACAGCTTCATTTTCATTTTTCAAATTATTGCATCTTGATTAGAAATTGTTATAAAAATATTTAAATTATTATTGCTTAACGAGGGATTAAACATTGTCTATTTCAAAAAAGTGAGACCAAAATATTTTTTTTTTTTAAATACATTAACCCTATTTGTCAATCAATTTGATCCTTACATTAACATCAGTTACGTAACATTAGCAGACTTGTTTGTGTGGCATTTTAATTGCCATTGAGATATTTAATTCGTGCCGCTTTCGTAACCACACATCCGTACTAAATAGCACAGGTTAAACAATATATCACAAGATATCCCACTAGTTATTCATTTCATGAGTCATCGCACGACTTAAGAAAAATAGGAAAGTAACTCAAGTAGAGCTAAAACAACCAATAATATTCTTATGAATTTTTAATACGTGGCTCTAAGCCACAATTAGTGGCATCAATGTTGCTCATAACTTCAGTCGTTTTTTGTTTAATTAATATAACTAGTCTATTTTAACATGTTAGTACTGACTAGTGAGTAGTAGATCCAACTCATAAGTCATTAATGAAAATAATTTTTTTGCAACATAGTTCACCATTTATACTTTGCACTGATCCCTTATATTAAAAGGTTAAAGTTGATCACTCGAAGTTTGATTAATTATAGATATATAAATTTGGTCATGGATATCATATAATTTACATATCGCATGTTATATAATATAATAAAATTTAATTATACCTTCATAAAATATCTACACCCCACTCAACTATTGATAGTCATAGCAATCCCTTCAATTTACAGATATTATCTAATGTCTATAAAAGAATGATATATAGAATACTGAGTATAATTCTTTTAGCAGAAACTTTATATGATGATGATGCAATTTGAAATTGGCAAACAGGCCTGACCTCTAACTCTAAAATTAAAATCTGTACAATCCCAGTGGAAGAAAAACCAGCAAGTGTGGTTTCTCTTTGGCCTCCCAACCAATAGATCATCACAACCTGTGTTTCTAATTTAACACCATAGAAATTATTTTTTCCTGAAAAAATAAACAAGAAAAAAGAAAAATCTATTGAAGTCTCTCCTAAAACTAATAGGATTTCTGATATGTCCAAGGCTCGTCTCTTTGCACCTTTAACTGCTTGTAGAAGTTCCCAATGAAGTCCTCAGCTTTTACAAACAGCTCTTGCCCACTAACACCCCCAATCTCATCTTCTGCTTCAACCTCCTCCTCCTCCTCCTCCTCCATGAATTCTAACTCTGCTTCTTCTCCACCTCCTATGAAGAAAAGGCTTGGAATTGAAAGACATTTTTTCACCTTATCTAGTACTTCAATAGTGACACCAACAACAATCTTCTCATCAGATTCTGACTTTTCAGCAACCTTAGGCTTCTTCTTTTCATTGTGTTCTGAGACAGAACTTCCACTGGCTATGCTGCAACACTTTTCAAAAGCTTCCTTCTTTTCTGGTATGTCCTCTGCCTCTTGGGGCATTATTACAACATTTACAGGCTTCTGGGTAACAGAAAAAGGTTGCTTTTTTTCATCTAGAGGCTCAGAGAAAGCTGAAAGAAGACCAGCTTCAGCACCAAGTGCAATGATGAGGATGTTAAAGATGAAGTAAAGGTAGCTAGGCCTCAGAGAGGAAGGAAACAAGGGTATGATGACAAGGAGAAGAACTATGACAGAGAGCACTAGAACTTGAGATTTATCAAAGAATTTCATGCCTTTGATGAATGATAAAAAAAAATGATAGAGAGGAATTAGAATTATTGGTAGCAAGATCAAGAAGTATTGGGAATAAGTGTTGGGAATGAGTGTGGGGCTGTGAACACGTATATATAGAGGTGGAGTGAGAGAGAGGGGAGGGAGGGAGGAAGGAGAGACGTAGAGAGACAAACAGTGGCAATTGACAATTGTCGCTTGCATCATAACCTATGAAGACTATGAAGCACAGGTTCTGACACGGACACAACACATATGTGGACACCGTGATACAGCTAATGTCCATCGAGACATTGCATGTATATATATGATGAAATTGATAAAAATCTAAATTGAGAATTAAAATTTATAAATTTACTTTCTAAAAACAAAGTTTTAACAGTTTTCAAATGATAATGATCCTTATAGAAAGAATACTAAGGCCCTGTTTGGATAAGGAGCTTATTTACTGTTTATGACATAAGTTGTATAAGCTACTTTTATAATCGAAGAAAAATTATAGTGAAACTTATTTTATATAAGTCATAAGCTGTTTTGATAAGCTATCCTGAGTAGCTTATGAAAAATAAGTCCAAAATAGCTTATGAATCAGTCATAAGCTGTGTTCATAAGCTCTGCATAAGCCAATCCAAACAGGCCCTAAGTCTAATAGTTATTGGCTGTGTTTGTCATAGAAGTACAAAAATATTTGTGGGGGATGAAAATAAATTCTAAGAAAATAAATTGTCACACGTTAAAAATGTACGTAACTAGCCATCAACATGACAACAAGACATCATTGGCAAAATAAGATTAACGATTTCTGAGGTCAGAGTGTATATATATTTGTTGAAAGTGGTGTTATTTAAGTGGATTACATTCACACCAGAAACCAGCAATATTTTTGTCTGTCATGACTGAAGTCAATTATCAGCTTCCAACCTGATGAGCAGGTAGAGCTAGGGGTTACAGTGTTGATTGATAGATATGGTTCTACTTATTATTTACCAAATTGATGATAATGATATCACACTATGTAACCCAATTTGGATGGAAATGGAAAGCAGATTTTACCACTTGCAAACCAACTTCTTTATTTTATGAAGAATTACCCAAAACGTTATCAATGTCAGCAAGAACAAAGCACATGGCAGATATATTTAAACAATTGAACCATTCTATCTATTCTTTTCTAATATTGCTTGGCGAGTTTATCACTAATTTGTGCGTGTGACACCATATTAGAAACAAAGATATTAACTTGAGTTTAGGCACAAATATTAAGGACAAGAGTGTGACATTATAGCCTTTGCAAGTTGAAGAAATTAAAATTGTTACACGGTGATTAGATGAGATAAAAGGAAGGGACAAGAGAAGACGCAAGAGGGGAATTAATTTGAATGGTTATTGGACATTGCTTGATAAGGCAGGTGAAAGGATATTCGTCCAATTCCAATTCCAATTCCAATTCCAACAGTTGATTTGATTTAACTAAGGGAAGGAAGATCAAGAAGGTAACCTTTCTTTTTCCATTTTGGTCATTAAGGTAACCTTTCTTTGAACTCTTCTCTTCTATGCCGCTTTTAGTGGCGCGCACACGGTATTCTTTAGTAAAAGGCGAAAGAATAGTTCGCTCTGTGCTCACCACACGGCTCTGTTGAACTCTTCTCTTCTATGCTATTGCAACTTGCCTATTTGGTTCATAATTGCCGACGTCCCTCCACATTGGACCCACTGAATGTTTCGGTCGAAAGCCCATTTTTCTCTTTTTTTTGGTCAACAAGCCCATTTTTCTCTTTATCGTCATTCACAGACTTGATTTTGGGCTACCTGTACTCGTACATAGCCCAATAATTTACACCCTGATGTGCGATTGAGCCCTATCTTTGGACCAAAAAAAAGCCCTATCTAACTGTATGCCTTTGAACAAAAAAAATGTATGCCCAAACCAACAACAATCAATCGGAATTCGGAGCTAAGACAAATTTTTTGATCAAAAAAGTAAAAAAAAAAAAACCTAAGACAAATTCAATTGGATCACAAGCAGCATAAGCCCAAATATCCTTAATCAATATTACGTTACTTCGAGTGGAACTTGAATTTAAATTTCTTAAACAGTGTCTTAGGTTGAATTTAAATTTCTTAAATTTAAATAGTCCAAGTTGAAAATTGAACACCGCATAAATTAACCCATTTTGAATTATGAGTTTAATATAATAATTAATTAAAATTATGTACAATACCAAATAAAATAATTAGAGAATTACACCGAACAATTATTATAATTTGAACGCTGCATTGCAAGGTGAATTTCTCGAAGAAAAAGTGTGCTTAATATGGAGTATTAATGGGGGTTTGCAAAAGAAGCAAAGGGAGTTAGGATAAGCAGGGTCGGTAGTTAAGCGTCGATCCAAACAGCAGCAAAAGGTACTGAAAGACAATGCTGGTCTTTGTCGCGGTCCCCCCTGGGACTGGGAACAGACAAACACGATGGTGTCTTGGCCTTAAGGAATGATCCCTCCCTAGATTCGGAATCTTGCACCTCATTTTTCCATTGCTTTTTGTTCTTTCTCTCCCAATCTCCCTCCCTAGTGTAAGCTTTTATCCAAATGTAGCCTGAGGATCTCCTCAAAGTTAATATTACAAATTCGCTCAAAAAAATGTTGGAGATAAATCTTTTTTGGTACTTGCTACTTAAAATTTTAGAGTTTAATTATTATGTATTAACAGCGTAAAAATATTTTACACAAATATCCAATCATATCGTATCATAGTATTACCTCATTTGAATAATTCCTAAAATATATACACAAAGATCTATATAATAAAATATAATTGAATGTCTGTGTAAAAATATTTTACACTATCAGTATATACTAATTAAATTCAAAATTTCAAGACTTTGATTATTATGTATTGACAGTGTAAAAATACTTTACACAAATATCTAATCATAACAATAATTCCTAAAACATCTTTAAAATAATCTGCATTGTGAAATACAATTGGACCATTGTATAAAATCTTTTTACACTATCAATCATACTAATTAAATTCAAAACTTTAATTTCATAACTTGATAATTTAAATTTTGAGAATTTAGCAATTTATTGTTTTTTCCAATCTTTTAATTTATTTTTAACACTCACCGCGGATCACTTTTTTTGCCAGTCAAATTTCTAACGTAATAGTATCCATATAAATGCTCAATAATTTAGCACAATACACTAATGCATATGTTGTATTAATTTAGCTCAATAACATTATTATATAAATTCATCCATTTAACAATGATTATTTTTAAGTTACCGTGTGCTTAATTATTGTTGTTGTTGTTAATAAATCATGTCACCAATTCAATCTATATATGTAACACATAATGTTTTTAGGAGAGTATTACAATAATAACGTAAACAATTACACTAATTGCATATCCATCAAAATTAATCTTTTTAACTCTTTTCTTCATGAATTTATTAAGTATACACTTACAGTGTAAACAAAAATTTATACAAACGTCCAATCATATTTTATCATAAGTTCGTGCCATTTCACCCAAGTCCCCGGTGGTGACATTGCATTGCATTGTCCGTGTATAATAATTAAACTATTTATTTATAATAATTGAAAAACTAACAATTCAAATCCATATATATATTAAGAAGGGATAATTCATAATTCTGAACTAGCTTAAACTTGTTAAGTAAAGGGTAGTATCTGACGTGGAAGATTCCAACCCCGTGCTTTTCCACGGTGCATATTGTGGGCTCATATGTCAGGAAGGACCCACACCCAGAGAGATATTTTGGTAGCCATTCATATCAATCAATTAGGAAGTTTCATGGACTATATAGAGTTTTCCGTAATTTGTTAATGCTGGAGATCAGAGAAAGTGCAGAGCTTCTTCCCTGCGTTCTTGGTTGCCACTCATTCCTCATCAAAAATTCAAAATAGACAAACTACTTTAACGCAACGAGATTTCCAGTCCACAAAAATATTATATTTTTCATACGGGAAACAAATTGTGTTAGTGTGTCAAATATGATTTACGTGTATTTATTTTAACACATGGTTCCTTTTTCTTCTTGTGCAAGTTTAACGTGTCATCGGGGATAGGTAGAAAAATATGGAAGACTCCACGGTATACAGAACAACGTAGAAATTAAATTCACAGTTTTACTAGTTACTGCAGGTATCTAGTGTATTTGATAATTTTATTCAATTATTCACTTATAGGTTTAATTTCTCATTCTTATAATTAATTCAAGCTTCAATTAAGTCACCAGAAAAAAAAAATTATGCTTTAAATACGGTAATTATCTCATATTCAGGTATAAATACATGTTTACGGGGGGAAATGAATACATATCACGATTTTGTCCTACAAGCCTTCAAGTTTTTTTCAGCATGCTTGCTCTAGTAGGGAAATTTCATAATTGGTTTTATATACCTATGTTATTATTATTAGTGGAAAGTGATAAAACGAAATTAATGATTTTATGTCCATTAGTTAGATTATCAAATAGAGAATAAAATGGAGTAAGACATGCATAACAAGGATCCATTCTTTCTTGTACTCTTTTTTTTTTCTTCTTTCGATTTTGAAAAGCATGAGATGAGATCACCTACCTATCTTTTCATTCATTAGTAAGATTACATTTGTATCTTAAATCTAATAATTTAATGTTCAACCTAATTTGATTTAACTTAATTAATTAAAGAGTGTCCAAAGAGAATGTTGATGTGTATCATAAACCTAATAATTTGTTCAGGTTGTATTAAGAGAGTGTTTCATTTTGTAAATGAGGGTAATCTGGTTGTGAACACTACTTTGTATTATTTCGATGGGGTACCACTTGTGTTTTCAATCCGTTTTTAATGCATTTTGGCTTTAAAAAATAAAATAAAATTGTTTAACCTACTAATTTGATTTGGCTTACTCAATAAAGAGTGTCCAAAGAGAATGTTGTTTTGTATCATAACCTAATAATTTGTTCAACCTAATTAATTTGATCCGGCTTACTCAATAAAGAGTGTCTAAAGAGAATGTTTGGTATGGATTATCAGGTAAGTTGGCTCTTTATATATGAAGCAATTTGCAACATCTGATCAATATTCCCAAAACAAAACTCGTAAAGACACATATTTATGTATATAAATTAAGTTCAAGCCATCTTTTGTGGATCGGATTTAGCATGTTGAAATTATCAATATATTGTTCCTTACTAATTAAGTTCATCATATTTTGATTAATATCTTGAGTTTTATAACTATCATATATAGTTTAAATGAAAATAATAGTAACCAAAATTTTCACTTTTTTTCCAGTTATTCTAGCTTCAATGATGTCTAATATTCCAATAACACTGCATGGTAATCATCGGGATGTCGATCGGTTATATAAGCTCACCATATTTTTTCAAATTACACTTAATTTCTTTTTCTTTTTTTTTCAAATCTGTTTATTATTACTATCATCAATATTAATTTTGCATAAGATATGGTGTATCCCTTTTGAATGTAGCCCTACTAATAATTAAAATATTATAGTATTTTTAAAATAATGATAATGATAACATTAAACTAATAAAATTAGATATTTTTTTGCACAAGAGGTAAGAAAGGAAAAATAGAAAACAGAAAAAACTAATTACTCCCGAGGGAAAGCCACCCTCATCCTACAACTAAAAGAGAGCCTCTAATCCCAAGCGGAGGATCCTCAAGAATAACCAACTCTTCCTCTTTTCCGCACTCCATTCCATACTATTGGTACCCAAATATTGCGATTGTGCATTTTTTTCTCTCCGTTTCAAATTGCGCCAATTGAATCCTCATATATTTCAATTGCTACTCTATTTTTCTTTTTATCTGTCTTTTATGGTTGTTTTACATTAACCAAGAAATTATTTAATTGACAATATTTTCTATTATATCATCATTTATTTATTATCCCACTATATCTATTTACTCTCTATCTACATTGAAGTGTATGAAAAATATGTAAAACATTTAATGATGATAGGGATATAATTGATAAAATATAATATTAAACTATTGAAATGGCAGATAAATATTAATAAATTTTTCTTAAAAATAAACAATTAAAAAGTGACTGAGTAGTAAATAGTAATTTTTATTTTATTAGTGTTGAAGACAATGGTTATCATGAGATTCACGACTCAATAATTTATTAGTGTTGAAATCATGGTGTCTAATCATTTGGATTTTTAAATGAACAAAAGACTTACGTAAATTATGTGCAATGTCTTTGATAGGAATGGAATCTGTAAGCTGGTGAGCGTAGTGTGTTTCTTTGTGATATAACCCTACTATTAGCGGGTATATATACACATAAAATTTAATTTATTAAATTAAAATTTTAACAAAATGAAAAGTCCTTTTCTCCTTTACCTTTTTATCCCATCTATTAAAATCTCTTTTCTCCCCTCACTTAAACCAAATATTATACCTTCGAAAAATGTAAAATACTAATGCAAATTACAATAATGGGTATTGATATTTACCTTAAAAAAAGGCCTAACATGATTTTATGTCCTTGATAATTTGATATGAAAAAAAAAAGGATCAGCGATATAAAAGAAAGAAAGGCAAATGAGGGAACTGGTTAAGAGAAAAAAATAATATTTTTTTATTAGAAAGTATATATAGCTTTTAAAATTAGTATTAATTAAATGGTGCGATTTTTGATAAAAAAAAAACTACCAATCTTGACTTCTTAACAAGTATTTTTTTTTATTACAAGAGTTCTTAACAAGTATGAGAACATTAATAAACAGAATCCTATTGAAATGATAAATCTTAAATAATTTTTGTCTTTTTGTATCCTTTTATTAAATATTTTTTAATTATTTTTTTGTTTAAGTTATTACTAACCAGAAGTTATATTGGCTTCTAAATAATGAACCCATCTAAAAGAGTAAAAAAAATCGTAAAAATCCAAATTTAAGACCTTTCTCAAATTAACTCTTCATCACTTAGACAACCCCACATTATTATTATTATTTGATATACCCACATTATTTTATCCATGCTTTCTTAAGAGTAATATTTACTTTTCTCCGCGCATGATATTTTGGAGAAATGAGTCTTAGACTAATTTGTATTTGACTAAAAGGTAAGTAAAATGTTACTCTAGATTATTCCATCACAAGGATCAAACTCATATACTAGCATAACTCATACTAATGCCAATTAATTTAAGTGATATTAGTAATTAACATGAACTTTATTTTTCTTAAGTAAAATTTGATGTTCCTATCAATAATCGAATCTCATGAAAAGAAGAAATATTATATTGGGGGTTAGATTTTTTTTTTATGACATATTGGGGGCTAGAATTATGGGTAGGAATATGTCAGGCCAGACTTTGTAATACTTGGGGCTGACCTACTTTGAAATTTTAAGTCATGAGCATGGCCGCTGACTTTTAAGGCTTGACTTGGCCTACTTTAAAGCTTGACATGGCTTATAAGCCTGTTTAAAGGCCTATATTTCAATAGAGCTTTTAAATAGGTGTCAACCTATTAGACTTTTACTTGTAAATAGGCTTGTAGGTTTCTAATAATAAGAAGTAGTAGGTCTCCGTTGATAAATAAGCATCTAGGACTTCACAAATAAATAAACAAGTAGACCTTTATACATATATATATATATAAATAGGTCGGCCTGATAGATCTAATAGACTTTTTTATAGGCCTAAACATGATCTATTTAACTAAATAGGTTTTTAAAAAAATCCAAATCTAATATTTTTAATAAACAGATTGAGTCCGACCAAATCTTAACTAGGTGAGACCATAAACTCCTATAGAACAACATTATTCCCATCCTTACTTAGAATTAACACCCAGAAGAAGACTACAAACATGATAGTCATTAGTCAAAGGTGGGGGTGTAATTATTAATTGATTAAGAAAAAAATAGAAAAGTGATGTTTCCCAAGGTAATTGGGAAGTTGAGAGCAATAAGCAGTGCCCGTAGTGCAGAGCAGTGGTCCATCAGAGGCCAGTGGGCATACGGTCAAACCAAAAAAGGAAGAACCCCACCACCCATTCCGAAAGCGCCACCTCTTTCTCTTTCCCTTTCAACAAATCGTGTCTCTTTCTCTCGCACACTGCTCTGCTCACCTCTTTCCTTCGCCAATTCAGTTTTGAGTTAAACACACTCATCCAATTCATTCTAGTACAAGTACACCACACAAACACACCGAGGCACATTCACAGCCACATTTCAACACCCTCCTCTCTTCGCTTCTCTTATCTATATAACAACCCCACCCCATCTCTTCCTCCCCTCACACCCATCACTTCCAGCCACCAAAGTTCACAACTTTCTCCCATTCCACAACTTGGGGTCCTCTAAGAATTCGAGTTTCTGAGAAGGGTTTTTTTTTCTCGTTTGTTTGGAAATAAAAAGAAGAACAGAGAGAGAATTGTTTAAGGTAGGGGTTGAAACCCGGTGTTGACGCGTTGTAGACATCACGGCTATTCTCAGAGTTTCTCGGTCTCTAGTTCATGTCCGAACTGTACGACGTGAGGGTTGTGTAACTGCCACCAACCCTTCGCCGCACGGTGGGCGTGGTGCTTTGCCTTCTGAAGGTGGTAGCCCCTCTGACCTCCTCTTCCTTGCTGGTGGTGGTGCTGCTTCTGCTTCTCTTTCCCTTCACTCTCTTTTCTTCCCCCTTGTAGTCTTCTTCTACAACTAATTTCTAGTTTAAGCTTTCTGGTTAATTGGTAGTTAACTTAGGAAAAACCACCCTGCTAAAAAACTAAAAGAGACTCTGTAAGATCTGCTGCTCCTTCTTCTAGTTGTAGTAGTAGTTGTTGTTGTTGTTTAGTTTGCTCAAAATGATGCTGAAAATTAAGAGGGTTCCCACTGTGGTTTCCAATTATCAAAAAGAGGAGGTTGGAGTTGGGGGTTGCGGTCGGAATTGCCTCAAGAGTTGCTGTATTCGAGGTATACTATTTCACCAAGTGATTATTTTCATATGTTAATTGTTTTTTGTTAGCATGCATGTATTATTATTATTAGTTTGGTTTATTTACCTTTAGATATTTTTTTAAAAAAAATTGATTTTTTTTGCGATTTTGGTTTTTTGTTTTCTTAACAGATGCAAAGCTCCCTTTGTATGCTTTTAAAAAGATTAACAAGGTTACTGGAAAGGACTTGGTTCCCAATGATTGCTATGAGCCCCCTGTGGCTTTTCTGGACTCGCTTATTCTCGGAGAGGTTATTATGGAATTTTGATTTTTTTGATGATGATGCAGAACGATTAACAAGTTCTGTTTTTTTACTCTCTCTCTATCTTTTTGTTTTAAAGGTCCGTTTACTTTTTCATTGCAGTGGGAAGATCGCATGCAGAGAGGACTTTTTCGTTATGATGTTACAGCCTGTGAAACCAAGGTTTGATACTTTGATTCTTTTCTTTCGATTTTGTCTCTTTCTCTCTCTATTTGTGATGTGTTGTGCTTTAACGTTTTAAATTGCGGTCATTGTTGCGGTTATGTTGCGATACTTGATATTGCGGACAAATGCGGCTGATGTGGCCACAATTGCGGCCGTGACATGGTTTAAGACGTGGTTTCAGAGACTCTGGAAACCATGATATTGCGGCCATTATTGCAGTTGCGGGCTCCAATTTAAAACCATGTTGTGCTTTTTAAGGATGCATTGGTTTGGTATATGAGCTTTAATTTGATTTTTTTTGTGTGGGAATTTTGGTATAGGTGATTCCGGGTGAGTATGGTTTCATTGCTCAGCTTAATGAGGGTCGTCACCTCAAGAAGAGACCAACTGAGTTCCGAGTTGATAAGGTCCTTCAGCCCTTTGATGAGAACAAGTTCAACTTTACTAAAGTTGGGCAAGAAGAGGTCCTGTTTCAATTTGAAGCCAGTGAAGATGGTGAAGTCCAGTTCTTTCCAAATGCTCCAATTGATGTTGACACTTCTTCCAGTTTTGTCGCCATCAATGTATGGTTCCTTAGCCTTTTGTTCAGATTTTGTCCTTGTAGGTTCATTTGGCTAGAGTAGATGTTTTACATGATGAATGAATGTTGATGTTTGTTTGTTTACTTTCTTAACAGGTCAGTCCTATTGAGTATGGGCATGTTTTGCTGATTCCGCGCATTTTCGAGTGTTTGCCGCAAAGGATTGATCGTGACAGCTTCTTGCTTGCACTTCACATGGCAGCTGAAGCCGGTAATCCATACTTTCGATTGGGTTACAACAGCTTGGGTGCTTTTGCAACTATCAACCATCTTCACTTCCAGGTATTGGACACTTAATAATATCTTGAGATTACCTCCTTAGTGGTCATGTTTTTGATAATTCAATTGTTTATCATTGTGCTTTGTCAGTAATCAGATTGCAATTTGTTGATTTTGACATATGCAGGCTTATTATTTGGCTATGCCCTTTCCCATTGAGAAGGCTCTCACTAAGAAAATTGCAACTTCAAATGGTGGAGTGAAGATATCTAAATTGTTGAAGTATCCAGTTAGAGGTCTTGTCTTTGATGGTGGTGACACGCTGGAAGATTTATCAAACATTGTTTCAGATGCTTGTATCTCCCTTCAAAACAACAACATACCTTACAATGTTCTTATTTCTGACTGTGGAAGACAAGTGTTTCTGCTACCACAGGTAAAAAATAATTCTCAAACTAGCTTAGGATTCGTTTATTTCTGTTTCTATTTTCCGTTTTCACTTTTAATTACAAAACTGTCACCTTGTTTTTAATCTATTTCCTGTTTTCAGGATTTATATAGGAAACAATGAAAACAAAAAAAGTTGTTACTGTTCACTGTATAAATCTTTGAAAACAGGAAACAAATTTAAAACAAAGTGGCAGATTTGTAATTAAAAGTGAAAACAAGAAATGAATCCTTAGTTTCATAATTTGCGTAGACCACTTTCATTAGCTGTGTGGGGTGTTTATCAATTAGTTGTTGAACAGTGTTATGCAGAGAAACAAGCTCTTGGAGAAGTGGATGCTGAGCTTCTTGACACACAGGTGAATCCTGCTGTGTGGGAGATTAGTGGGCACATGGTTCTGAAGAGGAAAAAGGATTATGAGGAGGCATCTGAAGCCAATGCTTGGAGGCTTCTTGCAGAGGTTTCCCTCTCTGAAGAGAGGTTTCAAGAAGTCAATGCTCTTATTTTTGAAGCCATTGCCATTGATGAATTGGATGACAATAATCTTCAATGTCTCCCTGAAGGGGATGCAGATGCAGTCAAATCAAACACATACCCTGCTGTGGTGGCTGGTTCACAAGAATGTGTTGTTCTGCAGTAACAAGGCTCTAAATGAACAAATTCAGTGGTTCTGTGCAGTGTTAAGAGAATTGCTGAATTATTATGTGTCTAGTTCAAATAAGCACCTTCTATGGTAGCAGTTGCTTATGTTCTAGAATTATGTGTTGTGGCCTAATGTTTGTGTCTTGTATTGGTAATTGATCACATCTGTTTTTACTTGGCTAAATCAGACTCTGCCTCATGTTATTATTAAGGATGATGTTCTTAATCTTACCTGCTGTATTTCTGGCTCCATGTTGTAATAAACGAAATGAATGGTATATTTTTATATTAATAAATGTCATTGGCATAAAAATTTTATGCGAATCTTTTTTTTTTGTTTCTTTTTTATTATTATTTTTTCCAAGCTCTTGGCTGCGCTGTGGTATTTAAATAGATTGCTTGTTGCTGTCATACTTATGTGATGGCTTTTTAATTTTTGTATGTTGTTTGAGAAGTGTCACAATTGCCGGCCGGAGCTAGGATTTTAGACTAAAGATCATATTCATATACTTGTAAGCAAAGAAAAATTTGACTATTATGTATTATGTTTGAAACAACTTTTATGTACTTATATAAAATAGTCTATGATTTAAATAGTATTCTTATATATGTCAAATTATTACATTATATTAAAACTAATTTCTTATATAACACTACATTAGATGCAGTGTCTTTTTTCTCTTTACTTTTTCTTTTTTTTTTTTGAGTTTTTTTTTCTCTCTTAGATTTTTTTTTATTTACAGAATTTATCTTCCAACAGCAGAAGAAAATAGTGAGGTCATAAATTAAAATAGAAAAAAAGATATTAAAAAAAATCAAAACGCTGGGGCCTGGGAGACCAGAGCATTCATATATAGGCCCCCTTCTCCCTATGTCCCTGCACAATTGAGATGTCTTTTAATTTTACAAAGTTAGAAGGTTATGCAATTTATAGCAGGAAAACGAATGCAAAACCTGGTACTCCAGTTCAAGCATGTCCTGGACTCTGAAATTACATTGAGCATTAATAGATGCTAGAAATACACTGTAATTAGTTATCCTTATTTATTTGAAGTTTTTTTTTGTTGAGGGCATTTATATGAAGTTTGTTAAGTTTTAGAAAAAGGTACCGACGAATATTTCAATTCATAGGTTCACTTCTCATTGCACTAGAAGCTAAAGCTTTAACTTGTGTTTCAAGTTTTTTTTTTGAAGCAACTTGTGTTTCAAGTTGAACCATGTTTTTCCTAAACACCGTGAAATTAGTCCCGTAGTTACACATGAAGGATAATCCAAATCCGATTCCGAACAACCAAAAAAAAATATTGAACCATGTTTTAAGGCAAAAAAAAAATGAAGTATCAGCAAAATGCATTCAGGTGATCACTTGCGTGAATGAGCCAACAACCGTGTTGCGTAACTTAAGAGGTTCATAACTTGACATGCATGGAGTTCCCTTTGTGGGGGCAGTTATCGTACTTTTAAAAAGGCATTGCAATTTTCATGTGAATCTCAACGTGACTTGGGAGATTCATGAAGAGCATGACGCCAAGTATATATTAACATAACATCAGGAGTACCTAAATCACGGTACTACGCTACCTTCTTTTGAGGATCACTAAACACACCATGCAACCAAGCACACAGCTGCCAAATAAAACATTCCATTCCCACCACCTAGTGTAACGTCAATATTACCTCTGTTTCAGATTATTTGTCCACTAAGGTTATTTCACTAGGATTAAGAAATGCAATAAGGATCTGTTTGGATTGGCTTATGCAGAGCTTATGAACACAACTTATGACTGATTCATAAGCTGTTTTGGGCTTATTTTCTATAAGCTGCCCATGATAGCTTATCAAAACAGCTTATGACTTATATAAAATAAGTTTCACTATAATTTTTTTTCAATTATAAAAGTAACTTATACAGCTTATGCCATAAGCAGTAGATAAGCTTGTTATCCACACAGGGCCTAAGTGTGTTAAAAAATAGCACAATTTTATCAAATTGTCTTTATAATTTATTAATAATAACATCATCTACTATTATCTTTACATTATCAAGGTTGCACCGTCCATAGACAAACTTGTGAAAAAGAAATTAATACTCTCTCCGAACTGAAATATAAACAAAAAAAGTATATGTATCTGACAAGTTCAGATACATGTACTTTTATTTCAAACTTTTTTATTTTTCTAACTTGACAATTAATATGAAACGAAGGAAGTATTTAAATTCCACCACCCATAGCACGAGGCAAAGGTTGTTATATGCATGTAAGGAAAACATGTTCCCTCGGCTTGTTAGAAAAGCAAGTTAGTAATTATAATTAATAATTAATCTTCACTTAATAAAACACCTATTATATATATGTGCTAATTTCAAATCAAAATCCTAGCCATCTTGCAACTTAATTTTCACGATGAGTACTACTACTCTAGGACCAAGATTTTTATCCCTTGTTGTGACATTGCTTATGCTGCTTCTACTTGTGATCAAAATAGAGGGAAAATATTCAAATTCAATACTACCACCAAAAGAAGAAGTGTACGAAAATGGCACCACCACTTCCAATGTGGACCATAGGCCCATTACTGGGTGTAGGTCGAGACCATGGATATGTAGCCAAGGAGAGTTTCCACCGAGATTCATGTGTTGTGAAAACAGTTGTGTGGATGTGTCTACGGATGCAAGCAATTGTGGGTTGTGTGGGATTAGGTGCATGAACAATTGGCGTTGTTGCAACCGTTTGTGTGTTAACATAAACGTGAACCCTTTGAACTGTGGTAGGTGTGGAAGGGTTTGCCCCATTGGGAGGTTGTGTCTCTTTGGGCTTTGTACCTTTGATCAGCAGGCTTCGCCACCACTTCTCCCTCCTAACCTGCCTGACCTTAACCCACCTCCTCCAATAATAATGGATTAAATTAATTAATTATATTGTTATTAAGATTGTGGGTTTTGTTTACTAGTTGTTTCTCCCAGCCCCAGCTGGTTTCAAGTTTGTGGAATTCTGTTTCTTTGTGTTTCAAGATGTTGTTGTTGGTGTTGAGATGTGTACGTAATGTCGTTGTTACTTATGATATTGTAATGTTGGATTTAATTAATGCATGTTTTCTATATTACTACTAGTAGAAGAGCATGGCATGGCAATGTTATATTTAAGTTTATGTGAGAAAGAACAACACCTAGTAATATTATATACTGGTTATTAAAATCGAATGATATGGTATATAAACATTAAAAATATATCATGATGTAAAATCAAATATAAAATAGTTTTGAACTAAAACACAAATCTCCGAATTTTGAAATATTTTTTATATTCAGTAATTGTTACTTAAAATATAATATAAATCACTTGTATGAACTACAAACACGATTTGGACAATACATATACATATATTCAATTCAATTCCTATAACATTGCACGTTCATAAAATACATGTGACATCTTCAAGCTTTAAGACAGTTCATGGCCTCTTCATGACTTTTCCCTTTCAGAATTTGTGCATCTGGCTATGTGCAACAAATTTTGTCTCATATTCCACTTACTTAACCTTGTTCTTCTCAGTTTCCTCTGTCCCTCTTCTCTTTGGCTGTTCACGACTGTGTTTTTGTTTCTTTGCTGCTTCCAAGTTCTTCCTCAGTGAAGTAACCTCTCTAATATAGTAGTGTTGCCTATCGATCATCATTCCGAGGAATAGAGAGAATCCTGCCCAATAATATTTCCCATTTTATAGGATTTGAAATTAATTGTGTTCTTCATATAATACATTAGAATTAGAAGAAATGGTAAAAAGAAAGCTATAATATTCATTGATAGAATTCATTTGGTAGCATGGTTTGAATGAATGAAATTAATTGTTCAAGTATGAGTGAAGAAAAACAGAAGGTAATTATAAAGATAACTTAGGTTTAAAGGATCTTAGATTTAGTACGTGGCCTAACTCATATTCACAAAACTGGTTTGTACATGCTTTATATATAAGGACTATATTGACCATATCTTTGGTCGATAGAGACCCTCAACAATAACATTGGTATTGTGACAAGAAATATAGTAATGCAGTTTAGGAAAAAAAAGGATTTTTTTTTTTGAGTAAGTAATTACCCATGAGAGATGCTTCCAAGAGATGATGTGCCATGATAACCTCATCTGTTGGATTAACCATGCCACCAGCATCCTTTGAACGTTTTTGGATTTTGATTATAGTATATATGGTGGAGCCAAAAACCACAAACACAGTGGTTGCTACAGTTTTTGTGATTAATGGACCCCTCCCAATCTTCAAAAGGTCTAGCCCCTTGACCAACAAATTCCGCAATGGATTGGCAAAAGATAGTGTCAGGATTAATGTCAATTCGATCGTCAAAAGTGCAAATAGAAGTTGTAACATCTTTGCTGAACTGCTTTAGTATTGATTTCTATGGTGAAGGTTGTAAGATGAAAGGAAGAACCAAGAACAAACTCTTGTTTTGTCTCTTTTTTTTTGGGCCATGTGGTTATTTTAAGGTGCTTATGGAAACTTATGAGGCTAGGCAAAGAATTATGCCATGCTTTCCTTTCCAACACCCCGGAGGCTCAGAATAACTTTAAACATGAGGAATCAACAATGGTAACATTTGATAAGAATAGAATTGAATGTAGCTGCAAGCTTTTGTTATCTCTGCCTTTCTAATTCAATTACCTGTCCCTAACTGGTCTTCGCCTAGAATATATACTTCTCCCTCCATTCCATTTTAATAGTCAAATTAGGAAAATAAAAAAGTTTAAGAATAATAGTAGATGATGTAATTATTAATAAATTATAAGGATAATTTAGTGAAATTGTTTACTTTTCAATTCATTTACTGTTTTTCTTAATCTTAGATTTTTAGTGAAAAAACCTTAATAGACAATTAATCTGAAAAAGAGGGAGTATATAACCTTAGTACATTGATCATCCGAAGGCCTTTCTACCACATTTACCCAGGCAAAAGCACCAGCATTCTAGTCTACTTGAACATAAGAATATTATTAGGACAATCCCCACAATATAGTTTTATTGGGAAAAATTGCACATGTTAAGGATCGAAAATTGGAACACACATAAAATGCACAAAAAAATAGAAATTTGAAAATTCACCTCAAGCTGTGTATCACCCTACATATCCAAGTATTGCATTCAATAGTTACAAGGAATGATAAACACTTGTTCAAAGAGACACTCTCACTACAATTAATTACCCACAATTGTTTTCCCTTCTATTGGATTTTGATGTTTTAACTCTTCATAAGAACTCTGTGGGTTTTTTCCAAAAATGAGTGAATGGACATTAATTACTTTTTACATTTTCAAAACCTTTCAAAGATGAATGAGAGTTTTTTAATAGTCAAAATAATAATTAAATTTACTATACATTGGAACCACTCACTTAAACTTATATTTGAATTATTTTTTCCAACTAAGTTCATAGTCATTTCATGCAATTTCCAAGACAAAACTGTGATCATATTCGTATTAGATGAGAGGAAAAAAGCAGAGGAAAAAAAATATACAAATTTGCCAGTTTACCGTTTAACATCTCAGACAGAAACTGGTATATAATCCAAAAGAATACATGTTCATAACAAATTATGAATCATGACGAGCCACAATTCAAGACCCAAAGATACGAGCACTCATTATGTTATTTGAATTTTGTGATGTTTAATTTATTTCAATGCGGTTCACATGCATGTCTAGTAGAAAATAGGAATGCTGCTATCGTCTAAGTAATATAGAGCAAAACCTTTCTCAGTAAAATATTTTAAATTAGGCAGCAATTTAATTGTAACATCTAAACCCCATTGATGTATCAAAAAAGGAGAGAATCCTTGTGTACAAATGAGTGCACTTAGCTAATCCACGAGTGCACACGCCTTGGGTCCACCATGTTTGGGGTATTCAAAAAAGTAAGAAATCTTATACCCCCCCCCCCCCATGTTCCAATAATTCCTCTAGTTATTTTGTCTTTTATCCAAAAGCACCCAAAAGAAGAGCTCCTACATGTAATTATCATCAATATCTATAGGGTGAGAGGAAGTCCCCAAAGTAGTGCATGCATAATCTTCAACGTCCAAAGGGTTGTCATAAGTTCCAATTGCATTTTCATTGTTGAATCGAAATGATTCTATTAGAGGATCTGTTCAAATTTGTATTTATTAGCATTTATCTGTGATCGGGTATGTCACTACTGTCATATAAGGTGTTATAGGAGAGATTGTAGGATTTGCATCATTAGCTTTTATTGGTTGAGATATTATAGGATCTGTAATTATTAGGTGCTCACTGACCAGTCCTTGGCTCAGTTATATATACGTGTACAGCATTTTGGTTTGATATCAATGAATACACACAATCTCTAATATGGCATCAGAGCAGAAAGATCCAGAGAAAACTGAATCGGAGATGAAAGCTCGTACCTCCGATGACAGCAAAAATTCATTGGTCCTCACACCAAGCTCGCCATACTACCTTGGTTCCTCGGATAATCCAGGGACACCGCTAGTTGCAGCTGTGCTCAATGGCGAGAACTACCGAACGTGGTCGCGTTCGATGAAAACGGCACTCCGTGCAAAAATGAAATTGGGTTTCATTGATGGAACTATTACAAAGCCAGGAAAGAAGAATGCAGATTATCAAAACTGGGAGAAAGCAGACTCCATGGTGATGGCTTGGATCATAAACGCGACAGATCCAAAGCTCCATGGCAGCATCTCACATGCAACGACCGCGAGGGATGTCTGGCTGGATCTTGAGGAGCGCTTTGCTCAAACCAATGCACCTAGGATCCACCAACTATGGCGCAATCTGTGTTTAATGCAGAAAGGAGATGACTTGAGTGTGACTGAATTTTACACTCAATTCAAAAGTCTCTTTGATGAATTGAATGAGCATCAACCACTGCCATCATGTACCTGTGGAGCATCAAAGGAGTTGATGCAAAGAGAAGAAGAACAGCGACTGCATCTATTCCTGGGAGGCTTAGACAGTGAACAGTACGGTCATGTCAAGACTACCATCCTGAATTCCGAGCCCCTACCTTCACTCAGGCGTGCCTTTAATCATGTCTTGAGAGAAGAAGCGCGTTGCACCGCTGAAAGGGAGAAAGGGAATGCAAAGATGGAGCAAGGAGCTGCCTTCTATTCAAACGCTGGGAATAGGCAGAGAAGTGATGGACCAAAACCCAAATGTGATCATTGTGGGAAGATTGGTCACATCAAAGCTAAATGCTTTGAAATAATTGGGTACCCTGCCCATTGGGACACTCGCAGAACACAACGCCGGAACAACAGGCCGGGAGGAAAAGCTGCTGCAGTTCAGGCTGATGAGGACCAAAGGTTTGAAGATGTGGAAGTGGCTAGTACAGGCCATGCTTTACATGGAATGCGACTCAAGAACACAGAACCATCAACCATGGCTGGTAATAAGGAGATCCAATGGATCTTGGACAGTGGGGCATCTCATCACATGACCCCTCTTTCCTTCATGTTAGAAGATATACGAGTCCTTCAGAAACCTTTTTACATCACAGTCCCAACTGGGGAAGCAGTGCTTGTGGAAAGGATTGGGAAACTCAGCCTTGATAAAAATATTAAACTAGTCAATGTGTTAATTGTTCCCAAATTTAGCTGCAATCTTATTTCAATACATAGACTGACATGTGATTTGAAATGCATGGTCACTTATCACTCTGATTCTTGTGTGATTCAGGACCTAGCCACGAGGAGGATGATTGGTTCGGGTAGCTTGCAAAATGGGGTTTATGTGTTCAAAGGGATGGAGCAAGGAGCAGCTTATGCGACAGACCACCATGACACCACTGCACTCTGGCACTGCAGGATGGGGCACCCCTCAGCCCAGGCTCTTCAGCAGCTATCTAATTTGATTAATTGCAGTTTTGATTTCAATAAAATAGACTGCTGTGACATATGCCACAGGTCTAAGCAATGTAGACTTTCCTTTTCACAAAGCATGAATAAAGCTGAGAGCCCTTTTGACTTGATTCACTGTGATTTGTGGGGGAAATATAATACAGCTTCGAGTAATGGGTCACACTATTTTCTAACATTGGTTGATGATTATACGCGTGGAACTTGGGTGTATCTAATGAAGCATAAAGATCAAACTACTGATATCCTTGTGAATTTTTACAAGATGATAGAGACGCAGTTTGGTGCAAAAATCAAGAGAATTCGCAGCGACAATGGAACTGAATTCACCAACTCGAAAGTGCAGTCCTTTCTCATGGATAAAGGAATACTTCATGAAACTTCATGTGTAGCCACGCCACAGCAGAATGCACGCGTAGAAAGAAAGCACAGACACATTTTAAACGTTGCAAGAGCTCTAAGGTTCCAAGCAAATCTTCCCATTCGCTTCTGGGGTGAATGCATATTAGCAGCAACTCACATCATTAACAAGACACCTACTGTGGCAAACAAAGGAATCACACCATTTGAGATGCTTTTTGGAAGACCACCAACTTACGATCATCTCAAAGTCTTTGGGTGCTTGTGTTATGTTGGAACAAATTTGACGTCAAGAGACAAATTTGGTCCTAGAGCAGAGAGATGCATCTTTGTGGGCTATCCGCAAGGGCAGAAAGGTTGGAGAGTCTACAATCCCAAAACCCGTGAGTTTTACACTTCGCGTGATGTGATATTCTATGAGCACATATTTCCCTTTGCTGAGTCTCAAGAGGATAGAATCAAAGAAGCACCCACTCACACCTTCTATGACATCTCTGAACCGCAAGGAGAGGAGAATCATGACGAAGAAAAAGACAAGGTTAATGATGAAAGACAAGGCAATCAAGAGGAGGAGGACTCGAACACAACCAGAAATGTAGTACAGATTGAGGGGGAGATGTCACAAGAAAATAAAGTTGATGAAAGGGAGGTAGTCCAACAACAAAGTGAAGTCATTGACATTCCACCACGTACTAGACAACCACCTAGATACCTTGAGGACTACTATTGCCATGTAGTCAGCAAGAACCCCATAAGCGAGCACCCAAGTCAATCACACTCCTCAGGTAAAGTCTATCCTATCACTAATTTTATCAATGATAACTGTTTCTCCCACAAACATCAAGCTTATCTTGCAGCCATTAGTAGCATTCAAGAACCGCAAAATTATCAAGAGGCAGCTGAGAATCCAGAGTGGCAGAAGGCTATGGCAGCAGAACTCAAAGCCTTGGAAGACAACAGAACTTGGGACATAATGCTACCACCAGTGGGAAAGAAAATAGTGGGATGCAGATGGGTCTACAAGGTAAAATACAAAGCCTCTGGAGAAGTTGAGAAATACAAAGCGAGACTCGTAGCAAAGGGGTTCACTCAAGTAGAGGGGGAAGATTTCAATGAGACCTTTGCCCCGGTAGCCAAAATGACAACCGTTCGATGCCTTCTTTCAGTTGCTGTAGCAAAAGGGTGGGAGCTTCATCAGATGGATGTAAGCAACGCCTTTCTACACGGGGACCTAGAAGAAGAGGTTTACATGCAAGTTCCGGATGGATACAATGTTCCTAAAAAAGGAATGGTTTGTCGCTTGAGAAAGTCCCTATATGGGCTAAAACAAGCTTCGCGGAATTGGTATTCAAAACTTTCTCAGTCACTCATCGACTATGGCTTCCAAGAATCTCATGCGGATCATAGTTTGTTTACTTACTCTAAAGGAGATCAGTTTATGGCTGTGTTGGTATATGTTGACGATTTGGTAATTGCAGGGAATAATAGCTTCACATGCAATGAATTCAAGCAATATCTAAAGCGGTGCTTTCACATGAAGGACCTTGGATCCCTTAAGTATTTCCTAGGTCTTGAGCTGGCACGGGGAGCAACTGGGCTGTTCATTTGTCAACGTAAATACACTTTAGATATCTTAAATGAGTGCAAGATGCTTGATTGCAAGCCATCCTCTTTCCCAATGGAGCAAAACCAAAAGCTTGCCTTGGATACAGGACCGTTATTCTCAAATCCTCCTCGCTACAGAAGGCTAGTTGGACGCCTAATCTACTTGACCATTACTCGCCCAGAGATTACTTATTCTGTCCACATATTGAGCCAGTTTATGCAGGCTCCTCATCAAGCTCATTGGGACGCAGCTATGCATGTGCTAAGGTACCTAAAGTCATCACCAGGACAAGGTATCATCTTACCTAAGGATAATGACCTTCAACTAGTAGGATACTGTGATTCGGATTGGGCATCATGTCCTTTAACTCGAAGATCTACCACTGGTTACTTAATGAAGTTGGGATCAGCTCCAATATCATGGAAAACAAAGAAGCAAACTACTGTGTCAAAGTCATCAAGTGAGGCAGAATATCGAGCTATGAATCAAGCTGTTAGTGAAATTATTTGGTTACGCAGCTTGTTATCCAGTTTGCAAATTCAATATGATTGTCCTACTGTGCTGCACTGTGATAACCAAGCTGCAATCCACATTGCAGCAAACCCAGTCTTTCACGAAAGGACGAAACACATCGAAACAGATTGCCATTTCATTCGCATTCATTTGCAGAGAGGCGTAATCTCCACAGCCTATGTCCACACCAAAAAGCAACAGGCCGATATATTCACAAAAGCGTTAGCATCCAGGCAGTTTCAAGATCTTATGGTCAAGTTGGGTGTTCATGATCCTCACACTCCAACTTGAGGGGGAGTATTAGAGGATCTGTTCAAATTTGTATTTATTAGCATTTATCTGTGATCGGGTATGTCACTACTGTCATATAAGGTGTTATAGGAGAGATTGTAGGATTTGCATCATTAGCTTTTATTGGTTGAGATATTATAGGATCTGTAATTATTAGGTGCTCACTGACCAGTCCTTGGCTCAGTTATATATACGTGTACAGCATTTTGGTTTGATATCAATGAATACACACAATCTCTAATAGATTCATTCTTCAAGGCCCTTCTCTTGCTACTCTCACCCCCTTCAACAACTACATATTTGCCTACAACACAGCTATTATTACTCTCCACTTCCTTGCTTTCTTCTTCTATAGTTGATTGTTTTCTTTTTGAACTACTTTCACTAGAAGCACTTGATAATGCATGCCTTTCTTCTTCTTCTTCACAGTATTGCTTTGCAATCATCAATACATCTAACATAGAGGTTTTGTCCAATTCAATGGGAGTCTGAATTGGACACAACAAATTAGAATCATCCACTTCCCTCTCTGGTTTCAGAATCTTTTTATTTGATTCCTTCCACCAATTGAGGTATTCCAATGACACACAAGGCTTGTAACATCTTGAAGGAACATAAAAGCTAAAATTCCCCTTGCAAATAGGAAGCATAACAGTGAACTCACCAGGCACCTGTTGGTCCATTCCAAATTGCATTGCTACCCTATATGGCATATACTTCTCAACAACACAATGCAAACCAACAAGCTCATCTGCACACAAACACACTCCAAAGGACCTTAACTCCTCTGCTAAATCTGAACCACCATCAACATTAATCAACTGTTCATTTTCTTTGTAATGTGACAAAAAGCACCAATTCTTCAAATCAACAGCATAAGGACGCCACCGGAAATTCTCTTCTGATTTCAAAGCAGACACAATGAATGAGAAACTAGTAGCATCAGAGTTCAACTTGTGCCACCTTGCAGCTCTAGGCTCACCAAGCTTCAGTTCATTGGGACATTGGGTGCAAGAATTGGAAACCTCTCAAATGCCCATATTTGCACAAGTTGAAATAATGGACCCAACACTGTCATAGAAGAAGAATCCTTCATCTTCACAGAAGAAGACACAACTACTTCTAGTTGTTGTTTAAGTAAACTCAAGTTGTGATAAAGGGTAGCAAGAACAGCAGGTGCAAGAGCAATTCTTGTCCCTTTTGACAAGTGAATTGCAATGGGGAAAACATGTGGCCCAACAACATTTGAATCAGAGAGAGAGGGAAACACAAACCTTGATAACCACAAAGAAAGAAACCCCACATGTTCAAGTTCATAACTTTCTTCTAACTCCTCTATTGTGAACAACTTGAGCCAACTTTGGTGGTTTGGTTTCTTAGACTTGCTTTTCCTCCACATTCTGCTTCGAAGTTGGACCAATTTGGTTTCTACTGAAAGTGTGTCATGAGAAGAGAGAGGAAGAGTCACAGGGTCACCAAGAACTGAAAACCCACCAAGGATCATGATATCTTCGAGTGTGATTGTGGCTTCACCCCAAGGGAAAATAAAAGTGTTGGAGTTTGGACACCAGTACTGAACCA
Organism: Glycyrrhiza uralensis; assembly: GCA_030159175.1. Taxonomy (NCBI): domain Eukaryota; kingdom Viridiplantae; phylum Streptophyta; class Magnoliopsida; order Fabales; family Fabaceae; genus Glycyrrhiza; species Glycyrrhiza uralensis. The sequence continues at coordinate 1,610,115 of BRZY01000006.1, forward strand.
ACCCAAGAATCAAACTTGGGTTACGTCGAACCTTGTACAGAGAACTCAAAAGGGCATCACAGATACCTGTTTGGTTCCACGTGTAAGCGTGTTTTCCGGTTAAACTCTCAACCCAATCACCCCATTTGCTCTGTGGATTTTTCCACCCTTTGAACTTAAGCTTAGGATTTTTGTCGTGAGATATAGTTTCAGAAAGCGTTGTTGGGAGAAACCTTGGAGCTTGGGTAATGTTTCTGGCACATGGTTTGAGGAACCTGGCTAGTCTTTGTGTGGATTCTACTACTCTTTCTTTCTTCTCTGACTCTGATGAAGAAACCAGTGTTGCAATGCGAGACTCGTATATGCTGAAGCTATTTGGTTTCTTTGCTGACATTTTTTTTTTGGATGAACAGAGGAAGCCTAATGGTCAAGGAAATGTGCAACAGGTGAGTGAATGAATGTATGAGTATTGAGATTGAGATATGAATGAGAGTGAATGGTGTATCGAAGAAGTTACTTGCAAGTACGGTACATGTCTTCAACACCAGGCACAGATATTCAAAAATCAAAACACTGATGATGATGCTTTCATTCTATGCATATATACGTAACGAGAGAGATCAAATTATATCGGTGTAATTTTTGGACGATGTTATTTCGCTAATAATTATTCACCGGATAATTATATTCTAAAACTCACTGTTGGATTAAAAGATACTATCACATAGATCATTCCTATAAAATTTCACATCAATCTAAAATCATTTGATGTGTCATTGAAATACGTCAAGATTAATGTCTTTTAAAGTGTATGAATTTTGACGTATCTCAATGACACATCAAATGATTTTAGATTGATGTGAAATTTTATCGGAATGATCTACATGATAGTATCTTTTAATCCAACGGTGAGTTTTAGAATATAATTATCCGGTGAATAGTTATTTGCGGTGTAACATTGACCAAAGTATTACACCGGTGTAATTTGATCCCTCCTCTATAGGTCATATTTCCGTTCAAAGCCCAATTTTTAGTTTTCGAGAATTTAGTTTGAGGAGAGATCAAATTACATCGGTGTAACTCTTGGACGATGTTACACCGCTAATAACTATTCACCGGATAATTATATTCTAAAACTCACCGTTGGATTAAAAGATACTATCATGTAGATCATTCCTATAAAATTTCACATCAATCTAAAATCATTTGATGTGTCATTGAGATACGTCAAGATTAATGTCTTTTAAAGTGTATGAATTTTGACATATCTCAATGACACATCAAACAATTTTAGATTGATGTGAAATTTTACAGGAATGATCTATATGATAATAATTTTTAATCTAACGGTGTGTTTTAGAATATAATTATCCGCTGAAGAGTTATTAGCGGTGTAACATTGACCAAAGTGTTACACCGGTGTAATTTGATCTCTCCTCATTTAGTTTTCTTTTGCATTTTTATTTATATATATATATATATGGAGACCGGGAGTGTATCAAGTAAGAGGACTTTTATTATAAGAGGATGAGAGAGTGGATCATAGCCATAAGATTAAACCATAAATGGTCAAGATTAAAACATAAAGTCACATGACCTTTTTAAGTGGTCATGTGACCACTAACTAACTTTTAATCCCAACCATCCATGTATGGTTATACGGTCTAGATTTAATCCTCTCACCCTCTTATATTAAAACTCCTCTCACTTGATACATTCCCTATAAAGACATTTCATGTGAGAATTCCTATTTATTTATTGTAAGAAATAAGAACTATTAATAACAAAAAATCTCATTGAAAGGTTACATGAGTAGCCAGAGCACAAATCCCGTACTTTGAACTCTTCCTTTGCCTAACCGCCCGTGTGAGCTTTTGCGATTTTGGCATAACTTCTGCCTCTTGCACCGCTGCAACTTGGCGATGTAACCCCTCTCTATATGGGCGTTGTTGCCTTCACAGAATAATTGTTGTTGTTTCATTTATCGGTGCGCAAGACCTAACTGGTCAACAATCTCCTATATTCTAATGTGCCCCTTTTATATAGAAACTGGATTCGTTTTTATAAATCTTGTTTGGTTGCAGATTTCTAGAAACCTGGGTGGAACTCTGGTTGCAATTTCTGATTGCGTCATTAAGTTTAAAAAAAAAAAAGATGAGATAGAATAGAATTAAGATTAAAGATTTGTTGATGGATGTATTTAGTTTGAGAGTAGGTTTTGAAAGGTATTTTAAGAAAATTAAGAGAATGATGGTGGCGGTGATAGTCCAGTATTTTTTCCATTTTAAGAGCTTAAATGGTCCGTACAATTGAGAATACCTGGGCAATGAGGGGTTGTGTTAGTAACCGCCGATGGTAAAGTGATCAGGGAATTAATGGTGATTGAGCCAGAGGCGGCGTGGATGGAAAGATAGATCGGAGGAATACCCATGTGACTTCATAATTGGGTTTTTCTAATCAGAGTCGTTAATTTTGATTAAATAGCTATGAATCCTATGATTACGAGTTTTTGTTTCTCACAATAGATAAGAGTTTTCACCTGATACGTCTCATATATATATATATTTGAAGTGTAATATTATAAAAAGAAAGAAACAATTATATAGGTATTTATGGAAAAATTAAATGAATAAGCTTTGGAACAAATTCAGATATAGAAGCCAAAAGCTATTAAATAAAAAACCTCATATTATAAGTGTCTTATAGAAAAAATTATCCAATGGTAATGCCTTCCACATTAATTATTTTTTAAAATTTCATTTTAATGTTTTTTGTGAATAAAAAATATTAATGATCGATTAAACGGGCTCTTATCTCCTCTTTTATCATAAAAAAATAAGAATTCTTATTCATCAATACTATCTCAGTTAAATTATCTCACGATTATATTATATCTTTGGAGTGAAATTTAAATTACATTGTTCACTACTCTTATTTTAACACTCACTCTCTTTCTTCGTCAAAAAAAAACACTCACTCTCTTGAGTCCCCTCCCTTGAAAAATAAAAATTAGATGCGTACTATTATACTTTATTTTTTATTATCCTTTTATTTCATTTGAATGGAAACAAACTCTTGTATAAGGGATTCAGGGAAGGCAGACTTTTCTCCAACCCTCCCATGGCCTGCTAATTATATAATATTAAAAAATGAAATAAAATTTTGGGCAGAGGTACAAAACTAATAAAAATGATTTTTTTTAAGTGTGATGAGAATGGATTTTGTTGGGAAAAACATTAAAATTCCCAAAATTAAAAAGTGGAGTTACAAGAATTAATAGTTCCAATGCATAATAAATAGCTACTTTAGTGAGAAATTCCATATTCATCTTAAAATCAGAGAATGCATTTTTTAAACACACTTCAATAAGTGGTATGAATTACTCCCTCAGGTCCAAAATATAAACAATAAGTCATTTTTTGGTTCATTGAATAACTCATATATCCAGATACATGGGTTATTCAATGAACCAAAAAATAACTTATTGCTTATATTTTGGACCAGAGGGAGTAATATCTAATACTCTTGAAAAAGTGAGAAATTTAATATTTTTAATATTATTATCCCTTGTTGGAAGAAGTCACATTTCTTCCACTATATAATATAAAGAGTCTTATTAAGAGTTGAAACAATCTAAGTCCACAAATAACCCAAGATGATCAAGGAATGGAGCTAAATCATCGTTAACAGCACTAAAATGACAATGCTCCGTTTCGTTGTATATAGAACAACACGGAGCCAATGAAGCATAGAAAACTAGATTTTTAGGTAGCATATAGCACAAAAATACGAAATACAGGGGTTTTAAAATAAATTTAATTACGGAAGAGGGTATGTCTGCCACAAATAAATCGGGCTACATGCCGGAGACTTGTTATCATATCCCCATTCTAAGATCCTATCAAATCCAGTGTATCAATTTATGAGATGTTTTTAGTTTAAGTGAAAAAATATTGTAGCATATAGTACTAAGAAATTAAATCGCATTATTACTTTAGGGGCAATCCCTACAATATGCTTAGCAGTCATTTCATACAATTTATGAGCCAAAAACTGTGATCCCTTGTTTGAGAGGGATAGAGGAAAGAAAAGCACAAACATGCTGAGTCGATATCAGATAAATTGAGATGATCCTAAAGAGGTTGCTCAATAAATATGGTAAATAACGCCGCAATTCAAGAGCCAAACAAAAGGGTACCCATTATGGTATTTGAATTTTAAGAGGTTTCATTTACTTCAATGACTTTTGAGGTTTCACTTTATAGGTCGAGCAGAAGCCTGCGAGGATCCTCCACAATATCCTTGATGCGTCGCAGGAAGAACACTGCCTCTCTTCCATCAATTATTCTATGGTCATATGTTAGAGCAACGTACATCATTGGCCTTGGAACAACGTTTCCTCCAACAACCATTGGACGGCTCACTATGGAATGCATACCCAAGATTGCCGACTGCCAAAAACAACAGCTGCATGAGATTTCTTTCTAGATAACTAGTTTCACATTTTATCACACAAAATTTCTAACAACAATTATTCGGCATCATTAAAAATTAAAGAAATGCAACGCAATTATCCAAATATTACTATTAGCAAGAAATAGATCAGAAGGCATGGCTTATATTTTGACTTATTCTGATCATACTGTGAAAACAAATTTCATTTTGACGAGTTACTGGTGACAAGTGTCCTTTCACATGATATGACAAAACAAACAATGCATGAAATGAAACCAAGAAGGGTAGACGTTAACATGCCCTTGTTCATTCTCACTTCCTGTCATAAAACATAGACCATAGGGACCTTTGGAAGAGGAAAGCAGTCAATGATTAAATATTATCATATTTAGAGAGTGAAACACCTTCAAAAGTATAAATCGAAGAATGCTTTTATAAAACAAAAGTAAAACCATAATAGGTGCTGTCTAGCAGAACTCTCAAACCTGAGGGGGGTTGATAATAGGGGTACTCAAAAGGCTCCCATAAACGCCACCATTTGATATTGTAAGAGTGCCTCCAGCCATCTCATCAATTGATAAAGTTCCATCATTTGCCTTCTTTGCAAAAGCATTGATCTGTTTCTCTATATCCGCAAAGTTCATTGTATCAGCATTGCGGATAACTGGCACAACAAGTCCCTGGAAAGGCAATTAAAGATTAATATTCATTGTAGTTTAAACACATCAAGGTGATGATAATTTTTATAGCCAAGCAAAAAAATGCAAATCAGACAATAATATGTACTTGTTAATTAGCTCCTTAAATTCAACCATTAAAAAATTCCGCAAACCAGCCATGACAACATCAATTGACAAAGGTCAATGACAAATGGCTAAGTTTCATCAGAAGTATAATACATCCAAACCAAATGATCATTTCTACATAATAAAACAAAGTAAATGAGAAAAGGTTAAGGTGACTGATAAAAACCTTTGAAGTACCAACAGCTATGCTGATATCTATGTAATCTCTGTATATAATATCATCCCCATCAATGACTGCATTTACAATAGGTTGATGTTGAAGTGCATTGACAGCAGCCTAACGTAGAGATCAAAGTAAGCACATGAGAAAATGAAGAAAAAAAAAAGCCCATTTACTCTGTACTATACTATACTTCCTTGATTTAAAAGCATACTTTGATAAACCCAGACATAAGTCCCAATTTGACTCCATGCTTTTCGACAAAAGCATCCTTATAATCAGCACGGAGCTTCATCAAATTAGTCCTATCATAAAGAGCAGAGCAATCAAGGAGAGAATGACAATGGCAATTCAATATAGAAGGCAATTACAAGAAACACAGCAGCAATAAATGACAATAAACAAATGGAGTTACCCCTTCTCTATTATGTTAATCTACACAAGAACTGAATTTTCTTCCTTTTTCCCCTCAAATTTAACCAATAGCATGTCCCATTATACTGGTGTTATCGCACAGAAACATGCAGAGTGGCATAATGTAAAAATTTCAACCCCAATGCATACGTATGCCAATGCCCCCCCCCCCCCCCCTTCTCTCTTCTTCTGAACAACAAAAATAAGAAACTCGCATCTACTAGGACAAGTAGGATTTGGGAGAACACGTAACATATTTTGCTGATCTAACATAAGCACAAAGAAAAATAGACAGAAATACCAGGACTGTCCAACCAATGCATCATAGGTTTAGCAGACAAGCCAGGGGTTGAGAACTTCCTCAAATTTAGATTACTTTGCACCATGAGGACCATGCCCACAGTATACAGTTTCCAATATTCTAATTCAAAGTGAGCATCACCAAATAATGCATAACAGGAAGTTTTTACACACATAAAAACCCTAAAGCTTGAGACAATATTCCAAGTTTCTGCTACAATATGACAATCAATTAATCAATTAAACTTACATATCAACTTCATTGAAGGTTGTCAGCATAGCAAATGTGTTTTGGGAATCCTTCAACCGGGTAGCAACCCGTTTCCGAAGCCTTGTCATAGGAACCTTTGATAATGAAGGAAGACATCAAAATGACATAATTGCTAAACATAATTCAGGTAGCTATAATAATCACAAAATCATGATGACTTACTCGTCTTTCTCTTTCCTTAGGGGGAAGCTGTGGCTCAGTGTGAGAGCTTTGTGGAGCAGTTGTTTTGGGCTTCTCTTTAATAGGAGCAGTTTCAACTTTAGGTGCTTTCTTATCCTCGGCCTTGCTAACCTTTTGGGTTGGCTTAGGAGCAGCTTTCTCAGACGTAGTCTCAGATGGTGCAACATGGGTTGTAGCATCAGCAGACCTTGAAATGATTGCTATCTTGTTACCAGGCTCAACAGTATCCCCTTCATTGGCTAGAAGCTGCAAATCATTAAATAGATCACAAGCCAAATTTAATAAAAGCGATTGATATGAGTAATAATTTCTAGTATTTATGGGGTGGTTTGGGGAAGTAAAAACATTTTGAACCTATTAAACATTACCTTCACAATCACACCTGTCTCGGGACTTGAAACATCAATTGTCACCTAATAAAGGGAATAAGGAAAAGAACACAGCATTATGTTTAGGAACAAAGAAAATTGGATCCACTTATAACCACTCAAATCCTTCGCAGAAACATTTGCATGTTGTTTCAACATAACACCTTATCTGTTTCAATTTGAGCAATTGGTTCATCGACATTAACCCTGTCACCAGGCCCTGCTCCCATACATTAAAACAAAACACAACAGTCAAACACCAATAACCATTAAAAATAACAAGTAGATGAAACGTGAAAACATAACATATACAAGGAGTTAGTTCACATACTCTTCAGAAATTTTGCCAGAGTTCCATCTTCGATAGATTCAGCCAGTGGAGGGACCACAACATCAACCGTATCTCCTTTATCACAAATATAAATGACATTTGATATCTTAAAAATACTAGCAATCAAAAGCCAACAAACAAAACAGGTCAATTAAACAACATAAATTCCGGACACATGAAAACTACACTAATCAAATCTTAACCTTCACAGAAGGACGAATTTGGTCCTATACCCTAGACTCTGGATTCTCACTACTGAAATGCAACTACATTTTAGAACATTCGCCAAATTCCAACAGATATACTCAATTGACATAATGCACACGAAATAGAACAGAACTTCTCAAATGTAATGTGGTCACAGTTTCTTCAAGACGCTACAAAACCATGATCATATCAATGACCAACTCTCCCAAGGATTGCCATTCTTTCTATACCATACTGGATTTTAGAAATTCTCTATCTTTTCAAACAAACAATATATTATATATTATATTACAATAAGTCAGGTATACAGTCACTAAAATTTCAGAATACACATGCTATACTCTATCATCATAACCATGGATTTTGTGACAGATTCCTCTTACAAGGAAGTCAATATTCTTACAATAACCACAATGCATGTGCAGTTATCTTTCATTGATGAGAGAAATTTGAGCTATAGGAGTAACTTAAATGACAGAAAAGTGACAGGCACATTAATATCTCACCACTTTCCGAAGAAAATGACCGCCTCCATGTTTGCATGGTAGCCTCTTGATGAAAAACGTCCCTACATAGCACTAAGGTAATCAGAACAGTACCACTGACAATAAGAGATAGTAGCTACTCTTCCATTCTGTTCACTCACTAATTAATTGATGGGAATAACAGAATTAGGAAAAATTCTTAACCCTAACATTATAAGAATATTATATTAGTGCAGACACAATAAGGCAGAGGTAGGGTGAAATAACCAAGTTGATCTGTTATTTCTACACCAAACCCACGTGAAAAATTCGTCAACAGAATTTGATTTGAGTACAAATGAGAAAATTACAGAAAATACATCTTTTGAGTTTTCATGTTTCCTCCTAAAACACAAAGAAAAGGCAAATATGTCATTTAGCTTGTGTCTCTGGGACATCCAATGCCCTTGCTAACACAGTAACACCACTAAATTTAAATACTTGATTATCATATGAAAATGAATGCATGATCTGCATGGTTAGTTATGTGCATAAGCTAATCTACATGTTTAGTTATGTGCATAAGATAACACTAGCGCTTACTTAGTATTGAAAACAATTTCATTTTTTTATTTTCTAACAATAATTTTTTATTACCATATCTTCCTTTCTCCTTTTCCCCCCAAATAGCTACGAAAACGGAAATGTTTCCACATTGTTTTATTTTCATTCTAGCTCTTTATTCAAACCATAAGAACGTTGTTGAAGCCTCCAAACTCCAAACCAAATTTTAATATTACAAGATTGATTGGAGAGCTAATCTTAAGTTCCCTGACTTCCGTCACTTTTAAATATTTCTACAACTAAAACAAACACTTTGAATGTGTGTTTGTTAGTTTCCAGAAAACAAAATGGGAAACCCAAAATGCTTAACAAAGTGCACCCTTACTGACTCATTTTTCTAGTTCTGACATTTTTATAAATTAAATTAAATATCCTAAAGAAATACTTAAAGCCTGTGAAAAAGGAACCACTAACCTTATAGGTTTTGAATTAATCCAGCACCCTGTGACAGAAAAAAAGATGATGACAAAAATTGCAAAATAGCATAGATTATTTAAATTTGTACCAGCTAGCAAATTTTTAAAAAAAATGCACAAAAGATTACCAGGTGTTATTTGACAGAAATTTCGGACATTTCCACATCCTCCTGAATTAAATGTAATCTGTTAAACATAATAAAAATAGCTGTGAAAACCCTCCAAGGATATGACTAATAAGTAAATCCTAAACCTGTAAAACAATCAAGACCCTCGGTGACAATGGGAAAAAATGACGACATGCTCCCTCGAGGAAAAAAAAGTATGAAGGATATACTTTATCAAGGAGAGATAAATGACATAAGGTGGTATATTAACCATTCCAATAAATATTTTTTTAAAAGTAGTTAGAAAATGAAAAGCACCAAATGAACAAGGGGTCTTTCAAGTTCAGGAAGAAAAAAACTTTATCAACAATTATCAAAACGATTTAGCAATATTAGGGAGTTACAAATTTACGTCATGCATCAAACACACATCCCAAAAATAACACTTGGGGTAATCATCTGCATCTTCTAGGAAGAAAAAAAAGATACAACATTAGGATGCAGAAAACTAAGAAAATACCTCTTTTTCCACAGAGGAAGAAACTCTAGCAGGAGCAAATGGGCGAGACCGGGTTTTCTGCCCTGACCGAGCTAGAAACTGAAGCATACGCAGAACAGGTATCAGACTTCACCTAAACTTAAACTTCTATCCGTGGATATATTAACAAACAAACATCCAAAACTGAAATATTAGTAACACTGAGTTCTCACCGAAGATGTGCTGCCGGAGGCAACCCTTCGCCTTATGACACCAAACATGCTTACGCAGTCACGAATCTCTTCTCCTTACTTCCGAATTCAAACCTAAATTGACAGGTAACAATTACAACAACGTTATTAAAAAAAATTGAGAAATCATCCGAGTGAACGGAAAATGCACGCACGGATAACGTCTTCGAACAGATAACGCCTTCGATCGATTTCGTGTTTAAACAACAACGACAACAATAATAACTGTAAAACACCTATTGTGATTTATACTAGTGTTTCAGCTGTTGTAGATGCAGATTTAAAAATGCTAGAATTGGAGAGATTTTGCTGAAAATAACAGAAATGCGATTTTTCTCAGTGAAGAGGAAGAAGGGAATAGGGATTTGGAGTGGAGTGGAGTGGAGTGGAGAACGCACGCAAACCTGAAACACAGAATCGCAGATCGAGAGAGAGGGGTAGGGTTGATGGTGGAAGAGAAGCAGAGCAGATCGCCGCCAGCGAGAGAATAATTCACTTTCCTCTCTTTTCTGATCGTATTTGTCTAATTTCCCCTTTTCCCGTTTCCTTGTTAATAATCGTATTGTTTTTTGTTGTTGTTGATAATAGCATGTACTTATTATTTTTTTCAAAGTCAAATATCGCGATTCGCGTGTGTTAAATAATAGTAGTCGGGTAGACAGGGTAGTACTTTCCTTGAGCCCGTGCAACGCACGGGAAATTAAAAAAAAAACTTTAAATACGGTTATACGGTATTAATAATTTAATTAATGTGCCTTATACACATTAATTTATTATTAAACACATAACATTTTCGTTATGATTTAACTGATATAGTATATGCTCCCTCTAAAGACATGAGCTTACTTGGTATTCGAGTTTGATATCTAATAATAAAATAATTTGTGAGTAAATTTTATTTATCTTTTAATTAAAGGCGGATTAGTCTAATGGTCTCTTTCTATTTAGGATACTGTGAGTGGAAAAAAAAACAAATATAATATCCACGTCTGAATGTCTAATTTGGAAAAATAGCGTGAAAATCAAGTAGATGCCCCTGGCAATTCATTAGAAAATTAATGTTTTACAAACATTAAATAAGGAATATGTAGATAAGTTTGTTATTTGTAATCTTATTATTATTATTATTAAATGAAATGAAATAATATAAATAAAATATATTTTAATATTTTTATGTGATAATTTATTTATAACTAAACATATGTAGATTTTTTTTAGATTATTAATTTTGTAGAAAGAGTGGTTAATTTTTAAAAAAAAATCTAAGAGAGGTAAAAAGGGGGAAATAAGAATTAAATAATGAAGATAAAATGAGAGAAAAAATAATAAACAATAAGCTACCAAGTAGTTTATAAAAAAAACTACAATCTAGGAAAATAAATTTATTTACCAAACACTTTTATTTTGATTAAATAAACTTATAAACTAGTCAAATAAATTATAACTTAGTTTATTAGCCTTACCAAATACAATCAAAATTATGATTTTTTTATGTATAGCAGAAAGAAAATTACAAGTAATTATTACCTACTAACCCGGTGCAACACAGTGTACCTTATATCATTAGCTAACAAAAGCCCCAAAGTAGGATATATATGCTCAACGATGACCTAGTCAAAAGAAAAAAATAATTTTTTTAATTAAACAGCCAAAATTATTGTTGTATCTTATACTTTAAAATATCATAAATGACAATCTTAAGAAATTTTTTCACATTTCATCATTTTTTCTTCATTTAAATATTTAATTCGAATAAAAATCTATTATTAATATAAATAGAAAGTATTCCATCTTTTATGGCACAATATTATATCTGTTATGAATATTTGGTGGATGTCAATTCTTGAAGAGATTGATATAGGTGATATTATTTCCTATTAAGAGAGAATATTTCATTTCACTAGTATTTCCTTTATTATGATAAGATCTCCTCCATTAGGGTTAGGTCTCCTGGTGGCTGGCTATAAATACCACTTTCATTGTACATGTTTTGTACCCTAAAGAAAAGTAATAAAATATTCTCTTATTCTCTCATTCTCTCTTCTCTCTTTCTCTCTGTTCCCTTGTATCTATTATTCTATGTCTCTATGTTTTGTTCTCGTTTCGATTATTTTATAGCATTAAAATATAAGTAAATAAATCAACGAGTAAGTGATATTCATATGACTATAATCATAATCACAATCTTCATAATCACAATATTTGTTTGAATCTTATTGAAGATCTACAAGATGTTTTGGCATACGACAGGTATGCAACCAATGACCCTTGCCTCCACAATATGTTTGCTATTCTGTTCACCCTTTTCTTTTTCATTATTTTTACAATTTCTTTACTTCTGGGAAGAAATGTCATAACTTTGACCTTATTTTCTTTTCACTATTTTTCCATTTCTAGGGAAATATGTTATAGCTTTGGTCATATATTGATTAGATGTTTTATTCTCTTCTTTGATAATGTCTTCAAGACCATTTGCATCTAAATGAATTTTAATACGCATTAACAAGATGAGTAATTCTTTTCTCATAATTATAATAATCACGTGACTCTACATTCACTTCTGGGAATGGAGCAGTGCTAGTGGGATGAGTCTTAGTATTTCCAATAAGTATAATAATCATGTGTTGCATCCTTCACTTCTGGGAATGGAGTAGTGCCAATGGGATTGGCCTCGTAATTTTTCATCAAAAACTTATTATTTTGTTCGACCACAAGAAATCGATTCAAAATATTTCTTAAATCATTTTTCTTCAATAATGCTACTGCAGGAGCATATTAGATGCAAAAAAAGTTTTTATTTTGTAATCAATTTTTTGGAAACTGAGTTGGATGTACAGAATAAATAATTCTAATACATACCTTAAGTCTTGAAATACCCTTTTGGCAAATGTCTCAAAATGCAATTCCAAAAAAAACACAAGCAAAGAAATAGTACCGATGGAATGACTATAAAAGTCTTATCTTCTCCTTTCGCACAACACCTCCAAGCTTTCGAATCTCAGTTGGTTAGAGTCTCAGTTGTTAGTGAAAATTCTTTGGACCTATAGTCCAAAAACCTGAAGGTGTAAAGCCATTTGGATACAAATAAGATTATGTGCGAAAACAAAATGAGAAAAGATAAATTATGAGATATAAAGATCGATCTTGATTTTGAAAATCGCAAAGACCTGGCTTTGATTTTGACAAGGTATAATGCTAGTCAAGTAGCATATGAATGACTCAATTTACATTTAATGGATGTTGTTTGGCTCACTTGATAATGATATTTATATAAAACTCCCTGAAGGATTTAATATGCCTGAAGCATATAATTCGAGCTCTCGAGAAGAATACTCAATCAAATAGAATAAGTCTTTCTATGGACTACAATAATTTGGGTGCATAATCGCCTCAGTGAATATTTGAAAAAGGGAGGCTATCAAAATGACTCAATTTGTCCAAAAATATTGTCGGGTGGAACTCCTGAAGAGCTTCCAAAAACTATAGATTGCTTAAAGAAATAGTTTGAGATGAAAGACTTATGAAGGATAAAGTTTTGTTTGGAATTACAGATTGAGTATTTGAAAAATAGACTTTTTGTGCATGTCATTATATCATGTATTTATTCTGTTAAATATTTAAGTTATTATATGAATTATATTTTCTTTAAATATTCTTAAATATTATAGAATATGAATATGACAAAGGTGCTGAAGAGGTTTTATATGAACAAGTCACATTTATTGTGTACTCCAATGATAGTAATGTCACTAGAAGTGAACAAAGGTCATTTTAGACCTCGAGAAAATGATAAAGAACTATTTGGTTCAGAAGTACCACATCATAGTGCAATTGAGACACTAATGTATCTTGTTAATATCTTGATATATTATTTGTTATTAGCAAGATATAGTTCTTCCGTAAGTCATGAAGACATTGGAATGGAATCAAGTCATGAATGCACTTGGTTGAAGTCTATGATTCAACACATACAAGAGATTTGTGGTTTATCTTTTGGAAAAATAATTGCAACTGTCCCATATGCGGAGAATACCGCATGCATTGCTCAGATGAAGGAAAAGTCTCTTTTCAAAGTCGCTATTGAGCAAAATTTTGAGCAACTGGTATAACAAAGTGGCCTTCGTCTTAGAGATGATTGTCTTTATGAGGGGGAGAAATAGATGCGTTCTGCACTCTTTTTTCCTTCGTCATGGTTTTGTCCCACTGGGTTTTCCAGGCAAGGTTTTTAACGAGGCAGATCTTACGCAATGGATATTGTACTCTTTTTCCTTCATTAAGATTTTTTTTCCCACCGGGTTTTTTCTTAGTAAGGTTTTAATGAGGCATATCCTTAATAGACATCCAAGGGGGAGTGTTATGAATATTTGGTGGATGTCAATTCTTGAAGAGATTGATATAGGTGATATCATTTCCTATTAAGAGAGAATATTTCATTTCACTAGTATTTCCTTTATTATGATAGGATCTCCTCCATTAGGGTTAGGTCTCCTGGTGGCTATAAATACCACCTTCATTGTACATGTTTTGTACCCTAAAGAAAAGTAATAAAATATTCTCTTATTCTCTCATTCTCTCTTCTCTCTTTCTCTCTGTTCCCTTGTATCTATTATTCAATGTCTCTATGTTTTGTTCTCGTTTCGATTATTTTATAACAATATCAAATTTATATCGATTTCTTTTTATTCAATCTTGATTTTTTACTTAAATTTCAATAGTTACAACTTATAAGTTCAACAACTTCTGGTATATGTCTCATTTTTTTTCCCGAGAATGCCCCTTTCACTTCCACCACTACCTTACGGAATTCGCAGCTTTGGGCAATACGGAGGCCATAGAGAATGCCCCATAGTTCCGCTAACATAATGGTGATGATGGAGCAATGACCAAGTGTACGTACCACTGTAACTGACAATATTTTTTTTTGGATAAAACTGTAACTGACAATATGAACTATATGTTACATATATTTTTATATACTATGTTACATATATTGTCGTTGCTTTTGAATTACATTTCTATAAATACTTTGATGATTTAAAAAAAAATCAAAGCAATGTTCGGTTTAAGTTAAAAATAACTTTTAAAATTTGTGTTAATTTATAGATACAAAAAAAAGCTATTATCCCTTAAAAGTTTTAAAATTTCATTTATTTTTTATTTTTCTTAGATAAGATATGTTGGGTACTCCTTTAAAAAAAATGTTGGGTATGAGAATCATAATAAATCAATTTTCTAATAAGAATTTCAAATTCGCACTAGTCAATGCACATCTAGAATGGTGGAGTAAACTAATTATTATTTTTTGTAATTTAAATTAATTAATCTGATCATGAGAAAAAAAAGTTACATAGAAAATGAAAAATAAAACATCTAAAATATATTTTAGTATATAAAGAATTCCAATATAATGCAATGATGCGTTGAGATGTCAAACAAAAGTGTTAACATTTTAAAACTTAAAATTATTTAAATGAAGTATCTATCATTATAAATAGTTATAATTCTAAAAATATATTAGAGATATAATTAATGAAGATTGAACAATTAAGAAGATATCAGAGGATCCCAAAAACATGTAGCAAAAACAACAGAGGATAAAAAAAAACAATATTGACGATAATTTAAACTTTTTTAAAATCAATCAAATATCATATAGATAAATAATTTGCAAGATAACTATAAAATCAATGAATTATCTATATAAGATATGATTACGGTAAAACAATACTTGCTCATGAATCATGAAATTCAGTTTTACAAAAAAGATTAAAAATTATTATATAACAGTTAAAATTAATTTCCAGAAAATTACAAATGCACAACAAATCAATGCACGTATGTTCAAAAACAACAAAATTAATTAGATAAAAATACATTCCATATAAGTATTATAACTACATGTACAATAATTAAGATTTTTTCTTGTCAAAAAAATTAATTAAGATTTTTTAATAGAGTATAAAAGGAACTTTTACGTCAAACAACAATTTACACTATTGATAGATATTAGATGGAACTGTTATCATAAATAAACTCAAACTCTTAATATAAATGAGGTATACAGCTAGCTGTAACTAATAGATTAGGAGATCGGTAAAAATATCAAAAGATTCAAAATAACATAGTAATTTTCAAAAGCAAATAGATAATGATATACACTATTGATAGATATTAGATGGAAATGTTATCATAAATGAACTCAAACTTTTAATATAAATGAAGTATACAGCTAGCTGTAACTAACAGATTAAGAGATCGGTAAAAATATCAAAATATTCAAAATAACATAGTAATTTTCAAAAGCAAATAGATAATGATATACTCAATGGATCACCTGATCATACATAACTACTTTCGATGATAAAGTCTTGATTAACTAAGATACTATAAATCTTTTGAGATTTTTTAGAGACTTGAAAGCATTATGTAAATCAAACCCGGTGCCATAAGTGGTCAATACTACTGCATAAGGATGAAGAGTAGGAGAGTAAGGATCAGGAAAAACAATATTTTGTTATTGAGGTGTTATCATAATTAAACTTAAAAATTTTAAATTAATGAAGTATCAACAGCGGTAACTAACAAATCTAGGAGATCGGTAAAAGTCTCCAAAGATTCAAAATAACATAGTAATGTTAAATAGATAATGATACAGTTATTAATGGATCACGTGACATAACTACTTTTGGTGATAAAAGTCTTAATTAACTAGGATACTATTAAATCTTTGAGATTTTGTAGAGAATTGAAATTAAAGCAATATATAAATCAAACCCAGTGCCATGAGTGGTAACTTCTACTACTACTACTACATACATAAAGAGTGAGAAAAAGGAAAGAGTTTAAGAGAATAAGGAGAGGATTCATTGATATTTTGCAATGACGATGAAGAAGAAAAGAAATGTTTATTCTGAAATATTCTTTGCTGCTTTCAATCACTTTCTTGTGAAGGAAAGATCAATATATCAACCATATAGTTTTTCTCCTCTATACAAGGAAGTCTTTGGTTCAGAGGACATTGAAGGACTCTAGAAGTGAAGAATAACGAAATCCAAAATAGAACAAAGACACTATAGGGTGTAGAACGATTGAAGACCACATCGTATTCGTACCATGAAAGAGACTATAGTTGAACCTAGGAAATGGAATTAAGGAACTGCTGCAAGGCCAAGTCCAAGTCCGCGTCCAAGTCTGCTATGTTTATTTGAGGTTCAGCGTCCAACTCTGCTATGTTTATTTGAGCTTCAGCTTGGGCCTTATAAGTCTCAAGCTCCGTTTTTAACATGGCCACCTCAGCCTGCAAATTCTTGATTTCCTGATCTTTCTTGGTCACAATGCCAGCCGAACCAAATATCAGGTCATCAATCCTGCTTCAAAACAGAGGCTCTTGGCGCAATTCTCTCTAGAGAGAGCAGGGAGGTGCTGCACGTACATTTGAGCATACAATGTTAAATATGATAATTCAGCAAGAGTTGTTAAATTATTCAACCAACCAAAAGCATCTTTTCAACGTTGTTTCGACCATATACAAAATGGACATTCTTGAATTTTGTTGGCTCGCTCGCTGGGAAGTACGGAGCAAAGGTACACCCGGCATGGCATTTTTTCTTTTCATGAGCGCAAGAAGCGCATCTGCATAAGGAAAATCAATCAATATTTTAATTTTCAAAGAATTAAAGAAATCTTATACATTATAATCATAATATTATAGAAAACACTGACCTACTACGCGGAGTGTTTGATCCTGACGACATTGCCAATCTTTTATTTTTCTTGTAAAATGACGGAGCTGGGTAGAAGGTGCAAGAACTAAAGAATATTTGATTGGCAAATTCACTTCCTAAATGTTTGTTCTAATGTTATTATATATGTTTAAGTTCTAATTCGATCCTTCTGAAAAAAGTAGAAATAAAAAAAGTACCGTTACCTTTTCAAAAAAATAATAATTAAATAAATATATTTTTTTATCAATCGGAAAACAATTAAATAAATATATTTTTATTCTTGACAAATATTTTCTATAAATAGTTGAAGCAACCAAAAAATTACAGAGGAGTCGCCACCGAAGTTTATTTAATGGGAAAAACATTGGAAAAATCCGTTTAAGAGAAAAATGGTCTTGAAACCAGATTTAGGGTTCGGGAGTCGATTACGCGTAGGGAAAGTATTAGCACCCTACGACGTCCGCTAAAAAGCGGTTACTTCTAATTAAATGTGCAAATTTTATTAGCTTTTAAAATATTTATTTTACCCCAATGAAATTATTTATTTACAAAATACAACTTAAATTAAAACAGAAGGAAAAAAAATTTACGAAAATTTATTTTTTGCGCTCGACAGGGAAGATCCCTGCTCCTACGTATCCTCAGGTGCAATGAGGAAATCAAAGCTACGTAGTTCTTTATAGAAAATGTATATGAGTTGATTAATTTTAATTAATTTCAAGAAAAATTTATTGTGAAATTGACGGAACTAATAAGGTGTCGCGCCTACAATAGCTCCTATTTTTAAAAATATTGAACTAAGAGGACGTCACGTCCAAGTAGTCCAATTTTAGTATAGTGATAAAAATTACTTTTAATTGAGTAGAGACCAAACAAAGCGTCACGCCTAGAAAGTCTCTACCGGAGAAAAAAATTTATTTGTTAAAGAACTAAAAGAGCGTCATGCCCAAAAAGTTTCTTATTTAGAAAATATTGTATTAGTGCAAGAATAAAACACACATGATTAAATAACAATAACGCTAACTTAAGCACTGATTAAAATATTTTATTTTTATATATTGTTTACCCCTTCTTATTAAAAAAAGAGAGGCAGACTAAAAACCAACAAACCAACTACGCATCAATGCCGAGTCAAAGCAATAAAAAGTAAGTATTGGAAAATAAAAATAACAAAAGTGAATGAATTGAGACATTAAAGCAAAATAATAATATAGTAATAAGAATAACAAAACTAAAAGAAAGAACAACCAAAGCTTAAACTGGAAAAACCAACGTTGTTGGCCCAGTGGCTTTGGCTACCACTGGGACGCACGGGGTCGACTTGGAGCTCCCAAGTTCGATTCCCGCAGCGTTAAAACCCAACGTTGGCCAGTGCAATACTTGTCGCAACGCACGAGCGCAGATTAGTCCTTCATTGAAAGTGTTGGGACACTGCGTGGGGTAGGAGTGATCCCCCGAACCAAAAAAAAAAAAGCTTAAACTGGAAAAAGAAGCTGCATTACAGAGCGTGAATGATAGAGGCACCCGAGGAGTACTTTTTGGCGTGAATGACGTTTGTTGGTTGAGGAAGAAAAACGGAAGTGGTTGATGGAGCTGAATAATGAAGGAGAATGTTTTCTTGCACGAGATGGAAAAGATGTGATTGTAGGAGAGGAAAGAAGGAAGATAGGTGTTGTTAGCTATCCCTCCATGTTGAAGAGCTTGGTTATGGTGGGTTTGTGGTTGGAGTTTTGGTGATGAAGATAAGTGGGATTTGAGGAGAATGGAGAAAAGATAGCAGGGGTGTTGGGCGGCCGCTTCTTGCTCCAGGAGCTGCTAGGGTCTTCTGCGAGTGAAGTTTCTGTTTTATAACCAAATGGAGCGCGTTACGGTGAGGACGCGGAGTCGAGGGTGCACCGTAGTCCTGCGGTAAGGACACGGAGAACCATGCGCACTTCAGCTATATGGGATGTTGTTAACGTGTGGCGCGGTGCGTGGATCCTTACGGTGGATATGCGAAGCTTCTCCCGCGTCAGGCATCTTCTTCTGGGCGCCGCTATGGTACATGCGGGTGCACGCTCTTGCGGTGGAGATGCGGCCTCTCACTTTTTCTTTTTTGCTTTTTCTTCTTTCTTTTTTTATTCTTTTTTCTTTTTCTTTTTTTTCTTTCTTTTTTGTTGTTTTTTCTCTTTTTCTTTTCTTTTTTCTTTCTTTTTTTTTTATTTTTTTGAAAATAATTAAAAACTCAGACAAAATTGGGTGTCCACAATAGTTTGGTGATTTTTTTAAAAAAATCAAAGCAATGTTCGGTTTAAGTTCAAAAATAACTTTTAAAGTTTGTGTTAATTTATAGATAAAAAAAATCTATTATCCCTTAAAAGTTTTAAAATTCCATTTATTTTTTATTTTTCTTAGATAAGATATGTTGGGTATTCCTTTAAAAAAAATGTTGGGTATGAGAATCATAATAAATCAATTTTCTAAGAATTTCAAATTCACACTAGTCAATGCACATCTAGAATGGTGGAGTAAACTAATTTTTTTTGTACTTTAAATTAATTAATCTGGTCATGAGAAAAAAAAGTTACATAGAAAAGGAAAAATAAAACATCTAAAATATATTTTAGTATATAAAAAATTCCAATATAATGCAATGATGCGTTGAGATGTCAAGCAAAAGTGTTAACATTTTAAAACTTAAAATTATTTAAATGAAGTATCTATCATTATAAATAGTTATAATTCTAAAAATATATTAGAGATATAATTAATGAAGATTGATTTAAGAAGATATCAGAGGATCCAAAAAAACATGTAGCGAAAAAAAAACAGAGAATCAAAAAAACAATATTGACGATAATTTAAACTTTTTTAAAATCAATCAAATATCATATAGATAAATAATTTGAAAGATAACTCTAAAATCAATGAATTATCTATATAAGATATGATTACGGTAAAACAATACTTGCTCATGAATCATGAAATTCAGTTTTACAAAAAAAATTAAAAATTATTATATAACAGTTAAAATTAATTTCCAAAAAATTACAAATGCACAACAAATCAATGCACGCATGTTCAAAAACAACAAAATTAATTAGATAAAAATACATTATATATGAGTATTATAACTACACGTACAATAATTAAGATTTTTTCTTGTAAAAAAAATTAATTAAGATTTTTTAATAGAGTATAAAAGGAACTTTTACTTTAAACAACAATTTACACTATTGATAGATATTAGATGGAAATGTTATCATAAATGAATTCAAACTCTTAATATAAATGAAGTATACAGCTAGCTGTAACTAACAGATTAGGAGATCGGTAAAAATATCAAAAGATTCAAAATAACATAGTAATTTTCAAAACCAAATAGATAATGATACACTTGATGGATCACCTGATCATACATAACTACTTTCGATGATAAAGTCTTGATTAACTAAGATACTATAAATCTTTTGAGATTTTTTAGAGACTTGAAAGCATTATGTAAATCAAACCCGGTGCCATAAGTGGTCAATACTACTGCATAAGGATGAAGAGTAGGAGAGTAAGGATCAGGAAAAACAATATTTTGTTATTGAGGTGTTATCATAATTAAACTTAAAATTTTTAAATTAATGAAGTATCAACAGCGGTAACTAACAAATCTAGGAGATCGGTAAAAGTCTCCAAAGATTCAAAATAACATAGTAATGTTAAATAGATAATGATACAGTTATTAATGGATCACGTGACATAACTACTTTTGGTGATAAAAGTCTTAATTAACTAGGATACTATTAAATCTTTGAGATTTTGTAGAGAATTGAAATTAAAGCAATATATAAATCAAACCCAGTGCCATGAGTGGTAACTTCTACTACTACTACTACATACATAAAGAGTGAGAAAAAGGAAAGAGTTTAAGAGAATAAGGAGAGGATTCATTGATATTTTGCAATGACGATGAAGAAGAAAAGAAATGTTTATTCTGAAATATTCTTTGCTGCTTTCAATCACTTTCTTGTGAAGGAAAGATCAATATATCAACCATATAGTTTTTCTCCTCTATACAAGGAAGTCTTTGGTTCAGAGGACATTGAAGAGGGTGGACCTGCTGGTACTTCTAAATATTGCAATGGTGAAGGTAGTTCTACTTCTAATGAGAGTCTCGAATGTAGAGAAGTCAACAAATTAGAAGCATCAAAGAAACACAATCACAATGGTGTTTCTAAGAAGAGCCTGAAAAGAAAAGCCAAGAAAAGAAGAACCAAGGCTCCATCATCAAAGAAACCAAAGAGCCAGAATAACAAGAATATTAATGTTGAGGAAGAGCAAGAACATCCTCAAGAATTGCCTGTGGCGGTTAAAGAAAGGATTGAAGAAATGGAGGGTGGTGATGCAAAGTTAGTGATCCAGAAGGAACTCACAAAGAGTGATCTAAACTCAAACAATGGTCGCTTCTCTATTCCAAAACGGAAGATTCGAGAGGACGCCAGAGATTTCCTAACACAAGAAGAGGAATCCTCATTGGATGTGCGAGAAAGGAAGAACAAAAGACTTGCCGGTATCTCGGTGTCTGTGTTGGATCCTAACCTTAGAATCTATGACAACATGTGTTTCAAGAAATGGGAGATGGAGACAACAGAGGTGTACAACATCACACGTGGATGGAATGACCTTGTTCGCGATAACCACTTGAAAGCCAATGACAAAGTGCAACTCTGGTCTTTCAGAACTCACCACCATGATCACGATGATGATCATCACCTCTGTTTTGCACTCGTCAAGCTTTGAGTAATATCATGATCAAGGTTTTAAATCAAGGTCCAAAACCGAAATTGCAGTCGTGACATAATGATTTATGGAGTCTCTGAAACCTAATCGCAACTGCTATTGTGGCCACATTAGCTGCAATTTTCTGCAATATCAAGGATCGTGACGTAACCGCGACCGCAGTTTAAAACTTTGATCAAGATGATCATCACCTCGGTTTTTTATGTATATTTTTTTTATTTTGCCATATTTTTTTACGTGTATCTTTCATAGTTGGAATTTTTTTATGCTTCCTTTTATTTAGTTAGTAGTTGAGTTCTTTTCTTAGCCTAACAACACGTATATTAATGTTAATAATTATGGTTGTTTTTTGTTGAATTTTGTTGAATATTTCTTCTTTAATTCCTAGTACGATGATGAATTATATATATATATGGAATTACTGTTTTTCACTCTATTTCTGCGTCTCTGTTATCGTGAGATTTAAGAAATAATCAGCAGATTTAATTAATTTATGGGATCGAGTACCAACTACCAAGTATAAAATGCCAAGGGGGATCACGTACATAATCATCGTACGTTACGCACTGTTTTACTTCACATGTATTTTGGACTAAATTCAAAACACCTTATGCAGAGGAATGCTTAAAGCAAACAACAGGAATGAGAAGCACAAGACGAAGAGTCTTAGTAAAAGCCATCTTCTTGGCACGTTGGCATTAAAAACCATAAATACAATCGACCTGCCTCTAATTTGAAAACCAAAATATTACTTCTGCTAAATTCATTTGAAAATTAAATCACGTAATTTTCAATTCATTTTATTTAAGAACTTTATTATTGTTATAATTACAAAAATACCGCATAACTTAATTTTATTTTATTGGTTAGCTGAATTTTTAAATTTCTATATATAGTTTTAGTAAATTTCTAATTGAATCTTTGTAGTGTAAAGTTTTTTTAATGAAATCTTTTGAGATTAAAATTTTTATTTCTAGGTCTTTAGAAAGATAAGTAATAGATATTATAGATGACTAATGTAATAAGAAAAGAGAAATTGAAATAAAAAAAGATATTAAATGGTGTTAGAAAGTGATAAATATTCAAATATCATTACTCTATTATATAAACAGTTAAACTAGGCCCGAAAACTGTCTATCAGGAACACCAACTTTGCAAAAATAGGACCCTTGTGTGTCACTCTAAGGATGACACCAACTTTGCTAAAATATCCTCCTCCCAATCCCAAACATTATCCCAAGCAGACTGAGCTAACACAGTGTACCAAAACTATCTTTCTGTTTCTGAACTGAGGAGTAGAGCAGCTTTCCACGCTGAACAAGCACAAGCTTCACCCATGACGTGTCTCCAGCTCCACTCTTCATTGCTTCCCATGGATGCAAAACACAAACCGCAGCAACATCACATATGGCACACCACAAAACTGCTTTGGGGAAAATCTAGCAAGACTGTTCCACAGCACTTTCCTTCTGCAAGTCCATTAAGGACCAAGGCACTTCCACATTTCATTGTTGTTGCTGCTACTTCCCCACCCAAATCCGCTGACCCATCGACCTTTATCCCAATAAGGTCCGTTTTTTTTTCCCCCTGTTCATTATGCCGTAGTCATGGTCAAGGTTTTAAATTGCAGTTCGGTTGTAGTTGCAATTACGTCACGATCCTTAATATTATAGAAAATTGTGAACAAATGCGGTTAATGCAGTCACGATTCAATGTCGTAGCCACAATTGTGATTTCAGACCTTTATTTAAAACCTTCGTTATGGTCATAGTATTTGACACTAGGACATGTAACAAGCATTTACTCCAGAATGGAGTTTGCTGCAAACTTAACAAGGTGGTTTTGTACTCAATTTTTCTTTATACATTTGCAGTGCTCTGCTTCTATCGGTATACTTCATAGCAAATTTCGTCGTGCCAGATTTTCTTACCAAGTTTTTCGGATTTGATAAAGTAAAAGAAGAACAGAAGGTTGATGATACAGATACAATAGAAGATAAATAGGACAGACACCCCAAAGTGATGAAGGAAGCAAGGCGAGAGGTCACAAATGAAGAAACGTGATTACTATAAAATGTGAGATGTGCGTTCAGGATGCTCGAACTACTACTGCGTGGTTGTATGAATTTGTCTTCATTGTATTGTTAGTCTGCATTCAGATTATAAAAGTCAATTGTGTTGCTCATTTCATTTAACACCCAAGTGGGATAGGATGGGAGGTGGTTAAGTTAATGAGCAAAAGGGGAAGAAAACAAATAAAATATCACTTGAGAGACTGAAACTATTAAATGCACAAAGCTATATTTTCAATTCCCTCTGATTAAATCAAAAAATAATAATCATGGAAGCATTCATTAAAAGTTGCTACAGAACTCAACAACCAAGTATTTGGAAAAAAGAATGAAACTTTACAGTTATCTGCTTAGAGGGGGAGCGGGGTATAAACATGATGAATATGAAAAAATTTTGGTTACATGGTGAATATGAAATTTGTTATTCAACTCTCAAATTAGTTTGAAGAGAAGGTTTGTCAGAAGGTGACGGGCTTCCAGGCCTAGGAGGCTTCTTTGAAAATAAAGATGACTCGCTGTCTAAGAAATTTGAGAAAGATTGCCGTGGCTTTTCTTCATCATTTTTCTGATCTTTTGGCACAGGCTTTTTCAATAGTTTATCTTTGCCACCGAAGATAAGGCTAAGCCTCTTAAACCGGCTCTTTGGTTCATCAGCAACTGCAGATGATTCTTCTGTCTGCTTCATCATCTTTAATGCTTCTTCGGGATTCAGTAACATTGTCTCCACCGATTCATATACCTGTGCAAAGATGTGGCCATTATATTTTCTATTGAATGATAGTACTATCAAATAGTTGCATATGAAAATCAACACCACCCAGTCTCACCAATTTACATTTTTCTTATGAATAAAAACTTTCAATTCAGAGGATTTTTTTTCATCCCCACAGGCTCACAGGTAGGGTTATCTTCCACAATGAGCTTGTGTGCTAAAAAAAAAAAACTAAACAGTTCTGGAAGGTGGGCTTGGTTAAAGTAAAAGGTCTAAGTTTCACATTATCAAGACTATGCTTTATAAGTTCATATAGTGAATGACCCTTCAAATAGGTGGATAAAGCAAGAATTTTCTCCACTAGGTTACACATTGTCATGCTTACCATTTCATTAAGGTATGAATCAATGCGAGATGCTTCGCAAGGAATTGGGAGATGCTATGTAACTTCATAAATAAGCCAGTCAAAGAGTACCCACCTGGACAAGGTCATCAACTTTCTCACTCAATTTGTTGCTTTGACATGTGGCAACTATGTAATCCTTGCAGTCATTGAACAACTTTGAGAAGTCACTGTTACTAGACAGCATAGGTTCAGCAATCGCAAATCCTAAACCAAGCTATACAATTAAGACCAAAGATTATGGTTAGAAAGGCATAAAAATGGTATAAGTATAACCATGTGCGGGGGTGGGGAATAGGATCAATTTTTATACTTACACCACTTAATAATTTTATGTAGAATATGAAAACCAATCTAACCGTTGAATCATGTGATACTTATCTTCATGATCATATAGTTCAAATTTTAGATAATTTGAAATTGATAGGTGTGTTATCTAATGGTGGACATTTACTTATATTAAAAAAAACATATTATATGTTAAAATAAAGTAGTGCATTGAAGTATAAATTAGTTTTTGATTTGTAAAAAAATTTATTTTATAAACTTGTTCATAGAAGAAAGAACAGGCAGAACTTCTATCAAGTAGCTTTACATAAATTAAGCAATATCTTCCTTAATGTATTTTTTAAAAATCTGAAACAATTAAAAGTTAAGAATAATTATAATTAACAAAAATGGATGAAATAAAATAGCATGTTTGTACTTATACAGTTTTCTTCTTTTCCCCTTTTTCAAAACAAAATTGAAGTAATTATAATAACAAAATGCTTTAGAAGAGTTAAAAATATTTTAAAAAAAAATTTAAATAATATCGATACAGATTAGGGATCATGATGAGCATTTTTAATCAACAAGAAAGAGCATTAAAAGCAATCTAACATATCAAAACGAATTTCGAAATGCATAATTGCTTCTTATGAAAAATTCCAATGGCATTAACTGAATAATTAAACATACTTCTAAAATAAATTAAAAAAACATTAATGTACACAACTAACATGAGTGCCGATATTAGTACTTAAAAGATCCATTATGAATGTTATCGGAAAAAAAAAGATCCATTATGAATGTAATGACAGGTGACAACCCTTTATACTCAAAAAAAGTAAAAAACAAGTGACTAATGTGATAAAGATTAAATAAAAGAACTTACTAAAGAAACAAACAACTGTCCAAAAAGCTCAGAAGGATGGATGTCCTCAAATGCATTAAGGATGCCCTCCCTACAAATCGATCGTAAAATTGGATTCAAGAGATGGCTTTATGGGGGAAATATAAATATAAATATAAATCAATACAAAAACTTGATTATTTACTTACACTGCCAGATCCTCATCAAAGAGAGGTGCCTGCTTAACAGCTGGTACCGGTTTAGATGTTTCCCACAATTCACGCCACAAATTACCTGTCATCAACATTTAATGAAGTTCAGAGAAGCTTTCTGATAAGAAACGAAAAAAACAACATAGGTGCTCAATCGTGCCATGTTTCTTACAGATTATGTGTGTTATAATAAAACTAAGCAACACTCAAAATTCACTTATCTGCATTATATGCTTTACCGTATATATGATATGATATTCAGTTTAGGCAATATATATATACATAGATGCATAAAGATTGACACATAAGATGTCAAGACATTCAACTCAATGGTTTTCCCAACAGCCCAAGGCAGATGGGAATATGAAACATGAAGATCTATGCCAATATCAGTGACTGACAATGAAATTATTAATTCCACAAAAGGGCAACCCGGTGCTATAAAGCTTCTGCTACGGCAGGGGTTTATGGAAGAGTTGAATCAATTGTGACAACCTTGCATTTGCAAGAGGCTGATTCCAAGACTCGAACTTGTGACCTCCTGGTCCCAGGACAACAACTCCAACTGTTGCACCAAGACTCCCCATCGAAATTATTAATTTGATATGAAAGAAACTAAAATTTTTACTGCCAGACATTCTGAAACCAAAACTGATCAGTTTACCACAAAAGTTCATACATCAGCCTGTACTAAACAATCCCTGCCATATATGGTGTAGATTCCATCATACCATCCTCACAACTCACCAAACTACAACCTCTTCGGAGATCAAAGCCATAATGAACACATAAATCATGATAAAACTTATACCCATATAGCAGATTTTTTCTCACAAATGGTGTGACAAGATACAGTGAACAAACTATTTTTGTTCCAAGCAAAGAAAATGTACAATTTTATCAGATGCTAATGAACCATTAACATAAAAGAATGACCACAAAATTGTGTTGCAGCAGATTTTAAGCATCAATATAGGACAAAAAACCCATCAGTACACCTTCTTTTTGCATTCGCCGACTTAGCTGACCTCTGGCAGACAATGCCTCGCCAGCATCAAAAACATCACTGTCCTCAATAATAGCCTCATTGTCTGTCCAATCAGGAGGTGAGTGCCATCTTACAAAATCCTCCAAAATACATCCAGGATTTGCAGCCTAAAGTATGAGGACAAACAGAACTAATTCAGAAAGAATACTAGGCATATTCAAAATGGTTAGAACTTAGAAGCATTCAGAATGGCAAGAAAAGTTCCCTTCAAGGAAGAGCCTGACCTTGAAAGCCTGCATATCTGAGAGCAGTTGGGAGCAGCCAGCACCGACACTGACCATAAAAGGTAAGTTAGTAATAATAAAAAAAATGCTTAACTGATGCAAAGTTTCAAACCATAAGTTATTACATAACAGAAGCACATTTGCAGTTAAATAAAGTCAGCATTTGCATATTAATCACATGAGAAACACATGCATGATCATCAATGAATTACAAAAAAGAGACTATGTGAATGTTCTGTTGATCAACTAGTCCATCAATTCAATTTCTAGAAATTATTTAAAAAAAAGATCAAAGTATACATAGGTCATAAGTTTAGATTCCCAGACCTTGGTCCTGGGAGTAATAGATGTGAGTCAGTAGGTGATAAGTTGCGCTCGTGCCAAACAATTCAAAAGGCATACAATAACACATTACACATCTAATAAGCAGTGAAGAGCAACAAGCGAGATGAAGTTGATTATTAATGAAATTGAAAAGGTTTGTCATATAAAACAGTGAATTGGGATTTGTATAAGGAAAACACAGAAAATGAATTTAGAATTTAAGATAACAACTGGGTCAAAGATTAATCTCAGTTAGTGTACAGACCTCCCTGTCCGCAGCACAAACTCCTCTGTTTCTCTGATAAAATCTTCTGTAAGCAGAGGTCCTTCCTACATGAAATGGTCACAAAGATCTCAAGTACAAAAACAAATTTAAATAGTAATTATATAGCACAAATAAGTATATATCAAACCTGGGTGACAGGAGAGTACACGAGCTCGCCAGTTTCCAACAATGTCAGATCTCCAGCTGGGCGACCAGCACCAAGTCGAAGAACAAGTTCCCCAGTATTTAATCTAGCATATAGAACAGGACTTGCAGGAGCTCCACCATTATAATTGGCTGATTCTTTTATGTTTGAATTAGCTTGCATCACCATAGAGTCTAGAGATTCGGTCGCAATGATACGGAGCCTTTTCCGAGAGATACAACAATTAATCACTTGAAATTGTTGATACAGAAGACATGTCTTCAGATCTGGAATCTCATTCTGGGGGACTCCAAATAAATATTGTTCTTCAGACCAAAGTTTTCTCAGCTGCATCAGTAAATAAAATAAAATATTCCTCTTCATCCGGTAATAAATAAGGAAAATAAAGGATTGGCATTACTGATTGAAGTCAAGTTCAAGCCACAAATTCTAAACCAGAAGTTCGTATAGTATTTTTTCTTTCCTTTCAGGGACAAGCACAGATAATTTTTTTTGGGGGGGGGGGGTGATGGGTGGGTAAGGCATACGACTTCACAGGAACAGGACAAATTGGATTGAGTTGCTTTGAAAACCATCTCAAAGTTTCCAATAACACAGCATATGAATAGTTTGCTGCTTTTCCCTCACTTTTTAATTATTTATAAAGGGGAAGGGAGGAAATAACTGGATGAAAATTTCATCAGACCAGAATAAAAAACATACAACAGCAACAATAACTATAGCCTAAAACATATGATAGCAATACAAAGAAAAGAAACACACACACACCCCACCACCACCACCACTAAACCAAAATGAAAAAGATCCCAAAATGCTAAAGTAAGTAACTACTAAAAAATAAAAACAAGGAGGAAAAGAAAAAACAAATTCTCAATATGGCATCAAGTGGTCTTGCAAATTTATTCATTGTCCAAATCTTGGGATCTAAGATGGAAGATATTAATCTAGTAAAGGTGGTGCACTCTATTACTAAGATTGTAGGCCCTTAAACTAACAGTTACTTCAGATAATAGTTTGTTTATCATAGAAAATGTGATCAAGAGCATAAATCAAATCCAGAGTTCTAAGGTTAACAATAAAGTGTTCATATCATATCAGAACTAGAAGTTCATTTCGAGTTAAACATACTTCAACAACAACCCTGCTCCAGAACAGAGCCATTTTTCGAGGGGTCTTGAAGTTTCCAATGATTTCAGCTAGCTTAACAACGAGGCTTTCAGGAGGAGCACCGTGAATATCTCTTGGCAAACATGTTATCGCAGTTTCCTCTGGATTTAAGTTGATCTTCCTTCTAAGGAAATCTCCCTCTGCGAATATCTTGCAAATATTACAATGAAAGTGAAAGATCGTCACAGGATAATGAGTCAGAAAAAAAAGTATAAGCATAAAAAGGTTGTTTGCTGCTATTACATCACCAGCAAATGCACATACCTGGATCAAACAGAGAATTAATCAAATGCACAACTTTCTCATTGGTACTAAACTCAGAGGTAAGTTTTTCCTCCTTTTCACGCAACACTAGAGCCTTAACTGCAGAGAGACTTAAGCCTGCCCTCTCTCTGGCTGGTGAAGAACCTCCTGATGAAGCTAAAAAATCTTTCATTGACTTTGTTTTACTTCCAGCCCTAGTCAGAAGGTCCAAATATTTAAGGTAGAGGATAATTGTATGATTAAGCTGAAAATATTTTTGAATGACCGAAACAAGATTCTAATGTAGTTTGATTATACAAACTTGCATTCAACAATTAAAGTGCCAAATAGAATTGGAGAATTTTGCAACCAGAGAAATAGAATAAAACCTTTGAGTGGTTCATGGTAAGTGGTGGGGAAAAGGAGCAACAAAAGGCAAAAGAATTGCAAACAATTACAACTTACTCAACAGCTATAGCCAATTGCTTCAGCACAGACGATGGAGGAATGGGATCTTTAGTTGCAGCAGTTAGGCCTTCGACTGAAGGAATTACTTCTGCAGCCTAAATCAAAATTTTTAGACACACATCATTGAATCATCCCACTTGTATAACTGAATTGTCTAATCAATGAGCAAACTCAATTGTATCTTCAATTAATTTATAGGAAAGAGGCAGTTAACCATGACATTCTTAACAAGCATACATTACTAATTCATCACAAGCATACCCTGCATTCCTTTCTTACATATTAATTTACTAGTTGAAGTTGGTGTTTGAAAACAAAAAGTTCATAGCCCACATTATCAGATTTTGATAACATCCATAATAGCCTGGTTTAGAGACTTCAATTATCTGCACAGTCACAACTGGAAGATAAATCCTCGAGTTAAAATGTTTCAGATTTTCTTACCTTGGTCTCAAGATCATTCTTCACATTCAGGATGTACAAATTCTCATCATAAAATGGAATTGCCATGTTTGCATCCGCAATTTTATCTGCGTCTTCAACTTCTTTTCTTCCTATCCGGATGTTCCTAATTTTATCTTGCCAATCTTGCTTTATCCCTATATGCGGAGGCCTCCACTTTATATGCTTCAATTCACTGCGATGCTACACGATCCCATTGCAAATCAATTTTGTAATTAATTACCACCCACTAGCAGGGAAAATGTTGCTTAATAAGTACCAAGACATAAAACAAACAAACAGGTATTAAAAATCTTTTAGCCAGGACACATTTCCGATTATAACCTTTTCACTTTATAAAGTTGCTAACCCAGGTCCCAGGGAATGAGATGAATCTGACAAAACCAGGAAATGATGTTTATGCTTTATGTGGATGTTATATTAATCCTGAGGAAGGACATTGATCAAATGAATTAAATAGGAAACACAGTTCATTAACGAATTTCAATTCAATGTACCCTGATCTAAATTTCCCTTCCCTTATTATTGAGACATTCAACTTCAATTAGAAGCAAACAAAACAAACAAATACGCTTCCACTTGATAATCAAAATGCAGTTAACGAAAGTGCATACATTGGCTCCACACTCCAATGCAACAAATTGGGGAAAAAACCAAAACGCAAAGCATAACAGTTAACAATAGCTCTCGTCGCCATTACCTTGGAATCGTTGTCGCTATGAGGAGATTCCACTTCCGGTTGCGTCGTCAAGTTGTTGTTGGGCGATAATTGCTTGTCGTGATCTTTTTTTTTTCAGTGATCAACAAATTGAGTCAATGCTCATTCCCCAAAAATAAATACCAAATATTCTTTTTAAAAAAAGTAAAAATATCCCGAAAAAGGAGAAGAGAAAACACATCCATTCTAAAAATAGCAAATTATTGGAAGAGTGAAAATAAAACAAAAAGATGGAATCGAAAGAGGTTAGTGTGGTGATGATGTGGCGTGAGGAGAACCTCGATCTGATTTGAAGTCCATGAGAACCCGCTCCGCTTTTGCAGCCGCGGAATGGAAGGCCGTCCTCGCTTTCGATACAAAAGTGGGCGCCTCCATTTCCCTTGCGCCACGGGTGCACACGTTAAGCCACTTTCTCTCCCTCTATCTATGGAGAAATAGCTTAAAACACGGTGAGGATCGAAACGTGGGGAAGAATAGAAGAGCGAGGATCAACTACGGTTGTGGAAGATCACAAATTCACTGCTCTGGCACTAAAATATTCCAAAACAGGAAGATAAAAAATGAATCTATTATCGTTACTATTATTAATAGATTTAAATATTGATTTACTCCGTTATTCGTTCGTGCCAAATGCACCAAATCATATGTAGTGGCCGGCCTTAGAGTTCGTTTCTCTAAATTCACGGCGGCCTCTCCTTTTTCCCTGCATCCAAAACTGAGTTACCATCATCAATGACGTTAACAGTTAACTTCCTTTTTCTTTTGCAACTAAATATATATAAAATATATTTGCACTTTTAATTTTTCAAGTATTATAATTGTTAAATTTTGGTATCTAAATTTTGGTATCTAAATTTCAATTATGTTGATTGTATCACATTAATTTTTAAAAAATATAGTTTATTCTTAAAAACTCATTTGATTAGAATTTTTTTCATTATATTGAAATTTCATATTATATTTTACCGTAAACTTATATTTAGGATAAACCTTTTTAAACATAAATGATTTAATTTCAAACTCATTTTTAATCAATTTTTTTACAAACTAGTGGTAATACAGACACTATATCATGTTTGTCTATCCACATTTTTTATTTATTGTAGAATAAATGTTAATTTTTGTATAGAAATTTCTACGAGAACTTTGAATCAGATTCTACAGTTATATACTACATTAATATATTAATATTAATTAAATGATAGAATTGGTAAAAAAAAATATGTACGCAAAAAATCTAATTGTTTTGGTGTTATGCTACTTAAACATTAAAAAGAAAAAGAGGATAATGTTTGATTTAATTATTATGTATTGACGGTGTAATTTTTTTTTACACATACATCCAATCATATCTTACAATATAGATATTTGTGGAGATATTTTAGAAAATAATATTATGATATGATACTATGGTACGATATGATTGATTGTCTATATAAAAAATATTGTACATTATCGATGCATAGTTATCAAACTCAAATTATTTTATTTCAAACTCATTATTAATCATTTTTTTATAAATTAAGATTGGCTTAAATATATTTACACTTATAGATTGTTAGAATTTAATTAGTATGATTTGACAGTGTAAAAATGTCTTACACAGATGTCCAATCATATCTTACTATATAGATTTTTGTGCAGATATTTTAGGATTTATTGTTATGAAATGACACTATGATAAGATATGATTGAATGTCTGTGTAAAATATTTTTACATTATCAGTGCATAATAATTAAACTCTTATTCTTTTCAAGGAAAAATTAAGATGCTAGGGTTATGACCTTTTTTTTCCTTTTCTCGTAATTGTTTGCCTTTTTCTAACCACACATACACATATTTTTACCTACACATACACTAAACAATTTTATCACCTAGAAAGACTAAAATACCCTTAACATTAAAAACCCTTCCACACATACACTTGGCTTTTAGTGACAGACATAATCTGTCACTAGAGTATATAAATCTGTAGGTAAAAGTTTATGTATGTAAAATTCTTTTAGATTTTATATTACAAGAAAAGTAACTTTTAATGACAGACATAATCTATTACTAAAGTATACAAATCCGTTGGTAAAAGTCTACATGTATA
This sequence comes from Glycyrrhiza uralensis, assembly GCA_030159175.1. NCBI lineage: Eukaryota > Viridiplantae > Streptophyta > Magnoliopsida > Fabales > Fabaceae > Glycyrrhiza > Glycyrrhiza uralensis. Next base: position 1,644,113 of record BRZY01000006.1, read on the forward strand.
AAATTCTTTAAGATTTTACATTACAGGACTATTAATTCCGTAAGTCATTTTTGAATTTGAAAAAAATGACTTCCGTAGTGTTAATTTTCCAATAGTTCCGTAAGTATGATTTTCTAAAAAAATACTTACGCTAATTGGATGTAGTATCAGCTTTTGTCTTAAAGTGTTGGCTTTGATCTACACTAATTACAAAACTATTAATTCCATGAGTCAAATTTTTGGTACAGAACTATTACTTCCGTAACATGTTCCTTTGTTATGGAACTAATAATTCTGTAATAACAAATTGTATTACAGAACTAACTAATAGTTTCGTAAGTATATATTTTTTTTAAGAAATACTTACGATAATTGGCTGTTAGCATCAGCTTTGTCTTATGCTAACTACAAAACTATTGGTTCTGCAAGTCAATTTTTATTTACGAAACTAATAGTTCCACAATGGGAGTAGTTTAGGTATTTTGAAAAAATAAAACTTAAGTGTTTGTGTGTGTTTTTTTGGTCACTTGGGAGAGGGGGGATTTTTGGGGGTGGGGGTAGAAAATTTGTATATGCGAATAGAAAATCCCAAATTGTTTTTACAACCGTTAGCCCGCGCCCCGCGAGTCATTTTTTGCGGCAGTGGTCTAGGGATGGATTATTTTCCACCCCCTATAAAAAGGGGATCCCCCATTTTGACCTTTGCCCGCTCAAATTATCGTTACTCGCTCGCATTTGATTTTCAGTTCACGTTTACTTGCTTGTTCACTAGGTAGCGCAGAAACAACAAGATCACCGAAAATGGAGGACATGGACGAGATCGATGCCGTTCCTCAGGTCCATCTTTCACGCAATTTTTCTTCAAAAATTTCGTCTCTCACTTACTGTTTGGCTACCGAGAAGACCAAGTAGAAAGAGAAAGAAAATTCCACAAACTAAACTCGATTTTCCATTTCTGCTAATTCATTTACCTTTTCTTAGCAATCAGACAATGGAACAACACACAGTGCGTTTTAAATCAACGAATTTGAAACTTAAATGGCGCCATTGCTCTCTACGGTTAACGAGATTATTACATTTGTCTATAGAGACTGGAAAATTAAAAAATCATTCACTTGTAGATAACGCTCTTTCTTAGTTTAAATTGATGAACTGAAGTTGAAATTCGAATCGATTGTGTTAAAACACACTGATTATGCTTAACCATTATGTTTACAGCTCTGAAAAACTAACACTTCGATATTTGATTCTTTAACGACTTCTAACTCTATTCTTATTCTGGCCGTTTACGAATGTTCACATCCGAGCAATTCATAATCACCTAGGCTAGATCAATCATATCAATAGATTTCAAGCTCAGTATATGATAAGCGATAACAAGTGAGAATTATTAGTATGGCTGGAGGCGTGACCTTGTCTTCACCAGTTTAGCGTGCTTCTGTCTTGGCAGTTACTAGAAATGACAAATTTAGGAAGAATGAGTTTCCATTTCAGGACATGATTTCTTTTGTGCAAGAAGTTCTTAAAATGTTTTATAGAAGCTGACAAGTCTTCTTAAGGTTAGTGTTGAATAAAGTCATGTAAAATATAAATGAGCTTTATATAAGAAGGTTTTTTTTACATGTTTCATATTAGAAGTTAACATATGAAAATATTAAAATTGAAGTCTAAACTGATCAACAAATTTTGTAATAACACTGTTATAGGAGGAGGTACATCACAGATAACTTCAATTGTATACAGGCTAAATTAATGTGTACAAAATTAAATTAGTTTATGTCGAATATTTTGTTGGCCTGGTAGGAAAAGGCTTTCATATTTCATCATATATAATTTATCAGGGATTATGCATAAATAACTCAGTTTCAATACCTGGTTCTCGTAATCTTTTTACTTGAATTTGGTTCACTGCAATCTCAGTCCTTAATTGTAGTTTTGGACTTTATGCAGGTTTACATGGCGTGCATACAGAATGGTCATAGGTAAGCTTATTTTAATAGCTCAAATATCTGTTGCCTGATATTGTCAGCCAAGCTAGCATAAAATTGTTTGGTGCGAAAACAAAATGACAGTTTCTCTGCATTGGAAGTGAAATTGCGTGAAGAATGATGTTGCAGGATTGAAATTGAGTGGCTAACTGTTTCAGAAACATTGAAAACTAAAAGTAATTTATAATGTGCCAAGGGACAGGCAAAAAGTGGTTAGATAATTATAAAAAGTCTATGCAGCAAATATGCTTACTCCTGTTACATGTTTTCCACTTTATTTTTCTTTACATCTCTTTTAATTAACAAAAGTGAGTCCTCAGACAAGGGAACATCTCTTCCTGAATTTGAATCACACATTCTTTGTTTGATGAATTCTCAAATATTCTTTACAGAATAGGGGTTTCTTATTATGATTCCAGCCTTCGCCAACTTTATGTGCTTGAAGTTTGGGATGATGGTGACGGAGGTTTTCCAGTTATTGATCTAGGTATAGTTTTTTTTTTCTTATCATTGTTGAATTTGAGTTCAGTTTTAGTTTCTATGTTTCTCTTCCTTGGTGCCATATTCCATGATAGTTGAAACTTGAACCTAAGAGCATTGATGTATTCTATTTCCATACTAGTTTCATTATTGTGCTTCATATACGCCTACTGATTTGCAGTTGAATACTTTTCTTATTAGTTATGGGTTGTAGTGTATGAATGTATTTTGGCTTCAATAACTGGTGCAGTGAAATATCAATCAAACCCTTTGGTCATTTACACAAGCACTAAATGTGAAGAATCTTTCTTGGCTGCTCTGCAACGAAGTGGTATGGTGCACATCATGTGGTTGAGTTACAGAAGATTATCTCTGGGACCCTTTTACTAGTTGAAGTTATGCAGATGGTGTAGCTGAGTCTCCTACAGTAAAGCTTGTGAAAAGTTCAATATTCAGCTATGAGCAAGCATGGCATAGGTATTGAAGCTGCTAAGATCTTAAAGAGAATTTTTTTGGTCAAGTGTTTGCAGTGTACTTGTTAATGATATGTTGAATTCTTGAATCTGAGTAGACATTGTATTGTATAGATCTTTCAGGTTCTTAATATTTTGGATATTTTTGTATTTTCATGTTGCATGGTGATGTTTCTAACTATATAACATTTCAAAATATGAATGATTAAAACTTATCATGCTCAATGACACACCAACATACTAAAGACTGTGGTTTAAGAACTTACCTTCGGTTTGCAATTAGGGTTTTTGGCCCATCTTTTCAGCATACAGATGGCAATGGCATCATTGCCTCTCTCTCTATACACACACAAGAACACCTAGAAAACTTTGTTTATTTATTTATTTATTGTTAAGCTCAGTGAAAGGGTCAAAGGAAGTCTTTGTTATTCATCTTTTCTTTTAGTTGTGTTAATCAGCATGCATAATTTTATTTGGTGAATTGTCAACTCTACCCAATCCAATAAAAGGAAAAACAATAGTGTGCTGCAATTTCTGCGTTCTTCTTCTTCTTCCTGATTCTACAGATTAATTTACCTTCGGGTGGCGGGGATGGATGATGGATTAGATGTCAAGAAGAGGATTTACTTTGTGAGTCCAAAACTACCACTATTGTAAATTTATCATCTTTGTCTCAAGATATCATAATAAATAATAATGGATCTTCCAAGTATCCTAAGATTGTCACTTATAAACGCATGTGCTTAGATTAGTGTAGAAATATTTGTTCTTGGATTATCTGTTGCTTGTATTAAGTCTGTATGTGAATCATTGTTCCGGTCCTTCCATATATAGTGCAATCAGCTTTACATGTATTTCCACCCTTTACCTCCCGGTTACAACTGCAGTTGAGTTCCATGATGGACATGGGAAGTGAACTACAAGTTCGTGCTAGTGGTGGCCTTCTTGCAATATTAGAGAATGAAAGGATTGTAGATACTCTTGAGCAAAAAGAATCTGGAAATACATCAATTACAATAGATTCTGTAGCAGAAATTTCACTGTATCCTTGTACATATTTTACTTTTTCCTTAAAGGCAACCCATCTTTTACTATTCAACTTTGTGCTGTTTGAAAGGAGATAATGTTGAGTTCGATATTTGTCCTTCTTTAAGACAGATACAGAAATAACTTCCTCAAACTTGATGCAGCAGCTCATGAAGCATTACAAATATTCCAAATAGACAAGCACCCAAGTCACATGGGAATTGGTAGAGCAAAAGAAGGGTAATTGCTGACTCATTCTTATATATCATACTTTAAAAATGTGTAACTATTTAAGGCAATATGGCTTAATCGCAGGTTTTCTGTATTTGGAATGATGAATAAGGTTTGTTGGAGTTGTTTAATTCAATTTAGCGAATTCCAGTTTCTTGCCACGCATGACTAATCATTTGTCCCATGTGTAGTGCGTCACTCCAATGGGTAGACGTCTTTTGAGGTGACAACTATCAAAACTTATGAGATCAATAATGCATACATCACTTCGGGATTTTGCTCCCCTCCCCTCCAAAAAATTGAACCAGACATGAAAGATTAAAATAATCCCTTCCCTCCTCTTCATTTCCTCCCAACCAAACACTGTCTATGCTAAACTTCAAAACTTATAGCAATGTTTTTCTTTTTTCCCATTTCAGACATTGGTTCTTGAGGCCTATACTTGATCTTGAAGTTCTGAACTACCGTTTAAATTCTGTATCCATTTATAGTTTAGCATATATGTCTAATTATGCTTTAATAATCTGCAGAAGCACAGGTCTTAGGTTGGAATAAATATTTACTTTATTGTCCCTTTGTGAGGGAAATAGCCATTTAGTAAAAGGTGCTGATTTTCTTTAATGGGAAATAGATATCTTTCTTTCTATGCTCAGAAGAACTCATTGCTTCCTTACGTGAAACCCTGAAATCTGTGAAGGACATCCCCCACTTGCTGAAGGTATGAACATTCTGTCGTGGTCCCCCCACAACTGCTCTAATAAATGGTTTTCTTTTTGTTCTTCTACTTGTCTGACTACAAGTCCATTGTCCATTCTTGAAACTCTCTTTTGTAGATCCTGTCGTGTTAGGTGCCACTAAATAATTGAAAAAACAGTATGACGTATGCTCATAATTTTTTTGGTAATTATAGGATTTTTTAAAAATCTTGATCACAAATCTTGAGCATTATTAATTATTAATCGCTGAAACATAATGCTTTAACCATTACATGCTGCATTGATAATGTATTTTATCCTAAGCATAGAGTATTGTTATGTGAGGATAGACTGGTCTGTTTTATTACAATTGTGAATATGATGTTTCTCTGTTGAGCATAAGTTTGTATTCTTTGTGTACTAATACTTTTAAATATTTAATTTTTGATCAATAAAGAAATTTGACTCTCCAAGCTCCATATGCACTAGCACTGATTGGGCAGCACTTCTGAAGGTAAATTTATCTTTTATGCCTTTATCTGCTTTCTAATTATTGCCGTGTTCCTTTTTTCTTTTTAAATCCATGATTGGTTCTATATGTAAAAAGAAATTCATATCGTTTTATTCCTTGAATTTATATTTACGTGACCCCCAATGTCCACCAAAAAAAAATTGTAAACACATTCTTTGTATACTGTTACTGATTGCCAGGAACCAAAGTTTCGTAGTAATTCCCTTCTCTCAATTGTTCCTAGTTTCCTACTAGTTTCCTATTTGTCTTAGCTTGTAAGTATTGACAAACGAAGAAGTCTTGCTGTCGAAAAATTGACATGGTACAAAATTTTTGCAAAGGCGAGGAGGTAATTTTGAGCTCAGGCTTAGTATGTCACTGAGAAGTGGGGAAGAAGTTGAACCAGTTAAATGATAAGAGGACTCTTATGGAGTTTTTCACTGGTAAATGATAGGTCAATGTATAAAATGAATAGTATCTTAAACTGTCTGGCTTGTATTTCCACTTCATAAGGTTTGCTCCATTTTATATGTATTGATTTGTGATTTATAAACAATCTTATAAATATGTGAGTTATTTAAATGTCATGGTTTGTATAAAAAATATGGATGCAATATTTTTTTTCATAGTATGAGTATATTGGGCGTTGGTGTTTTTCCTGTGCATAACAATATTTCATTGAAATAGAAAAAGAAAAAAGATATCAGGGTTTCCTTTCCATATTCACTCTTATGATGAACATAATAATTTAATATATTTTCCTGTGCAATTGAAACTGTTAACCATTGCAGAAACTTGCAGTGAATATCACATTTTGGTGTCATAGCACTGTTGTTTATATTCTGTTTTTAATCTTTAAAGAGTATCAGTGCACTGCTGCATGTAAACAAGATATTTGAAGTTGGAATTTCCGAAGGTCTTCAAGAAGAATTGAAGCACTTGAACTTAGATATTGTTGAGAAGGTACATATTCGTTCTATTCAAGTGCGTTTGTATAGGCTCTAGCTTAAATGATTTTTTGATGCACAACATTACTGCAGGCAAGTTCATGCATAACAACAGAGCTTGCATATGTCTACGAGCTGGTAAGTTTTATTTGCTTCTCTCCTATTAATTACCAGAAAGGAAAGCAAAAATTAAATTGTGTATAATGATGCTTTGATGATTAAAGGCATCTGATTTTATGGTTAAAAAGAAAGAAACGCATCTTAAATTTCAATGCAATCTGGGGAGTTATTTGATTTGTTTGGTTATGAATGATTTAGTTTTTCCTTCATTTGGATTCCTGTTATAACTGACAGTGTCTTTTACAGATAATTGGTGTTATTGATGTAAATAGAACTAAAGAGAAGGGATATATGACATTGGTGAAAGAAGGTTTCTGTGATGAGGTTACACCCAATTTCCTCGTTCTGTTTTTCACCTTAGTATGTCAATATAATGAAGGCAAAATTGCACTTTTGGTCCTACAATTTATTTATTTGTTTCAATTTGGTCCTATAATCTTTTTTTGTGTCAAGTTGGTCCCTTAACTTTGCGAGTATTTGATGATGATTTTTAGTGTACATATCTCTCTGTGTGCTTATTGAAATGTTGTGTTCTTTGTTTCATATGAAAGTAGACAAAAAGTATTTCAATTTAAGTTTTGGAATGACCTAATTTGAACATGTATTAGATTAGAAATTATTCTCTCAAGTTTTGGATGAAGAATAAATTTCTGATATGAAGTCCCTGTTTTTCTGGGACTAACAGTCTCTGAAAAAGTGTGCATATCTAACTTGAGAGAACAATTTCTAATTCAATACATGTCCAAATTAGGTCATTCCGAAGCTTAAATTAAAATAGTTTTTGTCTACTTTCATATAAAATAAAGAACACAACATTTCAATAAGCACACAGAGAGACGTGTACACTAAAAATCACCATCAAACACTTGCGAAGTTAAGGGACCAACTTGACAAAAAAAAAATTATAGACCAAATTGAAACAAATAAATAAGTTATAGGACCAAAAGTGCAATTTTGCCTATAATGAATTTAGGTAAGGTGCTTATGCAGTTCAAGTTGAAAAATCATGTATTATTCAAATTGTTTCCTCAAGCATTTGTGTGGTTGGATGAGACTTTTAACAGATGAATTAGTTCATAGATGTTCAAGTTTAATCTACTGCATATAACTTTCTTGCTTCATGAGGTAAAATTTGTTTACTGTGGCTAATATTTTAATTTTGGACTTTGGATAAATTTGTTATCTTGTAGTTGGATGAGCTAAGGCAAATATATGAGGAACTGCCCGAATTCCTAGAAGAGGTTGCTTTTGGTGCAAATTTTAATCGATTAAAACAAGTATGTGTATATGTGTGTCTGTTTTTATCATGATACATTTTTTTCAGGTTTCATCATTGGAACTTGCACAACTCCCTGTTCTATGCAAGGACAAGCTTGTTCCCTGTATTGTTTATATACAGCAAATAGGTAGTTCTGACTTTGAATTATATTAATATCCAGAAAATCAGTAATGGATTATTTCATCGCTCCTTCCTGAATTATTTTTGCTAATAGGCAGCTTTTATTTTTGAATCATCTTATTTGATTGTTGTCAAACAGGTAGTCCTGAGTGATTGAAATTTAATGTAGACATGTCAAAGATGACATGATCATCTTATATGATTGTTGTCAAACATGTTTCTGGATTAGTTTTGGTTAGATGTTACATCCATATTTCACATTTATTATTGCATAGTGTTTTTGTTTGCTGTAGGATATTTAATGTGCATCTTTGAAAAAAAACTTGAAGAAACCACTCTGGAGAAACTTGTAGATTGGGAATACACAGTATGTTGGTGTTTGCACCTTGTTTAGGTAATTTATGTAATTGATATTCTATTTTGATGGTAATCATTTCAAATATAGTTTTGTGATGCAGATGGAGAGACAAAAAGATACTTTTATCGTACGCCAAAGACACGAGAATTGGACAGTCTTCTAGGAGATATCTTTCATAAAATTCTAGGTGTTTAAGCATATATTCGATATTTCCCTGATGTTTTTTAACTTTTCGGTGTGTCTATTGAGGATTTGTTAAATTTGAAAAATTGGATAACTAGATACTATACAGCCAGTTTTAAATTGTTTAGTGATAAGCATTAAAAATTGAAAGGGAATTGCTAATGTATACCCACTTGTTTTTTAGAAAGAGTGCGTTAGCAAGTTACACTTTTGGATGTATTTAACAAAAAAATGAAACGATAAGTTTATATTATTTTTTTCTACTCCACTCCACTCCTCCCCATTTTATTTCATTCCACTCTACTTTCCACTAGATACCCAACTATAGTGTGAGCTTTTGTAGAAAAAATGGTAAAACTAGATGTGAACACCCAATTTTAATAAGCACAATGTTGAACATCAAAGCACAAAACTTGAATGAGCACAATATTAGACCCAATTAGATTATTCAGAGTAAGTAGAGCAGAGCATGTAATGTTAAGTATTGACACAAGAAATTAGAGCTTAATGAAAAATATGAATTTCCTTGACATGCGGCAAGAGCTTGGATACATTACAGAGAATGTTGAACTTGCTTTTAGAGTTGTAATAATTGGTCTCTCGTGCAAATCTTACTTATTTCTGAATTTTATCATTTAAGATATGGAGAGGGCGATCACCAGAGACTTGTTTTCACGTGTACTATTGTTTTCAACCCATTTGATAAAGGTGGCAGCTTTTGCAGCTGAACTGGACTGGTAAGGTAAATTGTCATTATAAATAACAGGTGTATGGCTGGATTTTTTCATCATTGATAATTTTTTTCCAGCTTTATGTCAATGGCATTGGTTGCTCGACAGAACAATTATGTTAGGCCTTTGTTGACTGAAGAAAACTTGCTTGATATTAAAAATGGAAGGTACGAACCATCTAGTTCAAAAAAGAAAAACCTCTTGAACATGGAGTACTATTGAAATGATTAATGATAAAAATTGGTTGTTTGTAGGCATGTTTTGCAGGAAATGACTGTAGACACATTTATTCCTAATGATACTAAGATTCTTCATGATGGTAAACAGAGATTTAGATATACATAACTGGTGTTAGCTAAATCATGTCCCAGAAATCCGAGTTGATCAAATTATACTGTTTAATCCCTGTTCAATTACTCTTTTCATCAGGAAGAATTAATATCATCACTGGTCCTAATTTTTCTGGGAAGAGTATCTATATAAAACAGGTCAGTCAGTTATTAGTTCTTTACATTCTGGGATGGCCTCCTTTAAGGGATGAAGTTGTCTTCTTGACCTCTTTATGGTGCTTCGAAAATACCTCTTTATGGTGCTTCGAAAATGGATACTTAAAGGGGTTTACTTCTGATGGTGGATATGCAGTGATTGGCGAGCTTGTCTCTTTTGGTTATTGATTTTGGTTTTTCTTGTTTTCCTTTAATAAGATATTCTTTTCTCTGTTCATGTACTTTCCTCTTAACAAATTTTCATCTGTATATGTAGTTCAAAAGAGAATTTAATATACATGTACTTTTTGTTTAATTTAATAATGTATTATTACATTATTTAATTATTTAATAAATTGAATAGCACAAATTGTCAAACTCAATAAATGGACATAATATATCATTACATGATAATATACACGGATGGTAAATTAAAATTAAACTTGTATTAAAAAAATTAACATTTCTTGTGTTATCAATTATCGTCATATTTGTATATTGCCTTAAAGTAAAATGAGTGACTATTATAAAAAAAAAATTAACATTCATTGTCTATCTATTTATTTTTTTGATCGGCATAGGTTAGTAATTATTAATTTAGTATGTTATATTAATGGGAGATTTGAATCTATGACCTCCTTATCACTTCAAGTCTTCAACCCCTATGTCCCTCCCCCAAATCACCAAACCACCTTATCGCTCCTCATTGTCTATCTGTTGTATCATGTAATGGGCCCGTGCTTGTCTACCTTTCCAAACCAAATGATTTTGTGAGGGACTATTGTGTTAAAAGACAAAAATCAATGAAGTGTTTATATTCCGATCTAAATCCTTCTTGGTTTCACAGAACAGTTCTTAGGATAGTTGATCCTTGACATATAGTCTAATGTGTGGCCACTACATGATGTTATGGTCCTTGCCCCTTGTTTGCTCTATGATCACAAAATAACAATGTTTTCCAGGTGGCTATAATTGTTTTTCTGTCCCACATTGGTAGTTTTGTGCCTGCTGGTGCAGCAACCGTGGGTCTGACAGATAGGTATTATTTTCTTATATCCCAATTCCCAAGTGTTTTGTGAGACAGGAGTTCATCTTTGTAAATTGATCTTAGTTATTACAATCTTAATGTTAACGGGTTTTTTATAATGGGGGGGTTGACAAAATTGCAGAATATTTTGTGCAACGGGAAGCAGGCTTATGACAGCAGAACAATCAACATTCATGATTGATCTACATCAAATAGGGATGATGCTCAGGTATACTGAGAAAATGCTTATTAGAATAGCTCCAATATATTGAACTAAGAGCAATCATGGGTTAAATTTGTATATAATCACCTAGTATTTGGACTGTCGTGCGGGATGATCCCCTCTTCCATGTTACTCGTTTTATAATTGCAAACGTCCTTCTGAATGGTTTTATCTGAAAATAGATGGAGGGTTCTGGGTGAATTGTAGTTTACTAGATAAGATAAGATAGGATTAGGAATATAATCATTAGAGAGAAATGTGGGGTAGTTTTCATTGTAGACAAGACTATATATAGATGTCTTGTCTTGGATGATTCAGGTAAGAAGGGTTGAAGAGATAGAAGATATTTGTTAAACTGTTAAGGGAGATTTAGAGTCTTTTGTGAACTTAATACATGGTAGAGATGTTGTTGACATGATCTAATGGTAAAAAGTTTGATTGTTGTTGTGAAAACCTGCAGGCATGCCACTTCACGATCTCTGTGTCTGGTGGATGAATTTGGTAAAGGTACTCTTACAGAAGGTCAGTTTCTCTGATGTTTGTGAAGTGTCTAAATCATAAATATAAGAAATATGTGTATTGCAGAGACTAGCTTTTAGCATATATGTTATGATCTCCTTTCAGACGGCATTGGTCTGCTTGCTGGGACCATAAATCACTTTGTCACGTGTGATGAACCTCCAAAGGTTTAATACTTCTCTTCCTGAAAATATGTATTATATATCTGTTTAATTTTCTTTCAAATTTGAAAATTGATATACATTTTTATTATGCTATTTTGGGCCACATTCAGTCAGCTTCTTAATACTTTTTTATAGCCTACCCTTGCCTCTTTAGTGGAAGCCAATTTTCAATTAGATTAGCATGTTTATATATAGATATATTCAGCCCACATTCGTCTTAAAGGGAAATACATTAATTGTGAGAACAATTTCATGAAATGCCATGGTTCTTAACATATTGATTGGTTTTTTTATGAAATTCTTTGTTCCTTCATGTTCTCTCTCTCTCTCAGACACACACACATAGGGGAGGTATCTAGTGAAAGACTAGAAGTTAAGAGTTCGTTCCTTTATCTACATTGAAAATTAAAAAGTAACTACTGAAGTTTTCGCATATTCTTAAGCATTGGTTTCTTAGGATGTAGTTATTATGGACGATTCCCCTGAAAATTTATGTAGAGGAATTGTAATTGAAATGCATAATTACAAAATTGATGAAATGAATATATGTAGTTATATTCATTTGTTTCTCTTTTTGTAAACTATGAAGCATTATCTCAGGAGAGATTGTAATTGCCATTTTTTGTATGAATTTTATAGGTTTTTGTGTGCACTCATCTCATGGATTTATTGCATGGGCGTTCCTTGACCAAGGTTATGATTTATGCAGTTATGCTTATGCATCATTGTGGAGTTGGATGTTTTTAAACTCTCAATTGAGTGATCATTAATGTAATTTCTTTGGACTATTTCAGTCTGAGCAGATTAAGTTCTACACAATGAGTATACTGAGGCCTGACGACAATTCCACACATATTGAAGACATTGTATTTTTATATAGGTATCCTTTTGTTGATTTTGCAGTATGCTAAGAATTATATTTACCATCGTAAAGTCATTTGATGTCAGTGAATACACACACTCATAACCTAATAAAAAGCAAACCTCTTCGTAGAAGACTCTGGACATGGAAAACTGAACGCCAAAATATATAGGCAATTTATATTCGCAAATACATACTTTGCTATCTGCACATATATGTTCGCGGAACTATTAGTTCTGCAGGTGTATTTTTTTTTCAACACACACATTCCACGGAACTAATAGTTCCGCGGGTTGTAATTCTCCGCGGTTCCGCATGTTGTAATTTAACACATATGTGCCTGCGGAACGTTCCGCGGAGAATTACAACCCGCGGAACTAATAGTTCCACGGAGTGTGTATGTTGAAAAAAATACAACCCGCGGAACTAATAATTCTGCAGAGTGTGTGTTGAAAAAAAAATATACCCACGAAACTATTAATTTCGCAGACATGTATGTGTAGATAGCAAAGTATGTATGTGCGGATATAAATTCCCAATATATATAGCATGCATTTGTTTCGATTTGCTCGTCCTGATAGCTAGTACATAATAATCTGCGCATGAATGATAGTATTTGATTCATTCAATGATAGTAGTGACTTAAGTGAGTCCTTGTACTTTCTAGAGTATTGAAATTAGTACAAAATTGAAGTGGTTCTGCTATCTGAGGAGATTTAAGCTTTGTTATTATCACATTCCTGCAGGCTTGTCCCCGGGCATGCACATCATAGCTATGGTATCTTTTCCTTTATTAGTATTTTATATCAATTGAAATATTGATGAAAATGACGTGCATAGTTTTTGTGAATCCTGCAGGGCTCCACTGTGCATTGCTTGCAGGTAATTTACAAGATTACTGTTTAAAAATGATATTACCTGATAAAAAAAATTATATAAAGCATGTGATTTTTTTTTTAAAAAAAAGTCAATGCTCGAATGCTTGTGTTTGTTACGGTTCATTGTAAAAAATTTATACGAAGGTTTAAGTTCAACTATAGCAGTACAGTCGTTTTTTTTAGATAAGCTATAGCAGTACTGGCAGTACAGTCTTAAATTTATTTAATTTTCATAATGTGATGAATAGTGTTAAGTCTGGTTGTTCCACTCTGTTTTTCTGATAGACCATGATGCATGTTCATGCAGGTGTGCCTGACGAAATTATAAAAAGAGCAGCAGTTGTGTTGGACGCTGTTTCAAATAACAATTGTGTTGAGAGGTTATGCAATGAGAACATATCCGCTCGAGATCATCAATACAAGGTGTCATTTCAGTTTCAACAGTCAAATTAAAGATATTTCATTCTGGATATCATTTACATTCTTAGACATGTTTAATGCAGGATGCCATGGAGAAATTGTTGAAATTCGATATCGACAGAGGCGACTTAAACCTTTTCTTCGAGGGAATATTTCCTCTAGTTCCTAACGCATCATGACTGAAGTCTGAAGCCTTTTGTAGGTAGTTTTCAACAGGAATTTAAATATGTTTTCCTTATTGACAACGTTTTTTCCTTTCCTTTATTATCTTTTCTTTTTGTTCACAGCTTAGATTCATATCAAGTATCAACTTTTGATCTTGAATCAGTTGGTTCTTCGTCATATTAGTATTACTCATCACCACCCGATCAATGAAAATATTAATAGCTTTCATGTATGTCCATGGTTTATATGATTCAATTAATTAAATGGTCGAATCAATGGCCATGTATCTTGTTATGGGTACACCTTCATTACATGATACGCCTTTCTCAATATACCATCCTCTTTAATTAAAATAATACATTTGGCTAACTGATGATCACATGAACTCTACTTGGGGATTCTAATCGGGTAACGAATCTAGCTGTTTTTTCCCCCGTTTCGTTGTCCACAATTTGTGTTTGATGACGAGTTACGCAACAACAAAAAAAAAATCATTTGGAGGGACAGATTAATCGCCAGCTTCAGGAAGCTACTAGCTGTCTCATATTAATAGGAGATGTGTAACTCGAAGGACCATCGAAAATTCTATCAACAAATATACGCGAAGCTGCCTCCGTGGGATGGAATTGATCCCAGAAAATGTAGTCTTTTCTATTGGGACAAAGGTGTGACACAGGCACGCAAGGAGCCTTGGCATTTAGCTCGCCGAGTCCACAACAAGCAGCTTTCACCTCTGTAAATCCTGAAAGGGATATATAAACTCATTTCAGCATCAAATTTCACAGAAACAAAAAACACATTATTCAATAATAAAAAAAAGCTCTAATTTAGTGGATCTCTGGTAAATTTCATCTGGTTAATGAAAAGCACAGTGTTCCCGCGCAAATTATCTCCGTTTCTTATCCTCTCTTTTTTTATCAATTTCCTTTCTTTAACAAGAAGCAATTTCATTTCCTATCTTTTTTTATTCCTTTCCGTGTGTGAACGTGGATTGAGATTTTATTACAACAAATATTGATTAATTAATGATTCTTTGTTTAATTCTTTGTTTTAGCTTAATATTCTTTTTTTAAATAATTAATCTTCTATTACCTATATCTATTTACTTATTTAAGAAGTAAATATTTAAGAAAATTGAACTTTTTACAACACATGTTAAGGTTGCAAAATTATTTTTTTTAATTTTATTTTTTAATAAATAAAATAGTGTTTACTTACATGTTTTATTCAAAAAAAATTGTTCCATTAAATTTTTAGATTGTAAAATTATTTTTCTTTTAATTTTTTTGATAAATAAAATAGTATTTGCTTATGAGTTTCATTCATTTTTTTTTCTTTCGGTAAATTTCAGGTTGTAAAATTATTTTTCTTTTAATTTAATTTATATTAATAAAATAATGTTTGCTTATAATTTTCATTTTTTTTGTTCCAATAAATAATTTTTTAAATTGCAACTTTTTTTTTCTTTTGATTTTCTTTTTGCTAAATAAAACAGTGTTTGCCATGTTTCATTCATGCCTTTTTATTCCAGTAAATTGTCAAGTTGCAATACTATTTTTTCTTTTATTTTTTATTTTTGATAAATAAAATAGTGTTTATTTACGAGTTTGATTTATGTTTTTTTGTTCCTATAAATTTTTATGTTGCAAATTTATTTTTATTTTATTTTTATGTAAATAAAAAATGTTTGATTCATGTTTTCGTGTTCCTGAAAATTATTATGTAGCAATTTTTTAATTTTATTTGTGATAAATAAAATTGTGTTTCCTTATGTGTTAGTGGGTTACATTCATATATTTTTTGTTCCAGTAATTTTACAGGTTGTAAAATTATTTCATTTAATTTTATTTTCAATGAATAAGTGTTTGCTCATTAGTTTTATTCATTTTTTTTTTATAAATAGTTTTATTCATTTTTTATCCTATGAATCTTAATGTTGCAAATTTATTTTTTAATTTTATTTTTATGAACAAAATAGCTATTTTGCTTAAAGATTTGTTTTAAGTTTTCTCTATAGACTGAAAAACTATTTTAATTATTTTTTTTTATTTATTTTGTTCATTTGATTTGGCTTTCATTTTCGTCGATATGAGCAATTGACAATTGTTGACGACGTATAATATGAAGTTTGTATATTTAACTAAGATGTAAAATATCATAGAATCAACATTGTTATAAATGTAAAATTTATCATATATCAAATTATTACTATATAAATAAATTATTTCATATAATGTGTAAAAACCAATATAACCTGTCAACTTTCTAGTGACAGGTCAACCCGTGGATCGCACGGGTCAACTTTCTAGTGATAAAAATATTGAAGAATAAGTGTCAATATCACGAGGAGGTATTGGAGAATAAACAATAATACCGTAGGAAGCTGGACTCTGAATGAGGTCGTTGATGGCAGCATAAGTGTCAAAATAAGAGTAGATTATGCCTCCATTCTCCGGTTGCCATTCTTTCAACATGGATTGAAGGCCTTCGTTATATTTAACCGACCAGTAATTGGCTTCTGTAACGCATTCTGTATTGTTCTTGAGCCTGAACTCAGGGCAGCACCCAAGCCCCCCAACTCCCGCAATCTCAAATTTACGGGCACCATGATCGTATAATCGCTGCCAAAAATAATAGATTGTGAATTATTAAAAAAACATAAGAGTGGACCCTCTAAACATAATAGAATAGAATATGAATGGACCCTCTAAGCATAATATAATATGAATGGACCCTCTTAGCACATGTTTTGTAGTGTTATGTGTTAGTTACCTGTAGTTGCACTTTTAGTGAGAAAGCCATGGAATCCACATACTGCTGCGGGGTGTTTTTCTGACGAAGTTCCGATGACCCAAAGTATCCAAAGAGATCGTTGCTTCCAATCACCACAGCGAAAACTGATTTGGAGAGATGCTTCTGTAGAGCAGCTGCTCCTACTTCCCGTGTCAATTCCTCATGCACGAGCGAGTAGTAGTCCACTTGCTTTGTTAACGGTATCGATTGTCTCTGTAACAATACATATAATTTCAGTCAGATATACAAAAACCACCAAGCGGGGATAGCTCAGTTGGGAGAGCGTCAGACTGAAGATCTGAAGGTCGCGTGTTCGATCCACGCTCACCGCAAAAATTCTAAAATTTTTACTACTTTCTTATTTTTTGTGGGCCGAACGACGTGCGCATCAATATCTATGCTGGGTCAAGTATATTGCACAAGCCCAATTCTACACAAAGGGAGCACGTCACACTCTCCATTGCACGGGCCCACATTCTTCAGAGATGGATCCAAATCATCCATGGGAATTGGTAAATACACCCCAGTTTTTTGCCATACACCCCACATTTATTCAGGAAATTACTATTATACCCTTATTGTTTGGATTTTTTTTTCTTTCTGATTTTGCTTCTTTTCCGGAAACTGGCCATACACCTCCAGTTTCCAGAATACAGATTTGCATTCCGGAAACTAGAGTTTTCGGAATGTAAATTTTTCCTGGAGTTTCCGGAATGCAAAAATACATTCCGGAAACTGGATTTTCCTGGAGTTTCCGGAATGTAAATTTTTCTGGAGTTTCCGGAATGTAAATTTTTCCTGGAGTTTTCGGAATGCAAAAATACATTCCGGAAACTTAGTTTCCGGTAACAACGCGAAATTGAAAAAAAAAATAAACAAATCAACGAGAGTATAATGGTTTTTTCCTTTTTAAATGTGGGGTGTATGTCCAAAAATATTGGTGTATTTACCAATTCCCATCATCCATCTCTTTCTCTTTGCCTGCAGGCCCTACTTCTGGGTCCATCTTGGATCAGATTCCTAGAACCCTATTTTATTTGGGCTATGTTTTTTTGCACAAATAGGAGAAGAGAAAAAAAAACAAGAAAAGGGCAAAAAATCATGGGAATTAAAAATTAAAATGGAACTGCACTTGCTCACTTACATAACGTAAATCTGTGCCGTCAAATATTCCGGCACCTGCAGAGGCAAAGCTAACGCCACCCATGAAGGATACGTTGTTATTTTTGTTGGCCTTTGATACAAGGGAGAGGTAAGGGGGCGAAGTTGGCAAACCCAATTTCTCAGCTGCAATGGAATTGGAAACTATATTATCAACAAAATATGTCTATATTTTACTAGTGTGTACCTCAATAAAATAGCGACAAGATACATTATAGTTTTACCTCCATTCTATTGTCTTGGTTTTGACCAAAACCATGTAGTCTATTTTTCAAAAGCTTTTATTCTTACAATATGTTTTTATAAGTATTTATAATATATATGAGTTTTTGAACTAATCATTTTTTACATAATTTGAAATTAGCTTTTACATTTCAATTTCAAATTTATTTTTTCAACTTCTCCGTAAGTACCTATTGACTATTTAATAATATTTTCTCTTTTTCATATAAGAAAAAAAAAGAATGAGCTGGATACAAAGCCAACTCATATACATTTAGGAAGAGTAACAATTGATCCCAAATATTATTTACTTTCTTTGATAAATTTTTCTAAGATAGAAAATTAACTAATTCATTCATTGCAAATTAACTAATCCCAAATACTATTACATTCTTTAATAAAAATTGTATTGAACCAATAATATATATGATTTTGGAATTTCCGTAACAAGATTGTCGTTACCAAATATATCATCACATATGTGATCAACACATGACTGTATGTATATGTGAATATTTGAAGAGCCTAGCCAGTTGAGTGAATTTTGAATCACTTACCAACAAAATCAGCAACATTCTTGCCGTTGCTAAATCTCCCAGTTGGTTTATGGTCAGGAAAATCAATGCCATAGTGACGATGATTTGCCTTGACAATGGAAAGTGTCAAGTAATTGTTGTTACCCACATCCACAAGTGAGTCTCCAAACACGTAAATGGCCGGAACCATTTGAGCCTTTGAGAAACCGTAGCTAAAGATGAAGAAGAAAACAGAGATAAAAAGAAAGGCACTACAACACGCAGGGAAAACTCTGCAACCCATTTTGGTATGTGTCTGATTGAGCTTTATTTTTTTTGGGTTTTGAATGAGTGGAGGTACACAAGTGTTGGATTGATATTTTAAGCTACCCCAACACTGAAATGAACGGTACACGTTAATTTGCGCGTAAAAAGAACAAATTTGATCTAAGGCTAATGAGAGATAGTGAAGCAAAGAGCACTCTCCAGATTCTCCACCCACTTGCTCACATTGATATTTTTTATTGGTTTAAATATTTTTTTTGTCCCTATAAAATGACTGAGTTTCATTTTTTGTCCCTGTAAAAATTTTTGTTTGTTTGTGATCCCTGTAAAACAAAAAGTTTTATTTTTAGTCCCTGTAAAATTGTTTTAGTCCTTGTAAAATTTAGATCATGTTGAATTAGTCTCTGTAATATGTGAACAATTTTGTTTTTAGTCCCTATTAAATTTATTTTACAAGGACTACTTTGGCAATTATCTAAATATTACAGGGACTAATTCAACATGATCTAAATTTTACAGGGACAAACAATTTTGCAGGGACTAAAAATAAAACTTTTTGATTTACAGGGATCACAAACAAACAAAAATTTTTACAGGGACGAAAAATCAAACTCGGTCATTTTACAGGGACGAAAAAGATATTTAAACCTTTTTTATTTTATTGTTTGATCGGACAAATATTGTCATTGTCAAAAGCAAGATTCTTAATTTGTGCTTTTGAGTTAAATTTTATTGATCCAACTAGGCAACTCTACTAACTCTTACATTTTGTAATTTTTATATGTGATGTTAATTGAATTCTCACGTAACCACGAGGTTGGGGCACAAATGGTTAATATGCTCTATTTAAGGGGACGAATTCAGTTAAGATTTGTGTTCGATCTCCAGTAATTGAGCAATCCATAGCCAGATTTTACTTATTTCTCGGTCGAATACATATTAGTTTGTACGACATCTCTCCCCTGGGATAAAAAAAAATTGAATTCTCACGTAGCTGATGTTCTATGCATCACGTGCTAGCCATATATAATTCGTTGACCAAAAGCAATCAATACATAAGTATATCTTCTGTTCTTCTTGATTTAATATAATAAATGGTTTCTGAGGCAGCCACATCAAAATATGCAGTATATCCGACAAATATAAAGCTTCATTCAGCACAAAGCAAAAAAAAAAGTTATATTCTTTTATATACAATAAATAGTATTCAGAACTTAGTAAAAGCTTCAGGGCCATAAAGCTTCATTCAGCACAAAGCAAAAAAAAAAAGTTATATTCTTTTATATACAATAAATAGTATTCAGAACTTAGTAAAAGCTTCAGGGCCAGTAGTAGTACACGTTGAAAGTCCATAAGGAATATGGCCTACTAATATTTTGGTTTTGAAAGGAGATAATGAAAATATATTTGATAGGAATTTTATTTCTTAACAGACAAGAATGCTCTGTGTTTATCGTGATTTTATTCCTAGCTTGTAGAAATTCCATGGAAACGCGTAGCAATAGCTCTTTTCAAAAAGTCATCTTTATGTAAGCATATTATAAAATAATAAGAAGACACTGCAGACAGACAGTGACCTCAACACACTGTAAGGCTCAAAAGAATCGCTATTAATCCAGTATACAGAGAGAATCAAAGTAATAATTTAGTTTGCTACACATGAAAAAGAGACACAATGGCAATAGGTTTGTTCCTTCAGCAGAGCCACCCAACCGTCGGTAAAGCCACTTCCAACTACCGTCCGTTGAATTTGTTTTGGATGAGGTTGTGTTAATTAGCGAACTTCTAAAAATGGGCCTAGTATATGGGTCTTGACGGGTTTTCAATGTATGCTACGCAACTGGCACAATGGTTAGATACTTTTTAGTATGTTGACCCAAAAAAAAAAAGATACTTTTTAATTTTATTGTGTGTTTTTGGTGAATGTTTGTCAAAAAATAATTTGAATGAACTTAATTTGGTAAAATTTATTGGATTAAAATTGAGTCTGAATTAGTAAAGTGATTTATATTTAAATATTTTTACATTAAAAATAATTTTGATGTAAAATTTAGTGTAGACTTTTTTAATATAAAATAAAAACTACTTTTTATCACTTTTAATTAAATTTATGTTTAAAGATCAAAATCAAATTTGAATCAAAACATGCAAATATCAAAACTTTTCATGAAATCATTTTGAAGCAAGGTAAAGGTAATCCATAATTTTAAGTTTTTAAAAGTGTATCCAAGCACACACTTATCCTAATAGTGGGTTTTGCGTGGAGTTTATCTCACAATGATTTTAATCTTGCCTTATTTGCTTATTGGAAAACTTCCGTGTTGGTTGTAATTCTTATTTGTCCTTCCCATGCTGTATAAATACACTAACTTTATAATTAAAAAAGATTTAGTTAAAAAAATTATCTTAAATAGCCTAAAAAAATCATTTTCTTAACTAAAATAGCCTAAATCTTGAAAACCCTAGATAGAGTGGTGTTGAGTAGCTATGACTAAGTGAAATTGCTTGCAGTCTAGGTCTATATAGTAATTATCTGGATGGGCCTTTACTGATAATCCTAGTATGTCATTGGCGCCCTACCTGATAGTATTGAAGGTGTCTTTTTGTCCTACCACTTTTACGCACTATGAAAAAGAAGAAATGGATAAATAAGTGTATATGGATGAAATTGAATTGACAATAACTTATGAAATATAGCGGATATTTAATTATACCAAGGGAAATCCACATAATTTGTGAATTTTGTTTACTACACCTATCCATAATTTTCCTCTATTTTATGAATTCTCATGTGTCTTTCTTGTGAAGATTATGCGACTTTTTACTATTTTCAAATACCATTTTCAAACTTATAGAAATTTCTCCAACTCAATATTTAATCCGATCACCCAACCAAACTAACCCAAAGTAATTAATTGAGTTAGGGTGCATTCGAGTAAATAGCTTAATTAAATATTTATTGAATATGTATTTGTTATATAAATGCTTATAAATAAACTATTTCTATAATAGAAAAGACAATGAGATTAAATTGTTTTCATATAGGATGTGAATTATTTTCATAGATTATTATAGAGACTTTATTGAAATAAGCTAAAAATAATTTATAAACATAGCATAAGCTATTTTTATAAGTTCTATTAAAACACCCATATAAGTACTTATATCATGAAATAAGATCAAATAAATTATAAATAAACTCTTTCAAATACACGAAAGCTCAATTTTTTTTTGGTCAAACGAAAGCTCAATTTGAAATAACATCTAATTTATGTAAAACCAAATCAAGCCAAATCATATAATTGTTTAGTTTAAATCCAAACTAGGGCCCGTCCCGCGAAGTATAGTGAATACCAACCCAATTCATGGCTCTGTCTAGGGTGGGGGACTTTATCAAGTCTCCCACCGTGGGAAACTTTACAAAACTTAAAACCAGTCATAGATTATATCATTCAGAAAACTAATGGCTCAGATTAGTCACTTAATAATGTAAGAATACATACACTTACTCCACACAATCACTCCTCACTCACCCTCCGATTCACCTCTCCGACGCTGGCAGGTGGAAGATCCGGCGTCCCACGACGGAGATCGACGCTGATGTTGATGCGGAGGAAAAAGAAAGATCACCCGTCGATAAGCCTCTGGTCATCATGAACCGCAACGAAGAAACCGTCGACTCCTTCAACGCGTCGAACTGGGAGGAGGCCGGACAGGGACAAGTGGTCGGAGGAATCCACGGTTTAGATGAGCCATGCAGTCGTGTCGGCGTCGTCGGTATGGACGACGAAATTGAAGGAGGAGGAGGGCCGAAACCCATCCAAGAATCAAGAGTCGCTGTAGCAGCAGGGCGAAATGGGGGTGACAGGTGCGATTCCACCGTGGGAAGAGAGGCCATGGCAAGGTTCCGCCGGAGACGCCACAACTCGACAACCGCTTCCCTTTCAACCCCGTCACTGATCGGCGATTTGTCTCATAACGGGGTGACTGGATAGGCTCGCGGTGGCGTTTATAGGATAGGCTTGCGATGGCATCGCATGGCGACGAGACAGGGAAGAGATGGCGAAGCACGGCATTGAGGCGGCGGCGGGGAAGTGGGACACGCTGCTGGATGGAAGGAAGGGGGAGACGCCGCTGGAAACAGAACACAACCATGTCGACGGCATGATTGCGAAATGGAAGATATTAGGCATTGGAGGAAGGGATCTAGTGTGGAGAAATTGTGTGCACTCTATCTTTGATCTTACCATTTATTTAATTTTAGTAGATCTAATGGCTAGAAAACACTTTCCCAATTATTTGGTAAAGTTTCCCACGGTAGGAGACTTGATAAATTCTCCCACCCTAGACAGAGCCCCCATTCATACAAAACAACTATACAAATAATTTAGGAACTTCTCTTTTTGCGGCAAATAAAAACAACCAATGCAGCTATCTGCTATCATGTTAGTAACATTCTTTAGGAAAAAAAATAATTGAAAAAAAAATAAAAACATTCGGATTCAAACACTTTACATTTTTAAGCAAATTGTATTCATTATTCATCAACACATATAATGATGTGAATAGTATAAAGAAAACATCATCGTTTTCCATAAAAAAATTAACTTTGAAATACTTGTGCCACAAAATTAAACATAAACTTGTTTTGAATCATTAGGACCATTACCCTCCACTTAATCTTTTTCTCTTCATAACGTTCTCTCCGGTTCAAAATATAAACAATAAAGATATTTTTTTAAATATAAGTAACATTTATCAAATTTTATATAAAATAAATATTAATTTTTTAATTATATCATTCATTTAATGTAATATTTATATTTATGAGAGACATCAAAATGGATAATTTTTAAAAAAAATTAAAAATAGTAAATAATAATTAAGATTATTTAATTTTAAAATATTCTTTAATCTATATATTTTTATACTATATTATTTATATTTTAGATCGAAGTGTAGTAATATTCTTGCTTAGTACAGTAATCATCAGTTTCATCACTAAATTAGCATTGTCCCAGCCTGACTTGTCACGTGGGACCCAATGCGACCTGAAATTCAGAATGTTAAATTGTTGGGTAGCAGCAGTTGTTGTTACGCACGGCTTCCTTGATTGCACTTGCAATGCACCGTGTGATCCCAATCCCCAAATTTACATTAATTTCTGCCTCCGTGGCCGACCTAACGTGTGGCCCCACCTCACCTACACCATCAGTATCGTCCAAAATCGTGGGACCCACAACCCATCATCAATCACTGCCGTTCATCGCTGAACTTTTTTCTTTCCTTTCCTCACGAGTTTGATCTCGACGCATCTGATCGCAAGTGTCAGAACTTGTGGACCCCAACCAACCACGGAGAGTGAAATGACCATTTTCTCCTTCACTTAGCTCAAAACACGTGTGAAACCGAACTTTAAATTAGTTTAAAATATGATTTTAGTCTCTCAAGTTTGAAAAATTATTTTTTTTCTCTCAAATTTAAAATATTTATTTTTAGTATCTTATTTTTTAAAATGTGTTACTTTTAGTTCCTAGAGTTATATTTTAAATATAAAAAGTATTTTTTAAATTTAAAAGGGGTCAAAATATAAATTTAAAAAATCTTAAAAGTTAGGGAAAAGGGAGTAAAGTGATAATCAGAATTTAAAAAAGCCAAAATATAAATTTAAAAAATACTTTTCAAATTAAAAAATAACCTCAGTGACTAAAAATGATATATTTTTAAAAATAAAAGGTCAAAAATAAATATTTTAAATTTGAAAGACTAAAAACACAATTACTCAAATTTAAACAACTAAAAATATATTTAAACCTTTTAAATTTTTCTATTTCAGTGGCTGATTAGTCAAAAGCGCTGGCCTGGCTGGACTAGACTGGACTACCACCACCATCATTGGATCACGGCCGTCCCTTTCAAACTTTGTGGAATTACATCAAAGAAACACCAACCACACGATCTACTTGCGCGTCCATGGCACTCTCTGCCGCCACTGCACTACTTCAAAAAAAATTCCCGTTCTTTTTTAAGTTATTCATTTCTCTGTCATCACATTCCCAAGTGTAATTAATCTATTAATCAATAATTAATCAATTTGGCCATTAATCAATTTCACTAATAAGTAATGGTAGCTGTTTTTAAGCAGCAGTACAAGTGTACACGAATGGAAAAAGATTGCTTTCACAAAAATGGCGTGTTTTTCTTTTTGTTGTTGGTTTATTTGTATCCTGTAAAGAGTAATTTTGAAATTCCTTTAGTTATTATTTATTTCAATATTTATATGGTTTTTACAAGAAACAAAACATATATCAAAAGAAAGATTTGGGACAGAGAATATAAAAGTGTCACCCTACAACCAAAAGTTTGATTCCTTTATAATTATTGATTTAAAAATTAATAATTAAAATCTAAATAAGTTTGTAGTTTGTGACAAATATATAAATAATACCAACTGAGGTTGACGTGAGTAGTTAAAACCTCTTATCCTTTAATCAGTCTCAGGTTTGAGCCTTGGGTAGAAATGCCACCCATTAGTAGAGTGTTTGTTTTCACGGTGATTTTTCTTGAAACATGCATTTAGCTAAAAGCTTGTGAGAGTAGCTTTTGCTTGACCTTGCAATTGAGGGACTTGAAATGTGGTTTCAAACATATTATAGAGGTGTCAAACAAACTCCTACAGGAGATTATTTTTCATCAATAGGCGGTAGAATATTCCTCGATGTAAAATAAAAAAAATTATTTCAATCATTAATTTTTAAATCAATGTCAAATCAACCAAAGGAACGTGTCTGGTTGATATAATCCCTCTCCAAAGCTTGTAATGTGTAAATAAAAACTTGCCTTATATATCAATAAGCAACAAAGTGAATCATTAATCAAAATAGTTTAGAAGTCTTTTCAATGGATGGAAGAAAATACAATACATTAATGGAGATCATGTACCATAAAAATCATCGATTGAAAGAGGAACACGAGTCAATTAAGAGATGCAAAAGTTGAACCAAGAAGTAACCAAAACACAAATTTCATTAGCAAATGTCATAACAAAATTAGATTGTGAATTCCATCATGACTTTCCCTTAAAATTTACATTCGTAGGAACAAATAAAATATCTACATTGTATTTTATTCCCTTATGAATAATGCAGTCAAGTCTACTTGATTAACATGGCAATATGGTGGGATTTACGCGCCACAAGTGTGAGCCGGTGAAAACAGTAAGAAAAAGGAGGAAAATGACGAAAGATACGGGCAGCAGGCAAAGGGACACGCAAGGGTGGTTCCGGGCAACGGGCAGCAGAAGACGCCGTCATTCCCAGCCAGTGACGCCGTTTCACGCGCACATACATACTCACAAAATTCAAAATATTTATTAATTAATTATAATTATTAATTAATAATTATACTATTAGCATAATGATAAAAACATTAGAAAAGGGGGAAAAAGTTACTCCTAGTCACAGTCACAGAGCCACACCACACACACACAAAAATGAAAAACCCAAACCCCATCCGAACCTGAGCTCCGGGTGTAGACAACGAGGCTCGGACCTCACTGAGCCTCTCGAAAAAGGGCCAAGGCCACCCCCACCCTCGAAAATAATGGAACCCCAAAGCAAAGCAAAGCAAGAGAGAGAAAGTGAAACAGGGTTTTAGAGATAGAGAGAGAAAGGGAGAGAGAACAACAACAACAACGATAGATGGGTCAGATCGTGAGGAGGAGGAAGAAGGGACGTCCCTCTAAGGCAGATCTAGCACGCCGTTCCGGCCAATCTCCGGCGAAATCGCAGAACGACCTAAGACGGAGTCGCCGGCAGCGAAATGTGAGGTACAACATAGACTACGACGATTACCTCGACGAGGAGGACGAGGATGAAGACGAGGACGAGAGGAGGCGAGAGAAGAAGAAGCTGAAGCTCGTTGAGAAGCTGAACCAGGGCGAGGAAGAGGAGGAAGACGAGGATTCGGCGCCCACTCGCGGAAGGTCGCGTGTGGGGCACGCGCCTAAGGCTGAGAGGAAGAACGAAGAGGAAGAAGAGGAAGAGGAAGAGGAAGACGAGGAGGAGGAAGAAGAAGGGAATAATGAGGATGCAACAGAGGAACACGAAGATGAAGGTGAAAGGGGTGAGGTATGTGCTGAAAATTTAAAAAATTAAAATTTGTGAAAAATGCATTGGATTTTTGTGTGTCCAGCTCAGCTTGAAAGAAATCACTGAGATTTTTTTGTTGGGGATGATACCAATTGGTCCATAATTCAATATATCTTCACGCACTTTCTCTCTCTGTGTGTGTTTTTTGTTTCTCTCTCTAGGGTCCCTCTCTCTCTCTCTCTCTCTCTCTCTGTGTCGGGATTTTGGGAGAGATAACTAATAACGGGTCAACTGTCAAACACACACACACACACGCAGAGTCTCTGATTACGCTTCCATATTTTTCTCTCTCTATAAATAACTATAACTATGTGTCTATAACTATAACCTACATATTGTTATTGTTGTTGTTGTTGTTGTCTGTCTCTGTCTCTGTCTCCATCTCACTCTTTTTTCTTATATAGAAACGCAGTCTTTTTGGCTTTTTTATATGGTTTTGGATTGCATTATTAATTGTGTGTGCTTCTTGGGGGTTGTGGTGTGTGTGGTTTTCTTGTGACAGGTAAAGGGCAGAAAAGTGGATTCCAAAGGGCTCCACTCTGTTTCAGGTTTGTGTATGTGTGTGTTTCTGTTTCTGATATATATGTGTTGTTTCGGTTGTAATTCTTAATTCCCCACCTTTTTTTATTTTGAGTTTTTAATGTAACGTGTTGGATACTGAAAAAGGGGGGGGGGGTGCACCTTTGTTGTTTCTGAGAGTTTTTTTTTTGTTTGTTTCTACTGTTAGGAACTCCTTCGAAGGTTCCATCTGGGATTCCCTTGCCCGATAAGAGGACACTGGAATTGATCATTGACAAGCTTCAGAAGTAAGGGGGTTTCCTTTCCTGTTTTCTTCTTCAGTTCACACATTCTTCCTTTTTGTTTAGGGGAGGGGTGTTTTATGGTGCTTGTTTTCTTGACTTGGGGTTGTCATGGGTCTGAATGATGGCAGGAAGGACACGTATGGTGTTTATGCAGATCCGGTCGATCCGGAAGAGGTGTGTGTGGAGTTTTCCTCACGTGAATTGTTAATCTTGCTTTTGGAATGCAATCTGGTTTGAAAATTCAAATTTTCCCCTTCTGTGCAGCTTCCCGATTATCATGATGTGATTGAGCATCCTATGGACTTTGCCACAGTGAGGAAGAAGTTGGCAAATGGATCTTATCCTACCTTGGAACAATTTGAGGTGTGTTGAAAATTGAAATGTATCAACCGTTCATGGTTGAAGTTGGGGGAGGTTTCTTTTCTTTCTTTTATGAGATTTTGATTGTTTTTGCAATATGATTATACTGGTATTCCATGTTGACTATGCACTTCTGTTCACTATACTGGTATTCTATGATTTAATTAATCATAACTTGGTTTCACTTCTCTTTAGTGAATTCCACAAGGACTGCTGTTACTAGTAACATATGTGTGTTTCAGCAAGAGACTGGTGCATGCTTTTGGCATGAGATGAAACATTTAGTATGGGTAACTTGTCAGTAAAATGGAGTCATTCAGGATTTGCTTACTTATGCTGACAATGGCATGCTACGGGCAGTAGTGATTAGTGTGTTTTTGAGAGATATTCATGGGGGACATCTGTAGGAATATAATATATAATATAATATTAATGGGGATCATATGGAATTTATACTTTTGGTTTTTATTTCCCCCAATCGAGTGTGTTCTTCAATCTAATGATAGATTGGATTTTGCAAAGACATTGACATGGAAGGTGGAAGAAAATACAGTTTTTTATCTGATGGTAACTTGTCTACTTTGGCATTGGTACATGATATAGTCTTCTTAATGTGTTTGCAATATTGCAGTGTAGCTCTTGCGCACATAGAGCCCTAAAATTTTGTCCTCATGGTATGATCATGCTTAAACACAAGACAAGATAGGATTTAAAATACAATCAATAGAGAGAAAATTGGGATAACCCCTATTGCAAAAAAGATGGTAGAATCTCATCTTAGGTGGTTTGGGCATGTATGGTGAAGACCTGTGGAAGCATTGGTAAGGAGAGATGGCCAGGTGGTGGATAATGCAATAGTTAGAGCCTTAGAGATAGAGGGAGACCAAAAGTATAGGTCAAATCATTAGAAGAGATTTAGAGGCACATAGTCTATTTTTGGGCTTAATACATGGTAGGATTTTATGGCATTGATTGATCTATGTAGCCGACCAAACCTAGTGGGAAAAGGCTTGGCTGCCGTTGTTGTATGATTTGACCTATATAATTTCTAGTTGTCTGCTGTTATATCTGTAATTTGTTTCTCTTTGTAGGAAACCCTTCATCATCATCATAATATTCGAGAAATTCAAGAAACGAAATTGTTTCTTTACTAAGGATCCTTTTATTTCATAAGAATTCAGAGTTTTGTTTGCTCTATCATCTGAACCAATTTTAAACTGTGCATAGATATTGTCTTCCGGACTGGGTGATAGATTGAAACAAATATATTATTTTACTTTTATCCTATTGACTTTTGAATGCAATCATTGAATGCAGAGTGATGTTTTTTTGATCTGCTCAAATGCAATGCAATACAATGCGGCTGAGACTATATACCACAAACAGGTATAAAGATGACTTCTTTCATTTATTTCCCTTGAAAAAAAAATATGGCAACTAACCATTTGTTGTGCTTGCTTTATGATCCCTGTATTTGTTACAGGCACGATCAATACAAGAACTAGCAAAGAAAAAATTTGAAAAGTTAAGGGTTGACTTTGAACGCTCTCAGAGTGAGCTGAAATCTGAACAAAAAACAAGATCTAATTCCTTGGGCAAGAAGCTAGCAAGAAAGCCACTGGGTCATGCTTCACAGGAACCTGTCGGCTCTGATTTCTCCTCAGGTGCAACTCTTGCTACTATTGGAGATGTACTGCCAATTTCCCATCCAATGCAAGGTATCCTCTGTGAAAGGCCTGGCAACATTGATGGCCTTGTGGAGGGGAATGCTTTCATGATCGATGCAAATCAAGAGAAAGCAGAAGACTTTATATCAGGTATCACAGAAGAGATCAAGCTCTCCTCAATCTGTTTGTTGCATGTTCCTTCATTATTTAATCTTTTTTGCATACTCTCAAAGTAGGATGTTAATGTCAACACCTAGCTATTCTCTTATGATTGTATTGTTTTGGTATTTCAGGGAAAGGCCTGCCCTCCAAGTTGGGAAGGAAACCATCTGTGCAAGATTATGAACGCCGTGCTACTTATAACATGTCTAGTACACCAATCACTAGATCTGATTCAATATTTGCGACATTCGAGAGTGAAATTAAGCAGTTAGTTACTGTATGTATAAGGAGTGAACTTTAATCCTTGAATAGTTTAGTTTTCTTTTCTTGTTCAAAGCATTTAACGTTGTACGTTTTGACAACAGGTTGGGCTTCAAGCTGAATATTCATATGCCAGGAGTTTGGCTCGTTTTGCTGCAACTCTAGGACCTACTGCTTGGAGAATTGCTTCCCAGAGGATTCAGCAGGCACTGCCATCAGGCTGTAAATTTGGTCGTGGTTGGGTTGGAGAATATGAACCACTTCCAACCCCCGTATTAATGCTTGATAATCGTGTCCAGAAACAACCTAATATGGTAACGAAGTTGCAGTCTACTACTAAATTAACAAAGGTTGACAAAAATGGTAAAAATGTAGAATCCACCATGGCACATCCTGTTAATGGACCAATCTTTGAGGGAAAACAGCCTTCAGTTCGCCCTGGCAGTGGGCACACATCAGAAGGAAAACCATCTTTGTTTGGTCCTGCTGGAGTAAGACCGAATGTTTCTATGAATATCCCTTATCAGCAACTGAATGTCCAAACCAGGAACGTTGGCAAGTCTGGGAATAAGGGTTTGAAACAAATGGAGTTGAATTCTCTACCCCCTAGTGATCAGAACAATGCCAGTCTAGTTGCAAAGCTTACAAGTAATGCTCCAGCAGTAGTTTGTAAGCCCAGAGAGATGGTACCAAGTAACATGAATATTTTACAGTCTATGCCTTTCAAGCAGCCAGATAAGCAGCCGGATACTAATGGAGTTGTTAGTGGAGAGTTGCCGAATGGAAAAATCAGGAATACTAGTTTAAATAGACGGATGACTGGCCCCTCATCCGAAAGTACATCAACTCAAACAGGCAGAGCAGCTCCCTTTGTTGCCCATGGGCAAGAGCAGGGTCTTAGTGACCCAGTTCAGCTGATGAGGATGTTAGCTGAAAAGGCTCAAAAGCAACAGACTTCTAGTTCATCTAATCATTCCCCTGCTGAAACTTCACCAGTAACACCATCGGTTCAACCTGGACGGAGAGAAGACTCGGGCAATGCTTCAGCAGCAGCAGCCCGTGCATGGATGTCTGTAGGGGCCGCGGGGTTTAAACAAGGACCTGAAAGTTCTGGTTCACCAAAGAATCAGATTTCTGCAGATTCATTGTACAACCCAGCCCGAGAGTTCCAACAGCATATTTCACGAATTAGGGGTGAGTTTCCTCCTGGCGGAATGCCTTTCCAGCCTGAGAAGAACAATTTTCCATTTCAGGCACTTGTACCCCAACATATTCACCCAACTGGTGCTTCACAGTTTTCAAACCGACCTATGGTTTTCCCTCAAGTAGCAGCTACGGACCTGTCAAGATTTCAAATGCAGCCGCCTTGGCGAGCTATCCGTCCTCATAGTCAACCAAGACACAGACAAGATTCACTTCCTCCTGACTTGAATATCGGTTTCCAATCACCTGGGTCCCCTTCCAAACAATCTTCTGGTGTGCTGGTCGACTCACAGCAACCAGACCTGGCTTTGCAACTATGACAAGGTGTTCCAATTCTGGTGTAGATGTTTCCACAAGAATTCAACTGATTGAATTTCGGCTCCTGTCGTTGGATGTTGATTTTGATCCAAAAAGCCTTCTTGCATAAATGAGTTAAAGGTTACCGTTTTGTTACTTTTGGAAGGGATGAATGAAATGAATACCATGTGCTGGGGAAGAGAGTTATCCCTTGGATGTTTATGTTGGGGATCTTATGGTTTTGTTGAGCAGGAGTTGGCTTATGTTCAGAAGACTTGAGCATAATTTGGAAGAAAATAACTCTACAGACTTTCCATCTTTTCCAGATCAGGATTACTGAGACCCTGCAGCATGTCTTTGTATATTCATTACAAATGGATAAAATTTAGTTGCCTAGATATTGATTTCATTAGAGGATTACTTGTGTTTATCTGAATTGGTGGGAAGGCATCATTGTTTAGTTCTCAATGCTGTTATTATTCTGTACATGAAATTTTTACATGTCACTGATGCAAGACCATTACTTGCCTTTTCCTTGTTTTACACGATTGGTCTGCTGCAACAAATATTCAGGTTAAATACCATCCACCCCTTTGGAATTGAATTTATGCCACCTGTTTCCTGCGTTCTTTCATTTTCTGGGCTGACCCTAAAAACTTTAAATGTATTTAGGATATGATATGTGATTCCTGTCCACCAATTTTAAGTTTAATATTAAATATATAAGGCATGCTAAGAGTAGATTAAGAGGATTCAATATATATATAAGATGTAGTTTCATACATTAAATTGAGAAGTACTACTGATTTTATTTAGGCTATAATATGATAGCTTGTACACCATGAGTCTAGTATAATACTCAATTTCTTCCAAATTGTCATTAGTTGCACCTATTAACAATTTTATTAACAAAACTTAGTTCAATTTTATATAGTTCACACATTGTATAATATTAAAAAAAACATTTTTTAGTCGTACATTGTCAGCCACACCCATAAAATGGAACTTTTTGCTTTCCCCTATTTTCTAAAATTTCCCCTTATTGGAGCTGCTTAGTTATTGGAACTACTCCAATATCTCTGCCAAAAAGGTGCTAAATTGAGCGATCATGGTAGCTGAAGCACATAATTGGAGTGCAAAATTAGTTTGCCATATAGGGACATTGAAGCAACTGAGATTACATGAAATGATGAAACAAAGCATCAAGTATAATATGGTGGTTCCCACTTTCAAATTTGCAAGGCCTCAAGACACTTAATGGCGGCTACACACGACAAATTGACGTAGACACATACCCTTTGGAGATATATATATATATATATATATATATATATATATATATATATACATTATAAAGCATAAACTTGGTGAATGGTGAGCTCCTCCCTGCGGCATCTTTGGCTTGCTCTTGCATAATGCATTTGGATAATTAGATTTCGGCACGTTGTTCATTTATGTTTTTATAATTAAAAAGTAGTTTTTAATGTAAAATATATTTTAAAATTTTATATAGAAATTAAAATTTAACATGTTTGATAAGATAAAAAAAACTTGTGAATAAAAATGTTTTTACTAATCATAGCATTGAATAAAAAAAATCACTAATTTACCCTTGTGCTTCTTCCTGTCTGTCTGAGAACAAGCACAGCCATTTTAAACAAACTATATAAACGGTTTGGATTCCGAGAGAGAGCATTCATATATAGAAGCAGCAGAAGATGTTTTTTTTTTGGTCAGTGAACAGCAGCAGAAGATATTTGAGAATAAGAAAGCCGTGATAACTTCTGGGTCCATGGCAACAAACAAACTAGGCCCACGGCTCCATGAAATTATTGGTAGCAATGGATATTTGTCCAGGTGTTGGTAAAATACACCCCAATTTCTGGCTATACACCCCACTTAATCCAATAAATTCCCAAATTACCCTCATTGTTTTGGTTTTTTTTTTCAGTTTCGCAACTTTACCGAAAACTCAGTTTCTGGAATGCATTTTTATATTTTTACCAGAAACTCGAGTTTTCAGAATACGAATTTGTATTCCGGAAACTCAAATTTTCGGAATATATATATTTTTTATTCCGAAAACTCGAGTTTCCGAAATGTATAAAAACTCAATTTTTCGCATATATTCTGGAAACTCGAGTTTCTAGAAAATAGATAAAAATACATTCCGGAAACTGAGTTTTCGATAAAAACACGAAGGTTTAAATATTTTTTTTCGTCCCTGCAAAATGACTGAGTTTCATTTTTCGTCCCTGTAAAAAATTTTGTTTGTTTGTGATCCCTGTAAAACAAAAAGTTTTATTTTTAGTCCCTGCAAAATTGTTTTAGTCCTTGTAAAATTTAGATCATGTTGAATTAGTCCCTGTAATATGTGAACAGTTTTGTTTTTAGTCCCTATTAAATTTATTTTACAAGGACTACTTTGGCAATTATCTAAATATTACAGGGACTAATTCAACATGATCTAAATTTTACAGGGACTAAAACAATTTTGCAGGGACTAAAAATAAAACTTTTTGATTTACAGGGATCACAAACAAACAAAAATTTTTACAGGGACGAAAAATGAAACTCGGTCATTTTACAGGGACGAAAAAAATATTTAAACCAAACACGAAATGAAAAAAAAATTAATGAGGGCATAAAAGTAAAATACCATTTAAAGTGAGGTGCATGGACAAAATAGTGGGGTGTATTTACCAACACCCTATTTGTCCCCTGTCATAGATCAGTTGGGGCGACAGCCGACACATGTATCAGAGCGTGGGATCGATCCCAGGCTGTCCCTCTCTCTATCCTCGTTTGTATGTGGACAAAAAATTTTTTGGAAATATTTATATCCAAACAGAGACAGATAATGTCATGTGACAAAATTGAAAATGCTAGTAATTAACATGGTTTGGTCGTTGGGGGAGTCAGTAATCCAGGGTCCTTGTCCTCTCATTCATCACCCAATGATCGTACATCATTTATCTCTATTTTCGTAATGTTCATATGCTTGTAACATGTATGATTTATCTCAAATTATGAAGAAAATTGATACATTTTTCATTTGTATCCCGCAAAAATCTTACTTCACTATGTGTTTTGATTACTCACACTAGAATCTATAGCCACCATAGATCTAGGCCTTGTTTGGATAATAAGTTTCTCTACTACTTATGGCATAAATTGTATAAGCTACTTTTATAATTGAAGAAAAATTATAGTGGAACTTATTTTATATAAGTCATAAGCTGTTTTGATAAGCTATCCTGGGTAGCTTATGAAAAATAAGCCCAAAACAGCTTATGAATCAGTCATAAGCTGTGTTCATAAGCTTTGCATAAGTCAATCCAAACAGACCCCTAGTTTGGATAAACTTCTTTATAAAGATTTCTAACGTGTATTTTTTAACTAACAATTTCTTACATAAGTTGAAATTAACTTTTACTCTTTACATTTTTCAAAAACTATTTTGTTTAACTTCTCTAGAAGCACTTATCTATTTATTAATTATTATTTAACAGTTTTTTCTCTTTTACATATATGAGAAAATTAAAATGTAAAATAAAACTAACATCTCCATAAATCAAAAGCACTACCCCTCAAGTGCGAGGATTAATGGACAACATATAACACTTACTAACACCGCATCTTAAACCTAAAAATTTAAGGCAATAAGCACATAAGTATTATTTATATTATTATCGCTCAATCCAGTCTTAGCTTATGCAAGACTTCCCTATATTTGAATTTTCAACCGCCTAACACAAAATATGTAATCAAGTAGAAGATTGATCAGAAAGTTTTTTCTCTTTCTTTTGTGGTTCACTATAGATAATAACAAAAGCTAATGTACTAATGCCCCTAAGAAAGACTTAGAAGACTAGCATATAGGTGTATATACTTACAATGAATCAATGATTATATTTGAGTTCCTTGCAAAAATCGTAGTATGTTTATGGAGTTCATATGATTTTAGATTTTAAATTCACGCTAAAGAATTATCATTGAGTAATATTTAGATATAATAAGATTTTTTTTAAAAAAAACAGAGAAATTACATTATAAGATCGATCAAATTAAAGGTCTTTATTTTTTTTAACTATAATAACTATGCATTATTGAAAATATAAATATATACATTCAATTGATTTGATCACCATATTGTCACGTTATATTTTCCTTTCTCGCAGATTATAAGAGTTCAAAATCTCATCAAGAATTTAAGATTAAGTGAGGTACAGGATATATTTATGAGAAAGGAAATAATTAAGAGACCACAGTGTGTAGCGCCTCCATGAATAACTTTCATCTTCACAAACGATCAAAACAATATACATATAGAAACAAATAATACAATTATAAATGGAACAAAGCGAAGGGAATTAATATATTACAGTCATCAACCAATAACACCAAGCAAACAACCTGTTGATTTATGGCAGAATCATATGCATGCATGAGCTAGCTATAACTTTTCAATTCACAAGAGTGATATATCTCTAACTAGTTGGAGACCATTTCCCAGAAAAACGGGCAAATGAAATCCGAAGGCTTTGCTTTAGCTTATTGGTGGTGTTGGATGCATTTTTGCCAACTCTTTCCTTTGGGTTCCTAAGAACACAAACATTACCATCACATATGTATCTTTTAGATTGTGGTGAGGACGACTCAGAGAAGCACCCAAAGATGTTTGAAAAATACAAAGCCATTATTGAAATTGAGAATATGCAATACAACTCTCAAAACTTCATGTTGTATGTGTATATTTATATGCGCATAATTGTGGTGGTTGCAAGGGGGTATATAGTGTGTAGGGTCAATATATGTCGGCTCAAAAACTATGAGATATTAATAATTAATTTGTGTTTCTCTGTATATCAATTCAAAGCCACGCGTTCGTTCTTGTTAGTCAAATGGTTTATTAGTACCAAAACATGTTTTCTGTGTGTTCACACATCTTGTCCCATTCTGCTTTATAGAATTATTATTATTCAATTAATTTCCCCATTATTTGGCTCGTATATATATATATTTATCGATTATACAGAGGTAGAGCTGTCAAAACGGGCTTTCAGGCCGGCTTGAGTCCGGCCCGCATCGGATTCGAGCTTTATCAGGCCGGGCCAAAACATCCGGATTGAAAATGAGTTTAAATTTGTGTGTCCAAGTCCTCGGACTTATTTGGGCCGGGCTCTGGCTTTAGCCTATATTTTCGGCCTCGGGCTTTACCGGGTTCAGATTTTGTCGGGCCGAGCCAAAGAGACCCAGATTGAAAACGAGCTCAAATTTGTGTATCTGAGCCCTTTATTTTTCGAGTTTTTTTGACTCGGCTCATTTTACCAACTCTATATATAGGAGTAATAACGTATATATGATGACAAAAATGTTTTTACAGAACAAAAAATATATAAGATATGCATAATTTTGCAACAAATTACCGAAAATCTACACCGATATATAATTCATAAAAGATTATGGTTAAACAAAAATCACAAAATTAATAAATGGATTATACGTAAGGAACATTTTAAAATATTATTAATGTTTAAGATGTATAAGTTCCTGAGGAAACTTAAATACCTTAAATAAATTTTGAATTCAAGTCTTGTAAATTAAAAAATAAATATTTGAGAATTCTTTTTTCTCAGTAAGTCCATCTAGCTAGCTAAATTTAATCATTAAAAATAGTTGAAATTCGAAAAGGGGGGGGGGGGGGGGAATTACCTGATATTTTCAACTTTGTAATGCCGACTTTGTAGCGTCGGGTCAAATTAAAACCGATGGAGCTGCGAACAAAAATGACTAACTAATCATATGATGCATTGACATCGTCATAAATTAACTAATTATATTGTTCAAAGCCATATATTGACTCCTTCATTGTTACATTTCCAAATCTCATAATCGCTATATGCCTCAATGGATTAGTTTAGATGTGAATAAACATGTGATGTAGTGCCATCATAAAAAAAATAAACATGTGATGTTATGCATAGGTAGCTAGATAGATACTCACAAGCTCACCAAAAAAGAAAAGGTAGATACTCACAGGTTTAAATTCCAAATATGTCAATTACTTGAAAAAATATATACATAATTACAAAACACTTTTATAAATTGCATATATAGCCGCTAATCAAACTAAAATATAATAACTTTCAAAGTACGTGCACGATGACTCCATATATATCTATATAAAAATATGACTACAATAAAATAAAGAAAAAAACTTCATACAAAAGATTCAAATAAGACATTAATAAATTGTTCGATTTCTTTTCATTTATGAGAGGATTATTTAATTTAATTTGATCGTCTTCTAGCTCGCATGTTCAGCACTTCTTTAACTTTTTTAATATTAATTAATTAATTAATAATTTGGGGGTGGCAGTTAGGGAGGTTAGCCCAGCGCAGTTGCAGCGTAAAGAGCGGTAACAATGTCAAAATGGCACATCAGCATATTGAGAAGACCGAAGAAATTGCTTAGATAAGCAAATTTTAGCATTATTTTACAGTTTAATAACCATAAATGTCCTATCAGTATAAACAAGTTTCATACAAAAGTTGGATTATATTTCATGATAATTCATTATACACACTTAATTTTGTATCTTTTTTTTTTTGACCAACACTTAATTTGTATCTATTCTTATGAGTGTTCATCAACTGATACAATGAAATATAAATCAAGGTAACAAAATTAAATACCTAAAAGTTGAACAAGTGTTGTGCAATCAACTTAGTCTCTACGTGCATACAAGCCCTACTTAATGAATCCAAAATTCAATAGTGATATCAAATCCTCTAGTAGATGAGACCATGTTTTTTTATAACAAAAGTATTCATTCATTCAAATTGAAAAAATACATCGAAACAACACAAATTCAACAAAGTTAAAAACCAAAAAGGGTAATCTGCAAACAAACTCACAACACTCAGGTTAATGACAAAACATAGCATAAAGCCTACAATAGCAAATTGCACAAAATGCCTACAAAAGAAACATAATCATACCGGCTGGAATACCTATGTCTCTGGGTCTGTAACGTTGGCGCCCAAATCATCTGTGAATTTGTATTGAGACGAAGCAGATCAGCCAATATGAAAAAAATGAACACCGCACCAAGACGAGAAAAACAAACGCCGGACGAAGACAGGAAACACCGCCGCACGCAGACTACGAAAATACAAAAAAAAACACGAAAGAGAAACTAGATCTATGTGGAACAACCACTTATTTAGATAAAAGTATATAAAAAAAGATGTAGAGGGGTGGTTCTAGGCCAAAAAATGGCCCAAAACCACCCCTCCAGTGGGAGAAAGAGAAGACAAAGAGAATTCTTTCTCTAAGGAAGAGTTGTTGTGTTGTTTAATTAGTTAATTTCTGTGTTTTTTTTTATCTTTTCAATCGTTTAGTAGATGAGACCATGTTGGTAATCAATCTATACTATCTATATCTATATTATACCCATTTAAAAGGTACTATATAGATATCACTTAATAGTTAATATGTTTAAGTAATCACAAGTTATGGTGTGCACAAATTTTCTATTATTCCCTCACACATACAATACCTTCACAAATTTCTTATTATTCCATCATATATTTTTTATGATATACCTTCACAATTTTTTTGTGAAAATCTTTTTTTAATATGTTAGGGCACAAAATTCATAGATGAGACCATGTTGGTAATCAATCTATACTATCTATATCTATATCTATATATCTATATTATAGACATTTAAAAGGTACTATATAGATATCACTTAATAGTTAATATGTTTAAGTAATCACAAGTTATGGTGTGCACAAATTTTCTATTATTCCCTCACACATACAATACCTTCACAAATTTCTCATTATATATTCCATCATATATTTTTTATGATATACCTTCACAATTTTTTTGTGAAAATCTTCTTTTAATATGTTAGGGCACAAAATTCATACATTTCAAAAGACGTTGATTAATCTTGATGTCTCTCAACGACACATCAAATGATTTTAGATTGATGTAAAATTTTATAAGAATGATCTACGTGATAAAGAATAAAGAAAATTATATGTATTTATTTACTTGCCTTCTATTTCTATTACAAATATCTTGCCTCCTTTTGTTTTCTAGCATATTGCATTGATCCCATAGTTAGAGACAATACCAGCAGCCCCATAAACAGGGTCTTGAACCCTGCAATGTGTTTCGAAATGCAGACTGTTTGCAGCATCTTCTCTTAAATATGGAGGGAGATGCTGCAACATTATAAAAAATAATAATTTTAAAAGGATAAATATTCCTTCCATATTATAAATATGTATACTATATAACACAATATGAAATATATTAAATATTTTATTATTAAAAGTACCAGAAGCATTTTCTCCACGTTGCTTCGACCGTAAATTTGGTGAGGCAACTCTCAGCATCATTGTCAGTTAACTATGGAGCGAAAATGCAATCTAAAGGGCACCTTCTTTTCTGGCTCTTGCAAGCTGCACACCTACACTTGGAATCATGATATCAAAATCAATCAAATCCTCTCAATAAAGAAAAGAAATCCAAAGGCAATATATTTCTTGCACCCAAGTGAGAGATTTCTTCTTTTCTATATTTTAATTTGCTAGCTCTCGGTGAAAAAGAAGGAAATCTTAATAAACGTGCATGAAACATGATAATCGTAATAGAAAAGATCATGATACTGAGAGACCAGAGAAAAAAGGAAACCCAAAATCAATATGGTAAGTGGAGTTGGAAAAAATTGCAAATTCATAGAGTGCAAGAATTGAGAAAATGATCAAAAAGAGTGTTGTATGTCCGAAGGGTGGCAACTTCAATGTAATTAATGAACTTACTCTAGTGATTGATTGAGAAATTTAATTACTATATATAGTTATATATAGAGACGTTGTTTGTTCTAATATTCGATCCTCTCTAATTCAGTTTGAGTACATTTTTACGGTTAGGAAAAGTAGCAACTAAAAAGTATAGTTCCTTTTTAAAAATAAAGAAAATGGTTAAATATATTTTTAGTCCCTATAAATATATTAATGTTCGCTTTTAGTCCCTTCTTATATCTCTCTCTATCTCTTAAGTGTATTTTGACACATTAGGTATCCA
Source organism: Glycyrrhiza uralensis (assembly GCA_030159175.1). NCBI lineage: Eukaryota > Viridiplantae > Streptophyta > Magnoliopsida > Fabales > Fabaceae > Glycyrrhiza > Glycyrrhiza uralensis. The sequence goes on from BRZY01000006.1 coordinate 1,684,965, forward strand.
CAGTAGCTAGGGGTGGCAATTTGGGCTGGGCTCGGCGAGCCAGCTCGCAAAAAAAGGACGGTCGGGTTGGGGTTTTCAACCCACCACCCGTTTTGACCCGCCCAAAGGTGGGTTCAAAACGGGCTAGCCCGCCAACCCGTTTTTCCTTTTTTTTTCTTCATTTTTTCCAGATTTTTTAGGCGGGTTAGGCGGGCCAACCTGCCACTTCTACACGCATTTTTTTTTCTTTTTTGGGCCGGTTAGGCGGGTTGGCGGGCCAACCCGCCCGCCCCATTTTTCGGCGGCCCGCTTTGCCAACCCTAACAGTAGCGGAGCTTGGGCCAAAATAAAATTTAATGTATAAATCGAATTTATAATATCATATTATATATCTAAAATTTAAATTGTGATGTAAATACAAAGTTGATAATAAGGTAATATTAAAGTATATGATTAGAAATTATTTAAAACATTATTTGGTCTATTATTTTCTAAAATAAACCATACATAGTATGTACTAAGGGTATTTCGAGACACTACATGTGATCTATTACTGGAAAATAGAATATTAAAAAGAGACATTTAAAATTAAGAGACAAAAAACAAATATTTTACTATTTATGAAACAAAAAATATATTTAACTATATTATATATAAAAGATTTAAAAAGAAACTAGGGGACCATGAGTGTCTCCATTAGGGGTGGCAAAACGGGTTAGCCTGCCTCGCCGAAAAATGGCTGGCCCGCTAAGCTAAATGGGCCCAGAAATATACCTGCCCCGTTTTAAGGGCGGGCTAGCCAAAGCGGACTGGCCGGCCAAAATAATAATAAAATAATTAAAAATAAGAAAAAATTAGTTTTTTGTTTAAAAACATTGGAAAAAACAATAATTAGTCCAGCGGACCAGCCCGCCCCGCCTTTGGCCCGCTGAGTTGGCGGGCTAGCCCGCCCCGCCGGCTTTCGTGGGCTCAAAATCCTATCCCGGCCAACTGGGCTCAGCCCGTTTTGACACCCCTAGTCTCCATTAAGCTCCGCCCCCGGGTGTACAAAATCATTTTTCATTCCAAAACACCGGGCAGAAAGAAAGTATAAAAATCGTTATTTCGCCAAGAGAAAACCAAAAATCAACACATCTGTTACTCACACGGAGAACATGTTGAATAACTATCTTCAATCTCTTCCAAATAATTCCTGAATATCATCAAATAATTATACTAGTGTTTGGATACATTTATCAAACACTAATATAATTATTTATATCATCAAATGAACTAAAACTCCTCCAAACGCCTCTAAGTAAGTCAAGTCCAATTAGTTTAGTATACTATTTGCAGCGATGTTATATGACTCGATTTTTTTTTGTCAACATAAACAGTGTCATAAAAGGGGAAAAAACCCCATCATACGACATCTATCGCAAGGAAAACAGCATAAACAGAGTCACAATAAATACACCAGTCCTAACCAAGACACGCTGCTGAAATCTATTCCAAGCTGTAACATACTACAGACAAGGAAAACAACTAAAACAAAAGAACACATAAAAACCTACACCTCGCATACCAAAAAAGGATACAGACATAAAGGATATCCTTTGGATATCCTTGAGTGGGTTGGATTTGGCCCATTTGAGGCACCCAAAACCTTCTGTCTTAACTAATAAAGTTCACATGTCATGGATCCAAAACCCAGCACACATCAAACACGGGGCGATGCAGGGAAGAAGCAGTGGTCCCTCGTGATGCACAACGGTGAAGACACAACAACCAACAACACTCGAATGAATACCAACAACAGCCAACAAAACCACAAAAACGAAACATCATAACGAACACCAGAAACGCAACAGAAACACAACCGACAATAGGAACCAAACAAACCAAATCAAAACACAGCAAAAACAACACCAAGCTCCAGCAGATCTGGAGAAAGAGACGGTGACCCAACCCCTTGAAAGGCAGCGGCGGCGTTGCAGTATCCACCAAGAGCCTCCACGCAAGAAGGAGACGACAACACACCCCAACGCGAGAGGAACACGGCCAACCCGCCGCCAAGTGCGGCGGCTCCAACCAAAGTCATGGAGCTCCGTGATCGCAACGACACCAACAGACCAACAAGAGTGCCATCTCTGCACACAGAAAAAGGAGGACGAAAAAACAAAAAAAAAAAAAATCAAAGAAGAAAGGTAACAAACCGTAAAAGAAAGGAGAAAAAAGAAAACGAAAAAGAAAGGTGGAAGGGCCTTGTGCCGGCGAGGTGGGGAGAAGAACCACCGCTGCAGGCCACCAAAAGGGAACGAGAAAGAAAAGCTACAAAACGGAAACAAAGGGAAATGAAAGAAAAGCGGAAAAAAAAATGAAAGGTAAAAAAAACTGAAAAACATGGCCCACTAACCATACAAGGAACGGTGCCCAATCATAGAAAGCCACGATGCTTTGGTTCATTTCCTACTATTTGATACTACATATAATTATTTTTTGATACAATACATATAATATATTTTAAAATATGAATAATATCAACTATTGCATTGAATACTTCAAAACAAAATTCACCTTAAATGTTGTATGTATGATATTCGTAGCAATAACACATCACAAATTAATACCCTAAGGGGCTTGTTTGGTATGCACAGTCTTTTTTTTTGTTTCTGAGAATCACGATTCCTACAAATGTGTAAAATGCCTCAAGAATGTTTAATTTCTTAAGAATATTTAAGATGATAATCTAGATTTCCCAAATTAATATGCCTGGAAAACTTTTTAAAAAAAAAATCCCCTATGCAACACCACCCAATAGCCAACTATGAAACTGGAGGTATTTTTAAAAGAATATATAAAAATAAAAGAAGATGATTAAAATTCAACAAGTTTTCAATACATGATAACTAGCTCACTGTACGAGTCCCATTTGCAAAATACAGGCCCTCTGAGAGAGGACTAAGCGCCTGTAGCTGGTTTCCTTCCGTCAATGAACAAGCCCATTGTTTTAAACCAACGCAATAGATTTCGATGTTCCTTCACATATAGCCATGCTTGAAGAAATTTAAAGAGGCTCTCGTTTACGCCTCGCTCCTCTATGTAACTGTGAAAGGCATCTCTCATCCTTTCATCCAGTTCTCTGTCAATTTACACACAGGTCAGTCAAAAAGTGCCCGTAGCATTCCTATTACAAATGTTGGAATTTAGAAGAGAAAATCAAAAGGTATATGGTTTAAGACAAAATGGGCCATCTAAAAACAGCATGAATGGTTCATATTTTCCAACAAGGTAAGACACTAAGAAGTACTTGTTTTAATGCGAGACACAATTCATCAGTTTTACCTTGGTTAACCCTGCCTATCTTTTCTCGCCACAGAAGAGCATATAAATGAATCACTATAACATTGACAGTTATTAAGCACTCACATCAAGTTCCAGAAAGAAATGAAAGAACACCGCAATCACAATACTTTCTGACAAACATTGTCATTGTTACTTCGGAAAACAAGAGTTCACACCCTTGGTGTAAGCCTTTCGAAGACAATCAACTTCTTCATATTATTCAAGGGTAACCTGGTGTTATAAAACTCCCACCATGACGGGGTTCATGAAAGGATCGGATCCGCTGTGAATGTTATAGACAGATTATTTCGTATTATAAGCAGATTATTAAGACCTTCTTAATATCATTTGTGGTACAACAGGAGGCTATTTGAATCAACATAAGCCTAAGCTCCAGTTACAAAACAGGAAGAGTACTTGGTGGATGGCAAGCAAATCCTAAATTCAATTCCAAATAGCTACATTCAAAATTCAAAGCTTCTTCCTTACCATGAAGAGAATCTTTTCCTGTTATCAAATGTATCCAAAACCGTTCTCCCCATTACAGAAGAGAAAGAAGAAGTATATAATATATATTTTATAGCATATCTTCCCAATGGCTCTCTGTCTGATTCCCTTCTCTCATCTATATTTTTTCAGCTTATATTTTCACACACTCCAGTGGTCACAATTAGGCCCGCCCAACATTAATCCTCAGTCTCCATAACTACACAAACATAAACCCTGAAAACCTACCATCTTTGACCCTACAAAAATTCACACCTTTTTTTTTGGTGAAGACAAAAATTCACACCTTTGAGGCTATTATGTGAGTGAGTTGTCAAAATAATATACTCATGGATTGTAGGTTAAGGTTTCACTACAAAGAAGCATTCAGAAGAGCTTATTTGAACTTATTTTATGACATCCTATAGGGTGCATTTGGATTGGCTTATGCAGATCTTATCTGGGTTTATCTACTTACATAAGCACTTCAAATAGTGTTTGAGATAGTTTATGAAAATAGCTTATGACTAACTCATAAGTTGTTTTAGGCTTATTTTCATAAGCTCTCTGGAATAGCTTATCAAAACAAATTTCAGCTTATATGAAATCAATCTAACCACATTTTCTCTTCGGTTACAAAAATAACTTATACATAAGCGTTTATAGGATTAAACACTTATGTTATAAGTGTTTAAATAAGTTGTTTATCCAAACAGTATGCCCATAAGCTTAATGGCTTGTTGAGATATCTCAATCAGCTTACGCGAGTTTATCCATCTCCTCCAGTAAAAATATCTTACACACGAGCACTTATATGATAAACACTTATGCAAAAGCACCCTAAGTGCTTGGAAAAAAGACAAGATGCATAGCAGAGTAAAACCCTTGTGTACGAATGAATTAAAAGTTGAGTTGATAGTAGAGAGAAAAAAGAGAGAGGGTTGAGGTTGAGACATACGCAAAAACAGGGCCGGTGTATTGAGTGGGAATGAGGAGGTAGCCGCCAGTACCATCAGAGTGTGGGAGCTTGGGTCTCATGGAAACAGAGTGAATCCCGATAGCATCCTCGTAGAGACCACAGAGGAAGATCAATGACTCGTTCTGCTTCGGTTTGGAGACGTCGACGTGGATGAATAGCTGGTCGATTGCACCCTCTTCGTCGTCGCCGCTCGACAACCTCATCACGTAGATGCTCACCTCTTCGTCCTCGCCGTAGCTACGCTTCAGCACGGGACCGTTCGAATCCAGCGCACCCTTCACGATCGTGAACGGCGATGGAGGACTCGCTTTCTGCCATTCCACAACAAACATTAACATGTGACGTCAGCAAAAAGAATCCTAAAACCCTAAACCCTAATAACACAGAGAAATTGAGAATGGGAGAGTAAGTACATACAGGGGGCATGTTCATTTTGGCGACTTCCTGATAGTGATCCTTGAGGGAGCGGAGAATCATGGAGTCCACCGCCGACGAAATGGTGGCGGCGCCACGAACTCCCGAACTGCACGTGCGCCGGAGTGCACCGACGGCGCCCACCAAACCTCTCCTCCACATTTCTGTTTTTTTCTACTCGGATATTACTTCTCTACTGTTCTCTATCTATATTACTCCACTCAATTTTGCCTATATTGCACGAGCACGAGTGTGAAAATTGAAGTAAGCAATTTACTCCTGAAAATTAGCTCTTGAAATTAGAAATATTTTACATTAGTCTTAAAATCATCATATTAGTTCATGTGAGATAATTTGAGGACTAAATTGACTTAATCAAAATAATTAATATGATTAAAAAAAATTAATTTCAAAACCGATTAAAATTAGTAATATTAATAATTTTAAAGACTAAATTAATATTATTTTATAATTTCAAGAATAATTTTGGTGATCTACTCTTTTAATACGGGAAAAAAATAAAAGATATGACTCCTCTGCTTTTAAAAAAAATGACATTTCAATATATTTTTTTCATATTAAGTGATTTTTTATATTTTAAATGAAACATTAATTTCTTTTTCTTCTAAATTTGCTGCAAATAACTCTGATGATTTTTCAACACTACTTAACAGTACATTTATCCAAATAAAATGCTAAAAAATACCATAAGAAATGGCTCAAATAGTAAATAAATTCGAGCTTTTCTTCTAGTCTTTATTTGAGGAATGTGTGTTATTCTTTCGGCATATATATATATATATATATACTTGTATATACTTGCAGATTAATTCATCCGTTTTGAATCAAGAGCTTCTATCGAAGCGATTGACACTTGAATTATTATTATTTTTTCTTCATTTCCTCAATAAATTGAGCAATTGAAAATGAATTCTCACGTTGTCACAACATCAAACAAGACAAAAATTCAAAGCTCTGATCTTTCCAACTTGCTATAAAGAACATAGAACCTGTATAACCAACAACTTTTTAGTCTTACATATATACAGAAGAGGCAAATTGTACATATTATGGTGACTGAAAAAATACCCCTCATTTCAGAGACTTGCTTACTTGTGAGGCCAAGACCATTGCCTTGGCTCTTGTGCTCATCAAAAACAAATCCCTCGCTGCGCGGCGCTGATGTTGCCGTGCATTTTTTGCCCGCTTTGGAGCTAACCGGTTGTCCCTTTCCACAAAGGCAAGTCTGAATTTTTCAGCCACTGATAATTCAGTGGAGCTTGAAGAAGATGGAGAGATGATGGGCTTCTTTGTTATCCCATGCACTGTCCATGTTCTGGGATCAATGTCTTTGACAACTGCATCATCCAATGTGATATTTTGTAATGCTTCCCAAGGAACCCGAGTTGTTCCCATAAACCCAAAGGGATCTGACTTGGGATTTACTACGATACGCGGGCACTCCGCGGATAAGTCCTCTAAAGAATTATTATCAATGTTTGACTGCAAAAAGAAAACATTATAAGATTAAATTAACACAAATCATTTCTTGAACAAATGTCACTCAAGAAATGTGCCATAATTTTTTGCCTTTCCGAAATAACAAAAATCTGCATTCAATTACGAGTCACCATACGCAAGACAGATATTTCAAGTTCATACCCATACTAGCCACCTGAGTGATTGTGCACCACTAGCAATTTCTTTTGTATAAAGCTCCTCCCAAGAATCCTCTTCCACATAATCTAGACTTGGTTTAAATATACTCAAGCATCTCCGAGCAGTGTTGTCACTCCTTGGACACCCTCTGCAATATTAACTATAGTTCATTGCCTATTATGAGGTTTGTAATCCTAAGTTAAAACACAATCTTGTGTTGTGTAGCCAGTGTGATTACCGTGAATGGAAAGAAAAACCACCATTATGAGAGGGGAGGACTCAGAGTTTCGAACTTTAAATAAGTACATGATTTTCCACATTGTTAATTTATTTAATATATTTTGATCATCTTTATAAATGAACTAAATTTATGTATCCTAAGTTCCTAACTACAAAAGAATGATAGATGCATGAGTAATGTGAACATGGTACTAAAGCCCATTGAAGCAAAATTTCAAATTAAGTATTAAATGACAAAGGAAATACACTCTAAAGCAGCACAATGGGCAAAATGTATTAACATAGATAGAAGTATAATTTATACGTACCCGCATCTCAATGTCTCCAATAAATGGCAGTGCTTCACAACTTCAGATATACCAGTAGCAGTAATTTTGGTGCACTGGCTGCAAATAGTATCAATATGTCAAGTGATTCTGAAAGAGAGAAGTATAATATAAAAACACAAACTAGAAACTACAAATATGTTTGTTAGCATGCTAGCCATGAATCACAATATGCTAACCCCATGGCAAGTCGTTGATGGACCAGAATCAAAGTGAAGAAAACTAATAATCATCACATCTGATAGAAGCAAAACCATGAAATATAATGGAAGACCTAAGCAGAAACTTCAATCTGTGTTGATCACACACTTTTAATAAACTCATGACATGGTTCAAACAGCAACATGTTTCCTGGAAATGTACCTGCCAGCTGGTCCATTGCATGGAGCATATCATGTTCTTGTAGCATCACATAAGCTTAAGACTAAAAGCTAGAGCATATTGTATGAAATGTTTATGAAATTTGAATACACGTCAAAAGACCAAAAACTATGGGGAAAATTTTCAACACTTCTTATTCTCAAAAACATCAAGGATCTTTTGCATTAAAATGAAGGCATAGCAGTTGCTTTGATATTTAAAAAAAAGTTCTAATACTAATTCTATACCTTATATCCAGGGCTTTAATGGATCTACATACTTCGGCTACTTTTATCAAGCCAGAATCGGAAACATCTGAGCCAGAGACATCAAGGATTTCCCAGGAAGTATCAGCTAGTGCGATCAAGACATCATCATTCAGCAACTTTCTCCGTCTAGCAATAGCTGCCACTGCTATCTGTCATCAAGTGTCACTTCTTTAACTATAAGTATGTACAGTACACAATGAAGGATTCTAAACAAAGTTCAGGAAGGTGAGCAGAACAACAATTTCAACCACTTAAGAATATCCTTGTTCACCGAACTGGTGCCTCAACAAAGGACATTTGCATTTCATACTGTATAACTTCAAATTTTCACTTTTAGACAAGTATGCGCATCAGGATAAATGACCTATTAAAAGATTTGAAGAGATAGAATCATTCTCTACCAAGCTACCTTAATATCAACTGGCAAGTTGATAGCAATCTCATCCAAATCTGCAATAATATCCTCCAAATGTCTTCCAATAACTCCAATGCAGAGGCTAACTAAACTCGGAGGTTTTGTCTTCTTAGGTATCAATCCTGCACAAAAATTTCTCAAAGAATTAGTCAATGACATTGCAATTGGCGTATGCATAAGAAGAGAGAGAAAAAAACATTGGTACATGGTGCCACCAAGGCTTAAACCAACGACATCATGTAAATTACACAAACCCTTCACAACTAACACACACCTAGTGGCACCTTTGAAGGAAAAACAAAATTTAATCATTCTATTCAGGTTCAAAAATCAAACCAAGCTTCCCCAAATTTTAGCACAAGCTGGTCATACATACAAAGAATGTAAGGTCAAAACTAAACAGTGTGCAGTTTCCATAAAATCATTTATATGAAATCAACCACACCACAATAAAAGCTCCAAGTAGTGTTTTTTTTTAATTTGTTTTATTTAACCATAGTTTTCTACTTGAAATTATCACACACAAAAAATCACAAGGAACCACTGCATTTCAGAGCTGTTTGGTTTTGTCAACGACGGTCTTTCAATTTCCATTGAGCCCCAAAACAGAGTAAGTGCAGTTGATCAAGGGGCTTTGAAAGTTCAAAAATTTTGTCAAAAACCAAACAAAAACAGGACACCCCATCTCAAAAAAAAAACAGATAGAGAAATAATAGGAGCTCTGATTGAAGGAAAGAGAAAGGGAAGGGTCAGAAGAATTTACCGGGAAGTTGTTGAAGAAGGGTGGTTGTACTTGTAAAGGAGGGCTTGGACTTGACGTTGGATCCGGGATTCAAATCGAGGTTTTGCAAAGAGGTCGCTAATGCCTTGGCACCTTCACCTTTATCCATCAAAAGTCAATATAACAGGAAAGTGCGCTAACACAACGACAACCGACACAGGAAAGGATTCAGGGGAACCAAAATGGACGATGATATCTATGAATTTGTTGTTATAATCCCTCTCTCTCATTTTAATGCTCTGAAATGAAATAAACCTAGCCGACTTTACCTAAGACTTTATTTTTGGATGCTTTACTTTTAATATATATATATATATTTTATGTCTAATATTAACATATTATCATCCTTGACAAATATTTTCTATTTTTTTTTTATATCCACTTATAGTAATCATGCATGACTCTCCACCTAATGTGGCTAATTAGAAAAATCATAGTTATTATTGTTGTTTTTTGCATTTTTCACGTTACCATAAAATAATTTTTTAATGAACATATTAATTATTGTTAATTTTTAAAAAAAAAATTATGTACCTATTATTTTAACATTTTTTTTAAATTTTTATCCTTTAATTTTCTTTCCTATTAAATTATTTTTCTTCTTCTCTCATGAATATACGCGTCATATTATCTATTAAGAAGAAATATTAGAATTATTTGATTTTAAAATCTTGGTTAATAATTTTGCACCTGAAAATGTTAAAAAAATAATTAAAAAATAAGAGGGATCAAATTACACCGGTGTAACTCTTGGACGATGTTACACCGCTAATAACTATTAACCGGATAATTATATTCTAAAACTCACTGTTGGATTAAAAGATACTATCATGTAGATCATTCCTATAAAATTTCACATCAATCTAAAATCATTTGATGTGTCATTGAGATACGTCAAGATTAATGTCTTTTAAAGTGTATGAATTTTGACATATCTCAATGACACATCAAATAATTTTAGATTGATGTAAAATTTTACAGGAATGATCTATATGATAATAACTTTTAATCTAACGGTATGTTTTAGAATATAATTATCCGCTGAAGAATTATTAGCGGTGTAACATTTACCAAAGTATTACACCGGTGTAATTTGATCCCTTCTCTTAAAAAATTGATTTGTTCGATTAGATTATATCTTATACAAAAATTTGCCTAAGATCACCAAATTTCTTAATACACCCTAGGGCTCTGGACCCATATTGACAAAGGGGTCCTAATCTATCTGCAAATAGAGCACATGATGAATAATATGCAACCCATTGCCTTTTCATTTTGTCGCTATTAGAGGCACCAGCAAATGTACTAGGCATTGACAAAAAAAAAGACTATTTGTAAGCTTAATAAGTTTCTTTTTTTTTTTATACTTTAATAATTTTCTTTTCGTTCTTAGAATTTTTTTTTTGATACAATTCGTTCTTAGAATTTTATAGTAGAGTGAGGTGTGGAAGAATTATAACATTACAAGTAATTATTGGAAACAAATTAAAATTTCACATCAACTAAGAGATAAGACCTAAATAAAAAATATATAACAAACCACGACAATCATTATCTTATCAAGTTTTATAAAGATAAATTAAGCCTAAAATTTATGATGTCAGTGTCTATCCTATGTAAGTATGTATGGTGGTCTCTCTAGCTAGTATAGAATAAAATTTAAAATTTTTTTGGTGGGTGCATAAAATTTAAAAAAATAATATTTGGATACCTAAATGCTATTATACTCCTAAAGAGAGATACATATAAAATAGATACGAGTGATAAATATAATAGATTAATGATGTAATAAGTAAAGAGAGATAAAAAGAGATAAAAGTATTAGATAAATGTTAAAATTATGTAAGTCTCCAAATACCATAGTTCTAAAATTTAAGTTGCCGCAATTATCAAAAAAAAAAAAGAAGTTGCCGCACGTGAAAAATGACTTTGGTTGTTAAAATGGCAATGCCTGCCTGACGTTCTACTTTAACCCAAATTACCAATAAACCACCAATTGGACACATCCATGATCCAACTACGCATGAAAGAGAGATTTTAGTCACTAATAATAATAATAATAATAATAATAATAATAATAATAACAACAGGCTTAAATATGTTTTTGATTCCTTATATTTGACCTAAGTTCATTTTTAGTCCCTTAAATACCAAGAATATTATTTTAGTTTTTAATCTTTTGAAAATCAGTCACTTTTGGTTTTTTTCCTTGAAATATAAAGGATTTCTTGTGACACATTTTTAAAATATTAGGGATTAAAATAATCATGTGAGGGACCAAAAGTGACTTATTTTCAAAAGATTAGAGATTAAAATAATATTCTTAGCATTTGAGGGACTAAAAGTAAACTTAAATCAAATATGAAGAACTAAAAACATATTTAAGCCATAATAATAATAATAATAATAATAATAATAATAATAACAACAACAACAATGATAATAATAATAATAATAAGAATTAGTTGTCCTCTCCGAGAAAGATCCCGTCTCCCTTCAATTCATTCGTAGCAATGTTATATCCTCTTAATTATTCTCCTACATATTCTCCTATTATTCTATAAAGTAAATAATAAATAATAAATAAATATTAAAAACATAAAAGACATTTAATTATTTCTCAATTAAGTAAGTAGGGGAATTTGTAGGAATAAAAAGTAGAAAGATTTAAAATTATTCATTTATTAATCATTACTATTAATTTACCATATCAACCCACTATCTATCATTGTCATTTCCACTTACTCCAAATTCTCTCTCTCACATCTATAATTCATTCATACAATTTTTTTTGTGGTTTTGACACAAAGACACAAAGTGTTCCCCACCCAACAGAGGCATTGACGACGACGACGATGATCGATAAATGACGACCAAGCAAAGGAGAACGAACTCCCATAGGCCATAACTAATTATTACTACGTTGAATCTCAAGGGGCAAATTGGTCACAGAGCTACCAAACCCGGGATCAATAAATAGCACACCACCTGTTGTTACTTGCATAATGCATATTCTTCTTTCTTAATTACCACCGACTCTTTTTTTCTCTTCTTCGCGTTGATCACTTCAGTTTTTGAACCATGGTTGGAGCTGTCCATCTCCTGAATCTCAATGGCAACTCCACGCCTCATTTTTCATGCATGTCATCAAATCAACAACACCGTTCCCACCACTTTCCTGTTAAGCCCACCACGACCATCAAATATTCAATAACTCATCACCAGACACATCCCTATTGGGCTTCATTGCAGGCCGACATCGAAGCCCACCTCAAGCAGGCCATACCCATCAAAGAACCCCTCGTCGTCTTCGAGCCCATGCGCCACCTCGTCTTCTCCGCCCCACGGACCACCGTGCCGCCTCTATGCCTCGTTGCCTGTGAGCTCGTCGGTGGCCAACGCCACCAAGCCATGGCTGCCGCCTCTGCCTTGTTACTATTGCAAGTAGCTATCTATACCCACGAGCAACTTCCCCTCACAGATAGGCCCAAGTCTAGACCCGGGCCCATGATCCCTCATGCTTATGGGCCAAATGTTGAGCTTCTCACCGGGGATGGAATTGCCCCATTGGGCTTTGAATTGTTGGCAAGATCTGATGACCCAGCTGACGAGGGACGCTCGAACCGGATCTTGCGCGTGATGGTTGAGATCTCGCGGGCCGTGGGCTCGGGTGGGGTGATAGAAGCGCAATATAGGAAATCAAAAACAACAACCACGCTGGGCACTCGATCAGACGACGAGGAGTTGTGCCACGTGGAAGGCATCAGGGGCGTGGTGGAGAAAAACGAAGGTGGGTTGCATGCATGTGGGGCTGCGTGCGGAGCTGTGTTGGGTGGGGGAAGTGAGGAGGAGATCGAGAGATTGAGGAAATATGGGTTTTATGTGGGAATAATGCAAGGGATGCTACAAAGGGGATTTGGGGATGGAAAAGAGGTTGAGGAGGCAAGAAATCTGGCACTCCAGGAGTTGCAGTTTTTCAAGGATAGAGAGGTTGATGCAATTTCCACTTTCATTAATGTTTAATAAATCTCAGATTATATGGGTAAGATTTTGGCTGAGTTTGGAGTACTGTGAATAGAGAAAATAGCCACCAAGAGAGTTTTATCCTCTTATATAGGTCTATTTTGACTCGATTTGGATCAAACTGAGGCTATATACCAAAATAAAACTCGATCGTACCATTATGCTTATATAATTTTTAGAAATAATAACTCGTGGATTCCTCTATAATGTTATCAGTTATCACCTATTGAAAATTTCTCATATCTTTCTATCTCTCATCTTGCCATATCATATCACTCGGCACATTTATCACATCTCTCATATTTTTCTATCTCTCATCTTGTCATATCTTTCTTTGTCCATTTTATAAAAACAAATTATTATTTCCAACAATATTAATTGCTCCAATTCTATTTTTACTTTTATTTATTATGAGATTACTTTACAACACGTTTTTCATCTAAGAAAAATATAAAAAGACACCTACCAAATGATATTTTTGGATACAAAATTTCAAATTATAACATAATTAATTACTATTAACTTATTTTTAATATATATTTTATTGATTTTGATGATTTTGTCATATGTTTATTGTAAAATGGACTTGAGGGAGTAATAATTATGTTAGTCTTTTTTTGTCCAAAATAATTATGTTAGTCTAATGCCATGAGTTACTCGTTTTTTTTTTTGGTCTGACATGAGTTACTCGTTTAAAAAATAAATAAATATGTTAATTGGGAACTTGGGCCATGAGTAAAAGTAGTTCGGGTTTTTCGTGGGGCCATGAAAATAAATCAAAGGTTTATTCTAAATCATGACAAAAAAAAGGTTTATTCTAAAAGGAATTCAGAGTCAGGTGTCCAAAACCTTTGGATAATTGTTTACCAAAAAAAAAACCTTTGGATAATTTATTATGGTTTTACTGAAAAATAAATGGATTTGGTAAATACACCTTTTATTTTGGCTATACATCTCATATTAAAAGGGTAAATTATTATTATACCTTTATCAATTTTTTTTATTTTGCATCTTTTTTTAATTTTGCATTTTTATATTTTTTTCGAAAACTAGAGTTTCTGAAATATAATTTATATGAAAACTAGAATTTTTAGAATACAAATTGTATTCCGAAAACTGAAGTTTCCAGAATACAAATTTGAATAGAGTTTCCGGAATACAAATCCAGAATACAAATTTGTATTCTAGAAACTGGAGTTTCCAGAACGTAAATTTGTATTCTTGGATTTCGGAAACTCCAGTTTCTAGAAAAAAATGCGAAATCGGAATCTCAAGAAGCAAAACGCAATATTAAAAGAGAGTATTTTTAGAATTTCAAGATTAATGTGGGGTGTATGGCAAATTGTGTGGGTGTATTTACCAATTTTCAAAATAAAATATTATGGTATTGTTCTCAAACTTTCCACTTGGAGGAATAAAATATAGGATCGCGACAAGAAAAAGAAAAAGAAAATTAAGCCAATAAGAGATTAAAATCACTTGACTTTGACACAAGCCCCAACCAATTTGTTTCATTGTATATTCGTATTTTTTTGTCTTCTCCAATCATTGGTAGACGTTTACAATTGTTAACCTAGAATTGGAGGAAAGCATTAGCCACGGTATTCCCCACACGAAGAGTGTGAGACCAAACAATTATCTCCCTTAACAGAGGCACACAGGGATATGGTGATCAGCAAATTTTCTTTCAAAGCAACAAATAAACAAAAATAAAGTTTTTCTTTCAAAATTAATGATATTAAATAAAATTATAACATAGAGAATATATTAATTGCTTGCTTAGCTTTCACGGGCTAAGAAATCTAATCTTTTCTTGCCTATTGTTGGGTGCGATAGATAACTTCCCTGTCTTTTTATAACTTATTTCCTTCCTTGATTTCTTGTACTTTCCATTTAAATGAAAACAAAAAAATGCTTTGTACAGAAAATAACAGAGACATTGAAGAATCAGAAGTAAAACACCGTTATGTCCCTCTAAATGCTTTGTCCTTTATGGCTATATGCATAACATGATTCACATCATCATTGTGCTTGTATGGATGCTCTGAACAACACAATAGATCCCATGAATTTGACATAATTGAATTCAGTTGAGTTAGCTACAACCAATATGATTCATTGTTTTGTTTTACATGCTAAATAAATGGCTAATTAAGTCAATATTCTTTCATACCCCAAGCATATTTAGCACATTAATCTCCATATCTAAGTAACCACTAACTACAAACCTATAATTAACCCACTATATATACATCACAAATGTGTAAGCTAAGGAACTAATACTAGTACATTACTATTGAAGATACCCCTTTCACAATTCACAGTCATTCTAGGAAACCAGTTTTTGTGAGCACAGCATTCCTCACTTTACTAAGATCCCTACCTTTGAGTGTTCTCCCAGCTCCTTCCAAAACAGAAAATGAGGATATCTGACTCCTTGCAAGCCTCTCAGCAATAAGTTCATGTGGAGGAAGCTTGGAATCATTCTCCTCATCATCCTCATCCTCATCACTATCTCCACCAATATGATTGACAGCACCATCCCCATCATCTTCATCATCAACGGAATCACCAAACCTTGGAACATTATTCTTGGAGGAGGCCTTATTTCTGTTACTACTCTTCCTATGAATCTTTGACCAGGCAGGAATGTTGAGAGGTGCTGATTGTTGAAGAAACTTTGCTTCATGTGAGGAACTAGCATTACTACTACTATTGTTGTTATTGCTGGACTTTGGAATCACTCTTGCTGAAGTAGTACTACTAGGGGAAGCAAGAGAAGAGGAATCCTTCATTTCCTTGTCTTTGGGATTGTCAACTTCACTATAATCAGGTCTGTTTTTGAGAACATCCCAAACTTCTTCTTCTTCAAAGTCCCCATCTCTCAGGGATTTCCATATCCCACTATACTTCTTGCTAGCTACACTATATCTATTATCTTCCATTAATCACTTCCTGCATATATAGTCCACATAACCCAAATCAGAACAAACTCTACACAAGCTAAGTGACTGAATTATAATTTTTGTGTCCAAACTCTGATTAAATTTTCATAATTTGAAAAAAAAAATTAGGAGAAAAAATGGGAGTTAGGGGGAAAAAGAAGCAAAGATGTACAAATAAAAAAATCATAAGACAGGACACAGGAGCTATAATTGATATTTCATTGAGGGAAAAAAAAACAGAAAACTACCTTTGTTTTTTTTTTTTTAACCCTGGAATCACAAGCTTCAAAGAACTCAACTTTATATAGAATCTAAAGTGGGTTTTCAGCTGGAATATGCAAAAAGCAAAATTCAGTTGAGATTAGAGCTGAGTCAGTTTCCATTCTGAGACCCAAATTCGAATTTGACTATGACCCAGAAATTTCCTGAGTCCAAAAAAAGTTTTCCTTACCTCAAAATATGTTTTGACAAAGGTGTAGCTATGATGTCTGAATTGTGATGATAGGTTCTATGGAAAACCAGCAGCAAAGTCCATAAAGGGGCAAGGCAAGAATTGGACAAGCCTGAAACTTGTCCTTAGTGATCCTCCTAAAACGATTGGTCTCCACGAATTTAGCTCTTGGGAACATGAGAAAGAACAACTCAACTCTTCAAGTAGATGGGGCAGTAAATTTCTTTTACTGTTTCTTTCACTAACTTTACCTGATAAGGATAGACAAATGAATTTCTAATGAATAATAGTTTTAAAAGTAACAAGGAATATTGAGTTTTAGATATAGTAGATGTTTTTTTTTTATACCCACCGTATTCTAGGGAGAAATGATTCCTGGACTAATTTGTATTCGGCCGGAAAGTAAATAAAGTTTGACCACGAATTGTTCCGTCATTAGAGATCGAACTCAAGTGCTAGTCAAACCCGTTCCTTAGAGACAGTGTATTAATATAGTAGATGCTTTCAGTTAACAAAGAAAAGAAAAGAATCTTTGCCCTTTTGATGGCACGCCTAGGACTCATATTTCGTTTTCTTCATATATGTCTTTCATAAAAGCACTTGCACGAGGGGAGTACATCCATAATGTTGATCTTCTGTCCTCTAATTTTACAACCATATAATATATATATAGACCGCGTGTCTTGAAATTTAATGACATGATTTTTTGGCTTGTGGTAAATGTACATTACATAAGTTAAGTGAACTAAAAAACATAGCCCAACTTAACTCACCCCAAATTGGTAGATTAAGTGAGTTGCCTCACCTAAATTAAAAAAAAATCATAAATAGATAGATGTGAAGTTGTAATTATTGGCTTTTAATTGAGCAAGAAGGATTAAAGTACCGTGAGTAAATTAAGGTCGTGCCATGTAATAAATTTCTAGAGCCGAACCTGAGTTAATATATATTGAAATTTGAAAGAACATAAACTTAGAAATTCTAGTCTTCTAGATGAGTATTACAGAAATGATGGTACAGATATTCCCTTCATCCCTTGTCAATGAACGGTTAGCAGATAAAGACTGGCTATTGTCAAGGAAACAGACAAAAGAGTCAAAGTTTTCAACAGAAGAATACAAATGCTAGGAATTTGTTCAATTAATTAAAAATAATGCAAACATGACACAAGGTTCATACCCAATTTTGTTTTTTCTTTCTCTTTTTTGTTTTTTTCCTTTAATTTGTTTTATCAAACGAAGGAAGGTACCACAGCACAGCACTACTGCAATTAAAATAATAAAATACAATAATGGTTAAAAAAACCCTTCTAACCATGAACATGTGCAGAATTAGGAGAAAAAAACTAGCACACGGAAAACTCTCATGCTTGCTCTGGCACAGAATAGCTTTGTCAAAGATTTTTAATATAAATTAATGAAATTCTTCCCGGAAGTTTCTGCTGCTGAACAACAAGAACATGGCCCCACATGCATGCATGCACCAATTGCCAAGCCAAGTCGATCAATTAATATTTGGAGAGAAAACAGAAAATTGTCAGTGAGGAAGAATTTGCAGGTGTCTTAGCCCAATCAACAATATTCTTAATTAATTACACCTAGGAATTTAAGGAGAATCTTACATAGGCAAAGAATCTGCTGACCGTTGGAGCAGAATCTTCTTGCCAGTTAGTGTGGCGGCTGCAGGAAAAACAAGCTGGTAATTAACCCCTTAACACAGCACAGTTAACTGCTATTAACTAATGCTTGCATATAAAAGCATGATTGTGGCGTTATTGTATTTGTATAACTAGAGTCGGAAAGATTTACTTTTATGATTTTAAAGTTTGAAACATGTACGTAGCATTAGCAATAATATGATCGAAAGTTGAAACTGACGCAGGAAAACTTTTTCTCCATTTTGCATCACAGGAATGCCAAGATCGTATTGTTGGTTTGTTATTGTGCATTTATAGTGAAATACATACATGTATTCTTTGGTATAGTTTAGTGGTTTACTCTTTTTTTTTTTTAAATTTGTTGGTCACCTTGTATATATGTTCTCTATCTGAAAAAGAAGTATATATTTATGGGAAAAAATGTGTAACATTACCCATGAATAAATGCCAATCTCCTTGGCTGTTCAACAAATTAAGATATACCTGCCATGGAAAATTAATTTAATTATGTTTTTGGAACCGCATCTGTGCCCCTCAAACACGCAATTAATGTCCAGAAGCCATAGAGAGTAGCTTCCACGATGTACCACTCCCACCGTGACCTGGACACAGAATCAAACGAATGAAGACATAACCATGTTTTGCCAAAAGTTAACATAGTTCATTGTCGATGGGAATGTAGGCCAAACTACACGAATCAAGGAGGCTAGATTTGTTTCATGTGAGCTCTCAAATTCGTGAATCTTGATACAGTGAATAGTCACTGTAATTTTTTTGTTATAGCCTTTTCTTCCAACCTTTGGCATTTATTTATTTATTTTGTGTACATACATAATAAATCATAGATGCATGTGTTATAATATCAACATTTATTGAATGGTTTTATGTCCACTATTTAGATTATCAAATAGATAATAAAATGGAGTAAGACATAACAAGGATTCAGTCTATCTCGTACTCATTTTTTTATTCTTTCGATTTTGAAAGCATAAGATGAGATCACCTATTAATTTATCTATTCACTCATTAGTAAGACATTTGTATCATAAACCTAATAATTTGTTCAACCTAATTTGATTTAGCCTACTCGATAAAGAGTGCCAAAGATAATGTTGATTTGAATCAGAAACCTAATAATTTGTTTAACCTACTAATTTGATTTGACTTACTCAATAAGAGTGTCCAAAGAGAATGTTGTTATCATAAACCTAATATTCGACCTAATTTGATCTGGCTTACAATAAATAGTGTCTAAAGAGAATGATGATGTGAGTTATTAATAGCTCTTTATGAAGCAATTTAAAACATCTCATTTCCCAAAAACAAAACTAGTGATGACATCTTTATACTATACAACTATAGATCACCTTTTGGGAAAGTTTTTCTAGGTGTCATCTTCTCATTAAGTAGCTTCTCGAGCACACTTTTGCTATTTAAGGAAATAATTCAAATTTGTGAGACAAAATAGAGAGAGATTGTGATTATGGAGGGAAGATATCTAGGCTTCCAGAAGCTTTATTTCAAATTTCAAAATTGACCCAAATTTTTTTCCCTCTTTCTTCCTCTCGCAGACGCAACAACAACAATAGCACATGCCTCAAAAAAAAATTATCATCCTCTCTTACCTGCAATCTCTCTCTCTCACTTTCAAAATTTTTTCACTCTCTCAGACACACACAACAGCTATATCCTCTTCTCTCTCACTCATTCTCTCCACGAACGACATCAACACACGGATGCTATGCTTCTTCTTCGTTTGAACAGTTTGGGATTGACCCAAATTTTTGGCCCTCTTTCTTCCTCTCGCAGACGCAACAACAACAATTTTTTCCCTCTTTCTTCCTCTTTCTCATCCTCTCTTACCTGCAATCTCTCTCCCACTTTCAAAATTTTTTCACTCTCTCACACACACACAACAACTCCATCCTCTTCTCTCTCACTCCCTCTCTCCACGAACGACATCAACACACGGATGTTGTGCTTCTTCTTCGTTTGAACAGTTTGGAGGTGTTGGTACTTTTGGCTGGAACTCGAACTCGGTGGAGGGTTTTCGGCTAGAAATCGATGAAGGGGTAGGGGTTTCTCCTTTCTCCTTTGATTGCACTCACAATGTAGTCAAACTTTGAAGTCAGACTACGAAACACTTTTTCAACCAGAGTTTGCTCTGTGACGGTTTCACCACATTGCTTCATTAAATTCACCAAGGTTTGCATCCTGGTGAAATAGACTGAAGCAGGGAAATACACTATTATTGGACGCAGAGAACAACACTAATATTGGACGCAGAGAACAACACTATTATTGGACGCAGAGAACAACACTAATATTGGACGCAGAGAACAACACTATTGTTGGACGCAGAGAACAACACTATTCTGGTGTCTTGCCTTTGTTTCTTGCTAACAGCTTCTGTTCATGAGCCTCAATTGAGCATTGAAGATCATCCATCCTCAAGTCTTCCATGTTTCTGGATTCTTCAATTGCACACACAATGTAGTCAAACTTTGAAGTCAGACTACGAAGCACTTTTTCAACCAGAGTTTGCTCTGTGAAGGTTTCACCACATTGCTTCATTAAATTCACCAAGGTTTGCATCTGGTGAAATAGGCTGAAGCAGGGAAATACACTATTATTGGACGCAGAGAACAACACTAATATTGGACGCAGAGAACAACACTATTCTGGTGTCTTGCCTTTGTTTCTTGCTAACAGCTTCTGTTCATGAGTCTCAATTGAGCATTGAAGATCATAGTGGTAAACAATATAAACCTTCATCTTCAATAGTAACACTTTATTCACTTAGTTGACACTACCACATCCCAAATCTAGTATCATGTTAACAATGTCCTTGTTGCTTGTTGTGAGTGATGTATTGACTTACATGTAATGTGCTATCCTGTTGTCTATTTTTTGCTTTCTGTTTAACTGATTTTTTTGCTCAGTTGTTTCATATTATTAATTTTTTGGCAGGGATATGGAGTATCAAAAGGAGAAAAGGATAAAGTGGTAAAGTTTTCCTTCCAAGGACATCCTGCTGAGCTTAAGCATGGAAGTGTTGTCATTGCAGCCATTACAAGTTGCACTAATACATCAAACCCTAGTGTAATGCTTGGGGCTGGTCTTGTTGCAAAGAAAGCTTGTGAACTAGGTTTGGAGGTTAGTCTCAAATCTCAACAACATCTAAATGTAACATTCAGCAGGAAAGTTGGCTGCAAACTTTCACCTCTGAAAGAATTAAATGTTCTAACTGTAATACTAATCATTTTGATATGGTGTTTCCATGTGCTTTTATATCAGGTCAAGCCATGGATCAAGTCTTGCTCCTGGCTCGAGGGTAGTTACCGAATATCTTATTCAGAGGTTTGCCATATATACCTACTCATTTGTCATCAGTTGCACATATATTTCTATTAAGAACATACCTTGCTATTTTTTCAGTGGCCTGCAGAAATATCTAAACCAGCAAGGCTTTCACACTGTTGGTTATGGCTGCACAACTTGTATTGGGAATTCCGGAGAACTTGATGACTCAGTAGCATCTGCAATTTCAGAAAATGGTACACAATGGAATCCATGATATTATTTTCTTTTGGGCATCTTTGGTACATGCTAACTATTGGGTATTCCTTTTTTATTCAAGTGGTTTTGATCTTATTTAACTGTTATCAACTTAAGAAGTTGCTTTAAGATACTACATAGTACATATATTTAATTTTCATTTTCTATCTCAATCACCTTTCCGTGGTTTAATCTTCTTTTGCCAACCTTTGCAGACATTATTGCTGCTTCTGTCCTTTCCGGAAACCGAAATTTTGAAGGCCATGTTGATCCATTAACAAGAGCTAACCAATGTTATTAAACTCGGCTCGGTTGTCGACTCGGCCGGGGCACTGGGTCGTTGGGTTACTGGTCGAACCGGTGGGTCACTGGTTGGACCGCATGAACCAGTATATATTAAATATATTATTTTTATACTAACATAATATGTATATATTAGATATTATATTATTTATTTTAATTAAAAAGAGATATTATATTATTTTTCATTATATTATATTGTTTTTATATTGACATAATACGTATATATTAGATATTGGTTTAAATATCTTTTTCGTCCCTGTAAAATGACCGAGTTTCATTTTTTGTCCCTATAAAAAAATTTGTTTGTTTGTGATCCCTGTAAATCAAAAAGTTTTATTTTTAGTCCCTGCAAAATTGTTTTAGTCCCTGTAAAATTTAGATCATGTTGAATTAGTCCCTGTAATATTTAGATAATTGCCAAAGTAGTCCTTGTAAAATAAATTTAATAGGGACTAAAAACAAAATTGTTCACATATTACAGGGACTAATTCAACATGATCTAAATTTTACAAGGACTAAAACAATTTTGCAGGGACTAAAAATAAAACTTTTTGTTTTACAGGGATCACAAACAAACAAAAATTTTTACAGGGACGAAAAATGAAATTCAGTCATTTTGCAGGGACGAAAAAAAGTATTTAAACCTTAGATATTATATTATTTTTCGTAAAACCAGTAGATATATTATATATTATTATACTAGTGCTTATTTTTTGGAAATTAGAAGCCAGCGTACACTAGAAGCCAGCCTAGCAAGTGTTGGAACTTGTGTCGCAGCAGCAACAGACGTGGGAGAACACGCAGTAGCAGTGTAGCAGTCCTTGTAGAGCGCGCAGCAGCAAAATCGGACCCGAGTCAAACATTGAGTTATCCGGTTTAGTGACGTTATGGCCGAGTCAGAAGCACATCCGATCTGATGTGTTGACCGGACCGTCCATGGTTCCAGTTTCCGGTCGGACCGGAATGTTTTAAAATTAAGGACAAAGAGAGGTCCTAAAATTGTTGATGTTGTATATATGTTGGTTATGCTCAAGATTGTGTTGCATATATATTCATGAGCTTATGATGATTCTAAATTAGAATCACGAGATGCCAAAATTTGAGCATTAATTTTTTTTTATATATGAAGAAATTGATTTTTGTGGATGAGACTTAATGATAGATATATCATTGTGAGGGAGGAGACATACACCTCTCATTGATTCGCTAATAGCAATTGGTGTGGATAATAACAGTGCTGCAAGAGAAAGCACATATGTATGAGACAAAGTGTTATCAGACACTTAATTAAAAATGATGTGATCTCACTTGAGTATGTGAAAAGTGAGAAGCGAAAAAAAACTTGCAAATCCTTTTATATAAGGATATGATTACCCAGGAAAGTTGTCCTGGATACGTCGAGGGGGATAAGCTTAAAGCCTTGAGTGGAGGAAAGTATGGTGGATACCCAATTTGTGGTCAAACGAAGCCATAAAATACTCCTATGCACTACATCTCTGATCCCTATGACGTGTGGTAATGCTTAATGTGAGGTTGAGTCATGAGCTCTTAATAGATACATAACCCTTGGATAGTGCTATAGAGATGCACTTGATAACCCTTGGAGTGGTGCTATAGAGACGCACTTGAATGTATTTACCTACGTGAGTGTGAAGGCATAGACCACCTTCCATGAAAGACTTAGGCAATCTTTCTAGAGCACTCATGAGCAACCCAAGGTATATAATATATATAGAAGAGCCTTAATTATTGTGTGAATATTTTATCGCAGAGCTATCACAATTTTAAAGGTAAAAGTGTGTGTTGTGGGGGTCTCAACTTAAGTCCATAGAGTTCAAGAGTAATTCACTTTTTGGTTATAAGTTGTTGCCTCACATCACTACGTGTTAATTCAATCCTCTGGACATTAACACTTAAACACAAACCTTTCCTTACCCAGAATATTTTTTTTCCTTCCTTTTCTCACTTACTTGCCATTAGTGGGGGATTGTAGTATTACGTAATGGCATTTAAGTGATTTAATTCCTTCCTTTATTACGGTTGGCATAGTATTCTTCATTCCTTCCATTTGCCTACCGTTTGATCTTTAATGGCCTACAACCTTTCTATTGATTCTCCTTCATTAGGATTATTATTGATCATTGATTTGAGGATTAAAGGGATGGCAACAGTCCATTTCTACAACGGATCTTACTATTCCCTTATAAATTGGCTTTATATCATTACTCTATATATATAACTTTTGGCTGCTTAATCTGAGCAATATACGTGAACATTTCCTTAACACTATAAATGGAGCCACTTGATCCACTTGGGTTGGGGTCTTAGTTATCGGTCCTAGTTTTATATTTTTCCTCCCTCATATTGCGTATTCTGGGTATTGTTTGTGAGGCTCCAACGTGTTTCTGGCCTCGAGTGCACGGGTCCAGACACGCTGTTGTGTAAACCTTGGGGGCAAAACCGGATATCGAATTGCACCGGAGGTCTGCCGAAATTTTACTTTCAGGACAATAGTTATTGTCACGGCACAATTATCACTTTTATTCTCTATATTTCCAACAGGGAGTATCCACAAGGATAGCCCTGCTGCTAAATACTTGCTTCAGCATGGTGTGGATCTCAAGGACTTCAACTCTTACGGTAGCCGCCGGGGAAACGATGAAGTGATGGTGAGAGGCACGTTCGCCAATATCCGCCTTGTGAACAAACTTCTGAATGGAGAAGTGGGTCCAAAAACTATTCACATTCCAACAGGAGAAAAATTGACAGTGTATGATGCAGCAATGGTGAGTATTAATATTTATTACATGGATAAGCTTTAATAATTATATGTTCCAGTATGAAAAATCACTTCATATCCATGTCACCTTGACACGCAGCAGTAACTTGAAGTGATATATTTAGTATGTCAAATATCAATAAGCAAAAGAATATTTGTATCTGGGAAGAGTTCTTGAATTGCATTTTTAATGTGCTTCCTCTTTTAAATTTTGTGATGAGTTGAGCTAGTTCAGAGACTACTGATTTTAGGAGCCTTTGATAAATTACAATACATCTAACATGTATTATTCCCTTCTTACTCCACCACGTTCTTTCTCAATGGATTATGTCTTGTTTTGTCTTCTACTTAGGGACGGGTGCGTTGGATTAGTTAATACAAAGTATATTTGGTTTTATTTATTGACGTAAGCACTTGTGAGAGTGTTTGGGAGAACTTATAAAAATTGTTTATGACTGACTCATAAGCTGTTTTAGGTTATTTTCATATATTCCCTCCAAAATAGCTTATTGAAACAACTTACAGTTTATATGAAATCAGTTTAATCATATTTTTTCTTCGATTATAAAAATAGCTTATACATAAGTGCTTATCTATGCCATAAGCGCTTTATTTTATTGGTATTGTATGTTGATTAACTCCATTTGTTGAAGTTCCTATGTGTTAATTAGATTATCTTTAGTATTTGGATACTTATAAAAATAATTTATGATATGTCACTAAGTTGTTTTCATCTCATTTTAGTAAGTTTTTTAGAATAGTTTATGAATTAAAATTAAGTTTTCTAGAACAGTTTATGGGAGCCATTCACTTTTATTATTATCTATTACTATATAAGAAAATTAAGTCTCAACTCTAAGGCTGTGATGTGTCACTTTTCTAACTCTTTTTTTATTTTTAACTATTTTTTTAAAAGATTTTTACTATTTTTTATAGAAAAGACCTGTACTAAGTATGTATTAGGTCTATAGATTAGTTGTTATTTATTGAGAAGCTCAATTTACAGGTGGAGCTGACATACATTGATCATGGTGGTATTCTTCCCTATGTTATCCGCAACTTGATTAAGCATTGAGATTCTGCCTTTTTGGGATTCAGTGCATTCCCTTCTAGTGTGCAGATTCAGCTCCTCTAGAGTGAACAAATCACTTTAGAGTCTTGGGCTGAGGCACAATAAATTCCATTTTACGCATGGATCTAGGTTTACAATTATAGCAAAATCATTATGTTTATTATTATGCTATGTTTAATTTTCGATATTTTTAATTTAATGTATGTCGCTTTACTGCAAAATTGTTAATCTCAAGTATCATAATAACGATTCTTTTTTATTGAGTGTTGCTATATAGTGCAATGCAAGTGAAAACACCAACTTTAATTCACTAGTCAAGTTACCCATTCAATAAAAGCATTCTATTTTTTCTGTATAAAAAAAAAAAGCATTCTATTTTTATTTTTTTATTACTTAATTCATATTCTTATTTTTTTTAAATCATGATATTAGTGCGATTATCTACTCAATACAGGCTCAATTAGTTACCGATGGAGTTAATTGGACACTAGTGGAATCAGTAAATCACTAATTAATTAATTTTTTGGTGACAGGTAAATCATTAATTATTTGAACCAGCTAATTTTGAGCCTTTGCGAATGAAGTGAAGCAATTCTTATGTGTTGTTGTTGATGTGTGTGCACCTTTTTTTCTTTCCTTTTGATTATTAGATTAATTGAACCAGTTAAATTATATATATTAAAAATCTTCAGAAAAAAATTATTCAGCACACAGATGGGTTTGGTGGGACCAAGCGCTTTTTCCATCCAACAACCCGGTAAAAGTTCCGTTCCAAAACGGGATTTTTTTACCAAACAAAACAACGGGATTTGGAATTTCCGTGAACAGAACGGTTCAACGACACACGGGGAAGGAGAATGTTATAGGGTAACCATTGTTAATATTTACTTATTTTCCTTAAAAGCTACTACCTCCGGTCTAAATCTTTGGTGGTTTTAGCTTTTTATTTTTGTCCCAAAACTTTGGTTGTTTTAGGATTTCAAGAGATAATTTATCACCTTTTTCCAACTATACCCTTAATATAATTAATAAGTTTTGAGTGGAGAAGTAATTAGGATAGTTGAAAATGATGAATAATAAATAGGGTTATTTTAGTCTAAAATTTGTTCAATTAATTATTTCTTAATCTATGTGCCAAAACCTTAAACAACCAAAGATTTAGACCGGAGGGAGTAAATTCTAATATTTAGCATAGGCATTTTCGGTTTTGCATTAAAATTCTGTTTTACAAGCTGAGCTGTCCTTGTATGAGAATATTCTAGACCGCTTTGCATCAGGTTGTTATTGCCCTGGTGGCCAATGAAAGAAGTAACCAATCATTATATATACTTAGAGCTGTTGAAATGGGTCAGGTCTGATGGGTTAGCCTATTTAACCCAATAAAAAAATAGGTTGGGCTAGCAAAATCTATGCCCGAAAATATTTTTACCCGGCCCGGCCCAAAAAATCATTGGCTCGAAGTGGGCTAGCCCGTGGTGGGCCAGGCTAGCTCGCTGGCCCGACTATTATTTGTTTAATTTGCTTACAGACTGTTTTACATCAAGGGTGTGAATAATTACACAGGTGTGGAAGCGTCGGGCTCTACAAATGTCTTATTTTTCAGTACTAAACTAGCTTACAATGCATTTCATACCTGGGGTGTGATTAATTCCACAGGTGTGACTGCATTAGATTTCTATAAAAATATTATTTTTAAAAAATAAATGAGCTCATGGGCCAGCCCGTTTGGCCCACAGCCCCGTGGAGGGCTGGGCTGGCATATTAGTGGCCCATGCGAAAATTGGCCCGGCCCAACCCGAAAATGTGTTGGCCCATTGTGGGCTGGCCCAAATGGCCCGGCCCGGCCCGAATAAACAGCTCTGATTATACTCAATATTTTCTCTCTCTTTTAACTAACTTTCTCTCTGTCTTCTCTCTGAGCTTCTGCACCGAGACTCTATTCTACCATTAGAGCTCCTGCTTAGCTCGTGGATTCTTACCGGAGACATCCCTAAGTATCCAAATTCCATCTCAATTGGTATCAGCCCTGACGTTCCATGGCCAACAACACCCACTCCCAATCAACCATCGCGGATCTGGAGAAGAAGTTTGAAGATCGTCACGAGCACATCACTGCACGCCTCGAACAGATGAGTGCGAGCATCACCAACCTCGAGCAACTCCACGCCGGCGTCGACGAAATCCGTAAGCTACTGCACACCCAATCCCAAAACCAGGGGGATAACTCTGTCCACAACGACCACCGTTCCCGAATGAACCAGAATGACAACAATACAGAAGGCCACCACCACCGCCGCGACACCAACCCACCGCACAACCCTTACTCGACCCGCATTTCAAAGGTGGAGTTCCCTCGATTCGACGGCACCCAAGTGAGGGAGTGGATGTACAAATGTGAGCAATTCTTCCTTCTGGATGGCACACCGGTTGATTCCAGAGTTCGCTTGGCATCTATCCACTTGGATGGACTCGCTCTCCGGTGGCACTTGAACTACATGCGTAACCGATTCGATATTTACCCGCCATGGTCACAGTACGCAGCTGCTGTCACAGCAAGATTCGGGGAGGCTTACGAAGACCCGTTGGCTGCTTTAATCCAGGTGAAACAATCTGGTAAGGTCCAAGAGTACATTGATGAATTTGAGCTGGCACTTACTCAGGTATCTCTGATCCCAGAACACTCTCTTAGCATTTTCTTGGCTGGCTTAGAGCATGGTACACAAATGCATGTTCGTATGTTTAATCCTACTACTATCTCTCATGCTGCTAACCTTGCTAAGTTGCATGATGCTTCCAAAGTCTCCACGAACAGGTTTAATAATAGAAATGGGTTCCCTGCAAACAAGCCTACTTCCATGTACCCAAAGTCCCCAACTCCTAATCCTGTTCCTACAAATAATCAGAATCAGAAACCAGTACTTAGCAAAGTCCCACACACTTATAATGCTGCTGAAATGGCAGACCGCAGGGCCAAGGGCCTGTGTATGTTCTGCGATGAACCTTTTACCCCTGGGCACCAATTAAAGCATAGAAAATCCCAACTATTGGTGATGGAATTGGAGGATGATGACTTCTTCGAGGAAGAGGCCGAGATCTCAGAAGAGACTAGGGGCGAAAATACGGTTACTGAAGTTCCTCAACTGTCCTTGAATGCAATGACTGGGATTTCCAATTATCAAACAATGAGGGTCACTGGAATGCATGACAAAAAATTACTGCAGATTCTGTTTGACAGTGGCAGCACCCATAATTTTCTGGACTTGGAGACTACTAAGAAGTTGGGTTGTACATAACATTTATTTTAATTGCCTGTGTATTAAAATTTCCAGGAAAAGTTGGTGGCAATATAGAACCTGGTGAAGATGTTAATGTCACCACAGACACTGGCAAATCTTTTACATGCAAGCCTCGCCTTGATACAAAGGTAACATGTCCATCTTATTTAGAACTCATTTGAGTTTATCTTTAGTATTTGAATATATAAAAGTAATTTATGATAAGTCAATAAGATGTTTTTGGCTTATTTCAGTAAGCTTTTCAGAATAGTTTATGAATTAAAATTAAGTTTTCTAGACTAGCTTATGGGAGTTATCATGAACAGAAAGATATCGGAGTGATGTACACATTGGCTTCACTTTGTTACTTACCCAGAAGCTCAATTTACTGGTGGAGCTGGCATACATTGATCATGGTGGTATTCTTCCCTATGTTATCCGCAACTTGATTAAGCATTGAGATTTTGCTTTTTCAGGCTTCAGTGCATTCCCTTCTAGTGAGATAACTTTCGCATGGATACAAGATGTGTGATGTCTGGGGCACAATAAATTCCATTTTAGATTGCTTTTACGCTTGGATCTAAGTTTACGATTATAGCATTTTTTTTTGGGTGGAGAACGATTATAGCAAAATCATTATGTTTATCATTATGCTATTTTCTGGGTACATCATTATATATCCTCTGTTTAATTTCAAATATTTTTATATTTTAAATTTAATATATACATCGCTTTACTGCAAAAATGTTAATCTCAATTATCATAATAAACCGAATTAACGATTCCTTTTTATTGAGTGTTGATATTTAGTGCAAGAGAAAACACCATATTTAATACATTAGTTAAGTTACCCTTTTTTTTGGTCTAGATACCGAAATTTAACGATGTTGTATTCTGATTCGAACCCACGATATCTAGTTAAACGAGGAGAGACCCGTGTCATCTCACTCAAATCTTTGGTAGTAGTAGTTAAGTTACCTTTTCAATAAAAGAATTCTATTTATAAAAAGAAATCTATTTTATAACTTATGACACTTCATAATATTAGTTTTCTAATCTACTAACATGAATAAGGAAAACATTGTTCTAAATTTTGAACGAATCATCTATTCGATTAGGGTACTTTAATTCGTCACTAATTGAATTAGTGAGTGTTCGACTAGGTTTTTTTTTTTTAACGGAAGTAGGATCACTGCATTTCATTAACAAATAATTGGGAAATACAATCAGGTACATAATGATAACTATGGGGGCTAGACTTAGAGAGAGCAGCCCTTGCTAAGCAATGAGTCACACTATTAGCTTGCCTCCTAATAAATTTGACCTTAAAGTTTGAAAAAGAAGAAAGGATCCTAGAGCATTGTTTAGTAATAGAAAACCAAGCTCAGAAATGTCAGCTCCAGGGGAATGAACTTTGTCAACCACCAGCTTGCAATCAAACTCAAATGGCACCTTATCATAACCAAGGTTGATCACCCACGAGAGAGCTTGAAGTATGCCAGATGCCTCATCGACTAGTTAAACTGATATTTTCTCGGCTCAAATACAAATAAAAATATATAAATTTATACTAATTAATAATGTTAATTAAGTTTATTTAATTTTATTGAGCTGTGACACATATCATTTTTCTAATTTTTTTATTTCTAATGAAAATTATTTTATTTATTATCCTTTTTTATTATTTTTCTTAGAAAAGGCCGTCATGATTATTGTCTTGGTTAAATTTCAAATAAATCATATCTTTATAAGTAGGTGACTCATTTTCAGTAAAAAAAAGTAGGCAACTTATAGTTGATATTTTTCTTATTTGTATTTTTTATCGGAGTATTTTTCTTATTTGTATCTTAAAATACGATACATACAAATAATTAAAATACTTTTGATATGAATTAATTAAAGTAATTAATAATTAATAAAAAAAATTACAAGTGCATATAAGTAATTCCCCCTCTCGCTGGGAGAAACTACTTAATAAGTGGAGAAATGAAATGAAGGGGAAGAGAGGAAGGGGTGTGTGTCAGTGAGAGTTCCCCAATTTGGTGTGTTTAGTTTAGTTTGAAGCATCAGATAAGATGCCGTCAGCTCAAGATCCTTTCTACGTTGTCAAACAAGAGATTCAAGATTCTGTAAGTTGTCTCAAATTCCCTTGGCTCGGTGCAATTGAATTTGGGAAAATAAAATCTGCAATTTTTCTTCAACACTTGAAATTGCTGCATGATTTATCGTATCAGTGGATCCGTGACTTTACGTGATCTCCACCGTCTCCAATCTGATTCCCCAGCGAAATTCAGACATTGGGATATTTTTCTTCTTCTAATCTCGTTGTTAATTGATCTGATTATGCTTTTTTTTATTAAATGCAAAGTTGGGATTTTGAAGAAAACCCAGTTGAGATCTGTGACTGTGGGCATCATTTCTCAAGTCTATATATGTAATTGGAGCAGAAAATACTGAAAGGAGATTACGTGTTCGGATTTGCTTGTGGTTGTGGCTGTATAATGATGATGATGATTGTTGTTGTTGTTATTTGTAGTAAGATGATGTTTATTTCACTGTCTGATTTTTTTTTTTTATGGTAAGATTGATAAGTTGCAGTCTGCTTTTTACCAATGGGAAAACACTTCTGATGCTGGCGAGCGATCACATCTTGCAAAGGAAGTTCTTGCTGCTTGTGGAAGTATTGCATGGCAGGTTTGTCCATTGCATTCTTGCAGAATCGGCCACAAGTTGGCCTATCTAAGTTTTTGTTTTTGTTTTTAAATGAGTTGTAGTTATTCTTCCCACATGGTATTACCATCATTTGTATGAACTGGGATTTGGGAATTATTGAACACACACTTTAGGTATGTATGGGTTAATCTATAGATCAGAGGGAGGGAGGGAGGGAGTAACCTTCCCTTATTTGGATTTTTTTTTTGTGTGGTAAGATGGAAAATGATGGATTTGCATTTAAACGTCTAATATCCTCCTCCATCCTATGCTGCTATTTTATGCCAAGTACATCATGGTATTCTTTAGTAATAAAATTAAAAGAAAAAGAATAGTTCACTTTGTGAACATCACGCATATGCAAAATATTTGTAAGTATCATCTAAATATCATTGTTTGATTATAACGTTGATATAAATATAATAGCTTATTAATAGATAGTGAAATGTAAAGATGTGTCAGTTATATTCATTTAATTTTTTTTCATCACTCCATTTCAACCCCCTTGTTTATTTTAAACATCCTCCCCCTCCCTGACTTCCCTTCCTTTTGATTACATCCCTTCCCATTGGGTGTGGTAGGAAAGGTGAAAAATAAGGAGGGGAGTAAAGATGGAGACAGGTGGAACTGTTTTGATTTTCACTCTTTGTTGGTCTTTAGAGAGTGGAAAACAGATAGAGAGTATCTTCCAACTCTACAAGCAGTCCGTAGTGGCTTATGCTATGTTTGGTTTAAGATTGAAAGGCCCCAAATGTACATTTTCCTCAAAGGAACTATAGTTGCTTTGGGACCAATGTACATTTGCAGTTTTTCAATGTTAAACCAAATATACACTTAGTCTGTTGAGAATCTGAAGCCTCTCTTTAGCACACTTGTTAAGCAAGGCTAATGTTTGGGGTGGATCCTTTTTGTTTTTGCACATGTTTTTTTCTGCTGGAATACAACCTATTCAAACTGCTGAAATGTCTTATTTTTTTGATAGAAAGGTGGATGAATTGGACAAAGCAATTTCTGTAGCATCTAGAGATCCTTCTTTGTATGGCATTGATGAAGTGGAGATTGAAAACCGGAGGAGGTGGACCAGCAATGCTCACACCCAGGTATCCATAAAACTTTAGTAAGAGTGACGAAAATGCTGTCAAAATTTTTCTCAACCTAAACTACAGTAGTTCATTTAGTGTTTGTGTGTGTGTGTATTTAAAATCACACATATTAGATTCCTTACCTTTTTTTAACTGTGTGGTATACCGTAATGAATGTTGTACATTAATAGGTGCACACAATGAAGAAAACAGTGGAAGCTGGAAAGGGCTCAAATCATGCTAGTGTAAATGGGATGCACAGGGAATTAATGAGGCATCCTGATTCTCATCAAACAACATCCAACCAATATGTTGCCCAGGATACTGATGATTTCATAGAATCAGAATCGGATAGGCAGATGCTTCTTATAAAGTACTTTTTTCCTCCCTTTCTTTATCTCTCTTACATTTGGCCTTGAATCATGCATTTGTCTTTTGTCCTACCTTTAATCGACTATGTGTGCATCTTCATGAGATTGAACTCCAACTAAGGTCACTTTTCTGCACGAGGTGGGAAATATTGTCTTGGTTGTTAGTTTGACCTCTTAAGCTGATTGAATTGTCTTGTCCACTCCTCTCCTTTGCTTTCTGAGACAGAAGTGAGCTCCTTTGCATGAAATCGTGAAGATATGCACATATGTTCCTTGTGCTGCTCTACTACTTCTAAATTTCTATTAATGAATTTTGTTTCTTGCTATCATCCTTGTGCTAATTATTTTAGTGTTGTTTGAATCTACTATTAGTATTACATAAAAAATGTAACTAAAATGATGAATTCCGTTTTTCTTTCATGTGGAAGAAAAAGAAAATGGGGGAAAAATAGAATAAACAGTGGCAGGTAACCTTAACATGGATATAGGAAACCTTCTGGGAATGTATATCCTTTCTGGGAACCTCTGGTTGTTACTTTATTTTTTATATTATATAATAATATCTATTGGTGCTGATAGGAAACAGGACGAGGAGTTGGATGAGCTTAGTATAAGTGTACAAAGAATTGGAGGTGTTGGACTTACTATACATGAAGAGCTGGTTTCACAGGTAGATCTGAGAGATTTTTGTTCTATGATTTTTGCTATTTTTTTGCTTCAAAAAGTAGGAGACTAGGTAACATCTGTATAGTTATGTGTTCCCATCAAGTGTCTTCAATAGATGTTATGCTCTCATGACTGGATTTCTTGCTGCTACAAATTTCTCTTTTCTAAATTGTCAAAATCTTGTTTTCTTCAGGAAAAGATTTTAGACGAACTGGGTAACGAGATGGACAGTACATCTAATCGTCTAGATTTTGTCCAAGTGAGTTTCTGCTTCTTGTTTCCATTCTCTCATTGAAGTGTTTATGATCTATCTGACTTTAAGATTGCTGTCATTGATTAGTCATAATACCAATAGTATAAATGGAAAAACTTTGAATGATGATATGTGTATGTTGAAGCTTGTCTCTTTGTTTATGATTTCAGAAAAGAGTGGCAATGGTCATGAAGAAGGCCAGTGCAAAGGGCCAATTCTTGATGATATTGGGTTTGCTGGCCCTTTTCATTTTCCTCTTTATCTTGGTATTCTTCACTTAGTCATTGAGATGGGGCCCTTTCAATGTGCCCTGTGTGTGTACATGAAAACAGACCCAGGTTTGAGGAGATACAAGATTAATGGAACATGCTATGTTGCTATATGTCTATTGATAAAATGGAACACCTCTTTGGTTTCTCTAAGG
The DNA here is from genome assembly GCA_030159175.1 of Glycyrrhiza uralensis. Lineage (NCBI taxonomy): Eukaryota > Viridiplantae > Streptophyta > Magnoliopsida > Fabales > Fabaceae > Glycyrrhiza > Glycyrrhiza uralensis. Next base: position 1,719,768 of record BRZY01000006.1, read on the forward strand.
CAGTAGAGAATTTTGATTGTGATGAAGAAAGGGAAGCAATGTACTCGAAAGTATCATAGGAGGATTTTGATTCTGAACTAGTTGTTTGATCACAAAATATAATTTGAATTAGTTTATTCGTTTTTAAAATAATGTAATGTTTGATCACAAATATAACTTTATCATCTGATGACTGTACCATAATAGACATGCAAGAAGTACATTATTGGTGGATTTTTCATGGATCCACATGATCTATATGATGAATTATGAAATCATTAGTTTTCTATTACACACATCTACAATTTATTACTCATTGAAAGCAGTATTTCTCCGAGCTATTGCGCTTCAATTTTTCAGTATGGAAATTCAATTGATTGTCAAATTTTTTTGATCAATAATTGATTGTCAATTAACAATAAACTAATATTAAGTTTTTTAACTATAATTTTAAGAATATTCAAAATACTGATATATTTCCTAAGAGAAGAAAGTACAGAAAAATATCCAAAAAATAATATTTTGCAATATGATTGGTTCGAAATGATTTCTTTTTCTTTTGTAAAAGGCATGAAAGAAATACTTTTTTGTCCTGACCTTTCTTTTGATCTTCCATGCATAAAAATATAAAATAATACAAATTGAAGAAAAAAAAACAAATTAGGAAATAAAAGAATTCTTATCTTGAAGGATAAGACCAAAAACAGGAACTGAATCAGCAAATCAATTTTAGTCAAGATTCTTTTTCCCCTCATTCTCTAATCTCTACCACTACTGCATGCCTTACAAATTATCCTATGTTTGGTGCTCTACCACCAGTTATCAATCCCAATCAAGAATAGGATACTCCATTCACCCCAAAAGCACTTTATATTCTGCACGTCAACACCTGAATTAACCACCGTTCATCCATTTCAATTTGTGAAAAATTCTTAGGTAAAAAGTAAGAGCATCTTATTTTAATTTTTTAGGCATGTAAATTAATATTCGATATCTATAAAGTATTATTATTAAATAGAGATAATAATATATGTATCTAACATGGCCTAGATTACTTAATTTATACATATAATAAGTTGCTTCACATCACACACACCCCGCCTCAACCACTATATATATCCACCACCCACCTGCCCATTCTCCCCAACTCGCTTCTCTTTGTTTTCTATAGCCTTCCCCTCTCACAGGTTCGTCTCTCTAAATTCATCGTTCCCTACTTTCGTCAGAAAGTTTCTTGTTTGAAAATTTATCAATAATATGTGTTCCAAGTTTGATGTCTAATCCTCATGAAAGTTGTCTTTTCATTTCATACATATGAATTACGGTTTTGGTACATTCAAAGTGAGGAAATGCACTTTAGTCAATTAAGTGCAAAAGAACATCTCCTAATTGGAAAACCCACCAGTGAGATTTTAACAACTTTATACTTACCTTCATCAAAAAAACCTTATACTTCGCTATACATACTCATGTACGTGTACTTGATCATAATCTCTTTTATTTTTCAATCAACTTATTTATTTTCTAAAGTAAACTCCTTCTTTTGCATGAACATAATCCATGATTATATGATGTGAAGGAAAGTTGTGTTTGGTGTTTGACAGTTAATCATTAAAAGTTAGTTAGGAGCCTTTCGATTTGTTTTTTTTTTGTCATAAGCCTTTTGATTTGGTTTTAGTTTGGTATTTGCATGCATGGGCCTTTGGTGTTATCTTCATGGTTTTATACTGTGTTCACAACCACAACTACGACGGTAATGTCAAGGTTTTCAGGACTTTCATGACTGCATCAGTACTTCAATTGTATCAGCATCAGCCACATTTGTCTGTAATTTTCTACAATATTAATGTAACTGCAATTTAAAACCTTGGTTGTTTTCTTGCAGTATTTAGAAAGGAAGGGTAGATCATACATGGTTGATTTGGATATTCAGATTCCGAGCACATTTGACCCGTTTGCGGAGGCGAAAGAATCGGATGCACCGGGGTCGAATAAAGAGTATGTGCATATCCGGATACAGCAGAGGAATGGGAAGAAGAGCTTGACGACGGTGCAGGGGCTGAAGAAGGAGTTCAGCTATGAGAAGATCCTGAAGGACCTAAAGAAAGAGTTCTGTTGCAATGGGAATGTTGTGAATGACAAGGAGCTAGGCAAGATTATCCAACTCCAAGGTGATCAGCGAAAGAACGTTTCTCACTTCCTCCTCAATGCTCGCCTTGTCACCAAGGACCACATCAAGATTCATGGTTTCTGATTCTGTTTCTGTTTATATGCACAATTGCATATGCATGCTATGCTTGTATTAAATAATGCTGCTGCTCAAGTTTGATTTGATTACAATGTTTAATTTTGAAATAATAAGCAGACTAAGGAGTTTGCAATATTTGGTGATTCTTGATTTGAGCTTTTGAAAAAAGAAAATGATATTCACTATCAAACTTGTTTTATTATGTTGCATTATTATAGTAGCTAAGAAAAATAACTCCTTTGTATCTAAAACAAGAAGTTTGCTTTGTAATCATATCAATTATTAAAAGAATAATATATAACATGGAAAAAAATCTTCCAAAGTGAAATTATTTAGAAAGTAAATAATAAAGAAATATCCATCCTTAAATTTTAATGAATTATCATCATCATAAAAACAGCAATAGATTCACCCAAAAAAAATCATAAAAACAGCAATTTTGTAAATTTCCATAAATTAAACAGCTTTTTTATTACTTTCAGCATTTTTAAACAAATTTTTTAAAACACAAAATAACGAAAAAGTAATATATTTTTATAATTAATAAAAATAGAAATAGAAAAGCTTTTCTGAAACTAATTAAGCCATTACATAACATTGGCTCAATTCCTTACATATCCACAGAAACAAAACAACCTTCAATTCTTTTATTTTTTTGTCTATAAACTACTCAGTTCACATAACAAGCAACAAAAATTACCCTTACGGGCACCCAATAATCATTTCCTAACTGGAAGAAAAACCTCAATAATTAAACAATAGCAGATGAGGATTTCAAGAGTAATAATAATTTGAATAATCTAACTTGGAAAATCACCTTTCATAGGTGAGTCCATACTCTATGATGAGTGTCCAAAACAAATTACAAGATCACTCATAAAAAAAGACTTTAAAGTGAAAAAGAAAACCAAAAAGAGAAATAAGAGAGTTGACAACCTGCAGCCACGCGGAGCATTTCCACTATATTAGAAGCTTTACATGCCTATGATGTATAAAACTTTTAGTGAGCCCTTCCCAGAACTCAAGAAGATGTATAAGCCTTTTTCACTAGAGGGATCTTGGCTGCAAGACACTCTAGTGACATTTGTGTGATTTAGAATAGCTTGCCTTGTTGTTGGGTTCCACTCCTCATCATTGTACAAAATTCTTCATAGTTAATTCGACCATCCTGTGAAACCACAACACCGAGTGTTAACCACCGAACTAAGACAGTAAAAAATGAGCTTAATGATAATAACAACTATACACTGACAATGTTAACAAGTTTTACGCGGACATCTAATCGTATTTCACTATCTTGCCACATTATAATATTACTTCTTAAATGATTGGACATTTATGATGAGACAAGATGATGAAATATGACTGGAGGATGGCTATTTACATTGTCAGTGTATAGTTATTATTCTCGTAAAAAAATAGGCTTACATTATCTGCATCAACTTCGGATATAATTTCCCTGATTGTGGCTTCGTCGCCCATACCATATTCCTTCATGGCTGTTTCCAGTTCATCTCTTGTGATAAACCTGTGATGGAATCAAACAAAAACCAGCGTAGGTGTTCATTACTGTAATGATTCTGCAATGATTGTGCTTCTTGGTCTAGGGAAAAACTGGGATATCTGGTAATTGATCCTTGTTTATTGCTAAAAACTAAAAAAATATGCATGAAACTTAATTGACAGACATGACAACAAACTTCAGACATTGAACCCAATAGCCAAAAGATTCACATGGAAGACATAGTGCAACTTCAAAGGATAAGTATTTGGGAAAAAGATTAGCTAATGCCACAATATGACAGATTGAAGAAATACTAATTCAAGATAGAAGGACTTACCCGCTGTTGTCTTTATCAAAATATTGGAAGGCCTTGTAAAGATGTTCATCTCTTTCTAACTTGTGTCTATGCATTGTAGCAGTGATGAATTCTATGTAGTCAATTGTGCCATTTCCATCAACATCAGCCTAGATTTAAGCAAAATAAATAAGTTTAGAAGAATTTTTTAGTAAAAAAAAAAAAAAAAAAAGAGGACAAAACATGTAAGTCAAAAGTAGCTTACAGCTTCCATAAGCTGCCGCACTTCAGCTTCGGTAAGCTTTGAGCCAAGTCTTTGCAATCCGGCCCTCAGTTCCTCATACGTGATTGTACCACTTTTGTCCGTGTCCATATTTTTAAACATTGCCTTCAAACCTTGGATCTCTTCTTCAGAAAGATTTTCAGCAATGACCTGAGATTTTTTTCAAAATCCAATCAGTTCTTTTGAATTGGTAGAGCTATCTACATACCCCTTACACAGATTCAAGAAGTAAGAGTCATGATGAGAACATTAGAATAATAATTTTTTTTGTCTCTCAATGTGTGACTATTGACTGAAATTGACATTGGCTTACAAACAAGTAACAATATTCCATCTATTAAAATAAGCATAAAAGAGCATTCTGGTCTTTTCTGCATCTTGTGGCTGGACTAACCTTGAGAGCCAGTTTTTTTAGTTTATTCATTGCTCTGAATTGCTTCATTCTGGAAAGGACTGCACTGTCTATTGGCTTGTCAGAAGCATTTCCACCTTCTTTAAGCCATGGGTGTTCTAATGATTTATACAATATACATGGATTCAATTAGTAGAGATTATAAAACATTAACCAGGAGTATTCTTAAGGATACCACAATGATGCCGTCAGTAATTGTAATGGGAAACAGGTATGTACGAGTATGCTTAAAGGAAAGATAACAGAAGAAAGAGTATATAACTTGTGAACATATCATCTCTGAAAAGTCTTAAGCCTCAACAACTAACATGTTCATATGCAACATTACTCTGTGTTGTCACACCTACATGGGTATAAAAAATCTCAACATATACTAAATAATTGCCTTTAGCTTCTTTAAGTTTTTAAGCCTTGAATTGATATTTTATATAACAACTAGTATATATTGAAAAATATCTAAACCCCTCTAATAGACTAATAATTTGTCCTCTCAAACTAGGCCAAGTACATATATACACAAAAGGACCAAGTGGGAAGGAAAGTCAAACTATCAAACCATAGTCATATAATGCATAATAAATAAATTTCAAGTATTTGATGAGGTGAAAACAGAATAAAAGTTGCCTACCTAGAACCTGAGCAGAAGTGATGCGTTTTTTCGGATCCGGTATAAGCATCTTACGAACAAGGTCCTTAGCACTGTTTGATATGCTTGGCCATGGATGACTATCAAAATCAATATGACCTTGCACTATGGCATCAAATATTCCCTTTTCCGTCTCTACAGCGCGTATTTTATGGGAAAAATTAATCAAGCCTAGTACGTACAAGGTGATTATCCTATAACGAAAATATCAAAGTCTCAGTTTACCTGCCCAAAATGGAGGAACACCACTAAGTAAGACATACAATATAATTCCTGCACTCCATATATCTATTTCCTTCCCATATCTGCGACGTAGAACTTCTGGAGCAACATAATAAGCACTACCAACTATATCCCGATACACCTTTCCTGGGAAGAATTAATTAGAAACAACTTTAGTATATATAATATATTCTAAGTGGAAGATAATCCTGCTCTTTAATCAGATAAATACTCTGATAAAATGACATAAGTTGCCTAACATACTAAACATGCACATTATGTATATCACATGGTTGCAGAAAAATTATACATGAGAAGTTCTTCATGGATTATGATGGAACTAAAACAAGCAGTAAACTTTTCTCTGTAACATTTGACCTTATCCCTGAGATATTAACATTAGCAAACCATTTAAAGTTTCAAGAATCTTAGGGAGTGATGGACCACACGAATACACTCGCTAATTTTTTCCATCTATTTATCTCTCTCAATTAGTATGGGGTCCACTTGAATCTTCTGATTTCTATCAAGGGTAAAAAGACATGATATCACTTATTCATTTTCTTTCTTCCCACTTATTCAAACAAGTGAAGAGAGAACTAAATTTTTCTTTCCTTTTTCTCTCAATTCAAACAACCTAAAATCTACCCCACTCCCTACTTCTCTCCTTCTTTTCTCCTACTTTTTTTCCACCCTACTTCTTGTCTCCCTGTCAAATCCCACACCCAAACATAATGTTACATTTCCAGGTACTTCATAACCAACTGTATAATTGTACAATAGTACATTACTTTCCATGTCCATGACCATGCCTACAGGAAATATAGTCCATAGATCATGGTACAAACTGGATAGTAAAGTCGTTTATCAGAAAAAAATAAAGCAGGGTTACTGAAATTTGTTTAACTGTATGCGTATACATGGAGAGAAAAGAAAAATTATTTGAGGCTTTTCAAAAACTAGTTGGCAGAAATTAATTCAAATCAACATCTTAAAAAAAATTCCTATTAAACTAATAAAAAAGTTCTCAAACTTTGTAATTCTTGACAAATCAGGGCTACGGATGACAATTATTGGCAATGCACCATCAGAAGCAGTGCAAATTAATTTTCAATTTAAAAGGTAAGAGAAAATTCAAAAAGTTTTCCATAAATACTTTCATTCCCACAAAAGGGAGAACCAGTAAATAAAGTTTTCCATAGAAAATTGTACAAAAATCCCTCAAAACTTCAGCAGCTAAAACTTCAAGATCATGCTACAGTTTAACATACTTCTCTTTCTGGAATTCACAAATATCATTATAACTTTCAAGATACTAGAAGGAAAGGGATGGATAGAATTCTACCTTCTTCAATGAAGACAGACAAGCCAAAATCTGTGGCCTTGAGGAGTGCCTTTTCATCCTTACTAGATAACAAGAAATTCTCAGGCTTCAGATCCCTATGCATCACACCCATGAAATGGCAGATATGAACAACATTAACAATCTGTCTACATATTGAAGCAGCAGCCCTCTCAGTGTAGTGTCCCTTGGCAATGATCCTATCAAAGAGCTCACCACCAGCACAAAGCTCCATAACCACATGAACAGAATGCTTATCCTCATAAGCACCTTTGAACTCAACAATGTTTGGTTGTCCACTCAAATGCTGCATGATTTGGATCTCCCTCTTGATATCCTCCTTATCAGCTCTACTAACAAGCTTCCTCTTTGAAATTGACTTGCAAGCATATTGCAATCCAGTTGAATTCTCAGTGCAAAGATAAGTCACACCAAATTGCCCTCTCCCCAATTCCTTCCCAAGTGTGTACAATTGTCTCACATCCTCAAATGGCTTCCCAAGAATTGTATTATCTGACCTGTGATGATGAACAACAGGTTTTGGACTTGAGGCAGGAACATTGGGCTTCCTTGGTACCTGTGGTGATGCATGTCTCTCAGAAAATTGGTAAGGTTGATGAGAAGGGGCTTTTGATTGGTTCACAAAGGGTTCATGGGACTTGTGATTGTTCACACCAGCAGCACCAACATGTCTGTCACCAATGTGTTCCCTCTGTGATCTTTTTTTACTCAGACAGCCACCCATGATTTATGGCACAAAAAAAGAGAGATTTTTTGATCAGGTACAAGGCCACAGCTTCAAAGTGATTCCAGCCAAGGTGTGAAAAAAGGATTGAAATTGAAACCAACCCAGATCAGAAATCAAGGAGATTATTATGCAGATTGATGGCTATGCTATAATATAAAGCTTTGGATCAGAAATCCTGAAAATGAAATTAAATAAATAAAGAAATAAAAATGAGATCCATATGAAACCAGGGGGAAAGCATGCATAGGGGTGTGAGAGGACGGGGAAAGTGGGGGTGGGGTGAAGAAGCCAAAGTTTGAAACTTGATATAGAAGGGTGTGTGGGGAAACGATCAATCAAAGTAATTGATTTTTTAAAAGATGAAATGAAAGAGTAGAAAAGGTGTGCACACTGAAAACAAAAAGGATGATAAAGGGGATGGAGAACTGAGTCAACTGTGAGATTTGGATTCATGTGCGTATTTTATAAGGTTTGGAGTTATATTTTATTTACGACCAAAACCAAGGTGGAAACGAGTTCATAGAAGAGAATCAAACGTGAAGCTTCCTTCTCAGGTGGACAACCGATTGATTTGTATACCTCGCGTTATTCGTGACACAAAAACAAGCATAGTAATTATACCCCCCCCCCCCCCCCCCCCCCCACAACAAAATGCCTATTATTTATTATAAAATTTATTGAAATTGCTTTTTTAATTCTCGTTTTTCAGTTTACATTTTTTTTTTAATTATAAAAATATCATTCTGTTTTTTATTTTTAAAGATTTGTATAATGAAAGGATGAAAGTAGTTTTTTTCTAAACAAATAAATGACCTGACTATGAGGAGCTCAATATCTCTTAAATAAATATGAATAAAAAAAGCAAAGACACCATTAATAGGCATAGAATAGTTCTATTAACCTATTTAAAAGCATATTATCATAGATAAATTATATGAATAATAAACTACAAACTATGAAAAAAATGACAATTGCCCATTTGCACCTGGCTCGATTTTAATATGTAACATTTAAATTCAAATATTGTTGGTCAAGAAAAAATAATAATGTGATTTGAAAAATAAAAAGTTACTTCTTGAAAAAAGTGTATTTAATAATGTAATTTGAAATTCATTATTTTTTATTTCTTAATTTGTATCCTTAATAGTTAATATTTGTCAATAAAGTTAATTTTCCGCGTGGATTCCAGTTTGTGAGTTTCTTTAGCTTCTTAAACATCTCAACAAGGGATGAATCTGAAACCCCGATGTGCTCGCGACCGAATCAGAGATGCGTCCACCACACTCCATCATTCTTTCTCTTGCTTCATTCATGGCCATTGGGCATGGCATGATGCATGCAAGCTAATTAATGTTGATAATTACAGTCCAGAAATACGTCAAGGGAGGGCCAAAAAATTATTAAGAAAAAAAATTGTTATCAAATTTATAATTTTTTTTATATTGAATAATCTGTATAGAGTTTTTAGATCTAAAATTGAACAAAATGTAAATAAATTTATCATATTTTTACAAAATCTAATACTAATTAAGCTTGTGTATCTAAATATATATCAAGTATAACAATAAACAAATTAATATGACAATAATATTATAGCATGATATAATATGTGTATGTGTTTATAATATAATATTAATGTGTGTATATAAATTAAATATATATAAACCAATGAAGTTGAGAGGAGGGAGGGCCCAAGTAGAGCTGGCAAAATGGGCTTAGTCCACCGGGCCGGCCCGAAAAAATATCGTGCTTGGACACACAATTTTGAGTCCATTTTTAATCCGGGCTTTTTTGGCCCTGCCCGACAAAGACCGAACCCGTAAAAGCCCGAGCCCGAAGCGGGCCGCTCGAAAAACATAGGCTAAAGCCCGAGCCTGAGTTCAAAAAATACAGAACTCGGACGCACAAATTTGAACCCGTTTTCAATCCGAGTTTTTTTGATTCAGCCCGATAAAGCCCAAACCCAATACAGACCAACCCAAGCCCAGCCCAACCCAACCCAAAAGCCGAGTTGCCACCTCTAGGCCCAAGCCCCCCTTGCCCCCCTCTCCCTCCATCCCAATGATAAATACTACTAACAAGTAAAATATCATTTTACTCTCCTTTTTTTTTTAATCTGATGGATAATGTACTATACTTTTGAAGAGAAAAATGATGTGCTTGATCATTGTGATATCATCATCATCATGGAAGAAAAACATGATCTATATCAAACAGTGTGGGACCCATGTGACACGTAAATTAGTCACAAGCGTGGACACGTGGACATAAAAGGACAGTTTAGTAGTAGTTGGGTTGGCGCTGAAACAAGAAAACGTGTACACGATGCCGCTTGTGTGAGTGTGAGTGTGACCATGACAATTAACATTGTAATTGGCTACTGCACACGGTTTAGATTTTTTGACGAATTCTCAAACACCAGCAGATTCTATTCCTCAAATATATGTCCTTTTATGACACTGATTAATTTGCTGAATCGTCATACTTCATTCATTGCTTTTAGGATATCTTCAAATCAACTTGTTTACCGACAAAAAAAAATCAACTTGTGTTTTCAACTTTATAAATTAGATTAAATTGGCCTTTTAAATTTTTCAAGCATTAAATTAAATCATAGTTCTAAATAATGGCTGATTGGAAAGTGTTTAACTCAATGTATATATTCAAATATTTGCCCAATCAAACTCATTCTCTTATAGCAGTGAATGGATTAAAATAACAGCAAAATAGTAATAGTTTAACAATTCCAATGTTTTATGTTATATATATATGTGTGTGTGTGTGTGTAAAAACTATTAGACCAAAGACTATATAAACTTTTTCGGTTATTTTTTTTTTGACAGCAAAAGCAAAGGAATGCATTCAAACCAGATCAACAGAAATACAAGGTGGAATTTTTTCAATCCAAATAAAATCACCTGAAGCTAAAGCAAACCGCAATTTATTAAACTGAACCGCACAGTGAAATCAAACCAAACCGCAATTTAATCGGTTTACACAGTTTCTCTAGAATTTTTAAACCCCCAATTTGACGCATCGACATAATGTTAATCATCAATGGTACTCTCTGGTCAAGATAAGAGAGAAAGTTAGTTGACACGCGCATCATATAAAGCCCTAAAATATTCATAATGTAGTTATTGTTCGAGTTTTGTAAGCTAGTACTAAAGAACATTGCTCAAAAGTCATGTTTAACTTCTTGAGTCCGCTTTGCTTTGCTAGTTGAGTTCCTAAAGCAACCTTTAATTATTTTTGTCCACATGTATTATATCATTTTTGTTTTGTTCTGTTTTGGATTTGGTTGGATGTACTTGAAATTGTGAATTAACAAAAGGGTATTTCCGTTATTTACACAATAGGTAAGGGCGAGAGGAGCATCGCTAGCCTAGGCTACAATGCCTTTTGTAGAGTTTCATTTTTTGTGTATAATTTAATGGCAATGAGATTAAAATCTATAATTTCATGCAAATTATCCAAAATTCTCACCATAGATTTGGTGTAATTATAGCCTTGTCATGGTTCAATGTTGGATGTTTATATGTATTTAGAAAGTTTTCAAAGAGAACAAGTTTAACCTACTAAGAGAAGAGTTTTGTTCTATACTATGTTGGAACATTTTTAAGAAGTCTTGTAAGTCATGGGAGATTTTTGCATTACTACATTCACTTTTACCACGAAACAAACAAACCACTAACATCGTGATGATAATAATTATGCCCCCATCAAAGAACAGAAAAACAATTAATTAATTAATTCCTAAAAAAAACAGGAACCACAAAACAAATCAGCCATGTTCTTCGTTAGCTGCCTAAAACACTTCTCCTAACTACTTATCCTATTCTATTTTGAAAACTTTAGGAAGTTCTCATCATGTTTATTATTATCAACATATAGATAAACAAACATTACTAACAAATCTACATAGGTGCATGTAATAAAAAGGCTGGTATGCAGGGTATCTTATAAAATTAGCAAAACACATTACTCCAAATGGAAATCGAGGGGATCATAGTTTTTCAACTTATCCTACAACTCACCTACCATATGATATGGTGCACTTCTGTTACTATATTAATTATCTCCCCAGTGAGTGCTCTGGTTAGGTTCTTAAAATAACAACAAAGAATGATCAAAGCTCAGCAGGGCTCATCCAAAATATTATTGTGCCCCCACCAAAAGCAATTATTAATTTTATTTGAGGAACAGTCAAAAGTAGCCAAATCATAATCAACCATGTTAAACACACTTTTTTAGTTTTTTTTTTCGGCTTCCTATCTTTCACTTCGATCCACAGTCTATTTCAGCTGAAGTGCTAAGCTAATATATGTGAAAACATGTAACACATCTACCAAAAAAAAGGCATGTGACACAAGGACCTAATCTTGGGCATAGAAGGACCACTTATTAAAGATGTCCATCTGGCTGCCTGTGATGCTCTGATGTAGTAAAAGGGTTATAACTTTTGATTTTTGGATAAAACATTCATACTAGTTAAGGAGATCCACAATTAATTGAAAGGCCAATCAAATATTATCAATTTATCATTGGGCTAGCTAAAGTAGCATAGTGAGATTCATAAAAAAAAAAAGTAGCATAGTGAGATTTTTTTTTGAACGTATTGAGATTCATTTAAGAAATTGACATCTCCTAACAGATATTCTATCATATACACGGCTAGTGATCGAATCCCAAACATTGTGTTTAAAATATCAAGATATCTACCACCTATGTCACATTATATTGGTTAGCATAGTGAAATTTAGATGAAATTAAAAATAACGAAACTGTTTCTAGTTTTTTTTGGTCAAAAAACTGTTTCTACTTAACATGGCTTTTTTTTTGGGCCAACAGAACTTAAATTTCAATTGCGAATTGGTAAATACACCTCCAAATTTTTTGACATACACCCCACATTAATGTGGAAATTTTAAAAATATCCTGTAATTTTGCGTTATTTCTGGAAACTGGAGTTTCCGGAATACAAATTGTATGGAGATTAGAGTTTTCGAAATACAAAAAAGAGTTTTTTTTGGAATTTCAGTATTAATGTGGGGTGTATAGCCAAAACTGAAGGTGTATTTACCGATTCCCATTTCAATTGTGCATTCTCTCTCTCTTTAATTGAAACAGCCGAAAGGCCCAAAAACCATCTTTTATGCAACCCATCATACGGTAGTAGTTCGCCTAAATGGCATTCAACTATATCAAGTTACAAACTTCTGGAACTAGGATTAACTTTTCTAATAATTCTTTTTAAGTGGATCTCCACCCTTAAAATAAATTTATAATTCTTCATTTACAAAAAAAATTGTATAAGCTTACAGGTGTTTGTGAAGAAATTAAACAAGACTTATGAGAAAAATGGAAAGAATTCATTGTCAGAAGAGGGAAAGATAGTTTAATTTCATAGAAAATGATGTGAAAAAAGAGAGAGAATCAGATCCAATGCAGCCTATGCATTAAATATTAGTATAAAGTATTGACATAGAACTAGTTAATTTCAGTAGTAAGCATAAGTAACATGATTTCAATAGCTTTAGCATGCAAATTCAGTTTACAAAACATAAGAATCTTAGTGAGACCAGAATTCAGGCAGTGAGAAGAAACCTTGTGATTCATATTTAATGGTGGCAGAGATCTGATTTCTGTAGAGGAAAAAAAGAAAGAATCACTCTATAGACTACTTTTCAGTACCGTAATTTTGAGGCTTCTGTTCTTCATGAACAATATCAATGGTGTGGAAGGTTAAGTCTTCAATGATAAGGTGCCTTGGAGAGTTGATGATTTAGGATAATTTAATCATCAAATCGACTAGAACTTTTGTTCCTAGCTAGATTGTACACTACATTGAGATTCTATAATTCTTTAGATTACTTTATCATGGTCTCAAAATGATAATTCGTACTACATCAATAAATTAAGAAACAATGACAGAAATATTAATGCATTCAACTAGTACACAATTTCACTATCATTTTAACTCGTTTTAATTAATCAAACTTACACCCCACAACCACACAATATGTGTGTGTGTGTGTCAGGGACTCATGTGCTTTTACTAAGCAAAGGGACCACCATTCAGTGGAAACACCTTATTACTGCTGCAACTTGCTAGCTCTGCAAATTGACACTGTGCACACTTCAGCGACAGCACTCACTCCAGCCTTGAAAGAAATTGTTGATAGATAGGCTTGTGGCTCTGTCATATCATATAGTGACACCTTGTTAAACAGAATTGCATAAACTAATATAGGTATAACAAACTCCTCCAGCTCTAGAGCTAATAGAAGCAAGGTTTTTAAATTGCGGTCATAATCGCGGTTGTAGTTACATTGTGAATTTTGAAATTGTGAAAAATTGTGGACATGATGAAGTCACAAAAACTCCCAAAACTATGACATTGCAACTGCAATTTAAAACATTGAATGGAACTACAGAAGGAACTGTGTACATGTGAGATTTGAGATACTATGTGAAGGATCAAAACATCTGTGTACTAGATGCAGACAAATTTCAACCCCAAGTCTTGCAATGTTTAAGTGACCGATATTTTCGTTGTCAAAAAAAAAAAGTGACCAATATTTTGAGTCACATGAAACATACTCCTTAAAGACTTTCACATATACTCTCAAGATTTTAGAGTTGTTAGGTACACCCGATTTCAGCTTGACAATTACTTTCTAGTCAAAGATTTCTTTCAGCAGGTTATATTGGTATGTGATGTTTGTTTCATAAATACGTAAATATATATCTAGTTCATATAATATATTGTGCTTTAAGTTTTCTGAAATGGTGGATTTTACAATGCACAAACAGTTAGTTTTGTGTATGTGTATAAATGGACTCCTAAATCGTTGATTATTGTACTTTTAAATTCAAAGGCCAAGATTTAAGAAGGGCTACCTGTTAAGAAAGTAATGTAGGATTTGTTTAAAATTTTGCTGATTGGTTCCTGCAGTTCCATGTAATCATCATAAAACCCAATATTTTTGTGAAATTACATTTTTTGCCTAGAAGTTTCCATTTTTTAAATTGACCATTAAATTGTTGAAATCCTGGAAATAGTCCCGAAAACTTAAGTAAGAAGATATATAACTAGAGTAAACAATCACTTTGATCCCTGAAAAGTGTCTAACGGTTGATAGTTGATGATCTATTTTTAATTTCGTATCTGTTAGGGACCAAAGTGACACCATCTAACACTCTCAGGGACCAAAGTGACTGTTTACTCATATATTAATGATAAATTTAAAAAGTAATAAATTATTTAACTAATAAAACATTGTGATTAAAATTGTTTTAATCGCATAAGTGAGAACTCTGAACATATTAACTTAAGTAAGATGGATACAAATTATTAACACAAGTATATATATTTTTTGATAAACTTAACACAAGTATATTTCTGTTGGCTTAAATATAACATCCATCCCTCCAAATATGACATTTTTTATTTTCGTTTCTGTAAAAAAAAAATATTTTTCATCCCTGTAATATTCAGACTGTTCGTTTTTAGTCTTCACTGTCAGTCTCCGTTAAAAAATCAATGACGTGGCAGACAATGCTCCATCGGGCTATGCCAAGTTGGCTTAGTGAGTACACGTGTCATGTGAGGTGGAGGATGACGTGGCTAACACCAGATCATCTCCTTCTTCCTCCTTTCCCCCCTCCCAGCCACCACCCCCAAATTGACCCCACCATTAACAATCACCAATCGTATTTCTGAAAAACATTCCCTAAGCTTAGTGGGGGTTAACAATTGGGTCCTGGACAAAAACAAAGGCAGAAAAACAAATATTCAAATACAAAACAAAAAAAAATGGTTGTCTCAAATGGGAGTAAGCTTTGGTTCCAGGTTCCTTTCCTTGGACGTCGAAACGGTGGTTCCCAAATTGGAACTCTCAATTAAAAAATGATAGCCTAGTTCAACACAATCGCAGCCTCTCGTCTCTCCGTACCCCATCTTCTTTCTTTCCCCCCTTCTTTCCTTTATCGTCTCTCCCTCCACTAGCCACCACCCCACCCAATTTTTTTTTTTTAAAATGATAGCTTCCAAAATGGTGATGCGTGCAAGATCAACATGAGAGATAAACAGAGATATCAGAGATGAAGGGTGATTCTCCTGCGGATGGCTTTCCCCTGTGCCTCTTGTACATCTTTGCGACACCCATTTCAAGTCAACACCCCTCTTCTCTTGTTCGAGCTTTTTACTGATTCGGAGAGGATGGGGTTTGGGATCTGGAATTTGTTCGATTGGAGTTCACTTTCCATTTGTTTTAGGGATCTGGCGTTGGCTGGGTTTTGGGGTTTGTTGGATTTGGATGGGTTCACCAAACCAGGGTCCAGGCACTCACAGTGGGGAGGGGACGAGAGTGGTGGCACAGTAATGGAAAAGGTGAGATGGAGGTTTGGTGATCAGGCAGAGAGGATGACGGTGGATGCAATTTAATTTGTACTTGGGTCAAAACTGAAATAATGAAACAATTGGGGCATACAATGACATTAAGGGTAGCGGGTATGGGGGAATATCAAAATTATGGAAAAACAGTTAAAACTGTCTACTGCCAGTTTGGGATCTATTTGTGCACATGCACAAAACTAGTTGCTTGTGCATTGTAAAATCCACCTTCTGAAATTACATGAGTGCTGATTTGTTTTGGATTCATGTTGCTGTAATTTCGTGTTCCAAGACAATTTTAAACAAAGGATCATTTTTATCATTCTTGCAAAAAGAACAGATTGGAGGGCATCCACCGCTAAAACAAAACAAACTATAACAATTAATGAATTACTAGTAATAATTTAGGGCTGAATTTTTGTACTTCAACAAAGTTTATTAAAAGAAGTATAAACTGTTTTCAAAACTCCACCAAAAAAAAACTGTTTTCAAAACACGTTACCATATATCTATTTTGTGATTTTGTCATATCGGCAATTTTTTTGCAGTCCATTACTGATTGCAATTCGCATATTAACTGACAAAATCTACCCCATTAAAAATCAGATAAACCAAGAGCCATTTATGGCTTAACTTGTGGGATACAAATGTTTTAAGTCAAAAAAAAAATTTCCTTTTTCCCAAATTCTTTCCTTATAAATAATCTTGTTTCGTCCGTTCATATTGTTAGAACTTAACTCATTCCTACAAAATCGATTTATAAGGTGAGGATTATCTATACTATATAAATACTACATTAGTCATATCACTGGTTAATGTGAGACTTGTCAACACATATCTCACCAAATTTTTGTCTTGGCTTGATGATTTGCAAATCAAATAACATTAATTTTGGGCCATTTCGAGTATATTTATTTATTTTACTACACCATCCACTGGTGAAGGTGACGTCGTGCTATAGTAGGCGGAGAGCTAAATATATACAAATATCAAAGCCATATCTACCCATCAGTGAGTTAATGCAATTAAGTCACACGTTATTTATGAACTACTAACTCTTATGTATGTATCTCACTCAGCCCACAGAAGCAATATAACCAGGAACCCACCTTTCCCAGCACCTTGTTTTAGTTAGGTTCCTGTTTTCCTCTCCTCTTAGCTAGCTGTTGAAACTGCCTAATGTCTATCAAGGAGTTAAGATCTTTTTTATTTGTTTTTTTTCTATTTTTTTTATTATTATATTTTTGGGGAAATAAATGTAATAAATGACACTTTTTACTATTTATGTATCATATTTATATCATTTATTTCCCCCAAAAGCATAGTAATAGAAAAAATAGAGAGAAAAATAAATGGAAAGGATCTCAACTCCCTATCAAGACCCTCAATATCTACCTTTATTGTAAGGAATAGTATATCAGTGCTAACAATACAATCTCTGACACATTTTTTTATAATATATTTTTTTATGATTAGATAAAATTTATGTAAATTTCATTAAATTATGTGTCTCATATCTTATTTAGTAAGACTTATTCTCAAAATAACGAGACTCAAATTTCAATTAATTATTATTGGAAAGAGTGTGTCGTTATTATTTCTCCTGTCAACACCCTCGGTTGAACTTTTTTTTCTGTTGATAATGGAACTAGTATAGGTTTAATGACAGCAACAGAGAAGAATACCGAAATCCAATCCAGCCAGTGGTTTGAGGACCCTTTTGACCAATGAGAACTAGGTGATTGTGACTAGGGGTGTTCGCGGCTCAATTTGGTTTGGTTTTGAGGTAAAAAGTTATCTAATCTAAAGTTTAAAATAACATACGATTTGGCTCGATTCGGTTTGCTTTAAAAAAAACCCGATTCGATCTGAAACAATGCGTTATAGATTGGATCGGCTTTCATTTTTTGCGGTTATATTTTTTTTTTTTGAAAATAAATATTAATCAAAGTGATTCCGCTTCCATTTGACTTCTAATATATTTTTGAGTACAATTCTATGACATTTATTTTAACAATTCTCAATGAATTATCAATTATAAAGCTAATTTCTAAACACACATATGTCATTTCTAAAAGAATGTCTTATAGAAAAATAGTATTTGCAAAATCATATTCTAAACAAATGAAATGAAAAATGTGAAATAATATTTAACACACACAAGGTCATTGCGAATTAATATTTAACACAAAGACTACTTACAAAAGCCAATTCTAAAAAAATACACAATGTAACAATTGATCAATAGCCTATATATGCAAGTCTAAAATAAATAATATTATAAATTACAGTTTAATTTTAGTGAAAAAATCTAAAATCTGAACAATTTGGTTTAATCTTCCAAATAGTCATCCAAAATATTCAATTTTTGATCAATTTTTAATTTTTTAAATTAATTTTTAATTATTTTTTTGGATTGATTCGATTTTAAACAATCTGATTGTGATGAACCCGCCTCAGAAGTGAAGCAGCACACACCACTTGGTTTACCTGACGGATTTCATTCTGATATCACTTATTCCATCATGATTTTTAATCTACCACGAGTACTACACTTGGTGACAACAGTGAAAAGTAATAATTATTGGTGGTCAATTGCTCATAATAATTAATGTTATAGTTCGTTTTAGGTAACCAACAAAGTGACCCCCGCAGACAAATTGAGAAAAACAAAAACAAGAATTAATATTCAGTAGTACTGCTCTGAACTCATATATAAATAAAAAATAATTAATTTATGTAAATTAAGAAAGTTAGTTAATTGTATTTAATTTTTTTAATTTCATCAAAAATTAAACTTTATTCCCTATAATGTTTTTAATAAAATAGGTCATTGAAATTAAAACTTACATTAAATGAATAGTATTTTATGGATGAAATCATTAAATGATGTAAAAATAGTTAAAATTTGCTTATATTTTAGACCACCACACTCAAATTTTTTTTTGCTTATAATTTAGTCCAAAGGGTGTATGTGCTTTTTTTTTTCTAACAAATCCCTATAAGCCTAAGTAAGACTATTCAGAGTTTTATTATCAACAAAAAAAAAAAGACTATTCAGAGTTTTTATTTTTGATGTCAATATAGTACAGAGCGGTTCCCTATTCTATATAACTACTATATGCAAACCACTAAGCTACACACACTACTTGAAAAAATTAAATTATCTACAAAAATTAGAAACAGATAAAATAAAATTGATCTCAAATTTGGACCTTTTTAACACTTAAGAGATAAATTTCTTTTTTTTTTTCTGTTCTATCGCTAATTTAACTTTTTCCGAAATTTTGTAACTAGAGGAATAGTTTATCTTTCAAATTTTTCAGCAGCAACATCCATTTATTAAACATGAGAGGTTTCTATCTTGTGACAAGGAGGATACATACACGTATTCAAATCATTCATGATACGTTGTTAGTTTAAATTCTCAAAAATATCTTTACTACATATGAAAATCCTGATGTGACATCATTTTTACACTATTTATTTATTGAGATAAAGAAATAGGGTGGCGATTTTTTTTTATGTGCAAAAATAATTACTCAAATACTATGTATGGCTCTTAGATTCCACGGAGTACAGATATGCTTACAGAAACTCATTAGCGTGGCTTCCCTCAGCCTATAAATGCTTGTGTCTAACTGCACCACTTACAAGCAACACATTTAGATCCTTCTTATCCTCTCTCAATTTGAAAAATGCCTATCACCATCACTTCTCCTAAGTGGTTTTCTGGAATGGTGGAAGCAGGAACAAGGTCTAAGGAAGCTTTTTCTTTGTGGGTTTTGGCTGTCACTGGAGGTTCTGCATTTGGGCAATTCATGAAAGCTATAGAGGGAGTTCTTTTTGCTGCACTCACTTGCATTGTAGCAATAGGTATGATATATATGATGCATTTCCTCCTCTGATCTCTATGGCTTTTGAAAACATTGCTACGTAATATTATACATATCTCATACAAAGTAAGTTAAGGTCTGTCAAATTAACATTTGGCTTTATATATCTCTCAAAGTTTTGTTTGTGACTCATTCAAGTCAGATTAAGCTCTATATAGTAGTTGACTTAGGTAAACACTGAGAGGAACAGAAAGAAGGAACAAGATAAAATAGTGCTTGACATTAACCCTTTACATTGTAATAAAGTCACTAAAAATAATGTGTTATGGAGACCTTATGGTGTGATGACTCAGGAGCATTGTTTGATATTCTTGGCACAGGAGGGTCAATAATAGGAACAATTGCAGGAGCCATCAAGGGGCAGACCACAGAAGCTGGTTTTCTTGATGGGGCTGGCAAAGGAGCAATCACAGGAGCCATTGCGGCCATAGAATTGGTAACACTAAATTTTGCTGCTGTTGGTCAGCCATTGTCCAAGGTAATAATTATAGAATGTTTCGTCCCTTTTCCAATGCCTAAATAATATTATATATCTCACACACAAGTAGTAATAACTAGTGTGGTTAGTAGCTATGAATCAATGATTGTGCACTTTTACCACTGTGCCCCTATCTTAATCCAAGAGAGATGGTGTGTTCTTCTTATTACAGGTTGCTCTGTTGAGAAGTTTATTAAATGGGAAAGTCTTTGTAGAATGGATATGTCCTGCTGTTGCAGAAGCCTATCAGTTGCATGTAAGTGTTAATAAATAAAAGAAAACACTAAATGTGAAATTACTGGTCTCTCAACTTGACTATATAATGTATATAATTCTTGGAATTAATCAAAAGTTTAGTCACATTAATTTGGTGAAACTCATTTTGTTTAATTCAGATCAACACACCAGAGACAGCTTACAGAGGAGTATCAGATATTTATGATATCAGGGGAGTTAAAGGGGTGCCCCAAAATTTTATTTTGAAGCTTCCTTTTCACCAATTCAACTCCAAAACAATGATGAAGTTGTACAACAAGTCATGTTGCTCAATTTGCTTCCAGGTGAGAAACAAACAAACATCTCAGGACTCAGAGCCATGTGAAAAATACTTTTGGTTCAAGAAAGCAAACAACAGAAGTTGGTATACCTACGTGAATTATAGAATTGGAGTTAATTAATGTAGAATTAATGATGTGACTACGACCTATACTTTTTTTGGTTGCAAGAGTTTTTCACCATAATAAATTATATTTGACTATTTTAGTAAAACACTTATTTGCTTGAAAGAAATTCGCCTATTTCATATAAGTCATCGAAATATTACTTTTAGGCTTTTCTTTCCAACATTATTAGCCTCTGAATTGTTAAAACCCAATACAAAGTCCTCATGAGGTACATTAGGTCCTCACAATATTAATTTGTGGCACGTTGGTTGATGTGATCATAAGGTATAATTATAGCAGAGGATGTCAGCTAGCTTGAAAAACTAAAAATAAATTTTCACCAAGTTGGAAAATGTTCTCTATCTAATTAATTGGAAAGTGTTATCTAATTTTACCTACCACGTAGATTGTTTCGATGAGTGGAGGATTAAGAATCTGCATACATCATTTTTCATTTTGACTTGACCGGCTAATTATGTTAACTCACATGTGATAGTATAGATATAGATTAGGTGGAACCTTGAGTTATTTAGGCATTTTAAACAAATTTATTTTCATGAAAATGACATCGTTTTAACTATATGCCACGAGTGACCATCTTAAGTCTAGTTGGCACTTGGCACCAATATTGTTAAGGGAGCTAAAAATATACTACATATTTTTTTTGGGTACAATTAATATCAATACAGTAACAATATAATCGTATTGCATAAATCATTTCTTTTACTAGACTAAACACCACATATCAATAAATTTATCGTATACAACTAAACTAGTAAGTTAACTCCATCATCTTTGCAATTTGATTTGCAGGATTTTGAGGATGGAGAGTTGGTCAGAGTACTTCCAAAATGTTGCCACTTTTTTCATTTAGAATGCATAGACAAGTGGCTAGTCCAACAAGGATCATGCCCCATGTGTAGAACTTACGTTCCCGACCACATTCATGAATAGTTGCGTTTTTGCTGTTGTAAAATAAATAGGTTAAGCTATTGTCATGCATTAACTTCGTATATAAATTAATGTTATTGACAAGTCAGTACATATTAATTGCGATTTTTCTTCTTATAAAAGAATTAATCACAAGATCAACCTATCATTTTAACTTGTCTATAATAAAATATACCGGACCTAAGATAAAAGATACGGGATATCCAAAACTCAGTTTAAACGGAGATAATTGAAAATATAAGTATTATTTTGGCCTAATTTATATCTACACGAATAATAAAATTGATTAAGTGACATTCTTAATTAATAGGCTTGTTATAGTCTAATCATATTTTATTATCTTGTTATAAAGTATAAATAGATTCTAAGAAGAAGGGTGCCAACTAAATCTCTTACTAGTGAAAGAGAGTGTTTTGGACGGTTGAAATTTTAAGTAAAAATAATCAATCTCAACTATTTAAGTTATATAATAATAATAATAATATAGCATATGGTTAAAAATTTTCCTTTGCCAATAAGGGATTAAGCCGCTCTCACCTAAAATTCACATTCATAATATTTGTAAATCCTATTTTGACCTTTGGATTCATTTTGAAATTAAAGTAAGTAGAGAGTTGCTTTTGTAAAATGAGTTTGCAAAATAAAATTAATACAAATGCGCAAACTCTAATTCATCGTTAACTAAATAATTGGTTGGCTTAATATATATAAAAATATATAATTGGTTGGCTAACATTTGGAGACTAGCTCAATGGCAGAGTTAGCATTTGTAACCCTCAAACACTCGAGTTCAAATTTTTCTCCCCTATAAAAAAAAAATCAATCCCTAGCCAAAGGAGTGGGTAAATGATAGACATATGTATGTGGGTTGATAGAATTTAATCCGATAGAAGCAAATTTTTTTAGTTTTTGCGTTAAATAAAATTAATTTTGTGTGTGGGGCCCAAAAAATAAAAATAAAAATTATTTATATATCAAAAATGATTCTTTTTTATCATCCAAATGAAATAAGTTCTTCTTAAATTATTTTTAAAATATCATTACCAAATACAACTAAATTCTTTTATAAACTCAATTTTTTAAAATCAATTCTTTTTAACACTATATACTATCAAAATTAATTTTACCAAAATAGTATAAGAGAAATAATATATGTTCCTATAAATCTTCCTACATATCCTCATATTATTTTATAAAATAAAAAAAGTAATACAATTAATATCTTAAAAACATAAAAAATATTTAATACTTCTTTTATTTAATAATTAAAAAAATTTATAAAAATAAAATATATGAAAATTTAGAATTATTCATACTCCAAACCAAAGGGACCAACCGTTGAAGTTAAAATCTCTGAAAGGGGGTAAATTCTCGAAAACTGAAATTTCTATCTCACCGACCAAAAAATTAAAATCTAATCTAATCTAATTAATTACAATTAACAATAATTAAAAATAATTAAGAAAAAAAGGAGCGAGTATATGAGAGTCGAGACTCTCAGTCTCGGAGTCTCAGTGCGAGAGAGAGAGATGGCGTCGCTGTGTGGTGCGACTGCGAGGTGCTTCGAGATTCCGGCGATGGACGGAAACTCAATGCACAACCGGACTTCAATGGGCGTCGGAACAGGGCGCTTGTCGGTGGCCGGCAGTGGCACCTCCTTCTTCCGCCGTTCTCCTTCGTCATCGAAACGCCCTTTCCCATTCACATGCTTGAGCATTTCTTCTGATGCCAGTAAGTGCTCCATCATTTTCCCAACAATCTCAAAACTCTTAAATATTTTTGTTTTTACCTATATTTTTATTTTTCACAACAGTGACCGTTATTGTTAATTTTTGTTTTCTAGTAACAAAAATTAAATAAATTTCAAAGCATGAAGCTGTCAATGATTTTGTGTTGCGGTTGATTATTATAGGTATTAAGGAAGCTGTTCAAACTGAAAAGGCCCCTGCGGCTTTGGGGCCATATTCTCAAGCAAACAAAGTCAACAACCTTCTCTTTGTCTCAGGTGTTCTTGGCCTTGTTCCCGAGGTTAGTTTGCCATCAAATCAAACTACATTTACAATCTATAATACATATACATTTTTACATATATGTATGCGTGAATGTATATTTATATGTACATACATAATGAATGTATGTGTGTGTGTGTGTGGTGTGTGTGTGTGTGTGTGTGTGATTGGTGCTTGTTTCTTCAGGTTGTGTCCTGATAATGTTAGTGAGTTTTTGCTTTCTAATGCAGACGGGGAAGTTCATCTCTGATAATGTTGAAGATCAAACAGAACAGGTGTAAAATGAGATCCTTGCACTTGCAACATTTCATTTCATGACATAGGCGGTTGATTTTTTACTTAATTCATTTGTATTTGTACTCTGTCACCTTTCTCATGGCTTGGGGCATTTTTTTAGCTTTGATTGCTCATTTTTGGGTTGATTTTTCTCTCATCGTGAACGATGCTAATTTTGTCTCGGTGTCAACAAATAGGTCTCGATATTGCTTAGTTCTATGACTTGGTTTTCAGTTATGGTTTACTTGGACTTGCTTATGCTTTCTAGGAAGGATGAGTACTCTTAATGTTCTGTAGTTTTTTGTGAAATTTAGGTCTTGACTATCTTGTGTGAAGTGGGGAATTTGCCGTCTTCCCTTATGTGAAGGTTCTTAATTGTTCAGAATAATTGCTATGAATGAGAAAGCTCATGACCAACTGAACATTTGTGCAACTGGGCTAGGAGTTACATATAGTTTCTAGAAAAATAATTAAACTTTCAAGGAAAAATAAAATAAACTTTTCAAATGGTCAGGAGATGCGGGTGGACCTAACTGACTTGAGTCCATGATCCTTCGAAAACAGGTTAGCTGTAATAGGAGTTAGCTTTGTCGATTTCCAATAAAATGATGGTGCCCAGTGCAAAAAAAATTTATGCATGTCTTTTTTTATTTATTAATTGGTGTTACTCTGCACTTATGGAGCTAGCTTCTCATGTTGTAGCTTCTCAAAAACATGGGAGAAATCCTTAAAGCTGGTGGTGCCAGCTACTCATCGGTTGTTAAGACAACAATTTTGTATGGACTCCTTTCTCTTCCCTAGTTTGGTTTTGTTGTGTCCCAGCAAGAATGCAAGATAACTAGTTTTTGAACTTTTATTTCCTGCAGGTTGGCTGACTTGAAGGACTTTAAGAAAGTCAATGAGATTTATGCTAAATGTAAGTTCTGTAGTAGTGATTTTAATGTTTTCTTGACACAGTTCACATTCTTGCAGAAGGTGAAGCTGACAAGATTAATTTAATGAAAATAAAATTAGCCATCCATTTCATATTGCAGATTATGAAAGCTTCCTATTGACTAACTGCTAAATTTAGTTATCAATGACTTTCAAATTCTGATGATAATTTATACAGTGTGCTTTAAAAATTGATTATGCTCCATTTATGGATTGAGAATGTATTAATCCGCTAGAGAATATGCATACACAATGGCTGACCACTGACTGGCTTTTAGATGTAAAAAAAAAAAATCTTTATGCCTTTTTTGTGGTTTAAGCTTTGAAGATTCATCTATTAGCTTGTCATCGGTAATAGGTTTGTTGTTATATTTAATATATGCAAAGGGTGAATACTAGATTGATGCAAGAGATTCCATTAGTACTATACTGAAATGATAATGTTTTCCACTTGAGTTGGTATTGTTTTTTCACTAATGCTTTTAGTAATTCCAATACTCTTCATTTACCTGCGATTCCAATGGTTTCAGATTTCCCTTCACCCTTCCCAGCGCGTTCAACATATCAAGTAGCTGCCTTGCCATTGGATGCCAAGATTGAAATCGAGTGCATTGCAACACTATGTCTATGAGCACCAATCTCATCTCAGTAGTAATGATTGAAATCGAGTGCAGTGCTGTTATATTACTTATTATCACTCTACTTAATTGAAACAACTTTAGAGACTAAAGTAATGATTCATTGAAGAATATAATCTTCTGATACCATTAAAGAATTAAATATAGTAAGTTAAATAACTATAGTTAAATATTTAAATATAGTGCCTAAGTAATTTTCTTATTATTTAAAAGTAAGTTAAATATAGATTTTATGAAGGAATTTAGTAAGGTGTCACATTTAAATTTTTCTGTTTTATTTAAAATGATAATTTAAAATACTTTTTAAAAGCAAAATAGGATTAATGTCATGTTGTTTAGATATTTCAAATAGGGAATGAACAAGAACAAGACATCACACCTAAAACATTCCTTCTTATTACAAAAGAAGAATCAATTTTGAAAACAAATTAACAAGATATCACAATTAACAAGATATCACATCTAAACAAGTTCTCATTATTTAACAGCAAAATAAAAATAATATTTTAATATTTTAATTTAAATCAAATTATGAGAAAATCAACGAACTGCCACACTTCAAAAAATGTCTCTTTTTTAAAAAAATCAAGTATACTTTTTAATTATGAGGGGATAAAGAATGGTTCACTAAAAAAACGAGATTAAGAATATATCACAGCTTGCTTCAAAAAAAAAAAGAATTAATCACAACTAAAAAATCTCCTCTTATTAAAAAAATATTTTTTTTTATGATTAACAGGTCACACCCGAATTAATCATTTTATCTGTTGTTATTTTTAATCAAAATGCTGTAGGCACGTCCTTTAGCAGAATGTAGTTTGTTTATTTTAACTTTTCTTTTTCCTTTTCTCACTTTTCCTTTGTAACAAAAAAAAAATAATTTCCCACCCTTAAGAACCTTTTATTTACCTCACTGAATCCCAGGATAAAATATAAACATGTTATTTATCCAAAAAAAATAAAAACATGTTAATTGAAATCAAGAGTCCTGTCGCCAAGCACGTTAATTAGTTTTGGGTTTTTTTTATTTTATTGATGGCATTCATTTTTCCTATTTATTTTTAATTCCAACAAATTTATATCCCCCCAAATCACAGGCTACACACACTACATAGTACATACAAACAGTTTTTCAACAAAATTTTAAAACAAAACCAAATGTCATACCATATGTATCAGTGCGCTGCTTTTTGAAAGAATTGCCAATGCCACCATGAAGTACATGAATTCAAATATCAGATAAAGTATTAGGCTAATTCATTATTAGCGACTAAGGGTGTGTTTGGGAGTTTGGAGAGGAGGGGAGAGAAGGGTTTGTGATCAATATCTTGCATATTTGAGTGTTTAAAACGTATGTGATAGCCCTCAAAAACTCTCCAAAGTCACATCTCTAATACATTTTTTTTGAGTTCCCCAAATTGGAGTATTTTTAGAAATGTATTAGAGGGAAGGACTTTGAAGAGTTTTGGAGGGCTTCAAAATATTTTCTCCATACTTCTCCCTTATCTATACAATTAAAACCCTTCTCTCCCCTCTCCTCCAAAAATCTCCTCCCAAACACATGCCCTAAAAGAATGAGGGAAGACAAGAAAAACTCATCTATTACCTTTAACTTTTAAAAAGGGAAGCATGGTGGATTGGGGGTCATCATTTGTTTATTTACAACAAACCTTAAGATTCAAACCAAACAATTTTTTTTCTTAAAACATAACAAAGAGGCGAATCATTATGCAGAAAAGCACAAAAAGGAGATCAAGAAACAGAATGAAAAGGATGAACAAATAATCATCCTCCTTTTTCTAAACCCAGACAAATAAAACATCTTTTGTAGCATACGACGAGATATACATTTTTTCTCTCCAAAATTCACAACTACATAAACCATAACTTGTGATATAGCATATCTTGTTGTATAATAATTACTTCTTAAGAGGTGTACTCTTCGCCATTTTCTTCATCACCAGTCTCGAGCCAAGTAAAAAACTTCACGTTCTTCGGCCAATTTAAATTTTGCACACCTATATAAAATATAAAATAATATCAATATTAGAGAATAGTGCTTAAGTAATGTGGCTAAAACTGCCAAAGAAGATCCAAGAACCGAAAATTAAAGCAAATGTCCATATTCTCTTTCTCCATCAATAAGGAAGCTTATAAAGGAAGTTTATAAGATGTAATTAGCAACAAAAGTTTGTGTACACATGGACTTTTTTTCTTTCAAAAACTACAAGAATCAAGATGTAATCGAATCTAGTGTTGTATATAAGATAATGAAGAAAAACTAAAATCATAACATATATAAACAGTACCACAGAATGTCTAGTTGTATAAGACATTGATCGATGAAGCCAAAAAAGGAGTTAAAACAAAGGCGGCAGTAACATAGGAAACTCACATATGACATGTCCCCTTAAATTTAAGATACTTGAGGAAGCATTAGATCCAATTAGTCATCAGTAAAAATAATATAAAAAGAACCTACTACATCCTTATCGTGAGTGGACATTCAGCACCTCTATATTGTCTCCTTTCACAACATCCTTCAGTGAGATGAGACTTGGAACATGAGGAATTGCTTCAAACAAGATTTCCTTGGTCCCACGAACCTTAAAAAACTTGAATTCATGCTTTTCAGGTTCGTAGTAGAGAAAGCCATTGGAGGAATGTTGTATCACTATGGCAGTGCCCTTCTTAGAGTGTTTTTCTGACCAACATAGACCATAGGGACAAACTATTGGCGTGCAAAAAGTGTCAATGCTGAAAGTGAAAACCTTAGTCCATGATTTTCCAATACCATATTCCTTCATAACCCACATTTCAACAGAACTGGGGAAAGATGCATCACATATGTAAAGAAAACCCCTTGATTCTCCCATGCCGATACACTCTCCATTATCAATTCTGTTGTTTCCTAGTATATGGGGGGAGGAGGGAAGTATTGCAACCTCTCACTTTCAAGGTTGAAACACAATATTGACGGCCTCCTCGAATTATCAAGCCTGATCCAATGAAGTGCCCCGTTCACACAAGTGGGATACTGAAGCCTGAAAATAGAAAACCTAGGATCGGGTACTCTAAATCCAACATTCCTCCATGTTTGTGTTCCCAGTGTGTGTATCTCAACTGCCACACGCTCACAAATCTGCTCCTTGCTCCGTATTATTATCACCTTATATTCATTGGTTTTAGGTTGGAAGCCAAAACCAGCACGTTTTGGTGCAAACCTTTTCTCAAGTATGGGAGTTTGTGGAAGTCTTATGAACTCACCCGTAACTGGGTTGCAGACAACTAAAGGGTCTCCATTCCATCGATCACACAAGCAAAGCAGGAATTCACCAAACCAAATCTATGATTATCATATGCTGGCTTGCAAGCAATAAAAGGATCAGTTTCATCTTTATTCTCCAAAACTAATTCAGCTCCCCGAAGAGGAAGCTTGAATTTGGGCTCAAGCTTCACCTTTTTTTTTCTTTCTTTTTTTTATGAAAAGTGTTGCATTCATCCTCGCAGTCAAGAAAGTGCAGGGTTCTGGACACTAGTCCTGAATATAGAATTGCATTGGTCCGAATGAAGAGACCAACTTGTGCACGCTCAAAATGAAGTTTGGAAAAAAGTGGGTCTGAAATGAGCGCATTCCATGCTTTGCAAACACATCTACAAATAAGAACAGACTTAATGGGGAGTTGAAGCATAATGTTGTTAGTGATGTGACATGGAAGATCAACAATAGTAGTAGTAGTCCCAAGCTGTCGACTTCTTGGCCCATCATCATCTTTCTCTTTTACTCGTTTGCACTGTTGGATAGCCCTAGCAGAGGTCGTTGAGTCATTTTTTCTTTTCATGGTCACGCCACACTTATATGCACAAATAGGGAAAAACAATAATAAACAGAATGAGAAAAATAATGATTCACATTTGATTGAAAGACATCATAAAAGGCGAAAGAGCAAAAGCCAATAAAATGTCATTTTCTTTCAAAATTTTATTTTAATCTTACACTTTAATGGGCCAGTTGTATGTATATATATTATTCAAATTAAATTAAACCCTGAAAATTTGAAGTATGGATTTTGTATGAAAAATTGCCACATTGGTTAAAGAGATGTGAGTGGGGATGGGGAGTGAGATAAGATACCAATTAGCAGACAAACCCACGCAGATAATGAGATTGTTGAGGTTAGGGGGTTGCGCAAAATTAAAAACAATAGAACAACGTTGATGAACAGAACGGTGAAAATACCTCAGAATCAGAATGCTTGTAATTGAGTGGCAAAAGCAGAAAGAGTTTACACAATTTGGTGGTGAATGCAAGCACTTGACAAAACAGGATTCATGATATGCACACAAACACAACATAGGATTATATTTATAGGCATATATGGAGGCACAAAAGCCCGGTCCTTTTTTTTAAAAGGAACTATCTGACTATCCGATTGATTAGATTAGACTAAAGATGTGTGATCTATATCTGATTAGATTAGATTAGATTAGATTAGATATTTTGACTTCAAAAAAATAAAATAAAATAAAAAAACATAAAAAGGAAACTGATTAGTGATTACCCCACCCCGGCGTGCCTTTCGCTTCCCCTTTCCCAGCGCGTGCGTTCAACATATCAAGTAGCTGCCTTGCCATTGGATGCCAAGACTGAAATCGAGTGCATTGCGCAAACACTATAAGCACCAATTTCATTTCAGTAGTATATCCTAATTGGCCCCTTCAGCAAATTTGATCGTATTTTGCTAATTTGTTGTTGCTGCGCGCCGAATGCGCAGCAGGATATGTAGTGATTTTTTAAATTTTAAACATCTCAATAAGATCATATTGTCATTTGTCAGGTTATATTCATTCATTTTGTCAAAAAAAAAAAGGTTATATTCATTCATTGTCTTACAACAACAAACATATTTGATTCCCACATTAAACAAATAAATAAATAAGATAAGTAAATGAGATGTGAGATGTAAGTCCTTACTTAAAAATAAATAAATAATTTAAACAATTTATTTATGTAAAGGAAGCCCAAATTAAAACACCCTGTTAAAATTTTATGCCTAGCATAGCACTTACGTAATTACGTGCATTCTATTAATTATTATCAGTCTTAAAGAGTAGTGACTAGTGATTGCTTGGTTATAATTTTTGTTGAGGAAATAATACTTTTTTTTTTAAAAAAATTCTTAAAACCTATTAGAAAAAGCTATTTTTTTTATCTTAAAATAAATTAATCTTAAAGAATAGTACATCATGAAATTAAAATGGTAAGTTATTTCTATCAATTAACTACTGAAAAATGTATTAAGCAATTTTAGAATTTTAAGATATCAAAATAATTACATTTTATTTAGTATTTTTAAATTGTAATTCATGAACATCAGTTTTTTTTCTTACTTTTGAAAACCTCATTTACCTTTTAACGAATCAAGTAAATTATAAAACTCTTCTAATTTTAGTACTTACTTTTTTCATTTACAACATAGACAGAACTTAAAAATTATAAGAAATTTAAATAATCAAATGAAACCTGCTATTATTTTTTTAAAAAAAGTAAAATGAAAAAATGATGCATTTTCAGTTTCACACCATGGCAAGGCTGTATTGTTGTAACAGAAAACTACTAAACCAGATCCGAAATATTAATCCAGAATTAGTTAAAAATCGAATTCGTGCAAGGAACAAGCAAGCAAAGTGGGGCAGGGGTGATGGGAAAGGAGGAAAAAGACGGTAACGGTGGCATCTCGAAACGGTAACCTTTGAAACTCATTCATTTAATTTAATTAAATTCTGCGACGCATAAAATAACGGGAAAACGAGGAAAACCACTTCCATTTCCATTTCAACTACCAAACTTGAAGATTGTGTTGTATTAGATTCATTGATTCTATTCTTCTATTCCACGCCTACAAAGCTATCTTTTGCTTCCTATTCATTCTTGTTTGTTTTCAACCCAATTCCTCTATTCTACGGATCTGCATATTTTCCATTGTTCGTCTTTCTCTGCTCGATGCAACTGGTTTTTTCATATCTGCATCTGCCTTTGCTTCTTTTTCTTCCTTCTTGAAATTATTGCATATTTTTACTTGTTTGAATTTGCACAAATTGATTCTAGGTTTTATTCTTTCTCTGTTGTTGATTATTATGTGTGCATATAGCAATTAGCAAGTTCTTTTCAAAGGGAAATCATGGGGTTGCTTGCTGCATATCGGATTAAGAATTGAGAAAAACTAGTCATTGGAATTTTTTTTTTAGTAAATTAATAGTTCTTTTGAATTTTGAACCCGGATTGAGGTGGTGAACTGATTGATTTTCAGGTTACTAGTTATCTGCAGTCTACACCATGGAAGGTGTTGTTGTGAGAAGAGTCATTCCTTCGGATAACAGTTGCCTCTTTAATGCAGTTGGGTAAGTAATGGAATACTGCCCCTTTTCTTAATAGCACCAGCCTTTTTGTTGTTGTTGTTGTTGTTGTACAAATGATTCCACTTGTGATGTTATTTCTCCATTTTGTTATGTTTACTCAATTCAGATATGTTATGGATCGTGACCGAAACAAAGCTGCCGAGTTGAGACAGGTAATCTTTTTCTCTTCTCTGTTTTTTTTTTGTATTTTATTTGCTATGAATATGTAAAGTGCATATTATTATCCGATTGCTTCATTTCCATGCATGTTGTGTCAATTTGGTTATTGTGTAGAAAACCAGATGCAAGGTGTTTGACTGTTTGTTGTGTATGTAGCCACTGAACCTTCATTTGTGGCAGTGAAGTTTTGTTTGACTATTTTTAAAATTCTGTGCTATGCAATTTAGGTGTTATATCCAACTTAGTTGGATGTATTTTGGCTTGCATATTACTTTGCTTGTTTCAATTTGAATTAGTTTCTGAAACCAAAAAATCACTACGGAAATCTTGTATTTTTCATTTCTGGGACAATTATTCCTTGTAGGCATTTGATCAAAATTCAGTGAAAAGAAGTTTAGGGAAACTGACAATTGGCTTTTCAATCATTAAAACGGTTACGAGTTACAACAAATGCAAATGATGAGCAAAATACATAGATATGTATGGTTGGCTGGACTCTAAACCATTGACACGTAGTTATCTTTTATTTATGTAGTACATAGAGAATTTTTAGATGCATCTTTAAATAATAAATGCACATTGGATTTGGAAGTATTATATAAGGCTTTGCCTATATTTTTTTTTATCACCTCTGGTTGTTCTTATTTCCTGAGTATTACGTTCTCAGGTTGATCACCGATTAACCATATGTTGTCATCAATCCATCATAAATCCCTATGCTATGGTCCATCAAGCCCCATAGTATTCTATGCAATGCTGTCCGTAAATTTACTTTTTGCAACTTAAATAGTGTCATCTTGAAGTCATTTTTTTCGCATATGAAATTACGTAGTCTATCATTTAAGAATTATCAGTGAAACGGAACTTCTATACCCTTGTATTACCTGATATCTTTGCTCTTTGGGTATGTTATCAGCATATTCACATATTTTGACTTGAGATTTTGTTATATTTGACACGCTAAAGGTTATAGCTGCAACAGTAGCAAGTGATCCTGAGAAATATTCCGAAGCATTTCTTGGGAAGCCAAATGCAGAGTATTGCAACTGGATTCTTGACTCAGAGAAGTGGGGAGGTTAGTTGATCTGTGTCTTCCTGTTCATGTCTGTTTATTTATTAAAATATTTAATGGAATTAGCTATCAATTTTTGCTTTGCAAGTTGGAAGTGGAACTGCAAGTTTCGGCATTCTAGTATGTTCAATGTATGAATATATGACATCAAGTGTCTTGGAATTTGGAATATGGTGAAACTTACTCGAATTTAGGTTGACTTAGAATCTATAATCTATAATTCTAACATCTTGGCTTTTCATAAACTATACCAACATAAATATAATACCAATTATATATGAGTACAATAGATTATTTTCCTGAAACATTAAGAGGTACAAAGATTAAATTAAGAATATTGCATTTGAACATCTGGATACCCAGACAATCTTCTGCAACAACCCGAAGTTCTTTAAACTTGAGTTGTTTTGTTTCTAGCAATAAAGCACTATTAGTTTTGTGTAGGTCCAGATTTTGTGGTTGATGATTTTAAAATGAGTTTCAAAGGGTATTTTAAAATCTCCTGGCAATAAATTTAGCAATAAAGCATTTTTAGTTTTTCATTAGTTTGATGTGCTAATGAAGCTATATTCGTCTGTGAAGGGGCAATCGAACTTTCAATATTAGCAGATTATTATGGACGTGAAATTGCAGCATATGATATCCAGACAACACGATGTGATTTGTATGGTCAGGTTAGCCATTTTGATGCAATTCTGTATGCTCTCAAGTTTTGTCATCCCCATGTAACTGAACTTATCCATCCTCTCTTTGCTGAATGCTTTTGACAGGAAAGTAACTATTCTGAAAGGGTGATGCTGATTTACGATGGTCTCCACTACGATGCATTAGCTGTGTGTAATTTCATATACTAGAAATTACTACTCATCCATTGATTATCTTTCATGCATTTTTATTGTGGCTTGACAAGAGAATTACTAACACGCATGAAACATACAAAATTAAGGTTCATATGCATTTGCCATTTTATGTTGCCTGATGAATATGATTACACCTTGTATGGCTCAGATGTCTCCTGTTGAAGGAGCTCCAGAGGAGTTTGATCAGACCATATTTGCTGTCCAGAAAAACAGAAGCATTGGACCTGTTGAGGGGCTTGCTTTAAACTTTGTTAAAGACCAACAGAGGTAGTCTTCAATCTTCAATTCTTACCCAACCTTTATCTTAAAAGGAAGCTTGAATATTTTGAAAGTGGTGAAGATTTTAGATGACTGAATTGCATAAATCTTCATTTTTAGTTTTTATAGCAGTTTTGTTGTGAATTTCCATATATAAGGTTTCTTTTCTTTTTCGGGCATGCATATTTAAGGTTTCAGATGGCTTATTCAATTTAGAACCAAAATGAAGCAGTGAATGTGGTCCCAAGCAGTTGAACTTTATATTGACCGTGTCTGTGATAAGCTGAAGAAGGCTTAAAATCTGCGCATGTGGTTTGGTAGTTTGGGGGAGGGATATAGTTTCAAATCCCCCACTAACATAACACACTAATTACTAACATTTGTTTGTCCAAGTATCCTTCCAATTTATCTTATGCCCATGCCAATATCATGGGTGCACTTTCTCAGGAAACGGAGCTACACCGACACTGCCAGCTTCACTCTGCGCTGTGGGGTATGCCAGATTGGAGTTATTGGTCAGAAGGTCATTCCTCAGTACCTGATGCTTCTTCTTTGCTTTATGTTATATGTGCTACCTACCCACCTTAGTTCTTATGATTCTTACATCTGATTACTGGTTTTTTTGTGAATATATTCAGGAGGCAGTAGAGCACGCACAAGCAACTGGTCATGTTAACTTCCAGGAATATAGATGATGCACACTGAGAGACACAAACTTGTATGTGTAGTCTCAGTTGTGACTTGAATGAGCATCATTGGTGAAAGATAGTTGCTTCATTGCAGACTGTCAACTTCTTTTCTGTTTTACTCAAAAGTGATTAAACTGAATAATTTCTGCCTGGGAATTGTTGTAACAATGTGTTGTAATAGTCGTAGTTCCTTGGTCTCTATCCACAGTGATTCTAATTCAAAGAAACCCACGTCCAGGCTCCAGCAGCGGACCAGATGAAAAACCTATTCGATGATCTTCTATTTTTTATTATTTTTCCCCCATAAAGATTTGTTGTCAACTATATTTTATGTATTTTGCTTGTTTAGTTTTCAGGGTATATTTGGATAAACAAATCTAAGAATCCAAAGTGCAAGTTACCAAATAATCAAATTTAGATCCCTATGTTATAATTAACGATTACTACAAATATATCTGTTTA
Source organism: Glycyrrhiza uralensis (assembly GCA_030159175.1). Taxonomy (NCBI): domain Eukaryota; kingdom Viridiplantae; phylum Streptophyta; class Magnoliopsida; order Fabales; family Fabaceae; genus Glycyrrhiza; species Glycyrrhiza uralensis. The sequence continues at coordinate 1,755,608 of BRZY01000006.1, forward strand.
CGCTCACACACATGCTTTGTAGATACATATATTTTCATTAATTTATTTCCAATTTAATCAGTTTAACTTGTAATAATTTAGTAACTTAGTGATTCAGTATCTAGTTGAGTCATTAACAAGATCATAATTTTATAATGCTAGTTACAAGAAGACAAACCACTAACATATATTTTAATATCGTGGGTGAAGATGACGATGATAGATGAGTCATCTTAATTTTAATAAGCAATTGCAAAGATGGTGATATATCATGTTCAACTGAACACTAGTCATTGACTACCGTAATTGCAGTAGTTGCTACCAATAGGAAGATTGACATCATATATGAGATCCAGAGTGTGACGTTATCGTGTGCCTCCGTTATTTTTAAGCCGAGGAGACAATACAGAACATGAAATCATGAATATATACTCAGCAGCATATTCTATACTGTAAAAATATTATGAAAAATTGTAGAGATTTTACTCGCTTAGTCGCTTTTCGTTTAAGCATATGCATATTATTTTTTTTTATAATTAAGAGAGGGGGGGAAAATTTGAACTCTAGTGTTTGGGATTACAAAGACTAAACTCTGCCAATTGAGCTAACACCATTGACAATCATATGCATATTATTTGGGTTTAACTTTAGGAGTCCCGTATTAGTGAATTATTTCAAAGTTTTCTAGAGCTTGAAGACCTGCCTTAACTTGGCTAGATTGACACAATCATCTTCTCCTACCCCTAAAGTTCTTAGTAATAAAATAAATACTTTAGAACTTTTTTTATTTTTATTTTCTAATAGCAAGATTTTTAAGTATGGCCGGCAGATTATAAGACATGTACATTTGTGGTTGGATAAGAATGCTGTGTTGTTGACAAAAAAAAAATGAATGCTGTGTTGTGAAGTCATTGAATTAAATAAATTGAAGATGTTAAGCCCGTACGTCCACAAAGCTCAGTTAATTCAGGATTTATCAACCACCAAATTTAGATAGTGACGATTAAGTGACTTAGTTGCCAGGTAAATTTTTGAATGATTTACATTATTTCCTTTTATTCTAAAAAAAGAAATTATGTAATGCCGAATAGGTATAAGGTATCCTTTACCTACTCCAGGCTTTGTATGGAGTTAAGGACACCAAAACAAATCTTAGGTAGGTCACTAAGGTCAGGGCACTAGCTTGCATAGTATTGTGTTATGGTGTTTGAGCCCCTGCCTGAAATATATATATATATATATATATATATATATATATATATATATATACACACACACTTGCATCCAAAATTCCAATTTTCAAACCAAGCTTTTTCCAACATGTTGGACACACATATTAATAATACAATTCATTTCAAAATTACCAATCACTATCAATCTAATAGTCTTTAATTTCATGTGTGGGTAGTATATGGCAACGTATGCTGAAAGTTTTAGCATCTTATTATGTGTTGAAAATCATATCAGTTTATGAAACTTGACACTCGGTAAAGAAATTGTGAAGAATAAGGTTCATTGAGTGTTCAACTCGGCATCAATTTACCATTTTTATGTTCACAATAATAATTGATCGATTCATTTGGGCACTAATATCCACCTATAAACACTACTCATAAAATGTTTCTAAAAAAAATAGTGTAATTAGCTTTTCTGAGCAACTGGAAAACAAGGTCAAAGCAAATTATATATCAGAAATTTTAAAGAGAAGTCTTTTCTTTCCAACTTTTTCAAAAATAAAGAAATCTCATAAAACAGTTAAAAAAAATTCTAAAAGTGAAGTTGCTTATACTCTTTTTTTGATATAGAGTGAAGTTGCTTATACTAAGATCATATATATATATGTACCAATCTGCATCAGTATTGGTAATCCAACATGTCAACTTGTAAAATTTAGCGCTATACAAGCCCACAAATCGCGAAATCGATGGGTGGCAAATATTTTAAAATATTCAAGTAACCACTTGTCTCAAAATCAGTCATATCCACTTCAACTTGAAATTATATAAATGAAGGTAGTTGCAAATGAAATCTGGGCACACGCCGCACACCAAAGTGGAGCACCAAAGCAATGCCCATGGCAAAAAAAAAAAAATCTTCACAGGTCCTATTTCCATATACAAAATTTGAAACCCAATAAAATTACGTACGAAGGAGACACACAAATTAAGATTTCAAAGGGTGAAACCGGAGAAAAGGAAGAAGAAGAAAACAAAAATTAAGATTAAACCAGAGCCTAGCTAATTTCATATATTAATATATAAATATGCACAAAAGGGTACACCATTTTTTATGTAGGTACAAAAAGGCTAGCATCAATACAAAGTATAAGATCCATCTATTGATCTAGCTAGCTTAGCTATGCTAATGCTAATATATACTATTATACCTCTGGAATGCTCTGAAGAGCAGGTTTCCAAGGAGAGTGGTGGAGTGTGTGAGAGTGATATTCATATTGGCCACTATGTTTCACCAAATGGGTTAAAACTTGCTCCACCCTCAACTCCTTCCCCTCCACTTTCCCAATCAACTCCTCCAATTGCTTCTTTGTGATTTTTATCTTCACTTCCGTTATTGTTGTCTTATTGCTTGATATTGTTGCAAAAGAACCACCTTCCTCCGCCGCCGGAAAATCCTCCCAGCCGTCGTCGTCGATCGATGATTGGTGCCTCACGCAATTGCCCATTTTTTTTTTCTTTCTGGTTTTGCAATTCAGAGTTCAGAAAGTGAATATTGGGAGGGAGAGGTGGGTGGTCATAGATTATATATATAGGAAATTTGAAGGGAGAATTAAAAAAAAACACAAAGATGGGGAAAAGGTCAAACCCGTCCAATTTATGCCACGTTGGATTTCATACGTGGCGAGTGTGGGTCCCCATGTCTCACAGAAAACACAAAGGGATCGCCACATCATGTGACATGACCAAATACCATATCGGAGCCGTACGGTTGGTGTCTTGGTCACAAAAATCCTTTTTGTTCATTAATTTTTTTATTATGATTAATAAAAACAATAAATAAGTTGAAAATTAAAAGAATTTTGTTAAATTCTTTTTGGTGAACAAAAATTTTAGTAAATTGTTTTTATACTTTATTAGTAATTATTATTATCTACTATTAATTTTTACATTTCCCAAATTTGCCTAGTGCATAGATAGTGGAAAAAACTGTTCACCAAAAAAAAAAGATAGTGGAAAAAATTAATACTGCATTGAAAAAGTAAAGTGACAATTATTTTAATTTTTTTTTAGTTTTCTTAACATGACAATTAATCTGAAACGAAGTGATCAGTAAGACACATTACTAAATTTACTTTATTGTTTATATTGTAAAACATTGTAATTGTAATGTAATTAGAGAGCCAAGGACGAGGTAACACCAATTTTTGATGCGCATATATATTTTCAAATTGGTTACCAACCTCGATCAGCCACGTATTAGGGAATCCCTTAAATGCAAATTAATTTTAATTAGGGTAGCAGTGAACAGCCCCAAAATGATAGTCAAGCCCTCGCAGTAAGTGCACCAATGAAACTACCATGAAATGCAGCCAAAATTGAAATGTTGTTTAGGTGAGGACGAGGGTATGGTTGGAATCTATAGTATAGTATAGTATAGTATAGTATAGTATAGTATAGTATAGTATAGTATAGTATAGTATAGTATAGTATAGTATAGTATAGCATCAACCTTAAATAAATAGAATCTATATTTTTCTGTCGTTCTCACTTAGGCATTTCCAATATAACGAGAAAATCGTTGCAAATTTATTTTTTTTCTGTTTGTATGTGATGTGTGTTTGTGTAATTAATTTATTTTGATTAAAATGATTTACTAATACACTAATACTGAAGGTACTTTACAAAAAAATGGATACCAAAACATGAATTTATAGTAGCTTGAATTTTATCATAAAATATGATGATTTATGAATAAATTTAATGGTGAAGCGCGTTTTAGGTGTGAAAAGAATAATAACACTCGAATCTGATGAGGACATTTTCCAAATCGAAGTAGCTAATTAAGTCAAGTGTGAACACAAGTTAGGGAAAGGAATATTTGAGCGAAGGTGCTGTTTTGCTACCATACGTTCTTCCACGTGTACTTCCTCATTTCGCTGGCCATCAACACAATTTTTCTCAACAACTATATATGAAGCTTATATTATATATATTATAGTATATTATATTCTCCATGACTCTTGTTATCGTTATTCCTTTCACTGAGTATATGATCACAGGGCTCACTCATTATACTTCTTTCTCTCCAACGTGGAAAAATGGAGGAGAAAAAAAATAAGTAATTCACGATTTGGACAACGCTTTCGGAATGTTTCTTATAAACAAGATGGCGTTTAACCTGGTGCCCTTTATTAAACTGACCATCGTGGTTCCCTAAGGTATAAGAGTAGACCTACCATGTGCGCCTCGCGTGCATTTAACTGAGACCGTTGATATTTTGTTTGACTAAATAAGCGGACAGGATGAAGTACCGGCGACCTGCAAGTCAAAATCCCATTTGAAGTATATTTATTTGCAAAAAGGTGTACACACTTTATGAAAATTCATTATTGATAGTATCAGAAAAATGTAAAAAGGTAGTTGTGGAGCAAAAACCGCCGGGAGCAACGTCGTGCTCGTCTGCTTCGCGAAGAAGCTCATCTGCTCGAGGAGCTAGTCCTTGGAGACATCCTTGGAGACACAGGTCTTGGGGACAGCACCGAACCCGAGCTCGTGAACTTGAACGAAAGTTCCAAACATGACGAGGCCAAAGAGGGAATTCTCCGGAAGAAGCTCAACGGCACGGGTGATCGCGGATCGGAGGAGCCCGATCTCCTCCTCGAGGACGCACGTGTCGACGACGAAGAGGAAGACTGGCGGCACGTGCGAGGAGGGGTCAGAGGGAGAGTCGTACTCGAGGGTGGTGTACTAAGGGAAGAGCTAGGTGGGGAGGGTGTCGTCGGAGATGGAGGCGTAGTGAGGTCCACAATGTAAAAATTCATTAATTTTCTGGAAAGTTTGAAACTTTATGTTAAAACTCTTGTTAGGGTTTGGGAATTGTTGGGGTTGTGGGTGTTATTGTGGACATGGGGAGTGGAAGGGGAGGCTACTGCCGGTGGATAGGGGTGGAGGGATATGCTTCTTCCTCCTCCGACAGGAGAGGTTTGGGTTGGGGATATATGGTGGACTGGTGCGGTCTCTGGATGAGACAGAAAATTCATCGGCGGTGGAGGAGAGGTGGGGCAGCAGCTGGGGAGGGGTGGAGGGAGGGATTGTGTGAAAAAACTTTAGCTATTCTCATTTTTTCTCATTTAATCTGGATCCTTTATTATTCAATTAATATATCCAACGGTTTTTATTTATCCATGAATAATAATTGTTGGGGGTTCACTGTTGAACCACTCATCACAGTACTTCATGCTAGAATCCAGTTAACTTTTTCGATTACATCACCTTTTTCTGACTTTTCAAAACGGGGGGTTCAAATTGTAAATTGTAAAATACAAAACATTGGATGGGAAAATTATAATTTCAATTTTACCTGTTTGTACCTATGCACGTGGCACGTGCATGGCTGTCCAATTTGCACCTTTCACGGTTCCACGAAGGTTAAACAATGAAATATCCATATGTCTTAGCAATCGTGGATATATTGTAACTTTGATTTAGCTCTATAAAGCTAAAATTAAGTTGATTATTTCGTTTTCATATCAAAGGTAAATGGATAGCATGTTGAGAAACGAGCTACCCAATTTCATATCATCTTTCAAATTAAAGACAAAATTCATTTACTATTAATTAATTAGAATTTTAAAACTGTGCCAGCCACGACAGAAGTATGTAAAAAATATATAATACTAAAATCATTAGTTTTAACTTATTTCGTTTAGTTATCAACAATTTGAGGATTGAATATTAAATAAATTGATATGCGCGTCTTTGTATAACTTATCTTAAAAAATGATTATTTTCATGTTATAAGTAAGTTTTTTTTTAAAAGAAAAAATAGAAAAATTTTGAACCAATTAGAACATGTAATATGATTGACCGGCAATTTATGATTTTAAGAATTCAATCTCATGTAAATTGATTGACGGATTGTTAGGGGGAAAAGTCTCAATATCACAAATGAATGAATGATGAACATATATATCGGTATTTGAAAAATTATATTTATCTATATATTAGTAGTTAATATTCAAGTTAAGAAAGATTTTGGGAGAATCAAGGTAGTTCACTTGTGGAGAGTATTATAAATCACAAAGTTGCTAACATATATATCAAATTGTAGACTTAAACTTGACAGCGCGCGCACAAAATTTAAAGAGTACTTTGGCTTGACATCCATTTAAAGTTTAAAGTGATCAAATTTGATGATAAACTATAAACACATTTTGAGCAAAAAAAACTATAAACACATGACATCAACGTAAGCTTTTATGTATTATTCTTAAGTTATTTATGACTCAATTTGTTGGGTTTATGTGATAATTACTTGTTTGTCGTTAATATATAAAAATGCCCTATGAACTTAAAACGTGTGCTTATTAGCTTATATATAGTACACCGCACCCTTAAATTTCAAAATTCATTCATCATTTTAGTCTACAAAAAACTTAATTAATTAATTAACATCGTCTAGCCGCACATGTAGCACCAGCCGATGAATCATAATTAATTATTAACCCAAGTGTGAATGCAAAATCACATGAACAGAATGCTGCAGTTACTGCCATCTCAAGCAGAATGCTGCAGTTATTTTGCTACAAACAGTATGCTATTGTAGTGTCCTGAAGCAAAGTGTATTCAGAGCTTCAAACATGAAAAATATGTAAAAAAAAAAAAAGTACCCCACAATGTAATCTTTACCAATGTTTTTTTTCCTTCTCCATCTCCATGTTTAAACAAATTCATTCAATATTATACATGTTCAACCAATGCTTTAGCATATTCAAGTGAGAAAAAAAAAGCACAACAGCAGAACCACATCTTAATGCATATAAAACCAAATTACCGCTTAACCCCAAGCATAACCCCAAATCAGTCTCCACAGGTTCATAGTAGAAGAAAATGAAGAACGTGAAGACCTAGTGGAAGATGAATGCAGAAAAGAAAATGAAGGCAACCATGGAAGAAAAAACCGCATACCTATTTGTCTGTAGAAGAGCAGTAGAACCACACAAAAGGGAAGAGAGACAAAAGAAACATCACTGTTCAGGCAGCAAAATATTTGCAAATGTGAGAAACCCAAAAGATACAAAAATGTATTAGGAAAGGAGAAAGGAGAAACCCCTACCCCTCCACCGACTTCTACCCAAAAACTCTCCACTGAGTTCGAGTTCCAGTCGAAAGTACCACTACCCCCAAACTGTTCAAACGATGAAGAAGCACAGCATCCGTATGTTGATGTCGTTCGGGGAGAGAGAGAGAGAGAGAGAGAAGAGGATAGAGCTATTGTGTGTGTGTGTGTGAGAGTGAAAATTTTTTGAAAGTGAGAGAGAGATTTCAGGTAAGAGAGGATGAGAAATTTTTTTGGGGCATTTGTTGTTGTTGATGATGTCTGCGAGAGAAAGAAAGAGGGGGAAAAAAATTGGGTCAATTTTGAAATGAAGCTTACAGTGGAAGCTTAGCTATTTTCCCTCAATAATCATAATCTCTCTCCATTTTGCTTCACAAATTTGAATTATTTCCTTAAATAGCAAAAGTGTGCTTGAGAAGCTACTTAATGAGAGGATGACACCTAGAAAAAATTTCTCAAATGGTGATCTATAGTTGTATAATATAAAGATTTTGCTCAAGTCTTTTAAAGTCTTCGCTTTGGTTTCTACTTTCGACCAACTTTCCTTAATTATTATTTAGTAATGCAAAAATTTCAAAAAGGGTCTTAACAAGTATACCATTGTTTTTTTTTTACAACTTTGTATTCATTCATTCAAATTGGTAAAATACATTGAAAATATTACAAATTCAATATCGCTAAAAACTAAAAGGGATGAATCTGTGAACAAACTCACAACACCCAAGATTAATAGCATAACACAGCAAAATGTCATCAAAAGTGACAATACCTACAAAAATGACAAACTCATATTGATCGGAGTACCCACGCCTACAAAAACAAGTATACCGTTGTTGAAGCTGAATCTTTCAATTCCACGTTTAGGACTAAGCTTTAGTTGTATCAAACTTGAATAATCAAAGTAATAATTAATGAATGGTTTTTAAAAAGCAACATCGAGTGTGATATGTGCATATATGTTGGACTGCCAAGCAGCATGCCGTTGATTTTTGTGTTTGTTATTTAATGATGTATCTACTTGTTGATTACTTTAAAATGAAATTAGAGTAATGTTATATATATCCTCCAACAAATCATCCTACTACTTTATAAAGTAAGTATTGAATGAAAAAGTGAATACATTTAGTACTTAAAAAATAAAAAAATTAATATTTTCTAAGATTTCTAGAAATAAAATGTAAGAAAATTTAGAATTATTTTTTCAAGCAAAAGAAACAATCGTACTTTGACAAGATCCATGTAGGGTAGTTTGAGTTAAATCAAACCATGCAATGAAGAGTGATAAGATGGATTGGGGGAAGAGAAATAGGGATTAGAGTGATAAAAAAATTATGAGTTCAAATTATCTCCAAATTAACATGACATACTAGTTACTAATATTTGTTTATCCAAAAAAAGACCAAACCATGCAATGAAATGAAATTTATGCAGGGATATTTGCATATTGAGTTGGATCAATTTTGAGGAAAAAAAATTCAATTCAATATCTTTGATTTTGTTATTTGACCATCCAACTAGAACAATTTTAAACTAAATTTAAGAAAGAAAGAAAAAACAATGCTAGAGAAAGTGTGTGGGAGGGTATTTAGAGAGAATGATTTAAAAAAGGGATAGTGTGAAGCAAAAATGGGTGGAAAAAAATGAATCCCCTTTTTTTTGTCGTTAAAAAAAAACGAATCCCCTGTGTTCAGTGTTCAAGAGGACACCTTTTATTCTATTCAGTCCAATGAGTTGTTCTGTTTGGATAAAGTTAAGTCCAATAGGCTTGAGGATAGATGTGTTTCTGGGCTAATGGGCTCAATGGTAGGCCCAAATAAAGACCCAAAGTATTATGTGGCCACCTGCCAAAGCAATATAGCCACGATTTTCGACCAAAAATATAAAATATGGACACGATTGTACTGTTGACAAAAAAAAACACGATTGTGCTTTTTTTTTTGTTTTTGCTACAATGGACACGATTGTGCTGACATTTTAGTTTATTACATGGTTGAATTTAATTGTGTTAAATGTATTGTTGGAATATGTATGTATTGTTGGAATATATGGATATGAACGATATTTCACGACGTGTCACCCTTATATGCACGAAATTTGGTAATAAAATATTTATTTATATTTATATTTCTATTTGTGCACGTTACATGTTTAATGAGATTATTATTATTGTGAAATACCGTTCCTATCCTTTACTTTTAAGGTGTTGTGGTAAGTTTAAGTGGGGCTTTTTAGTCTTTCGCGCTTGATTCCAACAGGGAGTGAGAGAAAACGTCATCGTTTTAACCACTCACGAGTCACCACCAAGATCGACCCCTTTTGCATGCAGCGAGTGAAGCTTCTTCCTTTCTATCTCTCTCCAACCACAATTGAAGCCTTTCCCATTTCTCTCTCTTGTTCTCCCAACTCCCACTCTCCCTTGGGTATGTTTGCTCTTCTCTCTATTCCTCTTCCCTTTGTTCAATTACATGTTGTTTCTTATCTCTCCATTCAATTTCTTTAATCTATAAGGAAAAGCGGTTTGTGGGTTCTGTTTACTTTTGCTCAATCTTCTTTCTTTTTATTTTTATAAAGATTTCCTCTTTTTTATTATTATTTTATCAATTTTCGTATGGACATTGATTCAACTAATTTATTGAAGGGTTGAAGATGAGAATTTGTGGAGCAGGTATGGATTGGTATTGTTGGATTCCCTCTTCTTTTTTTTCTTCTTTGGCTGGCTTATTTCCCTTTATGTTTCTACCCTGTTTTATTATTAACAATTAACAATTTCAGGGTCATGTGATGTGAGTTAGTTTTTTAGTTTTTTTTTATTTTGTATTTTTTTTAGCGATTCTGTTGCAATTCCCAGTATATTGTAAAACAAGAGAGCAAGGAGATTGCAAATTCGGCCAGCTGTCTGCATCATAAAATATAAGTTTAATAGCAGTTGACTCAATTGGGATATGATATCCATTTGTTTCAGCTGATTTTTCATAAAATATATATATCTTTTCTCTTCTTCCCAAATGAGTCCTAATAGCTAAACCATGAATAGAAGCAAAGGCTTGTTTTTATGTCTGTCTGATTGTATACATGTATAGAAGCAAAGGCATCAGCTATATTTTTTATTAAAAAAAAAAGTTGTAGCATCATCAAGCTTTAAATTAATGTTGAATAGTAGTACTAGCCACAGTTGTATGTGATTCTGGCATTTTGCAACTTATAGTCCATGTTTTGGAGCTCTATCCATTATCGGGGTCAGCGGAATAAATATGATTACTGATTCGATCAGAACATAGAATGAAGAAACTTTAAGTTATTTTTACACCTAATAATCTAGGTAAGATTTATTGCTCAGGCTTTGCTTTTTTTTTTCCTCATATAAACTTTGTGCTCTCACTTGATATGCACGTATGTATTGTATATGATATGATGATATGATATGATTCACCTTTCATGTTAGACTGCATACAAGATCTACTTTTTTCAGAGGTTTAATTATTTTGAGAGTTTAAATGATCCTTGATTAGTGTAGAACTTTTTGTACTATCAATAAACTAGTGTCGTATACTTTTAGTAATTAACTACTAGACCTTTTCTAGCCTTTACCATTTTTTTTCAAAAATGTAGCACCATGTTATTTGTCGATACTACTGTAAAACTTTTTTACATTGATAACAGGTCAAAGTTAAATGTTTACTTTTGAACTGTCTGTTATTTGTTCAAATTTGTCACTCAGTTTTCTTGGCATCCCAATTTGGTGGCTCTTAGTCTTATGTTTTTCATTTATATACAAGGGTATTTTTAAATTGATTATATTTTTTCTAAAAAAGGGTTCTCATGTTACTCAAACTTTTAGCAGCAACCAGCAGCGGCTACAACACCACATCCAGCTCCTTTCTAGTGTTTGTTTCTTCTTCCCTCCCTAATCCTGCCAAAACCAAGTTCCTGCCCTCACTTTCTAGATTTTCTGTCAAGCGTTCTTGCTTCTTTTCACAAACCCGGCCCCGTACTGGTGTTAGCAAGCCCTCCATGAACCTGTTGAACAGACTTGGGTTTGGTAGCGCGAGGGCAGCAGAGAACATGGACTCATCCATTCCTCAGGGACCAGATGATGACATACCAGCACCAGGCCAGCAGTTTGCCCAGTTTGGTGCTGGCTGCTTTTGGGGTATCGAGTTGGCCTTCCAAAGGGTGCCTGGGGTGACCAAGACCGAGGTTGGTTACTCCCAGGGGTTTGTGCACAATCCAACCTATGAGGATATATGTACAGGGACCACAAACCACTCGGAGGTTGTAAGGATCCAATATGATCCCAAAGAATGTGGCTATGAAACTCTTCTTGATGCTTTTTGGGCTAAACATGATCCTACCACACTGAATCGACAGGTATATATAAAGTTGTTGGTTTGTGTTAGAAACCTTATCCTGTTAAATTGAGTTAGTCTCAGTCTGGTTTGTAATTGATACCGGGTTCTTTTTTTTTTTCTTTTTCTTTTTGTCTCGAGTGGTGTACATGGTTTTTTTTATTTTTGTTACTCTGGGTTTCTTTATAATTATTCAATGATGCATTACTTCTAGAGTGAATCATTTTGCCAACAAATTTCTCATTCCATGATTAATTTGTCTAAAGCAATATTGGTTCTCTATGTTGCCAGTTTCTAATAGATGCATTTATGTTTCTATATCTAATCATGCAATGTTTTGTAAACTTAAGTTTGCAAACTTTAATCCAAACATGCACTTAGGCGGTGAACTTTTGAACGACCCCATGCATTCATGCATGAACTTTTTAATATATGATGATGGGGTGTGATGCTCGAGTTGCGATTCTGCTGCCATGAAATGTGTACATCTGTGGCTTAAATGTGTAGTTAGTGACAGCTGGATCTTCCTATGTGACAGGGAAATGATGTGGGAACACAGTACAGATCTGGCATATACTACTACACACCTGAACAAGAGAAGGTGGCTAGAGAGTCTTTGGAACAAGTACAGAAGCAGTTGAACAGGAAGATTGTTACCGAGATCCTTCCTGCGAAGAAGTTCTACAGGGCGGAGGAGTACCATCAACAGTACCTTGCGAAAGGGGGCCGATTTGGCTTCAAGCAATCTACTGCCAAAGGATGCAATGATCCAATTCGGTGCTATGGTTAGTTGTTAAGAGTGAATTACCATCAAGGATCAGTGTGAACGGTTCTTTAGATGTTGAAAGTTTGATAGTGTTCTGTTAGTAAGTATTTGTTAATGTATATCAACAAAGTTTGTGCACGCTGTACTGGAGGTTGAAATTGGGCATATAGCCATAAATTCAGTTGTAGAGTTGTATATTGTCTTGTGTCACCTATAAGCATTGTCTCTATTTCAAAGCTTTATGTGGTAGGCATTGGTTTCTTGATTAGTAGTAAACACAATGTTTTGCTGTCTCAAATTTGTTTTTTTCTATAAAACATTATTAGAGGATTATCTTATGAGAAAGAAAGAAAGTTTATTGTGGAAATAAAATTGACCTTGCAAACCAGTAGATAAAAGACAGGAATGTCTTTTCAGAATTTGCACGTCTTTGAGTGTGACTATTACTCTATCAGTAGTTCTTCAATTGACTGAAACTTCTCACAAAATCTTCCCTCTTTATGAGTTGAATTTCTCATAAGGGCTGTTACGGCTATTTTTCTTTTCCACGTTTTTTATGAAAAATAAATAAATATTTTAACACTTTTTTATTGATTAGTTAATTTGTTTTAGAAAATAGAAGTTGGGATTGTTATCGTTCACTGTATATTGAATTAAATTGTGATAGGAAAAAAAGGAAAAACTTACTTTCTTGAAATCATAATTGAGAGGCTAATCTCTGGAGCATAAGAAGAAAGGCCTCTGGCATTGATTTCCTTGGCAAGTCTTTTTATATGTTCTATCCCTTTTAAAATATGTACATCTATTTATTTATAATATTAATGCATGAGTTCTATCACAATTTCTTTGGAATGATGTGAAGGACAATTATTGGTTTAATATTATATTTGTGAAAAAATGCATTTGGTCGCTAGTTACTGTCATTAGGAAATGAACATGGTCAGCATGGTATACTATATAATCTAGTATTTCATCGATGATATATGATTATGATTTATGAACAAGAAGTCCCCCTTGCACGTGGGTTCTTGTTATTTTTGTGCACGTGGACAAAAGATGCCCATCCATCACTCATCCTAAGCCTACTAGTATTTCACATTATCTAATGTCTATTTCATAGCAGGCTTAATAATGATAATGTATGAAATCAAATTAGTGATGTTTGAAAGTATTTACCGAAACAGAAAAACAAACTAGAGTCATCACTAATTTTTTTTATTTAGAGAAAATGGAAAACCTGAATAATTTGAAAGCCCCGACAGAAGTCAATAACACCCAACAGGCATACAATGTCGATTAAAAAAGTTATCTATCTCTATATATTGTGCAAAATTTAATAGTTTTAAGGCTTAAAAAGAATTTTGGTCCTTGCAAATATACCTATTTTTGGTTTTCGTCCCTGCAAAAATTTTTTTTACTTTTTCATCCCTGCAAATTTTGCCGTCTCTGTTTTTGGTCCTCGACGTCAAGTTCCGTTACAAAAGAACTGACGTGGCTGACGGAGGCTGAGCTGGCACTGTCACACTGGTTGACAGAAGCCACATGTCAGTAGATGATGTGGCTCACTTGCTGACTCAGCATCAGTAACATTTTTACAGGGACGAAAAGCAAAAAACTGTATAATTGTAGGGACCAAAAACAAACCCAGAACAAACAACACCAACAATCACCACCTCTTCTCCTTCCCTTAGCCGCCAGCCCTACCCCCACCACCTCTTCTCCTTCCTTTCCTTAACCGCCACCTCCACCCCCACCCCCAACCCCAACAACCACCTCTTCTCGTTCCCTTCCCACAACCCCCCACCAACAACCGCCGCCTCTTCTCCTTCCCTTCCCACAACCCCCCACTAACAACCGCCACCTCTTCTCCTTCCCTTCCCTAACCCCCACCCCCAACCCCCCACCCACAACAACCACCTCTTCTCGTTCCCTTCCCTAGCCACCACCCCCACCCCCAAACCCCCACCCACAACCACCACCACCACCCCCAACAACAACAATAACAACAACAACAGTGGTGATTTGTTAAAGGAAAGGTCCAATCGCGATTTGTTACAGGAAAGGAAGTGGATTTCAGTAGACCAGTGGGTAGTTATGATGCTGGTGCGCGGAACAGTGGCTATTTTGGAGGTGGTCCAACGAGAGCGGGTGAGGGGGATAACGGTGGAGCGGTTGGGAGATGAGAAGAAGAAGAAGAAGGAGAAGGAGAAGGAGAAGGAGAAGGAGAAGAAGGAGAAGAAGGAGAAGAAGAAGAAGAAGAAGAAGAAGCAGGAGGAGGAGAAGAAGGAGAAGAAGGAGAAGAAGAAGGAGAAGGAGAAGGAGAAGAAGGAGAAGGAGAAGAAGAAGAAGATGAGAAGGAGAAGAAGATGAGAAGGAGATGAGAAGAAGATGAGAAGAAGAAGAATGGGGTGGTGGTGCGATTCTAAGCTCAGCTTAGGGTGGTGGGAGAGGAGGAGGAGGAGCAGAAGAAGAAAATGGTGGTTGGTGGTGGTGGTGCAGTTCTAAGATCGTGGGAGCTGCAATTATACAGTTTTTTATTTTTGGTCCCTGCAATTATACAGTTTTTTGCTTTTCGTCCCTGTAAAAATGTCACTAATGCTGAGTCAGCAAGTGAGCCACATCATCTACTGACATGTGGTTTCTGTCAGCCAGCGTGGCAGTGCCAGCTCAGCCTCCGTCAGCCACGTCAGCTTTTTTGTAACGGAACTTGACGTCGAGGACCAAAAACGGAGACGGCGAAATTTGCATGGATGAAAAAGTAAATTTTTTTTTGCAGGGACGAAAACAAAAAATAGGTATATTTGCAGGGACCAAAATTCTTTTTAAACCTAGTTTTAAAGTTATTTATCTTATCCCATTTTACGAAATTCAATAATAATTTTTTTTATTTATAATTTTTCTATTCTTTGTAAAACTTATTTACACCATCGATACTCATAATAAAAATAACAAAAACACTTATTCTAATACATAATCTCTCTACTATTATTTTTATAGACTAAAAAGGTGTAAAAGAATTGAATAATACGATGTTGAAAATCGTAAAAACAAAGTCCGTTAACAATTGACCTTTGAGTTGATAAGATGAAAAAGTCAAGCTATGTGATATGATATGTAGGTTATATTTATAGGGTAACGGAGGAAATAATTTCTGCGAAAGTTAGAAAAAGGAACATCATTGCTCGATATTTTAGAATATTAAAATTAGGTTTCGTCTAGCGTGGAAGAGTGCGCAAGTAATCCACCAGTGGACTATGATGTAGAGACGTTGGATTTATTAATAAAAAAAAGAGACGGTTAGGATGAAAGAAGGTATGTGCAGGTAACCAGTTGCAAAAAAGAGTTATTCAAAATTGCTGATATGTCCCTGTGTCAAACCGCATTTGTTGATAAAACCAGATCAGAAAAAAAATAAAAACCAGAAAAATCAGAAAAGGGAGAGAAATAAAGAGGGAAGAAGAAGATGGAGGCTGCTCCTCCCATGGCCGCCGCGCCAGTGACCATCGCCACCGCGCGCGGCCGTAAACCGCTGACCCCCTCTTCTCTCTCCTGCTCCCTTTTCTTCTCTCCTCCCGCCTTGCTTCTCTCTCTTCTCTTCCTCTTCTTTCTTGCCACCGCGCGACCCCCTTTGCGCCGTCGCGAAGGCACAACCATCATCGCAGAGCCACTACGAACCCCCTTCGTCTTCTCCCTCCGCTCTCTCCCTCGAGCCCTCCGCCTTCTCTCTCCTTTTTCCTTCGCGGCTGCTTCTTCTCCACCGCGTGGAACGATGATGGCTATACGCTTGAGGGTACCCATGCTCGCTTCACCTTGTTCCTCTCGAACCCCTTCACGAAGATGGAGAAATCTCAGGACCGTTAATGCAGCCAAAATCCCCATGCCCCCTCTCAACCCTAACAACCCCTTTCTCTCCAAACTTGCCTCTGTGGCTACTTCTACCCCTCCCTGTTTGGACATTTTTGAATCCCCCCAACTCGTGGCTACTCCCGCTCAAGTAATATATAATCTTCTTATCTTCTTCTTACTCACCAATTTTAAATTTTCACATATTTTCATGTCAATATCTATTTGTTCTAAATGAAATTTTCAACTACGTGCGTGAACTGAAAGAGATTGGATGATTATTTATATTTTATTTTTTGGTTGAATATTGATATATTATACACTATTTGCATTAATTTTAGCCATGCTTATTTATGTGTTGGGATATCGCAATCTGTGTTTGAATTAGCTTGAAAGGTCTGCTTCATACAACAGACACAAGCCCAGAAGGCCACCGCTCGAACTGCTTTCGCTGCTGCTCTATATAACTGATAAGGACCAAATTGCAATTAATTTCGTGATCCATACGATATCCTATGGTGCACCCTACTTAAATCTCCGCGTTTTACCTGCTAGTCTAAGTCATTTTACTACCTCACCGGTGGACCATATGCTAGCAATCCCCACGCTAGCCTTCACCCAAACTTGTGAGTAAAAGATAAACTATTAAATAGGCTTTCTAAATTTTAGTGGAGTCTATTTTTTGACAATTTTATTTAGTTTAGTTTCAACCTTACACTCCAAATGGTGCACCCCAGAAAGAAGTAGTTGCACGTAAGATAAGGACCCATGACGGTAGTGGCCCGCAAGGAAGGTGGGCCAAGCAGAACCTCACTGATTCTGTGAATTTAACCATTTTCTGTCTATGTATTAGGAGGACTGAAATATGTAATACTAGTAATAATAAAATTATAATTGTAGAAAAAATTAATATATCAATTAAAAGTGATATTAATCTTTGATATTGATTTAATAATTATTATTATTTGAAATGATTGAAGAAGGAAGTTTTTTTTTTTTTAGCTTGTGACACCCATCCTGTATGCCACCTTTTTTTTTCCCATTAGTCTCTTAATTAACCTAGTAATACCTAGATTAAAACCCTCCATACAACACATGTGATTGGATTATAATTATAAAGCACAAACCATCAAAATGGAAATTAACCATTTTTTCATGGTGTAAGACTACTAATAAGCCATCCAGATCTATCCCTGCATTAAAACTTACACATTATTATTGTTATTCTTATTATTATTATACAAATAAATAAAGCTTTTTTTTGGGTCCAAAAATAAATAAAGCCTTCACTTGTTATACTCTTCACAAAGTGTGGGCCCATTAAATTAAAATAAGTAATAATAATGTCCGTCAGAAGGCCAACCCCATGTGCCTGTACATGTTGATTTCTTGCACCTTTTAATTGGGTGAACACCTATTGTAGTTTTCCGACGTGGCAGATTTCTATCTTGCCACGTGGAGACTCCCTCGGATGCCTTTTGAGCGGGATATGTGCTAAACCATGTAAGGAACAAACAAATAGACAAGACAGTGAGACACAAAACAGTGGCGAGTTCTTGCATTACATTACGCTCTTAACTTGTGGCGCGTACACGCCTACACAATGCACAAGCTTCGGGTTTTTTTTTTCCTTAAGAAAAAACGAAACAGAAATATGCTTTTGATTCGAGCTCATCAATTTTCCAAGTTTTTGGAGGTACTGGGCTAGTGGCAGCATTCTTATGTTTCAACTTTCAATTGTACAGGAAAAATGGAAAATAAAAGATTTTTTTTTTAAATTTTGGATTTCTTAGTTGTTTGTTTTACTTTTATTGGGTTCCAATAATTAGATAATTTATTTTTTCAAATTTGGCCCCTAAATGAGGATGCCATGAATGTTTCATTTTATTAATTTCATCCTCATTAATTATACCTACTAGAATAAAATAGTAAGTATAATTTCTTCGCATGAAATATATTGATAAAACCACACAAACCATTTTCAGTAAAAATTGTGATCTGAAAGAGTCTCCACTCTTTTAAAGTTGTAATGATTAAGATTATACGTGTTTTTACTAACTTATTTTAGAGAAATAAGTTTTTTTTAGAGAAATAAGTTTATATATATACATACACGATGAGTAAAAATTAAGCAGTTAAATAAATTTAACTTAATTTATAATTTAATTAATATTTTTTTAAATTTTAGAAAAACATTTGTAAGAAAAGACAAGTTGATTATCTCCATAAGAATTTATTTTACATGAATTATGTAACATAAGAATTTTTACTATGAGGAGGGTTGCATGTTTTTTAAGAGTCAAATTGGAATATATATCATACAAGAAAAAAAATGGATTTGTGAACCCATCAAGGAAGTGGATCATGGGCCTCTTTGGAAAAATAGTTTATTTAAATAATTCATGGCAATGCGCCACGGCGCAAACCCTAGTTTTCTCTTCTTCTCCCTTGAAGGCCGAAGCCACCATAGATGGTCCTGCCCCGCCATATCCAAACGGTGCTTAGACGGTCGTCGCCTCTCTGCTCGGAGGGTCGTCGCCTTTCCTCGTCGCCGGTTCCCGTCAGATTCAAAGGATCCATGGACGTTTCTGTTCGGCCACCACCCCTTCGATGTGCTTTGGCTTGTTTCCCTGGCGGCCCGCTAGCTCCTCAACTGGGTTTGGAGGGCGCCGCCTTAGCTTAGGATCGGACGCGTGCCTTCTTGGTTCGGAGTGCGATGTCTCCTCCTTCCGAGGTTGAGGTATTGCTTGACAGGTCCGGTGTGGTTGGTGGTGCTTGGCCTCTACTGGTTGGTGGTGGTCTCGGTGGTTCGGCCGAGGTGGTTGTTGGTTGTTTGTTGTCTTTGTTGGTGTTGTGTTTCTTTTTTTCTTTTCGTTTTCGTTCCTTCTTTGTCCTGGTTCTCGTTCTGTTCTGTGTTGATGTTGTTCTGTGTTGGCTTTCGCCCCTTTGTTGATGTTGTTCTGTTCTGTGTTGTGTTGTTGGTGTTCTCTGTTGTTCTCGTTGTTCTTGTTGTTCCAGGTTCGTGACCGCCATCTTCGCCGGCGTTCTGTACCGTCGTGCAACTGCTATGGCCATCACCACCCTCTGCTTCCTGCTTCCCCCGCCCTTGACTGTGTCCTGGTGGGCCGAGGCTTGGTTGGTTGTTTGGGTTCCATGACAAGTGTGCAACTTCGTTGAGGTAGAAGGCTCTGGGTGCTCCAAATGGACCAAATCCATCCCGCTCAAGAATATCCTTTTGATTGTCTATGGTGTATGGTTGGTTGTGACTTTGGGACTTTCTGTTTTTGTTCCTTTTGCTTGTGTTATTCGTTGTGTTTTTCCTTTGCTTTTTAGTTGGGCAGTTGGGAGCTGTTTAGGCTCACTCAGAGCATAGTTTGGGTTTATTGTTTATGGGTTAACTATAGCATATCTGTTATGAGCTTATGTATTCAGGGTCCCTTCTGTGTAATGTTTAGGCTTTCGCCTGATCTAATATATCTCATATTTGACAAAAAAAAAAAAATTCATGGCATAAACATTTATAAATGATTATTTATAAGTTATTTTTATAATTAAAGAAATAATGTAATAAAACTGATTTTATATAAACTGTAAACTGTTTTGATAGGTTATTTTATATAATTTATAAAAATAATCCAAAAAAAAACTTATAAACCAATCATAAACTCTATCAAATGTCAATAAATAAACCCAAATAAGCCATTCCAAACATGCCTCTTCCATGGCGTGGGAATGATTCATCAAACCACGTTACCTTGGTCGCTTCGCTTGCATTCAAATACAAATAGGTTCAAACGACATCGTACAACAATTTCACCGCGCGTGGACTCATCGTACAAGATACGTCGTCGACCGTATAAAGTTACGGAATTAAATACATACATACACCTATTTGTGTATCTCTTCTGTCTTTGTATCATTGTGTTCGTTGTTTCTTTCAGCAAAATCCCGGAGACACACTCTCTCTCTTCTGTACTTTCCTCGTGTTCTCTCACGTTTACACACACACTCACACACGCACACTTCGCTTCGCTTCACGAGCTCCGTCACACCATCACACAGATTCTATCTCTCTGTCTTTCTCTTTTTCTTCACTTTGTTTTTCTCTTTGGGCCATTCACTTTCTAAAACACGAGCTCTTTCTGTGTGACAACTTTGTATCTAAATGGGTGACTCTCGCCGGAGAAGATGAAGTTTTCCGGCAAGTCACACCACCCTCCGGTGGGCATTACTTCAAAGACCCTAAACCCTTCGCCGGACTCAGATCTTCAACCCCCGAAGCCATTTCAACGGCGAAGGCCAAAAACTCCGGGGACCCGGTTGAGGAGATACGGAGCTCCGGGAGGAAAACGGAGCAGACCCGAAACCCCTCTGTTGAAGTGGAAGATCCACGAGAGGAATGACAACGATCGAACAACACTCGAAGAAGAAGAGGACCAGGGTTCAACGCCGGCGAAGTTCGGTCGGAGAACTTGCCGGAATGCGAAGAAGCAGACGGAAGTTGCCGTGTCAGCACGGAGACTCGCCGCCGGGTTGTGGAGGCTGCATCTGCCGGAGATGGGAATGGGTGATACCCGGAGAAGGTTGGGATTTAAGGTAAAAAAAAAACCCTTTTTTTGGATTTTTTTTCTGTTGTTTTGAGATCCCTTGTTTTCTTCATTCCCATGTGATTGTGAGTGTTGCATCTTGCATGTGTTTGCTGTTTCTGATTTAAAATTTTGATTTTTTTGAAGCTGTGTGTGCGCCACTACTTCATCTACTACTGTATTGTAGGCCCCTCCATTTGGGGGAAAAAAAAGAGAGAATATTATAGTTTATTGTGTTGAGGTTTAATCTTCTATGTTGATTTTGTTGTTGCTTGATTCTGAAGTGTGACTTTTTGAGAGATTCTATCCTTGATTCCTTATATCATTATTGTACGGGATCCAGTTTTGAGTGTCTTGAGTTATGCATCAGACTTTCAATGAAAGGGAAAAAAAGGTCATTTAAAGCCTGAAAGTTGGAAGCCTAATTATTATTCTTTGTAATGATTGGAGAAATGAGTTGAGTAGGGTTTGTCTGTGTAGATAAATGACTTTATGTTATATACTCGTTGATTGTATGCTTTGTTTGTTTAAGATTTCCCTATGCGAACATGTTTTGAGGGGAAGGAAGAATTAGTTCATCCCAATATTGGGAATGCTTGCTTCATTAAATCATAGCCATCCAAAGTCCAAACTGGATTAAATGTTGTGCCGTGTTTGGCAGAGTTTCAAACAAACATGGTGTATTTGTAGTGTTAATAATATTTAATGATACTGGCATTCTGAAGCCATATTCTTTGATGCTTGTTTGTAAGTAAGTTTGGACTTTATTGAGATCTAGTGATTTATATTCCTTTTGTATGAGATTCTTTTATTAGGTATCTGCAATTTCAAGTTGAATTAGAGAATTGAATATTGATTAGCTTCCATGCACGTTAATGACATCCTATTCTCTTCATTTTCAGATATTGGTAGTTGGTTTATGTTGTCAATTCGATAGGTTTCTATTTTTAGCTTATTACTGATGTCACTTGTCTGCAGCATGGAAGTGGCCATGCAGGCCTCCCATTCCTCGGTAGTCCAACTCCAAATGGCATGACTCATGGTTCTGACATGAAGAATCCATCTCAAAGTCCTCGTTCCATCTTTGGGACAAAGAGTGGACACAACTGTGGGGTATGATTTTTCTTATTACTTCAATATAACCATCGAAGATTATTGAGTTAAGGTCTTGTACATGTAATGGCCTGAGTTAAAATTATTTCCTTTACTGCATGGTGTTCTTGGTAGTTATTGCCTGGTTAGTCATGCCATTACCTGTTTTAATCATCTTTGTGCAAAACGATATGATTTCATTAAGTGAGGCTGTAGATAGCAACAAACTATAATCTTAGCAACGTGTCATTCATGATTTAGTATTATTGACAGCTTTAATAATATTTCAAAGGCCTGCCCATGCAAACATGACAAATATACATATGCTTTGTAGGTTGACAATTGACATCACCCCACCCCACACAAGGTGCCTAAACTGTATTTTGAAACAAATAAATAGGACTGATATAAAAGAACATTTTATTAAATGGCATGCCTTGGGAGTTAACAAATAATACTGATGGTTGCATAGATCCATGCTATGTGTATAAATGCTGATATTTATGTACAATGACTTGGGAAAAAACACTTCACCAAATTTTCATGCAAACCCACATGGTGTGAAAATGGCATTTAAAATTTCTGGCTGAGCAGAGGGTTTAAAAAGTGTTCCACTTTTACTCCCCAAAAGGGAAACACTAAACAATTAAAGTGCTAATTTGAAACCTACTTTGTGTTCTTCAGTTTGAGACTTTCCAGTTTCCCAACACTGAAATGGAGGGTGCAACAAAGTGGGATCCTTCATGTTTAAAAACATTAGATGAGGCGCAGCATATCTACAGCCACATGAAACTTCTTGATCAAAAGGTAAGTGCTGTGTCTGTTGTATCTGCTCTTGAAACTGAACTAGAGCAAGCACGTGCACGAATTCAGGAGCTTGAGACTGAACACCGCTCCTCCAAAAAGAAACTTGAGCATTTCCTGAAGAAAGTCAGTGAGGAAAAGGCCCAATGGCGAAGCAGAGAACATGAGAAAATCCGTGTATACATTGATGACATTAAAGCAGAGTTGAACCGAGAAAGGAAAAGTCGCCAGAGGATTGAAATCGTCAACTCGAGGTTGGTAAATGAGTTGGCAGATGCCAAACTATCAGCAAAGCGCTACATGCAAGATTACGAGAAGGAGAGGAAGGCCAGAGCATTGATTGAGGAAGTGTGTGATGAGCTTGCCAGGGAAATTGGAGAAGACAAGGCTGAAGTTGAAGCATTGAAGAGGGAATCTATGAAACTTAGGGAAGAAGTGGAAGACGAGAGAAAGATGTTACAGATGGCTGAAGTATGGCGTGAAGAACGTGTTCAAATGAAGTTGATAGATGCAAAAGTTGCTCTTGAAGAGAAGTATTCACAGATGAACAAACTTGTTGCAGATTTGGAGACTTTTCTCAAGTCAAAAAGTGTGAATCCAAACACAAAGGAGATGAAAGAGGCACAGTCACTCCAACAGGCTGCAGCTGCAATGGACATTCAAGACGTGAAGGAATTTTCTTATCAACCCCCCAACTCAGACGATATTTTTGCCATTTTTGAAGATGCAAATTTTGGTGAGCCCAATGAGAGGGAGATTGAACCGTGTGTTTCTCACAGCCCTCCTAGTCATGCCTCCAAGATTCACACAGTGAGCCCTGAAGCCAATGTAATGAGCAAGGATGACATTCATAGGCATTCTGATGTATTTATGGATGATGATAATGGCGATATGGAAGGAGATGAAAGCGGATGGGAAACTGTGAGCCATGCCGAGGATCAAGGCTCGAGTTATTCACCAGAAGGGAGTGTCCAATCTTTGAACAAGAACCATCGAGAGAGTAACGTCTCGCGCAGGAGTGTACTTGAATGGGAAGAAAATGCAGGTGAGACACCAATAACTGAAATAAGTGAAGTGTGCTCTATACCAACTAAGCAATCAAAGAAGGTATCATCCATAAAGAAGCTTTGGAGGTCATGCCCAAACAATGGGGATAACTACAAGATAATATCTTTGGAGGGAATAAATGAGAAGCTTTCAAATGGAAGGTTATCTAATGGGGGCATCTTGTCTCCTGACCATGGATCAGGTAAAGGGGGTCTGAGCCCTCAAGATCTTCTATACCAGTTGATTCCTCCTGAGCCAGGAAGTAGTCCACATACACAACGAGGTATGAAAGGATGCATTCCTCGCAGCGTGCAGAAGAATAGTTTGAAAGCTAGACTTTTGGAGGCTAGAATTGAAAGCCAGAAGGTTCAGTTGCGCCATGTTCTTAAACAGAAGATTTAGATGTGAGCATAGACATGGCAAGCCATGCATTGCCCTCCTGTATTGTTGATGAATGACTTAAGGGAAGCAGTTCATTTTGGATTGTGAAAGGTACACAAATATGCTGCTTATGGAAGAGAGAAAAAAACTGATCAGAAGTTATGAGGGGCCAATGAATAGATGCACATTTGTGTTTCAGTTCCTCATTGTCATTCATATTAAGCGTTAAGCAGAACTCTTTTCATTCCCTTGCACCAAAGTACCTCAAACCGTGGGAAATGTCTTGCTTTGTTATCTGTGGTGACAGCCAGGGTCTTCAGAAAATTTATGAGAAGCATGTATGTAACTTGTGTTGTTGTATCATTTCTAGTCAGAGGACAAATGTCAAGGGAAAACAGATTGTCATAAAATATGTAGATGATAGCTTAGCTTCTTTTTCCAGATTTTGATTTTCTGTCATTGCTGATGTTGCTTAGGATTTGTTGTAGATTGTGTTGTGGGAGATTAACAAGGGTGATATGTGGTTCCGGCACATAAAAAGATAAACTTTATACTTAAATTGCGTGCTGGGACCTTCTCCTCTTTATGTTAATCTTGTCTAAATATCTAATGAAAATAATGAAATTGTGATTAGCTTTTTTGCCTTTGTTGATGGTTAGTTATTACAGAGTAAATGCAAAAGTGCAAGGAGCTGTAAAAGGAATTGCTCTAATATGGAAAACTCCAATCTATAATTAAAATGAATTTCCTTTGTTGATTGTTGGTTATTTCGTAGTTTTTTTTTTTCCGGCATGTACCAAATAGTGATATTCCTGTTATATAGTATTTGGCAATTGTTGGGAGAATCTCAGTGTTGAAGAGGTTAATTTTACAGCAGCGATGAGAAAATTTTGGCAGAAAAAAAAAACATTTTATTAATAGCACTTTTGGTCTTCCATTTTCAATTGTGAAAATTAGGTTCTCATTTTTTCTCTTGTATTAATTGGGTCCCTTCATCGATTTGCTAGATAGTGTTGACTAGGAAAGGTGGTGGCTTATGTGTCTAAATTTTTGACTTAGTGGTTTTTTTCTGTTGGATTTTGAGTCCCCAAGTACAGCCAAGTTGTGAAGGGAGAGGACATTTGGGGCTACCAAGACTAAGCTTATCACTTAGAGTCAAAAATTTGGTGACCTAAGACGTCACCCTGTGATTTTCTAGTCAGTACCACGGTACCACTTGATCACGTAAGCAAAAATCATTGGTAAATTAACAAAGGGACCTAGTCGAAATAAAGGAAAGATGAGAGGCCTAATGTGATAGTATATAGATATAGATTAGGTGGAACCTTGAGTTATTTAGGCATTTTAAACAAATTTATTTTCATGAAAATGACATCGTTTTAACTATGCCACGAGTGACCATCTTAAGTCTAGTTGCACCAGTATTGTTAAGGGAGCTAAAAATATACTACATATTTTTTTGTGTGCAATTAATATCAATACAGTAACAATATAATCGTATTGCATAAATCATTTCTTTTACTAGACAAAACACCACATATCAATAAATTTATCGTATACAACTAAACTAGTAAGTTAACTCCATCATCTTTGCAATTTGATTTGCAGGATTTTGAGGATGGAGAGTTGGTCAGAGTACTTCCAAAATGTTGCCACCTTTTTCATTTAGAATGCATAGACAAGTGGCTAGTCCAACAAGGGCATGTGTAGAACTTACGTTCCCGACTACATTCATGAATAGTTGCGTTTTTGCTGTTGTAAAATAAATAGGTTAAGCTATTGTCATGCATTAACTTCGTATATAACTTAATTAGTGTTATTGACAAGTCAGTACATGATTGTTAGCATCCAAAGTTTCCGGAAGCAATATTAAATAAATTAAAAGTTTTAGGTTGGGCTTACTTTCAATGCCAATTATGTGGTATAACTCAACCATATCTACGTAACATATATGCCATTTTACTTTTGTAAGAAAATCTCCCCAGCTCTAGACCTTATATTGCAATTTTTAATGATATTTTTTTCTCATCTAAAGATGTATGATTCAGCCTCAAAATCAGAATGACTTATAACTTACTATATAATTCAAATATCTTTATCTTACATAAGTGAATAAAGCTATGATTGTGTAGCTTTTGAATATTCATTGAATTTTCTGAACTTATATTGTAGCCTTTTGTATAATATCAACTGTAAATAAATCATCCCGTTTATATTTTGTTCCTTCATGAAACGCAGGAATATTGAATTAGTTTTTTTCACAAACGTTGTTTACCATCAAAAGTAATTCAAAAGCTACTATGAAAATTCATTTTAGAATCAACTTAATATTTAACCTTTTAAAATGACTAAAAATCCACGATGAGTAAATAACAAATCTACTCTTTTATTATACATAAGTATGTCTGTTTCCGCGTTTAGTTTGCTAAAATACTCTCAATTGTTTTTTAAGAAAACTAATACACGGTTAGAGCAAGATTAGTCATAGTTAAAGGGAGTTAGTTAATTGTTAAGCTGTTAGTTACCTATTGTACACACACAGAGCTGGTATATAAAGCTCTTCTACTCACTGTATCACTCATTCTGTTCAGTAATAACAGATTTCAGTTTCAGACTTCTCTCTTTTCTCTTTGTTCATTATAGAAGCACCAAATTCCTTCTTGCAGCAGTACTCGATCAATTCTTTGTGATCTATCGCAATGTCTTCTCCTGGGTGTGCTTCGTGCAAGCTCCTACAAAGAAAATGCCCGCCGGGGTGTATTTTCCAGCCATATTTTCCTGCCACCGACATGGCCAAGTTTTGTGCTGTCACCAAAATTTTTAGTCGCACAAAGATCCGGGAGAGGCTCGAGGTAAATAATGTTATATGGTATATACATAAATTTCTTGAAAAATTAGTACTAGTAGTTAATCATGTAATGTTGCTTATATTGCAGGCTACCGAGCTGCATTCAAGGCAAGCTCTGATAGACAGTCTCTACGCTGAAGCACTATACAGGGCCATCGACCCTGTCAAAGGCAGCGCTGGAGTTGTCCTCGCATTGGACCAAAAAGTCAAAGCTGCCGAGGAGCAGCTGGCCCAAGTCAAGGCCCATCTCACTCAGGTTGAGAATCTTCAGAATCAGATAGCTTGTTATGTATCCGGTCTGAGCAGTGGGTTGCCGCAGCCGCAGGATCAAGACTTTGGGTGGGTGCAGCCGCAGGATCAAGACTTTGGGTGGGTGCAGCCGCAGGATCAAGACTTTGGGTGGGTGCAGCCGCAGGATCAAGACTTCGGGGTTGAATCTGGAGAAGCTATAATGCAGGTATACCCTATATATACCAATCTCATTATTTCCTTGCATGTTTAAATTGAAGTGCGATTTTGTTAACTAAAAAAATGTCCTCTTTCATGTAGGACTTAATGATAAAATTCAGTGATACTGTAAGTGATAGCCAAGCATTGGAATCTGTTGTTGCTGATAGTTTGCCTCCTCCAAATGCAATTGATGATAGCCAACCAGTACCTGATGATATTGTTAGTTTGGACTGCACCCAGAATGATGCCATTGTTGAAGTTGGAGCCACTCCAACAAAAAGGCACATTGAAGTTGAAGGTCATGCTGGCGAAGGAAGCAATTCAGGGATCAAGAAGAAGGCAATTAATGTTGAGAAGGATTGACGTGTTTTTATGCTATTATCAGTATTTTCAAATTTCGTTTGACCTTTGGGTATATTGTTCCTTTGTTATCGTTTTGAACTAAGTTTCAGTTCCTTTGAGTTTCACTACTAGAAAAATCAGAATTGCGTCCGTGTTAGAATTGGGCGTCGCTAAGACGTTAGAGACGAAATTTGTGTATCCATCTCTATTTTAGAGACGGAAATATTCCGTCTGTAACATAAAAAATTACGTCGCTAATATTGAACCATAAAAAACATATATCCGTCTCTAATAGAGACGAAATATTTCCGTCTCTAATAGAGACGGATTAGATATTCCGTCTATGATGTTAATGTGGTATTTTTCCAAAATTTGTCTCAATACTCTTTATTCAAAGCATTTTTTATATGCAATATCTTTATTTTTGTACCTTACAAATAAGTAACTAGAATATATAAAATTTCAAATTTCTACCAAAGAAAATTTTTAAAACTCTTAAATTTAAATGCATAATAATTCATTCATACAAAAGTTTACTAACAAGTACACAACAAAAATTGTCCATTACATAAAGGAAAAAACATTTGCTTTAACAAAAATATGTAAATAAATAAATAAACTAATCAAGGAAAAATCCTATTATCCAGATCATCTTCACCCATCTCCTCATTTCCGTCATCATCCTCTCCTTGGGGTTATAGTGAAGTCTTCCAATTATTGCATTGCAGCAACCTGTTCGGATATTTTAGTGTTAATTAAAAGGGAGGTCCACAAAAGGAAATGGAATGGGAAATATTAAACAGACAAAGAAATCAACATTTCCAGTAATTTATAGGGACCAAAATAGAAGCATCTGAATAAGCCTATTGAAGAAGTGAAAAAGATTCAACCAAGAAGTGAAAAAAAACCAATTCAAGAGCATCTGAATTAGGATATAGCAACTACAACGAATGGCCAAATATTGCTTTATTCACGGCATTGGATCTATTATTTACATTCTCAGAAATGTATAAGTCTACAGATTCTAGAATACTTAATTATTAAGCCTGACTCTAGAATTGTTAAAGCTTGAACACATTGTCATTTGCATATCTACCAATTTCATGCAATCCCAGCACTTAAGAATTCTATGAGTTTGCTCAAAAAAAATTAATGGTGCCAAGACAAGTTTATGCTTCTCATTGCTTATTGTAGTCCTGAGTCATTGCTGCCTAGTTGTATCCCACTAACTAGAGCATAAAAATAGATATGCAAGCTTAAGTGTAACCAAAATTTAATTACAATGACAGTGAAGATTTAATTACAGTGGGAAGAAAAGAAGGGGCATAAGTGAATGCAAAGATACATCTCAGAATAATGATCAATGTAAGTTTAATTGCAACCACCACAGCCACTACGTAAATGCAATATGTAAACAACCTCCATCAAATTTTATGCTCCTGAATCATGTGAAGTGTGTTCACATAAATCTTATTCCACTTGCTCACACATTCTCCAAACAAGGATGACCTTCATTTAGCTAACTTGCTTTGAAAATTCAGCTTTCTCTCTAAAGTGACGTCTTTTATTTGTATTAAAATATTATTTAATTTAATTAATAGGACTACCACCCAAAATGCAAAATGACCAAAACTCTCTCATGATTTTTTTATGTTATGCTCTTCTCCTACTTGTGCAGCTAGTCATTTACTTTTACAGCGGATTTTTAAGGATAAGTTTTTGCAGGTGCTCAACCCATGGCCATTTTAGAGGGGCACCTTTTGTATACTTGAAAAGCCACTAATTAAAATATTGAGTATGTGAATATTAGTACAGACATTGTAAAATGAGAAAAGGTACCTTCGTATCTCTCGATGGGCACCGAAAACAAAGTGATGCACAGAAATGTTACTTCTGTGAAATCAAGTTAGAGCAAATTAAGGAAAAAATTACAGCAAACATGTAGGTGAGCTGATCTTGTGACATATAGGTGAGCTGAACCGTGTTTTAAATACAGTACTTTCAACATATTATTGACATCCAAATATATGTCTGATTAAATTGAGTATACTATAAAATTATAGGTTCAATGATATATCTATCTTTAGCATAATTTAGAAATAGAATGACTCGTGTAATTCCTTGACCATAGTATTGCCTTCACTTGCAAACCAACTAAGCCCTCTCAAAATGTACCACAAATTCAGCTAAGTCATGTTTGTTGTACCATTCCTATAACCCCAGCCAAAGCATACCACATGTAACACCCTTTCTCCAAAAAGGATATTACACCATAGTAACCAAGATTTTCATAATAATTTTCAAAGTAACTTTGATTTAAACAAGTTAAGTTCCAAAAAATATGGATAAAATTTTTGCCTTTTAAAAGATGAGAAGAATGGGGAGTCCATTCCTTCCTTTTCTATCACGTGGTGAAATAAGAACAGTATTAGTAGAAACACTGAAATAAAAACAACCTCCTCAAGTATGTATATATCAAAAGAGCTTGCATCAGTATAAGCAAGGAGTTTTAAAACTATCATACATCAACAAGCAGTAAAAACTCTAAAACAAACTAAAAAGAAAATGACTGAAATACTGAAATGAAAGTTACTAAGTAATATGAAAGCCAGGTCCAATCTAAACTACTCATGACGGAGAGATTCAGTAGCTGAGCCTCCAAGAACATCGCCCTCATGCTCCTCAGATACCTTCCCCTTGCCCTTGCGGAGACGCTCCCAAATCCTATCCTGGGCCTCCAGAGATCCATCTGAGACGCCCGTTTCTCCAGAAGGCCCTGCTGAGGTAGGGTGATACCTCTCTACACTGGCTGCTCTAACTCTACTCTGCGTCTCTCCAGGTGGTGATCGAGGCATATAAGCCCTCGGCTCATCGTCAGAAGTCCTGTCATGTGCGGTAACAACCTCTCTGCTGGGATGTGAAGACGGAGTCCTAAAAGCTGACCTCCGCATCCTCCCATAAAATCTTCCCCATCTACCATAGACATGCTTAGCTACTGGGTGCCTAGGGATGTACTCTGGCCCACTCTCTGAGTCGGTAGGCCCCTCTGTAATCTGCCTGAGTGGTAACTTCACAGAAAGTACCACCGGTTCCCTCCATTCCCTACAGTTACCATCAACAGTGCCATCAGTGACACATATCCTGCCCACAAAGGTACCCCACTGAGTGATGTGATCTATCTCCTAGATCACATCTATACCCCCAACGGGGTGATGCTAAGACGTCTCACTGGGTCCAATCCTGTCCGAGGATAACTCATCTACTCAACCACATACAAAACAACATGGAAAGTAGGCAGGGTGAAAAACTTACACAAGTTAAGAATGTTAGTTTCAAAAAGTATACATACAATACTTATACAGTATATTTTCAGAGTCTTACCACCCAAATCACACTTAGGAATAAAACACTGTAAAACCAAGAAACAATCAAGAATAGATCACCAATCACAGAAGTAATGTCAATCACAGATAAATTGTCAATCACAGATAAAACATCCATCCTAGATAAATTGTCAATCACAGACATATTTATGCATGATACTTCAATCTCTCTCATAATACACCGGTGTGCTCCAAGGAGACTTTTCCCACCAAACTCCATTGAGCGATAGGTCTGCGACAAATCTTAACAGAACAACCAGGTAGTCCCCCTCAGACCCCCTGACAGTCATTCTGAAATGCGCATTCACATCCATATCATGAAATAGGTCCGTCAGTCAGATTTATCCAAGCCGGGTATACGACTCGTCTCAGCTCAAGGGTATTCACCATGCAAAGCTATTGAGACTTTCGAAACCTGGATAATCCCAGAAGGCAATTGTAGCCCAACACAACTCTATTCTCAACCCTCTCTGGGTTGTACTGCTCAAAAAACCTGTATGTAAATGACACTAAAAAAATTGCATAATATCACTTTGGTTTCTCTTGTAAAACTTTATCTGTTTTACTGTATTAAATCTCTTAATACAAAACCACATAGAATACTCTTATTCTATCACCACAGAAAATCTCTTAAAACTTAACCATTATATTACGCGGTAACGAACTTAACCAGAATAATATTAACGGGAATTATTACTTAAGTTCATTCTTTTTGGGAAAGCCCTTTGGAAGCTGATCAAGTAATCTTCGCCACGTATATACAAACTTGCTAAGACAGGAAAAATAGCGCACCGGTATGGTTCCCAGAAAAGATCAAGTGAGCTTGTAGGCCCCTTCAAAGACCTTTTTCTTTCCTAGACAGATCCGTACAAATGAACTACCTTCTCCCATCAATAGTCTGTACATAAACAGTACAAATCACAAGTTTTTATATATAACAGGGTCCCAAATCAGGAATTTCTTCCAAATAATTTAACAGTAGAGTTCACCGAGAACCCATTACTATTAATTTATTTTGCCCAATCAACCTCTATATATATATTTTCGAAAAGAACATGGAAATGGAAGAAAAATACCGGTTTAGGAATTTTTAGCATAGTTAGTCACTTGCTCTCGTCCCAATGGCGTAATAGAGATACGACCCCTAAGCCCGACCGTATGAGTACACCGAAGATGTATTCTTACGCCTGACCAAAGCACCCCATCCATATCCGTCAAAAGAACTACAGAGGTTCAATTTTACAATTTCTTAGATTTTTTGATCACGGAGGCCTAGCCCACTGGGTGATCGAGCCTTTATCGATAAAATTTCGCCAGCGTAACGGTACAATTATTAAACTTTATAAATAAATTGGGCATTATAACTTTACTATTTGAAAAATCATATTTTAAAATAAAAGTAAGGCATAGTATAATTTTAAAACAATTTTACAAATAAATAACAATTTATTTAAAGCATAAACACCCAAAACTTAAAAACTCAACAAAATAAAGATCAAACTAACTTGGAAAGAAATTCTCCATACCTTAGCCTTATGAAGATGGAAGAACAAGCTAAGAATAATAAGAACAACACAAGAAAAGCTTGATTAGAAAATAAAGAAAACTTAAAGGAAAACAAAGGAAAAGAAAAGAATTTTGGAGTGAATTTTGGGAGCAATTCTTCAAGTGAGTTTGTGATGAAAATGAAGAGCTCCCCCCCTCTATTTATAGCCAAAATTTCGTGCAAGGGGGTGGGGTTAAGACCAACCATGGTTTGGTTTAATTTAACCATGATTTAATTAAAGAAAAAACCAAAATTAATTATTTAAAAACTCATTGGCCAACTTCTATGACTCATATGCAACTAGGACCACTTGGACTTCCCACTTGCATGGTTGAGGCGGCCAGAATCAAGGCTGGGAGGGGAGGATGTGATTTTACAAAAATACCCCTAGGGTTTGGATGAAAACAAGGGTATTTTGGTCTTTTCATAAATCAAAAATTGAAATAATTAGTTAAAAATGATGAGAACCAATGAGAATGCTAGAAAATGCCACAAGGAGTCCAAATAATTTCGTGGCACTCATTTTTGAAATTTATAGATAGTGCAAACTCTTCGGTTTTCATCGTTTCGCAGGTATAACCCCCAAAATGCAGAAAAATAGGGTTTTCAAAACTTACACAGAAATAATTTTAAAAATCTTGAAATAAATATTTAAAAATAAAATATAAAATGGTTATGGACCTTTGTCACGAAAATTATACCTGTTAAACAAGGTTTTTGCGTTAAAACGTCCCCGGGTAGTGTAGTTTTCGGTATTTTTCGAAAGTTTTCCAAAAATTCCAGAAAAATTTCAGAAAATCTAAAATAATAACAGAACCAACTTTTGTGAAGGAAGTTTATTTATTGAGTTGGTTTAACATACTCAAGCTATTTAAATCACTTTCCGTCAGTTAAACGTAAACCATTTTCTGTAAAAAGACTCGATTTTGATTGAAAAGCTACCGTTTCAGAAGTATTTCGGAATAGGTGTATTTTATTACTGATTTTAAGCTAAAAATAAATCACACAATATTTTTAGAACAAAAATTCATATAAAATAGAAAAAAGACAGAAAACGCAAAGATACGGACGTTGGAATTAACCCTAACGGAAGCTAAAAATCAACCACTTTCAGAAGTATTCTTAAACATGCATATTTAAATACTATTTTTAAGCTAAAAATAAAACTCAAAATAATTATATCTCAAAAATTTAAATAAGACAAACATAAACAGTTAGTCATAAAAGCGGATATTACACCACACTCCTATCTTGACCCATTTAAAGACATTTTTATAGTTATAGTTCCTGGAACAAAAAGGAATTATGATTAAACCACGTATGATTTAGTTGGTAGATTACACAACTCTTATAGACAACAACATTTGTTAATTTGTGCGATTTTGGAAAACAATACGGCAATGAAAGAAAGAACTGAGCTATTTTGGAAAGAGCTATTTTGGAATACCTAACCTAGTGATTTTGGAAAGAGAACTGAACTTGTCGTGAAGAACTGAGCTATCCAGCGAGAAAAAAAAAATGAAGAACTGAGCTATCTGCAAGGAAACATCTCAAGTTATTTCAAGCAACCATCTCCGAAAAAACCAAAATGACAGCAAAATAACCCTCAAATAATCCACAAAATAACACTCTTGTGGTTTTCTCCATCTCAATCTGTACCAGAAGCTCATTATTGTTGCTACAAATGATCGTTAAATAACAAGAAGCATGAGATTTGAGAAGATGGAATCAATTAGGAGCACAGGAGCAGTGCTTAGAGAGAAGGGGCCACAAAAATTTTGCAACCAAAATCACAAGAAACGCTAGGGAAATGAAAAAAATGCAGAGACAGAGCGCACCTTCAAAATCACAAAAAGCTTTTCGTTGAATCAGTACACGAATCAGGCAGTGACAGAGAAGAAAATGAAGAGACTGGAATCAGTACACGAATCTGTTGCCGAGAACGCACAGAGAAGAGGAGGCGGTGCAATGGTTCGACCACAACGTCGGCAATGGCGGCGCCAAGTGGTGCGGTGGCGACGCCTAGGGCTTTCTATTAGAGACAAGAGCAAGCTTTTGGATTATCTATTAGAGAACGGGGGAGAAAGTTTTAAGTTTGCAATAATAATAAAATAAAATAAAAACCAATTTAAAATGTTAGAGACGGATTTTCTCTCGTCTCTATTAATGCTTTTACTAGAGCTGTTCAAATTGACCCCTTAGAGACGGATTTAGAGACGGAAATGAATTGACATTTATAGTTCTGTCTCTAAGTATATTTTTTAATTCTAATTAAATCAAATAGACTCGTTAGAGACGGATTTAGAGACGGATTCTATCAGAGATGGAAAATTCCATCTCTAAATTCCGTCACTAAACTGCAACATTTGTCATCGGTCTCTTAATTATATTTTTCCACCTCTAATTCCGTCTCTAATTTCCGTCGATAATCCATATTTTTTTTCTAGTAATTTTCTGCTTTAATTCCAAGAACGAGCATGAAATATACATACAGGGGAATTGCTATTTTTGATTCTCTCGCTTTCATAATGGTTGTATTCTGTGTACTCACTCCTTTCAATAAGAACCATAAATACATATATACTGGCAAACACTTGGTTTTGGGCATGTCTTAATTAAATTGTTTCATAATGCACCTTGTAATTGGTACCCTTAAATGCCTTGATCAACCTGCCTCTAATTAATTTGAAAACCATATTACTCCTGCTAAATTCATTTGAACATTAAAAATATGTAATGTTTTATTTTATTTTTTTTAAAGGATATTTTTTTTAAGAGCTAGCTATTATTATATTTACAAGAATAGCGTATAACTTTTATTCTATTGGTCAAATTAATATGTAAAATCCTATATATAGTTTCAGTGAATTAATAATTGAATCTCTATTGTAGTTTAAAATTTTACATGAAATCTTTTGATTGAAAATTTTATTTCAAAGTCTTTAAAACTTTTTCTAGTTAAAATTGTTGCTAAATGTCATTCTTCAAATATATCATCTCTATTATTTTTGGTTTTTTTAAATTGTGCTAAAATATTAAACGTCACTTATTTTGAATGTTGTGAGTAGCATGTTTAAGCTAAAACTATTTAAGTAAAGTGTCAATCGATATATATAACTATAATTATAAAAGATAACTATAGATTAATTTATGAAGATTGAACAATTAAGAAGATACAAGAGGATTCAAAATGTAATTTACATTAGATTAAAAATTTAACTCAAAAAGCATTGACACACATAATAATGCAATTCATTTCAAAATTACCAATCACTATCAATCAATAGTACTTAATTTCATATGTGGCATTTATTTTTATTGATGGCATTCATTTTTCCTAAGTTTTTTTAATTCCAACAAAATTGTTATCCCCCCAAATCATGGGCTACACACACGACATAGTACATCCAAAAAGTTCTTCATATTATTGGATTAACCAAATTTCAAACACAAAGCCTAATGTATGAGTGCGTTGCTTTTTGAAAGAGTTGTCATTGCCATGATGAAGTACATGAATTCAAATATACCAGATAAAGTATTACCCTCAGAGTCATAGCATTTTTTTTTGAAGCAGAGCCATAACAAATGTTAAGATCAATCAATTCATTATTAGCAACTAAAAGAATGAGGGAAGACGAGAAACTCATCTATTACCTTTAACTTTTAACAAGGGAAGCATGGTGGTCAACATTTATTTATTTACAACAAACCTTAAGATTCAGAAAAGCGCAAAAATTAAGGAGATCAGGAAACATAATGAAAAGGAGGGGATGTTCATGTAGTCTTAGTATTTGGTGTTTTAATTTAGTGTGTTTCCCTTGGATCATGGTAGGCTTGTCATTACATGTACTCTAGAACTAATATCCTAGTGAAGTCTCTACTCGTATTTTGTGCCCATTATCGTTATCCAAAGAGGGCATGCTAGTTTAGTTTAGCTTCACTGCTGACTCTATCTTCATTATTTACCTGCGATTCCAATGGTTACACATTTCCCTTCACCCTTCCCTGCACGTTCAACTTATCAAGTAGCTGCCTGGCCATTGGATGCCAAGATTGAAATCGAGTTCATTGCAACACTATAGGCACCAATTTCAGTAGCATGGTGGTCATCATTTTTTTATTTACAACAAACCTTAAGATTCAGAAAAGCACAAAAAGGAAACAGAATGAAGAGGATGAGCAAATAATCATCCTCCTTTTTCTAAACCCGGACAAATAAGGTAATATTCATTCCCATTAAACTATAGATAAGATAATGATTAATGAACTTTTAGATCAAAGTTCGCATAAAACATCTTTTGTAGCATAAGACGAGATGTACAATTCTTCTCTCCAAAATTCACAGCTACCTAAACCATAACTTGTAATATAGCATAAACTTGCTGTATAGCAATTACTTCTTAGGAGGTGTACTCTTCATCATATTCTTCTTCTCGAGTCAAGTAAAGAACTTTGGATTCTTCCGCCAATTTAAACTTTGCACACCTATATAAAATATAAAATAATACCATTATTAGATAATAATGCTTAAATAATGTGGCTAAAACTGTAGGTAGCAAGGGCTTGGTATAGTCTCCAGCATCTGCTTTTACTCTCTCTTTCCCGGAATGCCTACAGCCTTTGCATCCAAAGAAGATCCAAGAACTGGAAATTATAGCAAATGCCCATAATCTCCTCCTCTATCAATAAGGAAGGTATAAAGGAAGTTTAAAAGACGTAATTAGTAACAAAAGTTCGTGTACACACGGACTTTGTTTCTTTCAAAAACTGCAACAACCAAGATGTAATCGAATCTAATGTTGTAGATAATGAAGAAAAACTAAAATCATAACATATATAAACAGCACCACAGATGGTCTAGTTGCATACACAATTGATTGATGAAGCACCACGACCTTAAGTAACAGGATCCATAAGTAACAACAAGCCACTCTTCCCAACCTCTCAAAACAGAATGCCAAAAAAGGAGTTAAAACAAAGGTCGCAGTAACATAGGAAACTCACACATGTGACATGTCCCCTTGAATGCTTGTCTCATGATTCATAATATCAAAGTAATTATGATATTTAAGGAAGCATTAGATCCAATTAGTCAGTAAAAATAATATAAAAATATTAGAACCTACATCCACATCCTTACCGTGAGTAGACATTCAACACCTCTATATTGTATCCTTTCACAACATCCTTCAGTGAGATGAGACTTGGAACATGAGAAATTGCTTCCAAAAAGTTTGACTCAGTCCCACGAACGTTAAAAAACTTGAATTTATGCTTTTCAGGTTCGTAGTAGACAAAGTCACTGTTGGAACGTTGCATCAATATGGCAGTGCCCTTCTTGAAGTGTTTTTCTGACCAACATAGACCATAAGGATAAACTATTGGCACGCAAAAAGTATCAATGCTGAAAGTGAAAACCTTAGTCCATGATTCCCCAATACCATATTCCTTCATAACCCACATTTCAACAGAACAGGGGAAAGATGCATCACATATGTAAAGAAAACCCCTTGATTCTCCCATGCCGATATGCTCTCCATTACGAATTCTATTGTTTCCTAACGTATGGGGGGGAGGAGGGAAGTATTGCAACCTCTCACTTTCAAAGTTGAAACACAATATTGACGGCTTCATCAAAACATCAATATTGATCCAATGAAGTGCCCCGTTCACACAAGTGGGAAACTGAAGCCTGAAAATAGAAAACCTAGGATCAAATCCAACATTCCTCCATGTTTGTGTTCCTAGTGTGTGTATCTCAACTGCCACACCCTCAGAAATCCGCCCCTGGGTGTCTATCCACCACCTTCGTATTATTATCACCTTATATTCATTGGTTTTAGGTTGGAAGCCGAAACCCGCACCTTTTGGTGCAAAAGGTTTCTCAACTACGGAAGTTTGTGGAAGTCTTATGAACTCACCTGTAGCTTGTGGAAGTCTTATAAACTCACCTGTAACTGGGTTGCAGACAACTGAAGGATCTCCATTAGTCCATGGATCACGCAAGCAAAGCAAGCCATTACAGGAATTCACCAATTCAAATCTATCATCTGGCTTGTAAGCAATAAAAGGATCAGTTTCATCTTTATTCTCCAAAACTAATTTGGCTCCACGAAGAGGAAGCTTGAATTTAGGCTCAAGCTTCACCTGATTGTTGCATTCACTCTCATCAAACCTATCAGACTCGGGGTCAAGAAGGTGCAGGGTTCTGGACACTAGTCCCGTATCATTGGTCCGAATCAAGAGACCAACTTGTGCACGCTCAAATTGAAGTTTGGCAAAGAGTGGGTCTGAAATCAGTGCATTCCAGGTTCTGCAAACACACCTACAAATGAGGACAGACTTAATGGGGAGTTGAAGCAGAATGTTGTTAGTGATGGCAGAGGGAAGATCAGCAATAGTAGTAGTAGTCCCAAGTTGTCGACTTTTTGGCTCATCGTCGTCTTTCTCTTTTACTCGTTTGCACTCTTGGATAGCCCTTGCAGAGGTCGTTGAGTCCCTTTTTCTTTCCATGGCCACAAATCACACTGATATGCACAAATAGGGAAAAACAATAATAAACAGAATAAGAAAAATAATGATTCACATTTGATTGAAGGACACAATAAGAGGCCAAAGAGCAAAAGCCAATAAAAGGTCCTTTTCTTTCAAAATTTTATTTTAATCTTACACTTTAACGGGCCAGTTGTATGTATGTATATTATTCAAATTAAACCCTCAAAAATTGAAGTATGAATTTTGTATTAAAAATTACCACATTGGTTAAAGAGATGTGAGTGGGGATGGGGAGTGAGATAAGATACCAATTAGCAGACAAACCCACGCAAATAATGAGATTGTTGAGGTTAGGGGGTTGTGCAAAATTAAATACAGTATATCAACGTTGATAAACAAAACACTGAAAGTACCTTAGAATCAGAATGCTTCTTGAGTGGTAAAAGCAGAAAGAGTTTACACAGTTTGGTGGTGAAGGCAAGCACTTGACAACAGGATTCATATGCACACAAACACAACACAGGATTATATTTATAGGCATGCAGGCACAAAAGCCCGATCCTTTTTTAAAAGGAACTATCTGACTATCTGATTAGATTAGATTAGATTAAGGATGTGTTATCTATCTGATTAGATTAGATATTTTGAATTTTAAAAAATAAAATTAAAAAAACGTAAAAGGGAAACTGATTACCCCACGCCACGTCCTGCGTGCCTTTCTCTCCCTTGACATGACATAGCTCTCCCTCTCTCTCTCGCCACCGAGTGCCGTTTTGTCAACACCGTCCTCATCGCACCGTTTTGTTCATTTACCTAGCACTTACGTAGTTACGTGCATTCTACTAATTATTATCAGTCTTAAAGAGTAGGGAGTGCTTGGTTATAATTTTTGTTGAGGAAATAATACCTTTTTTAAAAAGAATTTCTTAAAACCTATTAGAAAAAGCTATTTTGATCTTAAAATAAATTAATCTTAAAGAATAGTACATCATGAAATTAAAATGGTAAGTTATTGCTATCAATTAATTACTGGAAATGTATTAAGCAATTTTAGAATTTTAAGATATCAGAATAATTACATTTTATTTATTATTTTTTAACTGTAATTCATGAATATCAGTTTTTTCTTACTTTTGAAAACCTCATTTACCTTTTAACGAATAAAGTAAATTCATTTGAAGAGATAAAAATCTGTTAATTTTAAGACTTATTTTTTTTTCATTTACAACACCTAAATCTAAAAAAAAAACCTTTCTATTTTAAGGCACACATTAACAGAACTTAAAAATTATAATAAGAAATTTAAATAATCAAATGAAACCTGCCATTCTTTTTTTTTTCAAAAAAATAAAATAAAATGAAAAAATGATGCATTTTCAGTTTCACACCATGGCAAGGCAGTATTGTTGTAACAGAAAACTACTAAACCAGATCCGAAATATTAATCCAGAATTAGTTAAAAATGGAATTCGTGCAAGGAACAAGCAAAGTGGGGCAGGGGTGATGGGTGAGGAGGAAAAAGACGGTAACGGTGGCATCTCGAAACGGTAACCTTTGAAACTCATTCATTTAATTTAACTAGTGTAGTGACCCGTGCAACGCACGGGATATATGACATACTTTATAAAAATTTATGAAAAAATATATTTGAACATTAATTATAAAGGATTTGAGTTTTTTTTTAAATTATGTTTTTAAATTATATAATAAATTATAAATTATATAGTTATCTATTGAAAATAGTTGGTTAATTATTTGATTAGTTCACAACTTAAAAGTTGAATACAACGAAAAAAATAGCACAAATTACAGTTGAAGCAGTAAAATAGTTTAAATAGTTATTGTGAGTAGACATGACAAAAAACATGAAATTGCAGTACCCACTTGATCTCATCCCGACTTTGACGGGACAACCCATCAACTGCAATTATCTATAAATCTATATATATCATAAATTATTTTTATGTACTTGTATCAATTATATCTATTAAGTACATGTCCAATTGTCGTGCGTATTCAATTAGTAGAAACTTATTTCATAATCTATTTTCTCATGTAGCACTATAAATAATTTATTTTTATTACTACTAAAATCACTCACTATCTGTAAACTATTAATTGAAACATTTATGTTTTTTATTTTATAGATAATACTGCCCAAAAAAATTCAAATTTGCTCATATAAAAAAAAACTTCAACAAATTAGTTAAGTTATCATAAAGTGAAATAGAAAATTATTAAAATTATATATTAAAATTTAATTCTTTAAGTAATTCATACGTGGATAAGATTTCACGTAAAATATTTGGCACAATGTTATATGTGCAATATTTTCTTGTATACTTTAATGTAAAATATATATCCCATATGTTATGTTTTATTTATAATTTTTATATTAACCAATTTACACCTATATATTAATGTATAAAATTTCCTATTTTTCTCAAAAAAAATAACATGTCCAATAAATTAGTTAGATGATAATGTAATAATAAAGAAAAAAAATATTTATTTTCATTTGTTATGTTTTATCCAAACTATTTATTTTAATCAGTTTATTTATAGACATTAATTATTGAAAAATTCAAATTTAGTTGGACAAAAGAAAATATTTAATAAAGTAAATAAGTAAAAAATGCTAAATGAGAAAGAAATAATGATTACAATGTATATCAATTAAGATGAAAGAAAATATTTTTTCTTACTATTTAAGTTTTTGAGTTATAAAAACAGTCACTATAGCAAAGATACAATATTTTTAATTACAATTTAAATTAATTTCTACAATTAACCTATACCTTTTATGAATTTCAACATAATCCATAAAGATACAATTGTATTATTTGAAAATTGAAATATTTAATATGATTCCTATCATAAAAATTTATGAAAACAGTCCCTATCAATTTTTTCAACTACGATTTTAAATTTGTTGCAGCAATTTTTTCGACATGATCTCTATATATATAATTTGCATCTTTTGAGATTTGAAAAATTTATAATTATTCCTATTATAGAGATTTTAAAATTGATCTCTGTCACAAAGATATAATTTTTTTCATTTACCATTTTGAATTGATTCCTATAATAAACACTCCTTTTATGAATTTCAACTTGATCCTTATAGATACAATTTGAAGAAAACTAAAATTTAAAATTTTATAATGATTTCTGCCATAGTGATTTAGAAAACTGGTTTCTATCCTACAAATCGAATTTTTTTCTACGATTTTAAATTAATTCCTATAATAAATACACTCATTTTATAAATTTCAACGTAATCCTATAGAGATGCATTTTGAATCATTTCAAACTTGAAAATTTTATAACTATTCCTATAATAGAGATTTATAAAATCGATTCCAATCACAAAGATATAATTTCTTTCAATTACAGTTTTAAATTGATTCATATGATAAACATGCTCATTTTTTGAATTTCAACTTAATCTCTATAAATATAATTTGTCTCATTTGTAAATTGAAAGTTTTATAATTATTTTTTTTGATACATAAATTTTATAATTATTTCTATCATAGAGATTTATAAAATCTATATAATTGTTTTCAAATACTTTTACTAATGCCTAAATATTTCACAAAAACTACAATAGTATAAAAATAAAAATATATATACATTTTCAAAAAATTAAATTAATTTAAGACATTCCAAAAAATTTAAGGGCATAACATTTATATCAAACCAAAATTTTCACAGTACAAAATTTGAATTCGGGAATTAAGTAATTTATATGTATTTTTAAATTAAAACAACTAATAAACTATTACATATATTTTCTAAAATAAATATATCCTAAAAGATACAAAAAATCACAGTAATATATATAATTATTAAAATTCCATGCATAATTTCTTAAAAAATATTGAAAAAATAATAAGCAACTAATATCTTGTAACATATGATACTTCTTCTTGTTTGAGAGAGAACAATATTGTATCTGCATAGCTAATCACAAATGGAAATCGAAAATAAAAAACTTAACAATGTAAAATAGATAAGCATTAATTTCAAAAAATAATCCATAAATAAAAATAAATTAATCAAAAATTAGAAGAAATATTTGTCTTAGAGGAGAAATTTGCCTAAGAGAAAAAGAACAAAAATCAAACAACATCGATAGTTTGGAGGCTATTAGAATATTAATAAACACTAAAAAAATAATAAGTAAAAATGATTAACAGTAAAATAGAAAAATAACAATATTACGAACTCACCTTAGATAAAAATTTAGTGTTGATGAATAAAGGAATACCAACTAAAACAAAATAAACAAATAAATTTTATCAATACATGCAGATATTAGGATTTAAAATTAAAAATCCAAAAATTGAAACATATAAAAGATTAATCATGAAAAAGAAAACAATAACTAACCTTTAATCGAAAGTCTCAAGTGTTAGTAACCGCAATGGATGAGAATAATGAAAAGAAAATGTATATGAAATGAGAGAAGATTAACAAAAAGAGATATGATAGAAAAATCATACCAGAGAATGAAGAGGCCGAAGAAACACGAATGTTTCTAGACGCAAAATAAATAGTTAAAGATATAAGAAATACAAATATTCTCTAATAAATAGGCAATTGAAAATACTATTTTAAATTGATTGTTTCAAATGCAATCAATACAATTTTAAATAAGGCACATTAAATATGAATCATGAAATCATTAATCAATAAAATCTTTTCAAATCAATTCAATCTATTTGATCCTTAAAATACTCTCAAAGCAACACTTGTAAAAATATGTCTATAGAGGATTCGTCTTTATATATATTATAGATTTAATTCTGCGACGCATAAAATAACGGGAAAACGAGGAAAACCACTTCCATTTCCATTTCCATTTCAACTACCAAACTTGAAGATTGTGTTGTATTAGATTCATTGATTCTATTCTTCAATTCCACGCCTACAAAGCTATCTTTTGCTTCCTATTCATTCTTGTTTGTTTTCAACCCAATTCCTCTATTCTACGGATCTGCATATTTTCCATTGTTCGTCTTTCTCTGCTCTATGCAACTGGTTTTTTCATATCTGCATCTGCCTTTGCTTCTTTTTCTTCCTTCTTGAAATTATTGCATATTTTTACTTGTTTGAAGTGGTACAAATTGATTCTAGGTTTTATTCTTTCTCTGTTGTTGATTATTATGTGTGCATATAACAATTAGCAAGTTCTTTTCAAAGGGAAATCATGGGGTTGCTTGCTGCATATCGGATTAAGAATTGAGAAAAACTAGTCATTGGAATTTTTTTTTAGTAAAGTTAATAGTTCTTTTGAATTTTGAACCCGGATTGAGGTGGTGAACTGATTGATTTTCAGGTTACTAGTTATCTGCACTCTACATCATGGAAGGTGTTGTTGTGAGGAGTCATTCCTTCGGATAACAGTTGCCTCTTTAATGCAGTTGGGTAAGTAATGGAATACTGCTCCTTTTCTTAACAGCACCAGCTTGCCCTTTTTTGTTGTTGTTGTACAAATCATTCCACTTGTGATATTATTTCTCCATTTTGTTATGTTTACTCAATTCAGATATGTTATGGATCGTGACCGAAACAAAGCTGCTGAGTTGAGACAGGTAATCTTTTTCTCTTCTCTGTTTTTTTTTTGTATTTTATTTGCTATGAATATGTAAAGCGCATATTATTATCCGATTGCTTCATTTCCATGCATGCTGTGTCAATTTGGTTATCGTGTAGAAAACCAGATGCAAGGTGTTTGACTGTTTGTTGTGTATGTAGCCACTGAACCTTCATTTGTG
This sequence comes from Glycyrrhiza uralensis, assembly GCA_030159175.1. NCBI lineage: Eukaryota > Viridiplantae > Streptophyta > Magnoliopsida > Fabales > Fabaceae > Glycyrrhiza > Glycyrrhiza uralensis. The sequence continues at coordinate 1,800,595 of BRZY01000006.1, forward strand.
GCAGTGAAGTTTTGTTTGACTATTTTTAAAATTCTATGCTATGCAATTTAGGTGTTATATCCAACTTAGTTGGATGTATTTTGGCTTGCATATGACTTTGCTTGTTTCAATTTGAATTAGTTTCTGAAACCAAAAAATCACTACGGAAATCTTGTATTTTTCATTTCTGGGACAATTATTCCTTGTGGGCATTTGATCAAAATTCAGTGAAAAGAAGTTTAGGGAAACTGACAATTGGCTTTTCAATCATTAAAACGGTTACAAGTTACAACAAATGCAAATGATGAGCAAAATATGTTTGGCTGGACTCTAAACCATTGACACGTAGTTATCTTTTATTTATGTAGTACATAGAGAATTTTTAGATGCATCTTTAAATAATAAATGCACATTGAACGTTTTTCCTTTGTGAAAACTAGACTTGGAAGTATTATATAAGGCTTTGCCTATATTTTTTTATCACCTCTGGTTGTTCTCATTTCCTGAGTATTACATTCTCAGGTTGATCACCGATTCACCATATGTTGTCATCAATCCATCGCAAATCCCTATGCTATGGTCCATCAAGCCCCATAGTATTCTATGCAATGCTGTCCGTAAATTTACTTTTTGCAACTTAAATAGTGTCATCTTGAAGTCATTTTTTTCGCATATGAAATTACGTAGTCTATCATTTAAGAATTATCAGTGAAACGGAACTTCTATACCCTTGTATTACCTGATATCTTTGCTCTTTGTGTACGTTATCAGCATATTCACATATTTTGACTTGAGATTTTGTTATATTTGACACGCTAAAGGTTATAGCTGCAACAGTAGCAAGTGATCCTGAGAAATATTCCGAAGCATTTCTTAGGAAGCCAAATGCAGAGTATTGCAACTGGATTCTTGACTCAGAGAAGTGGGGAGGTTAGTTGACCTGTGTCTTCCCATTCATGTCTGTTTTATTTATTAAAATATTTAATGGAATTAGCTATCAATTTTTGCTTTGCAAGTTGGAAGTGGAACTGCTAGTTTCGGTGTTCTAGTATGTTCAATGTATGAATATATGACATCAAGTGTCTTGGAATTTGGAATATGGTGAAACTTACTCGAATTTAGGTTGACTTAGAATCTATAATCTATAATTCTAACATCTTGGCTTTTAATAAACTATACCAACATAAATATAATACCAATTATATATGAGTACAATAGATTATTTTCCTGAAACATTAAGAGGTACAAAGATTAAATTAAGAATATTGTATTTGAACATCTGGATACCCAGACAATCTTCTGCAACAACCCGAAGTTCTTTAAACTTCAGTTGTTTTGTTTCTAGCAATAAAGCACTATTAGTTTTGTGTAGGTCCAGATTTTGTGGTTGATGATTTTAAAATGAGTTTCAAAGGGTATTTTAAAATCTCCTGGCAATAAATTTAGCAATAAAGCATTTTTAGTTTTTTCATTAGTTTGATGTGCTCTGTGAAGGTGCAATCGAACTTTCAATATTAGCAGATTATTATGGACGTGAAATTGCAGCATATGATATCCAGACAACACGATGTGATTTGTATGGTCAGGTTAGCCATTTTGATGCAATTCTGTATGCTTTCAAGTTTTGTCATCCTCATGTAACTGAACTTATCCATCCTCTCTTTGCTGAACACTTTTGACAGGAAAGTAATTATTCTGAAAGGGTGATGCTGATTTATGATGGTCTGCACTACGACGCATTAGCTGTATGTAATTTCAAATACTAGAAATTACTACCCATCCATTGATTATCTTTCGTGCATTTTTATTGTGGCTTGACAAGAGAATTACTAACACGCGTGAAACATACAAAATTAAGGTTCATATGTATTTGCCATTTTATGTTGCCTGATGAATATGATTACACCTTGTATGGCTCAGATGTCTCCTGTTGAAGGAGCTCCAGAGGAGTTTGATCAGGACCATATTTGCAGTCCAGAAAAACAGAAGCATTGGACCCGTCGAGGGGCTTGCTTTAAGCTTTGTTAAAGACCAACAGAGGTAGTCTTCAATCTTCAATTCTTACCAAACCTTTATCTTAAAAGGAAGCTTGAATATTTTGAAAGTGGTGAAGATTTTAGATGACTGAATTTTGCATAAATCTTCATTTTTAGTTTTTATAGCAATTTTGTTGTGAATTTCCATATATAAGGTTTCTTTTCTTTTTCGGGCATGCATATTTAAGGTTTCAGATGGCTTATTCAATTTAGAACCAAAATGAAGCAGTGAATGTGGTCCCAAGCAGTTGAACTTTGTATTGACCGTGTCTGTGATAAGCTGAAGAAGGCTTAAAATCTGCGCATGTGTTTTGGTAGTTTGGGGGAGGGATATAGTTTCAAATCCCCCCCTAACATAACCCACTAATTACTAACATTTGTTCGTCCAAGTATCCCTCCAATTTATTTTATGCCCATGCTAATATCATGGGTGCACTTTCTCAGGAAACGGAGCTACACCGACACTACCAGCTTCACTCTGCGCTGTGGGGTATGCCAGATTGGAGTTATTGGTCAGAAGGTCATTCCTCAGTACCTGATGCCTCTTCTTTGCTTTATGTTATATGTGCTACTTACCCACCTTAGTTCTTATGATTCTTACATCTGATTACTGGTTTTTTTGTGAATATATTCAGGAGGCAGTGGAGCACGCACAAGCAACTGGTCATGTTAACTTCCAGGAATATAGATGATGCACACTGAGAGACACAAACTTGTATGTGTAGTCTCAGTTGTGACTTGAATGAGCATCATTGGTGAAAGATAGTTGCTTCATTGCAGACTGTCAACTTCTTTTCTGTTTTACTCAAAAGTGATTAAACTGAATAATTTCTGCCTGGGAATTGTTGTAACAATGTGTTGTAATAGTCGTAGTTCCTTGGTCTCTATCCACAGTGATTCTAATTCAAAGAAACCCACGTCCAGGCTCCAGCAGCAGACCAGATGAAAAACCTATTCGATGATCTTCTATTTTTTATTATTTTTCCCCCATAAAGATTTGTTGTCAACTATATTTTATGTATTTTGCTTGTTTAGTTTTCAGGGTATATTTGGATAAACAAATCTAAGAATCCAAGTGCAAGTTACTAAACAATCAAATTTAGATTTCTATGTTATAATTATCGATTACTACAAATATATCTGTTTACGCTCACACACATGCTTTGTAGATACATGTATTTTCATTAATTTATTTCCAATTTAATCAGTTTAACTTGTAATAATTTAGTAACTTAGTGATTCAGTGTCTAGCTGGGTCATTAACAAAGATCATAATTTTATAATGCTGGTTACAAGAAGACAAACCACTAACATATATTTTAGCATCGTGGGTGACGATGACGATGATAGATGAGTCATCTTAATTTTAATAAGCAATTGCAAAGATGGTGATATATCATGTTCAACTGAACACTAGTCATTGACTACCGTAATTGCAGTAGTTGCTACCAATAGGAAGATTGACATCATATATGAGATCAAGAGTGTGACGTTATCGTGTGCCTCCGTTATTTTTAAGCCGAGGAGAATCATGAATACATACTCAACAGCATATTCTATACTGTAAAAATATTATAAAAAATTGTGGAGATTTTACTAGCTTTTCGCTTAAGCATATGCATATTATTTTTTTATAAGAGGGGAGGAAAATTTGAACTTGGATGTCTGGGGTTACAAAGACTAAGTTTTGCTAATTGAGCTAGCACCCTATTTCAAAGTTTTCTAGAATTTGAAGACCTGCCTTAACTTGGCTAGATTGACACAATCATCTTCTCCTACCCCTAAAGTTCTTCTTAGTAATAAAATAAAAACTATAGAACTTTTTTATTTTTATTTACTAATAGCAAGATTTTTAGTTCAATTTAAGTATGGCCGGCAGATTATAAGACATGTACATTTGTGGTTGGATAAGAATGCTGTGTTGTTGACCAAAAAAAAAAGAATGCTATGTTGTGAAGTCATTGAATTAAATAAATTGAAGATGTTAAGCCCGTCCACAAAGCTCAGTTAATTCAGGATTTATCAACCACCAAATTTAGATAGTGACGATTGAGTGACTTGGTTGCCACGTAAATTTTTGAATGATTTACATTATTTCCTTTTATTCTAAAAAAAGAAATTATGTAATGCTGAATAGGTATGAGGTATCCTTTACCTACTCCAGGCTTTGTATGGAGTTAAGGACACCAAAACAAATCTTAGGTAGGTCAGGGCACTAGCTTGCATAGTATTGTTATGATCCCTGCCTGAAATATATATATATATATACACACACACACACTTCCATATCCCTTTCATTGAGAAAACAACTTACTTGCATCCAAAATTCCAATTTTCAAACCAAGCTTTTTCCAACATGTTGGAGTTGGACACACATAATAATGCAATTCATTTCAAAATTACCAATCAGTATCAATCAGTAGTCCTTAATTTCATATGTGGGTAGTATACGGCAACGTATGCTGAAAGTTTTAGCATCTTATTATGTGTTGAAAATCATGTCAGTTAAATGAAGTTTGACACTCGGTAAAGAAATTGTGAAGAATAAGGTTCATTGAGTGTTCAACTCGGTATCAATTTACTTTTTTTAAGTTCACAATATTAATTGATTGATTCATTTGAGCACTAATATCCACCTATAAACACTACTCATAAAATGTTTCTAACAAAATATTGTGTAATTAGCTTTTCTGAGCAACTGGAAAACAAGGTCAAAGTCAATTATATATCAGAAATTTTAAAAAGAAGTTTTTTCTTTCCAACTTAATTTTTTCAAAAATAAAGAAATCTCATAAAACATTTAAAAAAAAATTCTAAAAGTGAAGTTGCTTATACTATTTTTTTGATACAGAGTGAAGTTGCTTATACTAAGATCATATATATGTACCAATCTGCATCAGTATTGGTAATCCAACATGTCAACTTGTAAGATTTAGCGCTATACAAGCCCACAAATCGCGAAATCGATGGGTGGCAAATATTTTAAAATATTCAAGTTACCACTTGTCTCAGAATCAATCATATCCACTTCAACTTGAAATTATATATATGAAGGTGGTTGCAAATGAAATCTGGGCACAGAATTTGAAACCCAATAAATAAAATTACGTACGAAGGAGACACACAAATTAAGATTTCAAAGGGTGAAACCGGAGAAAAGGAAGAAGAAGAAAACAAAAATTAAGATTAAACCAGAGCCTAATCTCATATATTAATATATTAATATGCACAAAAGGGTACACCATTTTTTATGTAGGTACAAAAGAGCTCACATCAATACAAAGTATAAGATCCATATATTGATCTACCTAGCTTAGCTATGCTAATATATGCTAATATGCTATTATACCTCTGGAATGCTCTGAAGAGCAGGTTTCCAAGGAGAGTGGTGGAGTGTGTGAGAGTGATATTCATATTGGCCACTATGTTTCACCAAATGGGTTAAAATTTGCTCCACCCTCAACTCCTTCCCCTCCACTTTACCAATCAACTCCTCCAATTGCTTCTTTGTGATCTTTATCTTCACTTCCGTAGTTGTTTCTTATTGCTTGATATTGCTGTCTTCCGAAAAGTTGACTCTTGTCATTTTATTAATAGCACTTTTGGTCTTCAGGTTCTCATCTTTTCTCTTGTACCAATTGGGTCCCTTCATCGATTTGCTAGTTTCTTTTTTTGCTTACATGGCTAGATAGTGCTGACTAGGAAAGGTGGTGGCTTATGTGTCTAAATTTTTGACTTAGTGATTTTTTGAGGACAAGTTCTAGAGTACATGTAATGACAAGCTCGCCATGATCCAAGGGAAACACACTAAATTAAAACACCAAATGCTAAGACTACATGAACATCCCCTCCTTTTCATTCTGTTTCTGATCTCCTTAATTTTTGTGCTTTTCTGAGTCTTAAGGTTTGTTGTAAATAAATAAATGTTGACCACCATGCTTCCCTAAAAGTTAAAGGTAATTAGATGAGTTTCTTGTCTTCCCTCATTCTTTTAGTCGCTAATAATAAATTGATTGATCTTAACATTTGTTATGGCTTTGCTTCAAAAAAAAATTGCTATGACTCTGAGGGTAATACTTTATCTGGTATATTTGAATTCATGTACTTCATCATGGCATTGACAACTATTTCAAAAAGCAACACACTCATACATTAGGCTTTGTGTTTGAAATTTGGTTAATCCAATAATATGAAGAACTTTTTGTATGTACTATGTCGTGTGTGTAGCCCATGATTTGGGGGGATAGCAATTTTGTCGGAATTAAAAAAACTTAGGCAAAATGAATGCCATCAATAAAAATAAATGCCACATATGAAATTAAGTACTATTGATTGATAGTGATTGGTAATTTTGAAATGAATTGCATTATTATGTGTGTAAATGTTTTTTGAGTAAATTTTTTAATCTAATGTAAATTACTTTTTGAATCCTCTTGTATCTTCTTAATTGTTCAATCTTCATTAATTAATCTATAGTTATCTTTTATAATTACAGTTATATATATTGATTGACACTTCACTTAAATAGTTTTAGCTTAAACATGCTACTCACAACATTCAAAATAAGAGACGTTTAATATTTTAGCACAATTAAAAAAACCAAAAATAATAGAGATGATATATTGAAGAATGACATTTAGCAACAATTTTAACTCGAAAAAGTTTTAAAGACTTTGAAATAAAATTTTCAATCAAAAGATTTCATGTAAAATTTTAAACTACAATAGAGATTCAATTATTAATTCACTGAAACTATAATAGGAATTTACATATTAATTTGACCAATAGAATAAAAGTTATACGCTATTCTTGTAAATATAATAATAGCTAGCTCTTAAAAAAATCCTTCAAAAATAAATAAATAAATAAATAAAACATTACATATTTTTAATGTTCAAATGAATTTAGCAGGAGTAATATGGTTTTCATCTTATTGTTGTCTTCTGAAAAGTTGCCTCTTGTCATTTTATTAATAGCACTTTTGGCTTTCCATTTTCAATTATGAAAATTAGGTTCTCATCTTTTCTCTTGTACCAATTGGGTCCTATCATCGATTTGCTAGATAGTGCTGACTAGAAAAGGTGGTGGCTTATGTGCCTAAATTTTTGACTTAGTGGTTTTTTTGCTGTTGGATTTTGAGTCCCCAAGTACAACCAAGTTGTGAAGGGAGAGGACATTTGAGGCTACCAAAACTAAGCTTATCACTTAGAGTCAAAAATTTGGTGACCACCTTTTGTAGTCAAAAAAAAATTTGGTGACGTAAGACGGCAGGCACCCTGTGATTTTCTAGTTAGTACCACGGTACCACTTGATCACGTAAGCAAAAATCATTGGTAAATTAACAAAGGGACCTAGTCGAAATAGAGAAAAGATGAGAGACCTAATGTGCATATTTGAAAATGGGATCAGAATTACATAATTATAAAAGATGGAGACTAAAAGTACAATTCAGCCTATATATTTTTTTTCAAAAGAAATCAATCAAATTCCAAAAATTATATTAATAAAAAAATTCCTAAGATTATTTTTTTGATAATAAAGCCCCGAGAATCGTTTGACTACAATCCATTTTAAAAACCAAAATAAATTAAAATGAGACAAAAAAATTTAAATTAGAGCATACTTAGGTAAATACTAAATACCGTAGAAAAAAGCTGTGTCGGATAGAGAAACAGTTGAATTTATTTTTATAGACGAAAAGAGGCAACTTTTCATAGATTCAGCCCTCAATTATTCCTCATCCTCAGTCCTCACTCACCAATATGAATCTTCTCTAACACTCACCCGCCAAATTTGTTTTCAGTGTTGACCGCAACTACAAATTTCGATTCCCTCCACTTTTTGTAGGAAATTTAAATTAAATTAAATTAAATCCACGCTATTATTTTTATAATCCCAAATAATAAAAATCAAAAACCAATTCCCTCTCTCATTCTCATTGGGTGGATTTCATTTCATTTCCTTCCTTTGCATCCAATGGCGGAATGTGATGCTCCCTCGTTCTCTCTAGGGCTTGATTTTTCCTTCGATCTCGATACGCCCCCACATTCCCCTCTCAGAGCCGATCCACCTCCCTCTGCCTTTCCCGGCGATGACCCGGGCCCACAAGTGCCCGACTCCGACCCCGAAACCCGACCCGACCCACCGCGCAGTATCCTCAAACGCCTCCGTAGAGGTCCGCCTCCTTCCTCCGTTAGCCAGCAAGTGGAGCCGCCGCCCTGCTTCGACGCCGACGATGACATTGAGGAGTTCTCCTCGCAGGAGGATCCTGTTCAAGGTTCTTAGCTTTGCTTTTTTGATTATTTTTTCTTATCTTATTTACCATTGAAATACCAAATGTATATTTTCTTATGTACAAAAGAACAAGTAGTTGGTCAGTGTTGAGTATAGATATCCATCTAGTAGAATTAAGAAATAGAATTAGAGTTCTTGTTTGGATAAACTATCACTTATGAAAAAAAAAAGAAATACTAAAAAAATCTTGTACTGTTATGATTTTTTTTTAAAAAATAATAGCTTAGTGATGAATTTAAAATTGAAAATTTATGAAGACTTCATCATAAGTGAAAAAATATAAACTTGTTTTATTTGAGAAGCTCTCTTGAACTAGAAGCTAATCCAAAATGGTCTTTAGACCTAGAAGGGATATACAACAAACAATTATTATCTCTTAGTTGAACTATACTTCATGGAATTAGGACTTGATGATTCTCCCATTAGTTGAAATGAATTAGATTGTCATTGGATGAAAAATTGTAAATTTTAATCTTCTACATTGCACCAAGCTGAATCATCTGAAAGAGGATCTGCTTCTTGTCAAGTTTTTTTTTTAAAAAAAAAATTGTCCTTTTCTGCTTATGAATTTTAAGTAATATTATGAATTACAAATGGTTTATTTTGATTCTAAAGTGCTTTTGTTCTGTGATATTAGTGCCTGCACAATCCTCTGCATGGAATCATTCTGTGTGTAGCAGCTCAAAAGTCTCGCTGAATGGGTGTAGAGTGTTAACTCCTCATTCGTCTGGCAGCTGTAGGGAGAAAAAAAGAAAGCAAGCTTCAGATGTTCCAGCTTCTGCTAAGATAGATACAGGCCAGAGTGGGGTGGTGTTTCCAAAGTTCACGGCTAGTCCTCTTCGAAGGTTTCAATTGATTGATTCCGATTCTGATTTTGATTCTGATGATGTGGTTGGTGAAGATGTTTATGGTGCAAGCAAAGTTGATCCCTCCTCAATGGAGGCAATGCGTGACCAAAACAAACCTTTTACTTCTTTTGAACAAAGTAGAAAAACGTCATTTAATGTGAACCAAGATCAGGATCTATGGAGAGATTTTTCTCCGGTGAAGAGTTTTTCCATTCCAACACCTGCCTTCAATGAGGTATTTGAAGAATACTTCTGTTCTGCCAAGAACAAGGAAGTGGAGAAATCAGGGATTGACATATCTGAAAATCACAATGAGCCCCGGGTTAATTTTGGATGCCAAAAGGATCAACAACTATGGGAATCAGCAGATCCTATTCCCCCTGCTCATCGTTATTTTTTCCATGAGGATCCAAGAATTCAGCAGTTAGTTCGCAGTCGCCTGTGTAATTTTTCTCCGTTGGGTGTCAAGAGAGTGAATCAGCAACCAAATGTCTCACATATTGATTACATGTAACCTATACTCTTTCCTTAACCATTTTTGTCATTTGATAATAGCTAAAAGAGAAAACTTTCATTAACCTATATGTTTATCTTGTGTGTTTTATTGCAGGGGACAATTTAATAATGGAGGAGATTCTAAAACACGGGGAGTTCAAAAAGGATATGCTAACAGCTCAACAAGTGGAAGAAACAAATCGAAAAATTTGTTTGTTGAGGAAACCTTTAATGCTTCTGAAGGTTGGGTGGATCCCAAAATTTCTCAGACCAGCAGTGGAAAATCTAGCAGAAAGAAAGCAACAAAGAGAAATAGCACTAAGAACAGTGTGTCAAAAAGTAAAAATGAAACAAACAAATTAAACTCTTCAGATTGGGTGGAACCCAAGAGCTGTGCTAGTATGCCAAAGGATGCAGGCAAAAGGCGCGTTCAAGCAAGTGGTCAGTCTGCTGGTCATTGGTATACAGGATCAGATGGAAGAAAGGTAAGTGAAAAAAATCTGAAAATTGTTATGTTTTTAGCTGGTTGAATTTATTTATTTTTCTTGTGTTGCTAGATGCTGGTCATAAAAAATTACTTGAACTGATATGTTATATCGTTTAAAATTGAAATACAAAAACCTCCATGTAGTATGTTATGAAGTGTTTAGACTTAGATGCAATTGATTTAAATTATCACATTATATTTGAGGAAATAGTATTTTATAATTTGATCCTCCAGTTTCCTTCTTTCTAATATAGTTCTTGATACTCAATTTTCCATTTTTTATGTCAACATCCCATGCCATCAAGATGAATAGTTGAGGCACTGTATCTAATATTTGTCATAATACTAACACCTCTTTCTTACTCTCAAATCAGTATAATATGTCATTGTATTCCATATTATTCTAGACATAGCAACAGCTTGAAAATGGAAAATATCAGTGTTTTACATCTCATGGTAGAAATTAAAGATTTAAAACTGTTAATGTCTGGAGGTGCTTTTATTCTGCAATAAACCATCTCATATCCAAAATGTGATATTGATGGTTTTTAATTGATCCAGAAAATGGAAATTTATTCCCTGAATCTTTTTTCTTCTAGCAATGATAATAGGATAGTGGTATTGCAAATGGCTGCTTGCATTTGTTCATCTTATAGTCATTCTTGCAATTCTTGATTATGATTGTCTCGAATCTCCCATTAAGAGGCAAAAACATATTTTGGCATTTTATATCAGTCTGTCAGAACCTGATTCTATATCTTCCCACTGTAGGTTTATGTCAACAAAAGTGGGCAGGAGTTGACCGGCCAAAGTGCTCATAGACAATATCGGAAGGTACATCCACTTACATGCTATTTTATAGTATGTTTTATTGTCTTTTTGGATGGGATATGGCATTGAATTCCTTTGATGCTTACAGGAGAGTGGCGCAGGATTCAAGAGATCCAAAAAGAAAACAAGTGCCAAGAAGACAAATGCCAAGAAGAGAAACTAAACATTTGATGGCAGGGCATTATTCCCTGCCAAGTCTACATACTCTAAATTAGCTGTTCTCCGCATCCTGTAAATTACTTGTGGATATTGTGGCTAGCATCACCATGTATGTTTGATTGTGCTCAATTGCTATAAAGTTCTGGAGTCATGTTTTAGGTGGGGCAAGGAAGCTAACAATCTAGCATGCAGTGTCACATTTGAGGAAATTGATTGGGGGCACTTGTTGCTTAGTGAATATTTAAAGCAAAAGAATCCTCGCAAGTAGATACTGTCATGAGCTTATCCAGGTGGTTCTGTAAAGTGCACAAACTGTAGCTTTGAGAGACTGATCCACTTTTTCTTCGCATCCACTAAGCTTCCATTCACACTTGGTTCTCCTTGTGCTTGTGATCCCCCAATTTGAAAAGAAATAGTGCGCTTGTACTAGCTCCTTGTTAATTCTGCATCATTTCCTTCTTCAGGGGCTTGTAGACGAGAGTTAATGGAACAAGAAGAGGGATAAAGACAAGGTTCAAGTGAATGAAGACGTTGAGAGGACCCTTCTCTCAATATCGAGTTGAGGATACAAGAGGCATCGTCCTCAAGTGTTTTGGCTGTGTTGATTTTTATTTTAATGAATACATACTAAGTGGTGAAGCTTGCAGGCATAGAAACTTAAAATTACGACGTACACGAGATTAACATACAGGTTCATATCCGAAAATTATGATTTTTTTTTTATAACCTTTATGTCCTTATTAAATTTTTAATATAAAAGGATGAGAATGTTGCGTTTATTTAATAAGACACCAGTACTACTAAAACGTCATAAAGCCGAGCTTTTTTTTTTTTTTTTTTTTGTGTTCAAAGGTGCTGATGTATAGATGAAAGAGAAAGAGCCAAGCTCAGCGTCACATAGAAGGGACTCTGAAACACAGGTCCAAAGACAGATGCGCTGTAGCAAATACATAGGAAAATAGACACAAGCTAAGCTCTGTAGGAACCTAATCAGTTTCCAATTGCCCAATTAAAGACTTAATGCCCTTTACCTACTTACAGCCAACTAAGCAAAGGTAATTAAGTCAAAGCTAGAAAACACATTACTGTATTGAAACTACACCAATTCTAAAGCCAAGAAAGAAAGACTAATACCGAGAGAGGGAGGTAAAGGAACGGCCAAGGACCCCAACTAGAGACCCTGGAGGGTGGAAGCAGCCGAGCTAAGCGCTCAAATCTTCACAACAGGCTGCGAACATTAGCTTGACCAAATACTTATCGTGAAGCAAACTCAAGTGCCACTGATACCACATATAATCTGTTAAGAAAACTATATATAGTATTCATACATATTTACTTACGTACGGAACAAACATTCTGAAGGAACTACGTGACATCAGAAAAAGGTTTGATTTGATAAAAACATCAATTGCCTTAGAAGAACAAAAGAGTAAAACTCTATACCTCACATACATATTTTAATTGCATTGTTCTTTTCTATTTTTAAAAATGAGTTTTATAATTACGTAGCGACATTGTAAACATATTTTACATAGATATTTAATAATATTTTATCATTTTGTCACATCATATTTTATCATGGTAAGTGTTTTTAAGAATATGATAAGATAATAAAATATGATTAGACATTTATTTAAAACATGTTTCCTATTAGTGTATAGTTATTAAACTTTTAAATAATTACATGTTTTAAGAGATATTAATATATATTATATTTTAGTCCATTTTAATAAAGATCAGGATTTCGAGAACTTTTTCCCCTCTTATTCTTCACATCATGAACTTATGACTTTGGTACCTTAGAAAATGAAATGAAGATTTTAAATGAAATTTCAAAGCTAGGATGTTTAAAACATTATTTCATCTTGTAAAGTACCAAAAAAAAAGATGTTAAAAATTACAAGGAAAAAAGAACTAGATAAACAATCCCATGGAGGCATGCTTATTTATAGTTGCTCACTACTGAGAGATTCATTTACATTAAAATATAGTATATTTTATCTCTAAGAGAAAAAGGAGTGTAACGTTAAAATTAAGAGAGACAACAGTATATCTTAAGAATCTCATGATTTCCAATTACTTCCAAATATTTAAATTTATCTCTATTAATTCCCCAAACAGGGTAAAAAGAAAAGAAAAATCTACATTTGTCAGCTAATGAAAATTATAGGCCTTACAGTTCCTGGGGTATCACCACACCAGTGTCTTCATTGATGATCAGAAGTATTCTGCTTGTCTTCCCCTTTGTCTTCTGGAATTGGAGAACCCTTGGATCTCAATATCACTCTGAAACCCCATCAAGATAGAACTTTCATTAGTCCTATTATTAACTCGAGATAAAATCAATGGATATAATGATTAACGTGTATAATTCAAACCCAAGTGAATTATCATTATCATATAGTACCCTACAATTATGCACTTTATGAAAAGGAAAACAGAAAGGGGTTAAATTAAATCATACAAGTTTAAATCTTCTGTCTTGCTCTTGATATCACTTGACCAAAATACTGGATCAGAGCTCTTAGGCAAAGTATCCTGTTGTTGCATCTTCTCTCTTAGCCACTGCTCTGCTTTATTGCACTCATTGATGATCTAAAACATTGAAAGTTGTCACTTGTGAAAGTTGATATTTAAGGGCTGCATCCTAAAGTAATATTCATTGAGTCACCTATTTGTTAATTGTACCAGTTCTTTATTTTCGGGCGGAAGGGAATCCGCAGACATGCGATGCTCTACGATGCAACTTAACAAATCTCTCGTGGCTTGCGCTCTTGCTTCTTCATCTTTATACCGGGTCTCAATGGGATCCACCAGCTACAGAAGCAGGAGAACGTAAACAAGTGCATAGCACAGGAAACATGGAAATTATAGAAGGAAAAATAACCACCTGTTTTAGATCTTCTAGTTTTGCAGCATAAGCATGTTCAGTTTCATCATCACCATCATCATAAAGCCATTCCTCGGTCTCTTGCAGGCTCCTGGTTATGCCATCCCTCTCTTCCTCGCTTGCAAAGTTCCGATATGTGTCGGAGAGCTATTCACACATATGCAAATAATTAAATGCCAGTCCATCAAAAAAGATAGAGTATACACATATAAAGCCTAGTATTAAATCAATGGCAAAAAAAGAAAGACATAAGGATAAAGATTTTAATTTCATTTCCTATGCAGATTTGAGTAAAAAGTATAACTCCTCAGCTTCACAATCTTAGTTTAACCTTACATTTACTCATGAGTCATGACAGCAAGTCATTGAAAACCAATTCTTCAGTGACTATACAAAGTAAGATATTGAACCTGTACCTTACTCCTCATTTCGTAGACATAAGACTCCAAAGAATTCTTCTTGTCTTTGGTTAACTCCATTGTTCTATCCTGCTGGGTTAACTGGAGTTCTCTTTCTTGAGCTTCCATGATTTCAGCTTTAGTCATTCCACCATAGATGTTCTCACTCACCGGTACATGAAGCCTTCTGCTAGCTTTATCTTTTCTTGTACCATCAGCCTGTAAAAAGGCATGGCATGATAGTAACACTTTATTTACTCAAATCACCAACATGAATCATATCTGCAATCAAAACAATCTCCACAAGATAAAAATGTACAGATACAACATGTCACAGAATTCAACATCAGAAACGATCGGATAATAAAATTTAGATATATGATTTTTCATGTTTAAAGGATGATTTGCTAGAAATCTCTAACATCTGAGATGTTCCATTAAAAAAAGGCATTCATCAAAGAGAGAGAGGGAGAGAGAGAGAAAAGTACTAACAGAACGATGTGGAGATTCACACTTCTTATTGATACCATCTTCAGTGACATTTTCAACTGTCTCAGAAATGGGTTCAACATCCATTGCTTCAGAATTTGAGTGATAATCACGCGTTGCACTGGAATCATCCACATGACCCTCAATCAACTGAACACAAAAAAATGTTCATGTACATAGCTAGATATCTCACAAAACTAATAACGTAAAATGGAGAGGTTAAAATGAGGCTTCTTACTTACTGTAGATGATTGAATACTGACAATGCCATGCAAATTTAGTTGAATTTTAACTTCAACTCTCATCTTACTTCCATCGGATCCATGGAAAGGACCAATCTGAATAGAAGTGGTGAACATATACATAAGAATATGTAACAAGGCGTAGACATGCAGAATAAATCATACTTTTTTATGCACTGGCACAATGAATGGCAGTATCTTGCAACTACTTAGAGTTATAACATTGTTATCTTGTAATATTGAGATGTCTTCTATTATGTAATGGATGTTAGCAGATTTTAATCATTCGTAATCCTAGATATTAAAGAGTGTCATTTAACTCACTTCTCTCCATTTCAGCAACCTAGATATGGAGATGGTGTTAGATCTCCCATATATGCTTTTACTTTCCCCTAAGCACATTTTATGATTTCTGAACTCATTTACATCACAAGAAATTTCTAGTTCTAAAGCACACTTACTGTGAAGCAACTAATTTTAGGAGATGTCCCATTTGGTACTTCATCTGGATTAGCATAGAATGCATCCAAACGGAGCAAATTACTGCACTGAAATTTTAGAACTTTAAAATTTGGAATGGGTTGGCCTTTTGGGAAAAGTACACAATTTGATCCAGCACAAATTGCACCTTCATCTGAGGAAAGTCCAATGGAAAAAGGAATAAAATCCTGGACCTGAACAAATACGAGAAATGACATTAATTTTATGGAGAATAATACAGGCTATCATAAAATGCTACAACAAAAATACATATTTATGAGAAAATAAAGTTAGATGTATTCCAATTTATATAGGGAACAGAAAAGAGAAATAGACAATCTAAATACAGAGAATAAACCTGTTAACAACTTGGGGTCATTTAGTAAGTATATCATTTCCAGAATCTACAAAACTCAAAAATCTAATCTATAGGATAAGAATTAATGCTTTGTTTCAGTATTCTTACCTCATATTCTTTGACGCGGAGCACAGGACTGAGCATTGCACACTGTAGAGCACAACCACGAGCCACACACTCACTTGCATTCAGTGTTCTGCTGAGTTCTCTCTTAAATAGAGAAGTCAATAATCTGGTTATAGCTGGAATCCTTGAACCTGAACCAACCAACTCAACAGAATAAATCTTTTCTACAGTTAAGCCTGCATCAGCTAATGCTTTGTTGCAAGGAATACAAATTCTCTCCAATAATCCTGTTGCCAGATTCTCAAACTCTTCCCTCTTGATAAATCCATTGACATCTTTTTCATCCATCAAACACTCAATGTTCAAAGGTGCCTCTAAATTCGCGCTCAAAACTTTCTTCAACTTCTCACACGCTGCGCGCAGCCTAGTACATGCTCTAGCATTTGAATACACATCAATGTTGTGCTGTTCCTTAAATTTCGCTGCGAAATGACAAAATAGAACCTCATCAAAATCTCTACCGCCTAAGTTCCTGTCAAAAGCATGTGAAAGTATCTTCATTTGCCCAGCCTCAAATGCTGCAATAGAGACCTGAGTATCACAGTGACCAATGTCAATAAATGCAACATAAACAGGATCGCCTTGTGGGAAATCTGTTTTGTAAACACCATATCCAAGACCAGTTGCAGTGCAATCATGGATCAACCTCAAAGGCTTCAACCCAACAATTGTTGCTGCATCGAGATATGCCCGTCTCTGCAAGTCAGTAAAGTATGACGGAACTCCAATTACGCAATCCGAAATGGAGGCCCCCAAATCCTTTTCGGTTATAGTCTTCAAGTGAGCAAAGAGCATTGCCAATATTTGAACCGGTGTAAACTTATGAGTCTCCTTCAAGTATTTCAAGTGAATCAAAACGCCACCATCTGGGGCTTCATAAGTTTCAAATGGGAGCAATTTCAGGTCATTTTGAACATCAGGGTCTGCAAATCTTTTCCCAATCAGTCTCTTCACTTGGGATATTGTGGAATTGGGGTGCATTATAGCAGAAGCAGCACCAGCAGACCCTAGAAACCGTTGCTTCTCTCCGAAGCATACCACAGCTGGGGTTTCACGTTTGGATTCATCATTCAACAAAACATCAACCCCACGTTGCTTCACCACAGCAATTACACAGTTCTCATTCCCAATGTCAAACCCCACTACACTCATTTCACCCTTTCCACTTGACCAACAACCCAAAATTCAAAGGCTTTACCAGATTCTACAAAGCTGGCCCAGAATCCTAATAAACACATCAAACTGAGAACTTGCCATTGATATCACGTAAAACCATCAAATCCAATAATTTAAGCCAAACCCATTTTGTAGTTGATTTTTCCTGAGTAATGATATACTAACACTCATACACTCATACCACACTCCATTTTAATAAGCAAAATGAGAAAATGGGGTGTGTAGTAAGTGTGTGATGGGTGTGTGTGTAATATTTTTGTTTTTCCTCCATTTCCAAGTCATGAAACTTAAGAAATGCTTTCAATATGTAACTAGAAAAAGAAGAAAATTAGAGACAAAAATAAAACCTTGAGCCAATACAAAATGAATAGAAAAACAAGAAAGAATGGAAGAATACCTGGTATGAAAGATGAATGGTGGAAGTGGAATGTACATTACATGCACTTGGGACTGCATTGCATAATTAACGTTGTCATGGCAGAGAGACAAAATCGCCACTTCACTCGCTCAACCCACACACATGCTACCCCGTTCCTTCAAAATAAGTAAAAAAAACAAGTTATCAGCCACCAAATTTTACAATAATCAATTTACGTGGGGCAAATATGTAAAACTAATAAATTTTCATTTTTTTTTAGCAATGAGCTTCTCAATTCCCATTCCAAATTCTTTTATGAATTATGATCGCTAATCAATGATCAATAGACAAATATAATATCTTTTGAGTGTTTTTCTTTTTTTTGGTAAGTTATATTACATAGTGTCAATTTATCAAGGAAGCTGTGTGGTTGGTTTCTCATTCTAGCTTTTGTTAGCTTTGTTGTTGGGATGATCTTTGTTTTTTCTTATTAGTTGATTACTTGATTGATATCTCCTAATGCTGGCAATACAGTGTAATGTACTCTTTTCACTATACTTTATGTTATTAGGTAAAATTATGCTAATCTCACTGTTTTAGAAATGTGTCTTCTCTAAAAATAGAATTTTTTATTTGATGTGAATCTTTACTAAATAGAGAACAAGACCACATAATTTAGTTGGATCTATGTGAATTTCATTTGATAATAGAGTATATTAAAAAATGTTTCACCCAACGTTCTTGTAACATTTGGAGAGGAAAAAAAAACTTCACCCGTTTTTCCTAGCTACTGGTATAGTGGTTAGTGGTTAACGGCGTTACTTTATAGGTATCTATATTCACATAAATTTAAAACTATAAATACTTAATTAAAAGTTTTTAAACTATAGGACTCAATTAAAAATTCATTGATATTATAGGGACTTGCAGAATGCAGATTAAATTAACCTAAAAATTATAAATTTAAACTTACGTAACAACTGACTGACTGAGGGAGAACAATGTCTTCCTTTGGTCAAAAAAAAAAAAACAATGTCTTCCTTCACCCAGCAATAATTATGGCCTATTTCTACCCGAGGGAGAACAATAATTATGGACTCAATTTTAACTAAAAATAGTACTGTAAACACCAATGAAGTGAGTGTTAACTCTTAACACAAGAGAGCCCATAAACTCTGCTCGAATGGCGGAACCCTTGCAGAGATTTATAACAATGGAATCCTCACAAACTAGATCCAATGAGAATTGTTATTTTTATCGCGAGGCAAGGGGAGACAAAATGGTTACGAATCATATCATACAATTATTTATTTCAATAAATAAAAATTAAAATGGAACAAAAACAAATCATCATTCATAATTATTCGTAATTAATTCATAAACTCTCATGTCAAAAGTTTCCGTATCATTTATCACTACCATGATTAAATTACGGTGGTCTCTATTTTTTTTTCAAATTTTGTTTTTTAAGAATTTGTAAAAATAGTAGTCTTAGTAGAAACATAAAATAATGTTTTTATCATTTTTAATATAAATTCTTAAACGACAAAAAAAAATATTTTTAAAAAAAAATCAAAACCCATTGACTGTGACCTTAAATTTTTTTTTTATAGATGTCCCATTGCTATCCCACGTGTCTCTCTTCCCAATGAAGCATGAAAAACGTGTATTTTCCACTGTTCACAGCTTAAAACCATTCCTTTTCAAGTCTACTTTAATGTTACAAAGATAAAAGGAAACAAGGGAAACAATAGCAACGGAAGAAGAAAAAAAATTCTTATAAGGTTAATACTTAATAAGCTATATAAATCAAAAGATATAATCGTATTCCATTATTATAATCATATATCTAAATAGTAAATACTTCTTCGGATTTATCCACTACCCATTAACTCATTTTAGTTTCTCCCTACTTCCAATTACTGAATTACTGTGTACCAGATCTTTCCTAAATTCAACTTTCACAAATCTTCTCCACACACTCAAATGGAGATAACTCTTGTATTGCAAAATGGAGTCCACGGAATACGGTAGAAACTCATCCATTCAATTTTAAACAGTATACAAGAACACCAAATGACCACTAGTATTGATACCAGTGAAATTTAAAGCAGTAAATTTACAAAATCAAGGAAGAATTTGACAGGATCAATGAAATATAGATTAAGCATGCTAGCCAAGCTTATTACAAGGAATTTAGCTATATAATAATTGGTTAAAAACAATTTGTGCATATTAATTGCAGCAGTTAACATGACCTAGTGGAACCTTGCTCAACATTGTATGGAAGAGGTACCTCAGCTAATAAGAATTGGTAGTTACTGATTTGCAACTTTTTCAAGGCAGAGGAGCCTGATTCTCAGGAAGGTGTTCAACATACAAGTTGTGCACCATTTTGACATAGTCATCAATCTTGTCACCCTTCCAATTTTCAGTACTTATAGGAGGGAGATACTTGACAGTAAGAGGCGCTGGCCGGACGCGTAAACCGCCTTTCCTCCATGCTAGATGAGTTCCTGTCAAGACCATTGGAACAATCGGAAGGCGCGTTTGCAGCGCTAAATGAACAAAACCCTGCATGAAAAAGTGAAGGAAGCAAAACCCAAGTGACTGTAGTGAACTAACTGGAACAAATTCATGTATTCTCCATATGTTATGGAAAGCACAAAAAATCTGCTTGTTACAAGGCCATGGTCATCAAAATTTAGTGAAAGATAACCCTCTTGTGAATCAACCATTTGCACACTAGTTCCAAATGAGAAAACTAAATGCTTCGATATTGACATCTCTAGAATATATGGATACCTATATAAAGGTCTTTTCTCTGAGTAAATAAACCATCAATCAATTACTATTACTATACAAAAAAAAAGGTCTCGAGTGTATGACACGTGTCACTTCCCAGATTAGGACACACGTCAACTCTCAGATCTTTTAATTTCATCGGCTAGTTATATAGAATTACTAGGATATCTTCTTCTGGTGAACCACAAGACAAGTGATGAAATTCATAATTTGTATTCAACTCAGATAACTAGTGAACTATATCACTAATTCACAATCAGAAGAACAACATTTTTTGAAGGTTATATACGAAGACAAGGTGAGTATGACAAGTCCTCAATCATATAGTTGAGCTAGCCAAAGTAGCTCCAAGTGGTTGGCTAGATGAATATAACCATAATCCTTATGCAATGCACTCAAATTATAGAATGTAAAGAAAGCGAAGCTAGATGGTTACTTTTTTGAAAGGAAGTAGTCGTCCATTCTTGGACCTGGTACCCTCGGGAAAAATTATAAGGGACAGATTGTTTTTCACAACTGCACGTGCTGCCTGAACATCAGTACAATGATTAGAATTTAGAAATTAGAACCTTGTAGTACAAGTATGTGATAGATGATGATTCATGGAAAATGCTATATACCTCTTTTATGGACTCAATAGCCGCAGCTGGGTTGGACCGATCTATACGAAGATGATTGGCCAAAACATAAAGTTGCCCAAATAGAGGATACCATATTATCTGCATAGTTTCCCAAGATTCAATGCATTTTTTTTACCTAGCAAACTTAATGTACAAAATAATTAATTGTTTTCATTACTGAATAGTGTATTAATCAGTGTTGTCAAAACCGGACCGGCCGATTGGACTGGGAACCGGACCCCAGTCCGGAACACCTAGAGAACCGCCCTGCACAAGAACCGGTCAAAAACCGGACAAAACCGGGAAAATCGGCTAAAAACCGGTTCGGACCGGTTCAATGATTTTTTTAAATTTTTTTACAAAATTCAAAAAAATAAAAAAATTCAAAAATTTTATTTTTTTTGTTTTTTTTAATGAAATAGATATCACTTTCTTCAATTATTTGTAATTTTGAATATTTTATGTTATAAATTATGACATTTAGTAGTCAAATTTAATTTTTCTTTATAAAATTACAACTTTTATGTTAATTTTTGCTCAATATTGTATAGGATTTAGGGTTTAAAATAATATTATATACTATATATAGTATTATATATTATATTTATAATTAAAATAATATTATTTAATTATATCCCGGTTCAACCGGTCGAACCCCAGTTGAACCTCTGAACCTTGAACCCCTGCCCTCACCGGTTCAATGTCCGGTCCGGTTTTGACTACCTTGGTATTAATGCACATCAACACACATATAATAGTGACACACCATTGATCCCAAAGAGACAAGAGTCCCTCTTAAGTCTAAAGAAACAAATTTTACATAACACAGTAAGACACTGTTTCCTTGATCATTGTCAATTATTATGCATTCAAAGTGGGGAAGAAAAACTTCCTTTTTTTTAAAGTCATTATTTACATCGTACCTCCTTCTTGGCAATGCCAACAGTGCCTGTAGGAGTCAACCACATTGTAAGAAATATGTCTATTGGAGATGCATGATTGCTGATGTAAATGGCCCTCTCCTTACAGTACTCAGCAGTCAGCACCTTCAATCTTTATAGGATTACCAAGAATCCACATCTACATCCAATATTTGAGACATCAATCATAACTTGTAAAGCTGCCCCCAAAAGTTTTACTACTTACTACAAGTAATTACACCACTCCAAAAGAATGAATAAATTACCAATTTAGTCCCCGAAATTGTAAAACATTGTCAACTTAGTCCTTAAAATTAGTAATATTCCAAACCAGTCCTTGGAATTGAAAATCTCCAATCGTACTAGTCCATATCGAACAATTTCAGGGACTAAATTGACAAACACAAAAGGATCAATCAAAAATTTTCATTTTCAATGACTAATTTAGAATACTAATAATCACAAAAACTAAATTGACCACACTTTACAATTTCAGAGACAATTTTAATGATTCAGCCTTTTCATCTTGTCATCCTAAACATAGCAACCAGCGAACAAAAAAGATACACAGAAATTTCCAACATCTATTCAGTCCAAAAGTGTGCAACAGCAAGCAGAACTAGAAGATACTAAAGGTGGTAACTTACCATCATTCTACCAGTCACATGCCCATAAATGTTTCCTTGTCTAGTTCTCTTGTAGGGCCATGGTATGAGCACAACCATGATCAATGCCCATATGAATGTTGTGACCATCATGGACACAAAACACATGGCAATTCTGATCCAAGATATGATTGAGGAAACCCAGCCATCATCATCTATATATACATCCTCTTTCCTTGGCCTTTGTCCTGATCCATATTTCACTAAAATTATAGCAGTTTCTTCTACCCTTTGGCCAGAGCTTGTATTCAAGAAGCTCTCGAACCTTCTATTCCTCAAAAGTGCACCACCTCCTCCAGTGTTCTCCATGACAAAACCAGTGAATTAGACTTTAATACTAATAGTAATAGAGGCCGCCTGAACAGGGCAAAAACACAACAACTCAGATACTATTACATTAATATTTATATTATCACTTGAAAAATACACGTTCTGTTTGGTTGCTGAGAAATATTATGCACAAAGGCCACAGAAAAAATTGAAATCATTTTGTTTGGAACAAATAAAAACCACGAAAGTTGCACAGAACACAATTTATAGACAAATCTCTTCCTCTGTATCGTTGGGAAGTAAACAACCAAATAACTTTTGACTTGAGAATTCCTCAATTTTCCCGCAAGTTTTCAGAAAAACCAAAACAATAGTTTGTTTGAGGAAATGATTAGTTCAACTGAAGTGAAGATGAAGCACATGGGTCGGTGACCAAACAGAGCCAACTATAAAGAGACTAAAATACTGTACAAAAAAACAGAGAGTGAGTGAAAAATAACACCACAAACCGATGAAATTCCGTTCCTTTCTGGTGAAACTGAATGGATATAACCAAAAGCTTCAAACTTTCATGGGAACACCTGACAGTGATAAGTGGGAATTTTTCCCCCGTTTTTTTTTCCTTTTCTTTTGTATTCTGAAGGGACTATCTATCAGTTTTTTTCACAGAAACCAAACAAACCCACACAAGAAAAGCTTGGAGAAGACCCACCAAACCATTCTTACCAAGTGTCCGAAACTTTCCCGAGGAAGTGAAGGAAACCAGCAGAAGTTTGTGGCCTTGTGTGTGGGGTATATAAGCAAAATCCACGAGACCACAAACTAAGGTAGAATAATGACACGAAAAGAAGTGTATGGTCTTGCTTAGAGGGTGAAGAGAGAGACACTAGAATTTATGTCTGAGAAGAAGTGAGAACTGGGATAAGATGGTATGGTATACTTTTTTTTTTTGACGAACAGATGGTATGGTATACTACATTCAAATGAAATGAAGTCACAGCTCAAGTTTCGCCTCTAGTTTTTTCATTTTCTTTCTAAATATATGTGTATTATATAATATTAATATTTTTTTTTTAAGTCAGTATCCTCTACACGCACCGTGGAGACTAATCCCCCGGTATCTTTTACGTGCACTGTGAAAATTAACCCGATATCAGTTTCCCAACATGATCCCTATCATCCTTAAGAGACCTAAATATTTCTCACCTATTTCATACTATATTGATATGATTTATGTTATGTACTTTGATTTATTTTATTTTTTTGATAAACTATGTTATGTACTTCGGTTGGAATTGGAATTTGGAATATACATTATTATACTAGTTGTCATTTTTTTATGCATCCGCTGTTTTGTTTTGACCTTAATATAAAATAACAGTTTTGAGCCTTAATTTTGGGCATTTCTGGATAGGGCGATCCCACGTTATTATGGTTAGGCGCTTTTGAGCCACATACGCTAGCTGTTCGACAAACAATGGAACCAGGCGTCACCTCTCATTTGTCTATTTCTCTATACTTTATATTTATATTTATATTATATCGCTTTCTAGTTGATTGAAGACTGATCGACTATATATGCTATTATTTATTTCATCATCCTTTTGAAATGTGTTACGGTATGGGATGAGCAGGGATTTCTCAGGGATGGAAAAATTATTAGCTATTTAAATTACAATTTATAGTCGGATAACAAGTTATATATTGATTGAATTTTTATGAATTCTAACTGTTGGATTAATCCATATCAATGGTGCAACATCGCCAAGTTCATCTACCTCCAAGTTGGATCTGGTGAACGCTTCCAGCTTAATTTGGCTTAGATGGAAGTTTAGCATCTGAATAAAAAATAGGAGTGGTCATAACCTGATTAAAGCTAATATATATAAACGGTAAAATAATAATCGAAATAAATTGAAACTAGAAGCATAAAAAGTTGAAAATTAAAGTTGATTTTTTTATTAGATTGGATTGGGTTTCTGATTCATCAATTTAGAAAATCAATAGAATTCGGTCAAAACAAAACTTACATGAATATGTAATAAAATATTTTTATAATTTTTTTTTCAAATGTTTATGTAGATATCTATATTATTAAATAAATTTAAATAAACTCATTCAAACAATCAAACCTAACTATCCATAAAAGGAGAGAGACTACATAAATGTTTAGAGTTTAATTAATTAATTTTAATAGTTTTATAAAATTAAAGTCACTTAAAGTATTATATATTTTAACTCATTCATCAGTTCAATAAAAATAATTATTATATATGTATTAAATGCATACAGGATTTTTAACTTTCAGTTTAGGCTTTGCACTCACATTTTACATGAAATACGGGTGCCTTTGTGCAGGAAAACCGGAAAAAACTCCTCAGTTTTATACGCAAGTGCGCTCAATGTGACCCTCAAATAATTAAACCTTATTTATCCATGAAACGAGACTACATATATGTTTAGATGTTATTTTTTTTGGTGGAATGTTTAGATGTTATTTAGTGATTCATGAATATGTGATAAAATATTTTTATAAATTTTTTTCAAATATTCATGTTGATATTCATAGTACTAAATTTCAGTCAAAAAATTTTATACTACTAAATTAATTTAAATAAACCATTCAAACAATCAAACAATGTATCCATGAAACGAGAGGCTACATAATTGTTTTGAGGTTATTTAGTGACTCATGAATATGTAATAAAATATTTTTATAAATATTTTCAATAATTTAATTTATGTAAGTATTATACTACTAGTTTTGTTGGATAACCAAAAAATATTATTTATACTAGTAAATTAATTTAAATAAACTCATTACCAAACATATCCATGAATTGAGAGACTACATAAATGTTCAGAGAGTTTATTTTATGACTCAAGAATATGTGGTAAAATACTTTTATAATTTTTTCAAATATTCATGTAAATATTTATATTACTAAATTAGTTTAAATAAACTCATTCAAACAATTAAACCTAACGTATCTATGAGGAGATACTATATTCAGAGGTTATTTATTTTGACTTATGAATATGTAATAAAATATTTTTATAATTTTTTTCAAATAATTATTTAGAAATTTGTTTATTAAATAAATTTAAATAAACTCAGTCAAACAATCAAACCTATTGTATCCATAAAAGGAGAGACTATATAAATGTCTAGAGATCAATTAAATAATTTTAATAGTTTTATATATTTAAACTCATTTAAAGGTTCAATAAAAAGTAATTAATATATGTATTAAATACATATAGGATTTTCAAACTTTCAGTTCAAGTTTTGCACTCACACTGCATGCAATAGGCTAGGGGCGCTCTGTGCAGAGAAACTGAAAAAAAAAAAAAAAACTCCCCCATTTCGTGCGTAAGTGCTCCCATTGTGTCAGTCAGTGGGGTCTACTAGACACGTGGCAGCCTGTGATTGTTCCTCAGTTTACGTTATCATGCAGTGTGTGCACTTGCCCTCGCTGAATCCCCCTCGTATTCCTGTGTGTGATAATTATAAATAAGCACCTTCCTTCCTCTGTGCAAAACCATGCATTCTCAGTCTCTCAAATTCTCAAAAGCACAGACATTTTCTTTTTCTTCTATATTTTCGTTCTCCATTCCTTCCTAACTCCACCACTCTAAAAGGTATGCCTTCCCTCTCACAGTCTCTCTCTAGTTCTCTAAAAAAAATTCATTTTTTCATGTGAAGTCTAAGAATAATAATTTATATAATTTAATTACAATAATGAGGTTTTTTATTATTTTAGGATGGTCATCTGTGTATGAACAATTTTCTGTAATTTTTGGATTAGGCATTACTTGTGCTTTCGATCCTATGTTAATGTATTTTGGCTTTTCAAAACAAAAATTATTCCATCGGTATGCATTGATATAGATAGATAAATACCAAATGTTTTCAAACCCAAACTAAATTGGTGATTAAGTAGATCAGTTTATTGGTTTGAATATCTTAGTGATGTCAAATATAATATATTTTATGGTTTTCTTGTTTATTTTTGTTCCAGGGTGTTCCGGCAATCATAATTCCTACTACTGAGGTAAGGATGATAAGTGTAATTTTTTTTTATTGCAACTTATTTTATCAATTATCACATGATTGAATATCATTTATGTATTTTTGTAGATCTCTGTCTCTATGTTGGTGGTATAAAGACTTTTTACTCTTTATCAATCAACTCGTATAAAAAAATTATTGCTCGACTCAATTGACCTTGTTTCGCATCAAATTTTTATAGACAAATCTAGTGAGAGTTCTTTACCTATCCAAAACCCAATGCATTGTTAGTTAGGGGCCAAACCCGTTTCCCGAACCAATCAAAATCGTATGAGTTAGTCTGGGTCGTATCTTTTTAGCCAAACCAGAATGAAACCAAACCGATCAAGAACAGGTTGAGTCAAATCATACTTATTATCTTCTCTAGAAACTTGTTTTGAATTAAAAAATGCTTTTGGACCCAAACTATAATATTTGCTTGAATTGGTTTAGGTCCAGACTATAGGATTTTGGCCGGGTTGTATCCGAACCAACCCATACTTGGGTTTAGAACATACACATTGGGTTTAATTAAAAGAAATAAAAAAATTAAAAAAATAATGCCACATGACGGGGTTGGGTGCATAAGTCTTAAAATTAATTAAAACCAATTACCTAAACCAAACCAACTCGAGTTTAGCAGTATTGGTTTGGGTCGAACCCGACCCGTAAAGAAAATTGAGAAGAATCTGATTTGGGTTAGTTTGTAATATTCACAAGTTGCCGGAACCTATAAACACCATTGTTGCTAGTGTGGAAATGTTAGCTTACGCGCGTGTGTATATATTTCCCCCTTCTTTTTTTAACTTCTTCATCTTCCAACATGGTTTATAAGTTTACATTAGCTCACTGCTAAACTGCTAATTAGGTCAGGTTGCATGCATACTGAAATATGGGTCAGGAATTAATATGATCCCTTCACTTGTGTTACCTTTTTCGACTTGTATTGACTTGAATAAACAGTCGGGCAGCTTATAATTTCCAGCAAACAAATTTAATACTGTAGTCGTGATACATAATTCAATTTAGTGTGTCTGTAATGTCTAGGTCATATCCATATATTTCATAAACGGAAACCCATTTCATTTTGAATCAATTTTCATAAGTTTTTGAGGGATTATATATAAAGGTTTCAAAGACACGTATATAGGTTAGAATAACAAAACCTACATATAGGTTTTGTTAGACAGTAATAATACAGCCAATAACATCAATTAATCTGCTTAAAGCTATCCACATATATATATATAAAAGAAAAGACTTCAAAATTGGAAATTAGTGGTCATTACTCCGACGGTATGATGATGGATGATATATATCTTTGAATTGTCTATATTAATATAGCTTTTGTCGTGTCACGAATTTATATGTTGACATGCATGAGTTATTTCCTGGTTTTAATTTCCTTTCTGTCTCTCTTGTAAGCTTCATGAATTTACTATAATTTTGAATATGTTCAAGTATTTATTATACCATATATGGTTATATATGGATAGAGATGACCATTATAGGTATATATATCTTATGTGAGAAATTTATGATGATTTCCTATCACGCATTGCTTTAATTTAATTAATTGTACTTCAAGTATTTGATAGAAATTAATAAACAGTTATATCAATTTTATTTTACTGTAGGGAGAAAAGGAAAGAAACTAACACCAAGATGAGCAAAGTACCAAGGCGGCAAAATGACAACTCTGCAGGCAACAACCCTGATAATTCAAGAGTCATGTCTTCGAAGCGTATGCGGCATGGTCGTCGTAGGAAATATCCAAAGCCAGGTGAAGCAGGGTGTAGGTACATCCTCCTCGATGATGATAACAACCATAATCCTAATCCTGCAGCTGCAGGGAGAACAAACCAGACACCACCTGCTCGAGGGAATAATAATATTGGCAGTTCACATCCACTAGTGCCCCCTGGATTTGAAGCTATCAATGGAAAGAGAAAACGTCAAAGGGAACAACAGGAGATAAACAACAATGATTCATCAAATATTAATACTATCAAGGTGGGGCAGACACTTACTATTGTACTTGATGGAGAATTTGATGGCGGGTACTATATTAGTGTCACAAATCCAAGCTCTTCTTCTAGTCCTGCTTTGAGGGGGATAATCTTCAAGCCTGGATCTCCTTACAACAACAATACTACTAACAATGGAGCTACTATAGGCGGTGTTCCATTGGTTCCGATTACTGTTGATGGTCCCATGATTCCATTACCTCTTAGTACTTCCCCTCAGCAGCAGGTTCATATTAGTCAAAATCCTCTCCAAGTCCCAAACACAGGGAATATTGAAAATATTGAACAGAAACGTGTCATTGTCAATGAATCTCTTAAAAGAATCAATGAGTCGGACATAGTGAAGGCGACTAGAGGACCGGCTAATTCTTCTTGTAAACTAGGACCACTACTACCTCCCTGTAGTTTTGTGCCTGTGGTGCTCAAACCGGCTAATCTACCACCACCTTCTCGAGTTTTGAACCAAGCCGCTTCTCTTGGAAAAGGGAAAAGTGTCAATGTTGAATACCAAGACCCTTTTATGCCTATAAATAGGCCCTCTCCAGCACTTGGGATTTCCCCACCTTTTCTAGGAGGGAGGGAATCAACGAGTTTCGGTGGAAGATTAACTCTAGAAGATGGAAGAATTAATAACCAAGCAGCAACTTCATCTTCTCTAATTAGCCAGAGTGTGTTGTTGCCCCAGCAGAACAGTGAAAATGTTAATGTGCGATCTCACCCGTCATCTTCTGCTGCTACGGTGGTGGATGGAATTAGTGGAGCAACAACGGATCAGGCCTGCGCAACATTGATGAAACAATATGTTGAATCACCTTTTGATTTTGAGAAGCTGGTCAGTGAGGTTGTGAAAAGGATTCGAGCTCGCCCTGATTTCCCTGATCTCGTCAATGAAATCAACAATTCAGGCGTGAGGGGTTCCAGCAAGAGTGAACACAAAGGTATCGACTTGGAGGAGATGGACCACCAAGCTATGCCTCTGCAAGCTGTACTATGTGTGCCACATGCTCCATCTTCTTCTGATGGACCTTAAAAAAAATGACCATATAGTTGTTGCTATTGTTATGCTTGTCCATGTGGATGATGGCAAAATAGAGAGAAAAGAAAGAGTGTTTAGTTCCACCATTTTTATTCTCCATAAAATTTATAAAGTATTTGGAAAAACTTTGATGTCTTTTGCATACGAGGGGAAGAGAGGTTGGGATGTTAACTTAAAAGACATGGATTGTGGGGATGATGCATATTTGAAAATTATGAACCACGACATCACCTAGGCATGATGCGTATAATAATTCTAATAAGGTACTGATAATATATTTGTTTAGTTTAACTAATTTTACTAGATTAAAGCATTTCATAATTAACTCTGATAATACAATAAGGAAAACAACAATACAGATAATGCAATATTTTTATTTCCATTTTTTTGGTCTAAACATCCTCGTATATTAAAAAAGAGATTTTTTTTTCTTTTTCCATTTGAAAAATTCTACACGATTCAACGAAGGTTGTCCTGTAACTGGTGATATGGAAATAAAAAGGGTTTTGGTAAATACACCCCAACATTTTAGACATACACCTCACTTAAATGTGAAAATTTCAAAAATATCCTTCAGTTTTACGTATATTTTGGAAATTGGATAGTTTCCAGAATACAATTTTGTATCGGAATGCAATTTTTTGAATTGTGGGGTATTTTCCGGAATACAAAATTGTATTTCGAAAACTCCAGTCAAATTTGTATTCCGAAAACTCCAGTCTCCATACAATTTAGTTTCTGAAATGCACGCAAATTTTGAGGGTATTTTTAAAGTTTCAGCATTAATACGGGGTGTATGGCTAAAAAGTGTGGGGTGTATTTACCAACGTCCAAATAAAAATGAAAAGTAATGGGCCGGCCCAATCAATTCGCTTTGGCCCATTATAAAGAAAACCTTCGTCCTCGTTCCCGAAGGAAGCCGTGGAACTAGAAACCGTGGACAGTACTGCACTGCAACTCTGCCGCAAACCAAACCAAACCTAAACGACGCTGTTGCACTTCATCTTCAAGCTTCAGCTTCCATTTCGGCACTGCCACTCTCTCGCCAAGTTCGAGTTCCAACAGCAACATTCGTGGAGCAATGAGGAGACCGAAATCGAAGGAGTTTCGGAAGCAACAGCGAGTCTCAGAAGAGGAGGAGATAAAGCTATTGGAATCGTGGATCCAATGTCAAAAACCAGAGTCTGGTTCGAACCCAATGTCGCTGCCACCTCTCCGCAAAAACGACCCCGTTGGACGCCTCAACGACGACAACACCTTCTCGCGCTACGCCGGTGCGGTGCGTTTCGACCACCTTCCCCTCTCTAAGAAGACCAAAGACGGCTTGCGAGGCTCCAAGTTCGTTTCCATGACCGACATACAAAGAGCTTCTCTTCCCCACGCGCTTTGTGGCCGTGACATCCTCGGCGCCGCCAAAACTGGCTCCGGAAAAACCCTCGCCTTCATTCTCCCCGTGAGTTCTTCAGTTCACATTAAAACTCATTTAGGATTAGGTTTAGGGTTCCTTTGCTTTTGAATGATAGATAATATGGTGAAAATAGGGTCTGTTTGGAATCTTTGGATAAATTGCTTATTTAAGCGTTTATGACACAAGTGTTTATATTATATGTTGACTGTTTTTATTTTTATAACTGAAAAGTGAATGTGATTAAAATGATTTCTTACGAACTGTAAGTTTTTTTTTTTTTTTATAAACTATTATTGAGAGTTTATGAAAATAAGCCTAATACAGTTTATGAGTCCATCGTATGCTATTTTTATAAGCTCATCCAAACACTGTCACAAGAGCTATGCATAAACCAATTTAAACAAGGCCTTAATAATTATACTATTTATTTATACTTGATTTTTTTTTTATTTGGTTTTTGGGGGTTTGTTTAATGGTATGATAGGTGTTAGAGAAGTTATATAGAGAGAGATGGGGACCTGAAGATGGGGTTGGGAGCATCATCATATCCCCGACAAGAGAATTAGCTGGTCAGCTATTTGATGTGCTGAAATCTGTTGGGAAGCACCATGGTTTCAGTGCTGGCCTCCTCATTGGTGGTCGCAAGGATGTTGACATGGAGAAAGAACGTGTCAACGAGCTCAACATATTGATCTGCACCCCGGGTCGACTTCTACAACACATGGATGAAACTCCCAATTTTGATTGTTCACAGATGCAGGTCAGTAAAATCTTTATTTATAATTGAAATAGATTAACTTGAGAGTTCTCTGCATTTTGGCTGTGCTTTTGATACCGTGTTGTAACTGTAAACTTAGCACCTCCGTTGCCAAATTCATGAAATTCCATTCGCAACAGCAATTGAAACATAGTCTCTCTCTCTTATGTGTGTGTGTGTGTGTGTGCGCATTGATTAAAAAAAAAAAGATACTTGTAATCAATTATTGGACTGAGATGTGATTCTTCTTCCTTATCTAATAATGCTGATTATGTGACATGTATTTGTGCAAAATACTAAAAATAATTTTGTTAGCATATTTAGTCAATTATCAAAGCTTCTGTAGTGCATTTTGGCATCACACTAGGTGATTGCATAATTATTTTTCCTGTGTTATTTTTAAATTAGAAGTGAAATTTATTTGTGTTCCCTAGTCAGTGTAGTTGGTTTCCCTTCAAATGTGTTACGTCTTGCTTGTATGTGTGTTTTTGTTAGACATACTTGATCACAGATATTTATCATTAGATTAGATATTTTGTAAATCTAGCTGATGATTGATGGACTTCTGGGATATAGGTTTTGATACTGGATGAGGCTGATCGTATTCTTGACAGTGGATTCAAGAAGGAACTAAATGCAATCATCTCACAGCTACCAAAACGTAGACAAACCTTGCTTTTCTCAGCAACTCAAACAAAGTCGATTCAAGATCTTGCAAGACTAAGTTTGAAGGACCCAGAGTATATAAGTGTGCATGAAGAGTCTGTGACAGCCACTCCTACTCTGTTGAAGCAAATTGTCATGGTTGTTCCCCTGGAACAAAAGTTAGATATGCTGTGGAGTTTCATAAAGACACATCTACAGTCAAAAACACTAGTCTTTCTTTCGAGCTGTAAACAGGTAACTCCACTTCTCTGTCTTTTATCAAGATATTCTTCTACTAGATGGGAATCATATGTTGTAGGCTTGTATTACACTTTTACTGCCATGCCACATGAAAGTTTACTTCCGTTGATGATTTCTGTATGCATGGCTAGCCGTAATTTTCAAGAATGTTTGTGCAGTTCAAGGAAATGTAATTTGATTTGAATCATTTGATTATTGAAACTTGTGAGTTGTCTCATTAGTTTTATGTTCAGTGACTAAGTAAATACTTTGTTGTATTTGTAACTTAAGGATTTAGTCTGCATGTGTGGAACTTCTGTTATGGTTCTCACTTATGGTGATTTTGGTTATTGTAATTAGAAGACTGTTAAAGGATTTTTAGGATGAATTGTTGATAATTCTTTATATAAACAGGGGAAATTCTCTCCATTCAAAAGGATCTGTGTTGATTTTATGTTCATGTGTGCTTTTGGTGCAAATTTCCACCCTTGAGCTCAGCTATCTTTTATAACATTAAACATTCACATCCTTGCTTATTAGGTAAAATTTGTCTTTGAAGCATTTAAGAAACTGCACCCTGGCATACCGTTGAAGTGCCTTCATGGGAGGATGAAACAGGAAAGAAGAATGGCAATATATTCTGAGTTTTGTGAGAAGCGCTCAGTTCTCTTCTCAACTGACGTGGCTGCAAGAGGCCTTGATTTTAATAAGGCAGTTGACTGGGTTGTTCAGGTCAGTCTCTTGCTACTTGATTATTGTCTCGGTGCAAGTCTTGGGACTTTGAGGTGGGGGTATTGAAAGGAAAAAGGTTTGTCATTATGGTCAGAATCTCACCTTTCTCTTACATCTGTAGGTGGATTGTCCTGAAAATGTTGCATCTTACATACATAGAGTTGGCCGTACTGCTCGTTATAAATCTGGTGGAAAGTCAGTTTTATTTATATTGCCTTCAGAAATTCAAATGCTTGAAAAGTTAAAAGCAGCAAAGGTTCCAGTGCATTTTAACAAGGTACATTTGCTCTGCAAATCAATAGTATGCATGTAATTCCAATTTGCATTTGAGCATCAAGGTGCCAGTTTTAAAGATGTCATTTTCTTTATGTGGTTCACTCTCAATCTTATGTTATTCCTGACATATTTGCTTGCCATGCTTTCATAATTTCTGATTATTCAGCCAAGGAAAGAACTACTGCAACCAGTTTCCAGTTTGTTGGCATCTTTACTGGTGAAGTACCCAGAGTTGCAGCATCGAGCTCAAAGGGCATTTGTCACATATTTGAGATCCATCCACATCCAAAAGGATAAAGAGATCTTTGATGTTTTGAAACTTCCTATAGATGAGTATGCAGCATCATTAGGTTTGCCAATGACCCCTAAAATCCGTTTTCTAAACCAGAAAATTAAATCCAAGGCTGTGTCAACAAAATCAATTTTAGTTGAGCCAGAGGATACAAACAAGGAAAATGTCTTGGATGTTTCAAGAAAAAAGCTAGACACAGTTGTTTCCAAAGACGAGGAAACTGAAAACGATCTTCTTCAGGCTGCTGATACCTCAAATGAAGGCGAAGTGAAGTCATCTGAAATTGAAGAAATAATGTATGTTCCTATATATATGTCTTTAGTGGTTTTTTTTTTTTTGGGATAAGCTCATTCGTCTTCAGTTGTGCAGGAAATGAATTTAGACTACTTTTCTGACATTGCTTCTTTGATTGCTTTATATTTTTTAATTAATAATTAATATAATTAAAAATAGGGCAGACCATTCTTCTCGTTTCAAATTGCCGAGACAAATGGGCCTTCTATATAATATGTTTTGATGCATTGGCTTGTTAAAGGTTCAAAATCAGAATTGGGTGTAAAATTGGATGTAGGATATTTCATGGTGGGAGTCATTTGGTGTGGAGCCTTGAGTTTTTTTCTTCTTTATTTCTCTTATTAATTTAGATCTTTCCTATGCAGACCGGCAACTCGTGTATTAAAGAAAAAGAAGCTCAAGATTAATGTGCATAGACCACTGGGGACTCGGGTTGTATTTGATGATGAAGGCAACACACTTCCTCCACTGGCTAGGATCGCTGACGCACAAAGTGGCAAGGAAACATTGCTACTTGACCCAGGTATGTGCAATTGAAGCTAGAACTAGAGTAATAATAACAACGTTGCATTATGAAATCCTTGTCTGTATATGTGTAAAGCTATCAACTGCATTAGCTAGAATCTTGATACACGTATATGTCAAATTCTCTCTTCCAATTGTTTTTCTGTTTCAAACTGATTGGAAACTGAAATATGTAACTTTTATATTATGGTCTTTTGTTCGGGAAGTCAAATTAGACAAGGAAATAATACGATGGTGACAAAAGGGCCTAGGTTGTCTCCTCTCTTTTCAGTTATGGTGAACTATAATCTTGGTGTCAATATTCTTTCCTTATTTTCATAATTTTATTAAAATGATAAAAAATGTTTTAAATTAATGCATAACTACTCACTTATTAATCATTTGATGTATTTTTTATCTGAAATAAAATAAACAATAAATAAATTGCCTTCTTACTATAGACACCAGGCACCATCGGCCAAATTTTAATTTTGTTTATGATATACATGGATGCAGCCCACAGTTTTTAAGAAAAATAAAACTAAAGAATTAAGAGACATTCGCGCTTCTAAAGTAGCACAGTTAGGCAGCCATTAGTTTCCTACCGAGAGTCTGAGCCATAATACAATGCATGTGTATGGTGGTTTGGTATCCCTGATCCCTATCGTATTTTCTGTGACATTTTGTATGTGATCGTTGTTGATTTCAAGAGCCTAATCAGTGGCTAGACCCCATCCGTTCACTATACTGTGTGACTCAGTCTTAGTTGATAATATGTGATCATTGCTGAAACATGGGCCATATTGTCTATTTTTCCATCTCATCATCTCGTCTTCATGCAGAACAAAAAGCTGAATACTATAAAAGGATGCGAGAGGATTTAAAGAAGGCAGACAAGGAAGACAAGCTTGTAGAGCGTCAGCGGCGTAGAGAAAAAAGAATCAAGCAGAAGATGAAGTGGAAGGCAGGTGATGCGGAAGAAGAGGACAGCCAAGAGGATATCTCTGGGTCAGAAGGAGAGGAAACTGTGGATAGACGGCATAAAAAGAGTAAAATATACTTTGATAGTGACAATGATGAGGGTGAAAGAAATGAAATCACTGGGAATGCAGGTATTACTTTGGAGGAGCAAGAAGCGTTGGCTTTGAAATTGTTAAATTCCATGCACTCATAGGATTTATACTATATGACATTCTCTGACACAAGAAATGTGTTGAGTAATAGAGCAATTTTCAGAGCTTGTTAAGAGAAGTTTTGTGAACAATGAATTTTGCGTCCATTCGATGTCAAATTAAATCTGTCAAATTTCTATTTCAAGAAACATGAGTATAGAAATCATCATTTCTTGCATTTAGTATTTATTTTAACAAGCACGAGAATCTTCATGGAATACAAGACAACGACATCATCTTTGGATGCACCGAAGACTACCCATTCTACCTTTTTTTAGCAAACGCGAGAATCTTTATGGAATGATTATGAACCATACAATGCTATCATCCTTCTGGGCACCAATTAAACACGACATTAGTACTATTAATGGAGATATTTGTGGTGGTTGTGTTCGACAATTAAGCTTGACTCAAATTATTATTATAAGTTGAATAATGTAATGATGTGTAGTTGAGTTTTATCATTGGAGTAAAAAGTAGTGAAATTTTAAGAATTCAAAGTTAGATCTAGCATTGGATCGTTATTCACCGATCGTTTACCCGCCGAAAATTAAAGTAGTGAAGAGTGGTAGACTAGAAAAAGACGACCCCATGGATCGTCTCTCAAAGTGTTTTGAAAAACGATCTTGTGACGTATGTTAAGGGAAGCAAAACCGTGTAGGTCCCACTCCCATGGACCGTGGAGGGATCGCAGAAGTAAAACATCCTTTTTTTTTTTTTGGTCATAAGTAAAACATCCTTATTCACCTCAAAATCACACTCGACATTTACATCCTTTCAATTAGTCTTCGCATCCTACAGTTCTACAGTTATGGATATGAATATGATGATTATGGAACCCAAGTGGAGCTACGATGTGTTTCTGTGTTTTAGAGGGCCAGACACGCGCTGCACCTTCACGGCTAATCTCTACCATGCTTTGCGCAACAAGAGATTCAAGGCTTTCATGTATGAAAGGGAGTTGAGGAGCGGCGACGAAATCTCACCCACTCTTCTCAGAGCCATCGAAGAGTCAAGGGTCTCGGTTGTTGTTCTCTCCCAAGACTTTGCATCTTCCACTTGGTGTCTTAATGAACTTGTCGCGATTCTCGAATGCAAGAGGAAGAAAAGTCAACTTGTTTTGCCGATCTTTTACGACGTGGATCCATCCCGTGTAAGGCATCAGAGAGGTACCTATGGTGAAGCCATGGCTGTCCATAAAAGTAGGTTCGGAGAGGACGCTGAGAGGGTGCAGATATGGAGTTCAGCCTTGTCTCAAGTCGCTAACCTGACTGGATGGCATTTCAAAATTGGGTACGTACGGAATAGACAAATATTAGTAAATTAATATATCATCTATGGTCTATATATATATATATATATATCTATATTATCTATATTTCTATATTATTATTATTATTATCTATATACATATATATCTTTTATATCTATATCTATATACATATATAAAGGGAATAGCAAATAATAACTACCTTTTGGTGTAGTTTTTTTTGTGGACAAAATGCCCTTAATTAAATTGAAAATTGATAACTACTATTATTGTCTTCTTAACTAAGAATTTGAATTTAAATATACATAATAACTATAAATAACTCCTAATTCATTACCTAAACTCTTATGTGCCACTTTGTAAAAAAGAGAGGGAGAGACAGATCAGGCACGAAGATATACCCCTAGTACAT
Organism: Glycyrrhiza uralensis; assembly: GCA_030159175.1. Lineage (NCBI taxonomy): Eukaryota > Viridiplantae > Streptophyta > Magnoliopsida > Fabales > Fabaceae > Glycyrrhiza > Glycyrrhiza uralensis. The sequence continues at coordinate 1,838,637 of BRZY01000006.1, forward strand.
ATATAAAGGGAATAACAAATAATAACTACTTTTTGGTGTAGCATTTTTTGTGGACAAAAATGCCCTTAATTAAATTGAAAATTGATAACCACCATTATTGTCTTCTTAACTAAGAATTTGAATTTAAATATTCATAATAACTATAAATAACTACCTAATTCATTGCCTAAACTCTTATGTGCCACTTTGTAAAAAAGGGAGGGAGAGGCCGATCAAGCACGAAGTGCCTGATATACCCCTAGTAATATATAATGACAATAGTGTATTTTGGTGTAGTTTTTTACTTGGTCAAAAATACCCTTAAACTACTACCGAAAACTGACTCATTTCAATTTCAAATAATTACAAAACAAAAATAGGTAGCTGTTCAAAAACATGAAGAGAGAGACACCGAATGCCTGATTTCCCTAGTTATGTCAATGGAGAGGTATGCCCCTCCCCTAAACCACATTATGGCTCCCAGAGTGACATTGTTTGTTAACATATGTATTCGGAATGTTGTGGGAGATCACATGGGGTGGTAGTATACTTTCAGCGTAGTTTATTTGGTGCCACAAATTAAGAACAGCTTTCTCAGCTAGTGCAGATTGATTACTCAAGCTTAATTTAATTTTATTATTATATTGAAAGTAGTAAGTAACAATTCTGATTCTAGTTGCATAGAAAGAAAATAATTAAAGAGTAGTATACAGAATTTAATTAATTTGAATGGCCTTGAACTAATTTTGTAGGCACAACGAATACGAATATGAATTCATCCAAAAGATTGTGGAATGGGTTACCAAAACTGTGCCCCGCTACGATGTTTTTCTGAGTTTCAGGGAGAAAGATACTCGCTACTCATTTACTGGTTATCTCTATAACGCTTTGGGTCGGGAGGGATTCAAAACCTTCATGAAGAATGAGGGATCAGAGGAGGAAGGAGACCAAAGTTCAATATCCCCTGTTGCTGAAATTGAAAAGTCAAGGCTCTCAATCATCGTTCTCTCCCAGAACTATGCGTATTCCCCAACGAGTCTTGATGAGCTGGTCAACATCCTTGACTTTATGAAGACCAAAAACCAACTGGTTTGGCCTATTTTTTACAAAGTGGAACCGTCGGATATAAGGCATCAAAGAAAGAGTTATGGGGCAGCCATGACTGAACATGAAAATAAATTTGGAAAGGACTCTGAGAAGGTGAAAACATGGAGATCCGCTTTGTTTGATGTCGCCAACTTGAAAGGATGGCACTTGAAATTCGGGTACATATTTTCAATCGTGTTTTGCTAATTTGCATATCCCCTTTTTTTTTTTTGACTTGGAAATACAATTTATAAGAAACCTCTTAAAACAGAGGCCAAATTGGCAGCAATACACAAAGGAGTAGCTTCTATCCAGATAGAATCATCATTACAAATAGCAAACTATGCTAATCTAACATGAGCAATTTGAAAATTAGTGAACAGAGATGAGATAGACTTGCTCATTTGCATGATTAATCACGCCTATTTAATTTACTATTACTAATTATTAACAATATGATTATTAATTAATTAATTAATACATACTTACATGTACAAACCTTCTTGAAGTCTGTCGTGAACAGTTAGTTGAATAGGATATCCATTCTCTTGTAAAAAGTTGAATAGGATATCCATTCTCTTGTAATTATTGTTTCAAATTTGACTTTGTTTGCGCGCAGTTCTCAATCGATTTTGTGTGAAGATAATTTATTAGTCAAGCTTAATTTTATTACTTTGATTAATTAAATTAAATAAATTTTGAGTATTAGGAAGGAAAGTTATAATTTATAATATATATATATATATATATATATATAAAAGGCCTTCTACTTTTGCAGGTACGAATATGAACTTGTCGAGAAAATTGTGGAAACTGCCATTAAAATTTGACTTGCCTGTAGGTAGAGATACCAACATCCTTTCTCGAATGTCTACTTTAAAAGGGAGTTTCTCCTGCACTATAAGTGCCTTTGAAGCCAGAACTAATCAATTCGATATGTACTTTTTTTTGTTGTTGATAACAACATGTACTTCTTTTGGCGGTTGTATTAATGCTCAGTAATGTTGTTTTGTTTGTATCAAAAGGTAATGTTTTGGACGCGTGTCATGTTATTCTTTAACTTGTTTCATTAACATCATTCGTGTCAATGCTGCTTCACACATTGGTCATTCTTGATCACGCAATAAAAAAGATACATTTTCACTTGAATGTGGACCGGAGGAAGTGATTTTCCCTTCCTCTCTCCTAAGGAAACCTGGAATTAAATTGCCAATTGCAGGTTAACAATTATCTTATTGGTGTCGGATACTGAAAAATGTAAAAATATTAGTGTCGGATACGTTCTGATACTGGTGTGGCTCTGATATATACATCCCAATTCGTATCCAAAAAATATTCGTTAATTTTTATTTATTTTTTTAGAAAAAAATTATTTTTTAATTTCATAAATTTTTAATTGTAGTATTTGCTTTTACATTTGTTGTTTTTTGTTTTTTAAATACTTCTCACTTTACACTTTTAAAAACCCACCTCACAAGTCAAAGGCAAGCCTTTTGATTTTACCTTCTTCCAATTGCACTTTTAAGTTTAGCCTCTCTTTGTTTCAAAGAGACTGTTATAAGATTTCTCAAACTTTGAGTTTTTTATCAAACTTGCTTTCAAAGTAAAAGGTTAAAACATTCAAACACGAATCGGTTCACTTTAAACTCAATTTAATAAAATTAAATTCATGAATTTGATAGAATTGTATTTGAAAAAATTATTTTAAAAAAATTATACTGAGAAAAACTGATTTGTGTTTGGTAATAATATTTTAAAAGTATGTTCAGAAGAATTTAGTGTATTTGGATGATAAAAGTAGAATCACTTTTGATGTGTAAATATAAAAAATTTTGTGAGTTTTGCATCCAGAATTGATTTTTTTCAATACAAAAGCTAATAGGTTTTTACTTTCATCAAAATTAATTCTACTCATCCCAAAATCAATTTTATCCTGCGCGAATCTAAAACAAACAGACATATTACTGTAGCAAGTACATGATCCAAAATTGATTTTGAACCCAAACGGGGGTTTTCAAAGGTGCCATTTACGGTAGACCACCCTTAAAGTGGTCCACAATAGATCAGTGAGTGTCCACGATGGACCAGCGATTGTCAGAACCATAGATATATTAATTTTAATATTAAAAATAAAAAATTAATTACTCTAGTGTCTCTTGTAATTGTGATATTTACAAAAATAAACAAAAAAAGTAATATATTAAAAAAACTCTCCCTCTCTCCCCCTCCCTCCCTCTCTCCCCCTCCCTCCCTCTCTCTCCCATTCTCTCTTGCCCTCTCGCTCCCCCTCTTGCCCTTGATCTCGATCGCTCTCTCCCTCTCCCTCTCGCTATGTCCCTCCCTCTCTCTCTCGCTCTCTCTATGTCCCTCCCTCTCTCTTTCTCTCTCTTTCCCTCCCTCCCTTCCTCTCTCACTCTCCCCTCTCCTGCCACTGTAAATACTATAATTACAAGGAGTACTAGAGCAATTAATTTTTTATTTTTAATAAAATTGGCACCCTTGAACAATTATGACCCTTGAATTTAAAAATTAATATATCTATAGTTCTGACAATCGGTAGTCCATTGTGGACACTCACTGGTCTACGGTGGACCACTTGTAAATGGCACCGTTTTGAAAATTTAAATCCAACGCATACTAAAAAAATATTTTGGTCATTTCCATGAAAAATATAAGGCTTAATTGCATTTTTGGCCCCTCAGTTTTCACATTTGCGCGAATTAGGTCCCCCAGTTTTTAATTGCGCGAATTAGGTCCCCCAGTTTCATTAACTGTTGCAATTGGGTCCCCCCAATGAACTGATGGAGCACTGATGGAGGGACCCAATTGCAACAGTTAATGAAATTGGAGGACCTAATTCGCGCAATTAAAAACCGGGGGACCTAATTCGCGCAAATGTGAAAACTGAGGGGCCAAAAATGCAATTAAGCCAAAATATAATGATAAAAGGAAGGAAAGACAAAAAAGGAGTCAACGATGAAAGCGCGTGGGTCCCAAATATATTACTAAACCGATTCGTGGTATTTTCCTTTCTTCTGATGTTCCTGACAATCACTCCTATTGGATGGGATTACAGGATCGTCTACATGCAGTTTTAATTTAAAGCAACTGCATGCGTAGTGTGTCGTATTGCAGTGTGGATCAATTCATGGCCACCCACAACCGCAAGAACGATGTGTTTCTGAGTTATAGAGAGGAAGACACTGGATCCACCTTCACAGCTAATCTCTATGATGCTTTGAGCCGCAAGAGAATCAAGACCTCTTTCATCCTCCCACGTGAACAGGTTGAAGATGGTACTACTGGTGGCGACCAAGTAGTTTCGCCCTCTACTCTCAAAGCAATTGAAGAGTCAAGGATTTCAATTGTTGTCATCTCCAAAAACTATGCATTCTCCACACGGTGTCTAGATGAACTTGTGAAAATCATCGAGTGTATGATGATTTACGACCGGCTGGTTTGGCCCATCTTTTACAATGTGGATCCCTCGGATGTACGTCATCAAAAAAATAGCATTGGCGAAGGCATGATTGCCTTGGAAGAAAGGTTCGGAGATGACTCTGAGAGGGTGATGCAGTGGAGGAGTGCTTTGGCTGAAGTCGCCAACTTGTCTGGATGGATTTACGGAACAGAGTACGTAAATCTACTCACTCTCTCCCATCTTGTTTGTTGACTTAACCATTTTTCTTATTGTCATGTTACATGATCAAAGAAGCCTTTTTTTTTTCCTATTACACCATTGTAACATTTATAGGTTTACCTGAGATAGGGGGAGAGTAATTAATTGTCTATTACTATAAAAGAGATAGAGAGTAACAAATGACATATTTGAAAATCTCTCAACTGTTAAAAAGAGATCGATGTCTTGTTTTTCCAATATAATCGTTGGTTCTAAAATTGACTGAATTGATGGCACTCTACAATTTCAATTACGATTTGCTGATTCACTCTCATTCAAGGAAAGTTAACAAACATGAAAAAAGGTTTTGTTAATTTCCAGTTTTGATGTGGTTTTGTATATTTCGTGTCACGATATGCTCTTGTGCAGATATATAGACATATATAGTGAAGTGATAATTCTGATTAAGAGTTGATGAATTAAAAGGGAAATTAAATTGTGCTTTCATTTCATAGGTATGAATATGAATTCATCCAAAGGGTTGTGGAGTCAGCCGTACAATCGCTGCCCCGTTACGATGTTTTTCTCAGTTTTTGTGGGGAAGACACACGCTACTCCTTTACCGGGTTTCTCTTCCATGCTTTGCGTCGGGAAGGGTTCAAAACATTCATGGATGACGAGGGATTGGTGGGTGGAAACCAAATATTTAAAACTCTCATGGAAGCAATTGAAAAATCGAGGCTTTCAATTGTTGTTTTCTCTGAAAACTACGGATATTCCTCGTGGTGTCTGGATGAACTTGTCAAGATTGTTGAGTGCATGAAGACCAAGAATCAATTGGTTTGGCCAATATTCTACAAAGTAGAACAGTCAGAGGTAAGTAATCAAACAAAAAGTTATGGCCATGCCATGGCTAAACATGAAGAGAAAATCGGAAAGGACTACCACTCCGAGAAGGTGCGAAAATGGAGGTCAGCTTTGTCAGAAGTTGGCTTGTTGGGAGGACCTCATATCAAAGGAAATGAGTACGTACTGTGCAATACTTTTAATTACTCCCTTCCGTCCAAATTATAATCATAAAAGACACTTTTTTATTTGGTTTAAAATATGAGTAATATTTATTAATTTTTAAATAAACTAAATGCTAATTTTTTAATTATATAATTTATTTAATACAATATTTATATTTATGAGAGATACCAAAATGAGATATTTTTGAATTTTTTTTAAACTAGTGAGTATTAATTAAGATCATCTCATTTGAAACCATTCCTTAATCTGTGTGTTTTTATACTATATTTCTTATAATATGGATCGGAGGGAGTACTTTATAAGCTTATATATATATATAAGTAATATTTATTAATTTTTAAATAAACTAAATGCTAATTTTTTAATTATATAATTTATTTAATACAATATTTATATTTATGAGAGAAATCAAAATGAGATATTTTTGAAATTTTTTTTGAAACTAGTGAGTATTAATTAAGATTATCTCATTTGAAAACATTTCTTAGTCTGTGTGTTTGTTTGCTAAATCTTTTTGAAGATGTGTTAAATGAGAAAGTGTTGTTCTTGTCGTAGGTAGACATAAGGTGATGTGTGCTGTTGAAGTTTTGTCCCCAGTGATCTAGTGCAGTTTTGTATTTTGTTTGACAATCTGTTTTTGTAAAGATTATTAATTAGTCAAGATTAACTTTATTATTTTAAAGAAAGCTAAAAATGTGGATGAATGAATTAAAAGGTCTTTGCGCTTTTGCAGGTACGAATATGAAATCATCAAAAAGATAGTGGACGAGGCCATTGATTTCGAAAATCGCCTGTGATATGTGACACCAAGTCCTTGCTCGAATGCATGTCAACTAGAAGGAAGACTTGATCGAGTTTCTCTTACATTGAAGCGCCATTTAATACACAGAATTATGGATAGTTAAGTAATGTTATGTTCAGTTGAAATGGAAGTTGTTTTGTATGCGTGCCATGTTCTGGAAATATTTTTTAAAGTTTAATTTGCTAAGGAGAAACATATTGGAATTAGAAGCATTTATCTCTCTGTCAACTATCCTTTATTTTGACTAATTATAGAGATTTGGTTGATCTTTTGCCATGGAAAAATCTCCAGTAAACTAAGAGTGTTAAAATAAAAAAGTATCACAGTAAGAAAACTACATAAAACGATCAAAAAATTATTTCATATATTGTTGTATCCAACTTAATAGATAAAGTATCAAATATTGTTTAAATTTTATTAAAAAATTTGTAGACTTGATCTACTCGATAAAAACTTTCAATTTGATAGTTGAATTGATAAAATTTAATATCTATGATAAATTATTAAGTATAATAACTCCAACTAGAGTTATTCCTAGAATAAATGGATCCCTCCTCGTGTGTGTGTGTGTGTGTCTCTAAGCAAGGCAAACAGAGTAAAAAGTAGGGGTGAGCATGGGTCGGGGTCACCCATAAACCTAACTTGGCCCGAACCAATATGGTTTTTAAGCAAATTTGAAGATAACCGGGTCTGATATGAACGAACCCGCTATGGTTTGGTTTGGTTTGGTTCACGGGTTTCAATTTCTGAACCTGTGAATCCGAATCGGTGATGTGGCACTTACAAATAATTTTTTTTTCCTAATCCTAGCCCTAGCCAGCCTTTCTTCACCCTTGCGCACTAGAAGAGAAGAAACACCCAAAATAGCAGCTCTGCTCGCTCAGCTTCGTCTCTCTTAGGTTAACGTCACACCTCATAGAAACTCAGACTGCTAGGGTTTCACTTCAGAGATTTTCATCCTCATCCCCCATCCACATCCAGCCACCATCGTCCACCTCCACCGCCAAACCAAATCCATAGTGCCTCCCTTTGTCGACAACCATCACACCTCGCGTCGACACGTGAAAAAATCTTCGAACATGTGGATGATGCACACCTCTCTTCGTCAACTGCTGACCTCCTCTCTTCGTCGACTGTTGCACAACTCGTGTCGACACACAGCCACCACACTTCACTGCGGTCCCACACACAATAGGTGGATGACTAGCAGAAGCTTCGAACAACGCAACAGGTGAATGATGCATCGGAGGAAGCCGCCGCCAACAACAAAACGAAGAGAAGAATGAAGACTAAACTCGAGAAGCTTCTAGAATCAGGAATTAGGGATCCAGACAGACCAAGCCCCTATTATTTTTTTTTTGCTATTGTGTTTTATTTTCTTAGTTATCCTATTGGGATCAAGCCTATTTATCAATGTTTTTTTTCCTTTTTCTTTTGAGTTTGGGCAAGGCCCGTTTTCGTTTGTTTTCTCTCTTTTGTTTTTTCAATTTTCCAGAGCTTTCATTAAATCCAATTGGCCCAAATCGATCCAACCTGTTCAGGTTCGGGTTGGTTCGGTTTGAATTTAGAGAGTAAAAAACGTAAAATCCGAACCAACTCAATCCGTTCTCATTTGATCGGTTTAGATAACTAATTTAGTCAAATCCGATCCAAACTAACCCGTGCTCACCCCTAGCAAAAAGCCGCGAACACAATGTTACCTCAGTCAAACACCCACAAGGACTGATATTGACAAAATTGTTTAATTTGCCAAATTAACAACATTCACACGCTTCGTTATTTTATTTGTGCCTAAAACTTCGTTTGGGCATTAGAATAATATTACTATATTAGGAGGGTTTTTTTTGGTATATAAGGAAATAAAGACAAACGAGCCAGCTAAAAACAACACTGCAAGCTGTCATGAAGAAGCAAATCTTCTAACAGTGGGGGTGGCACATTCCAAGTCTTCCACCTGGTTGTCTCACGAGCCGCATTTCTAGCCAAATAATCAGAACACATGTTAGCTTCACGCATAACATGGTTGAATTGAATACTCCAGTCGCGTTGAGCCATTTGTAATATCTCCTCAATCACACCTGCATGGACATGAAAAGAGTGATCCTTGCCCTCTGTCAGCAGCTGCACTACTTCTAAGCAATCAGACTCGCATAGAAGTAGTCTAACTCCTTCATTCCAAGCGTGTTGAAGTCCATTCCTGACTGCTATGAGTTCAGCCAGCAATGCATCACCTGGGCCTTCAACAGATGAGAAACCAGAATTCCATACTATATTAGGAGGGTTTAGAATAACATCAACCACCCAAAATGAATCATTTTTTATTATGCCATTTAATTGTTCCACTTGGCTCTCTTACACGTTAAATTAAATATTGTCATTTTCATTTAAAAAAACTGAGTGATAAATGATAATCATAAAAAGGAAGGAGAGACACAAGGTGCGACAAGAGGAGTCAGTCAACATTCAACAACAAACCGCGTCTGTCCCATCTCATATATACTAATGCGACTCATGGTATTGGTAGGTGTTTTCTTGTCTTATGTTTCTGACAATGTCTATAAAAAAATTGCACTGATTACCTCCCTATAGGTTGATTTTTATTAATAATTTTACCTTCCTTCAAGGAGTATTAATATAGTTCCCCCCTTCAAAGAAAAAAGGTTGATTTAACGATAGCATATATATATATATTCTATAAAACACATACCCCTTTAATTATACATACTTCTCATCTATTTTACAGAATAGAAGTGTATGTGTCATTTAAAGTAAATTTGAGGGGAAATAAATGCAATTTCCTTAACAAATAAGGGTGGCAAGTATTTGTTTTAACGACAGATATGTGCATCATTTAAGCAGAAGTACTCATAGGAGTTTCTCGTATAAGTTTCTCCTAGCGTTAAAATACATACCGTTAAGAGTTGTCTACAGTTTCAAATTCAAATTTGTAGACTGTAGTGTTTTGGACGCGTGCCATATGTTAATGTACGGTCTTTAAGTTAAATAGATTTATAAATAAGACCCCAACTAAAATCTGGGGAGTGCTTGAACACACTGTCAGAAGGAGCACGAGATCCATCAAGTCACGTTTCCTTCCTTCACTTTTATCGATATAAATAGGTTTAAATATGGTTTTAATATCTACAATATACTCCATCTGGACTTTTTTACATTTTTGCTTATATAAAAGTCTGGAAAGAGTAATAGTGTTTTGTTTTTAATTTTTATTAAAAAAAGTCAAACATTTCTTGTATTTATAATTTTTTTTGCTTTTGATACTTTAAATAAATTGAACGCTGATGTATTTATTTTGAGAAAAATCAACAGTGCATAACAATAACTGGAGCTAGGTAATCCCATGACATAGTTGCCCGTGATTTTATTTTGGTGAGTTGAATTATTCAAGTTTATTTTAATCAGCAACTGTTGGAAACCAACTATTGATATAATAAAACATACATGTTGCCTATTCTTTAATAAGTAAAGAATATACATGTTTGTAGTTAAGTGTTTTAGGATTTGTTCAAGTTACATGCACACTCTTAATATTTTGCTCTTTATTGGTAGTTGATGGTTTGATAGCTCATTTGTATATGTAACAATGGTTGTTTTAAAGTATAATTTAAATAGCTCATTGTGTGTGCCTGTGTGGTATTTGTTGTTTTGTACTTAATAGGATTGTAAATGAGTATTTATTGTGCGTACTACTTCTGCTAAAAAAACTGATTCCGCTAACAAGGGGATATGAAAAACTGATTCTGCTAAAAAAAATCCACTTTCCAAGTCGATTATTACTTTAATCGGCTTGAAAACTGGACTTTTCAAGTCGGTTGCCTACCATGACCGACTTGGAAAAGATACTTTTCAAGTCAGGTTTCGTTTTGACAGACTTGAAAACTGGACTTTCCAAGTCAGTTACGAACAATCGACTTGGAAAGTCCAATTTTCAACTGTGAAAAGGGCTTTCCAAGACGGTCATTGACAACCGTCTAGGAATGTGCCTTTCCAAGTCGGTCAAAACCTGACTTGAAAAGGGTCTGACTTTCAAAGTCAGGAGATTTTAAGACCCCACCGTAATCGACTTAGAAAGTCATTTTTAACCGACTTAGAGTTTCATCCTTGCCTGCTTTATGTTGTGTTAATGTATGACTGAATAGATAGTTTACCCAAGAAGTGGATTAGCTCTTAGAAGAAGGATATGAAGAAGGATGCTGCTTAGATTTATAGAGATTCCAAGAAGAATCTGTATTTACTGTTTTAGATTGGGTAAAGGTCTAAAGACTCGACTGGCTCAGTGTTCACTGTATCAACCTACGTTGTAAACTCTGATGATTTCATATATGAAGCGAGGAATTTTTTAGTACGAAGTTATGTTTTACTCTTTACATCTAAATATTTACAAAGAGAAAATCTTAAAGGGATTTACTCCCCATCCTTCTCATCTCCTTTATGAAGGCAAAAAAATTTACTTGCATTTTCAGAGAAGGATTATCCACTTTTGATAAAAATATTTTCTAAATCTTTGCAAAACATTTGGTTACTATGGTGTAATATCCTTTTTGGAGAAAGACTGTTGCAGTTCACATTGCAGAATCCTATAATGCTTCTGCTGGCGGGCAGTCTAGAATATGTCTATATGGCAGGCAGTCCTGAATCATTTTATTGTATTATATTATTTACTATTAAGTCCTAAATTAACTTAATTGTAGTAATTATTAAATAATAAATTGAATTAATAAATAAAATTAATTAATTAATTTAAATAACCCCAAAACCACAAATCACCTAATACCGTAAACCACCTTAATTAAACCCTAAACCGTTAAAATTAAACAAAAAATAAAAAGAAGCATGTTCAGAATTTGGTTTTAGGGGAAGAGACTTCTCATAGGTATTACCAAAAAAAAAATAGTGAGAAGTCAATTTTTAAAAAAGAAATCTTTTTACTTAAAATTAAAACAATGGTAAAAATCTAAATAAAAAAACCATGATAGTTTCTAAATTAATTTTTTCAAAAGTAATATTTGTTAAAAAAGCCACAAAAAAAAAAGCCACAAAAAAAAGTACTGTAATGATTTACAGAGTGAGATTTACATTGCGCGTGGATTACAAATGCTCAAGAAGAATAGAGCGTGAACAACTAGACATTTTATTGTGCGCATGAAAAACAAGGAGTATCTTGGACAGCGCGTGCGCAGCCATATTAAGCTGGCAAACGGGCCTATCTGACGGGTTTGGGTCGGGCAAAAAAAAGATTAAAAATGGTTTCTAATTCAGTTGTTCAAGCCGAGTACATATAGGCCCTGTTTGGATAACGAGCTTATCTACTGCTTATGACATAAGTTGTATAAACTACTTTTATAATCGAAGAAAAATTATAGTGAAACTTATTTTATATAAGTCATAAGCTGTTTTGATAAGCTATCATGAGTAGCTTATGAAAAATAAGCCCAAAACAGCTTATGCATCAGTCATAAGCTGTGTTCATAAGCTCTGCATAAGCCAATCCAAACAGGCCCATAGTGTCAAACCACACCGGGCTCAGGCTTTTACTTTGTTTTTTGGGCCGGCCTGCATCGGGCTTGGGTTAAAAAGGCACAGATTGAAAACGGAGATAAATTTGTGTGTCCAAGTTCGATATTTTTTCGAGCGAGCTCGGGCCAACCCGGCGGGCTAAGCCCATTTTGCCATCTCTACGTATTATGGCCCATCGAGTCGCCGGTGTTAACCGGTTTTCATCCTAGTCTGTGATGTTATTTTTGGATCGATGGCATAATCAATTAAACAAAGTGACCGGACTGGCCATAGGTCTAATTCCCGATCGAACTGGATAGTCCAATTCGAGTTTAATAACCCTGTTAAAATAAAAATTCTAAAATATTTTAAGGTCTAAAAATATATTTTACCATGTTATTCTTCACATAATAATAATAATAATACTTTCGGTATTTGTATACCCCGCTTTTTTTCCATACATTATATCATTGTGATTTGTGAAATGTGAATATGATGATGGCGAATGAAGAGGCCACGGATCATGAACACAACCAACTCAACAACCGCCGCTTCGAGTACGACGTTTATCTCAGTTTTAGAGGGATTGACACCCGAGTCGGCTTCACGGGAAATCTCTTTGGCGCTTTGCGCCGCAAGAGAATCAAGGTCTTCATGGACGAGGGCGGAATCAAGAGTGGCGACAAAATTGCTGTCACTGTTTCGAAAGCATTGGAAGGATCTAGGATCTTGCTTCTTGTTCTCTCCGAAAACTACGGATCCTCCTCATGGTGTCTCGGGAACTTGAAAAGATACTGGAGTGTAGAAAGACGAGAAACCAACTGGTTCTGCCCATCTTTTATGGCGTGGATCCTTCCGAGGTAAGGCGTCAGACAGGTACGTATGGTGTCGCCATGTATATGCATGAAGAGAGGTTTGGAAGGGACCCCGAGCGGGTGCAAAAATGGAAGTCAGCTTTGTGTGAAGTCACCTGCGTATCGGGATTCCATTTCAAAACAGGGTACTTCAATTTATACCTCCTCCTTTAATTTTGTTGGATATCGTAACTGATCCAGTTGTGTTAGTTGGAAATTTGTTAGTTAGTTAGTTGGTTGGTTTACGTAGTAGTTCATTTGGGCAGAATGAAATTGACTTTAATTTTGTAGGCACGAGTACGAATATGAATTCATTGAAAGGATTGTGGAATGGGTTACCAATGCTTTGCCCCGCTACGATGTTTTGCTCAGTTTCTGTGGAAAAGATACCCGCTACTCCTTTACTGGTTATCTCTATAATGCTTTGGATCGGGAGGGTTTCAAGATCTTCATGAAGAAGGATGGGGACCAAAGTTCGCTGTCTGATCTTGTTACCGCAATTGAAAAGTCAAGGCTCTCAATCATCGTTCTCTCCGAGAACTATGCGTATTCCTCGTCGTGCCTTGATGAACTTGTCACCATCCTTGACTTTGTGAAGACCAAAAACCAACTGGTTTGGCCTATTTTTTACGGAGTGGAACCGTCGGACATAAGGCATCAAAGAAAGAGTTACGAGAAAGCCATGGCTGAACATGAAAATAAATTTGGAAAGGACTCTGCGAAGGTGCAAACATGGAGATCAGCTTTGTTTGATGTCGCCAACTTCAAAGGATGGCACTTGAAATTTGGGTACGCCGTATAATTTCAATATTCATTTTTTGCATGAGAAATTGTCAATTTTAATAGTATTACTACTAGCTGTCAACAATATGATCATTACTTGTTTGCAGCTCCCAATCTATTTTGTGTGAAGATTTATGAGTCATGCTTACTTTTATTTTTTCTGAGTATCAGAAAGAAAACGAGACGTGAATAAATGGATTAAAAGGCCTTGCACTTTTAATTTGCAGGTACGAATATGAACTTGTCGAAAACATTTTGGAAACAGCCATCAATATTTAACTTGCTTGTAGATGTCAAGTCCTTGCTCGAGTGTCAACTTCAAAAAGGGCGTTTATCGTACCCTAAAGCGCGGTTGAAGGCTTGAAGCCAGAACTAATCAATTCAACACTTCGTTTTATAACTAGTCACTGGCTGAGAAATTGATAGTGATTACAATGCTCAGGAAAGTTGTTTTGGATGCGTGTCATGTACTTTGAATGAATAAGTCTTGAGGACCATTAGCTAGAGGCTTGAAATCTAAAAAATGTAAAACACTCTCTGAAGGAACATGAGATCCTTTTCAGTTGGCGATTTTACTGTCAGATTAATTCTGTTTCTTCATATTTCTTTTTTTTTATTTTGCCTTTACTCCCTGTTTATACTTGGATTTCGTTGTTCTTTTACTTGTTTCATTCACATCATTCGTTTCACTGTTGTTTCACACATTGGTTATTCTTGATCATGAGCTATAAAGCTACATTTTTCACTTCAATGTGGACGTGATTCCCTTCCTCCAACAGAAATCAGGAATTAAATTGCCAACTCCAGGGTAGCAATTTTCTGCAGAAACACTCACATAGAATTGAAGTGACATTTTCACACCGTTTCCTTGGAAAGGATTCATATATAGAACTGATGGAATGGTCAAAGCTCTCTACTTGATTGATGAAGGTCAATTAGATGTGAAATTTTTCTTGAGGTGTTAGGGAGATTGAAAAGTTAAATGGGCTCACTACATCTCCCAGGGGCAATTCCTATCCACCCTGCTGTTTGAAGGGGAAATGATCAAGTTGGAATGTTACATAGAAGGACAATTCAGGTTAACTCCATAACTCCAGTTGATGTAATGTCAAGGGCAAGTGCGTTTACTGTTTCTTTTCAAGTCCAGTTATCTTAAATGAAATATGGTCGTATGGTATTGTGAAATATATTGCATCTCATGCATATTCCAACATTTGTATTACGTATGTACTGTAGTTAATCAATATCCAAGAAACTTTAACATTTCATACAGAGAGAAGACGGACAAGTACATAGTTCAGATGCTGCTGTCTCTGTTCAAAAATCCAACCATCAAATTCGTCCTTGATATAATCAATTTCGAACAACCCACCAAACTTAGCTCCCTCTGTGATGGCCACCTTGCATGACAAATTTTTTTTTATCCATATCCCAGTCAGATTTTCAAGATTGTGTAGTTTAAATACTTCAAAAGAGGAAGCATGATCAGGTTTTACTTTTTATGAGAAGATATAATCTCCATGGTCACATTGACCACATACATATTTCAGCTGGGAAATTCAATATATTATATCTGATACATTTGCATAATGTCTTGGTGGATTGGTACAAGAGCTCTACTAGGAACGGTTGACCTCAGTTAACTTCCCCACCGTGGCCCAAAGGATTTAGCCGTTGATAACTTGATATAACTATATTTTAGTCTAGTCCAATATATGCTGGGGCGTTTGTTATTATGGAAAAAGTTGCTCATCCCCAATCCTGTCCGTTAAATAAATACTTTAATGTGTGTGTGTGTATATATATATATATATATATATATAGGGAGCATATCAAGTAAGATGACTTTTATTATGAGAAGATGAGATAAGTGAATCGTAGCCATAAGATCAAATCATAAATGGTTAAAATTAAAACGTAAAGTCACGTGACATTTTAGGGTCATGTGACTACTAACTAACTTTTAATCTCAACCATTCATATATGGTTATACAGTCCAGATTTAATCAATCCTCTCACTCTCTCATATTAAAACTCTTTTCACTTGATAGATCCCCTATATATATTCTAATTCTATGGTGAGGGAAAAAATTGTCTCTATTTTTTTTCCTCCATTTTCTCTGATACCATGCTTTTGGGAAAATTAATAATATTTTCTACTATGTATATATTATTATCTTCATTTATATACCAAGTAATGAAAAGGATTTTTTTTCCAAGGTGATTCCTCCCCCTGGAGCCCGACATTTGACCACCATAAAAGCCACCTTTAAAGTGACTCTATTCTATAACGGAGTGAACAAGGTAAGTAAAGACAAAAGAGAGGCTAACAACAAACCCCATGGGTCCCATAATACTAAGAGTAATGATACACTAACACACACATATCCACACCACACCTCACTTCAATGAGTAAAATGAAAAAATAGGATATGTGATGGGTGTGTGATGTGTGTGTGTGTGTGTAACATTAAATACTAACATGATTCATGATATTTTATTGTTTTATGTCTACGATAACGTGGTTTAAATATGTTTTTTTTCTCTTCTCCGTTAATTGCTAACATTCTCTCTCTATCTATATATATATATAGGGAGCATATCAAGTGAGAGAGCTTTTATTATGAGAGAATGAGAGGAGTGAATCATAGTAATAAGATCAAACTATAAATGGTCAAGATTAAAACACAAAGTCACATGACTTTTTTAAGTGGTCATGTGACCACTAACTAACTTTTAATCTCAACCATCCATGTATAGTTATATAATCCAGATTTAATCATCTCGCCCTCTTATATTAAAACTTCTCTCACTTGATACATCCCCTATATATATATATCATCTCTCGCAAATTATTGACCCGAAGTTCGCAAACTAAAAAACCTAATTCCCAGATTTTATTAACACCCCTTCAATTTCATATATTGCAAGCCGTCCTCTGTTTCCTCTTATTCTCACCATTGATAGAAACACAACTCAAAAACCCCTCAGGGGAATGAGTATTTTATTATCTATTGTTTATTTTCTATTATATTTCTATTATATATCTATATAAAAAATGATTAGCTTTTAGACTTCTGACACGTGTTATTTATGAAATTGTGACACACGTCACATATTTTTAACTCTTTTAATTTTCAAATAAAATAAAATATTACTATATAAAAAAATTAAATTTCAACCTCCAAGTTGTGACAGTCACTTTCCAACTCCAACTCTATTTATTTTCAAATAAGATTATTTTATTTATTTTACTGTTTTTATTAGAAAAAGACTTATATGAGTAATTTGCCTGAAAAAAAAAAAAGGAAAATTTTAGAGATGAATATTTAACGTGAAACCACATTAACATGTAATTACCAACATAAAATGTGCTATATTATAACATATATGGATGAATATGTGATCGAAACAAGAAAGTCCATATAGAGAAATTACACTTCACAGAGAAGAATATACATTTTACGTTAAATCACATTAATATTAGAATTAGAATTATCAAAAAAATTATACGTATTATAATTTTGACATTTTTTAATTTATTATTATAATGTTCTAACATAAATACTTTTTCTTATTTATTATTGTTTACCTAATCAATTTATTGATATTTAATTTTTTTATCAACTTTTAATATGAAATTATTATCAAATTCCTATATTATAATACTCAAATTTCAATTTGGTACCAATATGGTGTACGTTCAATCCCCGCCATGTATCTAAAAGATAAATGAATCTCACTGCAATTTGGTTGAGATTTTTAATGAGAAACCAAACCATGTCCCCACCTTGTTCCGAGAACATGCGAGGAAGCAAAACCGACAATATTTAGGGCTAATACCAAAAGACATGCGAGGAAAGCATCAGTGAGAACATGCGACGGAAGCAAAACCGACAACCATTATTTTTTAATCAACTTTTAATAATAATAATAATAATAATAATAAGTACATTTGAGACCCACACGTATAACACGGGTCAAACAAACGTGCATTATTATATAACTAGCGGACAGCCTGTGTCCGCATTTGTAAAGCACCATTAAGGCCTTCACCCGTCAAGAAATTTTAAAGCTTCTTATCGAATAATAAACTGTATTGTGCCAAATCGGTGTGACTTAGTGTCAAATTAATCGTATACCATATAGATTCTATTAGAAGCGTTTATCTCTCTTATTATCAAAAAAAAAAAGAAGCGTTTATCTCTCTGTCAACTGTCTTTTATTTTGACGATTTATAGAGATTTCTTGATCTTTTGCTATGGAAATACAAATCTTCAGTAAACAAACAGTGTTACAAAAAAATATAGTCACAGTAAGAAAATTAGGTGTGTGGAGGTTGATCTTTTCCCTAATGCTGTTTGTTTAAGCCTGACAGCTGCATGCTTTATGCTTCTTTGACTCATCCGATAGCATTGTGATTTGTTGTCTTTGGGTTCGGGCCAAGTGCGCTCTTTGGAGCTGTTGTTGGAATATATCAGATTTTCATGACAAAAAAAAAAAAGAAGTAAGAAAATTACATAAAACGATGAAAAAACTAGTCTATATATTGTTGTCAAGCTATTTCATTCATATAACATAAAACAATGATTTCTTGAAGTGAAAACCAGTAATATTGAAAAAAACCTTAAGGCACAAATAATTTTTTAATCCTTGTAATACGGGCTTTTTTGGTTTTATTTCTTGAAATATTGATAATTCTGTTTTTGTCCTTATTTTTGAATTTTAGTCTGTATAATATTTATTTATATTGTAATTAATTCTTATATAGTCTATTTTCAAAGATTAAAATTCATATGGTCCACGTATTATCTATACCTATTATAATGGTGATATCAAGGTTTTGGTATAGGTTTTGACCGTCAACGAAAGTTGGTAATTGTTACATTTTTTGCATTTTTACCCTCTACTGACTGAAAATTTAAATTAATTATAATTTTAAAAAAACTACAATTAATAGTAAAAAAGATATAAATGCCGGAGGAACAGTGTGAATGCAGGCGTCCATGCATGCCTGCTCCCCACTAGTAGGGACTAATTCTAATATGGACAAATATACAACATATTGTAGGGACTAATTATAATATGACAAAGGACTAAAATGAAAACAATGAACAAAAACAAAGTTTTTATATTTTAGAGACTAAAACCAAACAATTTTTTAAGTAGAGACTAAACAAAAAAAAAAGGTCGTATTACAAGGAGTAAAGGGGTTACTTCTTTATTTTTCTCTCCGAAAAAAAAAGAGTTTAATTAGAAAAATGCAATAGAATGACCTCAGTAAGGTGATGACTAACAACTGTAACTTGTTTTTTTTTTATGTCACAGGCATTAATCATTGAAGTGTATAATTTGCAAATTACATGTCATTATGCTAGGATTCCAAATTGGGTTGACTTTGACCGTCGGTTTGTGAAGTTTCCCCATTGTTGCTTTGCGTTAGGTGGAATTTAAATTTCATTGACCTGATATATTTTATTGTACAAATTAACATGGAGGAAGTGTTCCAATCCAATCCACTAGTTTGGAATATTGTTTTCTTATTGAATTAATTAATTAATTGAGCATTGTTTTTCATTATCATGAATTTGTTTGTTTCATACATATCACACCACACCACTGTGAATATGATGGCGGATGCCAACGCCACTCATCATGAAGGGCGCTACGATGTTTGCCTCTGTTTTAGAGCGACTGACACAGCAGGAACAAGGGGCTTGACGGGAAATCTCTATGATGCTTTACGCGAAAAGAGTTTCAGTGTGTTCATGGGTGAGGAGGGGCAGTTGCAGGAGAGGGGCGAGTACACTTCACCGTCTCTTCTCAAAGCGTTGGAAGGGTCTAGGATCTCAATTGTTGTTATTTCCCAAAACTTTGCAGCTTCCCCGTATTGTCTCGATGAACTCGTCCAGATACTCGAGTGTACTAAGACCAAAGGCAAACAGGTTTTGCCAATCTTTTATGACATGAATACTCAGGGACGTTGGTACGGTCAAGTTCTGAATGTTCATAGGTCCTCCCAGAAGGTGCGAAAATGGTACTTAGCCTTGTCAGCAGTCAACTCTTCACAGAAAATGCATTTCGAAACAGGGTACGTATGTTGTGTATGTGATTTCGATGATATATCCTACTATCTATCTAGTACCATTTTTTTTTTTAATTTATACCTCCTCCTCCTTAAATCTTTCCAAAAGCAAACCTTAACTTTGGAATCATGGTTTTAAAATGTGGTTCGTAAGTGCGATTACTTACAACCTCCACAATGTCATGGTTTCATCCGTCGTCCTCCACATTTGTTTGCAATCTGTATCTGTAACTGCAACATCAATTTAAAACCCTGTTAATTGGGTGTTAGGTTAGTTTTGTATCTTTTCTCACAATTTGTTTTTATCGATCCATACAAATTGATTGGTTGATTATTCTAGCTCTACTCTAGCTTAATTTTGTTATACTCAATACTTGTAGTAGGCACGACGAGTACGAATATGAATTCATCCAAAGGATTGTGGAATGGGTTACCAACACTGTGCCCCGCTACGATGTCTTTCTCAGTTTCAGTGAAAAAGATACCCGCTACTCCTTCACTGGGTATCTCTGTAATGCTCTGGATCGGGAGGGATTCAAGACCTTCATGAAGGAGGATGGGGACCAAAGTTCGCAGTCTGATCTTGTTGCGGCAGTTGGAAAGTCAAGGCTCTCAATCATCGTTCTCTCTCCGAACTATGCGTATTCCCCTTCGTGTCTTGTTGAACTTGTCACCATCCTTGACTTGATGAAGACCAAAAACCAACGGGTTTGGCCTATTTTTTACAAAGTGGAACCGTCCCATATAAGACGTCAAAAAGGTAGTCTCGGGGAAGCCATGGCTAAACACGAAAATGAATTTGGAAAGGACTCTGAGAAGGTGCGAAAATGGAGATCAGCTTTGTATGATGTCGCCAACTTGAAAGGATGGCACTTGAAATTCGGGTATACAGTTCAATTTCAATCATTTTTTTTGTTGCTAATTTGCATGACTAATGCCAAGTTTACTAGTACTTGCTGTTAACAATATATATGAGTTAAATTATTGACTGAAATATGATGAGTTCAGATAATTAGATTATAGATATAGATACAGATTATAGATAGCATATGAATTATCATCATACAAAAGATATGGACCAAGAATATCTTGATGGAAATGGGGCATTCCAAATACAATAGTACACCTTCTTCGTCTATATCTTTTGTATGATGATAATTGATATGCTATAATAACGATCTATGATCTAAATTTATCAATTGGTATCAGAACCTAATAGATACAAATACAATATTGTGGCCGGCTATCTTCATAATCGATAAAAAACAGAGTGTATGAGCTTGAAAGTCTAGAATCGTTGCCACTAGTAGCCTGTACAGTGAGAATTGGTAATTTCCTTCTGTATATACTATATACGCACGCACGTGCAATTCATAAACCCTGCGATCCGTTAAATAGGATATCCATTCTTGTAATTATTGATTCAAATGTGACTTTTGGTTTGCAGTTCTGCATTTTAGTTTGTGTGGCAATCTATTTTCTGAAAAGATTTAGCAAAAATGCAAGAAAACACGTGTATGCATGAATATTGAATTAAAAGGCCTTGTACATTTGCAGGTACGAATATGACCTTATCGGAAAAATTGTGGAAACAGCCATTAAGTGGTTGTAGATACCAGGTCCTCTCGGGTACACTAAAAGCTCTAAAGTGGTGTGTTGAAGCCAGAACTCGTCAATTCAAAACGTGGTTTAATATGCAGTCACTGGCTAAGGCTCACTACTGGGAAGTTGTTTTGGACGTGTGTCATGTACTAGGAATAAATACAATTTCTATTTTCTAAAAAGGTGTATGAATTAATAAAAGCCCCGAGTGCCATGCATTAGGCATTAGTTAGAGTCTTGATTGAAATATCCAAAATGTAAAACACCCTCCGAAGTAACACGAGATCCTTTTCAGTCACTTTTCCTTTAGTTTGGCGATTTTATTTTACCATCAGATAAGTTCTGTTTCTTCGTATTTAGAGTAAAATTGATTTGATGAAAATTGATCAGTTTAAAGTGAATTAACTGATATTGGATATTTATACTCTAAAAATAAGTTTTAGGTAGAATTTAGTTTAAAATTTTCAATCTAGTGTTAAAACTACATTTATGTTTGGAGGAGCAATTGCTAAAAGTGATTTTGATTTCATTTTATAAAATTGAATTTAAAATAAAGTGGTTTATGTCTAGATGTTTTTACTTCTAAAACAAGTTTTGGATAAAATTTAGTGTAAAATTTTCAACCTAACATAAAAGCTACAAATATTTACTTCAAGCAGAATCGATTTCAAGCAATAAAATTGTTCTCTTCAAAAACCCAAACATCTGAAATTTTTACTAAAATCATTTTTCCCAATGGCAAAATAAATTTTGGGTATAATCAATTTTTACTAATTAATTATGGACAACAAAATTGCTTTTTCTTCAAATATTATTCAAATGCCTAAATTTTTACTAAAATAGTTTTTTACACGGATAAAATCAATTTTGGATATTTTTACTATCCATCCATACATAAAGACTAGCCAGCCATGTCATGCAACGTCAAAGTTCATTCATGACCGAAATGAAAGTGATCCCCATTTCTCTCAGAACCTGCAACTTTTTTAAATTTTAACGGGACTCATTCTCAACTACGATGAAAATTGGATTTATTCTAATTATTTAAAACAACTTGGCTCGCCACTTGTGTAAATTAAGCTTGGGTCGACTTATCCTCTTAATATAAAATACTAGGGGGATCCCGGCTTGTTGCTCTCTCCTTTTTATATATTGTTATATAAATTATACGATAGAATAATTGTGGTTACAGAGTAGTTATTAATATATTATATGTAGTTATTTTTAAATTTAAATTTAAACTCTCAAGGACAATAATAAACAAAAAAGAAAATACCAAAATAGTAGTTAAAATCGAGTATTGTCTTTATATACAGAAATACAGATAAAAAATGTTACATAGACCACCACTATACACCCATCACACACCTTCATTTTCTATTTTATTGATTATTATTGGGTGATACATAAATGTATAGGTGTCTGTGTATAAGCACCCAATACAGATATAGATAGATACTGACATTCACACTCATATTTTTAAGGTGAGACTTTCAATTCAAATATAATTAAATATGTTGTCGTTTTTATAATAAAAAAACAACCTGCATGTGACTCTCAATTCTCAACTACCAAGCGCAATTGGATTTATCCTAATTATTAAAATCAACTTGGCTTGTCAGTTGTGTTAAAGACAAGGCAATTTCTACATTCCGTCTTTTTTGACTTATACATTCCGTCTTAAATTTAACGGATTTGGTATTGTTAGTTTTTTTATCAATAAAAAATAAATAATATTTTACTTAATCAATCTATGTTATATTATTTTTTTTGAGAATTTTATTTATTTATTGCAATTCAGTTCTATCTCTTAAGTATTTAAGTTTCATTATCTCATTTTCTTTTAAAATTATAATTATCTAATTAGTGTTTGGTATAGTTGTTAGGAAGGCTTCCAAGTGTTTGGTATAGTTACTATGTCGTTGAGAAATTAGTGTTTGGTATAGTTTTTATGAAGGCTTCCAAGTGGATATCTATAAGAATTATCCTATCTCATGCAAAGTCCTTGATTTTTCTCTCTCTCATAGTCGTTCCATGCATTCTAATGAAGGCTTCCAAGTGAATATCTATAAGAATTATCCTATCTCATGCAAAGTCCTTGATTTTTCTCTCTCTCATAGTCGTTCCATGCATTCTACTATTGGTTAAAAAAAATAATAGTACCAAAATCGTTGAATTATTAACGGCACCGTAGAAGCTCTCTAAAATTTGTGCACCAAGTTTGGTGGACACAAAAGCATGTAATATCTGTGTTCCACTAAGATAAAATAGATGAAAGAAAAATGATAAAATAACGTGACATGTGAGGTAATAGAGACAGAAAAATTAAATGAGTGGATCTATTTTTGAAAGAGTAAATAACTATTTTTGGTCCCTGAGAGTGTTAAGTTGTGTCATTTTGGCCCTTAATAGATGCAAATTAGTCACTTTAGTCCCTGTCATCAAGAAAGTAATCATTTTTAGGGACCAAAATGATATTTAAGTAATCATTTTTAGGAACTAAAATGACAGTAAGTAATATCTTTTTAAGAGACTAGAGTGACTAACGACTGACAGTTGAGACCAAAGAGACTAATTCGTATTTGACAGGGACTAAAGTGACACCACATGATACTTTCAATGCCCAAAGTGGGTGTTTACTCATTTTTTTAAATATTTATGAATAGTGTAAATATTTTGTCGTTTTTTGTATGAAAAAAATATTTTGTGTTTTTTTATAAAGAAATAGGAGAAAGACAGAGGAGGAGTCAAGAACAAACCGCGTGGGTCCCATAACATGATTCCTGGTATTTTCTTGTCTTATGTTTAAAACAACTCCCGTTGAGATTTAAAAAAAAATGACAACTCCCATTGTTAATTGTGAAGACTATATGTAAAGATTAATCTTTTGAGGTATTGAGATTTATTTAAAGCGTTGACTTCTTTTGATATATGCTTTTTCATATTTTTTTTTACTGACTATGGAGTTATCCATAGTTTTACCGGGTGATCATGGGTTGGGTCAACTTGACCAACCTAGTCGACCCAACCCAATCTGGCCAAATAAACTCAGGTTGGGTTGGACCCCGCGATTGCAATCGGTTTGGAAAATGGTGAGTCAAATGTGAAAGGGTCGAGTAGCGGGCTGAGAAAAGATGAACCCATGTAACCTAACCTGTGCAACCCGACCCGAGTAATTCACGAAATCACCTGTCTTAAGTCTTTGGTTTCCAGAATCGATATGAATCCCAGATTCACTAAGGTCTATGAGCTCATATGTAGTGGCATCTCGTTGCCTTCTCCAGATATCTCGAATGGAGGTATCTCATATCTCATCCCAGATGTGAGTATTTCGAATAATATGATAATCTCATACCAAAGAGAGATATCTCTTATCCTATTCCCGAAATAAGATATATATTATTATTCGTTTTCAGTAGGTGATAACTCACTCGTGCATAATACAATATGTCATCTCAAATGACTATTCGTTAAGTTTTCAAACTTTCATATACATCAATAACAATTCTTAAAGGTCCTGCTAACATCACAAATATTGATTAATATCAAGAATAATAAATTTAAAAAAGAATTATTTAAAAAGATCACGTCAACTACTCTCTATCGTTCTTTTTTATCTGTGTTTTAAAATTGTTTCACAATAACCAATGAATCATTTAATTGATAAAATTATTCCTTTTATACCATCGCCTTTTTACAATCCCACTACATTCATTTACTCTCTTGCTACATTAAAGTGTATGAAAAATATGTAAATAATTAATGATAATAAAGATATAATTGACAAAACATAACTTTAACCTATCAAAATAACAGATAAATAATAACAAATTTTTTCTTAGAAATGGACAATTAAAAAGTCGAGGGAGTAGTTTCTTGTCAAATTAATATCCAATTTTGTTGGGCTTTTAATGTGAGACCAAACCTGTTCTGAGAAAAGAAGGAATTAAGTACTAGGAACTAGGAAGCATCCGTGAGTGAGAACATGGGAGGAAATTAAGGCTGGAAAGCGAGGACGCGTAGGTCCCATTGATAGATTCATATATATATATATATATATATTTTTTTTTTTTTTTTCTTTCTTTTCTTTTCTCTTCCTAATAATATATACTTGTTAGCTAGCTAGCCAGCTATTCCATGGCCACTCATGAACACCAAATCTACGCGCCCTACGACTACACATTCGATGTTTATCTCAGTTTCAGAGGGAGTAACAACCGATGGAACTTTGCGGCAAATCTCCGTCATGCCTTGAACCGCAAGGGATTCAATATCTTCATGGATGATGACGGAATCATGATTGGCTCTAGTATTTCACTCGCTCTTCTCAAAGCATTGGAAGGATCTAGGATTTCAATTGTCGTTTTCTCCGAAGACTTTGCATCCTCCCCATGGTGTCTCGACGAACTTGTCCAGATGCTCGAGTGTCGAAAGGCCACAAACCAACGCATTTTCCCAATCTTTTATCGCGTGGATCCTTCCGATGTAAGGCGTCAGAGAGGTAGCTTTGGCGAAGCCATGGTTTCTCATGAGCATAGGTTTGGAGAGGACTCCGTGATGCTGGAAATATGGAAGTCAGCTTTGACTGAAATCGCCAACTTATCGGGTTATGCACCACGGTACGTGATCACTGGTGAGGTCTACTACTATATATTAGGGTGCTTATACATAGACACCTACACACCCATACACCACCCAATGACAATGATAAAACGGAAAGTGGAGGTGTGTTATGGGTGTATAGTGGCAGTCTGTGTATATGGGTGATATTGTGATTAGAAGATATATATATATATATATATATATATAAGAGATATAGGGTGTTGGATGGGTGATGCAAATTGAGGAACTGAATAATTAAAAGGCCTTAATTTGAACCTTAATTTGTATGATATTCTATAGGCCCGGGAACGAGTTTGAACTCATGGAAACGATTGTGGAAACGGTGACCAGAGCTTTGCCCCTCTACGATGTTTTTCTGAGTTTTTATGGGGAAGATACCCGCTACTCCTTCACGGGGTTTCTCTATCAAGCGTTGCGTCGGAAGGGAGTTATGGCCTTCATGGATGACGAGGGATTGGTGAGTGGAAACCAAGTTTCAGAATCACTTCTCAAAGCAATTGCAAGGTCCAGGCGTTCTATTGTGGTTTTCTCTGAAAACTTTGCATATTCCACGTGGTGCCTGAATGAACTTGTCAAGATCATTGAGTGTATGGAGACAAGGAGTCAACTGGTTTTGCCAATATTTTACAAAATAGAAAAGTCTGACGTAAGCAATCAAACAAACAGTTACGGCGATGCCATGACTAAACATGAAGAGAGATTTGGAAAGGACTCTATGGAGGTGCAAAAATGGAGATCAGCTTTGTCAAAAGTTGCCTCCTGGGAAGGATCAGAGGAGCTGCATATCACGGGAAATAAGTAAGTACTAATTAAATACTCTTAAATTAATTAGTCAAGCTTTTGTATTTTGCGAGATAATCTGTCTTTTATAAAAATTAATAACTAGTCAAGCTTACGGTTTTATGAAATAAATTCCGATTAATTAATTGGAAGAAATTAA
The DNA here is from genome assembly GCA_030159175.1 of Glycyrrhiza uralensis. Lineage (NCBI taxonomy): Eukaryota > Viridiplantae > Streptophyta > Magnoliopsida > Fabales > Fabaceae > Glycyrrhiza > Glycyrrhiza uralensis. Next base: position 1,865,556 of record BRZY01000006.1, read on the forward strand.
GCTAAAACACGTGGACAAATGAGCTAAGAAAAATTATTTTCAAACACCCAATTTCTATTTTACACATAGAGAGAGAAATAGGAATAGAAGAGAGTTAAATGATAGATTTGATAGATGAATGATATGACGTAAAGCGAGAGATAAAATTAGAAAGCATTAGATGAGGGTTAAACATCGAAAAGTGTTCAAAAATTATAACTCAATAACTAAAAAGGCTGTTTACTTTTGTAGGTACGAATATGAAATCATTAAAAGGATAGTGGAAATGTTTTGAATTAAGCGACGTCTAATCCAGAACCACTTATGCCAGGCCAGCAAATGGTTTGATAGGCGATTACCGCCTTACAAATGGAATCATCAGCACTTGTAACGTTTTATTTATTTATTTATTTTGACAAAACTTGCAATGTTGTTATGTTTGGTTGAAATGGAAATCGTTTTGGATGCTTGTCTCGTTATTAGTATATAGCAGTTTCTAGCTAGACTTATAAATAAGACATATTCCAAGGGCCATTAGCTGGAGTGCTTGAATAATTTTACTTCCAAATTAATTCAGGTTCTTCATCTTTCATTAATTACTTTATTTGGTCTTTCCTCCTCGTCTTAGAATTATTTGCATTTCTTTTTCTGAGATTCATTTTTACCTGTCTCATTACATTGTTGCTTCACGCATTGTTCGTTCTTGATATAAAATGCACTCGAAAGTTGCATTGTTCACTTGAATCTTAAATGATTTCCTTCCAAGTTAGCAATTCTGTGCAACAACACTTACGCAGAAGGAGTGAAGCCACTTCTATATGTATTGATATGCTTGCATGGTAACTTATTTCTATGGTTATGGTAAGAATTCATGAAACTAATAGAATATCCAATGCAACAATAATGCCAAAGCTCCCTATAACTTGATAAATTAGAATGTGCAATTTTCTTGAAGGAGGCAGTTCTATCTATGATGTATAAGGGGACAATATAAAGTTGGGAAGTGTTTGTAAAAGGTCCTATAAAAAAGATACACTTAAGTTTGTTTGTTTTAGCTTTTGCAAAGGTCTCAAAAACGATTTTTAACTTTGATAAAAAGTGCAACAATTTTTCCATTTGCGTTGAAAAGAATTTTGAACAAACAAACTCTAAGCCATTGGAAAGTTCTTATAGTGCAACCAGATTAAAATAAAAGCTGGTAGGTAAACGTAATTGATTTGGTTCAGGGGGTAGGATCATTACAGCAAGGGATTGACATGTGCTATGGTTTGGAGCTTAAGGACAGTTGTGCACTTCCTGCTGTGACAATATATTCTTGATAAGCATATTTAGTAAATCTTAACTTTATTATTATGATTAAAAACTTTTGAATAATAGAAAGAAAACGAAGATCGTGTATAAATGGAATTTGTCTTCGTGAATTAAAATTAAATTAAAATTAAAATATAGTACAAATGAATTTATCCAAAGGACCATTAAACTGGTCATTGCCAAATCACATCGTCATTGGTGAAGAATATATGTCGGTGAACACACACCAGTCTCATATAGAAGTGAAGTCACTTTTCTAAATTGAATCTCGCCTTAAATTCGTTCATTGAATAACCAGTCATGGGATACTTTAAATTCATTTCATAAAGTTACAGAAATTATTCACAACACAACCGATGCCCCCAACTTATTATAAAGATATTGTCAATGGTTTCTTTCTTTTTCACTGACATCTCATATCCCTAATTAGTATTTACGGTTTTTTTATCAAAAAAACAAAAAGCACTCAAGCTTTTAATGATTGTGACTTGAGAGAAGATTTACAACTTAAAAATTACACTTTCTAAAAATATTGAACTTCCCCCTTTTATCGGTATAAATAAATGCTACTTTTCCTTTAAATAACCATAACGTACATAGGCCTTTAGATCATATTCCATGTATTTGATTACACATTTCTAGCTCACGCTTATATCACGATACCATGAATACTCCCCCCCTTACCTATCATCATAGGTATTGCCGAAGGCTTTCCCCACTCAGAGACTCCATTTCCTGCAGAATTTCCTGAGCAAGAGATTTAACTGAAAGCTCCACATCCTCAAGCAGTTCACCGAGGAAGGGGATTGTTTCAGCCAGGAACACTAAATATTCTTCCTTCAAGTTATCTACAAGATATTTAACAATTCTCAAGCCCAATATTCTAGCTCGTGTCTTTTCACTACGTGTCTGCATCAAAACCTGCAAAAGAACCAAAATAAAGCCAGAAACACATTCAGCTGCTTAGGAATAAACAACAGCTATCAATGACATAAACGAGATTAAGCGCTAGCATGTGCAGGATACATATTTGAGAACACGCAAAAACTAGATTACTAATATAATGAGCTGGTATACTCACACAACACCAATGAAGAGTTGGAAAAACAAAAGAATAGAAATCGTAAATTTCACCTCGTGGTTCAAAGGTTTCCACAGAAGGTCGGATCCAGCAGTCACCGCCATTTGACCGGCACACACAACCAGTAGGTCATCAACTTCCTTCACGCTCAGTATATTCATGCTGTCATCTAGCAAACTGGGTGGATCTACGACAAGTTGTGAAACAATAGGTTTCAACAACATCTGCAACAAGCATGATATGAAAGTCAGTGAAGGGATATTCATATAGCAAGCAAGAATATTACTGACAGAGGCTCAGTTTAAAATAAGATGGGGGGAAAAATCTTCCTCATAAATTTTTTCACGACTACTCCATATTGTGAAAATGAATAGTTGTGTAATGTAAAGAATTTACTAGCCTGGAAATTTGAGGAGTCAAGAAACTTCAAGGTCCCAGTGTCATAGAGGAAACACTTATGTAAGGCTGCCAAGACTAGTGTCCTGAGATGCCATCCCTTGATAGACAAACTGCCTGTTTCTTTTGCATTGACATCGTCCAGGATCTTAGCCTTCTTTTTCTTGTGACTCAGACTAGACACTTTCACGTCTCCACCACTACTAAGATGATGAACACAGCTACCAAGCAAGTGTTTGAAGTAAGGAACAAACAACGACCTACAAATACGAAAAGTCTGTCATTTGATCATTATTTAGGAAAAAAAAAACAAAGTAACATTATAATGATTTATTATATACCCATATTTAGCAGGCTTATTTCAAATAACATTATCTTCAAAGAAATATATAGATATTAGATACTGACTTACCGATGGTTCTCTGCCAACTTATTTACCATGCCATAAAAGGATATGGCCCTATCGATGCTTCCAGCAGATACAGTTTCATCCACTTCGGATTCTGCCCACTCAATACTCTTTATGAAAAGAGGCTTGAACATGCTCTCAGTAAGTTTTAAGGTCAGAGCAATCATGGCATTCATCACACCTTTTTCCACTACATCAATGTTTTGGATCGAAAGAGGACTTTGTCGGCGAAGATCAAGAGCAACCAAGCAAATATCAAAAATCTTTTCATGGAATGCCACAATAGATGATCTGTCCATCGTACCAATCAACATTGCCAACATATCAAACACAATTGTTAAGCTTTTGTCCCCGGCATCAACTGCAACAGGGTATAATTTTAACAATGGCGGAAGGGCAAGCCGAACCTGAAAAAAATAATGTGTTTGGTAAATAAAACACAGGTATTCATTTCATACCATGGTCAAAGAATAATTATATTGTAGCAAGCCTTACAGGAATTTTTTCAGCAAGCAGCTTTCGTACTCCATGAGCTCTAGATTCCACCTTAGCATCCATTCCTGCAACATATTCAGGATGAAGCACCAGAAGCTCCATGATATTTGTGAGATATGGATTTAGAAATCCACCAAGCTTGTCCACAACTGCCTCCAAAGTGATGAGAACAGAAAATAAATGGGATTCATTTGGGGCTGATAAAATATCTTTAGTTTGTGGTTTCTTATCCAGATTAGACAATACAAGACGAGATGACTTCATTACATTGTCCATAATCTGAGGAAGTTCAGCCAGTGCTTTTGGACCTAGAACATTGATCAAGGCAGCGGTTGTCCGAAGGCAGCTAGAAGTCACAGCCAAGTTATGAGAAGTAATACATCTTGTAACAGATCCAAGGCATACACTAAAGATGGAACTATTCGTAGGGAACCTTTCAGCCAGAACTTCTAATGCTGAAACTGCCGCCACTTTCAAGGAGGTATTTGATGAATCATCAAGTACTTGAATAATTTCTAAACACATTTTATTAAGTGATTCTTGAGAACTTTCATCCATGTGATGCCAAAGAAAATTTGGACTTGACCTTGAACCTTTGCTGTCTTTAATCGTTAAGCTCACTTTTTTATGATTTCTTGCATCCTCACATAGCAGCCCAAGAGCCTGCAGCTCAAGAGATGCAGTATAAATAAAAGTATCTCAATGTCTCACATCCCCACACAATTTTTTTTTCAAGATGTGTGTTCATGAACAACTAATCAAGAAAACTTTCAGTGGACGTAGAACCAAGGGCATAAGTAAAATATGTGAATGATTGATATGTCTTTTTTTGCTAATTCTCTTATGAAAAAATAATAAATGTGTGCTGTGGCTATTTGCTACCTTTCTAATTATGGGAATATCTCGAATGTCCTGATATCTAATAATATGATGCAAACAAAGACACCAACAAATTACGGTCCACATATTTTATCAAAATAATACATGCTAATAAAGTATTCTTATATTTGATGATCTTATATAAAATCATACCTTTTTTCCAACATTTTTATCTGAATGGTGGAGCAACTTAATTATGCTCTTAAAGTATGCCGAAGGTATCATGACTGTTGTTATATTCCTCACAACAGCACGCATGGTTTCCTTCAACTCTTTCCTCATAATGACGGGGAAATTCAGTTGCTTTTTTCTTGCATCTACAAGATGCAAGAGGAAGGCAACATGCTCCATAAGCTCTCCCAGTGCCCTCTGCAATATTGAAGAAGCCATCACATCTATTTTGAATAAGAATATGTTCGGTTGAATAAACAGAAGTGTTTACAGACTACTTAAAGGTTACAGCATTCAACCAAATAAAAGCATGTAACGCCAGTCATATCACACTGAGAAACCAAAGAGCGTCCCAGCATGAAAACTACAAAGCAAGATCAAACAAAATCTATAATGAATATTTCAGTTCATAATTCCAGAGACTGCTTCACCTTTAATATTAGCCAAAGGTTTGTACAGCACCATAAACTGAAAAAATTTCTGATTAATGGGAAGTTAACAATTTCACCATGTAATACATCATAAACCAAGAATATCAATCTCTCAGTTATGTCAATGAGATAAGATACTATATCTGTTACCAATTACTGGACATTGGTCATGCAAAAATTGATGCTCTTCATAAAAATCAAGATATAAATTACCATCAAGGCGTTGCCTAATAGAATTGAATAAGACATTAAAAAGACATAAAACCTTCTTGCATCACTTATCTGATCTGGATTTATACCTGAATGACATCGGTGTCTTCTCCTGATTCCAGTTTAAACAAAAATTCTGGATCTTGGAATTTTTGCAAAGAAAATTGCATTGCCAAAAACAACTCCAGAAACAGTGCCTGGTCAACATTTCTATTTCCACTCTGTTCAAGTAGCATAACCAAAGAAGGAAGCCAAGTCATGCTAGTATACTGCTCACAAATTTGCACTGCAAATTTATATTCCCACTCTCTGGTATAAAATGTTAAAGCATCTGGAATCTCAATATCGAGGAAATAGGCGGCTTTCCTTGAAACTAATGAAGAGAATAGCAGGATGAGCAATGATGCCAAGCTTTTACCCTCACCCAAAGTTCTGCAAAACATCAACCATTATAAGACGTAAATCACAAACCAATTACCAAGTTACGATCTTAGGATCACGATGCAGAAAAAAAGTACCTTAACAGATACAAAACAATTGACAGCCTTCTGTGCTCAACAATTTCAGGCAATATATCTATGAAAATCTGAAGAAAGAAAAACCATATCAGAAGATTGATCTGCTAAGAGTTACTTTTAATCATGTAGGAGAGACATGAAAGACCAAAAGCATTTTCATGAAAACCAACCTTGAGCAATTTCTCCACATCATCTGTCTTAGACAGCCAACAAGGAACAATTGCAGAAATAAGATCCTCAAAAACATGCTTTGAATGACTGTCAATCTACAGGTACATAAACACAGAAATGGTGACACAGCTTATAAACTGAAGTAGTTGTCCATAATAAATTGGATAATGAAGAATCATACTCTCAAAACTTTGCAAGTAAGAGTTTACTGACGTTGCAAGATTTAATATGAATATATAAGCCTGCACTTCAGTTACTCAAAAGTTTTTAAATAAAACCTCAAATGGTGACTAAAAGCAATGAATGATCATTGAAGAAAAGAAGCAGGGAAACCAAAAAAGGGGGAAAAGATATTCTACCCACAAAAAATTCGTCCTACATAGAAAAAGGGTATAATAAGCTATTCTACCAACAAAATATCCTAAGTTCAGTACCAAGGAAAACATATATTAACCAACCTGTGTGACAGCTGATTCTCCAATAACTGGCAGAATATCAAGTATATGCCCCAAAACTTTTTCTGGAAAGACTCTAGTAACAGCAGAAAGCAGAGAAAATATATGGTTGCGAGTGACTACAACGTTGGAAGTCCGGGCACACTCTATCAGTAGCTTAATGTTAATTTCATTCATCATTTTTTCCTGTCAACAATGGTGAAACTTGATAAAAGGAACCAGCAAAAAAGAGAGTAGACTATTTATAATAATAAATATTCCAGCTTCACGCTTTGGAAAGTGGAAACATACATTTAGCGAAGCCATGCTTTGAAGGGACATAATTATATCCTCCAGGATTATCAATAGAGTCTGTTGAATATGATTTATGGTATTGTTGGCTTCAGACGGACTTGGTGATGGTTGGTTTGACACTTTCTCTAGGAAAATGGTACCATTTACCCATTCTTCTGAAAATACCTTGCTAAGAAGCTTAAATAAGGGGTCTACAAGCAAATGCCTGCAAGAATCAAACTGAAAACTTAGCACAATGAAATGCTTTGACCATTTTTCTGGCATGGTAATTACATAATTATCTTCTTTCTTGGCTGTACCCACAATGTGATTATTCAGATTCAGAAGTAACCACATCACCTGTCTGTTATGTCTTTCTTCAGCAGCAAAACATCAAGAAGGGAACTAAGAATGCAGACTGGATTAACTCTTCTGCATATGTCATTCGTGGGAAGTTCTGCTTCTTGATGTGTTGTCAGTTTCTGTTTCTTTGTGATCTTTTTTTCCACTGAACTTATAATGCCACTTTTCTGTGCATGTATGAGATCAAGAATGTGGCAAACAGTTGAGAAACTTATCTGCAATTTCATAACAACCACCGATTATTCTCAATTTCATTTTTTCCCTTCTACGAAATGGAAACTCGGAAGAATCCTCCTACGACATTGAAAAGAAACATAATAGAAAAATAAATAGAGAAAATAAAATCCATAATGCCAAATAACCAACTGACCCAAAAGGTTATGGTCAGTGGTTAAACACGTAACTTATATTTCTAAAATTTCTCCTCATGTCACTACCATATTTACTGTTTAAGATATAATTTAAACGAAAACATTTATCCTAATATTTCATTTTCAAAACTTTTACTATTAGTTGACATAAGGAATGATGTGTTATTATTTATTGCATTTAGAATATAATATTATAAAAACAATTATATGTATTCAATTCTACATACACAGACAAACAGGCATTCTCCAATATGCAGATATAACATAATCCGAGGACAACAGGCTAAATAGAAGATCTATGAATTCCACACACTTTATAATTCTCAATCTTACAAGTCATCCCAGGCATTCTGGTTTGTTTTCACATTTTATGTAAATCTTAGATTTTTTCTCACTCATTCTCCAAAACAAACCATCAAAGATTTCTTCTACAAAAACCAATTTGGAAGTTCAAAATCACCCACAGTCAATTCCGTATAGCAGAACCCAATAAGATTAATGTTAATGATTTACTAGATAATTTTAGCCCACACTGCCATTTCTTTGATGACTGTGAGGCACCTTCTCATGGAACTGTTTGGGATCCTTTATGAGCAAGCTCTAGATCTATCCTACTTTGGAACAGTTTCTGCGTGCTTTGTTTTAAAGATTTGGCAGAAAGAAGGCAAAGAAGTTTGTGGTAATGTGCAGTCTTTGCAGTCCTTAGTGCAATTGTTTGAAGCACTTGTCTGCCCTCAGCTTATTTTTGGGATAGGATTGTGTTTATAGTAATATAATATGGTATAAATGTAGTATTCAGCTGAAGTTATATCATATCAAGGGAGTTGTCAATTGAGACAAGCATAGACAAGAGTTTATGTAGGTGCTGCAGTTTTTATAGTTGTCAACAGTTGTACCCTATTGTCTCTTTTTAAGCAACCACTAAAGAGATACAACAGACACAAAATGAAAAACAAAAAAAAGAACCTTAATTGAAAGAAGACATGGTTAATAACATTTAACCAAGAGCAAGAAACTCACATCTATGCGCATTAAGGCCTCTCTAGTTGCACTTTGTACATCACCATTAGCATTACGGCACAAAAGCACAAGCTCGCAAAATAAATGCTCCTGACAGATATAAGAAAAAAGCACTAGTTAAGGTCATAGTAGAGGCTAGATTGGTAATTATTTTTTTTTCCTTTACTCAATGAAGCAAATTATAACAATGCATCTTGACAAGAGAACACACAGATCTACTTATAATGAATGACACAACAAACTCTAGAAATAAATAACTATATTAATAATGAGACCTTCACTTCATTCTTCAACCCCATGTAGAATTGACTGTTAAGTTTGCTCAAGACAGTGATACAAGGCTCTACATAGGCAGGGTCATCTGAAGTAATGGCATCCAACTGAAAAAGGAAATGGTCCAGAGCATTAAGTAAAATTCAAAATAACAAGCCACAATAGGACAACGGAAAAGCATATATCTTAGTATCCCACCTGCAAAGCTTTCAGTAAAGGATATTGAAGATCATCTCCACCAGAGGGAGATGACATAACACAGCTCTGCACAATAAAAGGAATTAGCTCACACCAAACCTCATATGAAGGTTTCATCAGCTAAATCACAATAGAATATGCATACCTCCAGCAAAAGGCACATTATCTGAGTTTCAATGTTTGAAAATTTCTGACAAGACTTATCACAGTCATCATAGTATTGCTTCATAAAATGAGACAAAAACGGCTCAACTTCAGCATGCATAATGGCATTGCCAAGTCCTTTGAGCAAGGACAAAATCATTAGCTGCAATGGACATCAATGTCGAAAAATAAGTTACTTCCTTAGTCTTGACATTGCTTAAAAAGCTACACTAACAGTGTTAAATCTGGAACTTAAGATATGAAACCTCAACCTATATCACTTTAACCATAAATAAGATCATATAAAGAGCAACATAGAAGAAGTTAATGTGAAGAATCAAACCTTCCCATAGTTGGAGAATTTCAGAGCAGAACCCAAAATGAAGTCAAGTATTAATTTTTTTGTAGGCTGATCAAACCTGAAAAGATATGTGCAGAAAAAAAAGCAGCAAAAAAGCTCAGAAATTAGTAAACGGACATTCTTTTTTTAATGAAAATAATGAACACTCGAGAAAATAAAAAATAGAAAGCACCAACAACAAAAAATGAAAAAAAATTAACATAGAGAAAGATATAGAATTACAGTATGACACAACACATCAATTTGCATTTTGCAACAATAATATACGAACATAAATAATCAGAGCCAATCATAACAGAATATTCCTGCAACCTAATCTATGACTTCAATCCATCTCAATAATATGAAACAACAGCTCAAATACTCATGAAAAGCCAGGCCACACAATCTATCTCATCTCAATATTATACACTTAATAACAAAATAAAAAATAAAAAACACTACCGTAAATAAATAAAACAATTTAAAAGTCAAAATATTGTAAAAAAATATTTTGCAGGATAGGGAACAGAACAATCCATTAGCTCAAAACAGCCCTCATGTGAAAACCCGTGATAACAAAATTCATAAGCAACTTAATTGATTATCATTTCTACTAAGTTGGGATTTTTATTTAAATTAGGATTACTTGAGTGCTGAGTTAGGGTTTTCTACAGCAACAGGTTTGGCATTGTTTTGTTATGATTTTAATTCTCAGCATTGGTTGTAGCTTGTAACAATATGTATATTATTGAATTGAATGATATACATATTGTAGAAAATACATATTGTAGAAAAGATGGTAAGAGTCCCATCTTAGGGGGTTTGGCATGTTTGGAAAAGACTCGTAGAAGCACCAGGAAGGAAGTTTGACCAGATAGAGAATATGAAGGATAGTTAAATAATGAAGAGTAGATGGAAACTGAGAAAAACTATAAGCCAAACAATCGAGAAAGATTTTTAGATATAAATGATCTATCTCTAATCTCTAAATTGAATACATGACACAAAATTATAGCATTGTGTGATCCATGTAGCCAACCCCACATATTAGAGATATTAGAGATATTAGAATTATATCAGTGTTGTTAATCCCAGATAGCGGAGCGTAGCAGCCGACCCCAAAAATGCTATAGCGGCGTAGCGTGTAGCGGGATGGCCGCTATTTGAAATTTTATAAGAAAAATAAAACATTTGGTCCTATTGGCCCAATTCCCTCAACTCTAGCCAAAACAAAAAGGAATATGTCTGACCCAAAAAAAGGAATAATGTGTAATAAAATGTTTGGGCCCATTGGCCCAACTCTCCCAACCCTAGACTCTCTTTGTCCCCCTAAAGTCCCCTTTGTCCTGCAGCCGCCTCCTGCATTAGAAGAATGAACAGCAGCTTTGTAGAGAGAGAGAGAGAGAGAGAGGGAGCAAGTTTCACAAAATAGAAAGACAGCAGCTCGCCGGAGATGGACAGAGAAGGTCGCCGGAGATGGACAGAGAAGGTAGCCAGCGATAGAGGATCTAGTGTGAGGATTTCAGATATTTAACAATGTTCCCCCCCTTTAAAAACCCTAAAATCAGGGGTGCAGCGCTCCAAGCCGCAATCCCACCGCGATTTCCCACAATTCCGGCCGCTATCCCGCCGCGATTTCCCGCTCCGCTACGCCATCAAGAGAGCAATGGGGCGCCGCTACGCCGCTATAGCAGCGCTATAGCGCACTATTTAAATCACTTTATATTGTTTTATATTTATCTGTATTGCTGTTTGTCTCTGCTTGACAATTTTGGTCCTCCTTGTTTTGACCTAATCTGTACAAGTATGGGCCGCACACCTAGGCCCACTCACTTTGCCTTTATATCAGTGCTGTCACCTAGTGTGCAGCAGCAAGAATATTATAATTAATACAGATATCTTCTCTTTCCTCTCTCATCTATCTGCCTTTTCTCTCTCCCTCTATTACCCATTGTATTTTTCTATTACCACATAGTGGGAAAAGGATTGGTTGTTAATGTATTGAATGAATGTCCATGAGTCTACCTGTGTCATGCATCCCCATAACAGTATACCTAGTCCCTCCAATCCTATTGAACTATGACTTTTTAATAATAAGACGGAGCATCGACAGTTAAACCAGATTTTATTGATTTGAAGAGTATAGAGACTTCTTGACCCAAAAAGAAAAGTATAGAGACTTGATTTACGCAATTGAGACTCCAGGGACCAAAATCACCCATATGTCAAACTAAAGGGATCAAAAACACAAGTGAAACACTTCTAAAAATAAAAGGGGGGCAAAAACAACTCCGTCTAAATGCCTTCTCCACATGAAGAAAGAAAATCTGGCAAATCCCAATAACAAAAGAAAGGAAACATGGAAATACGGTTGATAAGAGGCAGCTAAGTCAATGAATATATCAAATTGTTGTATAGTGATAAAATGGTGCCAATGAAATGAGAATTGTCATAGGAAAATTATATATACCTGTTTTCCATATTTTGAGGTACTAAGATGTTATGACAGGATGAGCTCAGCGTGGATGCAAACAATGATGGAAGAAAATTCTTGTCAGACAATATAAGTGTTTTTTGCTGATCCAACAACGATAGAAGTTCTCCCAGAAAATGGAACCATGTCGGGTTGTTCCCTGTTTTACCAGTTTAGAAACTTATAAAGGTAAAATAAATTTGGATTAAAGGGCTAAATCCAATTATTCTAACAATAAAGTACCGTTTTTCTTGCCAGAACGTTCAATACGACACCACAATGCTCGTAACTCATCAATACAGTTCATGGAAGCAACCCTTATAGCCTGGAAAAAATTCAAAAGATGCAGAGATATCATTTGAGCCAATCCGATTTCCTCAAAAAACAAGATAACAGCTAAAACACAATTAAAAGTAGCAAAAGCTATATGTATTAAAAAAACCATTTGTCCAGAATCATAAATTTGCAGTGCACAGAAAAGGAGAAAATGTCCACAAAAAATCAAGAGAAAAAGCTGAGAAAGACTCATACCTGATTATCACCAGCCAATGGAACAAGAACAGAAGGAAATTCAGCTAGAAGTTCGATTTGCCATCTATCTTGAGACAGACTACAAAGAAATGTGTAGCATTGAAGACTTTCAACCTGGACTGCAGCAGGAACACCTACACAATGAAAAACCCAACAAAATATCAAGCCAATGTGCATTTGTTCAAAAACATACAAGGTTAATTATAGAACACCCACATAACATGGAAAAGAAAAAGAAATATAAAGTTTAATCCTTGTAGTTAAATAAAAAATTCATGTGAGCGTATTAACTATGCCATGCAGGATGTGAGATTGTGACATTTACAAGATAAACTGTAGACTCTGTCTTAACAACCAGGAATTTCTCAGTAGTAGCAACATAGTGCTGTGCATCTAACATATGGAGTAAATCAAACAACAGGGAACAAGTGTACAATACCTTCCTCTGTGAAAAACTTAGATAATAGGCGGGGAGGTGATATTCTGCACTGCGCTGCTAAGAAATGAAGGTGTTCACGGAATGCATGCTTGAATTTTGAGGAGGCAAAAAATACAAACAGATCCTTTATCTTGCTGACCCACTTAGCATCATCATCCTGTATTTTGTAAAAGGTTCATCAATCCAACCAAGCAATCAATAGGGAGCAGTGGGAGACTAACAACGTCCAAGAAGGAAAACAGGTTCACAAGACAAAATTGATTACAGGCTTAACAAATATGAAAGGAATTACTAACCAGCAGAATGTCTGAAGGCACTGCTGATATTAGTGCTGCGAGCAGCCTCCAAAATATGCAAACCATAACTTTTGCATTTAGAGGTCTGAGATTGGCATACAAAAGATGATCAAAGAATGCACTACAATCCCAGTCCAACACTTCAGAATTGAACTGTGAAACAATTTCAATACAAAAAATATTAGTTTATCATAACAAAAAAGACAACAAATAAAAGCACCCATATGCTAGTAAATCCCTTGTACCTGATCCAAAAGAACATTATCAGCAGTCACTAAAGATTCCCACTCAGCCTTCAGAACAGGAAATACACTTTCAAATAGTGCTGAAAAGTCATCACCTTTGATCAAAAAAGAAAGTCAACATTCATCATTCGTTAACCCTCATTTTTGAATTTTTTTCAAGAAGAAATCTAATAGACAGAAAATGAAAAGTGCAACTAGAGAGAAGGATATACTACAAATAATTCACTTTTGAATTACTTGCTTAAATGCTACTTTTTTGTCATGAAACCAAATATGATACATGCACACACCATTTAAATATGTGTGTGTGTAGTTATGTACCATTTCTGAAAAAATGGAATTCTAAGAGAGAAAGGGAAAACAAACCTTTTGGTTTTATCAAGAGAGACTGCAATAGAACAAAAAAGAAGAGTGTCTTTGACAGTTCTGAATCATTGCAGCTTTCAACAAACCAAGCAATATGATCTTCAGGATGGACCATGAAATTGTCAGCCATGTTATTGATAACCTTCAGGTTAATTGAAGATAAACTTCCAGATATCGATGTCTGCAATTGTACTTTAAGAGTCAATGAAGTGAAAGAAGATTGATTACTTCATTTGATATAAACATATACTCAGTCATGATTAACAGTTTAGAAATCTGATGAAAGTCATGAAACCAAAATATGTCCTTGGGAAAACACCCACCCCAAGTACTATCAGTGAAATATCAATATACTCATCTACTAGACAGGGTACTATCAGGCCATCCCAGTCCAACTTAATGTAATGTCAGCAACAAAATGTGAGCTTTAAATTTTCGAGGTTTTGTTTTTCTAAAGCCAGCAGGACATATGACCAATTATATATCTTCAGTTCACATTGGTCAATCCTAAGAAAGATCTTGGAATTTGACAAACTAGCCTTAGACTATAGTTTCATCAATATATAAATATAAATACTAGTGTACATTAATTATAAAAAACCAATCAATTAGATATTTACCGCTTCTCCAGAGGTAGACACAGCAATATTCCGATAAAGTGACCAGTTTATTTTGCTGACAAATACCAGAGCTTTTAAATTCAAGCCCTGTGTCTGCACATGGCAAGATGAGAAGTTATGGGATAATTACCCAGACAAGCGAAAATCTGAATGCTATAAAGTAAGAAGACACAAGGTCAAGGCAAACCTGTGGCATAACAAGGAGTAACGGAAAAATCATGGCAGCAATGTCCTTCAAGTAATCAGAATGGTCATGGAAGTATGAGATGGCATTCTTTAGACAAGCGACAGCAACTTCACTAGTTAGACTAACATTATCAGTTGAACCTGGAAGAAGAGAATTTGACAGAAGAAATTATGAATCGTACACACGACTGTTTCAATGTCTATTTAGGCCTAAAGTGAATTCTGACGTGAGGCTCTTTTAAATTAATTAAAATTAAAATTATTATAATTTTATTTGAGGTTTATTTTTGGGGTTTTTTGGGATGAAAAATCAAATCCCTGTATATTAAATTTGGGTCTTCATTTTCGAATATGAGGACTTCTAATTTACTATAACTTTCACTATGTCATGTAGCCTTATTTATATTAAACATTTCACCTTTTATTATTATTTTGATAATTTTTAATTTCTCTTAATATGATTCCTTAAATTTAGTCGAGGATAAATTTTTGGATTATCAGTGTTGAAATTCATAACCATAAATTTAGAATTCCTAAATTTTAATGTCAATACGCTATATTAAATTGATAGGCATAAATGATATGTCTCCATTCACACAATGCATTTTGTAACACCTATACAAAAGATAAAGATGAATTTTAACCAAATTATTTTTAACATAGCACACTTACCTGACAGCAGCTTGCCAGTGCATCTTCTTAGCACATTCTGCAGTGCCTCAAGAAGCTTAGAAGAACCTATTACATTTGGCAAGCCATCAACACATAAAGCTGCTTGAACAACTGTTAGATCTTTATCATCAAGTTGTCTCAATATAGCCTCTTGAATGTCTATAAGACTCTGATCAATAAAACATTTTTGGGGTGGGAGGGTATAGTCAGAAGTTGAAGATTTTGAATATGGAATAGAAATCATTTGCATTATTGCATATGGTATGATTTGGCTAAAAATTCATAGCAGAAGAGGCATTTCATATCTACATGCACTGATGCACACAAAATGACAAGCGGCAGCAACAAATCCTGGCTAATACTTTGACAAAATTATAAAGATTTCCCCCAAGTCAACTTGAAATCATCTCATAATTTCATATCAGAAAAGCACAAATCACAATGTTAATAAACTTGTTTACTGCTTATAATTTATTATGGCAATATTAAGCACTAATTAATGAACTAGAAACTGCACCTCCAACTCCAAGAGCTTTGGATTTGCCCCAATGGCGCTGTCACACACTTTTTACTGGCACTTGGTGTTTGTGGTTTGACATTGAAGCATGGTGCAATAATTTTCATTAGCCTTTTTCTTTCTAATGAGTCCACAATCCTCCTACTGTGTACACCTTCTCTTTCTAATGAAGTTTTCAATCAAAGTCAACTAAGCCCCCACCCACCAATTATGTGTAAAATAACCAGTCTTATAATTATAAATCTCTCTCAACAGCAAAGCAAATATTAGATCTCAAATGTAACTCAGTTCAAATCATTCGATATGGAATCCAACATGTAAATAACATTTTCAAACAAAAAAAGTTTGACAGCAAAATTTAGTGATGCAACCTTTTCAGAAAAAACTTGATCAAAGAAAGCAAGAAAAAATTTAATTAATATGCCACCACAATAAGAAATTTTGTAAAAAAATAAAAATATCATTGATATAGGAAATAAACCACATTGAGCAAAATTTTCAACTTCTTCGACCCAAAAGGAGAAATGTCGAGGATGTTCTTTAACCAGTGTCATACATGAAAATATGAGTTAACAAAAACATATAGTTTCAGGAGTACAGGATAAGACTAGCAGAGCATAAGTACCTCTGAAACAACTGCCTTACTTTTCAGGATGCCAGAAGAATTTATATCGAGCAGTGTAGCACGCCGAACATCAGCCTATACCACATCAGATAAGAATTTTGAAGCTCTTACATACCAACAGAAAATCAATGCCATTGAACACGAGGACACAAACTTTAGGATTATAGACACCTAATATTCAGGAGAAAGTCAATAAGTACCTTTGGATGATACAAGGCAAACCAAACTGTTGAATCAGAGATATCAGATGATGAATCCAAATTCCCATCCAACATCTTACATAAAATCCTATACAATGAGTCATCTTTCTTAGAATGTGCTTTGTTATCCTGTTAAACAAGTCCAAAGTTCAAACCATTGAAGACATTTTGACAATATGTGCAAACAAAGAACAGAAAATTCATGAGCAGACCTGAAGGAAATGATGAACTGCTCCACGAAGTTCAGAAGGATACTTCGTATTAACAATAATCAGAATCTTTTTGGCCCATCCAGCTAATTGATATTTGAGAAACCAAGGTTGTGAGAATAATTAGCTAGGCATCAAGGCATCAATTATCAAACGATAATTGAGTAATTGACTAGGTGTAGATTTCTATTAAAATTGGAAAATTCAAATGGGGCTAAAAAAATGATACATGCATACATATACATATACATAGAGAGAGAGAGAGAGAGAGAGATGACTATGACCCACTTCCATATTTTGTTTTAAATCATATATTCAATGGCTTTAAAGCAGTTTCCACATTCAAACTTGGGCAAAACAGAGTTAGTGCAACTGTCAGCAAGGATTGATGACCACGTTGATGTATTGGCTAGTTGTGATGTACAAATTCCTCTCGTGCTATGTACTTTCACAATCTTTGGGGTTTCCTCAAAAATCGTCTTATAGCAATGGAATTATTTGAAGGGGAGAATTAATGGCAGGAAGGAAGAGGATGTAGTTTCTTAACAAATAACAAATTAATTTACCTTGCTGCAGGCATGTACAACAAAATGGCCTATCTATAAACTTAATACATGACAAGGTATTGATGTTGATTGATACATGTATCCAACCCTACCTAGTGCAGAAGTCTTGGTTGACGTTGAAAGCATATATCATAGAATCATTTTTTAAGTTTAAACAAACAGGTCCTTAATTATTCCCTCTCAGTATACATTATTATTAGCTCAATCTTATAAAGTTCCTCAGGGAAGATTGGACAAATACATCATGAGGGACATGTGTTACACAATAATATCTAAGTGACCTGTTTACGATTCAGAATCAGAATACACACCTGACATCAAAGATGTTGAGTCACCAACTTTTTGCGATAGTTTCACACAAGTTGATAGGGTCTTGATGACTACATGATGAACACATTCATTTATGGGGACCTTTTCTATCAAGGACAGCAAAGCTCGCTGACAGTATTCATCCGAAGAACTGCACGTGTCATAATGAGCATGAAACACAAGCTTTATAGAAGACAACTTAAAATCTCCATAAGGAAAATCATAGAATTCTAACCTGCAGTCAATCAGGGAGTCCAAAAGCACAAGAAGAAACTTTCCAATATTGAACTCCTTAGACAACTCTGATAAAACCCCTGCCATGTCCCTATACGAAAAGGGATTTTATATATCATATAAAACACAAATAGACAACAGCCAAACCACAAGGATCATCGATAACTTGAGCAGTTTGAGGCAAACTACCTTATTTCCTTCAAAATCTCTAAGGCCTTTGTTGGAAGTATTTCAACATTTTGGGACTAGGAAAATTCCAGCAAAATAAGAATAAGAATAAGAGTATAGCCAAGTCCAAAAAAAGATATAGCACAAGTTGCACAACAAAAAAAGGGATCAAAACCTCAGTTTAAACTCGACATGTGTAACTTAACACTAGTACCTGAACAAGACTGACTAAGGCAATAAGGGATAACCGAAACCAATGAAGATCTATCAACTCTTTAGCCTCCTCACGAGCAACCTCAGCAACTGAACGTATCAAGCTATTCAAAAGTTTCGGAGCTAATGCAGCTTTATTTCCAAGCAAACCAACTAACATCAAAGAACTGGCCTGCATGTAAGGACAATTTGAAAAGAAACAATGCATTAGAATGTGCCAAGAAACATAACTAAAAAAAGAACACAAGATGTGCTCATGGCATCTAGTACCAATATATATATATATAGATTATAGAATACACTGTAAGATCTGGATCAGAATAAGAACAAGAACGGTGATCTTTATTGAAGAATGAAGAACACAGAGAAGACTCCTCTCTGTACACTGGGAATTTGAGGCCCAGACCCTCAAATTAACTAGCTTCCATAAAGATGCCTGTTCTGTCCAGTTATGCCTAACTATCCCTCCTAGCCTGCCTAACATAGACCCTACTAATAGCGAGTTTGCTAACAGAAACTAAGTCCTAAAAGAAAGGTGATACAGATATAGAATCATATATTTTATGGAGGTACATTATGCATGCTGTTCTTTGGCCTATTTGACTGGAGAGAAATCTTGTACATAGATATATATATATTTCCTAAGACTTGGGTGTTCAAGAGTTGGTTTATGGTCTTTGTTTGGTTGCTCAGTGCATGTTCATTTTAAGGGAGTTTCCTTCACAATTGCAAATATAGAGAGATTGAAGGGATCTTTTATTTTGAAGAGTTACTTTTATTTTTGCTGTGAATGAAAAATAAAGTATATCTAAAACTAGTTAGCACTCAATCTGCATCACAGCCTAACTGGGAAAGAGAAAATTTATGCCGTCTCATTTTTCTCAAACAACAAAAAAATGTAAGGAACGACTTTAATAGCATACATTCCAAAAGAAAAAATAAAACAACAACCGAGCCTCGTCCAACTAGGTGGGATCGGCAGTGTTTGAGGATTTTAAAAATAAAAAAATCAACTGCAAAATCGAGCAATCAATTGCTTGAACAAAGCATGAGTAATAACATGAGCTAGTCCAAGAATATTCTAGATTTATAGAGAGAAAATAAAGAATGTACAAAGCAATTACAGACAAATAACACTTATTAACAAAAAGATTTAGGCCAACTTATACTTCAAGAGAATGTTGTATTACTATTTCTATTTCTGATGAATAGTAATAGTAATGCATAAATGGATCTTGTGGAGCAAAAATGAAAATTCATTTCACATGTTCTACCATTTGAGAGCAATTACATTGCCTACTAACAAAAAAGTGATCACAACAACTTCAATATGATGCCTAAGCCCGACTATAATAAGTTTTAATGCGCAAAAGCAATTTCCTTGGAATCTAACCTTGTGATCTAAAACCCCCTTAATACCGGGCTGAAGACCAGAGACCACAAATGGAAGTATTCTCTTGACAAGATCATCATTAACAGTCACAACAGTGCCCAAAACTTCAACGAAAACAGCAGTACAAAAGCCAATCACATGCCTTGAAGGTTGAAACTTCTTAGATGGAGATGCCTGCAACCAAATACATGGTTATCTCATTATTTGATTCATTACATTAGACAGCTATTGAATTCACAACTGAACATGGTATTATTACTCACATAGTTGCATAGAACATCTAATATGCCCTTATCACGAATGCATTGCTGCACTATGACCATCCTAGGCGGTGGTGCACCAGAGACTTTCACGCCCTCAAGAAACCCCCATTTACTATTCCTTTACAGAAACCAAGAGAAACATCAGAAACCATTCCAGCCAGTAATTTACACCACAACCGAACAAAATAACAAACAATAGTAACTTCCTAACCTTGTATCAATTATCTGTACTATTCGAACAAATGCATGCGTGTCATGGTACGGCAAAGCACACAAAATCAAATCCTCATTGTTGTATACATGAACCCTGAAGCTCAAAACAAAATAACATCAAAAAAAAAAAAAGATGAACGAGGCAAATTGAGGTTATTACCTACCAACCCCCAGGGAAAAAAAAGGCAATCCATATTATCAAAAAGAGTGCTAACTTGTGTCTACGTATCAGGTACTCGAGCGTTTTAAGTGCAGAGGGAAGAAGAAAATATCCAGAAAGCAGTTTTAAGTATGAAGCAATTGAGACATTAAGTTGATTGTTCTGTTCTATGCCCATCAACTCTCTATCCAACTCTTTACTCCTTTGGCTGAACAAATCGTTCTTATAATTCCTGAACCGCTCATCACTGCTAATAAGAACCTCTAAACCTGAAACAGTACATCACAGAGGCAAAATTTCAGTGAAGCTTAATTTCTGCAATATTCTGTAATATTCGTAATGCTTAGTTCAAATTCGAAGTAGAAAAAAGTAAAAGCAGAATGGAAGTAAGTTGTTGACCTTGAAGAGCAATGGAGAAAATGGTCTCAATATCGATGTCAGCGGCTTCTTTGGGATCGAACAAGATAGAAGGGCGAGTGAATGGCCTCTTGAGAGGGGCAGAGTCAGCTAGTGCCAAAGATCTGATAGCTTCTAACTGAGAAGCTATGGAGGTTGCCATTGTTGGGGTTTCACACTCAAGGCACAGATTCAAATGGTTTTGGTTATGCTGCTGCTGCTTCTTCGCTCTCCTCTCTACGAGATAATATGTTGTTAACTATGTATGTTGCTTTAGGTTTGGCGAGTGCAGGGTTTAGGGTTTTGTCGTTCTACCCCGCTAATACCCCTAAACGACGTCGTCGCTAGCTCTAAAAACCTCTAAATAGTTTATATCGAAGGATGGTAGTGGGACTCGCTAATTTTCAATCAATTTTCTATACAATATAAAAGTTTAGATTAGGCGAGATATACCACACTATGGGCATGTTTAGATTAACTTATGTAAAAGTTATGATGAATATAGTTTTTGATTGGTTTATAAGTTATTTTAGGTTTATTTTTATAAATTACTCAGGATAGTTTATCAAAACAGTTTATAGTTTATATGAAATAAATTTTATTATATTTTTTTTCTATTATAAAAATAGCTTATACAACTTATGTTATAAGTTCAGAGAAGACCACCTCTCGCTGATCTAATCTAATAGAGTTTTATAACATATAATTTTTTTTGAAATCAATGTATCTTTGTGCGCGTGTATGACTAATCTAACATTCGAGTCGAAACATTTTAGTGCAACATATTTCTATCGCTAGAAATTAAAAACTGCTGTTATCTCAAACCAATTTTTTTTAGATAAATAAAAGCTACTCTCCTATATTTTTTTTTGAAACAATACTCTCCTATATTTTTGTATTTAGGATTTTTTTAGCAGAAAATCAAACATGGTATTAAATAATGTATGAACACAATAGAAATAACAATATACAAACACTTTGTGTGATTTTTCAAGTGAAACGGCATTTAGTTTCTGATAACTCATAAAAAAAAACTCTTATAAATTTATAGGTGTTTAGAGATGAATCAAATGAAAGAGTTTACGAAAAAATTGAGGTAATGAAGTTAATTTGAACTAGAGAAGTGATTAGTTAGAGTAATATGGTTATTGCAAAATCATTTCAATTTTTTTATAAAATTTTGTAGAAAAACTTATCCACAATTAGCTCTAGGATGACCTTTTTTTGGTCGGTCTCTAGGATGTTGATACCGGAAAAAACAACACAAGGTTTATGGTATAAGAATAATAATATATGGTTCTGATTGTTTAAAATTAAAAAAAAAATTGTATAAAATAATTTAATGATTTTTTTAGAGTCTTTTTTTAAGTTAATCATTAAATTCTATATTATTTACCACCGATGTTGTGAAAGTTAAAACCAAGCTGGACCAAAATTGCAATTAAGGCTCAACTGATTTAATGATTTAAGTTTTTCAATGCAACAAAATGATGTTATATAAAGTATAAACGTCATATATTACATCTAATCATATAAATATTGTAAATAAATTTTTCAAATATAAAACATTAAATAATATTTTCATAATTTGGTTCTATTAAGTTGTTTTTTGTAATTATTTTTTACTCACTCAAAGTAGCACCACCATTAATTTATTTTTCATGCTAAATTATGATTAAATAAGAACTCAAATCCCGATTATTATAAGGAACTTTTATATAAAATCATAACATTAAAATACCTTGCTGAAATATTTACGTACAAAAAAAAAGTAAATCCCCTTTTAAAATTACCTTTCAAAATGAAACATTAAAATTATTAGTATTCAGGAATACCATTTTCATTAGTTAATAAATAAATACATAAACATTACAGATTTCATTATTTTACTAAAACAACCGTTAATCAATAATTTTCATTAGACTAACACCTTTAAAAATATCATCTAATCCAATAATCCAATAATAATCACATAAAAAAACAGTGTAACATTGTAATTTGTAACCCACGCCAAATTATTCAAATAGTGAATTGTTTTTTTTTTACCGGACAAATAGTAGTACTTTTTATTTAGAAGACAAAAATAAATAAAAAGGTTAGCGACAAAAAGACAAAAATTTGGGTGACATCATGGGAGGTGGAGAGGGTGATGATAAAAAAGAAGATTGAAGTGGGGTGTTGTACATTCTTCTTGGAATGTTGTTGTTGCCGTGCAGTTATTGTTACAGCGAACTTTGACGCAAGATACATAAATCATGGAACTCAA
This sequence comes from Glycyrrhiza uralensis, assembly GCA_030159175.1. Taxonomy (NCBI): domain Eukaryota; kingdom Viridiplantae; phylum Streptophyta; class Magnoliopsida; order Fabales; family Fabaceae; genus Glycyrrhiza; species Glycyrrhiza uralensis. Next base: position 1,888,607 of record BRZY01000006.1, read on the forward strand.
GTTCTTTCTGATTCTTCTAACGCTTGTTTCTGCAACCGTCACTGCAGAATACGTTCGCCCTCTCCCCCGAAAAACCTTAAACATCCCATGGCCATGGGACTCAGATTCGAAACCCCCCTCTTACCCCCAACAGGTCAATTTCTCTCTCATTAGATCATATATTTCATTTTCACCCCCTTTTTTTTTGTGATATTCTCTTTTTTATCAATTAAGTAGCATTTGATTTATTTTCTTTTTACTTTTAGTTCATATATATATATATATATTTTTAAATTATGGATTAAGTAACATAACAGTGGACTCGTTGGTGCTTTTATTATTGTACTGTAACGTGTGAGTTTGCCTCCACATCCCTCACATCTTGTCAAAGATTTCCATAGTTTCTGACAGGACTATGGTGTATCCTTGTGAGGATTCATTCTTGAGGAAGGGTTATATATGTTCACAAGTTTTCATTATGTACCTTTAAGTATTTTTATTGGATTTGTAAACAAATAGTTTTGTGCTTCTAAAAGGCAAGTACTAGTTCTGTGCATGTTCATTTAAGGAACCTATGAAATTTCAGATTCTTAGATGCAGAAATGTCTTTTTTTCAGGTACACATTTCTTTGGCAGGAGACAAGCACATGAGAATTACTTGGATAACTGAGGATAAACATTCACCTTCATTTGTAGAATATGGAGCATTACCTGGTCGATATGACTCAATAGCTGAAGGAGAGAGCACCTCTTATAGTTATTTGTTATATAGCTCGGGAAATATACACCATACTGTAATTGGACCTCTGGAATACAATACTGTGTACTATTACCGATGTGGCGGACAGGGTCCTGAGTTTCAGCTCAAAACTCCTCCATCTCAATTTCCAATCACTTTTGCTGTGGCTGGGGATCTGGGTCAAACTAGTTGGACTAAATCTACATTAGATCACATTGACCAATGTAAATATGATGTCTACCTGCTTCCAGGAGACCTTTCATATGCTGATTGTATGCAACATCTATGGGACTCGTTTGGTAAGCTAGTGGAGCCACTTGCTAGTACAAGGCCATGGATGGTAACAGAAGGAAATCATGAAAAGGAGAACATACTATTGTTAAAGGATGGGTTTGTATCCTATAATTCCAGATGGAAAATGCCATTTGAGGAAAGTGGATCAACTTCAAATCTCTATTATTCTTTTGAAGTTGCAGGTGTTCATGTTATTATGCTCGGTTCTTATGCAGATTATGATGAATACTCAGAACAAAACAGATGGCTAAAGGTTAGTTGATTGGTGTGATGGGATTTAAGGCCAGCTACAAAGTGGATAAACTTGATAATAAACATGGAAGAGAAATTTTCTTCTGCCATTCTTTTGACACATTTTTCTTTCTTCATTTTTTTCCTCATCCCTCATCTACAGGCGGATCTGTCAAAGGTGGACAGGAAAAGGACACCTTGGTTGTTTGTGTTATTTCATGTGCCATGGTATAATAGTAACAAGGCTCATCAAGGTGCAGGGGATGCTATGATGGAAGCCATGGAGCCATTGCTTCATGCTGCTAGTGTTGATTTAGTTCTCGCCGGTCATGTTCATGCTTATGAACGTTCGGTATGCCTTTATGGTTTATTTTTTATTTTATTTATAAGCATGATCTAATGGAAACTGGGTCTTAAGTAGTACTTTGTCTAATTGACAGAAACGTGTGTATAATAGAAGATTGGATCCTTGTGGTGCTGTCCATATAACTATTGGTGATGGTGGAAACAGAGAAGGCTTAGCTCATAGGTAAGTGATATCTGCTAGAAACATTCCATAAAAATCTGTTCTCTGAATTGCTTGTGTGAAAAAAAGCTATTTTAAGGTTGTTTATCAGCATGCATGCGGCCTGAACTTAGTTATTTTTATCGTTGCCAGATGCATCCTTACATTACATCATTGTTGTTTGCAGGTATATAAATCCGCAGCCAGAGTGGTCAGAATTCCGCGAAGCCAGTTTTGGTCATGGTGAGCTGAAGATTGTAAACTCCACTCATGCCTTCTGGAGTTGGCACAGGAATGATGATGATGAGTCAGTAAAATCTGATGATATCTGGATAACCTCTTTGGTCAACTCAGGATGTGTTGATCAGAAGAGATATGAACTGAGGAGTATGCTTATGACACCCTAAAGTCCCATGTCTGGCAATGTCATTCCTAAAATAGGTGGATACGGTAGATTTGCAAGAGACAATTCCTCAGATTAGTATATACTGGTTGTGCTTGTATATTAAATACTCTAAGGACGTGGACTAGTCTGTAAATGGAGTGTAAGGCTATTAGTCTCTTTACTGAGATGATATTGCTTGTATTGTCTGAACTTATAAGATTGCTTTCTATATAGGAAAATTAAAACGTTGGCTGCTTAATAACCAGAGACAAGTGCGTCTATTTAATATTCTTGACGATTCTAAAGCCGTGCAAAAAGTAAAGCCATGATGATTATATTAGGATGCACGAAGGTCTAATTATCAAAATGCATTAAATCTGAAATCATTGTTTGCTGATGATACCAGGGTGAACGGGATAATGATAGAATATAAACAAACAAGCAATCTTTGGATTGAAGTACTGTAAAACCGAAAGTGGATTATGAAGCACTAAGTGAAAACTTTTGACAAAATGCCTTAAGTCTGAAATCATTGTTTGCTGATACCAGGGTGAAGAGCATAATGATATAATAATATAAACAAACAAGCAATCTTTGAATAGAACTGTAAAACCGAAAGTGTATTATGAAGCATTAAGTGAAAATTTTTGGGGTAGCCTATTCTGTCTCGAAGTACTAAAAGTCTAAACTGATTTCATCCAATGTGTACAACAAATAATATCAGCTTTTGAGAATCCAATTACATTCATGCCATGTTAGCAATTTTATAAAGATGTGAAGACAAACTGAGTTCTAATAACAGATATCCGTGTCTTGAGAATTCCGACTTGTAAAATCTTTGCCCTTCCTTCTCTTTTTAGGATTTTGTTTCTCCATGATGTCAACAATCGACTTCTTTTTACATCATCATCAATTGGTTGGATAGCTTCGACACTGTCTCTTTCAAACTGCAGAAAGACTCTCTGAAAGATGTCGTTCAGTGCATAGTCCAATCTCAATAATAGCATTGTGCCAAGATATTGATACAACACCCACCCTCTTAATAACATAGTCCAACCAGTAATTGATTGATTTATCTCAGTTGGCTCCTGTCCTTGTTTAGCAGATGCGGCATAACAATAAATATGTAAACTTTCAATAAACTCATTGGACTATGATCTCTCCATACTTATCATATGCAGATAATCCAATGGAATTCCTGTATAGCATGCAGAGAAAGGATACATGGGCCAAAAACTCCTAGAGGTCTCATGGTTCATAAGTTAGTGCAAATTGTTTCTAAGTTGGGTTTAAGCAACTTCTTCAAGTTGTTCAGTCAAAAGAAGAAAGGGCCTCCTCAACTGGGGAAGAGTTTCTGCTCAGTCTCTCATCTTTACATCGCCTTTGGTCTCCAACCATAGACTCAAAAGCATCCAAGAGATTATCCAAGCCCTCGCGATTCTTCTCCCCAACTGCCCTCAAAGCAAACACAATGCTCTCTATGGTGGACAAATAACCAGCTTTAGGCTGATGCCTCACATCACTATATAAGCTAACCTCATTCACCTCCAACTTCAAGTGCGGCAAAAAGTTAAGCCAAGGGTTTTCACTATAAATTCTTTTAGCCTTAGCCCATGTTCCATCCAGAACAATCAAGTTCTTCACCTCAAGACCAACAGCATCTAGGTCACTAATATTAACAGCCTTATCTGAGGGGAAAAGTAGTACTGACCCAGGAGGGACCTCAAGCTCAAGCTCAAGCTCCTCACATTCTTTTGAGTTATTAATGTCCCTATTAAACTTGTTCACCAAAAACCCTTTTGAGAGTGCTTCACGAGCCTCAGGACAAGACAAAAACTTGTGAAAGCTCAACTCTGGGGATTGACATTGGTGCATCCAAATGTGAGAGAGAGAGCTAATGGCACCATATTTGGCAATGGTGACAGTAATAGCAGGTTTTCCATTCTCTTCATGGACACCACAATTTGGATGAATTGGATTTTTCTCAAGTTCATCATCACCGATACTAGTTACGAGCTTCAGATCTCCAACGTCGTTTTCTAAACCGCATTTTCCATCACTATCAACGAAGTTGGGATTTTTCTCGGAAAACAACTTCTGGGGCTCTCTGAATTCACGAGAAAACAACCCATTTGGGACATTTCCGACCGAACTGGATTTGGATTTGGAATTGGAATTGGAATTGGGGTGTTCCAACAAGAAGCGAATCAGGAAGCGCGCTTCGAAATTGACATCAGAAACAGTGGCGAGAGTGAGATTTTTGAGGCCCAGTGTAGCGATTCTAGCGGAATTAAGAGGGTGCTTACACTCTAGCGCGTGCTGAAGAATGGTTACATTGACGGAGTTTTGGATTTTTGGGGTGAGGATTCGAGAGCAGAGACAGGTTCTGGCGGGTTTGGAACAAGATGGGCAAATGGGTCTCTTGGATTTGCCATGTTGCGTCGTCGACATGCACGTCTTTCGCAGAAGGAGCTTGTGTCTGTGCCAAGGGTAAGGGTTGAACCGCGTGGTGATTTGGATTTGGGTCCCAAAAAACGCCATTGTTATTTGTCTGTTAAGTTTGGGGATCCTTTAGACAAAGTCACAAAACCCTTCGAAAGGATGTGGGGCTACGATGTCGTTTTATTGAAAAATATAGGCAAAATTGCTCTTTTGGTCATACAATTTATTTATTTATTTCAATTTGGTCATATAATTTTTTTTTATGTCAAGTTGGTCCCTTAACTTCGCAAGTGTTTGATGATGATTTTTAGTGTACACATCTCTCTATGTGCTTATTGAAATGTTGTGTTCTTTGTTTCATATGAAAGTAGACAAAAAAAATTTCAATTTAGGCTTCGAAATAACCTAATTTGGACATGTATTGGATTAGAAATTGTTCTCTCAAGTTAGATATGTATACTTTTTCAGAGGCTATTATTCCCAGAAAAACAGGGACTTCATATCATAAATTTATTCTTCATCCGAAACTTGAGAGAACAATTTCTAATCCAATACATGTTCAAATTAGGTCATTCCAAAGCCTAAATTGAAATATTTTTTGTCTACTTTCATATGAAACAAAGAACACAACATTTCAATAAGTACACAGAGAGATATGTACACTAAAAATCATCATCAAATACTCACAAAGTTAAGGGACCAATTTGACACAAAAAAAATTATAGGACCAAATTGAAACCAATAAATAAGTTATAGGACCAAAAGAACAATTTTGCCAAAAATATATTTAGTCTGGGGGCAATTGTGGAGACGGAAACTTGATGACAATTAACCAAGTTAGGATTTTCTCCATTTATTTTTCTCTTCATTTTTTTCATTACTATATTTTTGAAGGAATAAATATAATAAATGACACTCTCCACTATTTATATATCACATTTAGATCATTTATTTTTTTAAAAGTATAGTAATTGAGAAAATAGAAAAAAAACACAAATAGAGAAGATCCTAACTCCAATTAACCGGTGCATGGAGTTGACTATCCACATTACACAAAAAAAAAATCATAATTACATGTCATAATTATATTTGTCATAATTATTTTAAAAGTAAATGTTAACAAATCAAATAATTTAAATTCATAGCATACTACTTATATATAAAACTACAATATATACGTTAAACATATATTAAGTTTCTAATAATTTTTTAAAAAACAACGGGAAAGTTTCTAATAATAATTTAAATAAATAATAAAATTTAGACAAAATTAGACATTTGGTCTCTTAATTTAATTGTTGATTTCAATTTGGTCTCATAACTTTTTTTTGCTTCAAATTGGTCTCTTAAGTTTTAAAGCAAGTCTAAGTAGTTCTTTTGTAACACAATTAAGTGTGTATACAGGCTAAAATAGGTCAGAAAAATGTTTAAATAGAACAAAATAGATCAAAATTAGGCTATATAGACAAACATTGAGGCAATATCCATGTCTATAACAATGAAAATGTAAGTGAAAAACAACTTAAATGACCAATTTGACGCAAAAAAAAATTATAGGATCAAATTAAAATAAATAATTAAGTTAAGGGAATAAATGATTAATTTTGCCAATTTAAAAAAAATACAATGGGTGAACTACTATATTTTTGTTTCTAAAAGCAAAAATGTATGCACTTTTAAATTTAGATTTTTAGTTATTAGTGTAGATTAAAATGCAAATTAAAACAAGTTCACCTTGAAATTGTCTTCTCCAACTAACTTAGCATTTATGAGTAAATATATTAACCTAAGAAATCTGATCCAAAAAAAACTTTATTAACCTAAGAAATGTATCAAAAACAAACTTCTTATTACTGAAGGGGTACATTAATTATAAAGTTTTTTCCCCTAAAAAAAAGGGTACATTAATTACAATCGTAATTCAGGAATATATGAGCCAGTAACCTTTTGCGACTTTGCGGTCACTAATGTAAGAGAAACTGAAGTCTTTCTTCTAGTCCATCTCCATGCCTCTTATATACAAACGATTTTTAATATTATTGGCATCTTCCACGATCTTTTGGATAAATTCATATTCGTACCTGCAAAAGTACACACGAGGCCTTTCAATTCTTGTATGCACATAGTTTTTTTTTTTAACAGGGACACCCCATCACCCATCACACACCCATCCCAATGAAGTGGGGGGTGTGCTATGGGTGTAGGATGGTGGTCCATGGACCATTACTGTTTTTTTTTCTTTCTATTTGTCAGAACTTATTTAGTCAAAACATATAGAATTAACTAGTCTAACTAGTAAATTTTCACAAAATCAAAATTGTCACACAAAATACAGAACTGCACTGAAACTGAGAACAAAACATGAACAACACGACATGCATGTCTAAAATTTCATGTTAACAAAGTCCAGTTTGAAATGGTAATTAGAAGACTAGATTTATCAATCAATCATCAATCATCAATACATTATACATATAGAGTATAGACCTTCAGAAAGGAGGCAATTATATCATATTAACACCTGTTACTAGTAGACTAGAGATTTTCGTTTGGAATTCAAATAAAAACATTTAATTTGAAAGCATATATAATACGCACCCGGTTATATAAGTCTTTCCAGACAACTGAGAAACTTCAAACAAGGCTGACCTCCATTTCTTTACTTTCTCAGAGTCACTTCCAAACCTGTTTTCATGTTCAGCCATGGCTGTCTCATAACTATTCCTCTGGTGCCTTATGTCTGATGGTTCCACTTTGTAAAAGATTGGCAAAACCAATTGCTTCTTGGTTTTCATACACTCCAGAATCATGACAAGTTCATCAAGACACCAGGAGGAACTTGCATAGTTTTCAGATAAAACAACAATCGAGAGCCTTGATGCTTCAATTGCTTTAACAAGAGATGGTGAAATTTGGTCTCCAATGTGCAATCCCCCATCATCCATGAAGGTCTTGAACCCTCCTTGGCACAGGGCATGATAGAGAGAACCCGTGAAAGAGTAGCGAGTATCTTGTCCTCTAAAACTGAGGAAAATATGATATTGGGCCAGTGAATGTCTAAGACTGTCTAATGATGCTTTCCACTCCTCAATGGGTTTAGCTTTTAAGGAAGACCCCACATCTTTAATTGTACCAGGTAACCCTTCACATTCAAAAGCAACTTCTTGTGCTACACTTAACAGTTCAGATGAGGACTCATGATCCTCTATGCCTGAATGTATTTTGAGCAAAGTCCAAGCTTCCTCTCTAGATAAAGGGTGCAGAGGAATATCCCTTTGACAGTCCATCAAGGCACATTCTTGTTGGCGACGTGTGTTCAAAAGGACCCTGCACCGTTTACTATTACAAGGAATACCTATATCCTCCAGCTCAAGCTTTGCCCGAACATCATCCAAGATCACCAGAATCCGATCCATACTTTCTAATGTCGAGTACATTTTTTTCGCTCTTCCAACTTCAGTATTTCTGTCAAATTTCAGATTTAACGAGTCAGCAATTTCATCTTGAATCCTCCTGATCCTGTCATTTTGGCTTTGAGACGCAGTGGCAAATACAACTGCATCAAAAATCTTCAAATACTTGGCTTTCTCACCCACTGCTTTTACCAATTTTGTTTTACCTGAGCCCCGCTTCCCATACAATCCAGTTATATAGCAATTATCATCTTGCAGTGCCTCCAAAAGTTGATCTGAATCCAGTTTTGTAGGTTCAAAACATACAAAATTTCCGAAAGAGAAGTACTCCAAACCTGGAATTGGGCTGGAAAATGGCCCAAATTCACACTTGGCATTCAGAGCCTTTATTTTCTTTAGCATTTCTTTATACATCCCATATCTCATCACACAATCAGCATGCAATGCCCACGATACCCGGTATAACAAACGATTGCGGCGGGGAAGGGGAATCTCTTTTTTCAGATTCTCCTCCTCTTTCTATGAGTTTCTCCAATTCTTTTAGCCACTCAAAAACAACATCCTCGACTCTTTCAGTCTTATCAGTTGCTTCAACTTTTTCCTGCACAAGATCTCGATTTGACATCAACTTCTTCTTTTCGTTCTCCATGTCTTTAATGATTTTGCCAACACGAAACCCACATGCTAGTCCCGGATTTGTATCTAACACTTTATCACGCATGACGGTAAAAAGAGTTTTATAGAATTCCATAACCTGAAAAGCAATCAACTTAAAAACTCAATGGCGTATTTTTCCCGCAACAAATAAAAAATTTAAAGTGCGACAGATAATAAAACAAATTTCTATATAAACAGAACGCAAATATGAAATATATATGCCTTGAGTTACAACGTTTGATCCGGATCTTAACAAGAAATGGAGCAAATTAGAGAAAATATCTTTAACACTCAATAACTTCGTAACATGAGAAGGATATACAGGTTTAATAAAATTAATAGGCTACGATATTGTGTAATTAATAATGTTTCTCTGTATTGATGAAAAGGAAACAAAAGCATACTGTCCTGTCATTAGCATCACAGTAAAGGAAAAATATGTTACTATATATATATATATACGCCCAGAAGGCAAAATAATGAATTAAAGAAGAGACGTGAAATGAAAGGAAATTTAACTGACTCACTTGCAAGATGTTGAAGGCACAAACGATCTATCTGGGAATGACTGTCTCTGCCAACCAGAAAGTCAAAGAGTTGGGTACTGAGTGAGCAGGAGACAAGCTATTTGGGGCTCCGTCGGCGTCTACACTCCAGTTGTGAAGTGAAGTGAGCCCATTAGCCATCTATGGAGTTCACCAAAAAAATAAAAATAAAAAAAATAGCCATCTATGGAGAATAAATAAATATTTTTTTGGTCAACAAAATATATAAATATCAATATATTAGTAAAATAATTAAAGTCGCATATTTTTAAAAAGGCTACCTAGGGAACCGTTTACATAGAAAAATGTTGGCATCTTCAAAATCTTCTCCGTGATCAATTACTATTATAATAACCGGTTAATGTCTTTTCACAATTCCCGCCCAGTGACTTTTCCAATTTTTACTATTGTATTTTTTTTTTCAAGTTTTGTTATCTGTTGATATATAATTTCTGGAAAAGATCACTACAGTGTTTTTGCCATTGTTTTATTATTTTTTTAATCTATATTATCTATTTGAATCATGTGGATAAAATATTACGTTTAGTAAGAAATTGCACAGGCTACGTACATAGTCACAAAAGAGAGAAAAAGACAAACACTATATATTTTGTCCTATACATGACTTACTAAATTTTCTTCCATGTGTTTGCCTATAGTCCTGTGTGATAAGAAAAGGTGGAAATAATTGTTAGGATCTAAATTGATATTTTTATGTAAAATACCAACTCGGCCATTTTATGTAGATATCTACATATTATATAATTTTTGGTTAATAGATGAATAGTATTTTGGCCAATCAATTTCCATTTTTTAATACTATAAGCAATTTTCACCTTTTCTGTAAAAAAATAAAGAAGAAGCAATTTTTACTTTTTTAAATACTATTATATTATGTTGTTTATACTTTAACAAGATGTCAAGGAAATGATTATAAATTAAGAAAAATGATGAATAGACATCAATACATCCCAAACTGGATAGATGTGGTAGATATATGATGTAGTAAGAAGAAAAAGATATTAGAAATAGATAAAAGTGTTAGATAAGTGTAGAGAATTGATGAGTTTTTAAAAATTATAACCATAAATTAATAAATAGATATATACTTACAGGTTTGATTCAAATGTTTTCGTGCTCCTATAAATTCTTTGGTATGAATTTTTTTGATTAAAAAATAGTATTCCATTTATGTATTTCATTTATATTTTTTGTCCCAGTCGATAAATAAATTAGTACTTACTTACGGATTTCATTCATGGTTTTTGTTTCTATAAGTTTTTAGGTTACAAAATTATATTACTTTTAAGGGTTAAATATGTTATTGGTCCCTACAAAATATCATTTTTTTGCTTTTAGTCTCTACTTAATTTTACTCTTAAACTTGATCCTCTATTTATTTCTCATTTTCAAAATTGGTCCCTACTATTAAAGTGTTTCTGTTAAATGTTGACGTGGCAGACGGAACTCCACGTCAGCATATGCCGGTTGGGATTTTTTGACAACATGGCGTCCACGTGGACAACACTAAGATTTTTTTTATTTTTCTAATCAAAATCCAATTAAATAAATTGTTTAATAAAATAAACCCTAATCCCCGAAATGAGATCAGACCAACATCGATCCCCCTTTCCCTCCGCGTTCGTCGAATTCTGCGGCGGCGGCGTCCAACTCTGCGGGGGTGTCTTCCAACTCCATATTCTTCTTGTTCTTCTTATCGAACTCGGCATCATCCTCAGCTTTTCTTAAGGTTTCAGGTCCCTTTGAATCAATTCAAAATCAAAATATTGGATTTGTTTTTTTTTTTTGCAAATGAAAAGAGAGAGATGTGGGATTTATTTTTTGCAAACAAACACCGGAATGCTCCAGTGGTGGTTGGGACATTTGTCCTGGCATGCAACCCACCTGCCATTTGTCCACTCTATTCCCTAAACTAGCAATCTTTAAATTAATTAAGCGGCAGAGCTACTTTTGATTTTTGATTGATTAGCAATAATATGTTGTTGGCGGGTCACTGGGATTTTTACATCTTCTACTTCTTTTCTTCCTTGGCCAGGTTCTTTTATTCAGAGATGTAAGCATTTTGATTGTAAAAAGGAATAGAAAGGAGAAAGTAAGAAAGAGTGGGAGTTGTGAGACCGGAATAGCAAAGAGAATGACAGTGAAAGACCGAATATAACAGAGAGTAACAGGGGATGAATTGGGGCTAAACGCGGAGGGGAAAGGGATCGCGCGATGGTCTCATCTCATTTTTGGGGATTAGGGTTTATTTTTTAAACAATTTATTTAATTAGATTTTGATTAAAAAAATAAATAAATCTGAGTGTTGTCCACGTGGACGCCATGTTGTCAAAAAAATCCCAACTGGCATGTGCTGATGTGGAGTTTCGTCTACCACGTCAGCACTTAACAGAAAAACTTTAATAGTAGGGACCAATTTTGAAAATGAGAAATAAATGGAGGACCAAATTTAGGAGTAAAATTAAATAGAGACTAAAAGCAAAAAAGTGATATTTTGTAGAGACTAATAACATATTTAACCCTACTTTTAATTTTATTTTCAATGAAATTTTTAGGTTGTAAATTTAATTTCTATCAATTTTTAGGTTGTAAATTTTTTTATAAATAAAATAGTGTTTGTTTACAAATTTAATTTATGTTTTCTTTATTAAATATAACAAATTACTATAAATTAAAATTTTATTTTAATTATTTTTTCTATTTATTTTGTTCCTCTAATTTGACCTTCATTTTTATCAACATGAACAATTGTTGATTGCTTAAAACATTGAGTTTGTAATGCATATTTAACTCAGATAGAAAATGTCACATAATTAGCATTTTTTGTTACTTACCTAACTATCAATGTTATAATTTTAAAGTATATCATATATCAATTTATTATTTTATAGATAAATTATTTCATATCATACGAAAAAAGAAAAAATCAACATGACCCGCCGCGCGGGTCAACTTTCTAGTTAGTAATAATATTAGTAAAATATATAGTAATTAACGTCCCATATCATTTTACGTGGTAGGTTATATATTGGTAAAATAATTAACGTTCCATATTAGCCCACCAACCTCAGCGACGTTAATTATTTTAGTATAGCCTACAAATTAATAATATTACTTATTACGTCAACATAAATAGACAATTAATGAAAAAGAAATACTTGTACAGCAATGTACAATATACCTATATCATTAGAACCATAAAAAAGCATTAATCTATAAACAAATCAATATACAAAATATGAAATACTGTGTTTTAAAATAAGTAAGGAATCAAACAAATATATTTGTACACTTTTGATAAAATTTATGAAGTTATAATCAACATTACCTTGTTAGGTTTTATCTTAACCCTAAGTATATATATAGAGTCTGGTTGGATACAAAACCTTTTAGCTTTTGACTTATAGAGAAATTAGTTTTATTTTGCATCTTATTTTTCTCATATATGCACAAGATGAAAAATTGTTAAATAGTCATTTATAAATAGATAGGTGCTTTTGGATAAATTAAAAAAGATAGTTTTTGAAAAATATTGTGAAGAGTAAAAGTTAATTTTAACTTATTTGATAAGTTATTAGTTAAAAAATACATGTTAGAAGTGTTTATGAAGAAGTTTATCTAAACTGCGCGATAGCCTACTTGGAACAACAGTGGAAGATCCTCTAATCCTCACTATAGAAGCTCCAACTTCCAAGTTATAGCTTCAAACACACTGCACATTGATAGAGATGTCACAATAATTGTGTATGTTTAGTTATAGTTTTTGTTTTCTTTCTATTTATTAGAATTTATTTTGTCAAAAAATAAATAAAATCAAGTCTGACTAACATTTTCACAAAAACAAATTGTCACACAAAATACAGAACTGCATTGATAAAAAAAATAAATACTTAGACAATGGTAGTAGCATGTCTAAAATTTAACAGGTAAACAAAGTCATGCTTAAAATTATAATTGGAAAGGTTAATGGGGAATTATCCTGACATATGATTATGTATCCCCTTGAAACCATGTCGGTTACTGAGGAATTACTTTATAAATTACCTATTTATCTTTGTAGTTGTAGGCTTCTATTTATCTTGGTTCCAGATGCAACATGCTTCCAGAAACAAGAGTTATATTGATTGTTGATGTGGCAATCCACTTGTCTCCATGAAAGATAGTCCCTTACAATCTCAACAAATGGATAACACACTGCTCGTCCATCAAAAGAAGGTGGGGGTAGTTTAACTCACTTTGTGGGAACAAATCTTTCCATCTCATCACATAAGTGGATGTGAAGAAAGACACAATAGCTGAAATGATTTTACTAGCTCTCCTTTGATAAAGATTAGATGATTTCTTAAGAATGAAACTATACTCATCACTAACCCCATAGGCAAATACTATATCCTGCCTAGACTCTTCTAAGACAGCCACTGCACAGGAATTCATCAAGTTAAGAGCTCTATCATCATTTGGCTTTACAAATCCATGTATCTGCTGGGACTATATCATTTGGAAGTCTTCTTGAAAGAGTAGGGGGGAGGGTCTCCATCGTTTGTGCTGCAACATCTTGGTGAGAGTTTAAAGTCCCATTCACTTCACATCATTAATTCCATGTAATCTTTTTTCACACCAAATATATATCTTCCTCTTATTGACACTTTTTCCGGTTTTGTGAAACGAAGTGCAGGCTGTAGCAATTCCATGTAAGTTCGAGTTTTGACACTTAAAGCCAACTTTAGCTATTCTATGTTTCTTAATTAGTTTGCCACATCCATCAGTTCATCTTTTGCTGTGGCTTTCTCTTATGGCACTCACAACTTTCATTTCATACTTTCTAAATAATTTGATTCAACGATGCCGTTTTGAAGTGGCTAAGTTATGTGGAGAAACTCAATGAAGAGATGGAGAGGAATTCGGAAATATCGGATAGGACTACTATTAATATCAGGAGACTTGAGGTGTACACTGAAATGCACGAGAAAATAAAGACACTTAAGCTCGCATAATTGAGAAAAGTTTTGCACCAAAAGGTGCGGGTTTTGGCTTCCAACCTAAAACCAATGAATATAAGGTGATAATAATACGAAGGTGGTGGATAGACACCCAGGGGTGGATTTCTGAGGGTGTGGCAGTTGAGATACACACACTAGGAACACTTCATTGGATCAATCTTGATGTTTTGATGACGCCGTCAATATTGTGTTTCAACCTTGAAAGTGAGAGGTTGCAATACTTCCCTCCTCCTACCCATATATTAGGAAACAATCGAATTCACAGTGGAGAGCGGATCGGCATAGGAGAATCAAGGGGTTTTCTTTACATATGTGATGCATCTTTCCCCAGTTCTGTTGAAATGTGGGTACTTATGAAGGAATATGGTATTGGAGAATCATGGACTAAGGTTTTCACTTTCAGCATTGATACTTTTTGCATGCCAATAGTTTGTCCTTATGGTCTATGTTGGTCAGAAAAACACTCCAAGAAGGGCACTGCGGAAAAAGCACCAAAATGGTGCAAATTCATTTCTTTTTTATCAAAATGGTGCAGATCAAAAAGTTATTACCAAATTGAGGTAAGTCGCAGATGTTATTGGCGACTTCTAATTTTTTTTAAAAAAAGTGAAGTCGCCAATCACTACAAGAAAAAGGCCAATTACCAACGAACTTTACCGACGAAATTTTTTCCGTCGGTAAATCTATCGTTACCGACGGAATTTTTCCGTCGGTAAAAAAGTTTTTCCATCGGTAAACATAATATCTTGACCGTTGACAACTTTTTATTTTTTTAATTTTTTTTAAAATTACCGACGAAATTATTTCGTCGGAAATGCAAAAATTTTGAATTTACCGACAGATTTTTTCCGTCGGAAACGTTACCGACGGAAATATTCCGTTGGTAATGGCGCTAATTTCAAAAAAATTTGAAATTCCGTCGGTAATTTTAAATTTCCGACGAAATTTTCCATCGGAAACGCCAAATAAACTCAGCTTCCCTCTCCTTGCTCGATCACTATCTCCTTGCACTCTCTCTCTCTCTCAGCCACAACCGCTCCTTCTTCTCTCTCTCATCCGCGTCCAGCCATCGCCACTGCCACTGCCACCGCTCTCCACCACTCCAAACTCAACCCCAAAGCCTCTCTCCCTCTCACCCATACTTTTCACTCACTCACACAGTCAAATGAAGAAAGAAAGAGAAGAAAAATGTGAGAGTGTGTGCTGGTGTGTGTGTGTGCGCCGAGAAAGAGAGGAGAAAGGGGAAGAAAGAAGAAGAAGACACTACTGCATTTTCACTTCTTCGATTTTGGTGAGTTACTTTTCTCCGATTTTGGTTTCTTCTTCGATTTCAACTTCCATTTCCTCTTCCCTTTAGATTTCGATTTCAACTTCCATTTCCTCTCTATTGGATTGTGCATTTTCATCTTTGATTTCTTCAATTTTATCGATTCAATTGGTTTTGGTTTGACTTTTATCGATTGCAGTTGGCTTGCTCTCTCTCAGGCTCGTTCTCTCAGTCTCGTTCTCGATTTGCAATTTTATTTTTTTTTAAATTTTCGTGTGGGTTAACATATAATTTTCCGACGGATTATTTCCATCGGTAATTTTTGACGGAAATTTCCATCGGTAATAATTATCGACGAGCGATTTACCGATGAATTTATGTCGTCGAAAATCGTTCGTTACCGACAGTTTTTTTGCATTACCGACGGATGGCCGATTTTCTTGTAGTGAATTGTAGTGGCGACTTCACCTTTTTTTTTTTTTAAAAAATAAAGTGAAGTCGCCAATGATTGTGGCGACTAGCGACTTCACTTTTTTTTAAAATAAAAAAAAAGTGAAGTCGCCACTACTATTGGCGACTTCACTTTTTTTCAAAAAAAAATAAAAAAATCTTTGATGGTATACAGAGAGTGTCAGACGGTGTTATTTTAGTCCCTAACAGATACAAAACTAAAAAAAGATATTCAACTGTTAGCCGTTAGTCATTTTGGTCCCTGAAAATGACACCATTGGACACTCTCAGGGACCAAAATGGTTGTTCACTCTCTTAACATTAGTTTTTTTTTCATACCCACGAATTTAAATTCATACTCAAAACTCTCTTTTATTTATTTGCTTATTTTACTAATTAGACATTTTTTATCTGATTTCACTAATTAGACTTTAAATTAACTAATGCTAAAAATCTTATTTTATTTATTTACTTGTTTTACTAAATAAATAAAATTATTTATTGTCATTTTGGTTTTACCACGACCATTTTTAGTAAAATAAATAAATAAATAAAAATAGAGTTTTGAGCATTTTAATTTAAAGTGTAATTCGTGGGTATGAAAAAAACTAATACTAAGAGAGTAAACAACCATTTTGGTCCCTGAGAGTGTCCAACGGTGTCACTTTGGTCTCTGTGGTCAAATTAAAATGACAATAAATAATCACTTTCAGGGACCAAAGTGACTAACAGCTAACAGTTGAGGATCTTTTTTTAGTTTAGTATCTGTTAGGGACCAAAATAACACCGCCTGACACTCTCTGTGTACCATCAGCGATTTTTTTATTTTTAAAAAAAAGTGAAGTCGCCAATGGTAGTGACAACTTCACTTAATTTTAAAAAAATATAAAAAAAAAGTGAAGTCGCCACTACCATTGGCGACTTCACTTTTTTTTTTTAAAAAAAATAGAAATCGCCAATAGCACCTGCGACTTACCCCAATTTGGTAATAATTTTTTGATCTGCACCATTTTGGTAAAAAGGAAACGAATTTGCACCATTTTGGTGCTTCCAACAAGGGCACTGCCATACTGATGCAACGTTCCTCCAGTGACTTTGTCTACTACGAATCTGAAAAGCATGAATTCAAGTTTTTTAACGTTCGTGGGACTGAGTCAATCTAGTTTGAAGCAATTTCTCATGTTCCAAGTCTCATCTCACTGAAGGATGTTGTGAAAGGAGACAATATAGAGGTGCTGAATGTCCACTCACGGTAAGGATGTAGGTTCTAATATTTTTATATTATTTTTACTGACTAATTGGATCTAATGCTTCCTTAAATATCATAATTACTTTGATATTATGAATCATGAGACAAGTATTCAAGGGGACATGCCATATGTGTGAGTTTCCTATGTTACTGCCGCCTTTGTTTTAACTCCTTTTTTGGCATTCTGTTTTGAGAGGTTGGGAAGAGTGGCTTGTTGTTACTTATGGATCCTGTTACTTAAGGTCGTGGTGCTTCATCAATCAATTGCGTATACAACTAGACCATCTGTGGTGTTGTTTATATATGTTATGGTTTTAGTTTTTCTTCATTATCTACAACATTAGATTCAATTACATCTTGGTTCTTGCAGTTTTTGAAAGAAAAAAAGTCCGTGTGTACATGAACTTTTGTTACTAATTACGTCTTTTAAACTTCCTTTATACCTTCCTTATTGATGGAGGAGAAGAATATGGGCATTTTCTCTAATTTCCAGTTCTTGGATCTTCTTTGGTTGCAAAGCTGTAGGCATTCCAAGAAAGAGTAAAACCAGATGTTGGAGACTATACCAACCCCTTGCTACCTACAGTTCTAGCCACATTATTTAAGCATTATTATCTAATATTGGTATTATTTTATATTTTATATGGGTGTGCAAAGTTTAAATTGGCGGAAGAATCTGAAGTTCTTTACTTGACTCGAGATGAAGAATATGATGAAGAGTACACTCAGTACACCTCCTAAGAAGTAATTGCTATATACGTACACCAAGATTATGCTATATCACAAGTTGTGGTTTAGGTAGTTGTGAATTTTGGAGAGAAAAAAATGTATATCTTGTCTTATGCTACAAAAGATGTTTTATGTGAACTTTGATCTAAAAGTTCATTAATCATTTAGAAAAAGGAGGATGATTATTTGCTCATCCTTTTCATTCTGTTTCCTAATCTCCTTTTTGTGCTTTTTTGAATCCTAAGGTTGTAAATAAACAAATGATAACCACCATGCTACTAAAATTGGTGCCTAGCATGCCCTCTGGATAACGATAATGGGCACAAAATACGAGTAGAGACTTCACTAGGATATTAGTTCTAGAGTACATGTAATGACAAGCCCACCGTGATCCAAGGGAAACACACTAAATTAAAACTCCAAATACTAAAACTACATGAACATCCCCTCTTTTTCATTCTGTTTCTTGATCTCCTTAATTTTTGTGCTTTTTTGAATCTTAAGGTTTGTTGTAAATAAACAAATGATGACCACCGTACTTCCCTTTTTGAAAGTTAAAGGTAATAGACGAGTTTCTCGTCTTCCCTCATTCTTTTAGCCACAAATAATGAATTGATTGATCTTAACATTTGCTTTGGCTCTGCTTAAAAAAAAACATTTGCTATGACTATGAGGGTAATACTTTATCTAGTATATTTGAATTCATGTACTTCATCATGACATTGATAGCTCTTTCAAAAAGCAGCGCACTCATACATTAGGCTTTGTGTTTGAAATTTGGTTAATCTAATAATATGAAAAACTTTTTGTATGTACTATATATGTCGTGTGTGTAGCCCATGATGTGGGGGGATAGCAATTTTGTTGGAATTAAAAAACAATAAAAATAAATGCCACATATGAAATTAAGTACTATTGATTGATAGTGATTGGTAATTTTGAAATGAATTGCATTATTATGTGTGTAAATGCTTTTTGAGTAAATTTTTTAATCTAATATAAATACTTTTTGAATCCTCTTATATCTTTTTAATTGTTCAATCTTCATTAATTAATTATATCTATAGTTATATATATAATTACAGTTATATATATTGATTGACACTTCACTTAAATAGTTTTAGCTTAAACATGCTACTCACAACATTCAAAATAAGTGACGTTTAATATTTTAGCACAATTTTAAAAAACCAAAAATAATAGAGATGAATATATATTGAAGAATGACATTTAGCAACAATTTAAACTCGAAAAAGTTTTAAAGACTTTGAAATAAAATTTTCAATCAAAAGATTTCATTTAAAATTTTAAACCATAATAGAGATTCAATTATTAATTCACTGAAACTATATATAGGAATTTACATATTAATTTGACCAATAGAATAAAAGTTTACACTATTCTTGTAAATATAATAATAGCTAGCTCTTAAAAAAAATATCCTTCAAAAAAAAAAACATTACATATTTTTAATGTTCAAATGAATTTAGCAGGAGTAATATGGTTTTCAAATTAGAGGCAGGTTGATCAAGGCATTTAAGGGTACCAATTACAAGGTGCATTATGAAACAATTTAATTAAGACATGCCCAAACCCAAGTGTTTGCCAGTATTTATGTATTTATGGTTCTTATCGAAAGGAGTACATAGAATACATATGAAAGCGAGAGAATAAAAAATAGCAATTCCCCTGTATGTATATTTCATGCTCGTTCTTGGAATTAAAGCAGAAAACTAAACAAATTTGAAAAGCTGTAACAATAATATTCGTCACGTCTCAACCACTGGGCAAAGAACTAACTAATAAAAGGAAGCAGGATCCATGAAAGATACACATACACATTCAATGTGGAAGACCCACGTGTTGTATGGAATTTTTTTATGTAAAAAAAATGTATTCATTTTTTTAAAATATATTTAATATTTACATTTAAAATATAGAAGTGTAATTAATTTGATAATGATATTATTGTAAAACACAAATAGATTTTAGTTACAAAAAATAAACCATTTGTTTGAAATATTGAAACGTAAACAATGAGTAACTTTTTTTGCCAGTGTTAATATAAATTGTTGATTTCAATGTAAATATTGTGTTCATGCCTTTTTGCATGCCTTTTTGCATGTTGTTGATTTCAATAAAAATATTGTGTTTATTCCTTTTTGCATATGTTTTTCTTTGCATGCATTGTTGTTGTTTATAATTTGAATGTAAGTGAATTTTGTTTATATAAACATTTTTTAAAATGTAAGAGAAACTTTTTTTGTAATTGTATTTTTGTAAATGACCAATCTCATTTGTGAGAACAATAATTGTAGATAAAAATTAAATGAAAAATTGTAGAATATGAAAATTGTCAAAAATTGTGGAAACTATAATAAATGTGAGCATAGTGTAATAGTGTATTTTTGCTAGTTTTGTATGTAGGAGGATGTAATATGTGCTCTCTAGTAAACTCTCTAATTTTTTTTTTATTGTTTCAACCATGAAAGAATTTCATTGTGGATATTGTTCTTATTGGGTTAGTATTGTTGGCAATGATATTATTAACATTGTAAAAAGGGGGCCGATTTGTTGATATTAAATGGATATTAAATGAATTAAATGAATGGACCATAAAGAATAGAATGGATAAAAAGACCTATAGAAATGGTTAAAATATAGAGAAATTGTAAAAGTTGCCATGTAAGCAAAAAAAACTGATTTGAAAATTCTAGTAATAGTGAAGAGCTAAGATGGCGGTGCTAGAACTTTCATCTCAACATTTTTTTTTGACAAAAACAAAATCATAACATTTCATTCATAATAGATTCAGCAATACAATGAGAAGCATACTATAATAGATTTCTGGATTTTATTTATAAGTTTTGTGGAGATTTTCAAACTGTACCCCCTTTTCAAAAGTACATGGCAGATTTGAATAAAAATTGTCCACACTTGCACCTGAAAATGATAATTTATATGCATTCAAACTTAGCATCTGTTGTTTCTTATTATCGGTTGAACCTTGTAGATTTTCCAATGCTTCTCTGGTTTTAACCATAACGCTCAGTAGTTTTTTTTTTCGGTGACTGAAAAAAATATTCTATGATGGAAGTCAAAGTAAAGTATGCATGGGTTTTCCGGTAGACTGGTCTTTGCTTTAACATCGTTGGCCAATGTTGATCCGTGAATGTGAAAATGTAATGGGGGTTAAAGGGGTGAAAGGCACCAACTATTGTACTTTTGAAGTTTTAATTGATAAATCATTGGTCAAATATGTGGCAATGTTGGAGTAATTGGTTTCATTTAATATACTATCATCATCTTAAATTTTGATTTGGATTTGTATTGGGACGTGGTGCCACTAGACTTTGCATTATGTCCTCTGTCCTGTTTTTTCCCTAGGACATTAACCATTATAATGAAGAAATATTTTTAGTGAGTTAAGATTAAAATGCAATTTAAAATAAGGCAATTTCTATGGTCATGTTCTAAAAACAACGGTTTCAGTACCGTTGGTAAAAATATTTTGCAATTCAGTCCTTAAATTTTAGATTTATTTTCATTTCAAATTT
The DNA here is from genome assembly GCA_030159175.1 of Glycyrrhiza uralensis. Classification (NCBI taxonomy): domain Eukaryota; kingdom Viridiplantae; phylum Streptophyta; class Magnoliopsida; order Fabales; family Fabaceae; genus Glycyrrhiza; species Glycyrrhiza uralensis. The sequence continues at coordinate 1,910,070 of BRZY01000006.1, forward strand.
TATTTTAGAATTACGGGTAATTGACAGATTCTTGTATTCTCTCTCACGAAACCTACCTCTCCCTCGAAGCACAGAGCACGACAAAACTCAAGGTATCTCCTACTTCTCCCATGTGTATCCCTTTCATGCTTTAATACAATCAATTGTTTGTAGATATATGATTATGAGTCTTTTCCATACGGACAAATTTGTAAAATAAAAGAGATTAAGAACTACGATATAATAAAAAAAAATTATAGTCCTTAAAAATAATAATTTAACGTGGCAAAACTTTCATTTATCATTGGTTAATAACTGGACCGTAGAAATCCCCTTTAAAATAAACCTATAATGAAAATATTATTAGTTGCTTGCGTTTGTTCACCTTGAAAGAGTCTTCTCTAACTAATTCTGAGTAAATATCATTCTAAGAGATTGTCCAAAACAACAACAAATTATTATTGAACGTGTACATTACAACCTTAATTCATTCATGAGCCAGTAACCATTTGCGATAAGATATTCTCATGCAGCACTTACCGTAAGAGAAACTGAATCCTTCTAGTCCATATCCATGCTTCGTATATACAAATGATTTTTAATGTTGTTGGCATCTTCCACGATCATATCGATAAATTCATATTCGTACCTGCAAAAGTATACATATACAAGGCCTTTAAATCATTTTATATACACACAGTTTTTGTTTTCTCTTTTTGTTAGAATTTTTTTTTTGAGAAATATATATAAAGCGACTAACAAAATTTCTCCTAAACAAATTGTCACACAAAATACATAACTGCACTGATACAAAAAACAAAACAAGAACAACACAATCCTGCATGCCTAATTGCCTATAGATATAATTTCATGTCGACAATAAGTCCCGTTTAAAATGATAATTAGAAGACCAGATTTTCTTGTTTAACAATTCACAAACCTTAAAAAACAAGACAATTATATCACACACAACTAGGAATAGCAAAACGCGCCTGTCCTCTCGGTTCATTTTGGCCTGCCAAAAAATGGATTGGTCCGTTGAGAAAAGTGGGCCAAAAAATATACCTGCCTTATCTTAAGGGTGGATTGGCGAGTCACGGGTTGAAAACCTCTACCCAAACTGTAAAAAAAAAAAAGTAAAGTGGGTCGATCTGTCGGGTCCAACCCGTTTTGTCACCCACACACAAACACACATATTCATATATATAATTAACAACACCATTTCCTAGTAGACTAGAGATTAATTAGTAATGGAACTCAAGTAAAAGTATTTGAAAGTATACTATATATACGTACTGGCCGGTTTTACAGGTCTTTCTGGATAAGTTAGAAACCTCAGTCAAAGCTGACCTCCATTTTTCAATCTTCTTATCATAGTCATTTTCCTTTCCAAAGTACTTATTTTCATGTTCAGCCATGGCTTTCCCATAACTATTTCTCTGGTGCCTTATGTCTGAAGGGTCCACTTTGTAGAAGATTGGCCAAACCAATAGATTCTTCATCTTCATACACTCGAGAATCATGACAAGTTCATCAAGACACCAGGAGGAACTTGCATAGTTTTCAGATAAGACAACAATGGAAAGCCTTGATGCTTCAATTGCATTGATAAGGGATGGTGAAATCCGGTCCCCATTGCGCAATCCTCCCCCATCATCCATGAAGGTCTTGAATCCCCCCTGGCACAGAGCACGATAGAGAGAACCCGTGAAAGAGTAGCGAGTGTCTTCTCTAAAGCTGAGGAAAATCTGCCATCGAGCCTTTGAATGTTTCAGACTATCTAGTGATGCTTTCCAATCATCAATCTGTTTGTCTCTTAAGGAAGACCCCACCTCTTTGATTGTTCCCAGCAACCCTTTACATTCATTGGCAACTTCATGTGCCACGCTTAATAGGTCAGATTGGGACTTATCATTTATGCCTGAATGCTTTTTGAACCAAGCCCAAGATTCCTCTTTGGATAAGGGATACAGAGGAATCTCCCTTATCCGACATTCCATCAAGGTACATTCTTGTATGCGTCGATGTGTGGTCAATAGTATCTTGGACCGGCTAGGAATACCAAAATCCTCTGGGTCAAACGTTGCTCGAACATCATCTAAGATCACAAGGATTCGATCTACATGTTGTAATTTCGAATATATCTTTATTGCCCTTGCAGCTTCAGTGTTTTTATCACTCAATTTCAGATTCAGCGACTTAGCAAATTGGTCTTGAATCCTTCTAACATCAGGGTTTTGGGACACAGTGGCAAATAAAGCTGCATCAAAAATGTTCAAGTACTTGGCTTTCTTCCCCACTGCTTGCACTAGTGTTGTTTTACCGGTGCCCCTCCTCCCATACAATCCAATTATCTGAGTATTGTAGTCTTGTAGTCCCTCTAGAAGTTGATTTGAAGCCACTTTTGTAGGCTTGAAACACTTAAAATTCCCAGATGAGAAGTGCTCTAAACCTGGAATTGGGGTGGAAAATGGCTCAAATACACAATTGTTATTTAGTGTCTTTATTGTTATGAATCAAACCAGATTTACACAATATCAGTCAAGCACTGGACGCCAAAAACATCGGACGCACGCATCAACTGCAGGTATTGGACGCACGCGTTTAACACATGTATTGCACGCACAAGTTTGACACTAATATTGGACGCACGAGACAGACACCAGTATTGGACGCAGACTCGATCAAGAACAACAGCAGAGAAGAAAACGAAATAGAACTAAGAGATGCTTAATCAAGAAAGATGAACACACAGAGATTATCGTGGTTCGGAGCAATTGTCTCCTACGTCCACACTGATGCAGCTCTCATTAATCACAAAGAACAGATTACACAGTACAAGACTTTTAGGAATAAAACCTCACTTGCACTCTCTAAGAAATCATTAATGAAAACTCTCTCATCTAATACATCATCATCGTGTCCCCAAAAGATGACCTAGCTAAGCCTTATATATGATCCCAACAAATCCTATCCCAATTCGGTTACAGCCAGAAATAACTAACTACTCGAATACCCGCTTAACAGCCTACGGATAAGGGATCATATCACATAGCTAACAACCAAACTACTTCCTAACTAACTAATGATGATCCAATCTTCACATTTATTTTCTCGTGCATTTCAGTGTACACCTCAAGTCTCCTGATATTAATAGTAGTCCTGTCCGATATTGCCGAATTCCTCTCCATCTCTTCATTGAGTTTCTCCACATCACTTAGCCACTTCAAAACGGCATCGTTGACATTTCTCTCTGTTTTGTCAGCTGCTTTAACCTTTTCCCGCACATTATATAGATTTGGAATCAGTTCATGCGTTTCAATATCGATCCGAAGTTTAAGGTGACTTAGTTGACGTGGGTGAGGTAGTCTTTCCATTTGAACAAAGATAACCTGGAAAATAATTTCAAAGGTGTAAGTGATCATTGAATCAAATTATTTAGAAAGTATAAAATGAAAGTTGTGAGTGCCAAAAGAGAAAGCCACAGCAAAAGATGAACTGATGGATGTGGCAAACTAATTAAGAAACACAGAATAGCTAAAGTTGGCTTTAAGTGTCAATTGTCAAAACTCGAACTTACATGGAATTGCTACAGCCTGCACTTCGTTTAAATATATTTGTTGGAAGATAATATGTAATTCACAAAACCGGAAAAAGTGTCAATAAGAGGAAGATATATATATATATATTTGGTGTGAAAAAAGATTACATGGAATTAATGATGTGAAGTGAATGGGACTTTAAACTCTCGCCAAGATGTTGCAGCACAAACGATGGAGTCCCTCCCCCCTACTCTTTCTGGGAATGATTGGCAACTATAAATTCAAACATTGTGTGGTTGGCTTTGCTAGTGCTTATACCACACTTCATACAGGAAAATATACATTGTTGGAAGTGGGTGTAGACTTGTTGATGATTGACTTTTCGGGTAAATACTTTTGACTTGATCTGACATTTGTTTAAATATATTTTTAGTCTCTCAAGTTTGAAAAATTATTGTTTTTAGTCTTTTAAATTTAAAAAGTGTGTTTTTGGTCCCTCATTTTTTAAAATGTGTTACTTTTAATTATTGGGGCCATTTTTTAATTTGAAACATATTTTTTAAATTTATATTTTGACCCATATCAAATCCTGATTCTTACCTTATCCTTTTTTCCTAACTTCTAAAAATTTTCTAAATTTATATTTTGACCCCTCTTAAATATAAAAAATGTTTTTTAAATTTAAAATATGTCCATTGAAACTAAAAGTGACACTTTTAAAAATGAAAGACAAAAAATACACGTTTTAAAAATAAGGGATTAAAAGCAACAATTTTTCAAATTTCATAAACTAAAAACATATTTGAATCTTTTTTTTAATTTGCTGACATATGCTTTGGGTTGGTTATCTTCATACGCGCTTCTGGTTAAAAAAAATATTAATGTAATTGACAAAATTGAAGGCATTACTGTATAGGAAGCATCCATGCTATTCCTTCAATCATTGGTAGGAAGCATCCTTTGTAAATAATAAGATGCTGACATAGCCCAAACTTTTCAAGACAATTGCAAATTTGAGAAAATATTGAAGGCATTATTTTTATAACTAAAAAATCAGCCTTCCAAGTTGATAACATGGTTTGTATTTTTATTACAAATTTCACTATCTTGAAGTCCAAAGCTCATATTATAACCTGAGAACTAGGTTGAACTTGGGGTCACCACTCACCAAATTAATGGCAGAGAAGTCTAAATGCTAAAGCTTAGCAGTTTGAATGAACACAAAAAAGCCAAAATATTTGGAGATTTCATTGAATGATAGCCTATTAAAATGTCCAATGCAAACTTGGAGACTTCTACTTCTACGTACCAATACCATCATTGGTCTAAGTACATTACATGAAGAGGAAAATAAAATCAATCTCCGAGAAGGAGTATCCTCATTTTTGCAAGCATATACTTAGTCATGACTGATTCAGGGGGGATTGTATGGATACATCATGAAAGGCCTGATCTTCACTTTCTTCATTTGGTGCCTGAAATTATATAGGAATAGCACTATAAATTTATCACATTGGAAAAGAATGGAGAAACATTATATGTCAAACTTGATTAGTCACAGGTGAAAAAAATATTGGAGAACAAAGTACCAATTGAGTTTGAGAAAGTAGAGCTGCAAACTGTTGAGGGACCCTTCCAAGCATGTTGTGAAAGACAGAAAGAAGAGCATCTTCCATGGTCCGTCGTCTTTCCTGCTCAGCTTCCAGTCTCAGTTCTATTAACCTTTGCCTTTCCCTCTCAACCTGCAAATCTAACTCCATTAACCTTTGCCTTTGTCTCTCAGATTCCAAGTAAGATTCCATCACCCTTCGTCTCTGTCTCTCAGATTCCAAGTTTGTTTCCAAGTTGCTCACCCTCTCTTGTATCTCAGGATCAATAGCACCACCACCACCAGCAGCAGTAGCAGCAGCAGAAGCACTAGTTGATCCTAATTGTGTGGAGGGGATTTGACTCTTTTCCTGTATAACAATAAATATATAACACTGGACATAAAATCTAAAATGTTACATATATAAAAAATTGATAACTGCAAGGAAAGCAAGTTTAGAACCCATAGCTTAAAACCAACAATGTATTGTTGTGTTGGCATTGTTTACACAATATTACAGTATTACACAATTCATGGACAATCCCTTCCAAGAATGTTATTTTTCACAAAATTTTACCATGTCCAACTAAATAAAATAAATACCAGGCATACATTAAATATCAGAAAATAATAAATTTTGCAACTAACATCATGAGGCTATATGGAATGCATGTATATAAGTACCTGATTTTTAGTCTGCAGCCAATCATAACTATATTTGGGACAATGTCTCACTGTGTAATGCTTCACATTCTGCTGCAACTTGTAAGGCCCTCGGCAAAATTCAGTGAAGTTAGGCAAACATACAAGTTTTACCTCTCTCAGTTTTGGAAGCACTAATTGCTGCCTGTCTTCATCAGGTACCAGTCTTACTACTTGACCTCTATCATCTTCATTGAAATAGAAAACCTGTTCTATTTTAGAACACTCCTCTACTGTAATAAATTCTAACTGTGGAAATGGAGAAGCCAATGAATGAGAGAAAAGGCATTTCAAATTGTTGCACTGAAAGACATGAACTATGGACAGTAGAGGGAAGGACACTGATTTGGAACTAGAAAATGTGTCTCCAACTTGCTTTGAATGATCCGAACAAATGATCTGCTCCAACTTTTCACATTTGCTTACAACCAGTTCACTCAACTCTGCTAGGCTTCCAACAATAGTGGGGGAGAAGATTGTTTCCAAGTTTTTACATCCCACTAGCACTAAACTCTTGAGTTTCTGGAGGCTGAGGAGATCTTTTGGGCCCTTCCAAATAAGCCTCAACTCAGGTAAATCCTTTAAACATAAATTAAATAAGTTTGAGTTCAAGGGCAATTGTTTGGCAGCTTGCAGTTGGAAAATACCTTCCACCATAGAATGCTCAATTGTAAGACATTCCAAGGCTAGGACTGGTTCTTGATTTTCAGGAAACACTACTTTCTCCTGTATTTAAGACTAGCCAATTTTAGGTCATCATGCTTATCAATATTAGTACACTTGATCAACTACTACAAATTTATTCAACATTCTCGAAAATGTAAAAATGTTTAGCTATAAAACTCAAAAGTTTTCTCATGACATAATGAAGTCTTAATATATAGTAATAATTTAAAAAGCTTTTATTTAATCTTCAAAATAAAAATTTTCACACGTTGTTAAGCATGCAAATCTTATGTGAAAGCAAAAATATTTGAAGCATTACCTCTGTGGATATAAGACCTTGTTGCATATCTGAACTAATAAAAGTCTTGCACATTACATTGGTTGACATTTGGGGGCAGTCTCTGTACTCTATCTCTTTCAAATTGGGTGACCATGGATGGCAATATGTGGGGCAAATGTTTATCAAATTTGACAATGATACAAGTGAGATTCTTCTTAAAGCAAGGAGGTTGATGTTGACCATAGCCTCATTCCCATCATCACCCTTGTAATCATTGTGTGTGCCAAATACATACTTTAACCCAAAGTTGTACCATAAAGCTATCTTCTCCAATCTCTCTAGACTTTGAGCGAAAGCGACGGGAAAAATTGATTCTAACATTTGACATCCATGCACATGAAGAATCCTTAGATTTGGGAACACTTTCAAGGAGGGACTTGGATTATTGGTATTCCCATCTTCCTCATCTGCTATTATATGCTTCAACTTGCTGCAATCAAATAACTTCAGTTCCTCTAGTAGCACTAAGCTTCTAGCAATGGAAGGTATGAAAAGTGATTCTGTTAGCATCGGACACCACTGTAATCTGAGGATCTTAAGATTGCACATATTTGATTTCCTTGGAAAAGATATGCTATTCAGTTGTACACAATACTCTATCTGCAGGTCTTGTAGATTTTCAAGAGAGCATTGGGAAGCTGGATCGCGGAAAACTTCTTTAAGACCATCCATCCATATCAACTTCAAGGTAACCAACTCAAAGAATGCTGGCAAATTGTTATTTGAAGTATTATCAAGGAGGCACTCTATCTCTGAACAAGACTCAAGTATTAGCCCAATCAGCTCAGTCATGCCTCCTTGATCCATGTGTGGGATGATATTTTTGCAACCTCCCCGGAGATGCCCCAAGTAAAGGTGTTCCGCTCTCAGAAACAAATCTTTGATTGAAGATGAATCATGAATCAGCGCTGAGGCATCGAACCGGTCTATGCATAGAGCTCTTGATGGCACATGGTCCTCTAGATAAGCATCTATGAGGAATCTACAGTTTTCCCTGAACTTGTCACATACAATTACATACCTATGCAACCTTGGCAAAGAGACAACATGTAAAGAATCATCTTCAATTCTCCATGTATACAATTCCTCTAGCTGCACACACTTTCTTATCACTTCATAAGGGTTGTTCCTCTTGATGCGACAGGTGTAGATATCCAGCAGTCTTAATTTCTTCAAAGCTACAATTCCTTGTGGCAACTCATCGAAAGATGAACTACGCAAATCAAGAATCTCAAGTCTTGTTAAGCTTACCAGTATAGAGATATCGCCTAATTCGTATCCTCTCAGACAAAGACTTTGTAGCATTGTTAATCTCTCGATCGATTGCGGCACTGTCAAGATAGACAATGATGAACTCAAGCTGCGCAGCGTATACAAGTTGCGCCATGTGTAGTAAAATTTTATAATTCCCAAGATTTTGAGCATTTGCATCCCTCCAAAACATGCATTTGGCACTTGTAAAGAAGATAATTCATCCGTAGAATGAAGAGAAAGAGTCTCGAGTTTTGGACACTGTAATTGATCAATAGGAGGATGATTCTCCATGCCCCACAAGGACATTGCAGCCAACTCTTTAATATTTTCATCTACTACTGCCAACGTTTTGGTAGCTACCTTAATTGCTTTACCTTCTTTGGATGCAATCCACAAGGCCACGTCACGAACCAGATCATGCATTTTCACAAATTCTTTTTTACCACAAGGTTGCAACAAGTATGAATCTCCGAGGGTGTGAATGGCCACTTGTATCTCTCTCCTCACTTTCTCCATAGTCCCAGTAGTCCCAGCAGCCGGTCCGAGTCCCTTCATGTACCGAACCAAATCTTCCACATTGATCTCATAGTCTTCAGGAAACATGGAGCACAACAAAAAGAGAGATTTCGATACTTGCTTCGTCAAATTGTCATAGCTCAACTTGATGCATGCATAAGAACTGCTAAGCTCTTCCTCAACATCTATTGGCTGTGATTCCTCCAGTCTAAGCAAGGCTAACTCCCACTCTTCAACTTCCTTCCCTCTTAACATACTTGCCATGGTCACAACAGCAATTGGCAGCCCTTTGCATTTCTTAGCAATTTTCCTTGGCACATTCTTCAACTTCAAGGCATATGGTGAGTCATCAATGATGTCTGCACACCTTTTAAACAAAGTCCAGGCTTCCTCCTCATCCAAGAGAGACAACTCAACTGTCACTTGACAGTTCATAGAGACACATACATTGCGACCGCGAGTAGTTAGTAGGACGGTGCAACAAGGTGGGATACCTATGGCTTCAAAGTCCAGCTTCTCCCACACATCATCCAAGATCACAAGAGTCTTCCCATTCTGTAAACTTGTTGACAGTCTCTGTGCCCTCCCAATTGGTGTCTCTTCCCTCAGTATCAGATCCAAACGGTCTGCAATTTGACCTTGGATATTTGTCACTTGTGGATTGTGAGAGACCACAGCCATCACAACCTTGTCAAAAAGGTGCAACTCCTCAGCTTTCTTGCCAACCTCTTTCACCAAAGTGCTTTTACCAGCTCCTCCCATCCCATGGAATCCAATCATGTGACTTTTTTCATCTTCCAATGCCTCCATGAGCTTATTATAAGCATACTCAGTGGACTTTGAGTACACAAAGTTTTTGGAGGAGAAGTATTTCATGCCAGGAAGTTCAGTGCGCCTAGAAAATGGCTCCAATTTGTAGCTATTAGTGTTTAGCATCTCAATTTTCTCTGTCACACTTGCTACTTCTTTTGCTAGAAAGTATTGGAAAGGCCCACCACGGTAACACCTCTTGTTTTCTTCAGTTTTTACTTCAAGATTTTCTACCTCTTTCAAGACATTATTCGCATCTTTCATCCACCTCTCTACAGCTTCTTCAATTATTTCAGTTTTCCTTCTGGCTTCTTTCATACGTTCATTCACACTCCTTTGCCTCAAAACCAACTCCTCTTTTTTATCATGAAGATTTCTCACAATTTTTTTCAAACAGAACATGTAACGAGCATGGTGCAACAAAGGCTCGACCAAGTATTCTGAAATCTTGGCTGCAATTGAGAAAGCGATGTCCGCCATATATGAATGTCAAAGCTATGCAACCTCACAAAGTAAAACCAAATCATAGTAGTTAGTGAAATAGAATATGCACACGAAAATTTGTTAGATTCATTGTTATTTTTTGTGTGTCTATACTACCCTTTGTGTCTAAAAATCACATTGGACCAGACAAATCAAAGTCGACTCAGGTGAGTCTATATAAGGGGTTAAAGCTCTCCAAACATCTATATTTCTCATTCACAAACTCAAATCCAAGAGTTTATTTAAGAATCAAGTTCTTTGCTGCCTAGACCAACATGCGTTGGTAAGATTTATTATTTTGAACTTGCCTAAAACACATTCACGTCTCTAGCAAAGAATTGAGATTTATAATCTGAAATCTTTTACAACTTAAAGTAGATCATTTTTCACACACACACACACACACAAAATGATCGATGACTATTGAGGACTGGAACTTCAATCCAAAAGTTAGAAAAATTCAAACACTAATCAAATGATAAAGAGGAATGCTGAAATATATAGAGTGATACCAATACGATGTGAAGAAGGAGTCGTCCAACTTGGATAAACTAGTGATTGAAAATAACAAAAATACGGGAAAGAGGAAAACATTGATGCGTCTAAGTAAATAAATGACAAGAGGAAAAAGATGAGGAAATAGTAAAGTGCTGAAGCAAATATATTCCTTACTTTATGTAGATAAGGCATCAATTGTTAATTGTAATTTGTAAGCTATTCCTTTACCATTTTTTGTGGCCACCTTTGGTTTGGTTTACCTTATTTTCTCCTTTCATTTCTATTTTTATTGTTGTTTTAGAAAAAAGGTATTTTTAAAAATAAAAGGCATATGTTAAATAATTAAGACACATGTTAAAAAATCAAAACAATGATTTTAGCATAAATAAAAACATCGATTCTATTTCTTAATATGTGTCATTACCTTAATGACACTTACATAGAAAAATAGAGGGATTACTTATTAACATATTCAAACTCATTAAAATACCATCAACACAAAATTAGATAATAGAGTAAAATAATTTTACACTGAGCCTTTCTATTTCTCTAATCAGTTCGTACCGCAATGATCAATGGAGGCTTGTCCAAGTTTTAGAGTTAATAAAAGGACAATTATGGTCATATTATTCACTGAATTTGCTCTTTATCCATCACATTCTCTAAATATTCACTTCTGCAAACAAAGGTTTTTTTTTATCTGACTTAAAATTTTTAGTTTTATCATCTTATAATTTGAGGAATCAAACCAAATGAACACGGAACATGCTAACTGCTAAGGAAAGAAAAGTCGGGTCCCATTTAACTAAATATCCTCAAGGGATGAACTTTAAGTAAGGAACAAAAGAAATCAAAACTTGAATTAATTAGGAGGATCTGAACTATTAAAGTACCTATCTTGTAAACTAGTAATAAAATAAAATAAAGAGTAAGATATTAATCAATCAATTGGTATATAAAAAAAATAAGTTCTAATTGAGACACATGTCATTTTTTAACTTTTTATTTTTCATTAAAATTGTTTTATTTATTAAATTTTTTACTATTTATATTAAAAAATTATGTTTTGCAAAAATGTAATTATATTTCATACGAATTGAGTCCCTCAACTAGTAATTTTATAAACCGCAGATCAAATTCCTGAGAATGCAATTAAAAAGTTTATGAGAATTGAGAAGTGAAAAGGGGACTGAGTGAATCAAATCAAGTCTTGACCAATTCATATCAAAAGATTAAAAAAAAAAAAATATTATGTTGACGGTTGATAAAACGACAATCTCGAAATTAAATGGTAGTCCAGGGGCAAATAAGGAAATACGAATTTTAAATGGCCTAATTGTGTTGACCTGTGCATTCCACGCGCCGCTTTCAGTTTTCAGTCTCGTTCTCCTCCCGATTCATAAGCTTCCGAATTTGCCCGGAAAATCAGAGTTTGAGGGGAAAAGAAAAGAAAATAGAGAGAGAAGAGAAAATGCACGATTTCTGTTTCACGATTCCGTACGGGTTGGTGTTGGTGGGAGGGGGACTTTTCGGTTTCATCCACAAAGGGAGCGTAGCTTCTCTCGCCGGAGGCGGTGGCACTGGCTTGCTTCTCATCATCGCCGGCTATCTCAGTCTCAATGCCTTTGGCAAGCGAAAGAACTCCTACCTCGCTTTGGCCATCGAGATCGGTATCTTATCTTTCCTTTCATCATCAATTCGTTATCGTTGTTTCCGTTTTCATCGCGATTGATGTTTTCTGAATCTAGAACTTGTTAGAGATCGTGATTTGATGTTACTTATCGCTGTAATAATGAATCTATATATTTTCTGAATTTATTTGAGTCAGCTCAGATGCAACAATTGCTGGTTAAGGATTTCGGAAATAGATTTTAAACTTTTAATGCATTAATTTAATAATAATTAAATTAAATGCTGTAGAAAAGCTGTGTTCACTTGACTGCATTAGTCATGGTGCATGTTTAAGACAGTAATTTTACTCTTTTTTGTTCTTTTTTTAAAACTAATTTGACATTTGTATCCTGGAAAAACAGTTTGTGCAGCTGTACTAACTTGGATCATGGGACAGCGTTACATGGAAACATCCAAGTTGATGCCTTCTGGTTTTATTGCAGGACTCAGGTAATTAATTAAAGGGATTCAAATTTAAACTTTTTGAAGATTTAATTCTTGAATGGTGAGTTGTTTGCTTGTAGATTTTTATCAACAAATCCGTGAATATATCTTTTATGAAAAGTAAATGCGTCCGTGAATATGAATTGGTTTCTTTATACTCTTCTCTAACTGATGAAGGCCTCACCATTCCGTTTATTTTTTGAGAGTAGAAGAAATATTTTAGTGTGCTATTATCCCGAACTTGTTTTGTTTCTTCGTGAATTTGTTTTAACTTCTTGTTGGTGATTCGAAGATCTATATATGAATATTATTTTCCAAATAGGAATTCAGGATTCAAGCAATAGTGGCCATTACATACTTGGTACATATTAATAAACAGATTTTTCTTGTTTGCTGAACTTAGTGGAGTATGGACTTAAATATATGCATTTGTGGGCATTTATGCAAGTTAGGGTGTTTGTTATTTCTAAACTATTGCCGATGGATGTGCATTGGCTGCATTTCCTATAAGAAGTGCTTCTTTTTTTTTTGTATCTGGAGTTGAGACATTTGCCTTTCTTGTCCCTGTAGTGGTCTCATGACTCTGTTTTATCTCTACAAACTCGCAACTGGTGGCAACCATATACCTGCCAAGGCTGACTGATGGCAAAGGGGTTATGTTTTTCTTACCATAATCATATCTGTGGGTGACCTGCATGCCTTAGATGGTTGAGATATATCGTTGTACTTGTATACTTAGTGATTTCAGAGTATGGAACACAGATAGTTGTTGTTGTTGTTGTTGTTGTCTTGTGTAGGAGAATTGGGCATTCCTGCATAATTCTTGAAGCAGCTCCTTTTATTATTTCTTTCTTCTTTTTCTGAATGTAGCATTGAGGTCTCCCTAGATGCAAGATAGACGCTTATTTGTTGCATGATTCACAAACTCGATGAAAATTCCGAATGAAATGTATTAAAGACTTTATTACTTGACTACTCTGCAAATTTTCATTTCCTTGGTGTGATTCTACCTTTCAGCTGAAATCTGAAATAAATTACATAGTCAATGTTTAGATTAGGTTCTGACGTGCGCCTCTCGGGAATTAATTATAGCTGGCTTGTTGCATTAGGCGATACTTGATGTGCTATCTGTGAAACTTGTAAATTTCTATAAAATATCACTAGCTTCTAATGTTCTCAAAGGGATTAGATTATAAATAATCGATTTCAATGTTTTAGACAGGGGTTCTTTATGTTGTTTTGTGCCTACCCCTCCCAACTCCTGCTATTTTCAGACTATTTCTGGTTCTTTGTAAAACAGTTTACTCCTTCTGCCTTTTCTGGTGGGTTCACTGGGTTGTGAGTTTGTGACGTTGTGTAATAGCTATCTCCAAAAAGTGTTATTAATATATTCTTTTTTTTTTGGTTATTAATATATTCTTTTTTTTTGGTTATTAATATATTCTTATTTGTTTCTTTAAAAGAAATATATTACCAAGTTATACGTTTTGAAAATATATTCACAAATAAAAAGCCGTATGTTATTGATGTACTTTCATTTATTTTTCAAAAAGGAGTACATTAACAAGCTAATTTATGAAAATAATTGTAACTTCTTAATATTATTAAAAAAGTTTCGACCAAAAAAAATATTATTAAAAAAGCAAATGAAAATTATATTACAAACACAATAAAAAAGCTATGTTGTTTTCTATATTCAATACGGACTACTATAAATTCTTTTTTTTTTGTCACAGTATATTCGGACTCTACTATAATGAAATTTCAGTGCCTAGGTTCGCGGGCTGGCCCATAGACTCAATAGCATCTATGCCATTTCCTGAATTTATTTCAGTGCTATTTTTAATTCTTTTTTTTGTCCAATTTTTAATTCTTAAATAAGGCAAATTCTTAAATAAGGGATAATAAATAGACATGACGATTTCTTTGTTTTGCTCCTTGGTAGATTTGTAGTATAACTTCTTCGGTTCAAAATTGCTCCCTGGAATTATAAAAATGTCAAATCTATTACATATTTCAAAACAAAAAAAAAACTTTTGAAATATTTTCCACTGTAAAATAAGAACAACTTTGTTTTTTTGGTCAATAAAATAAGAACAACTTGGCCTGACCAAAAGTCTTGTGTCTTTGAAGTTTCAATAAATTTATTTTTATTTTGCAGTTTTATTTTGAAGGATAAAAATTTCATTTATTACTACCCCAAAAGGGCAGGACACTTAAAACAATCAAGCACAACGAATAGAACAAAGCTAACAACGAATAGAGAAGGCAAAAGAAAGTCTTTCCTTAACAGATACGCCTATGGGACATAGAATACTGTCTCTTATATGCCATATTTGCGAAAATCATGCACATGTAATTACATGACAGCAATTTGAAACTGACATGAAGCCATTCCTTAACATATAACTCTATGGGTGTTTGGGAGTTTTGGAGGAGAGAAGAGGAGAGGGAAAGAAGTATGTAAAAACCCTCTAAAACCCTTAAAAGTCACAAATGTATTTTTTGAGTTCCTCCGAATTGGAGGATTTTTAAAAATGTACTAAAGAAAATGACTTTAAAGAGTTTTGGAGGACTTCAAAATGTTTTTTCCATCCTTTTTTCCTATCTATATAACTAAAATGTTAGAATAAACCCTCTCCTCCAAAACCCCCTCCCAATCACACTCTATGGAAAAACGGTAATCAAGTCAATCAACACAGAATATGCTCCCTTATCTGTCATCTTTGCATAAATCTTACACGTATAGTATAATTAGATTAGATGACAGCAATTTGAAACTGAAATATACACTAACTTTAACAATAGCTCTGCTTTATTATATCAAAAAAAAAAACCAATAGCTCTGCTTTAGATTTCGGTATAATTAATGTTTGTTTTTTTTAAAAGTTGGCAGAATCAATTTTGGAAAAAGTAATAATTTGTATTTAACAACAATGTTTTAAAAATAAATTTAAAAGAATTAATTTTGTTTGAATAATAAAATAAATTTTTTATTAAAATATAAATTTAAGCATTCTATTAAATTTGTAGATAATTCAATTTTACTCATCCAGAAAAATTTGAGGTTTTCATTTTTTTAAAAATTAATCGTATTTCTTAAATGCAAAAGACAAAATTAATGTTAATAATCAAAACATTTGCCAAACAACACAACTTTCTGTTCACCAGAAACATAATCAAATAAACACTTCTCAATTACAATAAAGTAGACTTAGAATTTGGATAAACTTTTAGAAAGAAAAAAAACACTCTTGAAAAAGGAAATATTAAAAAATAATCTTACAATAACTAAGAGATTTTTAAAATAACAATTTCTTGTAAAAATTAAAATTAGTTTCTGCATTTTAATTTTTCAAAAAACTCTTTTATTTAACTTCTCCACAAACACATGTAAACTTATAAAGATGTTTTTTTTCTTAACTGAAAAACCAGAGTTATTTTAATTGAGAAGTCCTATAAGCTAGAATTGATAAATAAAAGCATGCATGTTTCATATAGAATGTTGTTAGATTAGAAAAAGATTAGATAATCGTGTTCGATCCCATAGAACAATCCGTGGTCAGACTTTACTTACTCTCGGCCAAACACAAATTAGTCTAGGGATTCTTTTTCTGTAGGATACTGTAAATATAAGAAGAAAAAAAGATTAGATAATGAACAGTGTACACACTACACAGCCGGCTGCTATCAAAACCGTTTTCATTTGGACACCCCAAATCCAACTCGAGATCAAAGCAAAGGACAAGTTCTCTTATAAAAGCATCACTAGAACACTCTCACAGGAGCATCTTCCATAGAACCCAAGAACCATGAGTGTTGTTCTCCTTGTTAGTTTCCTCTTACTCATCCCAATTCTCTTTCTGCTTAGAAGAAGCAATAAACCATCCAAAAGGGTACCTCCAGGTTCACTTGGAATACCCATTATTGGTCAAAGCCTTGGCCTTTTGAGAGCCATGCGTGCCAACACTGCAGAAAGATGGGTTGAAGAGAGAATCAACAGGTATGGTCCTATTTCAAAGCTAAGCCTCTTTGGAAAACCAACTGTCTTGATCTATGGACAGGCTGCAAACAAGTTTATATTCTCCAATGGTGGTGATACAATTGTTAACCAGCAAACACAGTCCATCAGAATGATCTTGGGTGACCGGAACTTGCTTGAACTGAGTGGCAAAGATCATAGCAGAGTCAGAGGTGCACTTGTCTCATTCTTGAAGCCAGAATCCTTGAAGATGTATGTAGGAAAAATTGATGAAGAAGTTGGAAGGCACCTTCAGATGCATTGGCAAGGGAAACAGCAGGTCAAGGTATCAATCAATCATTAATCAATCTATTCTATTCTATCTATTAATATTATCTTCTATTATTATTATTATTATTATTATTATTATTATTATTACTATATAAAAAATTTAGTTTCGTGCTTCTCGGATGTGACACGTGTCACCTCCCCAGCTCATTTTATTTCCAATTAATTTTCTTTACTGAAAGACTCGGGACAGGTCCATAGACTAGATACTATATAAGAAAATTAAACCCTGGTCTCTCAGGCTGTAACACATGTCATCTCCTCCAACCATTTTTATTTCTAACTAAAATTATTCTATTTATTAAACTTTTTGTATTGCTTTTGTTAAGAAAAAACCCATATTTTGTACAGGTCATGTTGATCAACTAGTGTTGTTAAAAATATTCAACAAAAATAAAATCTAAGAACATGTTGGTTGTAACTTGTGACAACATGCCCTTTTTTCTGTTAAGCAAAAGCAAATCAGAGTTGGAAAAAAAAAATTGTGCCACTATTTATTTTTTATTTTTTTTGTTTTTCTGATAGGTATTGCCCCTGATGAAGATACTCACATTCAACATAATTAGCTCTCTTCTATTTGGTCTTGAGCCTGGAAAACAAAGAGATCAATTCCTAACTTCCTTCCAAGCAATGATTGAAGGAATGTGGTCAGTCCCAGTTAATGTGCCCTTCACGCGCTACAACCGCAGCCTCAGAGCAAGTGCAAGAATCCAGAAAATGTTGAAGGAGATTGTGCATAAGAAGAAGAGTGAACACAAGCAAAATGGAGCCTCTGCCCACCAAGACTTAATCAATTGCTTGCTTGGCATGCTTGATGAAGATTGCAAACAAGTTTTGACTGAGAAGGAAATCATTCACAATGTTATGCTTGTCATGGTGGCTGGACATGACACTTCATCTGTTCTAATCACTTTCATTATCCGACTCTTAGCTAATGAACCTGCCATTTATGCAGCTGTTCTTCAAGGTATGCATAGATGAAAGTGTGTGTGTGAGAGAGAGGTGAACTATAAAGGCTTGTCATGTATAAAATGTAAAGAAGGTGTTTTGGTGGGGGGTGGGGAGGAGGCTTGCTGAAATTACTTTAGGTTCTGTTTGGGTTTAGAAGCCCAACTTCTAGCTTATAAAGAAGTTAGTTTTGCATTGCATTTTTATTTTTCTCATATATGGAAAAGAGGAAAAGCTGTTAAATAGTTATTGTTAAATAGATACGTGCTTATGGAGAAGTTAAAAAATAGAGTTTTTAAAAAAATTGAAGTGTAAAAGTTGATTTCAACTTATATTAAAAGTTATTAGTTATAAAACTCATATTAGTGCTTATAGAAAATATTATCCAAACAGGCTCTCAATAACTTTTGACTGGTTGTGTAGTTGTGCCTAATAGGCACTGTATTCATACAAGAATTATTCTATTGAGGATTCTTCTAGTGATTTTTCTAGTTTAAAAGTTAATGCAAAGAAATCTATATATTTGGTTATATGGTTGCAGAACAGGAAGAGATAGCAAAAGGCAAGCTCTTGGGAGAGCCCCTAACATGGGAAGACCTTTCAAAGATGAAGTACACCTGGAGAGTAGCAATGGAAACTCTTAGGATGTTTCCTCCCATCTTTGGTGGCTTCAGAAAGGCAGCAACAGATATTGAATATTGTGGGTACACTATACCCAAAGGGTGGCAGGTAAGTGAAACTCTGTGTGTCTGTGTCATTGGTGAACTTTTCTCCATGCAATCATGTTATCAATTATCATCAATTACTATATTACTATATAAGAAAATTAGGCTCTGGCCTCCCAAACTGTGACACATGTCACCTCCATAGCTCTTTTTATTTCCAACTAAAATTGTTTTATTAGTTGGATTTTTTTACTGTTTTTGTTAGGAAAAGACTCGTACACAGGTCGAGTTCACAGACTAGTTAGTGATTAAAACCTTTTTGTTTTCTAGATCTTCTGGGTTACAGCATTGACCCACATGGACAACAGCATTTTCCCAGAACCATCAAAGTCTGATCCAAGTAGGTTTGAAAACCAAGCATCTACACCACCCTACTGCTTCATTCCATTTGGAGGGGGAGCAAGAATATGCCCAGGATATGAGCTTGCAAGGATTGAAACTCTTGTGGCAATTCATTACCTTGTGACCCGGTTCAGTTGGAAGCTATGTTCAGACAATTCCTTCAGTAGGGATCCAATGCCAGTACCAACTCAAGGGCTACTAGTTGAAATTTGGCCAAGGAAACTCTCTTAGCTCTCATTCAACAACTGCTGGTCCTCTAATCAGATTTACCAGAATAAGTTATCAATGTTACATAGATTAGTGTATGTTATATTAGGTTATTTTGTGTTCAAACTTCAAAGTAACTTATAATTAAAATCTTATTAGGAGAACTTTTGAGAATTTTTCTCTAAAATTTTAACAAATTCAAACATGCACTTAAACTACATATAGCTGTACTGTTTCAATCAAATCTAGTGCCTGCCCATTATACATCATCAATAACACTCAGAGAGTAGAGAGTGAGGCATATCATTGGTGTATTGTTGTTGTTGTTGTTGTTGTCGACAGCCGGTGAGAATAGATGATACCATATTTTTTAAGCTTGTGTTATTACTTTTTTTCACTTTTTTTAGAGAAAAAGTGAACAAATTTTTTCTTCAATAACAATGGTCTTCTTGAGTGGCAGACATGCAATTCTAAGTACAACTACGTGAGCTGATGACACTAATTCGAACAAAATTTTATACATTTTCAAACAACTTGCATGGAAAGCTTATGTTGAATTTTTGCAAGATGAAGACTACGGTTTATTTGATACTCTCTTTGAAACAATCCATACTATTGTTATAACCTTCTATTAGGCCATCTTATCTGTCAAATAAGGTACTTTAATACAGGATTGAACCCTCTGATGAGAGAGGTTACATGTACACATATAAGTGAAATGAAAGAGAATTAAAATAGGAATCAATCAATCATTATAAGAAAAGTAGGTTCTAACTTATTAGATTGTGACACTTATCACTTCCTTAGCTCTTTTTATTTCTAAATTAAAATTATTTTATTTGTTGAGCTTTTTTACTGTTTTTGTTAAGAAAAAACACATATTTTGTATGGGTCAGATCCATAGACTGCTTTATAAGTAAAAATAATTTATGAATGACTCATTTTTTTAAAAAAAATTAAACATGAAAGACTAAATAACATCATAATATTTTGAAGTAATAAAAACATATCCGCCACCACCATCCAACATCGCTGTCTTTATTTGATTCCACTTAACATTCACACTATAGGCACTACTTGTCATTTGTAAATATTATTTGGTTCTTAATAGAGACACCAAATACGACAAAGAGGAACCAAATCAATAAACATGGAATCCTCTCCCGGATATTCTGCCTAACACCTAGAACTATTACATGACAACAATTTGAAAATGATAACTGCACCAACTTCTTAACAAAACGTGTTCCTAATTGCAAAAAAATGTCAGACCAACAACATGTGGCACTCCCTCCCCTCCCCAAATGTGATAGGTTACAAGTATAATGAGTGTATAGCTAGCAAATTTTCCTTTGGAGGCCAATCAAAGAGAAGTGATAAATAAAACAAATTTATGTCATGCTTTGTGTTGAACATTCTTAGATTAGAATTCTTATCTTGATAATGTACACAGCCCCAACTGCTGCCAAAACCGTTTTCATTTGGACACTCCAATTAGAAATCAAAATAAAGGAAAATAATTTCAAAACTATAAACGTGCTACTTTCACAACTCAATGTAGAATAATTTCCAAGTTTTCAATTCAATGTTGATGGACTCATTTAAAAAACATGGAGATGCAAGACTAGGAATAGATATTGTATTGCATGGTATACAGATATTCAAGTTCCATACTTCCATCTATTTACATTATGTTCTATCTAGCTAGAAAGATAATCCAAATTACATGAATCAATCTTCTAAGTTGTGACAACATATACAACGATGAATTGTTTGTACTTTTTTTATGAAATCAAATGGATACAAACATCATCAATCATTCCATTGGAATCTCCTAAATAATCCAATAATCTAGAGGACGAAAAAAAATCTGGCAAAGCAATCAGCCCATGGATAGGAGGAAAAGAATTGAAGACTGCTAGCAATTTCTGGGTCTGGAGTACTTTGGGGGAAGAGATGGGCACCTTTCATTCATGTGAGGATATGGTTGCATGGTGTTGTATCCAGGTAACTCCATTCGATACTTGCCTTTAATCTGACAATAAGGAAGCTTCACGGTGTCTCCATCGTTGCACCATTTCGGCAAGCGGCTAGAATTGTTCTCGAAAAAATTGAGAATGTAAGCATCTTTTATCTGCATTTATTGCACAAAGATAAGCACATAAGCACCTGGTCAAGAAACTACTGCAAAAAATGTTCGTTAAATTCTAAAGTCATAAAAATATATTATATATTGTGAATTGATATTAGCCATGCTCAATAACTTGACTCTTTTTAATGCACAGCATCAAGACTCAAAACACTATAAAGAGCACAACACATTTCTTGAACAAGTAGTCTTGGCAGATACATTTGATCTGATGTATATTAGATATATCTCACAGTCATCCAACAATCCTTAACTATAGTGCTTCATACCTCAAAAAACACAATAATGAAATTTATGGAAATTTGCTAAAACTATTTATTTATTTTTTACTACTGTGAGAGCTTAAAGCAAACAAAAAATCTGTACAAACAAGATGAACAAGTTTTAATACTGTGATATATATTACATGTGAATAACAAAATTTAAAAATTACTACAATATTACGATCCAAAACAATAAAACCTTTCTTCCTGGACAAACTCACCGTGAACTCTGTCACTTGGATAGAACTAGCAATCGGATCAAACAATCCGGCCTCCTTGTACATTGCAAGTATAAAAGCAATGCAAGAAGTTGACTTCCCATCACTGTAGATCCAGTCATCCTGTTCTGGAATTGTCAGTAATTCATCAAAAGATGATCCACGTTTTTCAACTTCTACTAAAACTTCCGGAAGGTCAAGTCCCTGTAGAAAGTAGAAACACAATAAGGCTATATGGTCACTTATTTAGGTTAATGGGGAAATTCCAGATTATAACAAAGCAGTTACATTACATGTAATATATTAAGGGCCCAAAATACCTTGTGTGTGTGTGTAATCTATGCAACATCTTATATATATAAGTATTCCAATTGTTAATTGCTTACTAATCTATGCAATAGATCACATCACAAGCATCTTACGATTTATGCTAGAAAATTGAAGACATGATTCGATTTACTGTCATAAGCCAAATATGTTTAGTATCATAATGGGAAACACACACATATATATTGGAGCAAGAGACAAGTAAAGATTGCAGCATACTTTGGTTCCAAGTCGTTTGTTCAAGGCTTCGTTCCACATATTTGCAGCATAATCAGGTTGGAGTTGACTCCAAATTGTCATAACACAAGCAACCTGCAGAGCAACAAAGTGAATGCTTAAATTCATAAAATCAATAAGCTATGTAGCACATGGCTTAAACATACAAAAGACAAGAGAAGACAGCACATAGACAATAATTGATACTATATTTTGTAAACTTATTCATCACTTCTTATTTTAAAAAGTGAATGAACTTTTCTTCAATAGAAATGGTCTTCTTGGGTGACAGATAAGCAATTATAAGTAAAACTACATGAGCTGATGATACTGTAATTTGAACTAAATTTTATACTATTTTCAAACAACTTTCATAGAAAAGCTTATGTTGAATTCCTGAAAGATCAAGAGTTCAAGACTATGGTTCATTAATTCTTGGTTTGAAACAATTCATTATAGATAAAAAATGCTCAAGCTTGGAAATTTAGAGTGCAAAAACTCATTATTTTTGTGTCCAATGTTAACACAGACGAACTGAAAATTTAAGCAGAACATATGGTTAAATTAATACCACATTAGCATCCAAGGGGGGTGGATAGTTCCCATTTAAAGTGTCTATCCAGCTGAAGATCATGTTATGGTAACCATATGGCTTTCCTTCCATGCTCAGTGCATACTCCCACGCAGCAGTCTCATTAAACTTGGCACGCATGTCAGGGTGCAAAGGAAGCAGTGCAATATGGGGATTGGAATCATCTTTATTCAATTCAAAGTCCCACCACTCATCCCATGGTAACAAAGCAATTACATCTTCTCCCTGCAAACAAAAAAGAGAGGAAGGAAATAAAACACTAGCAACTTGACTCAAAATTTTGCTGCAGAATTCACAAACAACTATACCTTTTCCCATCAATTGCTCAAACAGGCAAACCACCTTGATGAATCATATGTCATAAAAGAAATTCTATATATACTAAAATGAGAAATGTGATTCACTAATTTTTAAGCAAAATGTCAAACAGAAACTGAGAACATATTAGTATTAGCTACTCTGATTATGTCATGGTTAAATTTTGCGATAGCGCCGCTGTTGAGCGCTATTGACAACATAGGATGAAAATATCAAATATTATGAAATTATGAAGAAATCAAGAAATAACTATAATATATCATGCTGTGAACCATTAGATAAAATGCAACTTAAATATTTTACCTTTTCATTTTCATGTCCTGACTCCCCAACCCAAAGCTTTCCATCTGAATCTCTTAAGCAAACAGCGGTGTGACCAGCATAAGCTCCACTAACCCATTTCTCTAGAGTCTCGAAAGCACCCCAGCGACCTCGAATTTTTGAAACAGCAAGGAAATCTCCAGAATGAATGTCATCAACACTTATATTTGTAACCCAAGGCTGAGGGCGTGATACAAAAGAAGCTCCCATGTGCTTCTCCAAAAACCCGATATTGGAGTTCTCGCCCCATCCAGTATTTGTAAATAAAGGGAAGACCTCCCAAAGTGCTTGAAGAGTCCCCAACATCCCAGCTTTCATGAGGAAAATTGATAACCCATGATTTTTTACCTGATTGCAAAAAGGGTAAGGATCTCTAAAAGAAAAATGTGTTTCACACTTTCAACACTATACTTAGTGATGGTGTACAGAAGAAAGATGGCCACTTACATACTCATACTCCGCTCTCCCTTCCCATTCTTTGATCTCAAGTGTATGCTCCCGGGCCAGGAAATAATAATCCCATGTTACACGATACGGGGTAGCAAAAATGTAAAGATCTAAGCATGTCCAACTATGAGCATTGCTAACCTAGATCAGCACAGAGATATTGATTACAACTACAAGTTTCCTTTGAATCCCAAATCTCCATGTACACAGAGTGAGAGGTAGAGAGAAATACAATCATAGAACTGCATACATAGTACATAAACTAATAATGACTTGTACAAAATACTGAGTGCCATTAAATCCAGTGAACTTGATTTGATTTACTCTAATGTAATATAATGTAGGTGACCACCAAGAGTAGGTTTCTTAACCTTTCAAATAACAATGCATCCAACCAAAAGCCACCAAACTACTATACACACACATAATATAATCTAGATCTCATGAAAAATTCTATAATGTGGATACAAGGTATATAGAACGTTCTGATCAATTAAGCATCCTCAATTAAGAAAATACTCTTACACACACCAACTCCCCTAGGATTTCTTTTATAAGTAGAAAACTAAAAAATATATATTGAATATGACAAATTTCTGTTTATACTTCATGCCATTCAGGATGAAGTTTTAACTATCTTAACTATCTTTCAGACCATAACTGCAGCAAACAAAGTTTGGTTAGTTCTTCAGTGATTAGTTTAATTAGTACACTAGCTGATGGACCCATGCAAAATATAGGTATTTTCCTAACATAAACAGCACAAAAATCCAACAAACAAAATTGTTTTGGCGGAAAATAAAAAAAAAACCTGACAGGCCTAGGAGGTGACATATGTCCACAACAAGGGTTTGAATAAACAACTTATCTAGTGCTTATGGCATAAACACTTAACATATAAGCGTTTATGTATAAGCTATTTTTTAAAATCGAAGAAAGAATATGATTAAACTGATTTCATATAAGTTATAAGCTATTTTGATAAATTATTATGTAGAGCTTAGAAAAATAAGCCAAAAATAGCTTATGAACTAGTCATAAGTTATTTCATAAGCTCTCTCAAACACCGCCACAAGTACTTATGTCGATAGATATTGCATAAGCCAATCCAAACAGATTTTATAATCATGAAATTTGAATAGTATTAAATTAAATAAAAATAACAGCGACCCAGATTTTAAAAACTAAAAATTCAGGCAGAGGAATTAAAATGAAAAGGTAAAAAAATTAGAAGAAAAAAAGGGGACCTTTAAGTGAAGGGTTCCACCACCAAATTGAGAACCACTCTTATTGTGGAACACCATCCAAGCTTTGTTCTCGTAGAAGCAAGCACCTTTCCACTCGAGGAAGTCATTTGGGGAGGAAGCAGCACCAACGAACACTGGGAGAAGATCCACAGCGCTATGGAGGGAGTTGAGGACTGGCCATGACACCTGTTTGGGCATCAGAGGAAGCAAGTCTTGTGGGTGAAGTGGTAATTTCAAGGCCGAAACTTGATGAAGGCCCGTAAGGAACACGAGAAAGGTGCTCACCCACCCTATTGCCTTCAAAAGCAAAGGTGGTGAAGAAGAAGAAGAAGAAGAAGAAGAAGAAGAAGAAGAAGAAGAAGAAGAAGAAGAAGAAGCAGCCATGGCTGGGAAGGATGGAAGGGAAACAAGGCCAAAATGAATTGAGTTTTGAATGTTTGGGTTTGGCTATGGAGTGAGTCAACGAACGACCAAGGAGTTCTTTTTCTTCACACCACAAAATGCTAAACGTATTTGGGTGCTTATACAAATACACTTATACATCTGTGCCAACGAATAAAATGGAGAGCGGAAATGTGTGATGGGTGTATAGCGGTTATGTAACATTTTTCAATGTATTTCTTTTTTCAATTTGTAATGACAATTAACAAAATGCTCAACATTTCATTTTTGCAGCAGTCCAAAAAAATTCTTGGGGCTTGATGTCCTTTTGTCAAAATAATAAAAGCAATGCTAGTAATAAATAATAATAATAATAATAATAATAATAGTAGGTTATGAAGGAAAAATAATACGACTGTTTTCATTTACAATTTTTGAATAGATGAAAGAACTGGATTAGGAAATCTAAAACTATTTTGGGGTAGTGTTGTGTTTATTTTATTTTGGGGTAGTGTTGTGTTTATTTTATATCTTTATTCTCAGTTGATGTGCTTTATATTAATTATAAAACTTGTTGTTTTATTCATATTTTGTTTTGTTTTCGATATTTTTTATAAAATGATGAAAACAGATTCATCAAAAAAATGATGAAAACAGACCAACAGTACAATTGTTCTTACTATTTATTCATGAATTTTAAAAAATAATAAATAATTAACATTATACCATTTTTTGTGAAAAAAATAACATTATACCATTTTTTGTAGTCATTAATAAAGACATATTAAAAAATAATTGGACTTTTCAAATAGCTTTCCATGTAAAACAAACTTTTTTATTTACCCCGGAAAAAGTCGAAATTAAAGCTCAGTATATTCAAATCTCAAAAGGACCAAAAAAAAAAACTTATTTCTCAAAGATAATAATGAGAAGTTAACCTTTTAGAATATTGATGTCTACCCACGGAGATATTTTTAATAGAGTTGTTCAACCAAAAGCTTGATATAATCAATGTCTGTCACAATCAATTAAAAATGTTTGATTTCTCCATTGGCATCGTACATGCCACATGGTTAGGATTATTTGCATTCTTTTATACATATAGGTAGCGTTTAAGACGGTATTAGAACTAGAATCAGAGCTCTTGTGTTCTTGCTTATGTTCTTGCTTCTAAAGCACTTGTGCTTGATGTTACCCAATTTTATAGTCTTCTACCACCATGTATTGCTCAGACAATTTTCAAGGAAATGACATAAGTTTGTTTTATTAAAAAAAATAGAATCAGAGCTAAAGGAAACATATGATGATTTTTATTTTTATTGTTGACATATTTACAAAAATATGATAAGATATGAAATAAAAAAATAATATATTTTTAGATTTACCAAAAATGATAGAACTAAGAAAACTAAAAATAAAATAAAACATAATTTTATTCGGTTTTATTTGTGTATGTCTTTTTTTTTTATTCGAGGGGAGATCGCTCCGACCCCACGCAGTGTCTCAACGCTTTTAACGAAAGACTAATCTGTGCTCGTCTGTAGAGGCTTGGACTGGCCAATGCATGCTTTTACCCCCAGGTGGAATCAAACCTGCTACCAACAGGTCGACTCCCCCGAGAGTCCTAGTGTTCCACTACTAGGCCAATACTCCTTGGTTTTATTTGTGTATGTCTAAATACTTTAAATGAAAAATTGAATATTTATGTTTTAATCCTCTTCTTACTAATTGTGTGGGAATTTCCAAAGTGTGCATAGTGCATACAAATTTTGTACTTGAGATCGATTTATTTTTGGAAAATAAAAATGAATAAATTTGCAGCCTACATCTGTATCTGTATATTTAACATGAGGGCATTAATTGCGTGGGTTAATTGTATATCTAGTGTAGCTACTGTATTGAGATTGTGATGGCAACAATGAGATGAGAGAGAGACGTACGTTGAAAGAAATGCCATTGCCAGTGACTGATTTACGGCTGGGCACACATTGGTTCGGTTCGGGTTAATGGCATATTCAGGACCAAATTGATGGACAAAGATTGGGTTGATTTGATTTGGTTTTGTGTGTTTTTTGAGTCTAAACATGAACCGAACCAACCCATGGTAGTTCTGGTTGGTTCAAGTCGGACATCATGTTTAATAATAAAATAATACTACAACCATAAAATGGGGAAAAATAGAAAAATGCACCAACAATTTCTCACAATGGCCGTAACACCAACAATTAGAGCCAATGTAACACTGTAAAATTGTACCAAACTATCAATCTCAGGATGAGTTCAAATCTGAGTGTTTGTGCGAAACAAAAATCAGAAAGGGGAAGGGGAAAATCGCGGGACCTGCAGGGGAAGGGGAAAACCACCGTGACAGGAAAGGAGGACCATCGTGAGTTCGTGACAGGAGAAGGGAACCACTGTGACAAGGAGAAGAGGTCGCAGTCGCACTGTGACAGGGAGAGAAGTCACAGCCTCGCGCGGATGCAGATGTCGCACTGTGAGAGAAGTCACAGCCGCAGGATGGAGATGCTTGCAGCCGCATAGGGAGAAGGGACACGTCAGAGAGGGAGATGGTTGCAGTCGCCGCTGTCGCACAGGATGAGAGGAGCAAGTGAGGAGAAAAGCAAAGAAAACCCTAGATGGAAGAGGAAAGAAACGCGTGAGAGTAAGAGTGAGAGTGAGTGTCGTAGTCTGTCTAATGTTTTTTTTTTTACTAAAGGACCTTCCCTTTGGTTCGGTTCGGGTCTTCTCTGTTTTCTATTTTACAAAACCGATACCCAATCTGATTTTCATCGGGTTAGTACCCATTGGGCCCAAACCGAACTACAGACCAAACCAAAACCGTGTTTTAGACATCGGGTCGGGGTTGGTCGGGTTCACGGGTTTGCCCGTGTCCACCCGTAGCTGGTGGGTTCATTGATGATTTGTCATGGTTACATTACACCCACCAACGTTATTCCAATTAATTAAGTGTTCCGTTACGTGTTTGGTTAACAGCTATATATTTTTCAATCTTAATCAAGATGTTGTGGTATTTGGATGAGTTTGTATTTATTTTGATTAACCTTTCCCTCCAATTTAATTATTTAATTAAATGTTAAAGATGAATCATGTTAAACCCAAAATATTTCTAAGATAAAATAGTATTAAGAATAATATTATCTCTGGTCTTATATATAAAAGAATTTAAATTTTTTTTTGGTCCAAATTATAAGAAACATAGAGCTATTTTAAATGCATCAATTGTATAAAATTCATTTTATATCCATTTGAGAAAAAATAATATGCTTGGAAATTAGGAGTAATTTAATGTCATTAAATGTATAAGTCACTATTTTAATCATTTACTATGAGGGGTAATCTTGAAATAAAATTTATATTAATTACAACTAACTCATTTAACTATTTTTTATTGATCTTTATGAATTAAATATTTGTCTCTTATATACGAGATCGAAGGTAATAGTAAATTCATTAATGTGCGGAATGTTTTGAAGATAAAAAATGTTCGACACAACAGGCCGTGCAGAGGAAATGTAGAATAACATATACTAAATAATAAAAATTGACATAATAATATCAACTATCAGAGTGGCGCAGCGGAAGCGTGGTGGGCCCATAACCCACAGGTCCCTGGATCGAAACCAGGCTCTGATAAAACAGAGAAAAGCTTCCAAATTTTTTTCATTTTGAAAAACACATTACCTTCTTTCAATCCTCTTCTGAATCAGTCTTTTGTTCATTTTCTTTACGGTAAGTCGTTAACAGATGGGATTAGGCTAATCAAACTTAAGCTGTTAAACAAAACTTGTCTCCAAAAAAAGCTGTAACAAAAGTTTATCAAATTAAGTTCTTCAAAAGGCTTATTTACTTGAAACAAAAAACATGTTTTCACTGACGTCGTTTTAGAAACTGATTCGATCTGGCACCTTGTTTTCATCGCAACAAATAGTAAAATAGCAACAAGATCTTAGAAGTTAAAATTCATTCTATAAGAAGAATCCTGATTTATGCTATAAAGATGACACATGAGAAAGATACATGAGAACAAACACTCCAATTCATGCAATTTAACAAAATCAGAATTATTATTCCGTCAAACTTACTGGGCTACTTTACAAATATCTTCATATTCCACAGCTTTAAGTACCCTACCATCATAGGGACCTTTCTCTATCTGCACCTTGGCGCAAAACTTATCTGTATCCACCCCCAGCAGCCTAGCAAGTGATCCACGATAAGCCCCATTGACTATTTTTACACGGCCCCCAACCTGTGGAATCACAGTTTCAAGTTCTGCCTGATCCACTCTGAGCACATGCTTGCTTTCAAGCATTTCTATTTCCCCCACGTACTTGTCAATCACCCTTCGCACAATGCCCTTTTGCTTGTAATACCCCTTCTCTGCCAAGACTTTGCTCATAACCTTAACAACAATTCCCTCATGCAACCAATAATCCTTCCTGTTAATTTTTTCCCTTTTCTTCTCTTCATCTCTCATCATTTCCTCCAAAGTTGATTTGCCACCACTGCTTTCTTTCCTCTTCAAATTGTTTCCAGATTTCCTCTCCTCGGGTTTCTCTTCATCATCCTCATCAAACACCACCCTTGATGCCTCGTGTTTTTCCTTGGTCACAGGTCTAGCCAATGACCCAAGAGAAAATCCTATCTTAACTCCATCTTCTACGTTTAGTTCCCTTGGAGGCTCAACCAGTGAAGGCTGATCAGACTCGGGTGTAGGTAGCTGCATCAATTGTGCAGCCTTTTCAATCTGTTTCATGATCTCTTTCTCTTGCTTTTCTTCATCTGCCATATCTGCCTTGATTCTCTTATTCTTCATCCTCTCCTTGAAAAGGGTTTCTGAATCTGTATCGATGTAAGTCATGAACCATCCCTTGGGGGTTTCTTCAACCTTACACTTTCCCGTTCGACCCAAGTACTTAACAAACTCAGTAAGTGTAGCCCACTGAGTTGAGTTCATATGAACGTGATGTCTATCATTTATGTATTCATTATAAACTACAGTGGCAGCCACACGGCTGAATCGGTGGCTGCGCTTCATGTGCTCAAGAAAAGTGCTCTCAAACTCTTCAGAATAGCCCTCAACAATACGGGCTGGGTTTTGTCCAAAAACTTCCATTTGACGCTGGTGCCCTTCACTCATGCAGTGGCATTTAAACCCATTCTCATCTCGACATTGCTTCTGACACATCTGGCAATACCACCGAAGCTTCTGCAGTCCTTTTGCTTTGATTCGATTGGCGATTGCCTTAGGTGTGAGAAACTCATTTTTTCCCATTGGGAATCTGGATGAGTTGTTTCAGGTCAAACAAAAATGCAGTCAACAATCCTGCCCAGTGCTTCTTCCTTCCACCTATACAGCTGAAATTATGTTAATAATAAAAAAAATCATGAACAAAAACAGCATTGGATACAACAGCTAAAATTCTTAACCCCTTAGAACAAGAAGCAATATTATTTTGGAGCAAGCATCCAAACTAACACTCTGATCAATCAGACATCATGTAATTATGACAAGCACACAGTGATCAACGAATGCATTTCTTGTGCACTTGAGTGCTAAATAAAACTTGAGATATGGTTCTCACTCCAACAAGCATAACAAGCACATCTTACATCTAGATTCCATGCACACATATTCAAAATAATACATGGGAGCACTTATTGGTCACAAGATTACTATCATTGTGAAAGTGTTTGAAATGTATCACAAAGGTCGCAATTATGGCCTTTTGAGTAGAGAACAAGAAAACCTTATACATTGCATTTTTTTTGTACTCCCTTTTTTTTATTCCAATTTTACAAAAATTTGAATGAGACTATTGAGTCATATTATCAAAGGAACAACATGGCAAACAATTTTTTTGGGAAAGGTAAACTGATACTATAGGCTATAGCTAAACTTTCTCACTAACAAAGTATATCCTCTATGGCCCGATAGAAAATTCCCAAGTTTTAATTCAAACCAATTCCAGATGGTAACAGAGCAATGTACAAACAAAAAAAAACACAGTGTTCAGCCATCTAAATGCAAATTTCTAGGATAATATAAATTTTGACTAACATATTAAATGTTAGTTATCCAATATATACTAAAAGTCATATGTATTCTTAATTAGCTCTAAATTTGAAAATCAGATTACCTTTTAATTTTAACATAAATTTTGATTAAAGATTATCACCAGAATACCCCTCCGAATCATCACACTAAAAAATCTAAGAACAGATATAGATGAGAACAAGGGAGACCTGAACTCCCCTTATAATATAATGCAAAGCTCATTATCATCAATTATTAACAGCAAAAGTATAGGGATATGTATGAAGTATCACATTGAAAGTATGGAACAACAAATGCCACAAGACAGGGAGTTCAAGGAAAGAGCCTTTTGCAAACAAAAAAAAAACAGCAACCAACATCACATGATTGGAAAAGCACCGGTTATACTAGAAAACCAGCCGGCCCATCTCCCAGCTAGTTGATAAAGCATTCTATTCTACAACAATGAAGTAAGGTTTCTCTTTATTTGCTTTTTTGCTTGTGCTATTGACACGGACAGGGACTTGGAAGCATTTTAGACTGATATATATTTTTATTTTTAACATATGCTGCATGTCAGCCTATGATTTATCAAAACAGTTTCAAAAAATAATATATATACAATTTTGACAAAATGACAAAGTGTGGAACAACAGACAATCTCTAAATAAAATCTTAGCTAAGAGAAGAAAAAAGCAACGAAAACCAGTTGTGGCTAATATTGATCCACTCTGTTTCATCATTCTTTGATTTTCTAGGTTTTAATATCTACAGGACCAGCCAATTTGCATGCGATCGAGGATTTTAGAAACTAACATCTAGGTAGCTTTTTTCGGAAAACACAAACAAAGTCGGAAAAGAATATACCGGTCTCTAATTACCTCAGCCAACACTGTCTCCGGCCACCGCTGCCGCAACCGGCAACCCCTCTATGAAGGACAAGGTCCTCGCCGCAACCGCCTTCTGATGCTGGCAAGTGGCTATGACGAAACTCGCAACAATCGCTTGCAACCACTTCGCTCAAGGCGGTTCGGTTCAACCAAGAGTTCCCCTTTGGACGGTTGGACCGGCCCACTTTGCAAAGGGTCCATGTTAGGAAAGCCCAAGAAATATTTTCTGCTATTTCTATACTTAATTCATTTATTTTATTTTTGCAGCATTTATTCGCTTAAATATCTTGTGGCTTTTTTTAACCCCAACGATATGTTTACATTTATAAATAAACTTTAATCCCAATCAGTTAAAATAAAATCTGACTTCCATTCTTGATATTAATGAAAATTGAAGCACCAGTGGTTGGGATATTAATGAAATTGAAGTAAATACAGAAAATAAAATAAAAAAAGTATCATTGATATTCGATTGTATCAACTATCATTTAATTGAGTTTATTGTCATTAAAAAGTTTAAAGTAGGAACATATCCATCATAGGTAAATTTAGGTACCCAACCTAATAAAAAAGAACATAATTGAGGTAGATGGGAATTGGGAAGGATCTAAGGGAAATATATGCCATCCATATGAAGTACTTGTCACCATTTATTCTTGATGATGAGGTCCATAAAAGAGTGATCCTCCTTTTCAGTTGGCATGATAAAGTGGGAACCTAAGAAAACCACTTTCTAAAAATTCTAAATTGAGGAACTTTATATATAATGATATTAAACATGAGTGAGTGAGTGACTCCCTATCGGTTATTTTTTAATTAGCTTTGACAAAGTCATCATTTCCTTTCCTAACTATGGCATTTGAAGAAAAAAACGAAGCAAAAAGAAATCATGCCATGCGGGAAAGATTCTATGAAGCCCCTCAGAGGATCAATTTGGTTTTTGAAGGGCTAAGGTTTGGATCATAGGCTTAACATCTGCATGCTGAGGGATATTATTAGATTTGAAATGCAAGAACTTTGCAATTTTGTGATGTGGGCTTGGTCAAATCAAATATTTAGGGAGTGGAAAATGAGTTTCTTTTCTTGTTGTACGTCACAAGAGAAGAACACCAAGAACTCATTGAAGAAGAGCCTTAAGGAGTATCATACCGGTAATTTTCCTAGCTTCTATGTAAATCTTCCTCATTGTACAAATTATTTTTTCCTTCATGTTTCTCTTTTTTGGGGGGGGGGGGGTGGGGGTGGGTCGGGATTATATGTGTGCTACTTCTGTTTTCAGATGTGGGGTTCTGAATTGTTGTTGGTTTCATAGTATTGATTTTCACGCCAAAGTTCTTCAATTTAATCAATAGCTCAATGTTAGTCCTATTAATATTATGTTGTTACAGTCTTACAAGTCATGTGCTTCTCTTTTGGTTCCCTTGTTAGTTTAATACTTTTGTTGTTCATGGCTTCTTACATGTTTGATTTTTAGTTGGAAGATTGCAAAAGTATGTTTGAATCCAAATTAACTATAGAGTTTCTTTTGGGCAAATGTACCTTTAGACCCCAAACATATGTTTGCAATTGAAAACCAAACATAATGACATGTTTAGAAGCAAAAGTACAACTGAAATCGTTGATATTTGAGCCTTCTAAATACAACTTTTCTCAGTGATAAACACCAATGCTTTAAATGATAACAACATTTATCTGGTAGATAGCAGCAAGCGGAAGTACATAGAGGAAGAAATTAGAAAAGCTGGGAAAGGGAATATTTCCTCTCAGATTTTTTCTTATCACGAGCTATCTGTTGCAACTAAGAACTTCCACCCTAACAACATGATTGGTGAAGGAGGCTTTGGGAGAGTATACAAAGGATACATTAAAAGCATAGATAAGGTATAATTACTTCCATTCATATCTGTTTGAATACTATGCTAAGGGAAGCCCATTCAGGTTGCAAACAATCTTGTAAATGTTGAGTTACTTTACATTGTATGAAGGTTGTTGCTGTGAAGCAACTTAACAGGAATGGACTCCAAGGAAGCAGGGAATTTCTTGTAGAGGTTTTGATTTTGAGTCTCTTAGGACACCCTAACCTTGTCAAATTGATAGGGTATTGTGCTGATGGTGATCAGAGGGTTTTGGTATATGAGTACATGGTGAATGGTTCTTTAGAAGATCACCTTCTTGGTAAGTAAGTAACTGCACTTCCTGCACAATACCTTCAAAGTTCTAACGCAACTGCAAGTCAAAGTAACATCCAATTCAATTATCAAATTTGATTAAATGAAATGACTATGTAATCAAATTCAAGTATCATCATGGTGATTTATCACAAAATAAAGCAAATTCTTGTTGCTTGAAGTTTTAAGTAGATTCTGTTTTAAGATATTAATAACTATATACCAACATACATAGGTGCTAAATTATATTCAACCATCTAATCACATCATAATATTAATTCTTTAAATCTGTTCTCTCTTAGATAAGATGATAAGTATGATTGGACATTTATGTAAAATTTGTTTATAATGTCAATATATGATAATTTCTCTTTTTGAGTTGATGTGAGTTGTGTGTTTTACCTTTACATTAGTGTGATAAACCAATTATACATGCAATTTATAATAAATTTTTTTCCAACAAGGTCAAAGTATAAAATCCAAGGTTTGTGTAGACCTTGAGAAATTTTGATGCAATCTTTCTGGCATAAATGTAACATTGGCACCATAGGAAATACCCCTTTTAAAACATTATATCCTAGTATTATTTGGGAAGCATGTTTAATGTTATCTGACTAACAACAAAAGAAAAATGATTGTCAGAGTTGCCTCCGAACAGAAAGCCCTTGGACTGGCATACTAGAATGAAAATTGCAGAAGGTGCAGCAAGAGGACTTAAATACTTACACGTAGAAGCAAATCCACCAGTGATATATCGCGATTTTAAAGCATCAAACATACTATTAGATGAAAACTTCAATCCAAAGCTCTCTGATTTTGGACTTGCAAAGCTTGGTCCAACTGGTGATAAGACACACGTATCAACCAGGGTGATGGGAACTTATGGCTATTGTGCTCCTGAGTATGCCTTAACAGGTAAATTGACCACAAAATCAGATGTATACAGCTTTGGAGTGGTGTTTTTAGAGATGATCACAGGGAGAAGAGTACTTGATTATTCAAGACCAACTGAAGAGCAAAATTTAGTCACTTGGGTATGTCTCTGAACCTTTTTTATTTATTTATGTGCAATCATAACATTTCTCTAGCATAAAGTTTTAGGATTTATGATCTAAATCATAATATTTTCTATGTTATTTACTGAAATTCATGTGAGTCTCACCAATTTGGAAATGAGACTAACAAATAAGGAATGATACCCACGTGATCTAGTGGAATCCACTTGAATTTCAGTCAGCGAGAGTATTGAAAAGAGTGTGTCCGAGACTGTGTTGCTAGCACTTCTCGTTGATATGAAAACTATGTTTTGACCAATATGCTCAAATGTTTGGTCACTGGCATTCATAACATTTTCTATTTTCAGGCACAACCACTGTTCAGAGATAGAAGGAAAATTTCAGAAATGGCTGATCCATTGCTAAAAGGGAACTACCCAGTAAAGGGTCTATACCAAGCACTAGCAATTGCAGCAATGTGTGTTCAGGAGGAAGCTGATGCTCGACCTTTGATTATGGACGTAGTTATAGCTCTTGGAGCTTTAGCAAAGAAAGAAGCATTTACAAGTGGGTAAACAACAACATACAAAATAGATTTGTTTAGAGGATGGAGAATGCAGATGAGAAACGAATCTGAAAGAGTAGAGGTCCTAACTAGAGGATTATACGGAAATGATAGTGAATGAAAAGGCATCTGCCAATGAAATTTGTGAATCATTCCATAAACTCCCATCGTGTTGCCACTATAGGTATATCATTATGAAAATCAAAACCATTAGCATATTTTTCAATGTTTTTGATTTATTATTTAGTAGTATTAGATATCAACAATCAACTATATAGATAAGATAAGATTGTTACACACGGTTCATAAAATCCTACTCATTGAGATTCTTTAACAAAAATTGTTACAATAGACTCGAGGTAATGGTGAAGGTATTAAGCTGTAGTCGCATTACAAATCTTAATATTGTGAAAAATTATGGATAAATATAACTGATGTGGCTACAATCACAATACCATCGTAAAGTCTTCAAAAACTTTGACATTGTGACTACAATTACTGGCACATACTACAATTTAAAATCTTGATTATGATAGACTTAAGGTGACATAAATAGCATGGTTATAAACTGAATTTTATACTTTTATTCAGATTTATATAATATTGAATGATCTAAAACAAACATACATGTTTTCAATATGAGATTAATTATGGACCCAAGTCCATGGTAACTTGGCAACACAATTTTTCCTCGGGAGTAGGACAAGGCATAGACAAATCCATGTTGAGTCTAGGATTACTATGCATATTTTTTAATTTTGGTCTCCTAGAATTTTATTTTTACTCCGTGTACAATTCTTAATTCCATTTAGCTCTTAATTTCTTCACACACTCTTATCTCAATCTCTCATATCTCCATTCTCAAGGAAATTTTGACCACGTCCACCACTCAACCGCCACTAAACCACTTAGAAAGCTCGACACCCCTTATCCTAAAATTTGAAAATCTTCATTGATATTATTTTTCAGATAAAAATGTATTAATATCTAATCTAATCTAATACACAATTTAAAATCTTAAATTTATCAATATCAATAATTTTTCAGATACGAATATGACTGCTACTTTTCCATATATTTATCGGGGAAATACCATCGCACACAAGGTGACGTGGCAACCAATATTCATTTATGATTTTAAATTTTAAATTAATGGCCAATATTTTTCACATTTTTTTTATATTCTCTTAATATTAAGTAGTAGCACGGTTTCTGAATTCTGATAGAATAGAAGTGAAGCAGCCATTGCATTTGCAGGCGCAGCAATGGAAGCCTCTACCCAGACCACTGCGTTAAGACCGTATTGCCCCTTATGCTGCCGCGTCTCACACCCCTTCTCTCTCTCACTATCTTCAACATGCTCCTCTCTAGTTTCCCTAACTCCCCACCGGTTGGTTTACTCTTACTCCTTCCTTTCAAAGTTGACGTCTTTTGTTGCATGTGCTCTTCAATTTAGCTTGCCCATGTCTTCAAACTATCTGATAACTCTAAAATTTGCATCTTTTCCTCATTGGGTGTTTGTATTCTTCTTAAAAAATAATCATTTTTTTTTATGTTAGTCATCAAACAAAGGACTTGCTGGGATTGTTTTTCTTTTTTTTGTGTTGAACATTATGGTGAATTTAATGGGTTGTAGTGTAGTGGCTAGTTGCTTCTTCACTGGTTTTAAAAGGTTGAGACTTGAGATGAGACTATTCTGTTTCACATTTTTCAATTCATGTAACCGCTGAGACTGTAGGCATATTAAAAAAAAAAGTGTAGTAGAACATGTTATTTGGGGTGCTGTCCTGGGATTAACTTTTGTAAATGTGGAAATAGAGAGACAAACTATTTCATGGATAGTGGAATATTGTATTGTTACCCCCCCTCCCTAGAGATGGAGTTTTTTCTTGGCTGGAGCATGGCTACATAATATAATATGCTATTACATTTCATTGATTGACACCTTTATTTTTGTTGCATGATGTGAACTGCAGAAGAAAAATCAAGGCAATCCAGATTGCCAGCAATGGCCTTCGAAATAGCCTTGTGCCTAGTAATTTTAGAGCAGATTTGTGCTGTCCAAAGTGGACATCTTTGGGGTTAAATAAATACAATGACATGAGGCATAAACGTGACTTTCCATACAAGATTCCTGTTCGCATTTCATTTATGAAATTTTCAAATGCACCAACTGGCATGCTGGAGGAAATGACAGAGGAAGAAGAGCTAAATTCTTTGCATTCCTGTGAAACACAAGTTAGGATGGCGGATGTGGCTCCTTGCAATCGAGGAGTTTCCACAACTGCTGCTGAAAGAAAATTGTCTGGTGGTGACAATAGAGGCTGGATTGTAGCAAAAGATAAGTTAGCTGAAGGTAAAAAGGAAAGGAATGGCGCAAACAAATTTGAGAAGAAAAATGACAGTTCTTATGCATCTAATAGATTTGCTTCCATTGGTCAGAAGCAAGCTGTTTCTACGAACAGGGTTAGCAATCTTGTGCGGCAGGATCATGGTGAACGTGTCTCTCCTTCTGTTAAACATTCTGTGTTAAACAATTCAAAGATGTTTACAGATTCTGAAACCGTGGTCCGCCAGTTTAATGAATCTTCATTAGAGATCAGTAAACAGAAAATTGCCAGAGTGAATCAGTTTAATGAATCTTCATTAGAGATCAGTAAAGAGAAAATTACTAGAGTTAATGGTGATCACAGTTTGGATACAACTGCAAAGGATTCAGCTATTGCAACATTTTCTAGACAGCCACGTGGTACTGACCAGTCAAAACTTCGGGACAGACTCTGTAGTATCTATGAAGATATTCTGGTGGTTGATAATATTCCTCTTGCAGAGAAAGTTGCTAAGATGCTCACAGTGAAGTACCGGCATCTTATTTATGCATGCGATACCGAGGTATAATTCTTTTGACTGTATTCACTTGTATTATGGATGTTCCCTGATTACTGGTGTACATCACTAAATTTTCTCCTCTTACATGTGTGCACCTGTAAATGTGTACTTTGGACATGAGTTCAACTAATTTGTATAAATGATGAACATATATTATCTGCTGATTTTATTATCTTCAAAGGTAGCCAAGATAGACATCAAACAAGAAACGCCAGTAGATCATGGGGAGATAATATGCTTCAGCATTTATTCTGGTCCAGAAGCTGATTTTGGAGGTCAAAAATCTTGTATCTGGGTAGATGTTCTTGATGGTGGAGGCAAAGAGATTTTAGAGAAATTTGCTGAATTTTTTAGTGACCCTTCTATCAAGAAGGTGAACTTTTCTTTCTTTCTTCTTCTTCTTAGAGAACTATGGATTCAAAGTTCTTCTTCTTAAATTCATGGTAATCATGGTAATTAAAGTAATTAAAATACTCGTCTAAAACTAACTAATTGATGATAAGTGGTCTTTTTTCTTTTTCATACAGAAGCAGGCCTCCTTACTAGTGAAATATTTGTCAGCAATGTTATTCTACCTGAAAAGGAAAAATTTAGGTTTATCTTTCATAAAATCATATTGTCATTAAATTCCTGGGTTTGTCTATGCATATGACTTGGGATTACAAGTAATATTTTAAATAACCGAGTCACTGGTGCATTGTGTAGGTCTGGCATAATTATAGCTTTGACTGTCATGTTTTAGAGAACTATGGATTCAAAGTTTCTGGTTTTCATGCTGATACAATGCACATGGCACGATTATGGGATTCATCAAGACATTTGGATGGAGGTTATTCTCTTGAAGGACTTACAGGTGACAGAAGGGTCATGTCCAGGGCTCAGCTGAGCCATGAAAAGGATTTGATTGGTAAGGTGTCAATGAAAACTATATTTAGTAAGAAAAAGGTGAAAAAAGATGGATCTGAGGGTAAAACAATCACCATCGCTCCTGTTGAAGATCTACAGAGAGATGAGCGTATACCTTGGATATGTTATTCTGCCTTAGATGCTAGAAGCACTTTGAAGTTGTATGAGAGCCTGAAGAGCTATCTTTCAGATATGCCTTGGAAATTTGACGGCGTACTAGTTTCTGGGAAAACCATGTATGATTTCTACAATGAATATTGGCAGCCATTCGGTGAGCTTCTAGTCATAATGGAATCTGAGGGAATGCTAGTTGATCGGGCATATCTTGAGGACATAGAGAAGGTTGCCAAAGCAGAGCAAGAGGTAGCTGGTGATAGATTCCGGAAATGGGCATGTAGGTATTGCCCCGATGCCAAATATATGAATGTGGGAAGTGATTTACAGTTGCGCCAGCTACTTTTTGGTGGTATTGTGAACAGGTGCACTTTTTTAAAATCTTATGTGGACCATTTGGTTCTTCTTATTAAATTGATGATTTGGTAATCGATATTTTAGAGTGTGTGTGTGTTGATTGATCTCGTGAAGGAAAAAATGTTACACCTTTTTTAAGAAATGTGCTGTTTATGAATTATGACAAAGTAACTGAAGGATATTAATAGTAGTAAATCTTTCATTTTCACCTGCCTTCTTCCCATTGCAGAAAAGACTCCAATCTGGCACTTCCAACGGAGCGAAAATTCAAAATTCCCAACGTTGATGAAGTGATTGAAGAAGGCAAAAAGGCTCCCAAAAAATTTCGTGATATAGAGTTGAAGAGCCTAGGTTATAAATTGGAGACAGATATGTACACAGCTAGTGGTTGGCCGTCAGTTAGTGGCGATGCTTTGAAGGCCCTGGCAGGAAATATTTCTGCAGAATTTGACTTTTTTGATGAGGCTTCTAACTTAGATCTTGATGGTGAAGATGGAAATCCTTCTCAAAATCATATTGCAGTAGCAAAATTTGATAAATCTGCATACGGAACAGCCTTTGCTGCTTTTCCAACAGAGAAAGAAGGGAGAGATGCTTGCCATGCAATTGCTGCTTTATGTGAAGTCAGTTCAATCAACTCTTTGATTTCGAACTTCATCCTTCCCCTGCAGGTATTTTTTTAATTGTATGACTTTTTTGGTCTCTTTAAGTATGATTGGTATTATTGTATTAATATAGCTTCAATCAGTCCAAGCCCTTGTAATGAAAATAAATAGAGTTGATCAAGCATTTAAGCAGTAACCACATGTGTCTATAATACGTGAAGGTGTTTGCCTTCTGAAGTTTGTTGATCTTGTTTTAAAGCTGTTGTAACTTGTATGTTGAAACTAGTGCAACAAACTTCCATGTAATATATCTTGTCCATAAGAAATTGATAATATTTTCTTGTTACTTTTTTTACTAAGGAGCATATTCATTCTTAAATTTGTAATGCTGATGTATTTTATCATCATCTATAAATATTAGTTGTTACACAATATTGAAATATTTTTAAGATATAGAATACTTCCAAAACCATTCTGAGACCTGACTTCAAGTTTATGTCTATATCTTCCTGTAATGGCTAGAGAAATTACTATTTCCTTATCTGACCTTGTGCCCGTTTTGTGTGCTTCCATATGCTACCACTTATGTATTAAAATTTTGATTGAGTAGATGTCTGTTTTTTTTTACTCTGAAGCTCTTTATACCTGCTCTATGTTAGCTTCATAGTTTCTCTATGTCAGGGACATAATATATCAGGCAAGGATCACCGTGTTCATTGCTCCTTAAATATCAACACGGAGACAGGACGGTTGTCTGCAAGAAGGCCAAATCTGCAGGTGATTCTAATTTGCAAGATATCTTGGAATTCTCTTAAAGATTTTGATTTGTATATTTCATTTTGATTTTAATGGTGGTAGTTGTTGTGAACTTTGATATTTTTAAGCACTAGTTATTTTATTTGAAAGTCAATGATTAATCATTGACTTTCAAAAGGATAGAGACTTAATCTAATACATAGCAATCCATGGATTAGAATCAACCTGCTTTGGAAAAAGACCGATACAAAATCCGTCAAGCATTCATAGCTGCACCTGGGAATTCTCTTATAGTTGCTGATTATGGACAGGTCAGTAGTTCATAGTGTCTATCTATTTGGATTATTTCGCTAGAAATTCATTCTGTTAAAGGTGTAATGTATTGTTACAGCTGGAACTTAGGATTCTGGCACATCTTGCCAACTGTAAGAGCATGTTGGAAGCTTTTAAAGCTGGTGGAGATTTCCATTCAAGGACTGCAATGAATATGTACCCATATATTCGTGAAGCAGTTGAGAAAAAGAAAGTGCTTCTTGAGTGGCATCCTCAGCCTGGTGAAGAGAAACCCCCAGTTCCTCTACTGAAGGATGCCTTTGGTTCTGAAAGAAGAAAGGCTAAAATGCTTAACTTCTCAATTGCATACGGGAAGACTCCAGTGGGGCTTTCCAAGGATTGGAAGGTTTCTGTGAAAGAAGCTAAGAAAACAGTTGACCTTTGGTACAATGACAGAAAAGAAGTTTTGCAATGGCAAGAGGAGCGCAAAAAAGAAGCCCGTGAGTTGCATTGTGTTTACACATTGCTAGGACGAGCCCGGAAGTTCCCTTTGATGGCCCAAGCTAATACCTACCAGAGAGGTCACATTGAGAGAGCTGCTATTAATACTCCAGTGCAGGTACTTAATTCAACTGTTAGTGTTAGGTTGATGAAAATTATATTTTAGTAGAAGCTATTTCATTGATAAACGTGCATCAAGTCACCTGACAAATAGGCTTACTTGTAGTTATATATAAGAGCAAATCTTAACCATCAGAGAAATAAAATATCACCTCAGGTCACGTGATCTCTTAATATAAGTATGCAACTTCTTCATTAAAGACCGATGATCCTTGCATAATCTAAAGTTCAAAATTCAATCCTCTTATCTTATAATAACCCAGAAGGCAGTGCTTTTAGTTGAGATGGCATTAGTTTGTAACTCATCCCCACATGCAGATCTTTCTTCTATGGGTTTCTGATTTGTAAAATGCAACAGGGTAGTGCAGCCGATGTTGCCATGTGTGCCATGTTACAAATTTCCAATAATAAACAGTTGAAGGAGCTTGGCTGGAAGTTACTTCTACAGGTAATTTTGTGCCCTAATTTCTTCCTTTATCAATTTTCTTGCTCACTTTTAGTAGTATACATATACATAATATAATATATATAAGGGGGTATCAATTGAGTAATGAGAGGAGTTAGTCTTAACCATACAACCATACATGAATGGTCAATATTGGTTTTGCTTGAATCTAATCTTGGCCATCCATACAAACATTAAAATTTTAATCGTCAATTTCTGATATTTAGGTTATTTAAAATTTGTATGTTTTTGGATATCTTTTTACAAACTTCCTTGTTACTTTTTGCTAAGATTTTTGGATATGACAAAGCAGGTTCATGATGAAGTCATATTGGAAGGGCCGGCCGAGTCGGCTGAGGTAGCAAAGGCCATAGTTGTTGAGTGCATGTCCAAACCCTTTAATGGCAAGAATATTCTTAATGTTGATCTCTCTGTTGATGCCAAGTGTGCTCAAAACTGGTACTCTGCGAAATAGGTTAACCACGTTACACGGCGTGAAAAGCCATCAACTGTATTTGGGAGATGTTTACTCATTCAGATAGCTTTGGCTGCATGGTTCCATCGGTGATTTGCAATCAAAAGAGGCTGCATGATTTCCATTGGTTCTTCTATTTTCAAGGCAAAATCAATGCCTTAAATATTATTATCTGCTCGGTTTCTATAGAGAGGTATGGAACGTCCTTGGAGTAGTTCCAGTGCGTGATGCTTTGGTAATGCTAAAGCATAGCATGTTTAACTTCGGAGAAAGGCCGAAACCACTGGCCTCGGCTATTTACTGCTTTAGTACATGTTTGGTTTTTAGTTGGAAAATTGCAAAAGTACGTTTGAACCCAAAGTAACTATGGAGTTTCTTTTGAACAAATATACTTTTAGATCCAAATGTGCATTTGCAATTGAAAACTAAACATGTTGGCAGGTTTTTCCTATTTTCCCCCTTTTCATCTTGTTTTGAATGTAATCCTATTTTTATGCCTTGCATCATGTACCTGTATGGTCTTTTTGCTTGATGCAAAGTATATGAATATGAGCCCAGTTGAAAACATATGCTTCATGTACAATATTATGCAGTGATAAGTGGAAATATATCTATAGCACTTTGTCTTTGCATATACACATGATCAGTAACTATTGACTAATTGCATTCCACCTTTTTTTATTTTCTCTTCTCTATTTCTTTCCAAAAAACCAAACAAGCAACTCTCCCCCTTTCTTCTCTTTCTTTCTTTGCTAAATCACCCCAACCAAACACAGTGTGGACTGTGGAGGAG
The DNA here is from genome assembly GCA_030159175.1 of Glycyrrhiza uralensis. Classification (NCBI taxonomy): domain Eukaryota; kingdom Viridiplantae; phylum Streptophyta; class Magnoliopsida; order Fabales; family Fabaceae; genus Glycyrrhiza; species Glycyrrhiza uralensis. The sequence goes on from BRZY01000006.1 coordinate 1,954,483, forward strand.
GAGGACAGTGCACAACGTTTTGTTTTGTCTTGTCTTGTTTTGACGTGAGGGTCACACGTTTCACACTCACACTGCAGTCGTGATGGGGCCCACGTTGTCGCACGTGATCGTGTTCTGTTGGCCAACTGTGGTCAGCCTCATTTAATTACTTTAGCCCCCTCTTATTTTGGCCATAAGAAGTATTTCTTTTGGTATGATGTTTTTTTATGAGCTTATTGTAATCAATTAGTATTAGTATAGCCAATTTTATTAATAAAAAAAAAAGTATAGCCAATTTTTCTTGAATTTCAATAAAAATTTAATAATTAATAATTTTTTATGTTATTGATTTCGTCAGAGTGAGTTGCGAATATTTGGAGGGGAAATTAACTTTCCCACGCCCTACCACAATGATGTGAGTCGAATCAAAAGTAGTTGATATGCACAGTCTGGAATAAGACATAGATATGTGTCAAATTGTGTGTTAGAACTTAGATATTGTCGAAACCATTGTCTCTCCAACTCTAATCCAAATCAAAGTTTCATTTTCGGTTAATTCTAGGGTAGTATATGCAATTTCCAAACGTGGACTGTGGAGCGGTGAAATCCTAATTAGATTTATAGTTTTAATGATGAATCTCCATTAAAAAAATAAAAAGAAACTCGATGAATCGATAATTTTGTTATAAAAATATAAAAACAACAATGCACAAATAACTTTGTTATCTTGTTTATCAAAAAAAAAAAAATAACTTTGTTATCTCATTTCATATAGTTAGATTGTTAGATTTTGATAGGGTGTGTGTGTGGCCTTTTGGTCTGGAGAAGGGCAGGCAGGAAGCGGGGTAAGTGCGTGCGTCCGTGTCCCCATTTAAAGTGGCCGGTTTGTAGGGCCAACATGAGCCTCATTTTCTGACTTTAACATTTTTATTTATTTTTGACAAAACTTTAGCCTTCTTATTTTAGGAACCGAAACCACTCAAATTATGAGATTGAATATGAGTGGTTAATGCATTTTATTTCAGAGATAATCCCAACTAATACTTATCTTTAGTGATGGAATAATTTATAACCAAACTTTACTTAACTCCCAATTGAATATACATTAGTCTTGTTAAATACATATTAGTCCAACGATATCTTCTCCTCTAAAATACTATGGGTGTAAACTTAATTTTACGAACCGAAACTTATCCCCATTAGTCAATAGTAAATAAAATATGGTAATAATCAATGTTATTTAACCGATTATATTTCTATCTATTTTTTTTTCATAATAACCAATTGTATCTATTTCAAATTTATCCGATTAGACATGACATATTTTCAATTAACTTGCTTATTATATTGGCTCTATTTGGCAAGGTGAATAAACTTGTTTATAATTTATTTGATTAGTTTATAAGTTTATTTGACCACAATGAAAGTGTTTGATAAATAAACTTATGTCATTAGCTTATAATTTTTTAAAAAAAACTACTACATGAAGCTTATAGCTTTTTTTTTTTTTTAATTTTTACCCTCGTTATTTTAATTTTATTCATTCATTACTCTTTCTTTAAATTAAAAGATTTTAAATTAATAAAAGATCTTACGTTTTTATTTTAAATAGGCTTAAATACGTTTCTGATCTTTATAATATAGGAATATTTTGTTTTTAATTCCTATTAAAAATGTCAAATGCTTTTTGTCCCTATAAATTTATTTTTTTATTTTTAGTCCTTTAAGTGGGTTGACCGCTGATGTGTCCATTTTGAACCCAGTCAACACGCCTAAGTGGCCAAAAACTTTGCCACGTATGATGCCACGTCAGCCCCTTCTCTCTCCCTCCTCCCCCTTTCTCTCTCCTCCCTCCTCCCCCCACCTCCCCCCCTCGGTTCACCCCCTCCCTCTTCCCTCCTCCTTCCCCACCTTCCCCCAACCTCCTCCCTCGTCCCTCAACCCCCACCCCCACCCCCACCCCCACCTCCACCTCCACCTCCTTCCTCCCCCTCCTCCTATCCTCAAGTGTGACATGCTTAACGGTTAAGAAGAGTAGCAGGCATCATCGTGGACTCATCAGAGAGTGAGGGAAAAAAATCTCTGCGTTTCCGAGTCTCCAAGTCTCTATTATTCACCGCACGAGACGATCAAAGACTTGTTTCTACCAACAAAACAAACAATACAACTTCCCCAACTTTGTCTTCTTTCTTCTCAAACAACAACAGCTGGGAAAGATAAAAAATTAAAAAAAAAAGACGCAGAATCCCATTTCTTTATTTTGTTCCTTTTCAATAACCAACTAGTAATAAAGTTGAACAAAACCATCATGGCTGTCCACAAGCTATAGCCTCTGCCCCTTCCCACATCATTTTCCTTTTTTCATAAAACCCCTTTTTCTCGTGGGGAATTATATCTTTTAGGGTTTCAGATTCGTGTGTTTTGGGCAATTAGATTTGGTTATTCCTTTGTTTTTTAATTCAGCTGGAAAAATTGAATATTGGTTAAAGGGGGATTTGTTTTCTGGTAGATGGAAGCTTGTACGGGAATCCCTGAAAATTGTATATTTGTGGATAGTCATGGAGAATCTTCTTGTTAGATTGTGAAATTTTTATATTTTATTTTTTGATTGATTGTGTTTGTGGGTATCTAATTTTTTTGAGACTCTCATAAATCATCGTGTTCTTAATTGGATCTCTTCTGGCGTTCCATTTCTCCATCCTTTCAAGGGGAAGGAGGGGGGTGGTGAGGTGGGTGTCGGTGAAGAGGTTGAATTTGAGGATGGTGGCGTGGGTTTGTAAGGCGTGAGAGAGAGAGAGAGAGAGAGAGAGAGAGAGAGAGAGAGGAGGTGGTGGGGTGGAGGGAGGAGGAGAGAGAGAAGATGGTGCTAGTGGGGGTGGGGGTGGAGGGAGGAGGGAAGGGAAAGAGAGAGAGAGGAGGTGGAGGGAGGAGAGAGAAGGGGCTGACGTGGCAAAGTTTTTGACCACATAGACATGCTGACTGAGTTCAAAATAGACACATCAACGGTTAATTCATTTAAATGATTAAAAATATATATTTTATAGAGACAAAAAACATTTGATTTTTTTAATAGGGACCAGAAACATATTTAAGTCTTTTAAATATTATACTATTTTTACTTTTTGACTTTATTTATTTATTTTGCCTGATCAAATTTTCTATATCAAAAAAGATACAAATTTTCTATATCATGACTTATAATATACTTTTTTTCTATAAAAAAATGTATATTAAAAGACATATAAACATGTTATCATGTTATTTATTTTATTATCATTTCATATAAATAACTAATAAAAAAGATAAAAAAAATTAATATCTTAAATTTTGACATGATAAATAATTTGAAATAAATTAAGATAATAAAGTAATAAATATTATAAAATAATATATATATATAATTCATATCGCATGTTTTTTATGTTATTTTATATTTATCAATTAGTTGAACAATTAATTTTATTAAATACTTTAAATTCAATTAGTTAATTTTTTAGCTATAAACTATCAGCTATCAATCATTAGCTATAAACTAGTTTATCAGTTATCAACTACTTCATCAACTATAAGTTAACTTATCAACTATTTTTGTCAAACAGAGCCAATAAATCGCCTTAGCAATTTTAGAATTTAATAAGATATCTATCTAATCATATTTCATAATATATCCCTAATATTTCTTTTTTTAATTTTATTTAATGACAAATCAATAAAATATGTATATGCATAAAAACTATTTTGAAAACTCATGGAAACAATCACAAAACCTATAAAATATTTTAACAAGGAAAGCTAGTGCTAGTGAGTGGTATTCCAATTTCCACCAAGTAATAATATGTTAATGTCCATGATTATGAATTGATTTCTTCGTAATGAGTTGTGAATATTTGGTGGGAATATTAACATCTCCACTCCTACCCACAATGATGTGAGAGTGAGAGTCAAATCAACGGCAGTGGATAATAAGACACAAAGTCATAAAGTGTGCCTGTTAGATATCGCATGTGATTTTATTTTCTAGAATACAAGAGCAATTATTTGTTTGTCTCCAATCAAACCAAAAAGTTTCATTTTCAGTGAATTTTAGCATATAAGATTAAAAAAGAAAAAGAAAAAAGGTTGCTTCCTTTGCTGGGTCTGTTTCAAATCTGCAATTTCTAAACATGGGGAGCCATGGCCCATGACCATGTTGTGAGTAGGTACCCAAAACCTATTTGATATTTTCTGTCCTTCCGTTGTGGATCTAAAATGTGTTTCGTGTTGAATGTGAGGCCATTCGGCTGAATTGAGTTGAAAGTTGATGCCTTTTTTTTTCTTCCCTTCCATTCCTGTTGCTTTTGTTCAAACTAAATCCCTGGTATTTTTGTCTGCAATTTTGCATGTGCTTCTTTGAATTGTCAAATTTGGTGATTCTTTCGTTTGATTTAGCCGTCTTTTGGTGAAGCTCCTTTGAAGCCAGAGTCTTCCACCCTTCTCTTGCTTCTGCTAATGTGGATAGTGTTTTGGATTTGATTCTGCTTCATCCTAGCCATTTTGATTTGGTAGTGATTTTTTGCTTTTGTGGGTTAATTCTGCCTTTTTTTTCATGGATAATTAAGTTGGCACTCTCATCCTGAAGTTATTATGTGTGGTGGTTGTTTCATTGGCATAGAGAGAGAGAGAGAGTGAATATCTTGTATTGTATGTATGTATAACCTATTTTAGAATAACAAAAAAAAATGTATAACCTATTTTGCTGAGATCATGATCCACTAATGTTTCAACTTGGTGACCTGCATTTTACTAATTAACCAACTTGAATCAAGTTTTGTTTTGTTTATTCCCCTTTCTGCACCCAGTTTTGGTCTTTCCTGGAAAACGGGTTTCCTTGTTTTGTTGCATAAAATACCTTGAAGCTAAGAGGGGATTACTATTACTATTTTGAATTATTTCACAATTTTTGTCCTGCTGTTGTTGAATTGATGCTGGAACTAAGTTTTTGTTGGTGACTCTAGTGACTCCGCATCCCTCATGCTGCCTCACTGTTCCCTTGCATAATATGACACTGTCTCTTTATTTTCAATCCTGAGACTTGATACACAGAAGATGAATAAACTGCCAGTTAGTTTTGTAAGAAATTCATGACTTAACATTTCAAATCATAATGTGCAACAGATAACTGAATAACTCTGCTTGGAATACCCATCTCAAAGACTGCAACATTTGGATCTTTAACTGGAGGTAATAAGAGCATCAGTATGGCTCAGAAACTGGAAGGTATTAAGGGTGGAGGAGGATCCATCAAGCTAGGGACCACCGGAACGATCAGTTCCTTAATGACAAGGGAATTGGATCAGAAGATCTCTTCTGTAGTACCACACAAGCAGGTAGCTTCAAGAAGTAAACCTCGAACAGTTCCTGTTTCAGTTCCCTGTGGTAGTAGTAGTAGTACAACCCAAAAAAGACTACAACCAAGAAAATCATCAGATGAAGCCAGTAGTAGCAGTGGAAGCAGTAGTAGTAAAAATACAAACCGTAGAAGCCATGGGAATGGGATGATGTCCCAGAAAACAAAAGCTAATAATGGTAGAAACAATACCCATAGATTACCCATGCTAGGTTCTGACAACTTTTCAGTGGACAACAGAAACCCAGTCAGACAGAAAAATGACAAAAAGATACCTAACAACATTGTTGAAGTTGTGGACATAAAATGTGGGAATGCAGAAAAGGCTTGGGCTACCCCTTTAACAAGCCGCCTTAAGAAGCTGGGTTTCTCAAAGCTCTCTGAGAGCATCATCTAAACCTGAAAATTCTTTGTGTCAGACCTCAGGTTCCTGTAACTGAAAGCCGAGCCTGAGGTCCCATTTGGCCTACCATTGTCTGATACATCCACCATAGAGCACATGCTTGGTAAGAGCTTGCTACTTCCTCGCTTTTTCTTTGTACTTTGATCTACTGTGGATACCATTGTGCTGCTTCTGGAATTCGTGCTAACGGAAGAACCAACATCTGTGATCTGTGACTTGTGCCTCTGTGACCTGTCTTGGGAATTCGATTCGATCCGGCTAAAGTACTCCATTTCCTGCATTATGAGGGATGCAACCGTGCCTCGCGTGCCTATTTCTACAGGAGGACATCCAGCCATATCCTTCGTGTCAGTTGTGACAAGGGTTGTAGTGGATTTATTATGCATTCTTTCTTTGGTTGGTGCTGCTGTGGAGGAAGCTAAATCTTCTGGTTTAAGAAGGGTGGTTTCTTGTGGTTTTGTTCTAGTGGGGAAATTACAGGGCATTTTTTTTCCAAGTTTCAAGAGATGTGGTTTCACAAGAATTCTTCACTGTATGTTGTATATCTGAAATGCATGGCATGAAGTCTGTGTAATTGGGAGATTGGTTGATGACATATTGGTCACTGCATTCATGTGCTTGCAGTTATAACACTCGAGTTCTTAACTACTGTACCACCCTTTTTAACTACTTTTAAGTGGCATCATATTTCCTAGCTACATGCTAGGGACTACTTGTCAGTGTGGGTTGGATCTGATGGGATTCATGTGAATGGTAAAATAGGACGATCTTCTCTTCACTAACTTTTTAACTAAGCTGGTGTTGTAATTTGGTGTCTTAATTGGCAAGGAAAATAGTAAGCTAAATAGGTCAGGAAAGCAACTAAATTATCTGAATGATTTTCAGGTTTGGAGAAGTATGAATAATGGTTTATTGGTTTTGTTTCTGTTGGCTCTTTCTATTCTGTAATTTGGTTTTTTATGAGTTTCTGCAAGGGTGTGCGAAAGATATAACATCACTTACGAAATCTATATTTATCATTGAGTTCCAACTGTTATCTTGAAATTGGCCAAAAACCAAGATGCAGAATTCAATCTTTTTCTTCACTCAAAATTTGTTGTTTTGCCACTATATTGTTTTTTTTTTTTTATATACTTTGCCACTATATTGTTATGCTATCTGAATCATGCTTTGATATATTCTGAGTCTAATAAGTGTAAATAATGGATTGAATATATTTTTAGTCTCTATAAATAAGTCAGTATTTATTTTTAGTCTCTCATTTTTAAAATGTTTCTTTTTGGTCGTTCATTTTCTGAAATAGACCATTTGTAGGCCCTTATAGTACCTTTGTTCAGTCAAATGATGATATGTTAAACAGAGTGACAATTCAGGTTTGGTCAAATTAATCTTAAACGACAGATTATGTGGTCAAAACTCTTCGACTCGCCCCACTTATACCTCAATGAAATTATCATGAGGGACTAAAAGTTGGCTATTTTAGAAAATAGGAGACCGAAATGAGATATTTTAAAATCAAAGGTCTAAAAACAAATATATTTCAATTTACAGGGATTAAAAACATATTTGGTCCTTAAATAAATTTTACGCATGTTTAATTGTATTTCACTGTTTTACCACATCATAAATTTATACTATGATAAGATGATAAAATATTATTAGACATATGTAAGTAGTTAAAATTAATATTTTTATTTACATCATTCATCTATTATATCTATCACTCATATTTTTTCTAGTCTTATCTCACTTGATGATGAGGATAAAGGAGCATTGGACAAAGGCAAAGAGAAAGAAGAGGATTTGAAGAAGTTTGGTGGGCCAATGACAAGGGTCAAGGCAAAGAAACTTCAAGAAGCTATTTAAAAAGATTTAAATCTTTGACCAAAAAAAAAGATTTAAATCAAGTTTTGCTAATTAGACCCAATGAAGACTTGAAGATGATAAATTTGATACAAATTAGTGAAGCATGTAGTTAGGCTTGAAATAATTGTAATTAGGATTTTTTTTAATTGTAATTTGGTGTTTTGGACCATGTTGGGTTTTGGGTCTTGAACTTTGCTTATTTTACATTAGGACTTGTGTAAGAAGCTTTATGTATGAATTTTTGGGTCTTTCCTTGGACCACATACCTTAGGGTTTTTAGGGACTATTTAAGCTTCTTTTGACTCATTTGACAACTTTGATGAAAATTTGAATTTGATTCAATCTTGAGTGAGGGTAGAGCAAAGGCTCCTCTAGGTTCTTGTGTGGAACCAAACTTGATCTTATCAAAGGCTCATTCTTTTGTGGCGATCCTTATCAAAACTTATCAATCAATCTTCCTTGGGGTTTGATTGTAGCGTCTCTTTCATCACTCCCTCTTCCATCTTTTTTATTTTATTCTTCTCTTTTAGTAAGAGTTCTTGTTTTTGAGTTATTTTGTGTGTGAATCCAATCAAAGGTAAATCCCTATTTCTCATCACTCAAGGTGTCTATTATTAGATATAGTGTGTCCATGGATCATTTTTGATAAATTTATTTCTTCCCTACTTTACCAAAAAGAGATAGAGCAAGTTTGAGGAGGATGTGACTTCTCCTCTCCAGAGAACGCCACTGCTGGGGGCCCTCATCACGGCCTTTGTTGTGGAATCACTCACGGGCAATTCATTCACTTGTACTTGGACTTGCTGGCCACAGATTCCATTTCACAAGCTGGGAAAAAAAACATAATAGTTAAAGCTAAGGAGTGCCCTTTCTCATTCACGAATAGGACCAGTTCATTACTATTTTATCCATATTGTGTGCATTTTAAGAATGTATGCCATACATGACCCAAAAAAAAAAAGAATGTATGCCATATACCCATTCTTTTTTAAGCTCCACCAAATTAATCCCAATGAGGAACTTTTTGTCATACATAGGAATAGATGGGGACAAGGTGGAACTAGTAAGTGGATAACATAGTTGCTCAAATTACTTCAAGATGAATAATTTTTTGAATGCGTTGATTATTTTTTTAGCCATGGCCATGTAAAGTAGTTGCAACTCAACTGTTGTTTTCAATCATTTGTCATTGTATTTTTTTTACTTTTGTTTTCCCAAAATTCTCCTCGGTCAGAAGCAATTTTGTTTAAGGCGCAGTTGGATACTAAACGTGGACACCCTAACAAGGATTCGAACCGTGGTTCGCCACGTTGTGGGGGATTAGCCCCTACCAGGCTTCCACTAAACCCAACCCCCCGTTGGTTGTCATTGTATTTTTAAAGTATGATAAAACTTTTTCTTTTCTGTTACGCATATCATTCTTATTTTTCATTAACACGTGATACCCGATAGGTGATTGTGTTTTCAATGCCATTAGCAACATTTGAAAGTTGAAACAATGAAACCCCACTACCCCACTTCTCCTTGGCATATTCTGACTATCTCAAACGATCTTTTCAAGTTTTAACTTCACCTTATGCTTTCCTTTGACAGAGAAGTGCCTAAAATTTGTTGAGGGTACCTAATATAGTAAGCTTCTATTGATGACTTCCACCAAAAAAAAGTAGTTTACAGTACAAGAGGGAGTATTCATTCGTCATTCAGAAACTCAACCGATTTTTATTTTTGTCATGCGGCCTTTTGAAAATTATACTTGAGTTGAAGGCAAAGCTTCAAGAAGCGATTCCTATTTGCCAATATGTTTATAGAAATAAATAATATGATTTGTACAAAACTAATACTACACATTTCTAGCATGATTTTACGAAAATTATTATATAACACCCTAGTCTGATATAACCTTTTCTAAATGGTTCAGTCAATATTAATTTTCATACTTTAAAATGCTAAAAATAAATAACAATTATGTTGTTATATTTCTCAAATTTTAAATCATTATATGTATCCCGGATACGAAATCAGTATATTTCCCATTGAACTGACATATATATGCTAACTTGTAATGAGCATGCTAACCAGAACAAACATTCATATAAGAGACAAGACACCAACATACACAGGATTTCATCATATACGGGTAGTTTATACTTCACCAGTTATAAAAAAAGGCTGCTATCAAGGATTGTTATTTTACATACAATACAAGAATGCATATGTATTAAATGTCTTGACACAAAAAAACATGTTACAACTTAATTAATGGGTTATAGTTATCAGCTACTACTTAAAATAAAGCTCAAGAAGCTTCTTCAAAGTGTCAAACACACTTGTGAAGGGATTAAATTCAACGGAGGACTTCAGTCCTAGATCAGGAAACTGGTTTGTTAGTGCCTGCTGCATCCCTGACATGGACATCATAGCTGCCAACTGACTATTGGACATTACCTCACAATCCTGGGGTGTATCTTTGATTTTGCTTGGATCATATCCAAAGTTTCCCAGGTAAGCTTTGTATTTCTCTATAAATTCAGGTCCAGGGTTAGGTGTCCTTGAATATATCTGTAATATTGATCACGGGAAAATGAATTCTGGTTATGAATAAATGCCATGATTAGGGATGGATCAATTGACACCAAGTGTCAAACTCTTACACTTTACACCAATTAATAACTTTTTGTAAAATTCGAAATTCACCGATCCAACCATGAATTGAAAGTTCTTATATAGTAGATCAAGTCTATAAAATTTCATGCGAATCAAAAACTAATTGATACTTCATCAAAAACTGCAAGTTGATCAAGTTCAGCAACTCTTTCATAGACCCCAAATTTGTCAAGACATGATTCAATACTAAACGTAAAAACAGAATCATATACTCCTTTTGCTAATTGATAGCTATTAAATAAAAAACTCTAGATGCAGTATAGTTTCTTTTATTTGTCTTAAAATAATATATCAACATTAGATATCATATATGCCATCATTTAAAATTCAGAAGAATTCTTTTGCATGAAGTTAAATAACTACAAAATTAGAATGCTTGCCTAACACATGATCAAGTGCACATAAAGTATAAATACCTGAATGAAACTTTTGTCTTTAGCTCCTGAAACAAGAGCAAAATTGTCATAATCAGTAGCAATCACATCATAAGGTTCCTTGGGAATGAATGGCAATGTAGGAAAGCGAAGATAGCATTTTTCTTTGACCATCTCCCTCTTCTCAAGCTCTGTCTCATTTTTCTCCAAATCATCTTCTGACAGACATTGAACCTTTCCCCTAATGCCGGTTATAAATCCATTAGGGCCTCCATGAACACAAAAGGTATCAACTTGGATAGACGGTGCTTCCCTATCAAATGTATACACACCCTGAAATGTCATTAGTTTACCCAAATTAATATCAAGAAGCTTATGGATGGCAAACAAATAGATTCTATGTATCTGTGGTTGGGGAATTTTTTGGGGCAATAGAATCAATATAAAGAAAAAGGTAAGTCACACTTCTTATCTCCAACATGCACTAGACTATTATAATTAATGACAAAATTTTCCACATATGCCTCATATACAACAAAAAACTTTAGACTTTGTCTATGCCTCCTCTTTCAACAACTTGTTATGAATAATGTGAAGTTGATCAGAAAAAAAAAGAAGTTAGCAGAACCTATATGCAATCCACTCTCTAAAATAAATATAGTCCTATATATTCTCTGCCGAGGGCAAGCCTTGGCGCAACAGTAAGGTTGCTGCCTTGTGACCTAAGGGTCACAGTTCGAATCTGGAAACAGCTTCTCCACTTGCAAGGATAAGGTTGTGTACATCTACCCTCCCCAGACTCCACATGGTGGGAGCCTCGTGCACTGGACCGCTTTATATATTCTCTTCCACTGCCGTGTTTATTTTAGCATTTACCTGAGTGCAATGACAATCTTCTTGACCTTGTCCAGCAAATCCACGCTTGAGTGAAGCAACTTCAAACCATCTTCCTGAATATTTGATAGGGTCAAAATCCTTAGCTGTCATACCTCTCATCATCATTAGATTTGCACTTTGTTCATTTGAACCACTCTCAAACGGTGAATTAACTGCATTATCACTAGCACTGGCAAGCTGGCATATATTTTGTTGACGAGAAAGATCTGCTGCTAAAGACTGTTGATGAAATAAGAAGGTGAAATTCTAAAACAGCTCATACTCATCATAGCAATAGACATATATTTTACTAGATTTCCAAATTCCAATCAATCAATAATATCATCTATTTGCTTCATTTCAATAACAACATCCAGCCATTTGTAAGAACTTCAAAATGGGGAAAATTAAAGAGTGAATACAAAGTATCTATATGAGTAAGAGGGAACATCTGAAATTAAAGAGTGAATATCACTACATGAAATTAGCATAAATATCTGAAATGTCAATGGTAACATTCTTGGGTTCTGGAAGACAATACAAACCTGATTTGTTGGAGAAATAAATATCAAAGAAGCAGCAAGCCCAGATAAGACATGCTTAGTCAGAACCTTAATTGGGAGATCCAATGAGCACTTCAACAGTGTTCTTCCTGAGACTCCCCTGCAGTGTCTAGAAACAAAGTGTCATCCTATCTGAACAAGAAGAATAAAAAATAAATTACAAAAAAAAAAATATCCACAGAGTCATAAAAATCACAGATTGAGTATCTAACATCTAAAATTCACTAAATGTTCTTTATCATATTACAAAATTATGGGAGCATGATAAGGAAACTTTATTTAGGAATACTGGGTATATGAAAATGGACAAGCTATATCACATAAACTGAAATATTTTAAATCTCATTGTAAAATATTTTAAAGTACGAGGAATTTAAAACAAAAAATAAAAACACAAAAGGGGTGTCCTAGAATAGGAAAATAAATAATGGTATATAGAAACAGAAGCTCGTGAACAAATTTACAATAATTAATACTAGTAGATATGAAAAGGGGAGAAAAGGAAAAGAGTTGGATTTGTTACCGTGGAATGGGAGGAGGAGGATAAGAAGGAGAGTGAAGTAGAGGAGGTGATGCTCCTAGAAAAACAACCTCTACCATGTCTTTGCCTTCTCACTTGTCTACCGTTGCCCATTGTGAAATCAATGTGATCTTTCTATTCTATTCTTCTGGTTTCCATGACAAAAAGATCATCTTGAAACATCGTCGTCCAACGTCCCATGAATGAAACTGGGCCTGCCTCACGGGTCAGGGATTTTTGTTGTCAGCGCTGGGCTTTCAAGGCCCAATTCGTCGGTTGTTCTATTAACAACCAAGGGAATTGGTAAATACACCCTATTTTTTTGTCATATACCTCATATTTATATAGAAAATTACTATTATACCTTTATTGTTTGGTTTTTTTTTTCTGATTTCGTATCTTTTTTGAAAACTGGCCATACACCCCCAGTTTCCGGAATACAGATTTGCATTCCGAAAACTGGAGTTTCTAGAGTTTCCGAAATACAAATTATATGGAAACTGGAGTTTCCGGAATACAAATTTGATTGGAGTTTTCGGAATACAAATTTGCATTCCAGAAACCGGATTTTCCTGGAGTTTCCGGAATGTAATTTTTTCTGGAGTTTTCGGAATACAAATTTGCATTCTGGAAATTGGAGTTTTCGGAATGTAAATTTTTTCTAGACCGGAAACTGAGTTTCCAGTAACAACGCGAAATTGGAAGAAAAAAAAAACCAAATCAATGAGGGTATAATAGTATTTTCCTTTTTAAATATGGGGTGTATGTCCAAAAAGATTAGTGTATTTACCAATTCCCAACAACCAAATGATGACCAAACTTGTTCCACTTGTTTAACTTACCACTATTTTATTGACCAAAAAAATTACTTACCATTATTTTTCTGTAAGTTCCTTTGTATGTGAACATTTAAACTTACCACTATTTTTTTTTATGAAAAAAAAAGAGGCCAATTTTGTGATTTTGTTTGATTAAGCTACTGTTAGGGCTTTTGACCCCCCAGTTTGGGGTTTAGTCACACTTAAAGCTTCTCATTTCTCCCAGTGTGTTTTATGAGAATTGAATCTTGGTTTTTTCACCCTCAAGCATAACATGTATTGCCAATTGAACCACACATATTGACCATTGGGTCAATTTTGTGATATTTGAACACCTATAGTATGAGAAATGCATTCTGCATTACAATGTAGGTGACTTAGTTATGCTGAACGCTGGGGCAATTTCCAATAAAAGCTGGAAAAATCTTGAATTTCACATCAAACTTTATTTTTATTCAAGACTTGACTCACTTATTTTAGACTAATATTAAAAAAAACAGTTAACTGTAGACTATCACACTGTATACCAAAGTGGATATTCTGCAAAGTTTGGACCATTTTCAAATGGCGAGTGGGAATGAACCACTACACTAATACGAAAACTAACTCTGACAAATTTACTTAACAAAGACTATGATATTATCTTTCAAAAAATTATTAATAATCATCAAAATTTGGTAATTGGTTTCTTTGAAGTGTATAGAGATCCCTTCCAGAAAAAACGAAGCGAGTAAAATTGCCCCATTTGCATAAAAAATGGTGTGAAATTGAGAGGCAACTAAAGTGTTTCACGTACAATACACGCATTATTCAATTTTGGGAAGACAAACTTCACAACTTTACAAAACCCACTTTGAGACTTTACCAAACTTCCACGAATAAATAAACACAAAATCAGAGGACCCCATCACATAATTACCTTAATTACACGTCTCGTGGTTAGCATCATTCGAATTTCAAAGTCGTGTGCTTTTTACTTTCATTTCCTTTTGTCAACACGTGTGTTCATGTCCTTGGCACCAACATCTGGCTTTTTCAACCCATTAACACACTTTTTTTTATTATTTACCAAAATAACACATTTTTTATTTTATTTACTAAAATAACACACTTTTGAATATAATATTCATTTAAATATTTTTTAATGAATTAAATATTAATCAATGGTTTAGATTATGATTAAGTTGTTAATTAAATTAATATTTAATTGTTAAATATTTATTAACCCGATTTGTCAACTAATTAATAATATAGTAGTAATTATAGAATATAGCTCAAATTGATTCAAAATTTAAAAATACAAATACAAAAGTGATACAAACAGAAATAATAAAACAGTGAACTAAATACACATGATAGAATTTTTCTTAGTGCTGCATCTCAGCTCCTGAATAGAAAGGGCAATTTTTCTTGTTATGTCTTTCATTTCGACACAGTCCACATCTCTTGGGATGACGACTCCTTTCCATTTGATCCATTTCTGTACGAATTCTCGTCGACTGTGGACGACCATTTGGGTCTCTCTGCATTGCTGGATTGTCAACTCCTCAACTGTGACAGAGACATTGATGTTTCTGTCTTTTGTGACAAAAAAGGAGTGGAGGGGGTGCTCTGATCAGTGTGTGGAGACAGAGACATTCAGATCCAAATGGTCATCCACAGTCGACGAGAATTCGCATAGAAATGGATCAAATGGAAAAGAGTCGTCATCCCAAGAGATGTGGACTGTGTCGAAATGAAGGACATAGTAAGAAAAACTGTCCTTGCCATTCAGGAGCTGAGACGTAACACTAAGAAAATTTCTATCATTTGTATTTAGTTCACTGTTTTATTATTTCTATTTGTATCACTTTTGTATTTATATTTTTAAATTTTGAATCAATTTGAACTATTTTCTATAATTATATTATTAATTAGTTGACAATTTGGGTTAATGAATATTTAACAATTAAATATTAATTTAATTAACAACTTAATCACAATCTTAAACCAATCATTAATATTTAATTCATTAAAAATACTTAAATGAATATTATATTAAAAAATGTGTTATTTTGGTAAATAAAATAAAAAGTGTGTTATTTTGGTAAATAATAAAAAAAAGTGTACGTTAAGGGAGTGAAAAAACCCCAACATCTAACATTACAAACTTTATTAAACCGAATTGTATAGTCAGTTCTTCATGAGCTATAAAATCTCAATCTATATCCTAATTAATGAATTAATTATCCCGATCGACAATGCTCAACGTGACACGTATCATGGAGTCGTATTTAATAAATTGATAATTGATAATAGTTGCATGTACTTTACTATATAGTTTGGTAGGAACCTTTTTATTTAGTTCATTATCCAAACCCCCGATCTATGTAACTAACAAAATAAAATCACATTTGAAAAGTATCATAGTTAGGTTGATGGCATTATTTAATTTATAGAACTATAGATACCTTGCTCAAGACTTCTATACATGGACCGTCTTAGATAAGGTAGCACCAAATAAATGCTAAAGTTCTCGAGGGAAAGGAAGGGCATACCAAATTGAAGTATTATATATTAATTTAGGTTCTTATAGGGGCAATATTTGGAATTAACAAGATTTAACAATAAACTAGTACATCGTGGGTTTGAGATCTGATGCGGTATTTTCTATCACGAAAAGTGTGAGGGGGAAAGTGAAATTGGTTTCCACAAACTTGTTCCGTTGCTACTCCTAGTTGAGGAAATCAAGACTAATTAATGAAACTTCCACAGCAGCCTCCAAAGACATCGTATGAAATTAAAATAAATGAAATACAGATGAAGCTTTACGTGGCAGTTTTAATTTTTCTTGTTGCATTTGATGGCATTTTAAAGCTTTTTACATTTTTCTTTTTCGTTTCTTTTATTTTCATTTTAATTTTTCACTTTTTTCTTTATTTTTTTTCTTAATATATAGCCAAAGGACTGAAATATTTTGCCAGCATCAATAGTACCCAAGCCAAACACCATGGTTGGTGCATCAAATGATCACGTCTATAAATATACATGTGAATTAGAGTTATAATTTTGTTATACCTCTTTTACTCACGTGACTTTTATACATTATATATATTTCATGTTATTTTTTCTTTCTTTATATTATCTACGTTTTTCTCCTCTCTCTCTTTTTAACTATATTCACACGTGTTATAGGGTGTGAGAACATTATTTTTGTATAACTATTCACACACTAATATTTACTATTTTTATTCTATAACTATTGATATTTAAAATTGTTATACATATTGATATAAAATATGACTAGAATATTCCTATCAAATCTTTATTATTTGTCATGACTTGCATTTCAAATTCTGGTTTTTTAATTACTAATTAATTAAATAATGGTATAGCTGAAAAAATAATTTAATTAATAAGATCTTATAGATTTATAAAATATCAATAGCTTAAAAATAAAAAAAATCAATAAAATATAGAAGTGAAAAGGTGATAAAGTGGTTCATCAAATTTGGACATGTGTGGTGCATAATTATATTTTATTTTTATTTTTACAATGTTGTGTGTATTTTAATCATCTGTTTTGGTGCAACGGAAAATATAAGAAGGGAGGGTTGCAACTTGCAAGCTTGCACGCTGCAGCAGCCTTTTACTTTATCCAATAACCAATAATAGATAGACTATGCTAACTTGATTCAGATCCACCAATCAGAGCACCAAGTTCTGATTATTCGTCTTAATCTTAATTAATTACTACGTACTAATAACTTGGCTTTCTACTAAAACCCCATCAAGACTAACTAATAGGAGTAATATTAATTGGAAGCCTGAAATATAATTAGCGGCTCTGTGGCCTTTGCATCGTAATTCCTAATGTGTGAACTAGTTGAGTACTTAGAATCAAGTTATGGTTCATCTGTCACTTTCAGAAAATCATCAAGAATTTTAAATTAATCATTGCAATTGACTTATACAAAACAAATAAAAATACGCGTTTGATGAATTTTTTTAAATATATTAGAGGTGTTTATCATGCTAAATATTAAATGTTTTTGTTTGGTTAATTTATAATTTGAATGCACTATAATGTAAAAAATACATTATAGTATTAAAAAAATTAAACCATTATTCAATAATATATTATGACATCATTACAAAATTTCATAATGATCAATATATTATCAATCTTGGACCAAAATAAATAAATTTCATAATATATAATATGATAAATCAATTGAATAATAGCACAATTGATCATTAATAATTGTTATTATTTTTACTAGAAAAAGTAAACACTTAGAATATTGAACTATGTTTGTATAAAAAAAGAATATTGAATTATGAATCTTTCAACACATCGTTTCAATTTAGTATTTTTATATGTATAGAAAAAAAATTAGTATTTTTATACCTAACGGATTAAATATAATACCAAATGACCCTATATATAGCGTCATCGATTAAAATGAGCAAATGACCAAACCAAATGACCCTATACCTGTGCTTTTTTATTCTCAACCAACGCAAATTTCATATTATTTTTTAATTATTGGAAGAAGAACGTCTGCCAACAACAGTCCAATCCTAGCGTCATATTCCATAATTTAATAATGAGATGATAAGATCACTAATCAGCATAAACTAATAAAATAAATTCCTATATATATTTTCTTGAGTACACACGATTCCTATTATATATTTTCAGTCATATATATTATTAAAATATAAAAGTAGATAAGTGAAATGAGGATTAACGAATAAATTACACCACATGTTCACACCAGATAATAAAAATTCACCAACATTAAATTAAGTTAGTCTGAGTAGAATTGAGTTCAAATTTCTTAGTAGATATTTCATACCAATAATATAGCCAATAAAAAAAGATAATAAAAATTCCATTTCCTTTATTATCTCAAAAACTCCACATCTCATCTCATAAGATGCTAAGTGCAACTCGACAAAGAGCATAATACATATATGTATGTATTTTTTCTCCCATATATAATGCGTCGTTACGTGTTTTGCTCTGGTGGTCCCAAAAACCGAACCCATTCTCATTGTCGATTTTACCAAACTGCCCGCCCATTCCTACGAAGAAACCGAGAAGGAGGCAATACGGAGTGTTTGGGAAACGAAATTGAAAAATACCGGTCAACCGTCCACTATCTTAAACAGCGACCTCCTCAAACCGGTCTAGTATGGTCCCTATTAGTATGATATATAGTTAGTGGGACCGAAAAACCAAACACCCCCACAACACACAAGAAGAAGGAAGAATAAGAAAAAACGAAGAGAGCCAAGTCTATGTGAGAACCAAAACATTCTATGGCAAAAGTCATTCACGAAACAACTAGGAAGATGTCACAGCTATGCCGGAAAATCGTTCAGGTCGATGTTCGGTGGGGAGTGCTACAAAGGGTATCCTTTGTGGGACAGTTTTTCCGGTTCATATGGGATAGGCTTATGGTTTGCTCTGTTGGGAGGCCAGCTAAGTACCGGAGATTATCCCTCCGGGATGATTCTTCTTCGCCGGCGGCCACCGTCGACTACGACGGGTTCCCAACTCTCACCGATAGTGGCGGGTATGACACAGATTCGGATTTGGTGAACCTGAAGATCAGTTTGTTGGGCGATTGCCATATTGGAAAAACTACTTTTGTGGTGAGCAAGTTTCCAACTTTACCAAATTTCCTCTGTTTTCATTCCTTTCAAATGTAGCACTTTCACCCCCCCACCACCAAGTCAAGATAAACTCACCAAGAGAGAAACACTTGTAAAGACAATAATATTAGAAAAGTTTTATTTTTTTAAATAATAATTTCTCAAATAAGTTTAAATTAATTATTATTGCATACCTGTCAGTCACTCAGTTGTCAATTCATGCTAAGCTTATGAGTGAGAAGGCTAAAGTTTGATCTCCACAAAAATACACGATTTAAGTATGAGTGTGTGATTAAGCAGAACCGAGTCTTAAATTTTTGCATATTAAATCTGATAGATATCTGAGTGCTACCGGGCGAAAGGCCCTAATTACGATGACAAATTAATTTTTGCATATTAAATTTTTTTGAAGTCTCTCATTTAATAGATATCTGAGCTTATATATCTATGAGTTTATAGGAGCTTTTTTTTTATGTTGTTGGCTTATTTTAATTGAGAAGTCATTGATTGTGTTTTAGAAGCAAATCCAAACAGGGTTTATTAGTGTTAACTAACTATTGGTTGGGTTTCATGTGAATTTCTCAGATCAAGTATGTAGGGAATGAGCAGGAAAAGAGGAGCCTGCAGATGGAAGGACTAAATCTAATGGACAAGACTTTGTCTGTTCGAGGAGCTCGTATTTCGTTTTGTATATGGGATGTTGCAGGTGCTTTGCTTATAAAACTTTCCCTTTCTCTGTCCCCGTGTTCTGTTCTGCATTTCCTTCTTTTTTTTGTTATTTTTCTCTTGTTTTTTACTTTTCTCTTATGGGTATGTAGGTGACAAAAAGTCCTTGGATCAAATTCCCATGGCTTGTAAAGATGCAGTTGCTATTTTGATTATGTTCGATCTCACCAGTCGTTGTACACTAAATAGGTAGGCTGTGACAAAACATTATGCTATCTATGTTCTGTGGAAACTTTTTAGGAACATAATAAACGGTGGAAATAATTAATTGGTGCTTTGTGCAGTGTTGTTGGATGGTATAGTGAAGCAAGAAAGTGGAATCAGGTACCATAAATTATTCCTTCATGGTTATTACTTTTTGTATTACTGTAGTTAATTTTCTTTTAAGTAAATGCTATTGATTAAAGTGTGGTTCCAGATGCATTATTGATGAGGCTTTAATAACCATTATGGCCAGTGAGTGACAATAACTTTTCAGACACATGAGACACAGATAGGAGCTGATTATTTAAAAGTTGGTGTATGCTATATTTGTTTTAGATATCAAGATAATGAAGCTGATAAATAATATCCCAAACTTGATATGTTCTTAGTGGAATAATTTCTGATGACCATGTTAATATGTTATTCACTTGCAGACTGCAATTCCCATTCTAATAGGAACCAAGTTTGACGATTTTGTTAGACTTCCCCCAGATTTGCAATGGACAATTGTAACACAGGTAATTGAATAATAACTACTACCGCAACTCACATTTAAAGTAGGCTTAACTTTCTCTTAATCATACATGCCTGGGGCTGCTTCACTTTTCTTGGTCATTTTCCCCAGCTGATGCATGATGTATAAATATATCCTTGATTAATTGACTTGGGAACAAGAAGAATTCTTCTAATAAATAGTACTAGTAGTCTTTTTCTGGAACCTTAATGATTGACAATTATCAAATTCTATCTATTTCCGCGTTAAGAAGCATATATTTTGGGGCCTGCATGTTGATTAAAGTCAGATTAGTGTTCATTGCTTTAAATAAAAGTGTTACTTTTTACCATATTCCCTGGCTTAATTTTCAAAATTTAATTAACTTGCCACGGCACATACACACAGGCAAGGGCTTATGCGAGGGCGATGAAGGCAACCCTTTTCTTTTCAAGTGCAACCCACAATATAAATGTGAACAAAATTTTCAAGTTCATCATGGCCAAGCTCTTTAACTTGCCATGGACGGTAGAACGAAATTTGACTGTTGGAGAACCCATTATTGACTTCTGATATGTTCTTCACACTATTGATGATTCCTATATGTACATAGAAGCAGAGAGGAGAAGAACAAGCAAAAAAAAAAAAAAAAACAAAGGAAAGAAAGAAAGAAAACAAGTCGTACTTTTCATATTGACCAAGAATGATTAATCAATCGCCATTCACCACCTAGGTACCTAATTTACGTGTTTTTCTATAGGCCATTTTGACTACATCATTAGAGGGTGAGAAGCTGAATGGTATTGGTATCCATTCCTAGTTGAGTTCCTCCATGTTGTGGCTGAGACCAAAGCCAAAGGTATTTGATATTTGTACATTTGCTATGTAAGAAATGTGTTCTCAATTAATGTTTATAGCATTATCCTAGAGCAAAGGAAGGAGGAGAAGAGAGAGAGATACACGGATCAAGATGACAATAATATTTTGTTCTTTCCATAGTCTAGCTTGCTATTTTTTTGTTTAATTTGTTTTTCTCTCATTGGAAAAGGATTTGTATACATGATTTACAAATGGTAAAAGGGGCCTCCCCTAGCTAATTTCTTCAAAACTTAGCACCTTGGTTACTCTTGTAGTATATTTCATTAACAAACAATAATATTCATGAAATAAGATTGTCTCTAGTCTCTAGATAAAAATTTGTGTCACTTTCCCTCGTGATGTATAACATGACGCGGAATATGACATAATGTGTTGAACGTGACATCATTCCCCCTGGTTTCTCGAAATGCATACAAGACAAGCTCGCGAGATGTCGCACAAACTTTGAAATTGAACCTCCTTTTTTTGCATATTATTTTGTGTCTATCTTTTTCGCAGATTTTCTAAACATTCAAATGGATGTTTGCATTGACCAAAAAAATATGCATGTTTGCAGTTGACAAAAAAAAAAGATTGTTTGCAAACATTGGAGCGTGTAATAATTGAAAAATCGTTTAATTCTGACATGAATAATCCTACTAAAATATTAATCAAATTAAAAAAATGAATCAAATTCTCACTGTATAATTTATAAGATCTACTCCCTCCGTTTTAAAACTATAGCTCTTTTAGTCTTTTATTTTTGTTTCAAAACTATTACAATTTTACAATTCCAAAGTATCATTAATTATTTTTTTCCACCCATACCCTTATTTAATAACTACTAGTGGGAGTAGTTGACATTAATAATATAGAGATTTGTAGATAATTTGTCATAAATACTCTTTCATTAAATAAGGGTATTTTAGTCTATCTATAACTATATTTTACTTCTATTAAATATTTCTTAATCTGTGTGCATTAACCTTAAAAAGCTATAGTTTTGAAACGGATGGAGTAATAAACAATTCCGCAATCAATAAGATAAGTGGTTCGTTGGATAATTTGTATCCTCATCCCCCCACCCCCAAAAAATATATATACAAGGATCCGCATTCTAATTTCAACTTATTTATGACATATGAGATCTAGGTGCCATTTAGGGTGGACCAATAAATAAATTGGTCCACCAAACCCCAATGAGATTTTACTTGAGATAGGAGGTAGATCCGGTTTTTCAGTATTTGCGAAAATGCCCAGAAGAATTGTATAATTATAAACTGATATTTATGAAATAGACCACAAAACAATACAAAATTACAAAAATTTATCAACTTTTGAAATAATTAAAAAGATGGCAACACAAGTTTATTATATTATTATCATTATTATTAAATTCATTTATTCATTTATTCATTTATTTCTTGCTCTCTCTCTCTCTCCCTCCCTCCCTCTCACCCCCTAGATCTCTCGCTCTCTCTCCCCCGCTCTCTTCCTCTCTCTCTCCCCCTCTCCCTCTCCCACTCTCTCCTCCGCATCTCTCTCTTTCCCTCTCTTACTCTCGCTCTCTCTCCCATGCTCTTTCCTGATCTCTTCTCCCTATCTCTCTCACTCACTCATGCCCCCTTCGCTCTCTCTCGCTATGGATGTCAAAAATACCCATATCCGCAGGCACCCGCGGATAAAATTCGCAACAGGTACGGGGCGAGTACCTTAACGGATACACACGAGTAAAATAAATAGATATTCCATGTACTCGTTAATAATTGAGGATGGGGACAGGTTGTGAGGGATTCGTACCCGCTAAGAAAACTATAAAATTACTCTTATATATATATATATATATTCCTAAAATACCTAAAACACTAATGCGCTTTAGTCCTCACGCTTTATTCCTTCTATATTAATTCTCATGCTGTTGTGTATATATTAATTCTCATTTATCCTAAAATTACCCTTATTACTGTTGTGTATGTATTAATTATCATATTTTAACTTTATTTGCTTTTTTTAATTGAACTATTGGAATAACAATTATATTAAAATTATAATGACTTGTCAAATTTAATCTTATTAATATGATATTTGTTATGGTTAAAATTGTATGAAAATATATTTTTATTTATATTTTTTTAGAATTTTGTATTTTTTAAAAATTTAAATATCTATGGATATCTGCAGGTATCGCAGGTACCCGCTAAAAGCTTGATAGCGGGTACCTGTGCGAGTATATCCAACAGGGCAGGTAGCGGGTAGTTACTATCCGTACCGGCCCCGCCCCATTTACATCCCTATCTCTCGCTCTCTCGCTCACTCTCTCTCCCCCTCTCTCGTTCTTTCTCCCCCACTCTATACCTCTCTCTCTATCTCTCAGTCTCTCCTCCCTATCTCTCTCGCTCACTCACGCCCCCTTTCTCTCTCTCTCTCTCCCCCTTTCTCTCTCGCTCACTCACTCCCCCTCTCTCTCCCTCTCTCATTATCTCCCTCGTTCTCTCCCCCTTTCTTCCCCCTCTATTAAATATAGCAATCAATTGTTAATAACTATTTGTAGTGGAAAAGTTACTTTTATACCTATATATGCTTGTGTTAATGCCCACTCGCCTTTTTATTCATTTTTTTTTGGGTTTTCTCAGATGTAAAGCTTTCACCTCTTATTTGATTTATTTCTAGGCAGTAGTAGGACTCCACGGACGTGCATCTAGGGTGTGGGTGGTGGGTGGTGGGGGAGGAGGGGGAGGGAAGAGATTGGTTGAAGTTGGAGAAGGAGGACGGAGGTGGACGTGGGGAGGAGGGAGGAGAGGGAGAGAGAGAGAGAGGGGGGTTGACATGGCATCCTACATCGCAATGTTTATAGCCACAAGTGTTGACTATGCTCAAAAAGTGACACATCAACAGTCAACTCACTTAAATGACTAAAATAAAAAATATATAATAGGGATCAAAAAAGTTTTACTAAATTTTTAATGAGTAAAAATAAAATATCCCTATATTATAGAGACAAAAAACATATTTAAACTAAAAAAATTATCATCAATTTCGTTTTTTAATTATGGGATTTATTTGGGTAAAAGTGTAATTTCATATAATATGTGGGTTATTTCTCAATTCTCAATCTTTATTTACTATTTCTACAAACCCCTTTCTGCAATTACATGTAATATTTTTAAATACCAATCCAATGGGTAACCCCCTTAAATCCTGACCGTTTCTTTTAAATATTATTATATCATTGGCTAAAAACCCATTGGGGTTTGGTGGACCAATTTCTTCATTGGTCCACCCTAAATGGCACCTGAGATCTATAGTAGTACTTAAAAACATTTTATTAATCATCAAACCTCATAAATGACATGATACAAGGAAAATATTGTTCTGACTAAAAAGTCTTTTTATTGAAATTGAAGTCGAAATTGAAATTGAAATCAGACACAGACACCCAGTACACTCAAAATTAAAGTTCATCAATTAATAGACTGATATCTCCAATTCTTCTGAAGCCCTTGGAACCGCAAGCATTATTCGTGCCACGTCACGGCGAAAAGCCTCCACTATCATAGCGTGATCACATCTAATATCACCCTTCAATACATGAATATTAATCTTTTTCAAGACTTCCCCACACATGATCAAATAGATGAGTACTCGAACCTCATTCTTACTTCCCCTAAACCCCTTAATCTCCACCTCCTTCAGACTTGACTCCATGCATATGTAACGTTTTGCATGTTCCTCAATCCAGAACCTCTTGTGATCAAAGCCTGGCGGTGTTTCATAACCCTACAATTAATATATGAAACAACAAAATCTTATTCAATTAATTAAATGTCTGTTTTACATAGAGGTATCAAAATCAAATGTTCTATATATATGTAATGTAATACTCACGAATAAAGCTTTTGGGTAACCCAATTCAATGGTGAGACACTCTAACTTAGGGCAGCTGTTCAGCATGAATGCGATTCCAACGAACTCATCCATGTGCAGAGATGCTTTCAATATCAAATGTCTCACATTCATCCCACGTTGCATACTCAGCGCAAAGGGTCCAGAAGGAATAACCTTACCACATCAAACACAAGAAATCAAAACAAAAAGAGATTTCATTTTGTAAGAAAATTAAGTCCTAGCCTCTTGGGCCGTGACATGTCAGCTTTTTTTATTTTTAATAAAATTATTTTATTTATTGATTTTTTAATCTGCACTTTATACGGATCGGGTACATCAACTAGTTTTATGACTCGGATCCCCTGCAATCGTCAATTCCATGTAGTCGGTAGATCGAGATCGTTGGATCCAGATCGGATGGCTTACACTCAATTCGTATTTTAAACCCGATTTTATCTCTAAAATCGTGAGTCGCCCCAATCTCAATCTAATGATTCCAGTTGCTAAATGCAGCAAATCCATTTCCCTAGTTTCATGTTTAAGATCATCCAAAACATATTTATAAGTTAGCAAATAATCCAAAAAGACTTGAAAGTTGTCACAACACTAGGATCTAGTTAGAGTCATTATTATAACTTCATTGACTAATACTAGAATGGAACATAGATCGAAGATACCACCATGTAATTCAAAGAAGTGATCAGGGTTAACCATATATAATGATAAAATAATATTGAGAGAAAAAAAGTGATGAAAAATAAATACCTGAAGCGAGTAACTACAGAGTGTCAAAACTTTAGCAGTATATAGATCATCGAGCAGAGTGTAGAGAAAAAGACCATGTCCCTCAAATCCATACTCAAGTGAAAAGTCAAGAATCGCCTCTTCAATCGCAAGTGCACGTAGTTCAATTGCAAAAAATGTCATCACCCCAGCATAATGGAAAAACCTAAGATGTGGTGCATTAACTTTGAATACATCAAAGCCAAAATGACATTTATCCAAAACTAGCTTTGTTATCCGCAATTTCTCTTCCCCCAAATCGAAATTGTTCAAACTCCAACACCTTTTCATGCTTAAGCTCTCAAGCATTTCACAATTGGATAGCAAAGCCTTAACATCATCGATGCTAACTTTCATCCAACCTAGAGAAACTTCTCTAAGTGAACAAAAGTTGAGCAAAAGATCACTCTCGAAACTACATGAATAAAGTTTCAAATATTTGAGGTTGTTGTTGTTGCCATAAAAATATATTGGCAACTCAAAAAATGCATCATGAATGTCATAGAAAAACCTATCATTATCCCAATTGGGGTGTGAAAAGTCAATCTCCAACTCTTTCGCCTTATATAGTGTGCTAAAAGCAATGCACCTCTCTACAACATCGACAGCATTTTCAAGATTTGTTAACCTTAAAGAAAGCTTGTCAATGATAGTTTCTGGGTGGTTATCCATCCAAAATGTCATGAAATCCAAAAAAGCCCTTCTTTGGGCTTCTCTAGTTTCTATAGGTTGATCAGATTTAACAAAAAAGAGTTCATTAAACTCTATATTTGTTGTTGCCTTGCTTATGTCTGACCAAGATTTTGAAAGAAGAGATGTTCTCACTGCTTCCTTGAAAGGAAGCAAGGAAACAATGGTTGAAAGTAAGGAATCAGGCAACATACTTAACATGTCAATGCTTGGTGCCATGGCTATTTGGTGGATTTGTGGAGGAGATTATATGCTATTCTGTTTGAGGTTTTGGTAAAATGTTGCTTCTTATATATATATATATATATATTCTTGATTTATTTTTCTAGATTTTGTAATGCATTTTTTTCTAATGAACCTGGTCACAATTTTATTGTATTAAATAAATTATCAATTCTTATAACACCTACCATTTTGGGGCGGGGGAGATTTTTCATGGAAATCTAAATTTTTAAATAATTAATAGTATGTTAATTTGGTTATTCTTTTACAATTAGTTAGTATTAATTAATGTTAGGATATAGTATATTTTTTAAAGATTAATGCTACATAAGAATGAATAATAGTTACCGTTAGTACATTGTATACTTTTAAACGCGTAAAGGGAATGAATATGCCAAGTTTTTTATGTCAGTAACTATGGAATTTAGCTTTTAATTGTATTTTAGATTTATTAATTTAATTAATTATATAGATATTCTTCTCTTTTTTCACAGACTAAGTAAGAAAATAGTTATTGCACATTTGTTTATTTTATATATTTTTTGGCTCAAATTACTCTTGATGCTTGTCTTTTCATTATTATTATTATTAAACTAATATTGTACATAGATTATTTTACGATTTTTACTAATTTAATATTTGTAGGAAAATATCTATCATCATATAATGTAACATTAAATTATTATTAAGAAAAAATTAAATAATATTACTAGTTTCTCATTTCAAAATTGTTTTCTATATATATAATTTAAAAAATTAATAATTATACACAGATAATATAAATATTATTTGTATGTGTGTTAAATTATATTTTCTCATCTTGTCTATCCATGTGGATAGGAGATATGTAGCAAGAGAAAAATAAGATATGACAAGTTTTAAGAAATATATATTAACCAGTCAAAAAAAAGAAACATATATTAAATAAATTATTATATATAAATTATATTAAAATTTTAAAATGAACTTAGTACAATTAATAATATTATACTCATTTTTATATTAAATAAAATAATCAAGTTTTGCAACACCGATACCATTTTGGCATGGGGTGGATGAGATTTTACCTCAAAATCTAAATTTTTAAAATAATTAACAGTATATTAATTAGGTTATTTTACATAAAGGTACAATTAATTAATTAATTAATTAAAGAGTATATATATTAGTTAAAGATTAGATATACATGTATATCGTGTGCTCCATAAAATGAATGGTAGTTTGTTTTTTGACAAAAAATTAAATAGTACTGTTAGTACATTGTATCTCTTTTGAAGAAGAGTACATTGTATCTCTTGAGTCTTGATGCTAGGTTATATTATTATTATTATTATTATTATTATTATTATTAATCACTACTACTGTTATACATAGTCTATTTTATTGATTGTTAATATTTTTATTCAGATTGTTAAAAGTTTTAAACTTTTACTGGGTTAATATTTATATAAATATATTTATTATCATATAATGTAATATTACGACATTAAAAAGAAAAAATAAAATAATATTACTATTTTTCATTTCAAAATTTATTATTATATTATTTATAAAATTCAAATATATAATTTAATAAATATTTTTATATTTAATTGTTTATGTTTATGTAGAGAAATATATTACCATTAAATATATATTCACAAGTATTATAATTCTATATTTGGTGGATATTATTGAATTTAATAATATTACTAATTTACATTTTAAAATTAATTGTGCAACTTAATAAATTAAAATAGATATAATATCAAAAAAATAACACAACTTTTTGTAAAGAGATATATTACCATTAAATCTAATATTTTTTATATTTAGAAATATTCACAAATATTATAATTCTATATATGACGGGTGTTATAATTAGAAGTCTAAACTAGATTTTCAAATTTTAATTAAATTACTTGTCGGAATATATATCTTGACATGTATTTGATAAAAAAAAGGCTTAAATATCTATTTGGTCCCTGCAAATATACCCTTTTTCATTTTTCGTCCCTGTAAAAATTTTTGTTTGCTTTTAATCCCTGAAATATCTAAACCTTTTGTTTTTAGTCCTTTCCGTCTGGTACTGTTAAAAAATGGTGACGTGGCAAACGGTGATCCATCTGTTACTGCCACGCAAGATTAGTATGATGACGTGGCACATGAAGTGGAGATGACGTGGCCCTAATCTCCTTCTTCCTCGCCTCCCAGCCACCAGTCCACCAGTCCACCCCCAACCTTCACTTCTTTCTTTTTGCATTTTCAACCCCCTCCCCACAAAAGAACAAGTGGACAACAACCATGTCAGTATACTATGCAGACAGAGCTCTCCAAACGCACGCACCTCCATCTTCGGTCGCCGTCTCTCGTTCGTCATCGGAGATTTGGAATCCTCACCGACACCCTCATCGCTGTCAGTCCCTCACCATCTGCCGCACCTCTCGCAACTGCTGCAACAACAACCCCCCACACCACCACCAAGCTCCACCACCCACCCTCGTCGTCTGCAAGGAAACCCAGTAGATTGTTTGCACTCCGCCGCCGCCGTAGATCTACGTAGAGGTGGTGAAGCTGGCTCGAATCCCGCTTCCTCATCTCAGCCTCACCACCACACCTTTCTTCTCAACCTCCCCAACCCAAACCTCTTTTCCCTTTCCGCTCGTCTCAGCTTTGTCTTCAACCAAATCGATGCCATTGAAAAAGAATGCTCCCAAAAGCGAGAGGGTCATGATTAGAAAGTGGAGACTGGAGAGGGTTTATTTTGGGTTAAGAGAGAGAGGATTAGAAAGTAGGTGAAGCAACACATTTTCACAGATTTGAGTATAGCATTTTTACTGGTGTTTTGTAATCATGATGTTTATCTCGGTGCATTATTGTTCAGGGGTTCTTTTTTGTAAAGTCTATTTGTAATGGGTGTAAAGCTTAGGATACCAAGCCAATAACAACTTACATTTGTCCCAGTGGAAAATTTGCTCTGTCTGCCTGTATTTTGATCTTGATTTTTCCCTTGTGCTTGTGTTGAAAGCCTTTTATCAATAATATTGTTTAGTTTATAAAAAAAAAACAGTGGGGAAAAATCTGCCATTTTTATTTGCAGTTTGCTAGCTTTAATTCTGGGTTGAGAGGAAAAACTGGAGATGCTATTGAAAACGAACACTGTGTTTGTATTTGTAGTTTGCTAGCTTTTACTTTACTTTTTGGGTGTGAGATTATTTGGTTTTTTGGTTGTTGTTACATGTTCATCAACAGCTTGGCCATTTCCCATCTTTAATTTCAAAGGGAGGGTGGACTGGTGGCTGGGAGGCGAGGAAGAAGGAGATTAGGGCCACGTCATCTCCACTTCATGTGCCACGTCATCATACTAATCTTGCGTGGCAGTAACAGATGGATCACCGTTTGCCACGTCACCATTTTTTAACAGAACCAGACGGAAAGGACTAAAAACAAAAGGTTTAGATATTGCAGGGATTAAAAGCAAACAAAAATTTTTACAGGGACGAAAAATGAAAAAAAGTATATTTGCAAGGACCAAATAGATATTTAAGCCAAAAAAAACTGACAGAATGATATTCTCATTAGCATAAAGAATATTAATTCATTTTATTATTGTCCATAATTTTGTTTCAATTTTTATACATCGTGAACGTCATATATATTGACAGAAAAACTTGTGGTTACAGCTAGCATGTCAATTTGGGTTAGTCTGACCATTTGGGTCAGCCCACAGTGAGTCAATGTATTTTTTTTTTTGGTCTAAGAGTCAATGTTCTTTTGAATTAGGTTGGATCGGTTCATTCATAGGAAATGGGGCAAAGCCCAAGGCCCAAAGAATTAGTTTTCCTTTTTACGAGAACCAATGAATTAGGTTGGATCAAGTTGAAATAATAATGAAGTAATTATCGCAACTGAGATATGAGTAGGGAAAAAGAAGCACAAATTAATCCCCAATGTTTATTTAATTAACAAAAACATCAGAAAATCCAAAAATTTGAAGAAACTTATCTTTAACAAAAGATCCAGATGACCAGATCCAACAGATAATTATGAGAAGAGAAAATGTTACAAAATGGTTATGTCTAATTAGTTGTGTAAATGTATTATAACTTTGAAAACATTTATTGTACCCATTTAATAAAAGTTTATTTTTAATAAATCATAAGCTCAAATGTACTTTTGATTATTGTTAAGGAAGATCCAAACACACTATTGGAATGGTGGTGATCCATTTTATATTGCAAAATTGGGAGGAATTTGTTTACTTCTGGCTGGCTTAGACTAGTTTAGAAAACCTTATCCATATAAATTTTATGGGGCATCAATAGCCTCTAAAAAATACTACAGGGTGAGTTTCTAGCAGTTTAGACTTTAGCTCAGTACCGCTTCTATTATTATCTCTCTCCTAGAAATAGAATGGCTTATTAGGCCCATTGAATCTCCCTCTGCTAAACCTTCTGCTCTTCTGCAATCTTGAGTTTGTAGAATGATATTAAATTCAATTCAGGAAACAAATTTGTCACCGTATCTCCAAATTGCAAAGGAAGTTGGAAGCTGAAGTTTGAATACGGAAACTCGTGACACTACCTTTGCCTTGTTTGGTATCAATTGCAGAACAAGAACAGCGTGTTTTTCACCACGAAACTGGTTTGGTTTTCTCTCCTTTCCCTCCAAATTTTTTTTTTTACTTTTATTGTGAATTAGTCTGAAATTATTTCTCTTAATACGCTCTTCCCATTAGTTTTCATACTTGAAATATAATGTCAACGTGTTAAGTTGTGCAAAATTTACGAGTTTGGCCTCAAATTCTGATATAGAGCCTAATGTATCTTTTATTCAGGTGAAAAGTGAATCACCCAATAAGAATCAAACTCAACACGTTTAAAGAATCCAACTTTCTACCATCCATACCGAATCATGTTAGTAGAGCTTATCGTATCATATTATTATAATTAAATAACAATATAGACAATTTTTATATAAATGTTTCACCAAATGTTTATCATCATATAAATATATTTTAAAATTTAATATTATTATGATTCAACAATGTGATCAAATATAATTAGACTACGTCTATATAAAAAAAATTTGTTTATTAAGTTATTAAACTCTTATTATTGATTCATATAATATACATCACATTGAGACTTTATTTTGCTCAGCTTGATAGATAAAAGAAACAAACCAAAACTGCATGACTCACTCCCACCAACCCCAAATTAATGTTTATTATCATAGCATGATGTCTTATGGTTATGGCTAGTGTTAGGTGTGAGCAATCGTCACAAAAACACATCATGTTAAAGGGGCGGCTAATTGCCTCGAAGGCCTAAATGCGCCTCCATCTGCTTATGCAAAAGCTAATTTAATTTAAAGAAAGAAAATGCTCTGAAATATTAAATTAAACCTCAAGCTGCATCTTCACTAGTGTCGGCAAACATTAATTAATAATATTATTATGCGAATCATGACCAGCATCAAATAGATCACCATACTTGGACTATGATAATGTTTATTCCTTTACGATTATCCAGAGTTAAAAAAAACTAATCATCCATATAATGATAATGACATAGAGAAACAGCTGAATCATATAGTCTTTACCAAAATCCAGCCGTCCCATTTCAAAATCAACTTGCTTATCAGTAACTGAGTATGGCCAAAGGCTAAAAGAAAAATAAAAGTTCCAAGAGGATGATTCTTAACTTCTCGGAAGAACACTCACTATTGCTTTGCCTGCAAAAATGAGAAGAATGAGAAATAGTTAAGTGTGTATGCCTCCCAATCAAAATTGTTATTTCCAAAAGAAAAGCACATAAATCTTTTTCTTAATTGTCTTAGGTACACTGGCAGAGCAACTACATTTAAAAAGATACCAAAAAAAATGTGGGACTATACAATCTATGCTACCCCAAAGGTGAGAACCTCAGGATCCTCCAACCAACACTAGGTAAGACTACGAGAATGTATGTGTTTCATTTCTCTTTTATTAAAGTGCATAATTGGCCAAAGGGCATATTACCTGTAATCAAACAATATCAACATCACCAGTAAAAGAAAATTCTCATTTAGAAAAATACCTGTGAATACAAGAAAGTTCCAAGGATGGCAATAGCAGCTCCAAGAGCATTGACGGGCCGAACTGGTGTGTGGAAGATAATGATCGAAGAAACTATAACCGATATGCGTTTCATGGTGTTTCCAATGCTAAATGTCAAGGGAGAGATCTGATCAAGAGACATGTATGACACCTGATTGTAGAGATGATAAAATATGCTCTGAGCCGCCACCCACCTGTTGTGAACAATTAGCAGGTCATACGCTTAATCATAAGATGAAGAAGTGCAGAAGATTTCAGAACTAAAAGAGAGAGGATAAGAACAACAGACAGCTCATTAAAAAAAAAAGATCAGGTCTATTTTCTGGTACTGTTTTTACAAAATTCACATACATTAATCAGGTCTGTTTTTACTGTTTTATAAACTGGGCCAGCCAGATAAACTTCTAGTGCAGGATCTCCCAAAATGCTCAAGAGAGATGTTAACATGACTGTCACTTCATGACTTCAATATAAAAATCCCGAATTCGTCAAGAAGACCCCCAACATCCCTAGAAAATATTTGACTAGGTTAAACAGAAAGATAATGATAAAACTAGATGAATTACTCGTGTATACATCTTTTTTCATTGGTACCCCCAGGGGAATCGTCAAGCATTTATTGGTTGTTGGATATATTTAATAGAGTTTGAAACTATTTACAATGAAATCAACAACCACCAAATATTTAACAACTTAAACAGGGTACAATAACAAATATCTTCAATAACTACCAACAATGTTCAATAGCATGATGGTTGGGATTTGGGAACACAACAGTTGTCTCCTGCAGACCAATGAGTTCCCTCTTCTAACCCCCTCCCCCTTACCTTTCCTACCCTGATATTGTATATGTATTTCAAAAACAAATGAATCAATATTTTTTGCAGAATTTGGCTCCTCTAAAATCAAGGAGTGCACTTGAGAGGGTAAACATTGACATTGATTGGCAAATCAACATTTGAGATTATTATAAAATATGTGCACATGTATAATAAAACATAAAGAAGTTAACATCTCAACCCTCATTTTCTAGACGGTTTTAATTCCATACTTTTATCCTCTAAGTATACCCCTCACTTTAGAAGAGCCAATGCTATTTTCCCAAGATCAAATAAGTTGGAATTTCTAAGGACAACAATAGATATAGACAATAGTTGTCTGAAAACTTGATAACATCACCTTATGTATATTATGGAAATAGAGACACATACAGACTA
The DNA here is from genome assembly GCA_030159175.1 of Glycyrrhiza uralensis. Lineage (NCBI taxonomy): Eukaryota > Viridiplantae > Streptophyta > Magnoliopsida > Fabales > Fabaceae > Glycyrrhiza > Glycyrrhiza uralensis. The sequence continues at coordinate 1,988,732 of BRZY01000006.1, forward strand.
AGATTATTACAACAGTGACAAGATACACAATATGGATAACATCAGATTGAGCAGACATCTTGTAATTATTACCATATAAATTGGGGTCCAATTTGAGAGAGGGCTGTTTGCCACCCAGCTGCCCACATCTGTGGTCCCTCCACGGCAAATGCAAAAGGTGTGAGAATTAACAGGGACAACATAGATAAACAGGCGTAGTAATTCATTCCGCTGACAGACTTTCCCTTCATGCCCTTTTTTGAAAAGATATTACGAAATACAAACGCCAAGTTTGATATCATAGCCCCCATGAAACCTGGGAGAAAAAGAAGAAGAAGCAAGCAGTTATGAAAACAAAGTCAAAAGGGTGACTGTGAATGACTCCTTGCAGCAGAAAACAATGAAAAAATTGTGAGAAATACATTCCATTACAACCTCCTCTAATGGCATTATTGGCATATGCAATGCACCCAAGTATTTAATATTAAATCATCCTTTCCAATTGTGGCTCAACCAAGGCATGAATAGTAAAAAAAGATGCAGTAATACAATGCTAGAAAAGTGGGGGAACTTGATATTGACTTAACCAATAACTTAGCATCAAATTATTTTCTCTCAGGTCAAATTCAAAGTTCAAGTCAGTTTATCATCCTATCTTCAACTTTCTATTATGCTATACATCAAAAGAAAAAAGAAACAGAATGCTTAGCAAAATGCATTTTTATAATAGAAAACTAATCTCATTACCAGTCATATTGAAATTGAGCTCAGTAAGAGCAGAAAGTGCACATCCACCAATGATTGGGATCAGAGACAGATAGACTGGTACTGGAAAGGTTTCACCCAAAAGAAATCTGGAAACCAGTACACTGAAAGCAGGCTCTCCACTCTTGATAATATGGGTGAATGAAACTGCAACTTTTGACATGCTAACAGTTGCAGCCACATGTCCTATTGTATGTGCAACAGCTACCTGAAGGAAAAATAGCAAAAGAATTAATAATAGTAATAAGAACAACAATAGATAAAGGGAAAATCCTAAACTGTCTAAGATCTCTTTTGAATCCAGGTAAAGTGAATTTACTTTTCCAAAATTAACTTAAAATTTGAAGCAACATCTCATATAAAACTCCACCCAATTCAAGTACATGATTTAAATGAATTAAATTTTCTGTTTTTTGTCCTTGAATCAATCGAACTCTAAAAGTCAAACCACATATATATCCCATCAATTATCAATACACAAACAAACAAATAACAACTTGCTTTCAGTTTCTCCCATCAATTTGTCTCTGAGGAAACAAACAAACAAGCAAACAAAAAATTCACTTACAGGGAACAAAGTCTTCCAAAACTCAAGATCAGTCTTAGGAGCCTCAGCAATCCTGGTGGCCCATGAGATCAACATCATGAGAGAGCCACATGCAAGGGAGAGAGTTGAAGTAAGCCAAGGGTAAGGGTATGCATTCAGAACCTTCTTGTTATAAATATTGAACACCACATTCAGAGCCCACCAGGTTGCAAAGTATATCCCAATTTTCACCTTCTTAGCAGCCTCTGATGGAGCAGCCCCAGGTGCTCCCTCAACCTCTGATCTATCTGCCTCATACGCTCCACGTGTCACAAAATCACTCCTTTCACGCCTCACTGATGACCCAACAAAACCCCCAACACATGAAAGGTGCAGTGGCTTTTGCACTGAAAGTTTCAGAGATCCCTGAGCCTTTTCTCTTGGGATGGAAGACAAAACAAGCGTTGAAGTTGAACCCCCTTTCCGTGAAACAACAACATCAGAACCTATGATCGAGATACCAGGATGTTTCACGGTGCAGATCATTGTGATGAAATTAAAAATCTAAACTTTTCGACCAAAGGATTAATGGGTAGTTGCTAAATAATTGAGAAGGGAGAACCCGAAGGAAAAAAAAATAAAAATAATAGAGAGATCCTGTTTGTGCGTGCGTGTGTGTCAGTGTCACAGCCGTGAAGTGAACTCTCTCACGGACTGAACACTATCAAGCGTGATAATAAAAGAATGTCTCTGTGATCTGCCCTTTGACGTGATGCCCTATTGAGATCTCGAAAGGTTTGTGCAAATCCAAATTAGTTACTGCCAAAAAAAAATAAGTCAGGAATCAATTCTATTGTTAATTAAGAATAGAGTGGTGATACACACACCTCCCCAACACCCAATTTCAATGAATAAAATAAGAGAATGGGGTGTGTGATGGGTGTGTGATGGATGTTTGTGTATTATTAGTGTTAAGAATAAAGGGCCAAGCGTAATTAGAAAATTAATAATAATAGAGTAGTAACGTAAGGAATGGTCCCTTGGAATATGTATTAGGGAAAAAAAAAGGAGTAAGGTTTGGTCAAACGGTGGAGGGAGAACGAACCTTTAGTAGTTGCGGGTTTTTTTTTCTCTGTTTTCAACTGCTTTTTTTTTTCCTTCAACAAGTTTGGTTAAATTGCAAGGTTTGGTGAGAGAGGCTTGTGGTGGTGGTAAAGGGAATCGGGAACTTTATTGAAGTCTCCTACGAAAGGTAAAGAGTAAAATGCAGTACTTTTGCGCCACTTCCACCTCTTTATATTAGAGGAGGACTCAAACAGAATAATTCACGTAATGTTTTTAATAATATTTTATTTTGAATTAAATTTAATATATCGTGGTGATAATTATAATATTATTATCTTTAAGTCCAAACTAAATCCTGTTCAAATTTGTAAATTTTATGGTTGGTGACTTGGTGTACCTTAAGTTTTGATAATTATATTTTAAGTCAAATTTAAAATATTTTTATGAAAATGTTATTATTATCTTTAAATTCAAGTAAATAATATTTGACAACGAAAATCTTTTTGCTGAAAAACTTTAAATCATTGTATCAGAAATTAACTTTTTGACATCAATTCATTTCGAGTTAAATCCAAAATAATGATGATGATAATAAGGATGATTCGTGTTATATTTGTATTCAAATTCAGATCAAGTTTTATTTGATTTTGCAAATATTACTGTTGAATGTTGAAAGTTGAAACTAAGACTTCAATTTTTTATATTAATTTATCATGACTTCAATTTAAAATATTATTGTTATGCTTATGTTATTGTCTTTAAATTCGAATCAAATAATGTTTTTTTAATTATAACAGTGTCATTGATTTCAAATTCAAATCAAATCCTATTCTCTTTTTTGTAAATTTTTTTGTTTAAATATATTTTGGTGTTGTTTTATCTTTCATCATTTTCACACAACAAGAAAATCACGATTATCTTTTATTTAAATCTAAGATAATTATTAAGCCAGTAAAACCTATAGTTCATTCCATAAGAAAAATCATTTCCATTATTCCATATGACTTCAAGATAAAATTAATATTTTTTTTTGCTGAACTGGAGGCCGAAGCCCAAAACTACACTAGAACATTTTTAGGAAATCAAACACCTATTACATCCTACTGCAAAAATTGGGATGCAACCCATTGGAAGTGTTATGATAATTATTTCATATTTTTTAGTGGATAAAATTATAATAATAAAAAATTGTTCAGTATATAACATGTCATATGATGTTAATTAATAATCTGCTTATCGATTTTTTTTATCAAAAAAATAATCAGCTTATCGATTTTAAAATTTTAAACACTCATTATCCAAATGATCAATATCCATAGATATAGACAAAAATGAATACAAAAGAAGCACTACTCACCCCTTGCCCCACCCCCATTACCTTCTCTCAGGGTCAACTAAAGGGTGAGATAGTCTAAATCCTTACTTTAGACTTACCAACAAAACCTTTATTTACTATTATTACAGGTGAAATTAAAAATTTTCATCATATATATAACTTGGCAGCAATTACACTTCATAAGAGGTTCAAGATACTCTCAATGTTAGGACTCTTTTCTAGTGTTCTCTATGTTTACTAATAGAGAAGAAGGAAAAGAAGGGAAAAAAACTCCTCGAGTATTATTTTTTCTAAAAGCTATTTTTTAAAGATTTTATTAAAAAAACGCTACTTTTTTTATAAGGATAAGTTTTTCTTTTAAAAATATTTTATCCAACGTCTCTTTTAAGGGGAATTCAGTGAAAAAATTGAGATAGACACTACCTTAGTCTAATTGTTGCCAAAAAAAAATGTCAATAGAATCTTAACTATTATCATGAACGAGTAAAGACTTATTTTAAAACGTTACAAAAAATACTTATTTAAAAAAGTATAATACCCTATAGTAAAAATATTTAAACTATTAAAAAAAACATAATTAAAAGTTACCGAAATTCTAGACTCCTACAGTAACTTGACAAAAAATTTACTTTTCATATATTTATCAATCGTCACTAACTAACTACAAACTAGGCCTAACGCTTTCACACTAGGGGTATGAAAGTTTTCACAACTGTGAGTAGTTCTGGAATCTTTAAACTGCATTTCGTGGAAAAGTTCATGCTTTCACACTGGTGGTGTGAATTTTTCCACTGTTGTGAGTACTGATTTGGAATTTGAAGACTGCATTTTCATGGATAGGGCAGAGGATTCCACACTGTGGCTGTGAATTGTTTTATGGTTGTGAATGTATCTGGATTTAACATATATATATGTCTATTATGCTGTCAATTAATATGCAACTATTTTTACTAATTATTTTAATTACATAACACTAGCATTTTTTTATAAATAAAATTACCTAACATTTGCGTTGCACGGGTAAAAATACTAATAACTATCTACAATTCAAAACATCCAAATGAGGGCGCTCACGATGACATAAAATAGTGAGAATATTCGTAACTATCTACAATTCAAAACATCCAAATGAGTGCGCTCACGATGACATGAAATATACTTAACATATATATTGATGAAGATGTCACGTTCCATGATTGAATTAAAGAAAATAAAATAATTCGAAAATGATAAGGGGAATAAATTACAACTGAGATGAATCAAAATTGCAAAAAAAGTTTATAGCTACAAAAAAATTACTGGAAATTAACGAGTACATCAGTCTAGAAGTTACAATTAAACATATAGAGTACTCTTGAACATATAATAAACAGCCAGGTAGAAACATGTACGTTTTTCACCCAAAATAATATATACAACTATACAAGAACCCAAAACGATTTTTCTGAATCCAAGAGAATTTGCAAGCAATTCTGCAAAAGTTAGTTAGCTCATGAACCTACGAGAGTAAACTTGGATCGTTGGATAACAGCCTCATCCAATTACGTTGTAGATAGTGTATTGATCAGTTGAAGATGATAAATGCCCGACCTGTTAAAATAAATAAAATATTTTCAATTTAGAAGTTATATCTTGAATCCAAGATAATACATATACTAGCAAGCATATCATGGAACAAGAGAATTTTACCTTTGATTATTATAATTAATCTCGCTGCCAGTGACCTTAAAACTGAGGAATACCAAATCCTTCCAGCTAATATTTCCCTGACAGTAATAATAAAAAAGAGATCAATAAAATCAATATTAAAACCAAATAAAATAAAAATATTTAGAAAACGTTTGTTGGACACCTATATGCCATGAAACACCTTGAAAAGGGAAAATATGTTCTCTATTTTTTCTATTACTATGATTTTAGGAAAATAAACAAAGAGAATGTGATACACATATTGTGGAAGATGCATCATTCATTTTTCTAAAATAATAGTAATGGAAGAAATGAAGAAAAAAAGAACTGAAATGATCTTTTCGCTCCTTGAAAAGAGATAATAAAATAATAGAGAAGAATTATATATTTGATAAGTGGGTGATGCACTGATGTGTGTGTTCAAGAATCATTGTTCAAATACTACTAAAATATACTTACATTAAATCAAGATTAACTAATTAATCTTTATTAGTTCTTTTTCGTATTTATAAGACCAATTACCGAAACAGCGTGAGCGCGTGTAGACAGGGCAAGACTCGGAAGAAGTAGAGCCAATGAGCAAGTGGAAATCGTGCATGGCCTCCATGTTGTCATTGAAACCAGCGGTGTTCTTTATCTGCTCCTCAACTTGGAGTCGAGCCTCTTTTCTCTTACTCTGTATCTTCACTTCCTTCCAATTACGCAATATCTCCGTCACCGTCTTATCGTCAACACGGCCACCGGCGGTAACACCGGTAGCCACTAGCAGCTCGTAACTAATTTCCGACTGCGGAGTTTCATCACCGGTAGTAGAACCCGTTTTTATTGTTTCTTCCTCTGTCGACGGCGTTGTTATCATCACGTTAACTGAAGCCACTTTTGTTGCCTTGTTGGACACTTTTGGTGCCTTCTTGGTGGCACATTTTGATGGTCTTTTTAGGATGATTAATGGTTTTCGTTGCTGAATCGATTGATCCATCGCCGGCATTGAAATAATTTTCTTGTGTGCAGCGTGTTTAATTTGGCAAAATACATATATGAGGGGGAAAAAAAATAACATAACTGAATGGAAGAAAAAATTAAGATAAGGTAGGCAGGAAAAAATTAAGATAAGGTAAGGTAGAAAAAATAACATAACTGTATGGAAGAAAAAATTAAGAAAAAATTAACGATCATGAAATCATGTTTTTCAAATTCTAATATGTATAAGAGGTAAGAGAGACAAACTAATTAATTAACTCCTGATAAAGGCGAGTGGCGAAGATCTATAGGCTTGAGCTGATCGAATGCAAATCAAATCTCGTAAATTGCTGGATTCACCGTGTTCACGTATCTAAAATCTATGATATGAACGTATCTAAAATCTAAATATATAATGCCAAAAGAGGTAAATACATTTTTTTTTCACTTTCTTTCCGGTACATATGATATAAATCGTTTGTAATAGAGCAAAGTTTAGCCCACTTAAATTTTAAAAAAATTAGGATTAAAGATTTAAGGGGAAAACCCCTGTTAATGAAGGTGTATGTTTTTTTTTTTGTAAGGAGTGACACGAGATAACATTTGAAATTTTAATTGGTGAACCAGGTTAATTTACTGTATTTATTATCTGATCAGACTAGGGTTGATTAGTTAAGGCTCTGTTTGGCAAAAAGTAGTAAATAACGGATAAGCTAGTGGATAGAGGATAAACTAGTTGATAGAAGATGAACTTATAGCGGATAAGTTAGTGGATTGAATTCAAAGTGTTTAATAAAATTCGCGGTTAAACTAGCTAATAATTATAAAATAACATAAAAAGATATTTTTAATTAATGCTTACATTTCTTCTTTTGTATTTACGAAAATACTTACATTTGTTTAACAAATATAATATAATATAATATAATAATAATAATAATAATAATAATAATAATAACCCGAGAGCGTTAAACGTGAGTGAGAAGTGAGAGTGATAAGTTAGAGTTTATTTTATTTTATTTAAGAAATGATAGGATAGGAATTTACTAAAAATAATAAGGACAAAAATGACAAAAAAAAAATCATATGCTATCTGCTATAAGATCAAACAACGCTATTGGAAAAACGCTATAAGCTATCCGTTACCAAACATTTCCATTTTTTTAAATTCGCTAGTCAAATCCGCTAAACGCTAGCTAATGAGACTTGCCAAACAGAGCCTAAAAACTTCATAATTTTTTTTAGTTAAGAGAAAACGTAAGAATATATATAAATACATTTTTTTTTATCTAATTTGAAGTTTAAGCTGCATACGATTTTCATTCTCTCTTAATTCTCTCTTACTAATTTTGGAATCAGTTAATTAATCAACTTTGCTCCCTAGCTTTTAGTAAACAAAAGGCTTAATTGCACTTTTGGTCCCCCAGTTATCTTGATTGTGCAATTTGGGTCCCTCGGTTTCCAATTGAGCGAATTGGGTCCCCTAATTATTACAATTGTTGCAATCAGGTCCCTTTATCGCTACTTCGTCCAATTTTTAACACTTGAAGCTTACGTGGCACATGTGAGATGAATTTGACACTAAATTAGATCACATTGACATTGATGGCATAACAAAACCCGCACACATAAGAAATTCTAAACAACATGTATTGCATCACGTGTGTTACTGACTTGCTTTAAAAAAAATTCTAGCAACCTACATTGTGCCAAGGTGACTCGATTTAATGATAAATCTGTCTCACGTGTGCCACGTTGGCTCTTAGTGTTAAAAATTGGATGAAATAACGATGGAGGGGTCTAATTGCAACAATTGAAATAACTGAGGGACCCAATTCGCTCAATTAAAAATTGAGGGGCTCAAATCGCACATTTACGATAACCGAGGAACCAAAAGTGCAATTAAACACAAAATGTAGTCGATCTCTAGCTTAGGAAGTACGCAAAATTATTTAGTTTAAACTAAGTGCTTTTCTTTCTTTTACCGATTTCTCTTTAAAATCAGAAATAAAATCATAAAATTATATATAAAAAAAAATACAAAATGAATAAAGGCAACTTTTGTCATTAGTTGTCAACGCCCAGAAGGTTTGTCCTCCAACTGGGTAAAGAGACCGCCTTGAATATCAACCAACACATGATCCGGAAGGACATGTTCAACCATATATAACACTAGGTGCCCTTCCTTGTGGTGAAGTTAGCCCAAGGTCTGTGAAGAGTACCTTCCCTAGTTTAACATTTAGTAGCTATTTTTTTTTTTGGTGAGCCTAACATTGAGTAGTTAACATGAGTGACATGACTGGAAATTAACATGACTTAATTTTAACGGTTAAAAAATATAATTGGAAATTTATGATGAAATTGACAAATGAAATAATTTTAAATGTTTATAAGTCAAAAACTTAATAAAATTTAGATTAATTCTTTTTTTGGTCCAAAATTTAGATTAAATTTTTCCTGGTCAACAATTTAGATTAAATTTGTTGGGTCAAAATTTAGATTTTTTTTGGGTCGGGCCTCGGCCCGCTTCCTTAATTTCTTTGCGGTGGACTATGTTGAGTGAGCCGGGTGGGTGAATTAAAATTAACGGGTTTGGGTCACCCGACCCTATTTCTCTTTTAAAGTCTCATTTATTCAATCGCTATGCTCTTATATCTAAAACCCTAGAACTCGACTCACACTCACTCACTCACAACTTGTTCTTCTTCTTCGTTCGATCTTGTGAGGATCCACAACACTCAGAGTCACAATGTCGATGTCGAAGAGTTCGAAGATGCTGCAATACATCAACTACCGTATGCGTGTGACCATTCAGGACGGTCGCCAGCTGGTTGGAAAATTCATGGCCTTCGATCGCCACATGAACCTCGTCCTCGGAGACTGCGAGGAGTTCCGGAAGCTTCCACCCGCCAAGGGAAAGAAACCTACCGACGCCGACCGCGAGGACCGTCGTACCCTCGGCCTCGTCCTCCTCCGCGGCGAGGAGGTCATCTCCATGACCGTCGAGGGTCCCCCTCCACCGGAGGAGTCACGCTCCAAGGCCGTCAACGCCGCCGCACTCGCCGGACCTGGCATCGGCCGTGCCGCCGGCAGGGGTATTCCCCCTGCTCCTGTTATTCAGGCTCAGCCCGGTCTCTCCGGTCCGGTTCGCGGCGTCGGTGGTCCGGCTCCCGGCATGATGCAGCCGCAGATCTCGCGCCCGCCGCAGCTCTCGGCGCCTCCTGTTTCGTACCCACCAAATGCTCCGGGGATGCGGCCGCCCGGTCAGATGCCTGGTTATCCAGGACAGGGTCCACCGCCTATGTCTAGGGGTCCTCCTCCGCCTATGCCACCGGGGCAATTTGCCCCGAGACCTGGTGGTCCTCCGCCGCAATTCGGGGTCCCGCCGCAGTTTGGGCAGAGACCTATGGGGCCACCACCGCCTGGACAGATGGTGAGAGGACCTCCTGCTCCTCCTAGACCCGGAATGCCGGCCCCACCGCCGCCACGTCCTGGGATGCCGCCTCCTCCTGGCGGCGGTGTTCCCGTTTATGGCCCACCTCGTGGCATGCCCCCTCCACCAAACCCTCAAAATCAACAACAGCAGCAGTAATGGCAGAATTGATTGGTATGTTTTTGTCTCTGTCGTTTTTGCTCATTCTTTTCCTTTAGTTGCTGTGATGCTGAGGCTTTCTATGTTTTATATGCCTGTGTTGTGTAGCTTTATTTCTTTTTTTTTTTTATGCTTGTGGTGAGTGATAGTGGCATCTATAGAAGGACTGAATAAACTAGGTGTTTCATGAAATTAGGATAAGATGGGAGCTGCCTTGGCACAACGAATAATTAACTTAATCATCGTATGTGTTTGTTATGATGTTTGTGTTTGGAGACAAGTGGTTCCATGTGTTTGTTCATATGCACCAAATACATATGCCGCGATACATTGTGATTTTATCTTGCTTGAAGCATGAATTGGGAATGCTGGATGTGTGGGGTTAAGCTTTTGTACAATAACAACGCAAACAATAATGAAGAATGAACAGATCTTATATTTTGGTCACTTAGTCAAGTCATATGTAGGATTGCCTAGATGTATTTTGAAATTTTTAAGAGTTCTGCCATGAAGCAGGAATATATTATGTAGCCAAACCGGGGCATTACATTTACTGGTATTAGAGCAAAATCTTCAGACAAAAACTTTTAAAACTGTAAAGGGTGTTTAGATATCTGCTTTCTAATTTAGAAAGCTCATGGCCAAATAAATTGCTGGTGGGATAGTCCTTTAAGTTTTCCACGTCTTTCCTCCTTAATGTGAACTGCTTAAAGGAAAATGTGATTCGGACACAGAAAAAATGGAGTTGTTCTTATTGGTCAACTTTGGATTTCTTTGTATGATGTTTTCTCCCTTTTCAAGCTTTGACTTTTGTGTGAATCCTAGTGCAGGTTATATCCTGTTCTTTCATGAAACATTTCTACTAGTTTATCTCAGAAAATGCAAGCTTTTCCATTACTGGTCATATTATGGTCCTTCCACGTTTAGTCATGTTAATATCGTGTTCTTAAGACATGATTCTTGATGGTATGCTGAAATGGAAAGAAAGAAAAAATTTGAGTCTAGGTTTTCTGCATGACTAAGCGAAGGTTTCTACTAGTTACCATAATTTTTTTGAGGATTTAGTTAAAAATTCATTTAATGCCTTAGTTTTGTGGCACTATTGTGCTGTTGCCTGCATAACAAGTTCCATAGGATAATGATCTAACGTGTTTCTGTTGCTGGACTGATTTAACAGTGTATAATATTCTCGCTTACTACATGGTTAGTTGGCTGTAAGATATATATAGATGGTGATAGGATGACCATTTACAGTCTATGCATGGATATTGAACATATTAAGCAAGAAAACTCCTTTTTGTGGTCTCTAAATTTATCGCTGGTTAAAAATAAGAATTGGCTCAATGAGGTCTCTATTTGTGGCCAATCCTTGTCTCCTTGTACAGCTTGTCCTAACTGCCTTACAATTTTCAAATTCTCAACTTTATTTTAGCAGTGCATATTGAACTTGACATGGTAAATTTTAGTAAGATTTTTAATGAAAGAATTAATGTGGCCTTTCCCTTTCATTTTGTAGATTCTTTATGCACTTTTGAACAACACTTGTTTTAACAATTTCTATGAAGAATATTAATTTATTTATTTATAAACAATTGATTGCACTCGGTTGAGTACTAGTAGAATTCTACATGGCTTTAGTATTGCTATACCTACGGTATTGAATCTTTCCACTCAACATATTCTACTTGTTTGTCTTGCTTCATCTTGTAGAAGGTTTAGTTTTTTCTTGCGCGGCAACATGCCTCATTTTCAGTGTGTGCTAAATAGAAAACTTCACATTGTGGCAGGTTTCTTCTTGCTGGTGCTTTGAAGATATGGAGTATGGACATTGGACTTGTCACGGTTGAATATCCAGCTCGTGCTGAGGAAGGAATTGGTTCTTGTACAACCTTCAGTCATTCTCTTATTAGGGATTTTTTTTTTAATGTCAGTGACGACAATATGTTATGTTAGAACAGCATTATGTTTTGGAGGAAGTTATTGTACTGCAACCTGAGCATTGGACATATAAATCAGCTGTGTAGATTGTTGGAAAATGATGCCGGATTGCAAAGTCAGTGTACTGATTTGTGAATGTAGGACATGATCTGTGACCCCTTAAATCTTTTGGCTTATATAACATAATTATGATTTGGCAAATGTTCCTTGAGCAGTCTTTTTATCTATCTATAGTTATTTGGGCCTTGCTGTTCTGAGTATAATTTAGTTATTTTTGTGAAAATGCAGATGCTACTTAAAAGTTGACCAAAAAACGAAAGATAGTTGCTAGTCAGGAACACAGCATGGATTAACGCAGCATAGAATTGGGTTTTTTTTTGTGGGTAGGGAATTGGGATATTGACATTCCTTTCTTAATTATCTATTTGTCGATTTAGCTAATTATTTTTAAGTGTTTTTCTGCCTGTTACAGTGACTGCAGCAAATGAACCCGTCATTGTAAATTTCTTATACAACCAACCAGTCACTCGCAAAGAAAGGCTCTTGTGCCTGTTCACATACTGAATACTTAACAAATCTAAAATCCATCATTTTTTCATAGCGTAACCATAACTTGTGATATAGCATGGGTTTGTCGAGGGTGACGGAGGAGGAAACTCCCTCACATCACCCTAAGATAAAAAATAACAAAAGACTATAAAAGGTGACTTCTAGGGTGCACAACCAAAAAACGTTGCACCGGTGCACTAGTGCTCTATACATCGTTGGATCTCTATTTTTTTAATATTTTGGGTATCAACGGTCCTTGTGATTGAGGTATAATTGTCATGTTCAATCTATACCCTCTCTCTCTCTCTAACATCACCGCATTGCAACATCACCACCGCGCTCCGCCACCGGTAACTGGCGCTCCGACACCGGAAACTAAGGCAAGTCGCTCTAAACTTCATCCTCGCCGGGAGGGTCACGTCATCGGTGGCTCATCTTGATCTCATCGTTGCCTGTGTTGTCGACCTTCACAAGGAAATCCTTGAGGGTCATCATCTCGTCGTGTGCCTCCTCTTGTACTCCCTATGGTCGCCGGCGACGATCTCCCACCACGCGTTACGGACGGTTATGGGAGGAGTGGCACCGAAACAACTGAGAATGAGGTCATGCTCACCCAGGTCCCACTCCCCCTCGACGACTCCGAAAATGACTCCCACCCCGACCACGGCGACTTCGGCTACGCCAATGGCAAGGTCCAGATGATCCAGCAGATCCACCATGACGGTGAGTTCAACAGGGCCCACTACATGCCCCAGAACCCCTTCATCATCGCCACCAAGACCGTTAGTGCTGAGGTCTATGTCTTCGATTACAGCCTCCGCCCTTGAAACGACCACAAAACCTCGATGACATCCGGCAAAGAGCCACCCCTTATAACGAGTTGGAGGAGGAACAAGCCCAATTCCCCCTCGACGACTCCCGCCACTACGACGACGACGGTTGTGCTCAACGGTGAGGTCCAGATTATCTAGCAAATCAACCACGATGGCGAGGTCAACAGGGCAGTAGATGAAGAGAAGATGAGAGAGAAAGAGCTAAGTTTTGAGAGAGGTTTTTTCATTTCCTATTTTACCCTCTTGTGTACCGGTGCCACACTTTTAAGTTGTGCACCCTAGACGGCACCATAAAAGAATGACGTAAGACATGAGAAACTTGTCAATTACCTTTAACTTCTACCAAAGGAAGCATGGCGGTCATCATTTGTTTTTTCTTGAACTTAACAGAGAGAAGAATCATTATGCAGTACCAAATAGAGCCAGCCTTCAACCACAACCATAATCTATTTCTTATCATGTCTATTTGCGATTTTTAATAAATATTTTTAATTAGGAAAAATCTTGAATATTATTGAACTATAAAAATTGTTAATTTGATAAATGTTTTTCTGTCTACTAAGTAGTACTATGAGTGCAGCAAATGAACTCGTGTGACAGCAAGTTTACAGCTTGCCAATAACAGCCCACAGCAAATAGGGGAATAAAGCTCTGGTACGAAACCAATTACATGAAAAAAGTGTCAATTCAATCAAATATTACATGAACTTAACACAAGAATGGCAAAGGGTTCAATATCTTGTCAAAAAATTTAAATTCTACCATAAAATGTTTTAATAACAATAGTTTTATTCACATATGGATGGAAGATCATATTTGTGAGTAACCAATGCCAAAAAAGATGCTAGAATTCTGTTTCAATCTTATCAGATTCCAAACTCAACAAATGGTTCATTTTACATTCTAAGATTCATAAACCCTTTTCAAGGAGAAGATTAAGAATAAGAGAATCAAGACAGACACAATAGATTAAGAAAAGCACAAAAAAGAGACCAGGAAACAGAATGCAAAAGGATGAGCAATAATCATCCTCTTTTTCTAAACCGAGACAAATAAGGTAATATGTCATTCCCATGAAACCATAGATAATGGAATAATGAACTTCTAGATTAAAGTTTACATAAAACATCTTTTGTAGCATAAGACGAGATATACATTTTTTTCTCCAAAATTCACTACTACCTAAACCATAACTTGTGATATAGCATAGTCTTGCTGTATAGCAATTACTTCTTAGGAGGTGTACGCTTCCTGATATTCTTCATCATTAATCTCGAGTCAAGTAAAGAACTTCGGATTCTTCCGCCAATTTAGACTTTGCACACCTATATAAAATATAAAATAATAACAATATCAGATAATAATGGTTAAATAATGTGGTTAAAACTGCAGGTAGCAAGGGGTTGGTATAGTCTCCAGCATCTGCTTTTACTTCTTCCTGGAATGCCTACAGCTTTGCAACCAAAGAAGATCCAAGAACTGGAAATTACAGCAAATGCCCATATTCTCCCCCTCCATCAATAAGGAAGGTACAAAGGAAGTTTAAAAGACATAATTAGTAATGAAAGTTTGAGTACACATGGACGTTTTTTCTTCAAAAACTGTGAGAGCCAAGATGTAATCAAATTGAATGTTGTATTCTTGTAGACAATGAAGAAAAACTAAAATTTTAACATCTATAAAACAACACCACATATCGTCTAGTTGTATAAGCAATTAATTGATGAAGCAGCACCATGACTTTAAGTAACAGGATCCATAAGTAACAACAGGATACTCTTCCATGACCTCTCAAAAAAGAATGCCAAAAAAGGAGTTAAAACTGTTGAATTTTAGGGTATCAAGTAGAGAGGGAGGAGAGAAAATATAATATACGTACGAATATGATAATATGATTAAATGATAACTTAATTGCTTGAATACACTGACTGACAACTAACCCCTTTATATAGGGATAGAAGAATCCTAATCCTAATCCTAATCAAATCAAATCAAATCAAATAGAGTAACAAATCAGGGTAATAACTAGGAAATAGGGAAACTAATCCTAAGAGATATTCTAAATCATAAGTAATAAGGAAACTAATCCTACAAGATAAACTAGGATAATATAAAGATATTATGAGATACATTTTTTATATTTCAACATATGTGAGCCCCAGCCGAATTTTAAGATGGTATCAGAGCCCGGAGGTGGTGTGGATACTGCCGCTAGCCCTCGCCTATGGTGTGGAACCTAGGCTCAAGGGGGCGTGTTGGAAGTCCCACATTGGATGGTCAGGGGGCCTGTGCAGTGTTTATATAGCTAGGGGAGTCCTCACCTTTCAAGCCGGTTTTGAGGGGTGGATATGAGCCCCAGCCGAATTTTAAGAAAAACAAAGGCACAATATAGGAAACTCACACATGTGATATGCCCCCTTGAATACTTGGCTCATGATTCATAATATCAAAGTAATTATGATATTTAAGGAAGCATTAGATCCAATTAGTCAATAAAAATAAAATTTTAAAACCTACATCCTTACCGTTAGTGGACATTCAGCACCTCTATATTGTCTCCTTTCGCAGCATCCTTCAGCGAGATGAGACTTGGAACATGAGGAATTGCTTCAAGTAAGATTGACTCAGTCCCATGAACCTTAAAAAACTTAAATTCATGCTTTTCAGGTTTGTAGTAGACAAAGCGTATGGAGGAAGAACGTTGCATCAATATAGCAGAACCCTTCTTAAAGTGTTTTTCTGACCAACATAGACCATAAGGCCAACGAAGTGGTCCGCCAAAAGTATCAATGCTGAAAGTGAAAACCTTAGTCCATGATTCTCCAATACCATATTCCTTCATAACCCACATTTCAACAGAATTGGAAAAAGATGCATTCAATATGTAAAGAAAGCCCTCTGATTCTCCCATGCCGATACGCTCTCTATTCTGGATTCTATTGTTTCCTAATAATATATGGGGCGGAGGAGGGAAGTGTTGCAACTTCTCACTTTCAAAGTTGAAACACAATATTAACGGCCACCAGAAAGAATCGAGATTGATCCAATGAAGTGCACCATTCACACAAGTGGGAAACTGAAGCCTCGACATAAAAAATCTAGGATTCACTCCAACATTCCTCCATGTTCGTGTTCCTAGTGTGTGCATCTCAACTGTCACACCCTCAGAAATCCACTTATGGGCATTTGTTTGACTTCGAACACACAACTCCCACATTCGTATCACCTTATATTTATTGGTTTTAGGCTGGAAGCCAAAACCAGCGCATATTGGTCCAAAAGTTTTCCCAATTATGGGAGTTTTTGGATCACTGGTCCGAATCAAGAGATGAACTTGTGCATGCTTAAAGTGCAGTTTGGCAAAAAGTGGGTCTGAAATCAGTGCATTCCATGTTCTGCAAACAGATTTACAAATGACAACAGACTTAATGGGGAGTTGAAGCAGAATGTTGCTAGTGATGGCAGAGGGAAGATCAGCAATAGTAGTCTCAAGTTGTTGACTCTCTGCCTCAACAACACCTTTATCTTTGATTTGTTTGGATTTGCCTTTTTGGGTAGCCCTAGCAGAGGCGGTTGGGTCCCTTTTTCCTTCCATAGCTAGCCACAACTGATGATATGCAAACAGGGAAAAACAATAAACAGAATAAGAAACATAAAACACATAAAAAGGATTCATATTTGATCGAAAGATATCACAGAGGCCAAAGGGCACAGAGAGAATGAGGAGCAAACGCCAATAAAATATCCTTTTCTTTCAAAGTTTTATGTTAATCTAAATAAACAGAATCTTACACTTCCATGGGACAGTACAGTTGTATGTATTATTCAAATTAAAAATTACCACTTTGATCAAAGAGATGTGAGTGGGGATGGGGAGTGAGATACCAATTAGCAAACAAACCCACGCAGATAATGAGATTGAATTTAAGGGGTTGTGCAAAACTAAATGCAGTATAACTAACAACGTTGATAAACTGAAGAGTGAAAGTACCTCAGAATCAGAGAGCTTCTTGAGTGGCAAAAGCAGAAAGAGTTTACAGTACACAACTTGGTGATGAAAGCAAGCACTTGACAGGGTTTGTTTGTATACTATGTACACAACACAGGATCACGGGATTATAACCATAGGCAGTAGGCAGTAGGCAGTAGGCAGTAGGCACTAGGCAGTAGGCACTAGGCAGGCACAAAAATCATGCCACTACAGTCGGTCATTATTACTTTTTTTTTCTTTCCCGGTAAACAAAAGCTAAAAAACCAGAAGAGGAAAAAAACACAAAACACAGAGTCCTAATCGCTGGCGGAGGAGAAGACAGAACCACCCACTTCCGTTTCCCTGTCGCAGGGTATGAGCTAGCTCCAGCTCCCAATAGCGCGCAATCAACTCATGGATCCCCAAAATTAACGCCGCATCTCGGTGGGTGGAGACCACCATCTTCTTCACAAGCTCAATGACGAGAAGAGAATCTGAATAGCAAACCAGATTTGTCGCCCCAACCCGAAGACACCAATGGAGCCAAAGAAAGCCACCACGCCACTCTCCTTCACTGGTTCGGAGCAAGCCCACAAATCCTCCGCCTTTGCTGTTGAGTTTGTTGCTGCACTTTAGAACCTTTCTCAATGACGAGGGATAAAAATTATAAAAATAAGGCTTTAATATTAATTTGGTCTCTATAAGCCACCGCGCGCGTCCAAGCTAGCCACCGCCGTCGCACGTCCAGGCCCAGCCAGCCACCGCCGTCGCGCGTCCAAGCCCAGCCACCCGCCACCGCCGTCGCCAATGAGTCCCTGTAGATCTAATATCTAGTCTACCCACCTCTAGCCACCGTGAGACAATTTGTATCTGAGCTTCTTGCTTTACAACCTGATTGCTATAGGTTCGAGAGTTGAGAAAAAATCTTGTATCTTTATGAGTGTCTCCCTGCCCCTTAACTTTCTTTGTTTTGGATTGTGTTCATGATGACCTTTCTTTGATTTTCTGGTTATGGATGCTTCCAATTTTTTCTTTCCAGTTTTTGATTTTTTTTTTAAAAACATAGACCCGCGGGTCCAATTCGATCCAACTCGTTCATGTATGGGTTGGTTCGGTTCGGATTTAGAAAGCAAAAAATGAAAAATCCGAACCAACCCAAC
The DNA here is from genome assembly GCA_030159175.1 of Glycyrrhiza uralensis. Lineage (NCBI taxonomy): Eukaryota > Viridiplantae > Streptophyta > Magnoliopsida > Fabales > Fabaceae > Glycyrrhiza > Glycyrrhiza uralensis. The sequence continues at coordinate 2,007,094 of BRZY01000006.1, forward strand.
CCGTAGTGTTTTGATCGGTTCGGATAACGGATTTAGCCAAATCCGATCCAAACCGGCCCGTGAACAGCCCTACCCATTATCCTTAAACTGACAAATGGGCATTATGAACAAAAACTCAAATGCGAGTTCCACAAAGAGCAATGATAGACACACACCTACACTATTCCCAACACTCATAGAGCTGGGTATACAGGTCTTGATCCTCGGACGGTCCGTTTAACCCGCAATTCGCGCGGGCCACGGGTCTTGAAAATAGTAGCCTGTTTAAATGCGGGGTTTTTTGGCCCAGTCCGTTTAACCCGCGGGTCCAACGGGTTTGGTCAGCGGTTTTGCGGGCTGGCCCGCGGACTGAGAGTTTCACACCAATGGTGGGTTTGGCATCACACCTGTGAACAGTTCTGAAAACAACCATTGAGTCATCGACTGGGACTTTCACACCAGGGGTGGGTTTCGTGTCACACCTGTGAACGGTTCTGTCCAATCTGAAAGACAAGAACAATATCCACACCACGGGTGTGGCTTTTTTTACAGGAAGCGGTTATCTTCGAGGGAAGTAGCTATATTTATGATCTTGTATTCCATTGCCTTTAGCTAGCATTTTATATTATCTTGTATTCATTTGTGGTGCTTTTTTTGGCATACCTTATGCTCTTGAAAATCAACTTTTAGTATTAATAATATATAATTTTGCTTATAAAAAATGTACTTAAATTGTAAATATTTATTTTCCTTGAATTTTTAACGTTTTTTTTCATTTTTAGTTATTTTTTTCATTTTTTATTTAGGGTCCGCGGGCAGACCCGTTAGCCCACGGACTTAGTGGTGCGGACACGGGCCTGATAAAATGAGCCCATTTAAATTGCGGACCGGGCTGGCCCAACCCACTCAAAACGCGGGCTAATGCGGACCGGGCCTAAAGGGTCGGGCCGGCCTGCATACCCAGCTCTAAACACTCCAACACCCTATTCTAATGAATAAAATGAGAGAATGGAGTGTGTCATGGGTGTGTGTGCAACATTAATGTTCGACAAATGTTGTGAGGCTTAGCATTTAGATTTCAGCTTCATCATTCACTCGGAAAACAGACTTGCCAATATCACACCTGTGGCGTGAAATACATTGACCCTGAAGACTGAGATCAGACCCTGACAATATCACACCTGCAGTGTGAAATACATTCTTTTTTCACATCATGGGTGTAAATACCTCTGACCCTGAACGCTGCAATCCGTGAACCCGACTGTGATTCCCTGACGATATCACACCCGGGCAAGGAAAAAAAATTTATGTTCACAGTTGGGGTGTGAAATCCTCTGACCCTGGAAGACTTAGAAACGTGCAAGACCAGAATGATTCCCACCTATAAATGAAGTCACACCCGTGTTGTAATACTCTATGTCACAATACGCTCAAATCCATTATACTGTTTTGATTTTTATAAAAATATGATTAACAGGTCACGCCCGAATCAATCATTTTATCTGTTATTTTTAATCAAAATAATTAATCCTACACAGTTAGGGGATGTTGTATGCACGTCCTTGAGCAGAATGTAGTTTTCCTTTTTGAATTACAAATTTTCATACACAAAACCTAATGTCATTCCATATATTAGTGCACTGCTTTTTGAAAGAGTTGTCAATACTCAATGCAATGATGCAGTACATGAATTCAAATACCAGATAAAATATTATCCTTAGAGTCAGAGCAAATGTTAAAATCAATCAATTCATTATTAGTTAGTGACTAAAAGAATGAGGAAAGACAATAGAAACTTATTAATTCCCTTTAAATGATAACAAGAAAAGCATGGCGGTTATCATTTGTTTATACACAACAAACCATAATTTAGCATGTCTTTGGTTTGCTTTGTTCTCGAGTCCCAAAACTGCGCTATGTACCACAAAAGCTACTCTCAGTTGCTTTTATATGAACATGCAGTGAGTAATTGTTTCACCGCGGAAACAAACATGCTGTCAATCAAACAATTTAATTTTTTTTCAATTTAACAAAGACGAATCATTATGCAGTAACAAATAGATCCAGGCTCCAACCACAACAAAACCAAGTATGTTGAAGTAAAAACTGCGCTCAGACCAAGGCCATAATCTATTTCTTATCATGCCTATTTGCAATTTCTACAAATTATTTTTAATTAGATTAATGAACTTCTAGATTAAAGTTTAAATAAAACATCGTTTATGTAGCATAAGAAAGGATACACGTTTATGTTTCCAAAATTCACAACTACCTAAACCATAATTTGTGATATGGCATAATCTTGCTGTATAGCAATTACTTCTTAGGAAGAGTACTCTTCACCATATTCTTCATCATCAAACTCGAGCTAAGTAAAGATCTTCACATTCTTCCGCCAATTTAAACTTTGCACACCTATACATATAAAATAATACAAATATCAGAGAAAAGTTCTTAAGTAATGCGGCTAAGTACCGCAGGTAGCTTAACTAGTCTCCAGCATCTGCTTCTACTCTTTCCTGGAATGCCTACAGCTTTGCAACTAAAAAATTATAACATATATAAACAACATCACATATGGTCTAGTTGTATAAGCAATTGATTGATGAAGCACCATGGCCTACTCTGCCACAACCCCTAAAAATAGAATGCCAAAAAAGGAGTTAAAACAAAGGCGGCAATATAGGAAACTCGCACCTTGAATATTTGTCTCATGATTAATAAATAATATCAAAGTAATTATGATATTAAAGGAAGCATTAGATCCAATTAGTCAGTAAAAATAATATAAAAATATTAGAACCCTCGTCTACATCCTTACCGTGAGTGGACATTCAACACCTTTATATTATCTCCTTTCACAGCATCCTTCAGTGAGATGAGACTTGGAACATGAGGAATTGCTCCAAACAAGATTTTCTCGGTCCTATGAACCTTAAAAAACTTGAATTCATGCTTTTCAGGTTCGTAGTAGAGAAGAAAGCCACTGAAGGAATGTTGCATCAATATGGCAGTGCCCTTCTTAGAGTGTTTTTCTGACCAACATAGACCATGATTAGGCCAATATTGACGTGGTCCGCAAAAAGTATCAATGTTGAAAGTGAAAACGTTAGTCCATGATTCTCCATTACCATATTCCTTCATAACCCACATTTTAACAGAATCGGTAAAAGAAGCATCGCATATGTAAAGAAAGCCCCTTGATTCTCCCATGCTGATACTCCGTGCCTCCACGATTATACTTTTTTCTAATATATGGGGAGGACAAGGGAAGGGTTGGAACCTCTCACTTTCAAGGTTGAAACACAATATTGACAATGACAGCCTCCCTCTTAAATCATCAAGATTGATCCAGTGAAGTGCCCCATCCACACAAGTGGGAAACTCAAGCCTCCAAATAGAAACGCTGGGATCAACTCCAACATTCCTCCATGTTCGTGTTCCTATTGTGTGAATCTTAGCCTTAGAAATCCACTTATAGGGCTCTTTCTGACTTGGAGCACCCATCTGCTCCCACATTCTTATCACCTTATATTCATTGGTTTCAGGTCGGAAGCCAATACCAGCACATATTGGTATTAGTGCAAAAGTGTTGTCTATTGTGGGAGTTTTTGGAAGTCTTATGAACTCACCTGTAACTGGGTTGCAGACAACTAAAGGGTCTCCTTTCCATCGATCACACAAGCAAAGCAAGCCATTGCAAGAATTCACCAAACCAAATCTCTCATATTTATTCTCCAAAACTAATTCGGCATCGGGAAGAGGAAGCTTGAAAAGCTTCACCTGATTGTTGCATTCATCACTCTCAAACTTGTCAGACTCGCAGTCAAGGGAGTCAAGAAGGTGCAGGGTTCCTGGCACTAGTCCTCGGTCACTGGCATGAATCAAGAGACAGGCATGTGTATGCTCAAAGTGAAGTTTGGCAAAAAGTGGGTCTGAAATCAGAGCATTCCAGGTTCTGCAAACACATCTACAAATGACAACAAATTTAATGGGGAGCTGAAGCAGAATGCTGTTAGTGATGTCATATGGAAGATCAGCAATAGTAGTAGTAGTAGTCCCAAGTTCTTCACTTTGTGGCTCATCGTCATCTTTCTCTTTTACTCGTTTGCCCTTTTGGATAGCCCTTGCAGAGGTGGTTGAGTCCCTTTTTGTTTCCATGGCCACACACCACACTGAGATGCAAAAATTACCACTTAATTTGATTAAAGAGATATATACCTATTAGCAAAAAACAAAAACCATGCAGATAATGAGATGGGGTTAAAGTGGGTTGTGCAAAAGTAAATACAGTATATATAACAACATTGATGAACTGAAGAGTGAAAGTACCTCAGAATCAGAGAGCTTCTTCGGTGGCAGAAGCAGAAAGAGTTTACACAAGATTTATATATATGCACACACACAACAATGGACAGGATTATAGGCAGGCACAGGTTTATAATAAAAGAAAATAGATCAACTATCAAGGATGTGCATTCAGATCTAATTAGATTAGATATTTTGAATAGTTGTTTAGTTACTTTTAATTTATTTAGGAGTTTTGTTTTAGGATAAATAGGAAGTAGTTATCTTAAAGATACTATTCTCATAATATTGGGATTTAGTTATTTTGTTATTTTAGTATTTAAGATTTGGATTTAGTTTCCTTTTAAAATTTGAGAAGGTAGCTTATTTAAAAGTAAGATTACATTGGGATTGCGAACATGATTTCTTACTGCAACATTACTCTTTTCTATATTCCTCTTGCATTATCTATGGATTTTGTGCAATTAAACTTCTTTTCTAGTTCAAGGATTATTAATGTTTGGTTTTTAAAGAGTTGAGATATTCAATTGTTTTTCTCTTTTATATATTTTGGTATTTGTATATTCTCTGGAGTTATCATTTATATTATTATTTTGTTATTTAGTGCAAAAATAGCCCTTTGTCCAATTGATAGGATAATATATAGACAATTACAATGTTGGTACATAATTGTCTATTCATTTTTATAACCAGTGGTAAAATAGTCTCCATGCTATGGGAATTTATGATCTTGTCTAATAGGTTCTTTTATAACATTAGAAAAATAAATAAATAAAAGAGGGAATTTATGGTCCATGCTATAGGGTTATCACTTATAAATAGGTTCCTATTATCTGTTGTTATTTTTAATCAAATTTCTCACCCTTAAGAACCTTTTATTTACCTCACTGAATCCCAGGAAAAATATAAAAAATGTTATTAATAGAAATAAAGAGTCCTAATAAAGCTAAGCACATTAGTTTTGGGGCTCTTTTTAATATTTTTATATATTTTTTGATATTTGAATGATGGCATTCATTTTTCCTATTTATTTTTTAGCGAAAATTGCTCTGATCACCCTTAACGTTTTCTTAAATAACATTTACATTTTCTCTAGTTTTTAAACAAATATTGACCTCCTTTATTTGATTAATCAACCAATACACACATCCCCTTCAACTCAACGGTGTTATCTATCTCTATTAACGGGCCCTTATCCCCAACTCTCTTCACTGAGAAATCCAGGAAAAACAAAAGCACTTTTACATTGTAAAAAAACTGCTATATTGTACGTCATATGATGATTCCCTTTTCGATAGTCATCATCTTTAGATTTCTTCATATATAGATTTCCTAAAATTTTCTCAACTCCTTTATAGTCTAATGCTTGAATATATCAATGTAAAATAATATGTACTGAAACTGGGGCAATTACTTTTTGTTTCTTTTACTGGTTTTGCGCTTTGAAATTGGGACACAATTTTTGAAAGGTTATGAATTATGATAGATGGATAGGAATACAGATTTTTGAAGGGTTAGTTTGTTTCATTAGTCGGTTTGCCTTTTTTATTACTATTCAGTTTTGGGATAATATATTATCCAATGTTTTTGTGTATGTTTTACAGACCCATTAACAGTAAAAAAACATATCCATTAACAGAGCAAGAACGAACCAGTAAAAAAAACAGAGCAGGAGCCTGTCAAATTTTGGGATTCTTTTTCCTCAGGTGGTGCAAGAGCAATAATAGTTACAGATTTTAAAACTCTCTTCTTCCTTGGGTTGATGCGAGAGTGAATCCTGTTGCGATTTTGATTCACTTTTTCCTTGGGTTGGTGAGACCTTAGATTCGTGAGATAGGGCGTGCAAATAATTTTAGTGGCAACATAATACGACGTTTTCGGTTTTTCTCATCAAACGATGACAAACGGTGTTAATTTAAGGGATGTGAGTGTTTTTGAAAAACTAAAAAAGGTATAAGTGTTATTTGATAAGACTTTAGGGGAGGACAATTACAATTTTTCGTATTTTTTATTAACAAAATCGTTATCCCCCAAAATCATGGGCTACACATGCTACATAGTACACAAAAAAGTTGTTCTTATTGGAATACAAAATTTCACACACAAAACCTAATGTCATAATACCACATATCAGTGGACTGCTTTTTGAAAGAGTTGTCAATGCCATGATGAAGTACATGAAATTAAATGCCAGATAAAATATTACCCCCAGAGTAAGAGCAAATGTTAAGATCAATCAATTCATTATTTTTTATTATTAGCCACTAAAAGAATGAGAGAAGACGAGAGAAACTTTTATATTACCTTTAACTTCTAACAAGGGAAGCATGGTGGTCCTCATTTGTTTATACACAGCAAACCTTGAGATTCAACCAAACAGTCTTTTTGTTGAACTTAACAGAGACGAATCTTTATGCAGTAACAAATAGATGCAGCCTCCAACCACAAGCAAACCAAGTATATTGAAGTAAAAACTGCACCATAGAGCTCGGGCCAAGGCCATAATCTATTTCTCATCATGTCCATTTGCAATTTCTACTAACTATTTTTAATTAGTAAAAATCTTGAATTATGTATATGAAGTGAGATTCAATTATATTTTTTATATTTGTTTTTCCGGTTTTTTGTTGCCTTGTTTTGGTTTGTCAATTGATTGTAAATATTAAACTGGAAAAATTGTTAATTTGATAAATGCTTCTCAGTAGTACTATGAGTGCAGCAAATGAACTCACGTGACTGCAAATTTAAAGCTTGCCAATAACAACCCACAACAAAAATGGGATACTTTTGGTTCTTTAGTTATTGTGTTTGTGCGATTTGAGTCCTTCAGTTTTTAATTGTGCAAATTAGGTTCCTCAGTTATCCCAATTGTTGCAATTAAGTCCCCTATCACTATGTCGTCCAATTTTTAACATCTAGAGTCTATGTGGCACACGTGGGGATTGATTTTACATTAAATCAGGTCACATTGGCACTGAGTCGTGACATCCTGGCACTGATGACATGACAAAGACTCTCAAAAGTGAAAAATTTTAAGCAACATGTATTGCATCACGTGTTCCCCTACTTGCTTTGAAAAATCTTCTGGCTACCTACATCATGCCAAGGTTACCTGATTTAGTATAAATCAGTCCCCACGTGTGCCACATAGACTCCAGATGTTAAAAATTGGACGAAATAGTGACACAAAACTTGATTGTAACAATTGTGATAATTGAGGGACCTAATTCGCACAATTGAAAATCGGGAGACCCAAATCGCACAAACACAATAATTGAGGGACTAAAAATGCAATTAAGCCAAGATAATATTTGTGATTTATTCAAAAAAAAAGGATAATACATGCTAGAGTTTGTAATTTTGTGTTTCAATCTTATCAGATTCCAAACTCAACAAATGGTTCATTTTACATTCTATCATTCATAAGCCCTTTTCAAGGAGAGGATTAAGCACTTAGGAAAAGCACAAAAAGGAGTTCAGGAAACAGAATGAAAAGGATGGACAATAATCATCCTCTTTTTCTAAACCCAGATAATTAAGGTAATATGTCATTCCTGTGAAACCATATATAATGGAATAATGAACTTCTAGATTAAAGTTTAGATAAAACATCTTTTGTAGCATAAGAAAGGATATACGTTTATGTTTCCAAACTACCTAAACCATAACTTGTGATATGGCATAATCTTGCTGTATAGCAATTGCTTCTTCTTAGGAGGTGTACGCTTCCTGACATTCTTCATCATTAATCTCGAGTCAAGTAAAGAACTTTGGCTTCTTCCGCCAATTTAAAATTTGCACACCTATATATATAAAATAATACAAATATCAAAGAAAAGTTCTTAAGTAATGCGGCTAAGTACTGCAGGTAGCTTAATTAGTCTCCAATATCTGCTTCTACTCTTTCCTGGAATGCCAACAACTTTGCAATTAAAGAAGATCAGAGAACTAGTAATTAGAGCAAATGTCCATATTCTCCTCCTCCATCAATAAGGAAGGTATAAAGGAAGTTTAAAAGACGTAATTAGAAAGGCAATTAAGCTTGTGTACTCAAGGACTTTTTTTTTCCTTTCAAAATCTGCGAGAGTGAAGATGTAATCAAATTGAATGTTGTAGATAATGAAGAAGAACTTTATAACATATATAAACGACATCACATATGGTCTAGTTGTATAAGCAATTGATTGATGAAGCACCATAGCCTTAAGTAACAGTATCCATAAGTAACGACAGGCTACTCTTCCACAACCTCTCAAAATATATAGAATGCCAAAAAAGGAGTTAAAACAAAGGCAGCAACAACATAGGAAACTCACACGTGTGATCACATGTCCCCTTGAATACTTGTCTCATAATTCATAATATCAAAGTAATTATGATATTTAAGGAAGCATTAAATCCAATTAGTCAATAAAAATAATATAAAAATATTAGAACCTACATCCTTACCGTGAGTGGACATTCAGCACCTCTATATTGTCTCCTTTCATAGCATCCTTCAGTGAGATGAGACTTGGAACATGAGGAATTGCTTCAAACAAGATTGACTCAGTCCCACAAACCTGAAAATATTTTGATTCATCCTTTTCGGGTTCGTAGTAGACAATGCATCCAGAGGAACGTAACAACAATATGGCATTGCCCTTCCTGTAGTGTTTTTCTGACCAACATAGACCATAAGGCCAACGAGGTAGTCCGACAAAACTAGTGCTGAAAGTGAAAATCTTAGTCCATGATTCTCCAATACCATATTCCTTCATAACCCACATTTCAACAGAACCGGGGAAAAATGCATCACATATGTAAAGAAAGCCCATTGATTCTCCTATGCCAATTCTATTGTTTTCAAATATATGGGGAGGACAAGGGAAGGGTTGGAACCTCTCACTTTCAAGGTTGAAACATAATATCGACGGCCTCCTTAAAGAACGAAGATAGATCCAATGAAGCGCCCCATTCGAACAAGTGGGAAACAATGTCCGAAGCCTCGAAATAGAAAACCTAGGATCAACTCCAACATTCCTCCATGTTTGTGTTCCTATTGTGTGTATCTCAGCCATAGAAATCCACTCATTGCCCTCATTCCGAATTCGAACACACACTTCCCACATTCTTATCACCTTATATTCATTGGTTTTAGATTGGAAGCCAAAACCCGCACGTATTGGATCAAAAGTGTTCTCAATTGTGGCAGTTTTTGGAAGTCTTATGAACTCACCTGTAACTGGGTTGCAGACAACTAAAGGGTATCCTTTCCATGGATCATGCAAGCAAAGCAAGCCATTGCAGGAATTCACCACATCAAAATGAACAGTCTCATATTTATTCTCCAACAATAATTCGGCATCGCAAAGAGGAAGCTTGAAAAGCTTCACCTGATTGTTGCATTCATCACTCTCAAACTTGTCAGACTCGCAGTCAAGGTAGTCAAGAAGGTGCAGGGTTCTTGGCACTTGCCCTCTATCACTGGTATGAATCAATAGACAGACTCGTGCATGCTCAAAGTGAAGTTTGGCAAAAAGAGGGTCTGAAATCAGAGCATTCCAGGTTCTGCAAACACATCTACAAATGAGAACAGACTTAATGGGGAGCTAATGTAGAATGCTATTAGTGATATGATATGGAAGATCAGCAATAGTGGTAGTAGTAGTCCCAAGTTCTTCACTTTTTGACTCATCATCATCATCTTTCTCTTTTACTCGTTTGCCCTTTTGGATAGCCCTTGCAGAGGCAGTTGAGTCCCCTTTTCTTTCCATGGCCACACCACACTGATATGCACAAATGGGGGGAAACAATTAATAGAATACGAAAAACAAGGATTCATATTTGATGGAAAAGTCACCATAAGAGTCCAAACAGAGAATGGGTAGCAAACGCCAACAAAAGGTCCTTTTCTTTCAAAATTTTATTTTTTAATCTTACACTTTAATGGGTCAGTTGTATGTATTATTCCAACTAAACACTGAAAATTTGAAGTATGGATTTTGTATTAAAAATTACCACTTTGATTAAAGAGGTGTGAGTGGGGATGGGGAGTGAGATGCCAATTATAAAACAAACCAACGCAGATAATGAGATATTGAGATTGAGGTCAAGGGTTTGTGCAAAATTAAATATAGTATAACAAAGTTGATAAACAAAACAGTGAAAGTACCACAGAAGTACCTCAGAATCAGAATGCTTCTTGAGTGGCAAAAGCAGAAAGAGTTTACAGTACACAACTTGGTGGTGAAGGCACACAAACACACACGGGATTATATTTATAGGCATGCACAAAAGCCCCGTCCTTTTTTTAGCATGCACAAGTGTGATTGACCAAAAAAAATTGAGGAATAATCCCCGAATTCTATTTTACTTGGTGTACAAAGATAAATAGGAACGTCTGAAAGTTTAAATAAAATGAAATAGATGAACAATTAAGGATGTGTGATCTAATCAGATCATATATTTTGAATAATTGTATTACTTTTAATTTATTTAAGAGTTTTATTTTAGAATAAATAGGAAGTAGTTATTTTAAATATATTATCCCGCTAATATTGGGATTTTGTTATTTTAGTATTTAAGAATTAGATTTAACTCTGACCCTTGAAGCTGTAATCCGTGAACCCAGCTGTGACCCCTGATGATATGATCCCCGTAGGGGGGGAAAAATTTATGTTCACAATCCGGGTGTGATCTGACCCTGGAAGACCTAGAAACGTGCAAGACCAGAATGATTCCCACCGGAAAACGAAGTCACACCCCAGTTGTAATACTCTCTGTCATAGTACTGCTATCATCACTCCACTTAAGATATTTTTAGGGACTAAATTGATGATTCACAGAAGAATCTTCTAATGCCGCTACAGAATTAAATATTTTAAGTTAAAAAAATATAGTTAAATATTTAAATATGGTAAATGCTAGTATATATGAAGCACCTATTTTGAATCTGTTTTTAACTGTCAGATTTATTCAAAGGTCTAGATTAACTATAAAGAATGATGAAAATACTTACATTTTTCACACCCAATCCCTCCCTCTTCCACCTCTCTCTCTCTCCTCTAGGCCTCCCCTATCCCACACCACTGCCACCGGACCTTCAAGCTGCTCCGCCGATCTAGTAAACTACCGATGCCCTTCTCTTTTCGAAGCGTCTCTTCGACGGTTCCAAAACAACGGTGTCGTCTACAGCATTAGAACACGCAGTGGTTGTGTCGTCTCCGCCACCCCAACAATCAATAGCACCACCAAACGCTTCGACGACGAACTTTCACCGCGAGTACCTTCCCGTCGGAGAGAAGCTTAGGGAGAAACTCAGAGGTATCAACAACACCGCCGGCGCCGGAGATCGTCTCCGACTAGGCGACCTCAACCTCGGTACTCCTCCGGCGAATGGAATATCAGTGGAGGACGCTAGGAAGATTCTGAAAGCGTCGCAAATGGAGAAGGTGAAGGCAAAGCTTAGGGACATTCTAGAAAGTTCTATTTCCTATTCTGAGTTCTTGCAGATCTGCGTTGAGTCATGTCAGAATCACGATCGAGGCGTTGAGTTTGCGAAGATGATGTGGCGGTGGACGAGCACGTGAGGAGGAAGGCAATGGAAGTAAAAGGGATCGGGGACGTGTTGTTATTGAAGGCTAGGAAGAGGGTTTCACCTTTGAGGGAGGGTTGGGGTCAATGGAATTTTTTATTTGGTCAGAAAAAACGAAGTAACAAACAGCTTCAGTAACAGACACTGCTCTTCTCCCTCGTTCGTCTGCTTCCTCTTCCTCATTCCTCTGTCGCCGTCATCGCCGCCGTGGAGTCACTGGAGAATGGGTGTTCCATGGAGAAGGAGTTGGTGGTGCCGCGGAGGAGATAAGAGAATGGGTGAGATAGTCATTCTGTGGAAAAAATGTAATTATTCTTATAATTGTTTATAGCTAATCTGAACCCTTAAATAAATCTGACGGTTTTAAATAGGTACTCCAAAAATGAAACACCCAGACAGTGATTCATCTTAGTCTCAACCTTTAAATATATTGCCTAAACAAATTTTTTATTATTTAAATGTAAGTTAAACATTTTCTTTCAAAAAAGTAAGTTAAACATAGATTTTTGATTGAAAACAAATTACGAAGGAAATTAGGATTATCAGGTTGTTTAGATGTTTCAAAAAGAGGGATAATGGACAAGAACAAGACATCGCTCCTATACCATTCCTTCTTATTTTAAATAACAAAAGAAGAATCAATGTTGAAAACAAATTAAGAGAAAGTTAACAAGATATCACATCTAAAAAAATTCTCATTATTTAACAGTAAAGGCATTGCAACGAGTATTTTGAAGAAATACAGACAATTAAACATTAATTAGATATTTCAAAATAAAAAATAGAATATAGGTTAAACATATTAATTAGTTAATTGATTCATTTCTTTTTTTAGTTTTAGTAGTCATGCAATAAATATTTTAAAATAAAAAATAGAATGAAAATTAAACACATTAATTGATTAATTGATTTATTTGTTGAGGTTGGAAGTCTAGCGAGAATGTGACATATCTAAACAAATAGACAGGCATGATGACATTCAGGCCTAGAATTGCTCTAAAGGCTACACTTGATCTTTTTAGGATTAGGAGAAAATTCAAAAAAGATGACATCTAAGCCTAGAATTGTTCTAAAGGCAGTATTGAAGACTCCATATTTTTATACTCTTTATTTATTTCTCATAGCCTCTAAACAATTAATTTTTTTGGTTGTTTTAAGTGGTAAAAAATATCTTTGATGAGTTTAAATTTGAGCATTTTAGGATTAGAAAAAAATTCAAGTTCAAAAAGATATGATTTTAATGTTTAAGGTTGTATAAACAAATTAAAATGATCTTTTCCACTGTGCTTTGAATTTAATTTTAAAATTTTGACAATAATTTTATTTGATCTTAATTTGAATTTGATTTTTCCCAATATTAGATAATAGTTAAAAGAATGTGGTGGATACTTTGTAGCATTATTAAAATAATGATTTTCTCTCATTAATATCTATAAATAAAATTATGGATAAAACACAACAAATGAAAATAAATAATTTTATAAATTGCACCTATAGCCTTGCATATTTTACAATGTTAACACTGTATCAGATATTTTACATGAAATCTCATCAATATGTGAATTACTTAAAGAATTAAACTTTAATATATAATTTATATACTTTTCTATTTCACTTTACGATAATTATAATATAAATTATACATTTTTATTATTTTCTATTTTATCACCAACTAATTTATTGAAGACTTTATTTAATCTTAGAAAATTTAATTTTTTTTACATTAGTATCTATATTTAAATTGAAGACTTTATCTATATTTAATCTTAGACTTTATTATTTTTTATTTTATCACCAAGTATAAGTTATTTTTAGTTTATGAAAATGAATTGTTTATGGTGTTATATGAGAAAATATACTTTTAAAAAAATGAAAAAATAGATTACGAAATAGGTTTTTACTGATTAAATATGCTTGACAATTTGGTTTGTACTTGGTAGGTATTATAACTAATACAAGTAGAGATAATTTATGATATAAATTTATCGATAATTGCAGTTGACGGGTTGTCCCGCCAAAGTCGGGATGAGTTCAAGCGGATACCACGAATTCAATTTTTTTGTCATGCCTATTCACAATAATTATTTAAACTATTTTACTGCTTCAACTATAATTTATACATTTATTGCTGTACTGTACTTTAAAGTGTGAACTAATAAAATAATTAATCAACTATTTTTAATAGATTACGATAATTTATAATTTGTTATATAATTTGTGAACCATAATTAAGAAAACTCAAACTCTTTATGAATATTTGTACATATTTTCTTATGATTTTTTTAAAGTGCATCATATATCTCGCGCATTGCACGGGTAACTATGCTAGTTTTAGGGGTGACAAAACGGGTTTGCCTGCCCTGCCTTGGCCCCACCGAAAAACGAGCTAGTCCGCCCCCGCCCCGCCAAGCTAAACGGGCTTAGAAATATTTTCCATCCCGTTTTAAGGGCGGGTCGACGGGTCAGCCCGTTTTGGCAGACTAGCGGGTCAAAGCGGACTGGCCGTGAAAACAATAATAAAATAAATAAAAACTAATTTAAAAATAAGAAAAAAAATTATTTAATTTTTAAAAAAAATTGAAAAAATAAATAATTGACCCGCCGGGCAGCCCACCCCCCGCCCCACTGATTTTTACAGACTCAAAATCCTACCCCACTCCGCCAAAAAATGACAGGTTGGGTTAGACCCATTTTGACACCTCTGGCTAGTTTATTAAAAAACAATTACAAAACCTAATCCCCAAAATCCCCAAATTTTATTCAACATTCGTGCAGCAGTGCATCTTTCGCATCTGTCGTCCTTTCACACTCATCGTAAATCTTCGGGGTTCTTCTCTCTCTTTCTCTGGTTTTCCCTGAATCTTCAAACACCAGGTACGGTTCCCTCTCTCTCTCTCCTGCTTCTAATCTACGATTTCAATGGCTATGCAAGAGTTTCCGATGCACTTGTTTGGATTATTGGGGTTAATGTTCTAATCTAGTAGGAGAATTAATTTTAAAACTATACTAGTTTCGAAGATTGATATGAATCTGTTTCTTATTTGATGTTATAATAAGCACTCATTCACGGATTATATATTTGCCATTGCATTTTTCACCTTTATAATATCCTTTTCAACTAAGTCTAACATAATCTCAGCTGTATAGGAACATGGGAGAATATTACTGAAATCATTTTGTTTGATCTAAAACAATTCATCCAGGCTCTCAATGGGGAAAAATGAGTTTCTCACACCGAAAGCAATCGCTAACCGAATCAAAGCAAAAGGACTGCAGAAGCTTCGGTGGTATTGCCAGATGTGTCAGAAGCAATGCCGAGATGAGAATGGGTTTAAATGCCACTGCATGAGTGAAGGGCACCAGCGTCAAATGGAAGTTTTTGGACAAAACCCAACCCGTATTGTTGAGGGCTATTCTGAAGAGTTTGAGAGCACTTTTCTTGAGCACATGAAGCGCAGCCACCGATTCAGCCGTGTGGCTGCCACTGTAGTTTATAATGAATACATAAATGATAGACATCACATTCATATGAACTCAACTCAGTGGGCTACACTTTCTGAGTTTGTTAAGTACTTGGGTCGAACGGGAAAGTGTAAGGTTGAAGAAACCCCCAAGGGATGGTTCATGACTTACATCGATACAGATTCAGAAACCCTTTTCAAGGAGAGGATGAAGAATAAGAGAATCAAGGCAGATATGGCAGATGAAGAAAAGCAAGAGAAAGAGATCATGAAACAGATTGAAAAGGCTGCACAATTGATGCAGCTACCTACACCCGAGTCTGATCAGCCTTCACTGGTTGAGCCTCCAAGGGAACTAAACGTAGAAGATGGAGTTAAGATAGGATTTTCTCTTGGGTCATTGGCTAGACCTGTGACCAAGGAAAAACACGAGGCATCAAGGGTGGTGTTTGATGAGGATGATGAAGAGAAACCCGAGGAGAGGAAATCTGGAAACAATTTGAAGAGGAAAGAAAGCAGTGGTGGCAAATCAACTTTGGAGGAAATGATGAGAGATGAAGAGAAGAAAAGGGAAAAAATTAACAGGAAGGATTATTGGTTGCATGAGGGAATTGTTGTTAAGGTTATGAGCAAAGTGTTGGCAGAGAAGGGGTACTACAAGCAAAAGGGCATCGTGCAAAAGGTGATTGACAAGTACGTCGGGCAAATAGAAATGCTTGAAAGCAAGCATGTGCTCAGAGTGGATCAGGAAGAACTTGAAACTGTGATTCCACAGGTTGGGGGCCGTGTAAAAATAGTCAATGGGGCTTATCGAGGATCACTTGCTAGGCTGCTGGGGGTGGATACAGATAAGTTTTGCGCCAAGGTGCAAATAGAGAAAGGTCCCTATGATGGTAGGATACTTAAAGCTGTGGAATATGAGGACATTTGTAAAGTAGCCCAGTGAGTTTGATGGAATAACTCAGTGATTCTTAATGTTGCATGGAGCGTTTGTTCTTGTGTATCTTTCTCTTGTATGTCATCATTATAACATAAATGATGGCTATTATCTTTTGTTTTATTGGACAGAATTCTTGCATGATATTTTAGAACGCTGACTATAATTAGGCAAGAAAAGTGCACTAAAAGATGGTGACCGGGGCTAAAGTATTATGTTGCAGGTGCAATTAGTCTCCTGTTTTATTTTAAAATTTACTTGTGAATAAAATTGAGCTCTTTATTTTAAAATTTACTTGTGAATAAAATTGAGCTCTTTTTGTGGCCTTCTTTTTCTTTTGCTTGAATGGGAAATGAATAGCCTCGTTTTTCTTTCATTATTTGTGTATTACATATAGAAAACTGAAAAGAAGGTGATTAGTCTATCCGACTTTGATTGCGTAGTTTTGCAGGGGAGGGAAGAGGGGGAAGAAGAGGCTGCTTCTCGATACAACAGTGACCTTTCTTTCATTCTTCCAGAGAGATAAAGTCTCTCCTCTTTTGTTACTACCTTTCCCTTCTATTTCTTTCTGTAACCAATATATATTGTATGCTCTTTTTCCTTAGATCCAATTTTCATTTTGTTTTATCTGCTTTTCCGATGGGACCTTTGTTTTTCATGTGTCTTTCAAAATTGAAGGATCTATAAAAACAACTTTAAACCTTTTTTTTTATGTTGGATTCAAACTCGCAATTTTGTTTAACCCCATTGGGGTATTTTTTTCTGATACTCTATTATCTGGTGATTTAGCTGGTGACTCTGCTCTGACCAAAACTACTGGTCTCAGTACCCCATCTTCAATCAAGTCACGTTTTTTACCCAAACATCAAAGCTTCTACACTTTATTCTGGAAAATATGCTTTTAAACATGCATCTTCAATGCCAAGATCTTCTGATGATAAAATAAGGGAAGTTTAAGGTGGAAAGAACTGAAGTTCATCAATGTCATATGGATAGATGCTTTGATGATGGTCTTGATTCTTACCTGTTTTCTGGTTTAGCAAAAAAGTCGGTAATGCCAATTACAGATGATATAAGTGATATCAAACCCCTTCAAGGAGATTCCTCAGTTGATTTTGCTTGGGAGAATTTCCTAAGGATTTTTGACATTTAGCGCATTAAGGATTGGGTAATAGGTCTGCAACATTGTGGGCCACCTCTAGAGGAAACAAATCAATTGCTTGAATCTGTTGATCCCTTGACCAAAAAAAAAATTCTGTTGATCCCGTAGTTGATGTTAACACTTAACACCATAAATAGGGTAAAAGAAATTCTGCATTACATCTCAGGTTTCTTATTTAATTAGAATAATCTTTGTGGGCATAAATTCTTTGATGCCATTATCTATTGACATTGAATTGTGGATTTTTGATATTCTCTCCATTTTTTTCCCCTTCTATCATTTGATTATTCTTTTCCTCATTTAAAGTAGAGGGTCTGCGCCGCCTCTCGAAACTAAGTATCCTGAATCGTTTTAACAAGATTCCAACGGCTAAAATGTCTAGGCCAACCTGCAGCTAACTATAGTTTTCTTTGCGAGCTATTTTCAACTTGGAAGGGAACGACCCTTTCGACCAAAAAAAAAAGGAAGAGAACGACCCTTCGTTTCCGGGGTACTTTATATGAGAAGTTTTAAACACTCCGCTCATAAAATATTAGGAGGACTTTAAATTATAACGATAATAACAACCTACAGAGAACAGTAATTTTACACCCACCATGGACTATATGACAGGGTACTTCACCCAAGAAATTACCCTACTGCTGTGGCACAAAAAATGGACCAAAATTATATCGATGATCTGCGCGTGTTTAGCATATACTACCTCCGTTCCTAAATATAAGAACCTTTACAAAAAAAAGTCTTTTTATATAATTTTTTTTCCAAAAAATCAGTTGCATTAATTATTTTTTGACTAAAATATCCTTATTAATTGTATAATTTTATTTACTCAATAAACCATAAATGTTATATATTTATTGTATATTATTTCTCTTTTCTGTAAAGATTGGTGAATAAAAACAAATCACTCAATCACTCTACTTTTTTCAATACATTAATTAAGTGAAGAGAGAGAGAGAGAGAGAGAGAAAAGAAAGATAGTAATAAGTGTTAGGGATAATTTTGAAAAAGCATAGTAAAACATTGACAAATTTATTACTATTAACTAACTTAATTAATTTTTTTAAGGGGTATGAATTAGTTAAAATGTTCTTATATTTAGAGACGAAGGAGGTAGTAACTTTTTGTAATTAATCATCTTATGTTTTAAAAGTTTATAATAAAATATGTAACTATACTTATACTTGATATAAATAATTTTTAATAGATAATTAATAAATATATAAATAAAAAGTTTTTTTTGTCAGAATAAATAAAAAGTTTAAAATGCACCATATAAGGGGATAAAAATGTAACTTGCGTTCCTTTTTTTTTTCCTGCCTCCCGGATAGATAACAAGTGATTAGCTTCTGAGAAAAAAAAGGGTCCACAAGTGGCAAATTGATTTTTTTTTTCCTGACCCGATCTAGGTGATGTCTAATTATCTATATCATGAATGATCATCCAAGAGATATTTAGATTCAGTGGGTCCCACTTGTGTTCTCTTCTTAGCAAATATCTTCCGTTCATTAATGATTTCCCTGCTTATATTCTTTGATCCTCTCAGAGTCTCAGTACCACATCCTGCATTATCTTTTTAGCTCAAGTTTGTTTAGTAGAAGAAAATGGAGAGTGACTTGGTGAGGCGCAGGATTAATATGATTGCAGCCCACTTTGCACCCAGTGATGAGATTTCTATTTCTACTACCCATGTTCTGCCTATGGTAATCAATCTATTATGCTCTTTTATCTCTGCCACCTTATTATTGCATATTTGCATTTATGAGAAGTATTACCTTGTGTGGATAATTTTTTTATGGAAGAGAAGTGGCTTTGCAATTAGTAAGCAGAATACAGATTATGCTTGTCTCTTATGCCAGTTACAATTAATTACTGTCAAGTTTTTAGGTTCAAGATTTGAAATTTATTTGTTTAAGTTCAACTCTATATCAATTGATGCATTTTTCACAGGCTACAAAAAAAACTTCAGGTTTCTATTACCTAAGAATTTTCATTTCTTAAATTTATTATTTAAACTCAAGTTTTTAACTACAGATCTTGTGTGTTCCCCTTCAGTTAAAAGGACAAGGAATAAATCAGTTCTTTGAGAGAAAATTAATTCAGAATTTCCACATGCTACACTTGCTATTAGCATATGGAAATTCTGCTCTTAGCATACCACTAATTTTCTTTTTTTTTTCCTTCTGTTTTTGCTTCATAATGTCCAATAAAATAATGTCTCTACTATCCTTTTTTCATAAATCTGCTTTGTTCATCTATTTTCCTCTCCATCAGAACTGCAGTGGTAGTCTGAACTCTGTGCTCCGGAGATGTGATAATAAGGTATATTTTGCACGCCAAGCATCTTCTTCCTTTGGTTACTTTATGAGGCAGACTTCAGGTGAAGAGGTACTTACAGTGTGTTCTTATCCACTTTGTTCTTCTATGTATTTTCTTTTTAAATTACTCATTTTCTCACTGGCTTATTTAATACCATAAATTTCTAGGGTGACTCAACTTCCTTTAATGCTCCTAAAACCAATGGTGCTAAATTTGAAGGTGCTTCTAATGCAAGAGCACCATGTTTTGCTAGACCTGCAAGGACAGAATCAGCGTTCTCAAATTCATTTGTCCAACCAAAGGTCCAGGACTGTGATTATAGTACACTTGAGCCCCCTACGTTTGCTAGGCCAAGCAGAAAGACTAGACAAAGATGCCAGTTAAATAATGAGAAAAAAACACGCTGTTCTGAAATTGGTGATTAGCCCTTTGAACTATGAAAGTTATTACAAGTTATAATATCCAAGTAGTTAACAGTCAGAAGTATATTATTTGTGTAACCTTTTTCTTCTTTTTATTTTTGTGCAGGAAATGAGTGGTCCCCTAGAATGGATGTTGCAGAATCAGAAGGCAAATATGTTATCATGGTTGAAGTTCCAGGTGTTAGTATCAGTGACATAAGAGTGGAGGTTGATGATCAAAAGTAAGAAACATTTATTATTTACATCCTTACATTAATTGTAATACTCTATGCAATTCATGGTATTAGGTATTATCATTTAGTTCTACCTAATCAATAGCACGAGGGAGGGGGTAAAGAAAAGGATAATTCTTATTTCTTCTTTAATCCAAATCATTAGTTCAGTTCCACTATGTTTGAGCTGTTCTTTCATGATCCAATTTATGCATACATAGTTTATCTTAGAATTTGGGCTTAGGGTTTAACTCAACCCCACAAAACTGGCTTGTAAGATAAGGACTATCTAAACCTTATAAGCACTACTTAGGCCATATCTCTAGGCGATGTGGGACTAAACACAACCCCTCAAACCCAACACAATTAAGGTGTTGGTGGCTGCAATGAAGGCAGCTCAAAGTTGCTGCAATTAAGGCGGCTAGGGACAAACCGCAATTAAGGCGGATTTCCAACAGTTTATTTAAGATTTCTGCATTATATACTGTTCAAACTCTGGAAGGAAAATGATAACTGGAAATATCAATGTTGGATATTCTTGGTTATGAGTAGTTTGAAGTATGAGTTTTCTTTTCTTTCTAGTGAAAATTTCAATATGTGAATTGTGACAGGTTGTCTGTCAAGGGTAGACGCTCTACTAGCACTTGGACAATAGCAGGAAGTCCAAATGCTTCATTTTCTTCATATCACAAGAGGGAGATACTATATGGACCATACGAGGTGGTCTGGCCACTTCCTGCTGGTGTGAACAAGGATAGTATATCAGCTGAATTTTTGTAAGTTATATCTAATCTTAGTGCCATTTAACTGGTTCTTGATTCCAGCCTTTCTTTTTTTCAATTGAACTCACTAGCTATGTAATTATGGACATTATTATTGTTCTATTTTGTTTTGGTAAATAGGTCATTATTAAATATTCTAAAATCTAAATACACAGAAATGCATCTTTGTAGGTGTTGATATTCTGTTTGGCTGCTAGAAAACTGCAATCATGATTCATAAATCCAAGAAACAAGTTTTTTTTCCTTTTTTATTTTCTCAAAATTGGAATGTGTGAGTGCTGATGCTGCAGTGGTGTAATATTCATTGGCAGTTCAAATGACCAAAAATAAAATGTTGTGGTTGTTACTAATTATGATCACATTTCTGAAACAATTTTAAGAGCAGAATCTTGCAATAACTAAAAGTTTTTTAAACAACAACTATTCGTAAAATAGTTTTTCCATCTCAAATTCATTAAAAGCTCTTTTCATTTAACTTCTTCAAATTATAAAATTATTTTACTTGAGAAGTTGTCATTGAGTTTTAGTGGTGAACACTGAACACGGTCGATTAATATTTGTGGTGTACCTCTCTATACATATGAAGCTGCTAATCTGTCATTTTGTTTCTTAATTTCTCCAATTTCAGGGATGGATTTTTACAAATTATAATTCCTAAAGTTTGAGTATGCATTTGCCTTATCATAGATGTAGCGGAAATGGGCGATGTTCTGCGTGGAAATCAGTTGTTTCTTCTGTATGAGCTATGTCCAGTCGTACATATATAATATAATAATGTAAATTTAATGAACAGATGATGGATAATTTTGATGTCATATACATACAACAATATATTGAACAGAAAAATGTCTACATATGTATTGGGTTTTGATACATATAATTCAGCTCATTTATATTATCTCTCTTCATTATCACAAACATTTTCTTTGAACGGATGGTGTTTTGTCTTCCATGCTTTTGCAGTTTGCACTGATTATATCTAGTCTATGCCTATAATATAACTGTTCAGATTTATTATACCCGTGCCAAGTTCCTTTTCAATCACCAAAGGCAATTCCCTTTGTACAACACTACAACCCCCTCACTATGGAATTTCTATAATTAATTGATCAATCAGAAACACCATTACATAGTTGAAATGAAGTGTCCCACCAGCTATCTCATGAAACCATGCATGTTTACCATAAAAAAAATCATCATAATTTTGTGTAGGGAGTTCTGGGGGAGCCCAACAGTAAAGGGACTTGTGTCAATACACCACATCTTCACCCATAATCTTAAGACATTGTCTTTTATATTATCTTCATTTGGTTCATTTTTAACGTATGTGGGACTAACAACTCATACTTGGATTTCTAACATTTTGGTAGTGAACTAATGCCATTCAAACTATGCAGCAAGTTACCTCATTAATTAACGGTTGGTAATCTAGTTTTTAAAATGAAAATTCTTTTCTAAGTAACCCCAACTTCAACTGCATTCAAAACCTTGCACCCAAAATAAACGGATTTGTCTCCTTTAAAGTAGCAGAGAGTAAAATAAGTAATCTAAATCTCAACCTAGCATCACCAATTGCACCTCCTCACATTGATATATAAGTCTAGACACTTTTCTGCCAATAATATTCTCATCCCTCGTAGTCTGAATATGTCTCCACTAGTCCTAATCTGTTCTTATGAATTATCCCATATAGAGATTAATCACAATAAAAAAGGAATAATCGTTTTCTAAGGCTAGCTAGAGAAGTAGAGAACCACATGAATAGAAACCTGTATCACAATACGGACACGGATTCTCTCTCATCTAATCTCTCTTTCCTCTCTCATCTTTCTCTCTCATAAATTACACTAAAGTCGTGGTGACTTTTCCACCTTAAAGGTAGGGAATCCATTTCCATCACAACACATATCTAAGGTTCTGCAATTTCATATATAGGTTCAAAACATGCAAGTACACGTCTCTGCTAATACATTTAAAATAAGGCAACCAACCAACAATGTTCAAAATAAGGAAATTTTAACATCCAAATACTCAATCCAGGATTTAAGTATGCATGCAAGTTATAATTAAAAACCAAGTTCAATAGTTTATAATTTCAACATCTAGAGACAGTTTTGCAGATGAGTTGAATCAATCAATCTCTTCCTCAGATCGATGGAGAGATGTTGGACGCGCAGCAGCTAGTACCTAATTTGAGAAACATAAACAAATAAAACTTCGTAAGCCAAAGGCATTAATTAGTGAATTGATGATGTGCAAATATATAGCTAATTAAAGCATATATAAAAGATGAGACAAGACTTGAAATATTCTGTGGAATCTAGTTACTCGAAAGCTATGGGATCATAGTAATAAATAAATTGAAGTGCCTTAATTAGACTAATATTAAGGCTAATCTACATAATTGAAAATATAGGTCTTATTTAGGTTCAGAAGCTCAAATTCTAGTTTATGCGGAAGTTAACTTTATTGCTATAAGACATTAGGTGTATAAGCTTTGTTCTCTTATATTTATGATGTCAATTCTCAACTAATGCGAGACTTAAAATCCACACTTGAATTTCTAATGGTGAGAACTATATCTAACAATTTAGATTTCAATCATTGCACTTGAAGCAATTGACATCTTTTTTTTATTGGGTTCCCATACATATACTACAGTGTTAACAGTAATCATGATTATGACATGGATAAGATTACCTCAGGTTTACGGAAGGAGAGATGAAAAGAAAAGAAAAAGGATAGAGAGAGAAAGAGAATTAATAAGAGATGTGATGAGAAAGGAAAAGAGAACAATAATGTGGCTGAAAAATTTTATCAAAAAATAATCAATGTGATTGAAAAACGATGCTTGGACACCTCTGTATATTATTAGACATCTCAAGAGATATAGGAATAGAATAGACATGAATGATATATAAATGTGATATATAACGAGAAAGACAAAAATGCTATATGTGTGTTGAAAATGAGTGAGCATCCAAATATCATTGCGGTAAAATGTTTATAAAAGATGATAGAAGAGATCTTACCTTTAATCAGTTTCACCCGAAGCACCGGGAGAAGGAGAGAAAGATCAACCAGAAATAGTTGCCTCAGAGTCCACCTCGACGTCTAGAATTAGGGGAAGAAAGAAGAAAAAGAAATAAATGAGACATTTTTATCAAAGCGTAAATAGGAAATAAGTTTAAAAATAGCTCACGTACTGCAAAATAGAAAGAAGTACATATAGGTATTACTAATATCTAGATCTAATTAAAAATTATTGACATGCTAAAGATTAGCTTTGTTTTAAGGACAAACTATATTAAGCTGATTAATTATGATAATTTATGACAAAATAGATCATTTATGTATTTATCATTATACAAATCAACGACTATGATTCAAATCCAGTCATGTAAATTATATATTCTATTGATTTGACATCTTTATAATTTGTACTATATGTGTGTGTGCATGCTGCATAGATAAAATTGATCAAACAATAATATCTCCTATTAATTACCCTCTGATTGGTGTTGTGGGCCTTCATCAAACGATTGACTTGGGTTTTGGGGAGCATCAATTCTCATCTTTTGATCAACTTCATCTCTTCCTTTCTTAGCCAATGAGATTTGACCAGTTGTCTTTCTATGACCCATTTTCTGAAAAGTTTAGTAATAAAACATTATTATAAGAGCATGCTCATGAATATAGTGATGAAAAATGTTAGACCACTCTTAATTATATTGGTCAAATTAAATAAAATTCATGAACTCACTTTGGCAGCTGCAGCTCCTTCAGAGCTAATTCCTTTCAGTTTTGCTTTTCCTGAGGTTGATCTGAATTCAGATGGACGCTTGCCTGTCGTCTCATATCTCTCAATATCTTTCAGAGATCGACACAAAAATTGTTTTTCCTTATGCCTATAGAACTACAAAAAAAAAAAATAATGTCACTAATTAAGTGATGACTCGTTAATTTTGGGAGATTGAAAGCAACAAATAAGATGAGTATGTGTGTTAGAAAAGGGAAAATTAATGAGGAATTATATACACGTTGTGAGATTCATCTTGCGTGCTGCTTGGGATTTGAGGGGGGAAAATATGAGGCTGAAAACAACTTTCTCATATATTATATCTTGCATTTGTGTAATATAATTTAAAATAAAATAAAATGACAAAATTGATTTCTATATTGCAAAGTTAAACTGCGAATATTAGATGTATGAGATTGCATCAATTAGATTTTCTATGCATAATATTAGATGTATCTCATAACGAATGCAGAGTCGATATCCCTAATATATATAGTCAGTTCTCTCTATACATGAAGGTAATAAAAATAACTGGACTATTCTATATACTCCATGTAGTAAACTATATATGTTCCCATATTTTTTAAAAATATCCTATTTGAGGATAATGAATTTCGTTTCCATATATGTTTTTAACCCATTATTCCAACCAAACAAATTTGTTTTATAGATCACTAAACTTGTACATATATAATAGTTGTTGAGGGGGAATAGGTACCTATTAATCGTTCTTTTTTATTTCATCAAGAAGAAGAATTCATATGAACATCAAAATGTAATATCTATTGCATATCGTTGACTTATGAAAAAAAAATGAACATCAAAATGGTCATTTTATATTTCAAACTATACATACCTTGTCACATACTCCATTTTTTCTCTGTTTCAGTATTAATTCCCAAACATCCTTATTGTATTTTTCTTCTCCAGGTTGATTTCTTTTCCTGGACCTTGGAGTTGACTTCTTCTCAGCCCCAGATGGACTTCCAATCTAAATCCACAATAACTCACACGAATATGTGAAGTATATATATACATAAAGATGAAAGAGATATTGATAAAAAAAAACCACATTTAAAGTTTGCACACACACACACACACACACATATAATTAGATGCAATATCATCCTGCAGAAGCATATATAGGTACATTACCTTCTTCTCTTTTGGGGGCCTAAGATTAATGCCAGATTCTCTATCAGCTAATTGATAGGATATAGGAACTGCTTTAATTACTCCATGCATTGTAGGAATCGGTTGATCAGGATCAAGTTGGTGAGACTGAACATAACGAACAAGCAAATAAATTATTTATGGGGACAAAACTCAAAATGAATATATATAAGCTTAGTCCAGCTAGCTATATATGCACATCCATGCATATAACTCGAATGTACATATGACTAACACTATAGCTAGAATTCAATTGACTTACACACTAATTAACTAACTAACCCATGGTCATCATGTCATGGTGCACCTACTATACTTTTGGAAAATTCGAAGTGAGTAATAAGTCCTAGGTAGTGTAAAGACTATATATATATATACACACACACACACACACAATATCATAAGTTGTGTTATAAGATGTGTTGTCAAGCTCATTATTGTGTTTTAAGAAGTGATATCTTATACTTGATCATGCACTGTTTAGCAATAAATTAAACTTCATGCTAGTTAGATCATCTACGTATATATGTTTGGTTAAGAGAAGGAGAAGGGAAAAAAGGGATTTTAATAATGAAGGGATCGGAATGGATTAATTAACTTTTTAGATCCTTGTGAGCAAATCCCTCCAAGAAATCTATCAAACTCAATCAAAATAAAAAAAAATTAAACTAAAGCATTTCCTTCTTTGAAATCAAAATTTTACTGATTAATTTGGATCCCCCCATTTAAATTTCTCTTCATCTCTCGCCATCCTTTCTATCTCTCTTACCCTGTGTTTGTTTTGCTAGCGAAATATATAGGAAAGAAAGACTATGGGGAGAGAGAAGTTGGGAAGAGATAACCAAAGCAACCTCATTTGGTATACAAGAGAAATATACGAGATCTAAAGAGATTATAATACCATGGAACCTACATAAAATTTAATCTCTTCAAATGTGCAAAGAAATGGAGTGGGGAAACCACACATATATATATACCCCTTCCTTCAACCTCTCATCAAAAAATATAGCAACCTGTTGTGACTTTATGAATCAGATTAGCCACCTTTTGGTTGAACTAAGCAATATTCTATATAAACTCACCGATGAGTGTTAAATACAAGAATTTAAGTTAAAAAATTAATTAATTAATTAATTGAAAATAAAGAAATAAATTATATTAAAATAAAATAAAAATAACCTATTTAATTAAAATAATCAATGGATGGTAAATTAATTAAATTCACAATATATAAAAATGTATATTATCTTTTTAGTTCAAGGGTATTTTTGTCTTTTTAACTAAATAATGTCATTTCTCTCTTCTCACTTTCTATCCAACCAAAAACAAGAGAAAGCTAACTTCACACTTCTTTCCCTTCTCTTTCTTTCATACCAAATGATACCCAAATTTCTCCCTCTTTCTCCTTTCTTTCTTTTTCCTTTCATTCTTTCTCACCTCTTCTGTCTCTTCATTATTTTCCCCTTTTAGTTTTATCTTTTCTCTTCTCTCATGCTTTTTTTTTTCCGGAGAGACTGCATGAGTGGAGAGAGTCCATCTTGTTATTTCAATTATTACAAAAATTTCCCCCAACTTTTCAGATTCTAACATATCATTTCTTATTTAAAATCCATCCTAAATATTATTCAATTATTTCAATACAAAAATAAAGATATGTGAATTTTAGTAAGAGAAAAATCAACGAAAATTTTTTGGAATAATTTTAAAAATAGAAGATTAATCACAAAATAAAAATAAAAATAACAAAATACAGATTAATTTTAAGGGGGAAAACTTCAATTAGACTTAGTTACCAGTTCCGGTTCCTTGGACAAAGATGATGGAAGCTTCCTTTTGTTGGTAAGGGATTCGTCCTGTGCCAAGACCGATGTTTTTGAATCTTCCATCTCTACAAAATCTCGCCTAAAATCAAAAGAATTAGAAGTCTTTAGATGACTGAGAAAAGCGGCGAAAGCCCTAACTCGTATAGATATCTGTGCTCTTTCCCAACTTTGTAACGTTAACAAAGTTTATATATATATATATTATTCATTAACATGTGGACCTTTTTTTCAAATAAAGATTTTTTAAATAATATATGCTTATTTTTATTCACAAATTCTCATATTTTATTGAATAAAATTAAATATCCAGGTCTTACTGTAAATTATTCAAAAGCAATTAATGATATTATATTAATTGCTCTTTAAGTCAGTCTTCACTTTTATTAATATAATAATAATAATAATAATAAATATTATTACATATTAATTATGCTATTTCAAGTACCGAGGAACATTTAAAGATATCATATGTTATTAAATACCCGTTCCTTTTTATCTACTACTCTTTCCGTTTCAAAACTATAGTTTTTTAAGGTTAATATACACAGATTAAAAAATATTTAATGAAAGTAAAATATAGTTATAGATAGACTAAAATATCTTTATTTAATGGGTATTTATGACAAATTATCTACAAATCTCTTTACTATTAATGTCAACTACTTCCACTAGTAGTTATTACAATGGTATGGGTGGAAAAAAATAATTAATGATACTTTAGAATTGTAAAATTGCAATAGTTTTAAAACAAAAATAAAAGACTAAAAGAGCTATAGTTTTGAAACAGACGGAGTATCGTTTAAGGTTGTTTCACCAAAACTAAGAAATCAATTAATTTATAAATTTTTTTCCATTAAATCCTTATTTTTCCGCTATCTCATTTTATCGCTCTACATTAATGCGTTCTATCATTTTAATTATTTTTATCCCTTTATTCAATTATCTAATTTATCTTTCACGGACTCCTAGAGTTTCATTTTGTATTAGTAATAAAGTTATATTATTGGAAAGTAAAATTATTTTTGAGAGTAGTAATTAGTTTTTGAACTTCTCAACTACTACATTAATAAATTATGAAAAAATATATAAAATAATTAATAAAGTTAAGGAAATAATTATCAAAATATAATCTTAAACTATCAAAATGACTTAAAAACCGACAAATAAAAAGGAACGGAGGGAGTAGTATAAATTATTCACTCTCTTAGTTCTTAAATTTTGATGGATTAAGATTTTGGTACAGGTTAAAAAATGTTTAATTAACTAGGTTTAAATGTAAATTAAAAAATACTTTCTCCGGTCCAAAATATAAACAACAAAGACATTTTTTTTTGTCCAAAACATAAACAACATTCACCAATTTCAAATAAATTAAATACTAGTTTTTTAATTATACAATTTATTTAATGCAATATTCATATTTACGAGAGACACCAAATGGGGTATTTTTGGAAAAAATATTAAAACTAGTGAGTATTAATTAAGATTATTATATTTTTAAAGCATTCATTGGTCTGTATATTTTTATACTATATTACTTATATTTTAGACCGAAAGTAGTACCTATTTATTATTTTATAAATATGCATAGTTTTCATTATTCTCAACTATTCTCATTACTATTTCTCTTTTATGGTTTGACACATGTTGATTGTGATGTCTATTTTCATTTCAATATAAATATAATTAGAAATTAATTGTCCACTATAGTTACGTAATAAAAATTAAAATTTATCCTCTTAATTAAATAAAATGGTATAGTTGAAAAAATGTTTAATTATATCTTAAAATTCTAAAATAATCAAAGTTTTAGAACAAAAATAAAAAGATAAAACCACCAAATTGAAGGGTGTAATTCACCGAATCTAAATCTATAATTATATACTAGTAGCTAATTAACTTCTATAATTCGTGACATTTTATCCTGTATGTAGTTTGAATTTATTTTTTTAAAGACAAATTTTATTTATTTATAAAATCCCAATAATTTTTTATATTTTTCTCAAAAAATTGAAAGTAACCAACCCAAAACTCAGTTTTTAGAATAATTTTATGGCTTTAATTTCTCCATTTGCACTTGAGAATATATAGAAGTGGGAACTGAATTAGCCATCAAGCCAAAATAAATTTCTCATAGTTATTTTTCCAATTTATTTCAAAAAAAACTCTTCAAATTAGAACATTGTACTTGTTAAAAAGAATCTCTTTGAAATTCATAGTACAATATACAATATTGATATGAAATTAAAGGATGAAATTAAGCACACAAATTGAGTTTTTCCTTTAATTCTAAAAAAGAAAACACTGTAAATAAAAACCTAAATATTTTTTTTGCTCTCGTTAATTTTTGTTAAAGTGGAATAGGATAAATATTTTCAAAGTTATTAAATTTTATATAATTAATCAATTGTAACCGTTTTTCTTCAGTGGCCAAATGTATGATGTTAATACTCTCACTACTCATAAACAACTCTCAAATCTAAATCATTTTTTTTGGTCAAATCTAAATCTGTTTCCAAAGACCCTTTTTTTCTTTTAAAAAATTAATAAAAAAATTTCTTAAATAAACCTCGGTAACAAACAACCTATTTTTTTCTTTCAGTTTTTAGCTTGTGGCGATCGATCTCCTTTTTATTTTTTTGGGTCATCGTCCTCTTTATTATTGGGAATTTCTATCCGCCCATACATAATTTTCTATCTGTACATACATGTCCGCAGAACTAATAGTTCCACGGGTTTATTCTTTTTAACACACACATGTCTGCGAAACTATTGGTTCCGTGGGTTATAATTCTCTGCAGAACTATTAGTTCCGCGAGTTGTAATTCAATACATACATGCCTGCAGAACTAATAGTTCCGCAGACATGTGTGTTAAAAAAAATAAATCCGCGAAACTATTAGTTTCACAGATATATATGTACAGATAGGAAACTATGTATGTGTAGATAGAAATTGCCTTATTATTTTTTTAATAAATGAAATAACCGATGGATCTTCGATATATGGGTCCATAACTGGAATGCATAAATTTGGTTTGGCCCAATATTGATGGATTCCCATGTCAACAATTTGCAAAGCTTTGACAAAAAAAAAATTCGCAAAGGTTGTTGACAAAAACAACCTTGCAAAGGTTACTCCCTCCGTTTTCAAAATTATGGCAAATTTTCGACCAAAAAAATTTATAGCAATTATAGCATTTTATTTTATTTTTTTTAAAACTATTACAATTTTACAATTCTAAAGTATCATTAATTATTTTTTCACCTTCAAAAAAGATCTAATAAAAATAAAATATTGTTATATATAGACTAAAATACGTTTATTTAATGGAAGAGTATTTATGATAAATTATCTACAAATCTCTATACTATTAATATCAACTACTTCTACTAATAGTTATTAAATAAGGATATAAGTGAAAAACATTTAATGATACTTTAGAATTGTAAAACTGCAATAGTTTTGAGAAAAAATAAAAGGTTAAAACTACTATAGTTTTATAATTACTATAGTTGTGTTCTGAAAAATAATTCCCAAAAATAAAAAGAGAAAAAAAATAACGCATGAGTAAAGAGATAAGGATAAAAATAGTATTTTGCTTAAAGGGGGGGGTGTATCTATCGAAAACCAGAGTGTATTTATCAGCCCCTTTGACGTATTTCAGTTGATCCACGTAAGTAGGAAGTTGTTTTTGCACTTCTCTTATTTACTTTTCACACCATTCTTCTGGTTTTTAATTTATTTCCCTTCAGGGACTCCTTCAGGAATTCTTGATAAAAAATACTCTTAAAAATTAGTTTTTAGAATATAAATGAATGAGTTTCAGAAATTAATTTTCAAAAGCTATAAAATCTCATTTTATAAAAAAAAAAGCTATAAAATCTCAAAAAAGAAATAGTTTGAAAATTAAATTCCAAAATTCATATATAGTTGTATTCCAAAAAATAAAGGACAAGTAGATCTCATGTGTACACATCACTCTTTTTTTTTTCAACTTCAGTATCTAATAAGCACTCAATCTCTCTAATCCAACACTTTTAAAAAAAATTAAATAGATTCTACCAATAATTCTACATCTAATTATAACCCACCAAAATACGTGGGCTCCGTGAAGAAAAAGAGTAGATGATAGAGAGAGTTCTTACACAAATACATCTCCCAAATAGATACTCATTACATTAACTCCACATTAGAGGTACCAAATAGGTATCCTCCTAAATAGATACTCATGCCCTTAGGTACTATCATTGTGAATGCCCTTATTAACTAATCCTTTTCAATGATGTATCTAATTGGTGTCTTGTTTGTTATAATATTGATGGGTGATTTCAATGGCATATCAAATACTCCTTCCAGACTTAAATATAAGTAAAAAAGTACATACATCTGGACCATATTTGGTCCAGATACATGTACTTTTTTGTTTATATTTAAGTCCGGAAGGAGTACTTAATAAGTGTGACTCAGTTGACAACACATACTCTGAGCT
This sequence comes from Glycyrrhiza uralensis, assembly GCA_030159175.1. Taxonomy (NCBI): domain Eukaryota; kingdom Viridiplantae; phylum Streptophyta; class Magnoliopsida; order Fabales; family Fabaceae; genus Glycyrrhiza; species Glycyrrhiza uralensis. Next base: position 2,039,538 of record BRZY01000006.1, read on the forward strand.
TGTGGATAGAATGACCCACAAAACACACTCTTAGGAAGAGACAATATGCTTTAGGTGTAACTTACTCCTAAACCGAGGGCCAAAAACTTTAATTACAATAGTTTTAAAAAAATGACAAATCAAATATCATGGTTTGGATTGGATGTGATTATTTACAAAATCAACAATTACCGGTAAAATCAATTCAACTATCGCCAAATTACTACGATATAATATTTTCCGTGTAGTAATTGAGAAGTTGTAATCAATCAATTGTTGACAATAGCAAATTGCTTATGTAATAACACTGCCAAATTGACAAAAGCAACTAAATTGAAACAATGTAATGATAGTTGGCTTAAAATAGTAACAATAATTAAAAATAAAATAAACAAAGAAAATAGCTTTAGGCCAAAATTTGAAGGATTGTAATAGCGAAACGTGACATTGTACCACCTGATAAAACATTGCTTTATAATAAATAAAATAAAATGTAATAAATAATAAATAATAGATTTAATAATAATAAAAAAGAAGAAGAAAATCACACATTTACCAAACTGGTGTGATCCGAGTGGTAAAAGACTCGGGTCTTAAGTATGCACCATTTGACAGAGACAATCTCGAAAAGATTAGTCTTTGTAGTTGCGCGCGGATGATACCCCTACGAAAAAAAAATCACACATTTTTTTCCCTTCCCCCGCTCATTTTCTAACTACTGGACACAGCCATGGTGGGACCCACTTAAGCCATTTTCAGAGTGTAAACTTCATTATGTATAACCTCCATATGAAGGAAGTTTCTTTGTGATTCTCAGCTTGTATTGTATCCCATTTCAAGTGCCAACTCCCTCTCTTTCCTTCCTCCTCTGCTTCTCTCATTTGCATACCCCTTCATGCATAATTCAAACAATTAACAATATTAGAACACAATAAAGGAAAATAAATCTCCACATTAAATTCGACCAATAACTCAAACAATAAAGGCATATTCATCAATTCGACCAATAAGTTAAACAATATATAATATCTTGGTTACTAATAAAATTTCAAACACAATAAAGGAAAATAAATCTCCACATTAAAGAAAGAAACGCACCCTCCTCCTTCATTGTCATTTACATTGTTGCTTTGCTCCACCAACCGCTTCTGCAGCCACCACCATTCCATCTTTGTTTTTGTTTTTCAGGTTTTCACTCTCTCTAATGGGGTCTTTTGCCATATCTGTTGTTGTGCTGCTTGTCCTTTCACTTCTCATTCAGATACATGGGGATGGTTATCATCACAAAGAGGCAATAAGAGGGAATGCAAAGAGAGGGTGTGATTTGTTTCATGGTAGCTGGGTTTTTGATGATTCATATTCATACCATTACCCTCTTTACGAAAGTTCAGAATGTCCCTTTATTGAGAAGGAATTTGATTGTCAGAAGAATGGTCGTCCTGATAAACTCTATCTCAAATATAGATGGCAGCCCACAAACTGCAACATACCAAGGTACATTTCCCATTATAGTAGCCATCTTTTGATAATTTCTCACCAACTCAGATAGTCATGGATGCATCATGCATGCTTTGTTCTGGTGATCACCCACATACCAAAAATTAGAATTTTGGGTTAAATATGTTTACTCTGTGTAAATAGGAAAAAAATGTCTTTTTATCTCCAATTTTAAAATATCTCATTTTGATCTTACATTTTTTTTTAAATAGGCTCATGTAGTCGCTATCGAGAGTGTTTTGAGATACTACATGTGGCCTATTGAGAGACCAGACTACATATGGTGAACAAAATGATATGTTTTCAAATTATAGGAATAAAATCATACATTTCACTATTTTTATAGTGATTAAAAACATGTTTAACACCCCTTTTGGCCATTTGGCAAGTGTTACAGGTTACTCTAATCTATTCCATGCCATGTGTATTACTTTGAAACTGCTGATTGTCTGGCTTGTAAGGAAGAAAAAGATAACACCAACAGAATTAAAACAGAGAGAAAGACCAAAGTAGTGGTGCAAGGAAACCCCATGGCATGATTGTAAATTGTTTATTCTGGGCAGGTGGGTTGAGTTTTGGGTGGGGGAATGCCTTTTGCTTAGCAGTCAGGTTAGCAAAAACAACATTTTCTTGAACATGGTTTCTTTCATGCCCTTTATTCTTAAGATAAAAATACTTAGTGACCAGAGCACACTAGATATTTTTTGTGCCTTATTGAAAGTCTCTACAAATGCTATGTTTAATTTACAGATTCAATGGTAAAGATTTCTTAAGAAGACTTAGAGGGAAGAGTCTGTTGTTTGTGGGGGACTCCTTGAGTTTGAATCAATGGCAATCACTCACTTGCATGATTCACACAGCTGTGCCACATGCCAAATACACCTTAGTGAGGGATGGAGGCCTCTCTACCTTCACCTTCCCGGTAACATCTTAATTTGTCACCTCTCTAACTTAATATTTTCCCTTCCACTTCTCTTTTATTATTTAGCATACATATATCGATAATCATTATCATGATTTTAACCTGAGACATCTACCCACATTTTCCATTCTCCCCAACTACTATTATGTTTGGTTTTCAGTTACAAACATATGTTTGAATCTAAAAGTACGTTTGTCCGAAAGAATTGCTTTTTGCAAAGTCAGTTCACAAAATAAGATTGATACAAAATTAATATTGCAAACTTTTATCTTGCTGTAACCATATAGTTTTGGAATAATTAAATATCTCCACATGAGTCATTGTTTGCGTGCTACATATATAATTTGCAGAGCTATGATGCTAAGTTGATGTTTTCCCGTAACGCATTTCTGGTGGACATTGTAAGTGAAAGTATTGGTCGAGTCCTGAAATTAGACTCAATTGAAGCCGGAAAATTGTGGAAAGGAACTGACATATTGATATTTGACTCTTGGCATTGGTGGCTTCACACAGGGAAAAAACAACCGTATGTAAAATTCATTTCGAAATTTGAACCTTAACATGCAACCTTAAAATTTTTGAACATCATATATATGCTTGGTACTTAATATGTTTTTTTTTTAATTTTCTTATGCTTTGACTTTACAGATGGGATTTCATTCAAGAAGGAGATCATACATACAAAGACATGAATCGTTTGGTGGCATACGAGAAAGGCTTGAAAACATGGGCCAATTGGGTTGAACACAATGTTGACCCTAGCAAAACAAAGGTATTCTTCCAAGGAGTCTCACCAGACCATCTAATGTAAGTAGCATGTTCTTCTCCTTGAGTCTTGACCTCTAATTGGACTCTAAAAAGATGAAAAATAAAAGAATTCGCTTTAGAACCATTTTCAAAACATTTTATTGAAGTAAACCCAATTGATCAAAATCACTTTTGAGAGTCTAGCTAATGTTCACAAAAGTACAAAGTACAGTTCTTTCCTAATAAAAATGAGAATAGTGAAAAACAATAACAAATAAAATAATTTTAGTTAATTGAAAATAAAAAGAGTTGAAAAGATGGCACGCATCATAGTTTGAAAAGTGACATGTGTCATGGTCAGGAGACCACTATTTAATTTTCTTATATAGTAATTAGTGTTTATTACAGCGGAGCAATATGGGGGCAGCCAGGGGCGACTTGTGAGGGGCAAAAACTGCCAATGTATGGATCCAAGTATCCAGGAGGTCCACACCCAGCTGAGTTGGTGTTAGAGAGAGTGCTAAGAGCAATGTCAAAGCCAGTGTACTTGCTCAATATCACAACCATGTCACTGCTGAGGAAAGATGGTCACCCATCTGTTTATGGACTTGGAGGGCATAAGCATGAGGTAATGGATTGCAGCCACTGGTGTCTACCCGGTGTTCCTGATACTTGGAACATGCTTTTATATGCAGCTCTCATTCAAAATTAAGGTGTCTAGCAATCTGCTGATGATCTTAATTATAAATGATATTGCCTGTGCAGCTCTCTGTTCAAATAAACTCTATTTTCATTGTTAAACTGTTATTATAGGAAAAATAAAATGGTTTCTTATAGAAAATATATTTCTACAAGCAATAAAGGCAAATTAAAATTTGTACAGCCTCATCAGGGCTAATTTTCTGCCCTGCTCCTTTTTTTTGGGGGTCGTGATATGAGATCGAGCCAGGTATTGGGCTAGTTGGATTGTTCTTTTTCTCTTTGTCAATTTCTATGTACACATATATAATTTTTTTATCCACACATAGATGATGCGGAACTAATAGTTTCGCATGTATATTTTTTTTCTGAACACATACGTGATGCGGAACTATTTAGTACGTTGTAATTCAATGCAGAACTAATAGTTTCACAAGTATTTTTTTTAAAACATATATAATGTGGAACTATTAGTTCCGCACGTTATAATTTAATGCAAAACTAATAGTTCCGCAAGCATTTTTGATTCGTTATGCATGCTTGTGGAACTAATAGTTTCGCATTCAATTACAACTTGCAAATCTATTAGTTCTGCATTGAATTAAAACGTGCGGAACTATTAGTTCCGCATCACGTGTGTTCGAAAAAAAATACATGCAGGACTAATTCATATATGTGTGGATAGAAAACTATGTATGTGTAGATAAAAAAACCCTTTCTCTTTTTGGATCAAAGTTCATAGGTTACAAAACAAAGCAACACCAAAGGACCAAGCCCAATCCAAATAAAAACGCCCTGCCAAGTGCCAACACATACAAAAAAAAAATTTACCAAAAAGAAAAAGAAAAAGAAAAAAATCACACCCGCCTGAATGCTGAATGTAATATGCATATTTGTAATTCAACATGTACACACCAAACTCTAGATTCTGCAGCGACAGATCAAGGCAGCCTCACGTCATCACTAATCTTGTGCAATATATCAACTTCTCAGTCATCACTAATCATGGTAAGGCTAGCAAATTAGCAATTATTATTATTATATCTATTCAATGGCACAGATAGCTTAGCAATAATTAATAAGGTCAGCTTAGCGTGTTCATACTTGCAATTAGTATTAGCAATAATCAAATAGTAAGAATAATTAACCAATTATTTAAAATTTCATAGTATTAATTTGAATATCGACTAATCAATTAATTGTATCAACACCTTAATTGTTAGGCATATATGTTATCTATAGGATGACTAGCCTCCTACCGGTATTGGCAAACAATTAAATATACACATGAGAGATACTGCTATGTAATAAATATATACCGTTACGACTTCTACAAATGATAATCGACACAACAACTATTTGTTTAGTCTTGTAAGAACAAAAATTTCCAATTGAATAGTAAATATTAATTGATCTCACACAGTTGAACTCAAACTATGCTGACAAACCAGAGTCAAAAGAAGGAAGCATATGATGGAGCTGGAGACTGGAGAGGGAGTAGTGTCCAAAATGGTACGGCGCATTCTGCTAATTAAGCTGAGCCAGCTGGCATATTATATCAGATAACCAGATTCATCCCCTTTGCATAATGCATCATGCATCCCCACCACCCTTTCTTCTTTCTCTCATATTTGATATTTCACTGTAGACTCTGCACGCAGGAGTGAGTATGAAAAATCACGTGAGTATAAATAATTACTTTAGTCTCTTAGTGTGTTAGGCAGTGTAGATATAAAAATAGAAAAAGGTCTTCATTTGTCAATTTTTTATCGCTTTGGTCTTTAAAAATAATTACTTACAGTTATTTTGACAATAATTTTTAGAGACTAAAAAGATAATAAATACTTACTTTTATGATCAAAGTGACAAAAAGTTGACACATTTTATAGTTTCATATCTATAAGTCAAAATAACACCATTTAATATTCTAAAAAACCAAAGTGATTATTTACTGAAACTCCTATCCATGAACATACACCTTTGGAATCGCAGTGGAAACATTCTTACCGTGAAAGCTCCAACTGGTTGCTTCGAACACATTGTGAATTCACGGATGTGCGAACGTCATCATCCGGAATGAGAGAAAATATGTGAAGAAAATTACAAAATTAAAAGACTAATTTTATATATTATTTAAATGGATATGAAAAATGAACTTATTTAAATTAAAATTTGAGAAATAAATAAATATTATCTATAAGAAAAATAAGCAGACTCCACATAACGGGATGAAATTTAAGCAGAAAGATAAGTTAAAAAAGTATATATTCTTCAAAATATATATGTGTTTGTCGATCTCTTTACTTGGGGAGACAAAATTTTGATGTCAGCCACACATTATCTTAATTTCCCCATCCTATAACTAATTAAACAAAAGAAAATTAGATATTTTTCTCAAACTTTTCACTCCCATTTTTTTTTATTGAAACAAACAAAGGATCATATATAAAAGTATATATGTTTTGTTACCATTTTTTTTTTAAAAGTATATATGTTTGGATAATTATTTATAAATTATAGTATAATTTAATTGAAAAACATTTTTTTTATTTTGGTCAAATCATAGTTAAAAATTTAAAAAATGTTTAAAGATTTTCAATGTACGTAATTTTATCAAATATATTATCCGTGAACGTACAAAATTTAATTTACACGTCTCCGACTGCGGTCTAAAAAGTACAAATTATAACCCAAACATGACATTCACTATAAGATCAAAAAATGTGGCTGGGACTTGGGAGAGAGTACCACTCTTCCACGCTGAGACCTCACTGTAGTGGCATCTTTATATTATTTATTGTTTATTTATTTTTATCCGCTTATAAACGCGTTCATTTTTTTGCCCCACACACCGCATCTAGCTACTTTGTACGCCTCAACTCTGATGTGTCCCCACACGCTATCTATCGCTAAATTAAATCTATCGTAGTCATTATTCTCTTTCAGGTATATTCGAAACTATATATGCAGCAATGAAGTTACCTCATCGAGAATTAATGTGACACAGGCGTAAAAATGAGAGATAAAAAGAAATAGAAAATGAGAAAGATAAAAATGAGAAATGACCCTTGGACTAATATGTGATTTTAGCAATCTAAACCCTTAGGAAGGCATTTAGCGATTATTTTAGTAAGAAACTTAATTAGAATATATTTTCTATCTTTATTCTATCTTTACTAGTATAATAATTTGACAAATTAAATCAGGAGAGTTGAAACTGGAAAGTGCTATAACCTGTACGGAGAAATAATAGGAGAAACTAATAGTCTGAAAGATCGATGTGGTGGCAAGAAAATAATGAAGGCCGGTCATCTTCAAGTCATTCTCGAAGGCGTGGTGAAGTCATAACCAAAGTGAAGTGGGACCAAGAATAATAACGATCCTTAATTTAATAGTTCTTTATTTGGATGGATAAGATGAATTACAGGGTAATTGTAGAACAGGTCTTTTGGTTAATTGCAGTTAGTAGCCAGAATTTAATTGAATTACGATTTTGGCCAAAGAAAAATTATAATTGCATTTAATAGATATTGACAAAATTAGCTTAAATTTAATAGTAGTAGCGTGAATTGAGTGGTGGGTTTAAAAATGTGGAGTATTTTATAAAACTGTGAAAGAGAACAACTAAATTTTTGTAATTATAAATTAAAATCTAAAAATCTCTTTCTCTTTCTCTTTCTCTTCCCTCCTCTCTCTCTCTCTCTCTCTCCCCCCTCTCTCTCTCTTTCTCTCCCCCTCTCGCTCTCGATACCCCACTTTCGCTCTCATTCTCTCCCCCCTCTCTTTCCTTCTCTCTCTCGCTCTCTCCCTCACTCTCCCCTCTCTTGTCCTCTCCCTCCTTCTTGCTCCCCCACTCTCTCTCTCTCACACTCTCTCCTTTCCCTCTCTCTCCCTCTCCCCCTCTATCTCACTTTATCTCTCTCCCTCTCTTGTTCTCCCCTCTCCCTCCCCCTCTTTCTCTCACACTTTCTCTCTCCCCCTCCTCTCTCGCATTCTCCCCCTCTTTCTCCCCTGCTCTCTGCCTCCTCTCTCGCATTCTCCCCCTCTCTCCCCCTCGTTCTCCCCTCTCTTCCCTATCTCTCTCTTTCCCCCATCTCTGTCTCCCTCCCCCTCCCCCTCTCTCTTGCTATTGCTTTCTCACTCTCTCTCCCTCTCTCTCTCACTAGAGAAAGGAGCGAGAGGTAGGGAGAGTGAGCGAGAGAGGGGGGGAGAGCGAGAGATAAAGCAGAGAGAGCGAGAGAAATGGGGAGAGAGATAGAGCGTGAGAAAGAGAGAGGGAAAGCAAATGAAGGAGAGGGGGAGGGAGAGGTGGAGAGAGAGAGTGGGAGACCGAGTTAGAGGGAGATATTTTTCAGAGAGAGCAAAAGAGGGTGGAGAGAGGGGAAGAGCGAGAGTGAGAGATAGGGCAAGAGGGAGCGAGAGAGAAAGAAGAGGGGGAGAGCGAGAGATAGGGGAGAGAGAGCGAGAGAGAGGGGGAGAGAGATTGAGCATGAGAGAGACAACGGGAGGGAGAACAAGTGAAAGGGAGGGAGGGAAGGAGAGGGGGAGAGATAGATAAAGAGTGGGAGAGTGGGAAAGCGAGTTAGAGGGAGAGAGGGTGGAGAGAGGGGGAGAGCGAGAGAGAGCTAGGGCGAGAGAGAGAGCGAGAGATGAAAGAGGGGGAGAGAGTGTGAGTGAGAAAGGGAGAGGGACATAATCATTTTTCTAATATAAACTAACTGCGAGGACAAAAAACAAAAGATTTGAACATTGCAAATATTATAAAAAAATTACAAAGACTAACAGTAAAAATCGGTATATTTGCAGGGACAAAAAAGATATTTAAGCCAAAAAATTATTACTCAAATTAAAATAATATTTTATTTATCAAAAATAAAATTAAAAGAAAAAAGAGACCATTTGCGATTTTCATATTATATCACGTCAATTTTTGTAATTAATAAAGTTTTTGGCATATTAACCTATTATGACAACTTATGAGGAGGAAATTCTAATTTTATAAAAGACCGGATTACTTGCTATAATAGGTGATGGGCTCACTTTACCATGGTGGTGAAGTCTTATTACTTCACCACCCTAGAAGTCACCTACATAAAAAGGCAAAACTGAAAGCTTAATTAAGACTCTGGTCAACCCGTCGAGATCACTAGCTAGCAAATTAGCAATCAATAAACTAGTTACGCGGTAATAGTGTTAACAATTTGCTTGGTTCATATTTGTTAGTGTGTACTAGTTACTAGCTAGCTACAAATATATCATTTTCCTTGTACTATATATGATCTGTAACTCTGGGAGAAAATAAAAACACAACGCTTCCATTCAATACTCTCTTTATATAGCTTTTAAACTTGCAAAAAAAAAATTGTCATTTTATAGTATGCAATTTGATTATAAGTTATTTTAGATACATTATGGCCCTGTTTGGATAACAAGCTTATCTACTGCTTATGGCATAAGCTGTATAATCTACTTTTATAATCGAAAAAAAATTATAGTGAAACTTATTTTATATAAGCCATAAGCTGTTTTGATAAGCTATCCTGGGTAGCTTATGAAAAATAAGCCCAAAATAGCTTATGAATCAGTCATAAGCTGTGTTCATAAGCTCTACATAAGCCAATCCAAACAGACCCTATATATACTAGTAATACTTTGTGGTCCTTGCAAATTAACAAAATCTTAGTGAGGGATAGAATTATTTTAAAAAAAAAGTAATTTTCACTACTTTTTTTCTCTCTTCATGTTTCTTCCAAATAATATACAAAATTTATCTATTATTATTTTACTCATTTTCTTTTAATTTATCTTTTTTTCTCTCATCCAAACAGAGCGTAAAGTCAGAGATGGACAACTTTTCACTTTTTCGCGTTACCATAACATCGTGAATGGTGGCAGCAGCATGCCCACTCCATCAAACCCTCTTGTAGTACGTACTTCAACTCACCAAGCTAATTATCGTTCAGACTTGAGACCACATCCAAATGAACTGAATTACAGTTGCAAAGGCATAAGGCCAATAAGAAATTCGAGGAAGGAATGATCATTCATCGTACGTAGCATCTTTGGTGGGACTTGTTTATGGTAATTATTTAATTTATTTTTAGTGATCTTATAATGTCACATATAAGAATTAAAAATATTTGCCAAATTGTATGTATTCCAATTTTATAAACCAACTTCAGAGATAGAGTTGTTTACATGAGAAGAATTGTTTATATAAGAAACCCAACTTGAAAATTGTTTACGTGTTGATATCACTCAGATGCATTTTAATGGCGAAATCAAGTAATCACAGATACTTGAATTTTAAGCAACTCTCACGAGAGATACTCTAGTAATACATTTTTAAGGGTACAGTTATGGTTATTATAAATTTTTCAGTTTTAACTACAGAACTAAAAATTTGTTTCAACATTATTAGTTCATGGTTACAATTTTTTTAATCCTATCATCACTTGTGTTTTTTTTGTGTGTGTGTGTGTGCATAAATTATATATTCTGATAAAAATATAGTATAACATTAATAGGTGTACGCGTGAGATCGAGTATACACAGATATGGCAAAGCACAGTCCCACCTAAATTTCTATAATTAATGTTTGATCACACACTCAAATGAGAAAGAACTCTGGGTTATTTAATTTCATCTTTCCAACGCGCTAGGATTCCAAATCACCATTTCTCCTTTGCAAGTTGCAACTTTTGCAATCTTGCAATCTAAAGATTCATATTTGATTTGTCACTATCCTTGTTTTGTCCCCATACTCCCACCCAACCCAGAGTAGAGAAGAGCACAGTGCCCCCTTTATGCAACTCACTGTGTCTATGAGTCTATCCTCATCTATCTAAATGACTGAATAAATATCTGATAAATAGGCTCTTCTCATTACTCCTTCTCCTTCTGTTCCACACTCAAAACTCCAAACAGTGAACAACACTTTCATATGGAGCCCAATTTGGTTTATTCCAATGTTTTGCTCTTTGTAGTTTTCCTTGGTTCCACTTCATTGATTTTAGCAGCCACACCCAAGCTCAACACTCAAGAGGGTAAAAGCCATTACTCTACTCCTCTTCCACTTGTTGCTTTTAGTACTTCATTGGTGTATGTGTGGTTAAGCTCAGAGTTATATATATAGAGAATCCCAGAAAAAAAGGAATGATTTTTGTGATTGGATCAGATCTGTTGTTGGAAAAATCTCATCTGGGTATTCTTGTATATCAGTTCATAAGATTAGTTTAGCACATCCTTAACAACTTTCATGAGGTTACTGGAACTTTTACTTTTTCATCTTTGGACAGAGAAAGAGACAATCACAGATTGGTTGTAACTTGTTTCTGCATATATAGCTTCTAATGAAGATTGATTCTTTGCTCTGCGGTGTTGATTCATTTGAATTGTTTTTGCAGTGAAGGCATTGAAAGAGATAGGGAACAAAATTGGGAAGAAAGATTGGGATTTTGGGGTGGACCCCTGCAGTGGGAAAGGGAACTGGAACGAGTCTGATAATAGGAAAGGGTTTGAGAGCTCTGTGATATGTGATTGTTCCTTCAATCATAATTCTTCTTGCCATGTTGTAAGCATGTATGTATCCCATCTTCTTTCTGTTCATTTCCACTAATTATTTTTTGGTGTCCAATCCCATTCCCATCTCTTAGATTCTTATCTATTATGCTGTCAAAAACTCAAAACTATGGCAGAGAATCACATGCAATCATGTGCAGTTAGGAGTTGGAAAACGATTTTCTTCAAGTTTTGTTTGGTTAATTAATCTTCACGTGTGTATGTTTGGCTCAAATACATTAATTTTTACTGCAGACACTTATTAAAATTTAAAAGTTACCATCAAATCTTCACGTGCGGTACATACAATTTCATTTTTTAACATAACAAATAGCTAAGTGCTTTTTTTTTTTAAAGAAAATATTTGCTCGGTTGTAAATATTCCATTTTTTACCTTAATTAGTATAATATTTGCAGTGATTTATGCATAAGGGGTGTTAAAAAGTTCACTGTTGCGAACTTAATCATTCACGTAGTGCCACATTGGTCTGGATGAGAATGAAGTATGAAACTCAATTATTATTATATAGAAAAATGAAGTTTGAAATTTTATGTATGGGTCTCATAAATCCTCCCGACCCAATGCTAATTTGTATATCTTTGACTTTGAAAAAGATGTGCTGTCTGTATCTTTTTTATTCTTTTCGGGTATAATTAAAGTTCCTTTGTTTTTTTTTGTTCTTGTCACCATTTTCTGTTAATTTTTAATTATTTTTCATCTGTCGGGCTCTACATTTACGTTTTTGCTTCAAACCATTTGTTTTTTTTATCGAACTATTGTCCTTTTTTTTGAATGAAAAGTTGTGTTTAGTAAATACAAAGTGAAAAAAAGTGATTAGTTATTAAACTCAAGATGTCTTAAATTAACTGACCAAAAAAAAAGATGTCTTAAATTAATTGACCAAAAAAAATGATGTCTTAAATTAATAATTTAAAAGAACAATTACACTCTCATTAAAATTATTTTTATGTTATTAGGAGTTTTCAATTAATTATATTTTCAAACATTTTGCTCACGTAAAAATTACTCTCCTCAATTTTGTGTATAAATTTGGGATTCATAAGATTTTCTCTCATTTTCAATTTACTGTATTTATTTATTGGTTGGATATCTTGCAATAATCATGCTAAGTACACGGCATAAATTCTAATTTTCTGCTTTTTGTTTCATATTCTAAATCAACAGATCCTTGAAGGCTCAGAATCTGTCCGGTACTCTCTCACCAGAATTTTCCAAGCTTCTTTATCTCAAACAATTGTAAGATAACCAAACCTCAGCTTTGAAACTATGATTCTTTGCTCTGCTTGATTTTCCCATGCTATCTGTATATTCATGTTAAAAACACATTAGGATCAAAAGTTTAATTAAATGCTTATTTAATAAGTTATTTTCAAATGGTTAATTAAGCGTTTGCTTGTAGAATTTAATTAGTATGCACTCAAAGCATAAAAAAGTTTTACACAGACGTCCAATCTTATCTCACCATTTAGTAAAATATTTTTACATTGTCAGTGCATAGTAATTAAACTCTTATTTATAAACTATTTTGGGGAATTTATTAAAATAAGTTAAAAGCAACTTATTGTAAATTATTTTTATAAGTGTATCCAAACATCAACATTAAGTGTTTATGTTATGATATTAGCTCAAATAAGCTCTTCCAAACAGGGACCTTAGTCGCAATGTCATCACTGGTGCTATACCTCAACAATGGGCTACTATGAGCTTGGTTGAGCTGTAAGAACTTTCTGCTGTGCACTCTTTGGTTTCTCTGCATTGCCTTTAAAATTTCTTTATTATTTTAAGTAAACAACTTGATAATGACACTAAATATTTTTGTCAATTGCATATGCAGCTCTTTTATGGGAAACAGATTATCAGGGCCATTCCCCAAAGTTCTCACCAATATTACAACCCTCAAAAACCTGTATGTAGTAGAAACCATTTCTTTATTTTCATATATATAATATGTTGTGTTTATGACCACACTTGTTAATTGAGACTCAATCACCCAGCATAATGACAAATCCAATATTTTTTAAAAGGAAAAAAAATGGAAATCAGAAAAGTATATATGGATTATCTAAGTATAGTTTCCAATTTATGTCTGCTGCTTTGTTTAAATAACATAAAGCATATTTGTGTGACTGTACAGGAGTATTGAAGGCAATCAATTTTCAGGTTTCATTCCAACAGAGATTGGAAAGTTGATCAATTTAGAAAAACTGTAATTCCTCTGACCTTCTTTGTCTGCTTATTGGAATTGCAATCTCTGCTTCTATTTCCCCCTTATCATATTCTTCTGTAGTGTTTAACATGAATAAATAATAAATCATGTTTGTTTAGCATTCTGTCATCAAATGGATTCACAGGAGCATTGCCATCTGCACTTTCCAAGTTGACCAAGTTGACTGATTTGTAAGTATTTGCTTTCTTATCCATTTAATTTATCTTTAATCCACAATAAGTAATTTATTCAATCAACAAATTTTGCTATTCTTCTAGCACATGGTTGGTTACCATATGATATAAATTGATGGATGAACCACAAAGATAAACCACTTGGATCCTTTTTAGGGTTCTAAATTAATTCCTGCAATTAGCTACAAAACTATACATTTACAAGCTCAATTTATTACTTATTTTATTGATGTTTCAGTTTAAATTTTGACATTCTTTGCATACTGACTGATCTTCTGGAAACACATTTTAGGAGGATAAGTGACAATAATTTCTACGGGAAGATACCTGATTTCATTAGTAAATGGGCATTGATTCAAAAGCTGTAAGATTCCTACCTCGTTGTTTCTTATTGTATCTGTTGTATATACTTTACTTTTTCATATCGTTTTCTTTTTGGGGTTACAGGCAAATACAAGGTTGCTCTCTTGAGGGGCCAATACCTTCTAGCATTTCTGCCTTGACAAGGCTAAGTGATTTGTATGCTTGTAATACTTTTACTTTATTTTTATTTTTTGATCATAGAAGATGGATATTTCAAGTGATTGCTTTGTTTGTTTTGATATATTAGGAGGATAACTGACTTAAAAGGTAGTAGAAGCTCTGCTTTCCCTCCACTAAATAATATGAAATCCATGAAGACACTGTGAGTTCAATGACTTAAATCAATGCTTTCTCTTTTTCTTTAAGTCTTTCTAAAATGACCTATATTTTGCTTGGACACCACAATGCAGGATTCTGAGAAAATGCTTGATTAAAGGAGAGATCCCAGAATATATTGGGACAATGGAAAAACTGAAAATCTTGTAAGTAACTCTACAAGTGACTTTCAAGAGTTTTAACAGCTTCATAATAATGGCAATGTCTTGTTTATAGAAGATGGGCTAGGGTGAGTACTACTTAGCATGAAACTTCTTTCAAAGGAGTGAAGAAAAAATTTGTAATGCAAGAAAACAGCAAAGTACAATTTATTTAGAATGCCTTTTTTCCATGTAGAGCATGCTTTTCTTTTTGTCCATCTTATAGTTGAAGATAAAATTCCTTTTTTTTTTCTTTTTCATATTAACCCTTTCCTTATATTAAACAAGTTCATTTATTTATCTTCATTGCTGTAGAGATTTGAGTTTCAATAGCTTGAGTGGAAAGATACCTGAATCTTTTGCCCAACTTGACAAAGTGGACTTCATGTAAGTAGATGGATTGAACAAAATGTGTTATTGGAACATCTCTTTTGAACATATGATCTGATGAAGCAAAATTTCTGTTAAATAATGCAGGTACCTTACTGGGAACATGCTATCAGGGACTATACCTGGTTGGGTCCTTGGAAACAACAGAATTGTGTATGTTAAATTCCTTGAGGTGTTCCAATTTTCAATCTTCCATCTTTTTTCCCTTATGCTCGATATGCTTCAGAGCATTTAGAATTGTAAATGATTAAAGCATTTACAATATGGTGGGGAAAAAAAAAGAGTTGGATGGTTTATATTCTCTAGGAACTTCAATCATTGATGTATGCATAAAGTTAATATATGATATAAATGAAATTGAATAGTGACTCTTGCAAGCAACATGAGATATATATATTTTGGTGCACAGTGATGTCTCTTACAATAACTTCACATGGGATAGCTCAAGTCCAACTGAATGTCAACACGGGAGCGTGTAAGTTTTTGTTTGAGTTCTAGTTGTCCTGAATGAGTGTTAGTTATCAGTTATCACTCTGACAAATTTTTGTTATTTTTTCCAGAAACCTTGTTGAGGGCTACTCTTCATCTGTGGATACACGGTAAGCTGTTGTGCTTGAAACATAAAATCTTCCACACCTTTTTCTTTCTGAGAAATGTTATGTAAAATAAGGTATTTGATGGTAGCCTTTTGTATGTAACCTTAAAATTCACTCTTTGTTGCAGAAGTAAGATTCATCCATGCCTAAAAAGGAACTTTCCATGCCCTTCTACAGTTAGCAAATGTAAGTGTGACCATACTACAAATTTTTTAAATTGCTTTTATCTGATAGACTGCTTTAAATAGTGATTAAAATTCTGTTATCAGAAATTGAGTGAAGTAAATTGATGAGAAAGTCTAAACTCAAAGTGATTACATAACAAAAGAAATGTTAAGACATACAGTCATAAACAAGTATATACAGTCATAAAACAAGTTGACTAATTCTAAGGAACTTAAAACTGGAAGATAATTATGTAGTCATTTTTATCAGAACCACTGCATCACTCTAATGACATCTTATTAAATAAATTCATCTAGATGAACTTAAAGCTTTGTAAATTTTACCATTCTATGCAAGATTTTGCATTAATTTTTCTTTCTTTTCAATCCTGTTTGGTATTGTTTTCTCAACAGATGCTCACACCCTGTACATTAATTGCGGCGGTAATGAAGCAAATATTAATGGTCAAATTTATGAAGCTGACGGAGAACGGAAAGGTGCTTCAATGCTATATTACACTAGACAGGATTGGGCTCTTAGTAGCACTGGAAACTTCATGGACAATGATATTGACTCTGATCCCTATATCGTGGCCAATACTTCTAGACTGCTTAATGTCTCAGTGCCCAATTCAAAACTGTACACAAAAGCTCGTGTTTCTCCCCTTGCACTCACATACTATGGCCTCTGTCTAATGCCTGGAAGTTACAGTGTTGAGCTTCACTTTGCAGAGATTGTTTTCACCAATGATAGGACATTTACCAGTCTTGGGAGGAGGATATTTGATGTCTACATCCAGGTAACTAACTATTACTTACCTGATATACACATAACATGATGCTAAACAATTGATTCCTGCTGAGTTATGTGTTGATGTATATGGAATGTATTATGTTATGTCCTTAAATTAAGGGGAAATTGGTGCTGAAAGACTTTGATATCCAAAAAGAAGCTGGTGGTGCTGGCAAGCCAATTGTGAAGACATTTAATGCTAATGTCACAGAAAGGACTTTGAAGATTCACTTCTACTGGGCTGGAAAAGGAACCACTGGCATACCAACAAGAGGAGTTTATGGGCCTCTAGTATCTGCTATTTCAGTGCATTCTAGTAAGTCAAATCCTGCATCTTAGTGTGTTACTTGGAGTTTTATCTGATTTGATAAGTCTAAGCTTGAGAGAGACTGGAGTTTGATGTGGAACCATAATATGGCTTTATGAATTGTTCTGCATGTGATAATTAGATTTTGTATTACACTCGGGAACCAATGTTGCAAGAGATCTGTCTATATCCTAATGTTTCTTGTTAACTTCTGCTTAGTTTTCTCATTGGTATTAAAGAAATTAAAATTAGTAGGAAAAGGGTAATATTACCTTTTATGTCTCTACCTTTACTCATGTTAGTTTTTGTTGTTCATTTCTACAAAAGCTATAAATAGATACTTTTCCCTCTCACAGATTTTAATCCTCCATCAGAGCTTCCCATCAGAACTATCATACTGGCAGCTGGCATAGTCACTGGTGTTTTAGTTGTTTTTCTTATGGTGGTGGTTGTCATGAGGAGGAAGGGATGGTTAGGAGGCAAGGACCCAGTGTATAAAGGTATGGAATATGCCATTAAGTTCTTCCAGTTCATTAAATATTTCATTTTGTTTCCAAGCAATATTTGTATAAGCTTCTTCAACAATTAGTACTAAATAACTATTTCTACCAAAGGTATTCAAATGTCATAAAAATTATGTGCAATATTTTCCTTCTATATAAGATTTGTTATTGTTGATATTTTTCCATTTCACTATAGTTCTTTAGGAAAAAAAATAGGATAGCATACTTGAACACCCTGTATATACATATATAAGCTCGATGGAAATAAAAAGAAAAAAGAAATATGGTAGCTGATATTTTAGAAAAAGTTATAAACTTTCTTATTGAATCCAAATTTCCATTTTTCTATTTTTCACCAGAGCTTAGGGGTATAGATCTGCAGACGGGATTGTTTACTTTAAAACAAATCAAAGCAGCAACCAAAAACTTCGATGCAGAAAATAAAATTGGTGAAGGTGGCTTTGGTTCTGTTTACAAGGTATTTTGATCTTCCTCAAGCTTATATTCCTGGTCACCTATTCCTAATTCATATGTTGCTACAATTCAAATTTAATGCTTACAATTCAGTCAAAATTTCTCTAATGTATTTTCTCTAGCCAAATACATGGTGATTAATGTATATTTGTTAGATATGTGTATCCGTGTAATTGTAATGCAAGACAAAAAATATATCTTGTTCATGATGCAGGGCCTACTATCAGATGGTACAGTAATAGCAGTAAAGCAGTTGTCTTCAAAATCTAGGCAAGGAAACCGTGAGTTTGTGAATGAGATAGGAATGATATCTGGACTTCAACATCCCAATCTTGTTAAGCTGTATGGATGTTGTGTGGAAGCAAACCAGCTAATACTGATATATGAGTATATGGAAAATAACTGTCTTTCTCGCATTCTTTTTGGTAAGCTTCATTACCTTATAGATACTTAACCGTTTGAAATAAACATATGATTGATTATGCTTCTCCCAATTACATACAGGGAAGGGTGCAGACAGCAAAACAAAACTGGATTGGCCAACCAGAAAGAAAATTTGCCTTGGTATAGCTAGAGCTTTGGCTTATCTCCATGAAGAGTCCAGAATTAAAATCATACATAGGGATATAAAGACTAGTAATGTGTTGCTGGACAAGGGTTTCAATGCCAAAGTTTCAGATTTTGGTTTGGCCAAACTCATTGAAGATGACAAAACCCATGTTAGCACAAAAGTTGCAGGAACAATGTAAGTTCATACTAGTTTGGAGTGAAGTCCCACTACTTTGTTTGTCATGAAAATTGAAAGCATAAAGTCTCTATATTATCTGAATGTTTCTATTTTCCCTAGTATGTAATTCCTCATATATACTTTATTTCAACAAGTGTAGCTTCCATTTATATATGTTATATGCTGCTTGTCTTTTTGCAGTGGTTATATGGCTCCTGAATATGCAATGCGTGGCTATTTAACTGACAAAGCAGATGTTTATAGCTTTGGAGTGGTTGCATTGGAAACTGTCAGCGGAAAGAGCAATACAAATTACAGGCCGGATGAAGAATTTGTTTATCTTCTTGATTGGGTAATTAGAATTGATTTCAACCTTTTTCTTCATGTTTCTTCCTTAGAAAGAATTGAAAGTTTGCCTTAAATGTTATCTAGAGTTTATCAGATAATCAAATGCATCTAATTTTGTGTTGGTTTATATTCTCAGTGCATCATAATGCCAGGAGCTTCTAGGATGGACCATTACTTGCAACTGTTAGATATATTATCATTATTTTAATAAATAGTTTAGATTTTAGACACACCTCATAATGCCAATATCAATTTGTATGCATAAATTGAAATTGATGTTAGTTTATCTTTTGATAAAGAGTAACCTTAGTCTGAAATTTGAATCTCTTTCAGGCCAATGTTTTGCAAGAGAGAGGAAGTCTTCTGGAGCTAGTTGATCCAGATTTGGGTTCGCAATATTCAACTGAGGAGGTCATGGTAATGCTAAATGTGGCTCTCTTGTGTACCAATGCATCTCCTACACTTAGGCCAACAATGTCCCAAGTTGTGAGCATGATTGAAGGTTGGACTGACATTCAGGATCTACTTTCTGATCCGGGGTATTCAGCTGCTAGTTCCAGTTCCAAATACAAGAGTATGAGAAATCACTTCTGGCAGAATCCAAGCAGAACACAAAGCATGTCAATACCTAGTATATACACTGATTCCTCTACCTCACATGTTGAAACAGAAGAGAGACACAGTCTTGTAAAAATTAACTCAGATGGACTAGACAAATGAAGATAGTTTCCTAACATCATGTATTTAATACGAGACTTGTGATGCATATAATTTAATACAAAAAAAATGGGAAAGAAATTGAAATTGACAACTAAGTAAAGAGTTTTATATCTCTCATGATTCCTTGCAGCCTACCACTAAGAAATTGGTAGAGCCACATGTGCCTACCAACACACCACATAGTTATCTATTACTAAACCAACCCCTTAGGGTTAGCCATACTCTATATTGAAACACTGAAAGAAAAAGGAAGAAAAAATTTTTGTCACCAGATTCTATCTATCTCATGCACCCAACTATGGGGGCAAAAAGGAAAATATTTGTACTCGTACACAGAAAATTGGATTTACTGCTTTAACATGAACATGCCAGAAATTCATTTGCTAATCAATTATACATATTACTACCCATGAGGTCTTAAAACTATGCTTATCTATTAATTATCCCCCTAATAATTTTAACAAAACATAATTCAAAAGAAGAACTAGTGACGACAAATCCCACCGGCATCATTCTTCCACTAAGTGATGGATGGGAATGGGACACCAGTTGCATTATTTATGCAGAAACATGCCCCCCTTGCATCATCCTGATCATAAAAAAATTAACATTGGATAATAAAAAGCCATGAACAAAGAATTATTTTCTTCTTGTACATTCTGGAGAATTGTATATCACCTTCTGGTCTTGTCACTTGCGAATCCAAATCGAGTCTATATAGGCTACATCCCAGATCCGGCAAGCCGCCTCTTCGAGGCATTTGATATGGTCATCTGACCAAGCTTGTCAGCATCACTTGATACAGTCCTTTGATTGACTGGCATATAATGCCGCAACCATTCTCCAACATAAACCTGAATCAAAAAATAGATTTGCTGAGATCAGGGAAGAAAGACGCTAGCAGAAATGCAACGTGTCACTATATCTTCTGCTAGAATTGAACAGTGTGATTACAGGTGGATCTACTAGAAGTTTACCTTATTGTTCTGATGCATTGTGCAAATATTTCCAAGAACTAGTGTTAGGAAATATATAATACAACAATAAAACAATAAAAAAAAGGTATACAAAATGTACAGTAATATTGGCTCGATATAGCCAACTATGATTATGATGTTTATTAACCAGAGAAATGATTTAAAGAAAGGAAGTAAAGTAACCTGTTGAGGTCTCATAATCTTTGTATCAGGATCATCCAGCGACTCTCTCCAATGCGCCAAGTACCCAGCCATTCGAGGGATAGCAAATAAAACTGTGAAATACTCAGGTGGAAACCCCATGGCCCTGATTGCATAAATTTATTAGCTCAAAGCCTTGTATGATATTCAAGGGTGGAGCAGCATATTCTATCTTTCTTAGTTACAATAACTAGATGGAATTATAGGTTACCTATAAATTAATCCAGAGTAGAAGTCAACATTTGGATATAGCTTCCTCTTGATGAAATATTCATCAGATAGTGCGACCTTCTCCAAGGCAACTGCAACCTGAACAATCCAATAGTTGCATAGAGAAGTTAGAACTTTTAAGATTTAAACTAACAATACTGAACCATATTGGCATTAAGACAACGATATTTTATACGTATAATAATAGCAGCATCAGAACCCCTACGTAATGCTTTAGAGTTTCCTCAAATTTAAATTTTCAATTATGTGTGGGCTTTAGGTAAGCATTATATGCTCAAAAACATACAAATAAGAGAATTTCAAAATGTCGCATATTCACAACCCTAATCATAGGCCTAGCAACCAGCATCCCCAGGCGAAGGAATATATAACAGAGTACACACATGCAGCATATAGACCGACAGGGACTACAAAATGGATAAGCACCTCGATAAGAGGATCCCAGCCAACGATGGAAAACACTTCCTCTGTCAATCTTTTTAAGACCTTTGCTCTGGGATCATAGTTTTTGTAAACTCGGTGTCCAAAACCAGAGAGCTTCCGTTTCCTGGAGGAAAAACACAAGACAAGAATGTCAACTAAAATTATCATTTCCCCTGCTTGCTGTGATGAGACCCCCGAAAAAAGGAGGCAGCAACAAAAGCAAGGCACCATCCTATCCATTCAGGGTATAAGTATTAAGCTAACAAATAGAATAACAAAAAGCAATAGCCACCTGGCTTTGACACCTTCAATGAACTCTGGAATATTCTCAACAGTTCCTATTTCATTCAGCATTTTGAGAACAGCCTGCAGAATCAAAGGTCACACTAGCATGATCATATGCTAATAACAGTATTGAGCTTGTGTTTACTCACTATATTAAAATATAAGCAATACATAAAAGATAATGACAGCTTCATTAACAACTTATAGTTACCTCATTAGCTCCACCATGAAGAGGTCCATATAGAGCTCCAACAGCCCCAGCAATAGCAGTGTATACATCAACACCACTGACATAAGATAATGGCTAAGCAATATTAGACAAACTGCGTTATATTGTTCAATTATTATTGTAGTAAGATGTATACCTTGATGCAAGGTGTCGGACAGCAGATGTAGAGCAATTCATTTCATGTTCTGCATGCAAGATGAAGATAATGTCCAGTGCACGAGTTAGCTGAGGATTGGGTTTATATGACCGGTTGCCTCTGAAAGCATGCACAGTAGAGATTTTATTTGTATTAACTCAAAAAAAAAAAAACTAGTATGAGGCTGTCATTCATTCTATCATCTAAGATCAAATTATAGCTCTTTTGAAAGAAATTGATTTTTCATATATCAGCGCAAAAATCAAACCATCATTATAGCTATGAAGAAAATAAATTAAAAAAAATTTGGCTTATTATTCCAAACTATCAATCAGACGTAAAAATACCATAAGACATACAAAGAATCAAGCATGTATAGGAAGTTCTCTGTGTAAGAAAGTTGGTTGGATGGAAGCACAGGTGATCTTCCTGCCATTCTAAGATAAACTGCAGCAGCAATTGTTGTAATCTGCAGTCAAAAAATGATATTGCTATAAAGCAGTAGAACAGATTGCAAATAAGCATAAAGTCGCATGGATACTGCACAGAATCCCAAAAGATACAAGCTGTAAAATCGGTGCAAGAAGCATTTAGAATAACTGAATAACTTGCATATATAAGAGACAGAAGTATTCACACCTTTCCAATAACCCGTGCTATTTGTTTGTCTCTCACTTCCTTTGAGTTGTAAATATCAAGACCCTGCATTAAGATGCGGAAAGTTCCAAGTTATGTTATTACCATATACTTGCATCAAAGCAGAAACAGTTCAAAAGCTGATTAACTTGATGAAAGCTTTTATTACTTACTCTGAGAGCAGGATTTGCATCAGGATGAAAAACAGAGAGAGCACTTATTGCATTAACAAGCACACCCATAGGATGTGCATCATGAGGCATTGATTGTATGACATCCTACAAAACAAATGTAAGATGATACCATGACTCAGTCAGATTATTAAGCCCATACTTCACTAAAGGAAATGAACAATGTGATCTCTCCCCTTTACATGCTCAATACAAAAGAGTCCTGTAAGTGGTTGCAAAAGAAATTCCTAAGCTTATCCACTAAAACACAAACCATTCTGGAAAATTAGCAAGTGATATTCTAAGAAGTGATATTCTAAGAAATGTGAACTTGTGAAGTAGTTCTAAACCTGCTTTAAGTCATTGTCAAATTTTGCTTCAACCAGAAAGAAAAAAGAGCATGTACTTCAGAAATAAAGAAATTATTCCACCTGATTTCTGTCATAAAAACACTATTATCAAAGATCTACTAGATTCCTTTAGCAATATGAAATGCCACTGACATATTGCATTTCAAGCTGTAATACAATCTGTCGAAGTTGTTTACAAATCTCAAAGTTGTCACTGACTGAAACAAAAAATCTATCACTTAGCAGAGGATTTTGGAACCAAGAAACCAATGCAAGAGTCATTACATATAGCATAAAATCTCACCAAAACTCCTTGTGGAACAGCTGAATGCTGAGATATAGCAAATTTCCATTCTGCTAACTGACTTTCAGAAGGCAAGCTCCCATACACTTGAAAACAGAGAAAGATGGAGTCAATTAACTTTAGAAAAATTCATGCTACGCAAAAGTCGAAGCAGGTAACTAACAGTATGCATAACTACCCCAAATATGCATGTGTCATACTCATCACAGACATAAAATCTCTGTCTATGCTAATCATCAGTGAAAATGTTTTATCTACTCATAAACAAAACACCATACATACACTTGCAAGGGAGAAAAAAAAGAAGAAGCAATACTCACTTATGAGATAAGAAACTTCCATAAAACTGCTCTTCTCTGCCAACTCCTCAATTGGGTAGCCTCTATATCTAAGAATCCCCTCATCACCATCAATATAACTAATGGTTGATCTAACAGGAGCTGTGTTTAAATAGCCAGGATCATAAAGCTTGAGTCCCTTGTCATTCTTCCCAGTCGATATCTGCAAATTAAAAAATTAGAGAACCCACAATCTAATAAATATTAAAAAAAAGAGATAAATTAATAAACAGGCACACTATAATTAAAAGAGTTTAATACTATGCAATGATAGTATATCCAACCACACACACGTGAAATATGTTTAAATTGAAAACTACCTCACCTATAATATATCACTATCTAGGCATATATAATCATGGCCAACTTTCTTCTTAGAAACATACCATGATGAACAACGACCACACAAAAACAGAGAAACTACAGAGTTCCAAACAATATAACAAAACAAGCTGAAAGGAGCAGAATTGGCGGAGACCCATGATGTAAAATTCGAGATTCGTTCGAGAACCAGGATAAAAAATGAAACTTTGATTGGTGATCAGGGAGAAACTGAAGTACCTTCTTGAGGTCAGTAGCTTTGACAGTGCCTTCTCGGGAGACATGAACCTGGTACTTGTTGCCGGTCCTCTCGTCGACGACAGTCAAGGTGCCGTTGAGGTTCGCCGGCGAGGACTGAGCAGAGAGGCGGTGAGGGAGGAGGTGATCGATGGGTTCCTTGTAGCCGGAGGGGAGGAGGTGAGCCGTGAGCGTCGCCAGACGGCCACGGGCAAGCACCGTCGCTGATTCTGAATCTGTTGACATTTTCTGTTTTTTGCTGAAGAATTGGAATTCAGAGAGAGAAACGGAGGATGGGATGAATTGGAAATGCTTGAAGAGATAGAGAGAGAGTATTGGCACGCAACGCAACAATGAGAAAGAAAATAAACTACGATAATTTAATCTTACAATTTTTTATAGAGGAAGGCATGCACACTGGTGCATGTATTATTTGTTTGTTTGTTTGTGAGTCGACATAACATTTACAAAGGTGTCTTTTCTTTCACCAAAAAAAATAACATTTACAAAGGAAATAAAATGACAGTGAGTATTAGGGGTGAGCACATACCAATTTGGATTGAATTTTCTTAAATCTGTTATCCGAATTGAGCAAATGAACACGGGTTAGTTTGGTTCGAATTTTGTATTTTTTATTCTCTAAATCCGAACCAAACCAATCCGAACTTGAACCGATTGGATTGGTTTGGGCCAATCGGGTTACTCATTAAAAAAATTAAAAAAAATCTTGTCTTTTTTAAGAAACTAAACAAATCAAATAGCATCGAATTGGAAATAAACAGATATCCAAGACCAATATTTGTCTTATTTACGTGACAAAGTTTTCTCATCAAAGGAATCGAATTAGACAATCAAGAACAAGTTGTACAATCATTCTTACCACGACTCATAAATAAGTGGAGAAGGTGTCCTCCTGTTCAATTTGCGATTAATTTAGGCAGAGAATGGGATGCTATTTTGGGAAGAAGAATGATACTCACTGACTGTCTCTAAGTTGTAACCCTATATAAAAAAATTAAAAAATTAAAAATAAAGATGGCACGTCATCGGGTTGGTTTGGTTCGGTTCTCAGATTTGGAAAATAGAACCCGTGGACCGAACCAAACCACAACGGGTTGTGTTCGGTTTGGATTGGATTCGACTCAAACATCACAAAAAATTAAAAATTCAAGTTGAGCCGGTTTAGGTTGGGATGGATTCGCAGGTGACCCATACCCGTGCTCACCCCTATAAGTTATCTTATCTCATTCCCATTTTTCAAAGATCTTAGAACAAATGAAAAGTATAGGATTTTATTTATAAATATTTTTTACAATGTGATAATATGGTTTGAATCTATATTTCATGTTAACTACTATCCCAATTATTCAATAATTTGAACAAATTGTTCATCCTTTCCTTTTGTTTTCAATCTTTTGTCGTAGACCCTTTTTTTTGTTTATAATTGAATTTATTTTATGATTTCTCAATTATTATTATGAAATTAACTAAGTAAGTAGTAATCACTTAAGATGACACCATAAAGTTTATTGGTTGTAAAACCTTATTTGCTTAAAAAAAATCTTAGTCCTAATCATTGTTGACAAAACTGGACCGGCCGTCGGACCGGGAACCAAACTCCAGTCTGGTCTGATACGCCTTAAAAATCGGATTGTGTAAGAATCAGTCAAAAATTGAAAAAATCGGTAAAAAAAATGGACAAAACTGGTAAAAACCAGTTCATACTTTTTTAATTTTTTTAAAAAAATAAAAAAAATCAAAGTTTTTATTTTTTTAAAAAAAATAGATATCATTTTCTTCAATTATTTGTAATTTTAAATATTTTATATTATGAATATAAATTATGACATTTAGCAGTGGAGTTTAATTTTTCTTTATAAAATTACGAATTTTGTGTTAATTTTTGTTCAATATTGTATAGAGTTTAAGATTTAAAATAATATTATATATTATATTTATAATTAAAATAATATTATTTAATTATATCTCAGTTCCATCCGTTAAACCTCAATCAAACCTCTAAATTTTGAATTTTTTCTCTCATTAATTTAATGACCAATCCAATTCAGACTATTTGTTGGTCCCAATCGTGCATGCATGTTGATAGGGAATACTGAGATGAGGAAAAAATAAAAATAAAAGATAAGAGAGGATATAGGCACATAGCTTTTACTCATTGTGAATTTGCGATGTGGTTGATGACATGATGTTGAGAACATCAAGGACGCGGCAAGTGGCAACTGTTGGAAGCTGACAGTTCCGTAAAGACATGGCCTTCAGAATACGGACAATGCGGTCTTTTGGAAATTGGCAAACATTTCCACACCTTTTTTTTTGTTCCAAAGAAAACTGATTCATTGAAGGTGTTGAAAAATACACTCTTAAAATTAGTCATATATTTTATTTAAAATTTTAAATTTTAAAATTATCTTTTTTTAATATTACTTTTTGTCCATCAATTTTACAAAATTGTGTATTTTTTAAAAATTTAAATTTTTAAAATATAAATTTATATTCCAAAAATTCTAATTTTTAAAATGTATAAAAAGATACTTTTTGAATATTTTTGAAAACTCGAGTTTTCAGAATACAAAATTTATATTCCGTAAATTTGCATAGATAAAACTATATCAAAGCGAATTCGGTGTATTATACAGTCTTAAATTCGTTATGATCTTAATTTATGCATAGATTCCTCGTCCAATTTGAGAGTATATTCCAAATTTCATTAAAAAGTTGACAATAAAATATTAGTGTTTAAGAACATAAAAAAATTTACTGTTGTGTTTTCAAAATTTTCAAATATCCATTATACTAGTCCATAAACATCAGATACATCAGTTCTTAAGAATGACTAACGTGGTTTATTTTTTGTGATTCTTAAAGATTAAAGTGGTGTTTTTGCATTATTATTTACTTAAGTTTTGTGTTATAACTTAACTACGCATAATTGTATAAAAAAAAAACTTAACTACACATAATAATGTTTGAATTTATAGATAATATTACCAATAAATTTAGATTAAGAAAAATGCTCTCCATACAAAGAGCTGAGAGAACCACCAACGTCAGCGAGCAGATCATGTGTCAACCCCATTGGCAATTTATTTTTTTATTTAATTTAAATATCGAATAATCAAACTTTTTTTATGGTCAAAGAATAATCAAACTAAAAAATTAATTAAATCAAACAGTAGGTTCATATAATATTATATTATTATACCCACTTCAGTGCAAGCCAAGGCAGCCCATTAGCAGCAAAAAAGAAGAAAAAGAATACCCATGCGAGGCGGAAGCTACTTTTAAGTTTGTTGTTGGACTGATATGTGTTTGTGGGTATGTGAGGGAGGGAAGGGAAAGATGAGAGAGGAAGAGGAGGAGGAGGAGGAGGAGGAGGAGCAGAAGGCAGTGTTGGAACAAGTGTTCGGAGAATCATCATCCTCCGATGATGACAGCGACGGTGAAGATTCCGATTCCGATTCGGATTGGGAGTGGGAGTGTGTGGAGGAAGTGAAGGGGCTGTGGGTGTGCAGGGACTTCCTCCCTCCTCACCGACAATCCTCCATCCTCTCCGCCATCGAAGCCGACAACTGGTTCCCTCACTCCTCGCCATCCACCAATCAGGCCATGCGCTTCGGCCTCCAACACCTCCCTCTCTGGGCCCTCCACCTCTCCCGCTCCATTCGCCGCTCCCTCCAACACCACCACAACAACACACACTTCCCTCTCCACCGACAACCCCTCTTCGACCAAATGATCGTCAACGTCTACCAGCCAGGCGAGGGCATCTGCCCCCACGTCGACCTCCTCCGCTTCGACGACGGCATCGCCATCCTCTCCCTCCAATCCTCCTGCGTCATGCACTTCACTCCCCTCCACTCCCACTCCCAACCCCAACCTGTTCCCGTTCCTGTTTTGCTCACTCCAGGGTCCCTCGTTCTCATGTTCGGGGACGCAAGGTATCGCTGGAAGCACGAGATTAACCGCAGACCGGGTTTTCAACTCTGGCAAGGACAACCTTTGACCCAATCCAAACGCACCTCCATTACCCTCAGAAAACTCTGCCCCTCTCCCTGACCTCACCCCATTTTTCTCTCTCTCTTTTTTGTAGTTTCAATTTCAATGTTATATGTTTATTCAGCCAGCGTTCCAAACAAACAAACTCTAATAATCAATAATGAATAGTACAGGTACTACTACTACTACTATGGAATTTATTTATCTATCCCTATATCCTATTTATTGTTCAGTGTTGTTGTTTGTTTTTTGGTGCCCATGGCAATGAAATTGACGCTGATGTCGTCCGATAAAGACCATCTCCCTGTTACCGGGTTATACACAAATCCTGCCATCTCCTCCACCTGTGTGTAGTGTAATGTGCACAAGTAGTAAATGTGTGACCAAAATTTAAAATTAAAACAAAAATAAAAAAAAGATGTTTTTTTGTTTATGAATGCGTCTTGCTTACGTTGATACCGGCGCGTTGCAGAATCAGGACTAGTTCCTCTGGAGTCAGAAATTTGGACCACTCGTGTGTGCCTGTTGGAAGCTGCAATTGTTTCAAATGCGAGTATAGTGTCCATTACTCAATTTGAATCATAACAATCGAAATACTCTTTCTGTCCATATATCCTATTCTATCAATGCTTTACAGTCTTGATTATGTTAACTTCATTGCTACCACAATGTGAACTTAAATTTCAGAGGATAACATATGGGATGTAGAGTATAAAAAAAAAAAAACTTAAAGAAGAATACCCAGCGGAGGATGTATTCTGCGGCGACAATGGCAGTTGCATAGGCTCTCATGGAACGATTAATTGTTGATATGACGGTAGCTCCATCCGGAATCGTTAATGCTGCCAGAGATTTGCAGAACTCTGCAGGATCTGCCACGTGCTCAATCACCTGGCAAAAAAATTCAAGGCAAGGCAAGCTACGTGGATATAATTCAATTTTCCCTAAAACAGAATTCAAAGCAGTTTATTTTCACAAATGCTGGATAGATCTGTAAATGATATATTGATCAATCATTACACGGTCTAAACCATGCTTAAAAAGAGTCTTTATTTGAGTTTTATTATTCTATAAAAGGAGGTCAACTCAATCATGCATATCAGTTTACGGTATTATTTTCTTCAGTACTACTATCCAAGTTTATGCAATCCAATGTGTGAGCACAGAACCAGAGGGGGGGGGGGGGAGCAAAGAGAGTACCTCCAAGGCCATAACTGCATCAAATTTTCTTCCTTCTTCAACTAGCTTCTCTGATTACACATTTCAAAGGGGTATTAAGAATTGTGAGCTCAAAAATACTATGCTGGAATAGTTTCATGCTAAAGCATCATAACTCCAGAACTCTCTAAACTATCCAGCAAAGAAGGCCTGCAACCTATGGAAAGACTACTTAGAAAATTAGGTAAAAGGAAATTATGCCAGTCAGGTTTGTACTTCTAACCAAGATTGTGTACCAAACTGTAAGAACATTTAGTGGGAAAAAGTAGGGCACTTTAGCAATAGTCACAAGTGGGATAGCTTCCAAATGGAAATAGATTTAAACCATGCACCCCAATGGATGTGAAACAGAAGTATATAAGTATATAAGAATACTTGTCCTGCATAGGAAATGAATTGAGATTTCCATATGTACCTGCTGTTGTGCAACAAAACTCAACAGTTGAAGTTGTTGGATCCAAATCCTGTGGACAGGACATAGTAAGTTGTCCGGCTAATAGTGAAGATATAATGTACTAAGTTTACTTAATACCAGTAAAAACTCAACAGCTGCTTCCACCAATAAACAGTAATCTAATCAATTTGGGAGGACAATATTGACAAATTTCAAAATGGAAACAAGCATTGCAAAAAATCAATAGTCAACTTATACACTAAGCATACAGCATGAAGTCGAGCAATGTTGATATTCTTTTCTACAGCATCAACCCCCGTCACAGTAGCTCCCATTCGAGCTAATGGCTGAAGAACAAAAGAGAGAAGTATAAGTAAAAATAACAATACAAAAGAGCATTCTTTTTGCAGTTAAAAGCAAATAACACTCTTAATTCTCAACAACAGAGATACAGGAGAATACGCATCAAAGAAAGAATTTAGGTTTCCACATTTATAGCTAACAAATACAGTTCACCTCCGAACCCATCATAATGCTGCAAATTCCCATGAGAATTATGATAAAAAGTAATGTAGTCACCAAATTCAGATTTCCACATTTGTAGCCAATGTAGTCACCTCTGAACCCCCCCCCCCCCCCCCCCCCAACACCCATTTTCTATGTTAATGTCTTTTCCAGAGAGGAAAAAGGAGAAAAGATATACCTCGGAAAGAATTCCACCTCCACAACCTACATCAACAATTTTAAGTCCTTCAAGGGGTTTAGCACTGTAAGGATCCTTCCTGAGACATGGGAAATTTAATTATTGTCCAAATAGTACCCCAAAGAGACAACATAAATATATAAACAAACCCGTTATTATCAGTAGTAACTTTTTTCCTTTTGTTTTTCTTCTTATTTCTTCATTCGGTTTATGTCAAAAATACTTCTGTTAGCGCTTTTTGCTAAAAAAATACTTCACAAGAGTCATCTTACATATCCTTATATGATTACATCGGATTCGAGAAGTATACATATATCAATCACTTTTTGTAGGCATTAAACCAAATTTATACCTTTGCAGTGTATCGCAAATATTAAGCACTACTGGTTCAAAAAGTATAACTGCTACATAAATGACAATGTTATCTCAGACACTAGAGTATAGTCTGTGCATAAAAGCAACAGAATTAGCATAGTGGCTCAGAACCCAACCCAGTAGAGCCAGATTTTGTCTTAAACTCACTAAATTCCATGAGTAAGTACACATCATAGCACATTCTATACCAAACTCAAAAATGGAGGCAACAAGGGCTAAATGAATTGGTATGAGTAATAATAATGAGTATAATAGGAAAACACAAACATAAAAAGAGGAGTGCCTTACTTGAAATGTCGACAGAGTGCAGAGCGGATGAAAGCAAGTCTTGTAGGATTCATCACATGCAATGGTTTAAAAGGGCCTTCAGAATCCCACCTAATTAAAAGGGAGCAAATATATATTATCCATATTTTGTGACTATAATAACAAACACCCCAAGTCCATAAGCTTTCACTTTCTTATGGTTCCTGTGCCATTATTATTAGGAAAAAAAAGATGCTAAATTTTGTAATCTCCAATTGCAAAAATCAACACCCAAATTCTCAAATATATTTCTTAAACATGTGTTTTGATATCAAAATCAGAGATGGGAAATTGAAAGGGTCAACACTCACCAGGTATCGGCAATGGCGGCGAACTTGGCGAGCTCATTGCGGTTCAAGGAGGAGGGAGGCGAAGGCTGTTGTTTGAGTTGAGGCGATGGAGAAGCGTCGGAGGAGAAGCACTTGGCGTTGAAGAGAGGCCGAAACCGGTTATGGAGGATGCGGTGGATGGTGATGCCGTTCCGGTATCGGAGATGGTTGGAGAGCCTCATGGTTACTTCCTTCTTTCAGACTCTGTCGGAGCTCCTAGTATGACCCGAACAAGGGAAACGGGTAACCCAGTTAAGTTATTCCAGCGATGTGCAGTGTGTTTGTTTTAGCCCATTCGGCCCTTCCCAGTTCCCACTAATTCCCACACTCGTTTCGCCAAAGCAAAAATGTTTGGCTTTGAAAAAACAGTTATTTAGGATGACACGCACATGACCAAAAAAAAAAAGGATGACACGCACAAATCGAGAAAAAACAGTTATTTAACTTATTATTGTATAGGACTTTTAAATTTTACAACTTATAAATTAAATATTTTAAGCATTTCCTATATATATATATATATATATATTAAAATTTTAAATCATATATTCACAGATTATTTTTATTTTGACATTAATGCGTGAAATAATTATGATTAATTAAATTTAGAGAATAGTATTTAAAGGGTTGAAAAATAAATAAAAAATGAAATTATTATTGTAAAAGAAGCCATGTAGTGTATTAAAAAGAATCATAAATTAGAAGCATTTCCTACTTTCAAAATTTAAATTTAATATATATAAAATATTGATTGCATAAAGCATGTGTTTTTCTAGTTATTTTGTTTAAATTAGAATATCTCTGCACACATGTGGAGATTAATCTGTTCGAGTCATATATGACCTTTTGGGTGCGTATGTGTTTTTCTAGTTTGCGATAACAAATGTATGAAATGAATGTACAAGTGACCAATACCATCAAGGATTGATTGGATTGGGCTTGAATAGGTTTAATGCATGTTTACATCTTTATTTAGAATACCCGTCAATGCGTAGAACAGTTCACTTTGTATCTTTTGTGTCCATAATTTCCAAATACACTTGGTAGTAGATCATGTTTGGACTACAAGCACAACCCAATTAATTTGAATACCAATATTTTACTTGAATCACTTAAAATTCATTTACCTATGCAATTGGTGTCAAGTGTCAACTAATTTTTTTTATAAGTTTTGACAACTAAAAAAAGTATGTTTCACATTAATTATAAAATTTGAAATTGTCAAGATTGTATTATGTAATGTATAATGAAGGTGTAGAATAAATCTAGATCAAATGATTCTTAGAGAGATACTAGAGAGGAGGGAGATAGATTAGATGGTAAAGTAAATCTAGATGTTGAACTTGAGGGTGAAATTCTAGGAGTATAGGACAATTACCAACAAGAGCGGCTTATGAATGCAAAAACCACCTTAGTATTAATGACATGATAAATATTCTGATATGTCACAAATTTTAAGTAATATATGCTACATCACATATATTATTTGACTTGTGTTGAGCCTTAAAAATTGAACATCGCGTATCGAAGGGATTTAATTGTGACAATTGATATATTTTAGACCAAAATTGTGCATTTAGAATTAACCCATACAATTAACTCACTCTGATTTTTTTTTTAATTGGATTGGCGACTTCAACTTTGAACTTAATTAATTAGCATTGCCGACATTCTTCCTCCTATTTGTGGTTAGATATTGGTGGAGTGTCCAAAAAGGTGTTGACGTCAAGACTTGAGAACAAAGGAAGAAAGTCAATGTCTGACACACAGACAAAGAATCCAATCCCCCACCCCACTGTGGAAATTTCCAAAAAGCTAAAACGCATCCTTATTATCATTCTCACTTCTCCCTTCTTATCCGTTCTTCAACATAACAGTACCAATGCAATACAAAACGACATCACAAACATAACAAGATTCTTCCCCTGTTTTTTCCTTTTATTTTTCCTTCATTTTGGAATCTTCCTCTCTCCATAGTCCAAAACCCTCATTCCCCACTCCTCACTGCAAAACAATTAGGTTTCTCTCTCTGTTTCTCTTTGCGTTTTCGATGGAAACCAAAAAGCTTCAGACTCGGTTCTCGCTGGGCAGGCAATCCTCGCTGGCGCCGGAGAGCGATGATTCCGCCGCCGCCGCCGGGTCGGGAACAGAGACGTTGGACCCGACAGTTCGATTGATGTACCTGGCGAACGAAGGGGACATGGAAGGGATTGAGGAGCTGTTGGACGGAGGGAGCGACGTGAATTTCAGAGACATTGATGGCCGCACCGCTCTCCACGTCGCCGCCTGTCAGCGCCGCACCGATGTCGTCGACTTGTTGCTCCAACGAGGTGCTGAGGTCGACCCTCAAGATCGCTGGGGCAGCACTGTAACGCTTCTCTTCCACTTCTCTTCTTGTTGGTGTGTCACTGTCACACGTAATTAGTTTAGTTTACTAATTAATTACCGGTTTGTTCAATTCAACAGCCTCTTGCAGATGCATTGTACTACAAAAATCATGACGTTGTCAAACTTTTGGAGAAACACGGTGCAAAACCCCCGGTTTGTATCTTCATTTCGTTTCCTTAAATATAAAACAGATTTCACATTTTCACCTATCAGCTTATGCTTTTAAGCTTTTAGAATTTTTTAGTTTTATGACATTGTCTATGGCCCTATTTAGATTGACTTATTATGCATAGATTATTTGGGCTTATCTACACTTTGTCAGTGCATTTGGCAGAGTTATGAAAATAGCTTATGGCAAATTTATAAGCTATTTTGGGCTTATTTTCATAAGTTCTCCAGAATAGCTTATCAAAACAGCTTATATGAAATCAATTTAATCATACTCTCTCGTCGATCATAAAAATAGCTTAGCTTATACATAAGTGCTTAAATAAATTATTTATCCAAACAGACCCTCTGCCTATACTATGACAAAGTGGTCTGAAGTTCCATCCTGATGTTCCAATTTTTATAATAAAAAAGGTTGAATTCCAGGTTTCAGAATCAGGGTCATATCATAACAACTTGAAGCATTTGGATGCAATTGTATAATTTGTAACATCACATTGCAAACACTAATTCACTCTCTATGACTTTTTGTAGGTGGCTCCCATGCATGTCCAAAATGCTCGTGAAGTTCCAGAATATGAGATTGATGCTTCTGAACTTGATTTTACTAATAGTGTTTGTATAACAAAGGTAAAACTTTCAAGTTTCCTTGTTATGCATAGTCGTATATTTGTTTTGTGCTCATTTTGCATTACGGATTTTATATAGGGAACTTTCCGGATTGCATTATGGCGTGGAATTCAAGTCGCTGTCAAAACGCTTGGGGAGGAAGTGTTCACTGATGAGGAGAAAGTGTGGGTTGGTCTAATTATGCAATCTGCTGTTTTATTCATATCAGTCAGATTACTCAGTTCACAATTTGTATTCTCATAGTGGACTGTGAATGTTTCTCAGGAAGGCATTTCATGATGAGCTCACATTATTTCAAAAGATAAGGCATCCGAATGTAGTCCAGTTTTTGGGTGCCGTAACACAGAGCACCCCGATGATGATTGTCACGGAATATCTACCCCAGGTTATTCTCGATCCTACATTCGCTATTTGCACTTCACAAGTAGCATTTGCTGCTCCAATAATTTGGGAGATATCTTGTGTGTGTAATGTGGTTAACAGTACTCTGTATCTTTCACAAATGTAATTTTAACAATTTGAAATGGATTATCACCTTTTTAAGGGGGATCTTCATGCCTACTTGAAGCGGAAAGGTGCATTAAAACCAATAACAGCTGTGAAGTTTGCACTTGATATTGCCAGGTTAGTCAAGAGCTTTCATATGATGAATTTAGGATGAAACAAGTTCCCTAATTATTTTGTTTTTGAAGAGTTGATTATTAAATAAAATTTATCCATTTTATATAAAAAGTTTTTGCAATTGGATATCTGTAATAACTGCAATATTTTAATGTATATTTTGCAGGGGAATGAACTATTTGCATGAACATAAACCTGAAGCCATTATACACCGAGATCTTGAGCCTTCGTATGTTTTTTGCTCTCCTGCCCCTTCTAATTGATTTTAATATTCTCCCAGCATGTGTTCGAAATATCATGGATTACTCAGTAGCAGCATACATTATTCATCCATTCTTGAATGATTGAAACTGTTTAAAGTTAATCATTGTACATGAGTAAGACAACAGAAATATACTGCGGGATGATTCTGGGCATCTGAAAGTTGCAGACTTTGGAGTTAGCAAGTCACTCAAAGTTACTAAAACAGTCAAAGAAGACAAACCTGTGACCTGCCAGGATACATCATGTATGATTTCTTTTGTGGGTCCTTGTAACATTCATAATTGATCATGTCATTCTGCACAAAAGATAAAAGAAAAGAAATGCTTTTTACCTAGTGACTACTATAATAACAGAGTTTTCCAGCTGGTGCTTCAATTTTGCTAATTTCTTATACATATGATTGACTTCATTTTGATTTTTTTATGATTTGTTCTGATTTTTGTAATTCTTATTGATGAATTAGTTTCAAATGTATAACAGGGCGGTATGTTGCTCCAGAGGTCTACAGAAATGAGGAATATGACACCAAAGTGGATGTGTTTTCATTTGCTCTGATATTACAGGAGGTAAAATAATTATTGATCATATATGCATGCACACATTTTTTAAAATTCCGGAGCTTTTTAACAAATTTGAAGTTGATTGATTACCCTTATTATGTGAATGTTTGTTTCTTCTTTGGTCTTGATATAAAACTTATAAACCGTAATTATGCAAATCAGATAATAAATACAAAATTAGTTTGATGAATCAAATAATAAATATGAATCATTTTAGTAAGATACCATGCTTAAGAGTTTGCTGATGTATCAATGTTCGCACGGTTCTTTTGAACTTCCTGATTTTTTCAATGTATAGACAATATGTTCATTTTCTTTAACTGTTTTGCTGATACAGTTACTGATATGATAATTTTACTATTGGAAGATGGGCAATTTTTAATCTAGATATACAGACTAGAATATACAGATTGACAACCTTCAGTGAGTTGTTATTTATATAGAGGCCCGGCAAAATATTGACTGGAATGTACATGGTTTTCTGTTACTCTAGATGGTTGAAGGTTGTCCACCGTTTTATAAAAAGCCAGAAAATGAAGTTCCTAAAGCATATGTGGAAAATGAGCGCCCACCATTTAGAGCTTCACCAAAGCTTTATGCTTATGGATTGAAACAGTGAGTGTTTTGACTACATTTTAGTGGCAGCAGATTAGAAATGTTGAGTTTCAAAACACACAAGTATGAGATCGATTAAACGATAAAGTTTTCAACATTCTTGAATTTTATTTTTTTTTCATAGGTTAATTGAGGAATGTTGGGATGGAAAACCATACAGAAGGCCAACATTTAGGCAAATTATTGGGAGGTTGGATGACATCAGCCACCATCTTGCTCAAAAGAGGCGCTGGAAGGTATCTATTTCTCTTTCATGCGAAACTTAAATTTTCATCAATTGTTGGACCTAGTTGTCGTAGTATAGTTTTAACTGTTCAGAAGTAAGTTTCAATCCTAAACATTACCAGAATGTAGGGAATCTTAGTTTTAAGGACTTATCCTGTATCATTGTTAGGGTCATGAGGAGCTATGCCATGTATGCAACATTTTAATTATTATTATTAGTATAAAAAAGAGATAATAGGAAGGTTATGAGAAAAGTAAGGTGACAATCATTGAAAATAACATTACTCTTACCACATACATGGGCACCCAACTCTAATTACAAATGTTAGGACTCTGATTACTCTCTAGAAGAAATAACAATTGTTTAATGGTGTGGTATTTTCTTGGATGATACACAGGCTCTGACTCCTACATGCATCCGGAATTTGGAGGCTCTGTTTAAGGGCTATCCGACAACTCCAAGTAGCCGATCATCTCGCTCTACTGCCAGATAAACAATTGCATGCCCTTACGAAACAAGAACAACATCGATTTTGCAGTTTCAAGGGGAAAAAAGTAGATAACACTTGATTCAGTTGATTGTGGTTTCCATATACATGCATCCATGCGTAGCTTTTTGTGAATAACTTGCGACTGTTTGGATAATTTTTTAAAAAAAAATAATGATATATCTTTATTTTTCCTGTAAGTTATTTTTTCTAGCTTATAGAAAAGTATTAAATTATTCTTTTCTAAGTTTTTTTTAACTAATTATTTTAGAAATTATTGGGCATATATTATGGTTATTTTTTAAAAAAAGCACAATCAAATCGAGGACTTGTTTGAACCAATGGACAGTTTCAATTGTCAAACTATAATTTTAAATTTGTGGGAAAAAAACAATTTATTTGTGAGACATTTTATGCAAAGTGAAAATTAATTATTCCTTGTTTAGTTAATTGTAAAAAAGTGATTTTATAATTAATTAACTTTTCAAAGTTTAAATTAACTGAAACAGACTACTCATCATCATCGATGTATAAGTGGAGATGGAGCTTATTCCTACAAAATTGAAACAAGGAAAATTTATTTCTTTGCAATAGCTCAGTGGTAATATTTTTTAGTTTCTTTCCTCAAATACGCTGCTGCAGCCTCCTGCTGCTGCAAATGAATCTGATGAGTGATGACAGACAGACAGACAGACAACCTTGCAAATCCAGAACGACGGTGATGGATACTACAAGCTGCCAATGCGGCATGTACAGCTTTGTCTATGTTTTGTTTTGTCCCTGTGTGTTTGGATTTGTACACCAAAAGAAATATGGTGTCCGCTAATTTTTATTTTTTTTGATAAGGTGTCGGCTAATTTTAGTTACTCAGTCTCAGACACTGATCAATTTACTCACGTGACGTGTTTATTTTTGTATTATATATTATTATTTAATGTCTTTATAGAGCACATATCATTTCTAGAATAATCTTATTTTCTATTAAAAAATCACTTTTTTTTATATTTTGTTATTTGACATTATTATTAGCTTTTTCTTATGGCTTTCTCAATCAAATTTTGTTGTCTTCTTGTCTATATATCTCGTAGGCCTGGCCTTAACATTTTTCTTTTGGGTTTCTAGACACACGCAGTTGCATATTCTTTCCAACCAAATTTCAAGTAATCTGGGAAGTGCTTCCACTCCATCTATTAGTCGAGATCTACTTTTGCGAAGTTTTCTGCATGTTGTCGCCGCATATTTTGACTGTGTCTAGGTCCAATGCCATTTTGAGGGTTTATTTATTTATTATATAAAATGTCCACCTGCTACAATCCTGTAAAGAAGTCTTTAAATATTTTGGCATTATAGAGAGGCACAATAGGTATTAGACAACTTTAAGAGATAAAAGAGTGTCTATTTCCAAACTAAATTTTACATTCTTATAATTATACGCCATTTTTCCATAATTACAAGTAATTTTTTTTTAACAAAGATGTGGAGTAGTATACTATCAAAGGTATAAAAAGGGAGACATCATCAATCCTACTTGAACGAAAATTACCTTCATCCTGATATTCTTCAATTTAGGCTTGAATGAAAATTTCAGCTCCATGTACTCTTTGTTTTGATAATCATGTTATTGGTGCGAAATAGCTCCCTCGTATTCTAAAAATTGACCAAGTTATTAAAACCAGTTCGAGGCATGAATGCACAATGAATATATATATATATATATATCCCATTTCAATTTCAGCAAAAAACAATTCTTTCTCCACAAAATAAATATTATTATTTTTTAACAATTGCTGTAATAAAGCAAGGCTAATATCATGAACATTAATGTTACACACACACTCACCACACACCTCATTCTCCCATTTTATTCATTGGGGTAGGGTGCGGTGTGGGTATGTAATGGTTAGTGTATCATAGCTCTACGATCAAAACTGCTAATATTGAAGTGTTGTACGTACGTACGTGTCCAACTCCAATGTCTCCTAAAGTATTACTGTGGCTATGTAAGTAAGTAACACAGAAGAGTGGAAAAAAGTAAACAACATGAAGAGAAAGAGAGAGACACATAACACATACAGTGAAAAGGATGTGGTTAACAAAAAGGGAATCTGTAGGGCCATTAGTTCCTTCCTATTTGCGTGCCATTTTGGGTGCTGTGTATGTCTAGTGTATATCCGCAGTTACTTTTGTCACCCTTTTATACCTTTGTGTCTTTCAAAATGCAGATTAATACTCTTTTAATCTTTTTATAATTACTTGAAATTACCAACACTCTTTTAGTTATAATATATGTAGGATAGACAATACTTTCATCTTTTGAAAGAGCTGCTTAATTAAATTATGGCTTTCTTTTAAGAACTATATTTTCTTTTTTTTTCTTCAAATTCCAATATGTTTATTTTAATGCGAATGAATCTCTTAAGACTAATTTATAGTATTTTTGAATTCTTACTATATATTAATTTTAAGACTGTAAAAGGTTAAATGAAAACTTTTAAAAGGCGGTATAATCCATGAATATGTCATTAATCTCATCATTGGAAGCCCCGTAATCCTTGAAATGAGGAACTGATATTCGAGACTTGTAAGTGATTAGTTCTTGAGCTATATACCTTGCAATAAAAACAACAATATATGCTCAAACAGCAAAAGAAAACACAAGAAATTACATGGCATGAAAAATCAACACAATATTCATATTATGTCATCACTAAGTTGCCCCAGTATCATGCTTTTACCACTCATTTGCACCTACAAACTCAAGCAAATAATTCTAATCACTATCCTCAAGTCTCTCAAATAATATTGATTGTAATTTAAAAGCAACACCTAAGGCTAATATCAAGGTGGAAGTCCTACATACTGGGACACCCCCAGACACAACTATTTATTTTGAATCTTTTCATCTATTCTGCATACAAATCGATCTTCTTGAATTTTTGCAACCAGCTAGGCAAGGAGCTAGCCCTTAACCCTATCATCACATTCTGAGTATTGACTTTCTCTTCATATATATCAGACAACATAAAACATTGGATGAAGTATTGTAAAAGATTAATAAAAAATACTTGGTCAATCTCCCAATCAATTTTTTCCCTATTGTCAAGCTTTTAGTTCCCCCCTTATCAGTAGGGATCTGACAATTTTACAACCCTCTTATGGCATATCTATCTATGAAGGTTAACCTGCAAGATGCACATATAATTCAGAATTTGCACCAATGTCCAACAATCAATTGTAAGGCTAATAATTGTGCAGAGTGTTTACTTTAGAGATAATAATGTGCCTGTTTTTTCTATTTTCATTCTTCTAAATCTTAACAAAGTCTCTTGCCAGTTGCCACACTGTAAAATTACATCCTAGATTGAACGAGACATCAAATTATAAAAGCTGAACAACACTCATATTATAATATCTAAATCCTTCTGCTTACACACAAAACAAAGGGGTAGCTCATCCATGATTATCATCCTAATCGAGGCCTTATCTGTGGTGTTAATTGTTCATTTATCAAAGTAACATGGTTTATTTATGAAAATTATATGATCTCAGCGACCTTGAGAAAATTAATACCCTTGCATTGCCTCAATATAAATGCCAATCATAAATGAATTTCTTCCTCCTATCAGAAGCATACTCAGTCTCAAGCATATTGCATCTATGATTCATCCCAATTTGAATTAAAATGAAACAAGAAATTAAGAAACTATTTCAGTGAAGTGATCCCGTACTTGTTTACATTCTTCTTGTGTACTCAACAGATTTTTCAGCCTCGGACTGCATATATTGTGGGAGCTTCAATTAACAGTTGCTTGGGGACCTGTCATTTTCTTGGAAGCTGCTTGGAGTGTTGATTCTGTTTCACTAAATATCAATCATTCTCCTCCTACTTCTTCATCACCTAGCAAATTATTTTCATAATAAGATGGCCTATTTGACCCTGAATCCAGAGAGAGAGAGAGAGAGAATAGAACATATCAATGGGAAAAAATATCTCAATATCTAAAGCCAGGATGAAATTTCAATTTCAATTAATAATAAAATTGTAACCGGGCTGCATGCACCTGCTTTGCTCATTTAGGACCAAGTTCATATTTTTAACACCAATTTCATACTTA
The DNA here is from genome assembly GCA_030159175.1 of Glycyrrhiza uralensis. Classification (NCBI taxonomy): domain Eukaryota; kingdom Viridiplantae; phylum Streptophyta; class Magnoliopsida; order Fabales; family Fabaceae; genus Glycyrrhiza; species Glycyrrhiza uralensis. Next base: position 2,081,479 of record BRZY01000006.1, read on the forward strand.
AACTCCATCCAAGTTACATCCCAGTTTTTTTTCCTGAAATTAAGGATCCCATGTGAATTGATGGTGGGTTGGGGCCGGGCAGGTATTAATACGAAGAAAAAAAATGAGGAAAGTGCATCATATCATATGAGTAAGGTAAAGAAATAGTAATTTATAGAGCAGAGAAAAAAACATGTTTAAGAGGGTAAAATGAAACAGTTTGCAATCTAAAGTGAAGATTTGAGGAAATTATATATATTAGATAGTTATTATAGGCACACACCTGAGGAAGATTGGAGAGTGAGAGAGACAGAGAGCTGGGTAGAGCTTAAATTGCAGTTGGTGGAAATGGAAGCAAGATAAAAACAACCAAAGTGGCAAGTGGGAGGGAGATTATAGAGTAAGATTCACAACACAGAGCATTATCCTTAGTGGGTAGGTCCTACCTTCTTGTCGTTTTCTTTGACCGCATGCTTCTTGGGTATGTTGTGTCACTTCTTCTATGATGATGCCAGATACCCACATTCATAACATTAACAATTGAAAAATGATATATCCTCCGATAGATCTTTTTATATATTATTGTATAAAATAAGAAATAAATTACGACTAATATTTTAAAAATATAAAAAATATTCAACACTTTTTCTATTTAGTAATTAAGATAATTTATAGAAATAAAAGGTAAAAAAATTTAAAATTATTCTTAACAATTACATAAAATTAAAATTAAAATTTTGATATTAATATATATAATAAATATTTAATTTGTATATTTTAAATGTGTTAATTAGGCGTGTGTTCTTTTTTTTATGTCGAATAATTGAATGAGATATCTAGGATCCATATTTTTATGACAATATATATTAGTAAAAAAAATCATATTATCATTAAATGATATATTATCAAATTATTTCATAAATATGAAAAAATTATGTATTATTAAATTTACTAATGTAAGAACACATTGCTAAATAATAATTAATTTTTTTACTAACAATATATACGAATTAAATTCTTTGATTATCGACATACTAAATTCATATGAGCGGATTATATATTACTTCCACTCTAATCATTATTGATGTCTAAATTATATTATATTTGGATACAATCCAACTATAACTTTTACCTTAACAAAATTTATCCGCGAATAAAACTCTATTTACCAAAATTAAAATTAGAAAGTGCTGTGGTGCATCCTATGGCTATCATTCAAACATGCCAAGGTTAGGATAGTGTATTGGAGAACTTGGTAATTTGCTGCGTGCGTTACTTTTTTTTCCAAAAAGAAAAATGCTCTAAAGGCAAAATGATGTGTGGTGTGTAACTGTGTAAATATTCCGTCTTAGTGGGGCGCCCCCTTATTCTCATCACAACCACACCGTCACTCTCACACGCCACACAACCCGTCTCTCTCACGCGCCTCGTGATCTTCCATCTCTCTTCATTTCAAAGCTTGGCTTTTGGCAAATAAAGAACGTTGGACAACAAGAGAAATTGTTTAGAAGACTAAGGTTTTGTTTGGATAACAAGTTTATCTACTGTTTATGGTATAAGTTGTATAAGTTATTTTTATAATAGAAGAAAAATTATAGTGAAACTTATTTTATATAAGCCATAAGCTGTTTTGATAAGCTATCCTGGGTAGCTTATGAAAAATAAGCCCCAAACAGCTTATGAATCAGTTATAAGCTGTGTTTATAAGCTCTGCATAAGCCAATCCAAACAGGCCCTAAGGCCCTGTATGGATAACAAGCTTATCTACAGCTTATGGCATAAGCTGTATAAGTTATTTTTATAATCGAAGAAAAATTATAGTGAAACTTATTTTATATAAGCCATAAGTTGTTTTGATAAGCTAGTCTGGGTAGCTTATGAAAAATAAGCCCAAAACAGCTTATGAATCAGTTATAAGCTGTATTCATAAGCTCTGCATAAGCCAATCCAAACAGACTCTAAATCGGTAGTAATTAACATTTGTAGATTTGTAGCTTTAGATACTCCGGTTCAAATTTTCATCTAAAAAAAAAAGATATTCGAGTTCAAATTGCCCCTTCTTTTATTAAAAAACAAAAACAAATAGAAGTTGGTGTTGGCACTTAGAAAACCAAACAAGCTCCTACTAGTTAATTTGTATAATATAATTATAATTATATATTGAACTCAAATAATAGGAATTATCTTTTGAATTGTGTACATGAGATAAATATAACCTTACCATTACCAAATGGTAGAATTGAAAGAAAATATTTGAAGAACATCTACAAATATTGATGTTCGTAACACTTCCTTTTGGATATAAACTTGGTATATAAAAGAAAAAGGTATATATCATTAATTAATTTATTATGCTCCCAAACCCTGCATCATTAAAAACTTTATCCAGAAAAATCTAATGAGAAAAAACGTGTTAAAGAAAAAAGAGTATTTTGTTTCCAATATTATGTACGTATAAGCTTTCTAGAAACTGCAATAGAACGTTTTCTGGTAATCAAATGTGCTAAATTATCCCCCATCAAAAAAAAAATGTGCTAAATTATCACTTTAACGGAATTGATGGATATCAAATTTTTTTTGGCTTTAATTTAATATAAACTAGGTCCTTGTAAAAATTCGAATTTTGAATTTAGTCTTTATATTTAAAATCAACAATTTTTAGTCATTTTAAATTTTAAGTTTTGAATTTAGTCTCTCTTTTGTATTGACCAGTGTCATGTCACCCTAAAACACTGACATGACATATTGTCTTGTTCACGTTATTTGATACGTCATTTATTTATAGGAACTAAAATTAAAACATATAATTTTTACAAAAACCTCCCAAACCCTGCATCATTAAAAACTTTATCCAGAAAAATCTAATGAGAAAAAACGTGTTAAAGAAAAAAGAGTATTTTGTTTCCAATATTATGTACGTATAAGCTTTTTAGAAACTGCAATAGAACGTTTTCTGGTAATCAAATGTGCTAAATTATCACTTTAACGGAATTGATGGATATCATTTTTTTTTGGCTTTAATATGAACCAGGTCTATGTGAAAATTTGAGTTTAGAATTTAGTCTTTAAAATCAATGATTTTTAGTCCTCTCAAATTTCAAGTTTTGAATTTAGTTCCTCATTTGTATTGACCAGTGCCATGTCACCCTAAAACACTGATATGACACGTTGCCCTGTTCACGTCATTTGACACATCATTTATTTATAGGGACTAAAATCAAAACATAAAATTTTTACAAGAACCTCTACCACCACCCCCTCCCCCTCCTCCACCACCACCCCCTCTCTCTCCTCCTACGCTCTCTCTCTCTCTCTCTACTCTCTCTCTCTTCTGCATTGTATCTCACTCACATCGGAACGTGCCTTTTCTTTCCCCCCTCCATGCCGCCACCCCACCCACCCTCTTCCTCCTCCCTCTTCCCTCCCCTGAAAATCAAAACACACAGAGTTCAAGATTCCCAATCTGAGCAGAACCAAAAGAGTTACAAATAAGTATAAATATAAAAGACAAACCGATGACACAATGTGGGGAGAAAATTGTCAACCACCCACCATGAGTACAGTAAAGAACACCATTCCCCAAACTAACCATGACACACAAATTCAAAGTAATATAAGAATTGACAAAACCCATTGCATCAGCATGTCCGCGTTGGGGGATCGGAAAGTGAATGACAACCCATTGACAAAACCCATTCCATTTCCTGAAAGTGAACGGAAAGTCGCGCGCCCTTCCCCTTCTCACAATATTCCCGAACTTGCTCAAGAATCAATGAATGGCACTTCGAAGTGCCTCACGTTGGGGGATCGGCGTGGGGAACTTCCACCGGTTCTGGAGTGGAGCCAGCGGGTTCTGAATGACCTCCCTCTCACGGTGACTACTATTTTTTGTGTTTTTATTGGGTTCGTGGATTTGGTTGAAGTTTTTCTTTGATTCTATTTTGGTGGTGGAGGAGGGGGAGAAGGATGGGGTGATAGTGGAGGAGAGTGGAGGGGGTGGTGGTGAGGGAAAAGTAGGAGAGAGAGGGTGGTGGTGGTGGTGGTGGTGGTGGGTGGGAAAAAGAGGGGGCGATGGTGGAGGTCTCTATAAAAATTATATGTTTTGATTTTAGTCTCTATAAATAAATGACGTGTCAAATGACATGGACAGGACAACGTGTCAAGCCAACGTTTTAGGGTGATATGACACTAATAAACATAAAAAAGGGACTAAATTCAAAATTTAAAATTTAAAAAGACTAAAAACCGTTAACTTTAAATATAAATACTAAATTCAAAATTGAAATTGAAATTTTTACAGGATCTAATTCATAATAAAGCTTTTTTTTTTTATAAAAAGGATCGATGGATATCCATACCACCAATTTTTTTTAAAGATCATGAGAGAAAAATTGTTTTAATTAAATATGTTTTATTTTACCTCCCTTTAATACATAAAGGAAAAGGAAAGACATACATGTGATGGAAGAAGAAATGGGGAGTACAGCACAAAATTTAATGATGGGATAATACAGATAACACGTGGATCATATAACACGTATCCTCTCTTTAAATTGGTTGTACACTTGTACTACGTTAGTCCCGTTCCCCAATTCACCTTGTTTGGAAATTGGGGGCATATGGGATACCACTTGGTACTCGTAATAAAGCCGTAAAAATGAGCCAGTTTGAGCTAGTTTGAATTTTAAGGGTTAGAAAATGGTCAATTTGGCTCGGTTTTTCTTGAGCTTGTGGGTTATTCGAGTTAGCTTGTGGGTTAAATGAATAAAAAAATATTAAAAATCATTAAAAAATATTTAAAAATTAAAAAAATTAAAAAAATATTTAAAATGATTAATTTTTATTTTTTTATTTTTTAGTGTGGCTCACGAGCCAACTCTTCAGCTCGCGGGTTAAATGAGCCGAGCCAAAAAAATCCAGAATTAAACGAGCCAACTATTTAGTAACTATTTTAGCCCACGAGCCGAGCCAAGCCAAGTTAACTCACAAACCACAGCTCATTTTGACAGCTCTAACTTGTAATTTGGTTCCCTACAAACTAAAATTAAGATTTCGAAACTCCAATTTTCACATATCAAGAGTCGGTATGCGCTTTATCCCAAGAAAATCTCTATTAATTATAGTAGTATTTGGCAAATGCAAATACAACTTCTTAATGGTCAGTAGGATTGGGATAATATATACATAGAATTTTAGATAATTTATTGAGAAAATTATACTCTTCTTCTTTATATATATTAATAATTAATATACTCTTCTTCTTTGAGATAACTTTTACACCCTACCTTTATAAAAAAAAATTAGTATGCACCAATCATATCGCATCAAGTAGATATTTTTTCTTAAAAACTTGCTATGTAGATATTTTTAAAGATATTTTATGAAATAATATTATCATGCGGTACCATAGTGAAATATGATTAGTAGTCTATGTAAAACATTTTTACATTGTTAGTGTATTATTGAACGCTTTATAAAATATTTTTAGGAATGTTATAAATCAATGAAATATGTTTTTGCAAAATGTCCAAAAACAATATTCTCATCATTGATATAATTCATATCATTGGTGGGAATGAATCTTGATAGCCTAAAACAAATGTCATCTAAGATGTGGTAACTTGGACGGTTATAGTTTGTCACTTAAGCCCATTGATAAAACTCTTCCCTTTTTGGGCTTAAATGCTTAACAAATGATATTAATTAATAATTTCTTAAATTAATATTTTCAAATTGTTCATCATATATACAAATCTTTTGCTACCAATTTTATTGTATGAGCTAACTATACTTTTATTGGGTTCAATATAAATAAAATGATTTTTTTATATATTTTGTATGTCATTTAATCTAAATATTTATTATACACTATTTTTTGAAATAATTATTAAAATATTCGAAAATAAAATTAATTTTTATGTTATTTTTCAATTTCGGATGTATTTTTATATATTGATGATGTTTTTTGTTTGACTATTTTTAATAAAAATTAAAAAATAGGCGATAGATAATTTTGAAAGTGATAGATAAAGATTTAGCTAATATATTGTAAAACCAAAAAATATGGGAGAGAAATATAATATATTTTCTGTATTTATATTTAAAATAAGTTGAACACACATTGCTAAATTTTGACAATTGATTCTCCAGACAACTATTACTTTCGTGACAATATGTATTAAAACATGATGTTGTAAATATTGAACTGATCTTATGTCCATCTTTTATGTTCGTAAATATTGTTTCGGTGTCTTCAATTATATTGATGTTTTTGATCTTACATTTTTTTATCATTATTATTTCATATAGAATAATATTTTTTATATCAATTTATTATTTATTTCTCATTTATCTACAAAAAGAGCATCTGTGCATTGCTGGGTCATAACTCATAAATACTAGTATAATATTTACTAAGGCTCTGGTTTTTTTTATTACTTTTTTGGGTCAAAAGGCCTTTGATTCAAATGTATCTTTTTTTTTTCCTTCCTACGAATGGACCCATCAACGTAAAATTAAAGCCCGCAAAAGTTCCACGATAAAGGAATAAGGAAAGATTTCAACAAAAGAAAAGATATATATAAAAGAGAATTTATAACTTTTTTTTCTCGGAGTATCCTCCGCACGCAATTGTAAAGACTGATATCTCCAAGGATCTGGAGTGCTTTAATATATAATCATTAAATTATGTGATATTAACCTGTGTAAGTGTGTATTATGTATACTAAATTTCATATAAATTAAATATTCATATTTTTGGTCACTATGTTATTAATGCGAAGAAATTAAATATTCAAATATAATTTTATAATTGATATTTATTTATATTTAAAAAAATGTATTATTCATTAAGATAAAGTTGATAGATAAAATAGCAATTGGTTTTTAAATTTTATGAAATTTTATATTTTCGATTTGTTTAACAAATTTAGCTAAATGAATAAGATACCTTTTGGTAGAGCAATTTTATTTTACCATGTGATATAGCGATTTGATGAAAATACCTTGTTCGATTTTATACCTTTTTGACCATGTGGTGTAGCAATTTTTATTTTACCCTGGTTTACAGCTAGTCATCTTTGAAACTGATTGTAAGTTGGTTGTGGAACGAATTCATTCAGGTTGTGATGATGTATCAGAATTTGGTTTAATTAATGTTGCTCAATGCAATAAGGAATCCTGAGTCTAGTTGTTCAATTCATTCGAAGCAGGGAAATGGGGGTTGCTCATATTCATTAGCAAAGTCTTCTATTTATTTTTATACTCATCGTGTTTTTGTTGACATACCTCACTGTATTCAAACTGCTATTGCAATAGATATGATACAATTTTGTTCTGTTAAAAAAAAAACTTTTTTATTTCTCTCCGAAGAATATAACCTGTTCATTACCATTTACCATAGCTAATCTTTATCGTACGCTGCTTTGAGAAAAAAAGGAGACAATAACGCGTCAAATTACATACAAAAATGAACCAACCAAATTAATTTAAAAACTATGGAATAATCATTTTCCAGGAAATTGGAATAGCGCGTGATAGCAAGGGATAGATGGGATGGGATGGATGGGCGGGCGATCGCGTATGGTGATTTGTTAGCGCTCTTTACATCAGAATCTTTGTTTCGTATGAGTACACGAGCGTGGGCGTACCACAGAAAAAAATCATCATACTACAAATCTAACACTTAATTAACATTTAGCTAGCAATGCAACACTTTATATTATATTATATAATACTACATCCCTTGCCCACCCCTCCTTTTCGAATTATATACTATTTATCATTAAAATATAACGCCGAAGCCGTTGGTGCAACAAGCGAACACACAACTAGCAATAATTTAATCAATTTAAAACACCAATCAAATAATAAAAACAAAATAAAATACAAGGAAAGAAAAGAGTAAAGAGAAGCAAACGAGATTTACACATATGATTGGACTATGGGCCTGTTTGGATTGGCTTATGCAGAGCTTATAAATACAGCTTATGACTGATTCATAAGCTGTTTTGGGCTTATTTTTCATAAGCTACCCAAGATAGCTTATCAAAACAGCTTATGACTTATATAAAATAAGTTTCACTATAATTTTTCTTCGATTATAAAAGTAACTTATACAGCTTATGTCATAAGCAGTAGATAAGTTTGTGTATCCAAACAGGGCCTATATGCTCATGTCAAGTGTGACTTGAATTTAAAATTTGAATTTCTCCATTAACAGACTATAAGTAAATTTTATTATAAATCACGTGGTTTTTCCTGGTTTTATACATCATGAATGTATCTTTTATAATATAATTTAAATTTATTTCTTATAAAAAAAAGGAAAGAGAAAGAGTTTTTTTTTATCAGTCGGAAAAAGAAGTAAAGAGAAAGAGTTGATTAGCAACCATAAATTATTTCGTTAAGGAAAAATAAGCAAAACATCGCAATATATTACTACCATTAATTAATAATCAATAATAGTAATCGATAATATTCTCTCTCTCTCTCTCTCTCACTTCTTCACTTTGGCTTGCTCTATTCTTCTTGTGCATCTGTCGTCACTCTAGAGTCCTCTCTTGCGCTCTCTCTCTCATACGTCCCTTTCAGTCATAAATTAGGGAAAAGCAAGCAGACAGCTACACACACACTCTCTTCTTCCCATTCTTCTCTTTTCTATCTCTCCCAAGCACAAAACGTTACTTACCCCTCTCTCTCTCTCATCAATTCATCGCCATGTTTCTCTCTCCTCCTCTTCCTCCTTCTCCTTCATAGTTTCTCTCTTTGGTTGTTATCACTGATCATGGGGGCTGCGTTTGATGGATTCTCAATAAGGTATATCATCTTCCTATTGTTTATTTACTTGTTTCTCTTTCGTTTTGGCTGCTTTTCCTATCATCATCGCTCTTAAACTCTTCTTCTATTTTTGGGGTTTTGATTCGGTTTTGGCAGGGACTACACGTCGAAGATGAGGTCCGTCGACGTTTTCAAGTGCTGGCCGTTCACATCCGCAATCAACCGTGAAGTCACGCGCGATGAAGTTCAGTCGTGGCTTCCCCCGATGACTCTCTGCCCTAGATCCAACCACCAACACCACTCTCAGAATCACGAGAATCACTCCTCCGCTCAGGAAGCTTCTAGAACCGATGACTCCGATGATGACGACTGTAGTGAAGAATCGGCCAAATCCTCCGATGACTTCGCTCCTCCTTCTCCTCCTCCTCCTCCTCCTCCTCCTCCTGCTGCTGACGTCGTCGACGATGAGAAATTGGAGATGGTTTGTCCTGTTTGCCGCGAATTCAACGCCGCCACGCTCACGGCGGTTAACGCTCACATCGACGGTTGCCTCGCGCAGACCGTTAGGGAGGAGCGGCGTCACATGAGGATGATGAATTTGAAGGCGTCCAAGTCCAAGCCACCGAAGAAGCGCTCCATCGCCGAGATTTTCAAGGTCGAGGAAGAGGAGGAGCAGCAGCAGCAGGTGGTGGAGGAGGAGGAGCCGCGGCAAATCGAGAGCGTCTTGAAGATGTGGCCGTTTCGCGAGGATGCCGGCGACGAGGTTTCGATTACCGTTAGGAAGTTCCGGTGGCTCTCTCGCCGACTCGAGGCGCTGAGATCCAGACGCGGAGGCGGCGAATCGGCTGCGAAATCGTGCGCTGGAGACTCCGCCGAGGAGGAGGAGGAGAAGATGGAGATGGTTTGTCCTGTTTGCCGAGATTTCAACGCCGCCACCGTTACGGCGGTTAACGCGCACATCGACGGTTGCCTCGCTCAGGCCGTTAGGGAGGAGGAAGTACGACGGCAGACTAGGAGGAACAATAAGTGTGTCAAGTCCAAACCCAAGGCGCCGAAGAAGCGCTCGATTGCTGAGATTCTCACGGTGGCGCCGCCGATCGAGGCCAGCAAAAGCAAAAGCAAGGCGGTTGAGGTCGAGGAAGAAGATGAAGACGACGAATCCTCCGATTATGGCGGTGAAGATTCCAGCGCTGCTGCTGCTACTGTCGTTTCGATAACAAAGAGCAGGAAGTGTACGAACAAAAATAGGATGAAGAAAAAGACGAAGAAGGCGAAGAAGAAGAATAAGAAGACCAGCAAGTTGGAAAAGCACGGGGATAGTGGTGTGTCCCTCAATAATGAGAAGAGGACGGTTGTGAGCAAGAAAAAGAAGAAGAAAAAGAAGAATATCTTCAACAATGAGCTGACTGGGAAGAAGGTATGTGGTTTATGTCTCATGAAATATAAGCTAATCTTTCATTATATGCAGTTTGTTTCCATGATTTTGCAGCTAATTCATGGCAATTGGGGACTAAATTCATGGAATTTGAGCATAAAATATTAGTTCGTGTGTTGATGTAGCTCCTTATGCCATAGCTTTCCTAATTCCATGTGTTGCTTTTTCTGCATAAAATCACTGCTGAAAAAGCTGATTAGAGAGACAGCTACACATTTTGTGGACGAAAGTGAGTGGTTTTCGTTTGGTACTACTTGAGCGAAATACGCGGCAAGTAAAAGTTTGGGGTAAAGGGAGTTAAAAATCAAGACAAGTCCCCTTCGTGCGCGGAAGGAATTCGGAAGGCAGTAGGGAAGGGGGGGTTTTTCGCCTGCAAGAATGTTGCTCCAGCTGTAGCAACTAGCAAGGTGTGTATAATCAGTACAAGTACCCTAGCTACAAGGGGCCACTCTTGGATTACGAGGGTGTAGAAGAGCTGAGCCTAATCATAAGGGGTTTTTTTTCCTCACCCCCGTCACTATTGACGAATAATTTGGGGGTGGGGGAGAATTATCATATGGGCCATGGGTAGATCGATCGACAGATTCTCATCTCCTTTGCCTCTTTTTTCGGACGTAGAGGTTTATAAACAGCTTACAGCTGGATATATTTTTGGCTAGTGGGAGATCTGTTAGTGGAGGTCCAGAATTTGATAGATCATTTATTGGTCTGTCAGAAGTGTATATAGTGATTTGGATTGTTGAATGTTTGCATATGCAATTCCAGATGGACATAATCATCATCCCAAAAAAAATACTCTGACTTGGGTTGATATAGATTATTATCGCATGGGGGCGTATTAGATCTCCAGAAGTGTTTTATGTGGTAATCATCGTGGTCAAGAGTGAAGTTTGGAAGGGGGCCGGGGATAATGTATAGTATGATTGTTTTAGGACTTTCTGTCGTCGTGTGAAATACACCTGATCAGATTCTGAAGGAGTTGGTCTGTGGGGAGAATTACCCGATGTACGTAACGGTCAATTAAGAATTAAAGATTAAGTGTCTATAAGAAAACAGCCTGAAATTTTTGAGATAATATATATATATATATATATATAAAGAGCCATGGGAAATAGAAGGCCCAGAACAATGTCAGTTCTTGGTTATGCTGGGCTGAGATTTGAGTGGAAGTTGATAAATATACATACCTTTAAGGGTCCAGCCATGGAGGTTGCACAATGATGATATAGGTAGGATGATCTTGCTGCTAGTTGTCGCTATATGTGATTGATAATAATTAAATGAATACAGTAAGTTCAACTTAACCGTCCTTACTGTTCGGCATCTGTAGTATTGTCTAGATCGTTTTAAATCTTAACGTTTCTAGACTAGTCTTTGTAATACTACTTTGTTTACCAACAATATCCTCGAACTCTGAGTCTATAATCACCATATTTATTTTTTCCTGCCTATCAATGCTTTATAAAATTGAAGTACACTGAATTTTTGGGCATTGAGTTTCTAATTTCTATAGAAGCCTCGGCATTTTGAATGGGATAAATGAAACACGAAATACAGTTTCTATTGAGGTGTATTATTTGTGAATTTCAAAAGTGCGCATTGCATACATGCATAGAAATCTCTCAAGTATTATTAATATTCATGTATTTGCCATTCTCTGTTCCTTTTCTTTCAGTAAAATTCATATAGACGGAAGTACTATTACTTATTACTTAATGTCCCACTTTGGAATTTTTTTTATCTCCCCTTCATATACCAGTGACACTTCTGCCCATTTTAAAAGATTCATTAGTTTGTTCTTGAAATTGCCTTTCTTAAAAAGAATTAAGATTATAATTTTATAATAATAATTATAACCATATGGTGAAGTTATATATGTATTAGTTGTTTATCGTAACAATATTTGCTGCATATATGCATATGTTTTCCGTTAGCATCAACTCCGTATGGACAATGATCAGAGTATATATTAGTTTTATATTTTACTAGAATTACAGTTTTTACTCGGGTAGTAATTTGAGAAAGAATCTTTTTTTTTTTAAACAAAAATTCCTCAAAGTGCATTATGATAAAAATATATAGGGTTGCATTACAATTTTTGGTTATTTTACCATAAAGTGTAATTAGGAAACAAAGTAGAAAATTTGTTGTTAGAACTTATAAGGCGATGAATTTCAAACATTTTCTCCTACAAGTGTATCTACTTTCAATATCTTTAATTTATTTACTGTGTATAATATTTTGATCACGGGATTTTCAGTTACAACTAAATCTTTTCAAAATAATATTTGTACCAAGTTGTATAAGATTGTTTAATTATTTAATTTATTTATTTAGTAAAATCAATTTTAGGGATATGTAGTTTCTATCAATAAGTAAAAGCTTTCATAGATTTTATTACGCATTATAAGTAAGATTTTCAGCTGGAGCTCTCATGCATTATGCTTGCTGTTACATGCAATTCCACATTTAATTATGCCTACATCAATTAAATATATAATTAGGGATTGAGGTATACATAAGCTTTCAATTACAAATAGAATTTCCAAAATGATATTTGGACGAAATTGTATAAGTTCATTTAACTTTCTATTTATTAATTTATTAACTAAAATCAATTTTAGGTATATGTAGTTTCTGTTATCAACTAGAAGCTTTAATAGATTTTATTATGCGTTATTACTTACATATAAGATTTTGAATTGAGGCTCTCATGCATTCCCTAAATCTAGTTTAATATATAATTATTTTAAGTGTAAGCTTCTATTCACGCATAGAACTAAAGGCAGTTTTTGGGATGTATCAATAAAAAGATTTTAATAACAGTGTCAAACTATTTATGATATTAATTTTTAAACCTATTTATGATTAGACGTCTTTATAAAACATATTTACATTGTTAGTGTATAGTAGTTATTAATCTCTAAAAAAATTATTAGCTTTTATTATTAAGTGGATTTTTGGTTTAAGTAAGCATATGATCCATGCATTTAGAATAAATTTTCGTGTTTCCCTATTCTGAAAATATAATTTTATTTGATCATAAATTCCGTTGGAAAATGTTTCTGCCATTTTATCATAAGTAGTCACAAGATACAAGCATGAACCTAGTTTGCCTTAGTCTTTTACAACTAGCTGTTTGATGAGGGACAAAATAAGAATTATGACCAGTGTTTTGAGGAAACTGTTTGGGACGTTCATCTTTGGACATCGAGTTAGCTGAACATGAGTGGGAGTGATATTGGGTAGCAACAGTTACACAATTGCCGTGCTATCTAATATATGATGGTTGGATTTGTTGAAAGAATATTAAGATTTGTTCCTGGCTCTCTGGGACAGTTTGTGAAACAGATTTTCGGCATCACTATACATGCTGTTGTATATTATTAATCTTATTTCCTTTCTTCGTCTTTCATTCCTTATTTTTGGCTAATCACTTGTCTCTTGCATTTAACTTTTTGGGGTTTCTGTTCCATTTTATTATTTATTTGTTATTATTTATTGCTGAAAACTCCTCCGGGAAAGAGACTGATATAAAAGCTACAAAAGGTGTCACTACATTTATGTTTTCATAATATGTGATTGGAGATACAGTGAATTGCTTTCTCTTTAAACATGAGATTATGTTATAATTGAACATCCATAATTTTGTTTATCTTGTTTATCTCAGGAAATTGCTTACAAGCGCATGGTGCAAACTGCAGTAAGTAGTTGCAGAAAACTCAAAGGTACAATTGGTAATAAAATGGTTGCACTGCAAGACATTGATCCTTCTGTCCATAGAAAGAAATTGGGTTTAAGTGGCTTATCGGTAGAAAAGAAGCAAAAAGTTATAAACTATGACTCAGTTGGAAAGCGACAAAAAGGAGTATCTCCTGTTCGGGGCATTCTTAAGAACCACTTAAAACTTGTTTCTGGAAAGACATCAAGTGAATGCAATACTCAAGATGATACTGAAGAAAGCTATGAGAATGATCAAGTGGAAACCTCAGACAGACATGTCAAATTCTCTGTTAAAGATGATATAGTTGGTCCAAAAAAGAGAGATTCATTTGATGAAACCATGTTTAACATATCCTCAGATGCACTGGCTACTTCATTAGTAAAGGAGCAATCCTCTGGAAGTGATGAAGAAACCTCAAGTTTGGAGGCAAAAGGAAATTATGACCACATTGCCATTAATATAGACAAAGGCAAGAGAAAGGAGGTTTGCCCTATAGTTGAAAGCAAACAGTTTTGTAATACTCTGGAACAAGTTACGGTACAAAATTTCTTGAAGCCATGTAGCAATCAAGAGAAATCAAGGCACTTGGAACAGAAGTCTGAGTTATTAACCAAGATGGCAGATTACGACAGTAATAATTTACAGCTCTTTGATGAAAGTAACAGAACTACACTGCATTTTTCTCCATATGCTGACATTTCTAGATCTCTTTCTGCAGTCCAAGAAGGGAAAATGTGTGGTATAAATGCACACGTGTGTGAATCTGGAGTTTTCAGCTCCAGTGGAAAGTTCATTGACCATCCGGAGGATCCTACTTTTCAGATTGATGCTGTGAACAAAAATGCAAATACAATGACATTTCTGGAGCCTTCATCATCTTATTCTGCTTCATATAACAAAGTAAATGAAAAACCAGAATCTCCATTGGAAACATATGGAGGTAATGATAATAGTGGCCAGGCCTTGGGTGACAGACAGTTGTCTAACATGTTTCCTGCAGATATGATCGAAAACTCATTCCCTTTTACAAGCTGGGCGAAAGGTAGCATAAGAAATAACTGTATGGATCCAAACTTTTTCGGTTTGCCACTCAATTCTCATGGTGAGCTGATCAATTTCAGTTCAAGTGGGAAAGTAGGGATGAACCAGCCGGAGACATCAAGTCCATTACGGGGTTCTTTAAGTGGCCTACCCGTTAATAATATTCTCCATCAAAGCACCCAGAAAAATTTAAGCATTAATGAGAGGCATGTTGTTCAGAAGACATTACCAAAAGATGGTCTAAATTCATCTCCACATTATCCAGCCAGGTTAGCGGTCACCGAGTTATGCAGTGTTAGAGAGGATATCCACCGACCTAATTCTGATATGTGTTCCAGTCAATATGTACAGCCACTAAATTCAGAGTTGCCTAAGCAAAACTTGTATATTGAACAGAATCAATGTGACCGGACGCAGAACCACAATGGAAACGGCATGGTTTCTCTGAAAGAAGGGTCAGATCATATCTCACAAAGTTCCAGCCAACCAACAGTGAGGTTGATGGGTAAAGATGTTCCGATTGGTAGAAGCAGCCAAGAGATGCAACAATTTACGGGAGATGTTTGGACTGACGAGGAATCCAGAAGAAGGCACTATGCTGAATATACTGCTTTAGAAAATTCTTTATTGGGAAGATGTTCTAAGCGGGATTGGGTATCTGGTTCCACTTTACAAACATCAACTGATAATGTGTTGCAGTCAGCAAAAATGCAAGGCACTCAGGGGTTACAAAGCACCATATTGGTGAATGGAACAGGCTCTGGATTTCCTCAACAGTTTATTGGTCTGCAAAGGAATCATGCATCTCAAAATGGAAGTCTCGGGGTTGGCAGAAATGCCAGTTCTTATTTCAGTCCTACTGATCACGAATCTACATCGTATGCAGTATTTAATGGTGCACCAGATGACTTTCCAGAGCAGTTTATAGCTGGAGCTAAACCTCTAGGACTGAGCTCTCGGCCACGGGTACCACCCACTCCTTGCAATTTTAGTCAGCCGACATGTTCAAGAAATGGTGAGCTGAATGACAGGAACAAAAACCCCCATGTTACAAAATCAGCCTTCGGATTTCCTTTCTTGCAGCCTGCTGTCAATGAACAGGCCAAAACATCCTGGTCTCAGAGGCCCTATAGAAGTTTACCATCGTGGTTGTCAAGCTCAACAGATGAAATGCTAACAGGGAACTTTTCACAGCAATTTTCTGGCATGGGTAATCAAAGTTTTCCTCAAAACCGATGGGGAAATAATTTTATTACGCCATCTTTGAATCATTCAGCAGAAGTTCTCTTTCCCTCTAATCCTCTGACTTCTCGGGGTCCCATGAAGCCGACCCCTCTTGGTCCAGCATCTATTGTTCGACCTCTACAAGTTTCAGTTACACCCTCCACCATAAATAGTGGTTGTAGAAACATAAACAAGGTCGTTGACAGAGTACAGTTGGATGGTATGGTCGTCAAAGACCATCATCCATGCACAAATACCAGCAGGAAGGGACCCGCAGCTAATCTTGATGATTCCAGAAAACCTATCAAGTTATCCAATATGGAAGTGAAAGAAAACTTGAGTCGTATGACTAGGTTGACTGGAGAAAACTCAAGCGTAGGACTGCAACGAAACAAAAGAGCAGTTGAACTTGATCCACAAATGGACAGTGCTAGAAGTAGATGTTGCCAGAATGAGGCACAGAATCTACATCCTACAAGTTATCCTGCCGTTGATTCTTTTAAACTGGACGGCACGGTAAGACCTGGTCCTGTCCGATTTGGTCCTAAAAGAGCTAAGCACATCCTAAAGTCCTCTTAAAATATGGATGGACCAGGATAGCAAAAGAGCGACCCGTTCTGCCATATTCTCATTTGCGACTACTGACTGTGATAGGGATCTAGAAATCCAGAGAAAATTGACTAAAGTATACGGATTTTAGGTGTAAGTCATATCATCTTATCATATCTGTTTTTCCCCTCCTTCATAGTATATATCTCCATCTGTGAACATAACAGGATTGTCCATGTATCAATATTGCCAGGTTGCTGAAACCGGTGGAAAATTGATGTAATTCACCATCCAGTCTTTTGATCATCCAGCTCTCAGTTTTGAAGTTTTTTTGCTTTTTACAGAATTTTGTCACCAAAGACGATGCTTTCGAAATCTCTTTTCGAGTCAGGTATTCCCGACATGGCATCTGTTCAATCACTATGCAAAGATGGGCTTTAGAATAATAAGGGAACAGTTCCTCTCTCATAAATACTGCCAAACCTTTTCAATAAAACTTGAAGTTCTGGTGTCATCAAAAAAATAAATAAATAAAGCACTACTATTTTAATTAAATTTGGATACAGATACTTCCACCTTAACTTGAACTGTCAAAGTATATTTATGAGAATAAAATTTCTAGCATTTGTTTTTTATTATTCTTTAGAAAATAATCATTTTTTTAAAAGCTCTCACAGATTTTAACTGTAAGCTGGTTTGAGAACAAAATAAGCTAATCCATACACACACTTCTAATGAAAAAAAAGGCTAAATTTGTTTCCCTCTGATTTAGTTGTGACAAACTTTAAACTGAATTAAGCTTTTGTAATTGTTTTAAATATATTAAAAGAAATTAATCTCATTAATTCATTTCAATATATTCATACAAATAAGACATTACATAGGTAAATGACTATATTTATATTCAAACTGATTTCATATTCATTCGAAATGAACTAGTGGAAGATAAAACAAATGAACTGACGTAGTGTCAGATATTCTTTCATTAATGCTATTATATATTTTATCAAAGTCCAACAAAAAAGTTGGTAGGAAAAGTGTTGCAGTTGGCCTTGGCCCCCTTGTCTGATTCTTTTGTCCTTATATATCTTTCAGTTGTATTTTAGCCATATACTTCTCCAGAAAAAGCCTACTTCTCCTCCATGTATTCATTCATACGGACTTTTATTTTTTAATGTTTTACTTGAATATTGCTGAGCTGGAAGATTTACAAGAACGAAGAGTATCTTTGACTCGTTGTACGAAAAGTGAAAATAAGGATTAGTGAAGTTGTTAATATTTGATCTGTTCTTTAGTCAGCACAAAAGGTTAAAACAGGAAAAGAAAAAAAATCTGACGCTTCTTATTTGATCGTTCTTTTTTCATGTGGTGGCTATGTATAAGATACGTTAATATTAATGTTGCAGTGTTCTGTCAGCAACTTGTTATGTTTCAGAATGATCCACATATAAAATTGGTAAAGAAACTAAAGAAGAGTCTAGAATAATTCGCCTGACCTGTGCATGATTTTATATTTCAATCCCTATTTTCTGCCTGGTATTATCTGTTTTTTTTTTGGTACCCCTAATTTTTTTTGGTACACGTTATTATCTGTTTTAAACATTCATTTATCAACACAGAATCATTTATTATTTATATATTGTAGTACTCCAAAACGGGGAAGGAAAAAGGTTGAGCAGGTTTTGTTTTAATATTCCAAGATATACGGTTATCCCCTCATATACTTTATACATTCACGGGACTTTATACATTCACGGGAGAGATTCTTTGCTTATTTGAAAATGATTATTACCCATGACCAAAAAAAAGAAAATGATTATTACCCAATTAATTATTGAAGTTGCTTGTCAAAGCGTGATGGTTTATGCGAGCGACATGCTTGCTGTTTGATCACTTAACCCGATCATGCTTGTTATAGTAGCAACACCAATTCCAATTAAGCAAGAGTTTCTTGGGTAGTTATACTGAAATAAGTTAGAGGAAATTAATTTGTAATAAAAATTGTGGCAGTAGAATTTATATAGAAGAGATATTAAACCAGATTGGAAGCCTTTTCATTCTTAAATAAACCACGGAGGTTACGTGGAAAACTTGAAGTATATATTGATCATAGAGATTGCTGTCGTTTTAGTACTATAATTCTGAAACTCAAATGCTTAATTAATAAAGGGCAGAAAGAAGTACTGAATATTATAATAACATGTTTACATTCTTCCCATGCCAACAATTCGTCAAGTTGACACTCAGTGCTTCTTTGCTTCTTTCTCAGCCTGCAATACAAATTGAAAAAGTTGTTAAAAAAACGTAGAAAAAGATGAACTTTATAATGAAGCAAAATAGCTTTGGCTAAGAGTTGTTTATATCATACCGCTCTAATTACTCTCTCAAAGGCATCTGGGCCATATCTATCGATATAGCGTTCAACTGCTTTCCTTGCATCGAAGCTCATCATGTGAAGGACCTTCTTGTACTCCTCAGGATAATTGTAACCTCCATAGTTTGCGATGCTTTTGACGTATTCCCTCACAAAATTCTCATATATGTAAGCAGCTCCATTAAACATTGGCAGTACCAGCCATGCGCAAAACATAAGCTTCAGGTATGGCCAAATGGGAAACCTTTTTACATTTTTATTAAGCCAAAGAAATAATGTCAAATTGCTATGAGTGTCTATACATAGTTTAATTTTGTTATGAAATTATATTAACGCGAACGTACCAAGATAGGATCCTATAAGTCGAAAGCTCAAAGAGGGTCGTGAAGGAGTATAAAACCCAATACGTTAGCCACTGTTGATCATCTAAGGTTGAAGGACTTTCAATTGCCCTCATTGATGCGTATCTATGGTAATATTTACACACAAATCAAACATTTAATAATTATTACAACATTACATTGATCAGGAAGTTAAAATGATACATGCACGAAATTAGCCATTACTTACAAGGGATAAAGAAGCATTACTCCAGGCCTGGTACACAAAAAAATAAATAAAGTAGGCTGTTATATTACGGAGAAAACATAAAATTAAGAGCCTAGATTTAGAGTGTGTCCGTGTGTGTCAAATTCTAGGTAGAAACACCTATTTTCATGAATATATTTTTGTAATTAAAGGGAATTTAATTTGTACATGGGACTTTGAGAGTATTCTATCAAGCATGATTATATAGTGTGTGGAGGAGTATACTTAATGAAAATTAATATATACAATGACACATGATCATAATGAAAATAAATTTAAGATATTTTTAAAAGCAATTGAAGAGAGATAATTAATTTACCCTATTATTGTGTCCAAATGTCTTGCTATTGCTCCAAGAACACCCATGATGCTAAATATTTTTCCAGGTGGAGAGATTTAATTAATTAAGTGATCAGGTAGATTTGGAGCAAGAGATGTGATGGAATCTGAATTGTATTGTGTATGCATGCAAGTGGTTGAAAGGATAGATAGACATATATATATATATATTAAGTGTAGTTGCGGGGGTAAATGAACCAAGCAAGGAATGTTTGTGGGATGACCCAAAGCCAAAAGTCTTCCTTTTCTCTAACGAGAGGAAAGAACCATTAGGATTAAGGTATATGTAAAAGAACGGGAGAGGGGATAAGGATTCCAAAAAGCTAGTTTGGAGTTTTCACGTGCTTTTGAACTCGTGCATATCCGAGAGGTACAATATGCCTTGCCTTTTCCGATTGGTTTGTGGCATTGTAATTAATGTTATGCATGCTATACCATACGGAGTACTAAGGAGCCTACTTGTTGTCTTTTGCCCCAGTGTTGGAAGAGTAGCTGAGATTTATATTTACCAGCTTTTAGTATTATAAGACAAAAAATGACTCATGAAATTCAATTTAATTTAATTGAAGCCCTCTGTGGCTATGTCAATAGTCATGGTGCATATATGCATCATTGATGTAAAAAAAATGTTTATACTTGTATTTAATAATAATTCATTGCCACATTATTTAGTAAGTTTGACATTTCATGTGATTCGTTTATCTTAGTTTTTTTTTTGCTGACTATCTTAAAGTGAAATCTTGAATTGTACCCACCAAAAAGTGAGAGCTAGAATACCAATGCTACATTTTACACTAAAAAAGGGAATTTCCATTTATTCAACTGCTAAATAAAATGGATCAAAACAAAATTGAAGGATGTCTACTAGCACTTTTATCCCTCAACCTCAAGCAATATGCCCCGCCCAAGTAAGAATCTTGATGTGCTTTTCTTTAATTGCCTCAGCTCATGTGGCAATGGCCCAAAAACTATGGTCCCAAATCCCAATAGGCTGTCCTTGTTTGTCAACAAGCACCACAGCATTGTCATCAAACTTTCCATCACATCTTCCCCTCTGCATAGCCGCACGCACAACCACACCATACACATGCCTTCCCTTTCTTTATAATTCCCATTGTGATGGGCCTCGCTCCTTCACTGATGCTATTATTGTGTCACCTAACCTCATGCCCCTTTCAAGCCTTGAATGCACATCACTTTTTTAGCCCCAGCATTGTCCATAACCTTGAGGATGGTCCTCATCTGTATGAAGCTGCGTTGTTGTTGCTGCTGCTAAAAGGCACACAAAATGTTTTAGACCATCATTACACGCATTTAATTTAGTCACTAACACCATGCCTGACATTTTTGCAGAACAAGGAAAGTTAACTGTTATCTACAATGGCCGGCTCAACACATTTGTGGGCCTAAAGTGAACTTTGAAAGATTCTTACCTATAGCTTTTCCCTCCTCCGAGATTCAAACCTTATGTCCCATGGTTGAAAGATATACTACTTACCACCAAGTTAGGACAGCTATTGATGAAGTTTTTTAAATTTATATATGCTATAGTAAATAGAAGTTTTCTTGGTGGACTTAAAGCAAGGACTTGTACTTGCCTTACTCTTGAGCCGGCTCTAGCTTCCAAGGGAAAAAACAAGAAATAAAATAAGGTCTGATTTAAAATATCACTAATAAATAATAATCACAATGATATAAGACTACATGATCCATACACTGACCTGATTGAGACAAGAAATTGCCACTTGTAAACTCATGCTATGTTAATAAACCAGAGAAGCTGTTGCATACTCCATCAAGCAGAGAACGTCCCACTAGTTTGATTTCAACACATGACAACCAAATGAAGTAACATAATTACTCAACCAAAGAAATTAATATCATCTAAATTCCATTCATCAATATTATACAAAGAATAATGTCAGAAAACAATAACATTCAATTCCACAATTGCAGCAGTTTCTGTAAATTATTATTGAATTAATTGAATTAAGAGTCAGGTAACAACATTTTGAACAACCATGGTATATCACTACAAACATTGCCATATGAGTGTAGAGTCTAAACAAATACAAAACAGCCATCTCATCTGTTATGTCCTATCAAAACTCAAATGAAGAAGACGACGACGATCAAGGGTTCCACAGGAAATGGAAATGGAGGCGATCGAGGCCAGCTTTGGAGATTATTGGGCCGATTCAACCTGGCCCATAATCATCAACACAATTGAACGGAGGCCCATTATCCACCTACCTTACCCAACCCAAACATAGCCAGAGATGCTGGGAATTTATATCCGCACATACATACTTTGCTATCTGTACATACATATCCACGGAACTAATAGTTTCGCGTGTGTATTTTTTTTCTAACACACACTCCGCAGAACTATTAGTTCCGCAGGTTATAATTTTCCGTGGAACTATTAGTTCCGCGAATTGTATTTTTTTCAACACACACACTCCGCGGAACTAATGGAACTATTAGTTTCGCGGGTTGTAATTCTCCGCAGAACTATTAGTTCCACAGGCATGTATGTGTTAAATTACAACTCGCGGAACTAATAGTTCCGCGAAGAATTACAATCCGCGGAACTAATGTGTTGAAAAAAAAATACACCCGCGGAACTAATAGTTCCGCGGACATATATGTGCAGATAGCAAAGTATGTATGTGCAAATATAAATTGCCTAGATGCAACTTGTTGAAGAGGTATCAAAATGTTAGGGCCTGTTTGTGTTTGTTTTTGTTTTGATTTTTTTTGTTTAACAAAACTATTTTATAAAAAGTTTTTAGGAGCTATTTTAATAAAAAAAAGAAAAAAGAAAAAATATGTTTGATGATGCTAATGTAAAAAATAGTTTTTAAGACTTAAAAAGAGAGGTTAAACATGGGTCGCAGTTCTGGGTGAATGTGACAATAGTCCTTACAAACTCTGTTTTTGCGATTTACGGAAAGGTCCGTGCCACTACAAATTGTGCAAGTCCCCAATGTTCTTCTCCAGCACTAATGAGGAGGTATTCCATCAATAATCTGTTAGAGAAATTAGACATCACATGAATAACATGAATCAATGGCAATTGATTACCGTATACGATTTTGGGAACAAGTATTGAATTGAATCAATTGACATATCTTCACTTTCATTTTTTAGGGTTCAAGTATAGTCACTCACCTAATCAAATCTGTTCGCTGGTAGATTTTAGGATCTCGAATTGTGGTTCACAAGTCACAACTGTTAACTATGGTCAATAAATTGCTATCATGTGACAGCAATATATATAGTGTCTTCATGTTATCGTAAACAATTTGTAATTTTTGTTCCTTCCAATTGCTGTGCATCTCGAATTTTGGTTCACACATGTTTGAACTAGCCTGCTGAATTCTTATTGCCCTGCTGCAATTATATGTATATCATAGAATAGAATGCTGTGGTCTTTGGCCCATGAACATGCTATCTTCTAGCCGAAACCAAGTGTGCTTATGGCCCTGCTGCACTTTGTCTTGTTTTGCTAATCAGATTAATTGTAATCCTTAATAGCCTTATCGAAAGCTCAATACCTTTCCAATCTGAAACCTATACTGAACTTGTCATACACAATATTAATGTTGAACTTATAAGGCCGCCTTTTGTTCTCTTAACCCTTATACAAAAAAAAAATATTTTTTCACACTCCCCAGAGTGTGTACCTTATGAGGGAATAGGGTGGCTCAGTGCACGAGACTCCTACCATGTGGGGTCTGGAGAGGGTAGACATACACCCTCAAATGAAGAGGTTGTTTCCAGACCTACCTTATGAGGGAAGGAAAAAAAAAAAAAGATAGACAGAGGTGTAAGATAAGTTGTAAAAATTGAAATATAAAAATAATATTGTATATTATATTTCATATAGTACTCTCTTCAATTAATTCCTTAAATTTATACTATGCTTGATCACACTCAAACATGGCTCTTGTTGAAGCATCCATTCAACATACCTATCAAACAAATAATTCCACCATTTTTTTTGAGTAGTCATTGGGGCGGTGGGGCCTATATTGTTGCATCCCTCTATTTCCCCCACTATAATAATCATCGAAAGCTACTTTATTGACTTTCTCATAATTTGCATTAGCTTCAACATCATCATCTTCACCTTCTTCAAACATGTGTTATGTTCTGATCTTCAGTCTATTAATTTTAGGTTCTTTCAATAAATTCATTGACTTCTTCTACTTCATTATTAATTATAGTCTGCCCAATTCTCCATAATCTTAATTTCATCAGAGGTAAATTCCTCTCTAACGGTATCACAAGCTATATAAGACATCTTCATCTGTTATAAAACCTTTTCAGAAGCAACTACCTCATTTATGGCAACTTGTCTTATGGCAGTATATATGCATGTCTAGCATGTTCAATCCTTAATGGTACTTAACCAAGCAAAGATACAGGGATATGTTGGTAAAAACATTCTTCATGCATGATATGTATATGATCTTAACAGGGCCGGCCTAAGGTTAAGGCAGTCCAAACTCTTGCTTTAGTTCCATCAGCAAAATTTGATTTACTATTAATATTATAAAATTAAAAGCTTTAATCATCGGCTGTTCCAACCTTGTGGTCAATAGCATGTGTTTCAATTAGTAATTTGCTATATTAGGAAAATAGAAAATTCAAAACTCAGTCAAAGTATACCATATGTAAAAAAAAGAGATTTTACCCTGGTTGTGCAAAAGTGCACGAAAAGAATGTTTAATTCTGCAGTCCATCAACTGATTAATTTGGTGACAAAATTAATTGTTCATCGTACAAGAGGTACATTGAACAAAATTGGTGACCAACTTGTTCAATGTTTTGTTAAACGTATACAAGAATTATTGACTAGAAAATTCAAACAGACAATAGGTTTTAAAAGTTGAGTCAATTGCATGTAGTACTTCCCGGTCACATCTAAACAAGAATGAAGCATCCAATACAGTGCAAAGGATCTTGACTAAAATTATATCTGATGTTTTGCAAAGACACAAAGAGCATCCTAGGAATCATTGTCCAACACAATTAAGCCATTAATTTCCAGCACGTAAGAGATCATAGAAGTGTTGTATGTAGTGTATACGTTTCAATCTTTGTCTTTCTCTTATCTTGGTAAAATCGCACTCTTTCCTTTGTCCCACATAAAGAAAAACACTTGTTCCTACTTCGTTCTTATATAAAAGAATCAGATCTATCCTAAAAAAAGCTTGAGTTAGTTCTATTTCCAAACAATTAAAGAATTCAATTTTCACACCCTGCACAGTATAATACAGCAAAAGATGGATGAGATAGAGATATATAAGATGAAAGATATTGATAGAAAAAAATGAGAGGTGTAGCAAAGTGTAAAATAGAGAGATGTAGCATATCGACTTGAGGGGTTAGTGCAATTTTTTAACAAATAAGGATAATTAGTGTTTGGTTAACAAAAATAGGGGATATGTGTGTCATTATGTATACTTTAAGAGGAGCGAGTGCAATTTCTCTAAAAAATATGCTACTTGCTAGCATAGGCGGACCCACGTAGGATATAGGATGGACACATGTCCCCACTCAAATTTGAAAGTCTCATTTACTATGTATATATTTTTTTCAAAACTCTCTAAAATTTCATTTTTTTTTCCCTCAGTGCAACTCCCAATTCCACCTGCTAGCTCTTAATATATCCGTTAGCTCTCATCTCTCTCTCTCCCTCCCTCTCATCCCAATCTCTCATATCTCCATCCTCTGAAAAAATCCGACTATGTCCATCGTTCAACCGCCACTAAACCATTGCGGAAAGATTGTCTTCACTGACCCAAGATTCTAGATACGCCACCGCTTGCTAGCATTCCTCAATCATTTTAGTTGTTCTCTTAGGTCTAGCTTATGAGAATATACAGTTCACATACAACTTCAATTGAATCCCGGGGTTGTATGGCAAAAGATCCTTGTTTTTTTCCCCCTAGCTCTTGACTTATATGTCTAGCTAAGAATTTCATATCAGGGAAACGCGTTAATTTTAATGAATGAGTCATTTTCAAATTTTTTTGTTTTTGTTTGATCATTTTCTTTGTGTTTCTTTTGAGGGGTCGTATGGCAAAAGATCCTTGTTTTTTTCTCCCTAGCTCTTGACTTATGTCTAGCTAAGAATTTTATAGGGAAACGCGTTAATTTTAATGAATGTATAGTCATTTTCATATTTCTTTTGTTTTTGTTTGATCATTTTTCTATCAAATTAATTGGAGCAGTGATCACATCAGAATTGTTATTGTTACCTCTATTAAATTAAAGTCGTAAAATTCGAAGATACCAAATTAATTTGCTTTATCTACCACCATTGCTTTTTGCACCTAACATGACATATATACATAAGACACGCGGTAATTTGGTACACTCTCAAAACTACTACTCCTTGATTTAATCTGAATTATACTCAACATTAACTAATCACCAATTTCTGCTTAATTTCAAGGTTCTAATTCATACAACCATGTATTGGGGATTTTTTTTTCTTTCTAGAAAATTGCCTATATGTTGTCTTAGTTTGTTGAATGGTTCATGTAACCAAACTTTAATTTAACTCGCATGTGATCGATCAGAAATTGTCAAGGAGAGAAGATGATTTGTATGCCCAAATTTCGGACACCATGATTACCGGTAGGTATATAGGAATAATTGCACTTATCAATGGGCTATATTATCAAATCCCTTTCCATGTTAGAACAATTTGTGGTCCTCAAAGAAGAAATTTCAAGGATTCAAATTTCCTTTTATAACATTAGGACACCTAGAATATACAATATAGCCTTAATAACATATAATGGCATTAAACTGCTCAGAACAGATGGCATGGGGAAAAGAATATGCATTTATGGTTCTGCAGGTCAAATGGTGGAACTAAGTACGTACATACTTAATTATCACTAGGACTTGGTGAAATAATACAAGTCTTCTCTAGTTTAATCGATGGTTTTGGTTCTAAATTTAGGCCTAAGAATACAACAACATTAAATTGCATACTAAAATTTTGTCGTAATAAGTTCTATCTAGTTTGAAGAATGAAGGGATTAGTCTCCACAACTCTAAAAAAAAAAGTACATACAACATAGTTAGAATTTGAAATATCGTTTCGTGTCTCATATTCTATATGTTTCGGTGTTTTATAGGTTAATTAGGACGATCACATGAAAATAGAGAACTAGAAATTACCTTATCCTTCGTACCAAAGAATGTGTTTGTGTATGTTACTGTAACCAAGTGAAATCATATATTTGGTGCCATGGATGTGCTTATATGGGTGTATTACAAAAAGAGTGATAGTGGTGGGACGTGGTCGTAGTTGGGTCTGGATCCTCTGCGCCGCTGTAGAGGCTGTAGAGAAATTTTTGTATCTATCTCTCTCTTATTCATCTATCGCATGCAATATTTTTTTTTTTCCCATTTCTCTGCTGCCTCGGCTGCCGAGAATCCAAAGGCGTCGTAGTCCCAGATATTGTTCATTGATGGGGCACGTATGGGTTGTCTCGTGATGACACGTGTCGTGGTGAATATCCTGAACGTGTGGAGAGGCATGCCATGTGAAAAGAGTAAGACACACGTATGAAGGGTAAATCTGTAAAAGAGAAAAACAGATCCAAAGCCTTGGGCTCGAATACTGGGCCTGGGCCCAATGTCCCTACCCTGACATGTATCTGTAACAATTAATGTTTTCCTTTTTACTACTCGTGTTTCATTGTGAGTCCCATGTTTTCTCCAATCCTAATAGAGTTCCCTCCATTTAAATTTAACTAGATATTTTAATTTTTAATATAAATTGACGTTGTAAGTTTGTTTTTTGGTCGATGACGTTGTAAGTTTTTAATGAAGCATTAAATTTTTTATTTTTTTGCCCATTGTGTGCAACCATTATACTCTATTATACATTTATGATAGTAAGGATAATTTAGTAAAATAATTTAGTAAATTGAAAAGGAGAGAATATTTACTTAATTTAAGGAGTTGAGCAATATGGAAAGTGAATTTTTCGTATCTAAACACCTTACTAAACATTGGTGGTACAAAATTAAATTTAATTCAAAATAATATTTAATTATGAATTTTTTTACTAAAATCACAATATTTAATTATCAAACAGAAAAAATTCACGTGAATTCAAATTCACGAAGAGTGAACATGTGATTCTATCGTAAAATTAGTCTCCCTCGTGTTTAATGTCTATCTAAGAAGGTAGAAACGCGGAAGAGTTAAAAGAATTCAATATGCTATTTAGTCAAATTTTGAAGCTTAGTTAGCACGTAAAGCTTTATGAACACTATGACTTCAAAGTTTAATTACTTGGTATAGCAATTATGTTAACAAAAAGTCATAGGTCAATTGATTAGATCCTTACTAGCTATGTAAACTCCGAAATCCACAACTAAAATTCATAATTTTATTTGAACTTAATAGGAGCTTAAACGGGCCACTAAAATTCGAAGATATATGTGTTGCAAAATTGTGGAAGTAGCATTTTCTGCAATTAATTAACAATTCTACGTTTATTTTAATTTAGAGTACTATCTCTCTCTTTTTTTTTCTCCCGAAAACTTGTTTTCTTAATTCAAAATTTTGCGTGTTACTTCAGCTTAACAGTGGTTAGTTG
Source organism: Glycyrrhiza uralensis (assembly GCA_030159175.1). Taxonomy (NCBI): domain Eukaryota; kingdom Viridiplantae; phylum Streptophyta; class Magnoliopsida; order Fabales; family Fabaceae; genus Glycyrrhiza; species Glycyrrhiza uralensis. Next base: position 2,110,148 of record BRZY01000006.1, read on the forward strand.
CAAAAAAAAAAATGTTTTACGACGTCATGAACTTTATTAAAAGAATTAATTTTACAGTTACAAAAATACAATGATTACATCAACATTTTTTTTTTCATTTCGAATGTGAATATGGGTATACGTACCCATAGCTCCTCAAGGGAGTGTGAGGTCACACCAGTCATGTGGTCCTAACATTTTAACACCTAAATTCAAACAAAGGTTTGATATATGGGTAATTTAGATCAACCAGGTCATCCAAATAAATAAAGTACCGTAAAGGTAACAGGAACAAAATTTTGCAACTGAAGATTTTTTTTTGGTTGAAAATTTGCAACTGAAAATAAAAGAGACTGGCCGATTCACTTTGGCATTTGATCGATTCCTCTTTGAGACCATGTAAGTTACTGGGAAATTGCTTTATAACTACCTTTTGTCTTTGGTTGATGTTTGTGAGTGGGAGGTGATGTTTTGAGTGTGGGGGTGGTTTGCTTCAGGAGACTAAGAGGTTGATCCACAGACATATACTTGTATTCATTTCTGGACAGGGTACTTCTTGTGCTATCTGTCTTTTTTTAATGCATTTTGGTTTTAAAAAAAAATAAGAGACCGACTTTTCCCTTACCACAAAAGAGGAGTTAGTAAACGAAGAACTACGGACCCGTTTATATTTGTTATTCTAACTGAAAAGTAATGTATAATAAAATGATATATTTAAAATAATGAATTACATAATGTGTTACTATCCCCTGCACCATTCTTTGTATGAAGAATAATGTGTTTAGATTTCAGTTCAAAATTGCTTGAACATATATTTGTGCCAAAAGTGAAATGACTTCCAAAATCCTAACTGAAAAACATCCACGTCAACCGGTGTGGACAATTCTACTGGTTTGAGTTTTTTTTATTGGTGTTCTACCAATGGAATGTTCGAAATTGTGTAGATAATGCTAGAGTTATGTTAGCTTGTATATCAACTAGTGTAGGTGACCTGTGTCATGCACGGGATATATGAACCACTTTAAATATTAATTCAAGAGTACAATAAAAAATTATATAATTATGGTTGAAGCCATAAAATAATTTAAATAGTTGTTATAAGTAGATATGACAAAAAATCAAAATTCGTGATACCCGCTTGAACCCGTGAAATACGGTTGAACATTTTACTTTAATTTGTAGATATATATACTTTCATGTATTTGTTGTCAAAAAAATAATTTTATGTATTTTTTCATATCCGTTGTTATATATTATCTATAATTTCTAATTAAACATTTTGCATATTTATATATAGATACTAATGTGCAAAAAAAATTAAATTTTTTTAGCGTAAAGAAAGTATCCAATAAATTAGATGGGGATAAAATAAAAAATAATAAAAATGTATTTACAATAAATTATCATAAATTGAAATAGAAAAATATTTAAATTATATATTAAAGTTTAATTCTTTAAGTAATTCACATGTCAATAAGATTCTGGTAAAATATTTGACACAATGTCAAAGGTACAATTTTTTCTTGTTTACCTTCACGTAAAATATTTATCACGCATGTTATTTTCTATTTATAATTTTTACATTAATTAATTTATATCTAGATATTAATTTATAAAAACTCCAAGTTTTCTAAGAAAAAAATTAAAATGTTTTCCTAAATTAGTTAGATGATTGCTTCAAAAAAATTAGTTAGATGATAACATACTAATAAAGAAAAGAATATTTATTCTCATTTTATATTCTTTATTTCTTGTTTCTAAATATCAAAATAAAATTTTAAATTTAGATTTCATACTAATATTGAAGAGATCATTTTTTTGTAACTTTGATATTGGTACAAAGTATTCACCGCATTCTTTTATTTATTATTTAATCTTTAAAAAAATTGATTAAATTAATTCAAATAAAGATAAAATAAATTTATTACCTAAATTTTAAAATCATATTCATATCAAGATGGAAGAGAACATTTTAATTTTTTTATAATCTTATAACATTAAAATCAAATCTTTTTGAATTATAAAATTTTTCATAATACTAAAAGGATTAAATTTGATCTCATTAAAGATTTTTTTACCACCTATAAAAAAAATCAATGATTTGGAGGCTATGAGAAAATGAATAAAAAGTATCAAAATATGGATGCCTTAATATTGATATCGCCTTGAGAAAAATTCTAAGCCTAGGTGTTATCATGCATGTCTATTTTTTTAGAGTGTCATATTTTCACCACTTCTCCAACCTCAACCTCAAGAAATGAATTATTTAATCAATTAATGTGTGTAATTTACATTCAACTTGGATGTTGTCAAAATATCCATTGCATACCTAATAAAACTGAAAAATAGGAATGAATCAGTTAACAATTAATGTGTCTAATCTATATTCTATTTTTTATTTCAAAATATTCATTGCATGTCTAATAAAACCATCAATGGAAAGGAATTAATTAATATCTAATTGTTTGTGATTCTTCGAAATACTCATTACATGACAAATTAAATCGATAAAGGAAATAAATCAATTAAGTTGCGCAATTCTCTTTCAAATTTATGCAAATCATTTTCCCTTCCTCTATTGTCATTTTTTCCTTCATGTTTCTCTTTGTAATTTTGTATTCCCATTTTCAATATATTTCGCGCTAACAACAGAGTCATCATTTTGAATTTTACATTTTTTGTTTCTACAAATTAAAATTCTTTCCCTTAAATAATGACCCATTAGACAAATTTTGCACCACATTTATTCAAAAATTTATTCTAAGCGCAAACCAAAAAATGACCCATTAGACAAATTTTGCACCACATTTATTCAAAAATTTATTCTAAGCGCAAACCAAAAATTGAAATCAATTTCTCCTATTTGTCCCCTTAAGTCATAATTTACTTGACGTTTATGCTAAAAGCTAACAAAAAATGGAAACCGGACAAATCTCTTCTATTTCACAACAAAATCTACAAATTATGATTAATCAAAAATTATCTCACCCCGTAGCAGAAAATTTTATCGTGCAATATAATCAATTTAAAATTTAAAATATAGCATTTCAATCGTTGATATGGTGAGAAACTGATTTGATTGAGTTTATAGGTTAGTGTAAGTTGTATATTGTCATGAAATCATTAATTAAAAATTATTTTTCCTCATTTATTGTGTTTTATCCCGACTATTTACATTAATCAATTTAATTGTAGACATTAATAAGAAAAATTCAAATTTGCTTTAACAAATGAAAAGATTTAATAAATTAATTAGTTACGTAAAAATGCTAAATGAGAAAGAAATATACCATTACAACATTGGTTAAGATGAAAAAAAATTATTACTTTTAGAGCATATTTTTTATTACTTGTTCCTAAATATAAAAAAAATTAAATTCATACAAATCATGAAGAGATCAAATTTCATTCGGCATAAAATTAAATTCTTTTATTTATTATATAATATTGAGCAAAATCAAATTCAATTTCAAATCCAAATTCAGATCAAATAAAATTATTACCTAACTTAGAAATCAAATTCAAATCAATTTGGAAGAAATCTTTTCAGAAAAAATATAGAAGAGAACTTTTTATTTGTTTATTGAATCTTAAACATTAAAATCAAATCTTTTTAAATTTTAAATTTTTTCCTGATCCTAAAAAGATCAACATTTTGACTCATCTAAGATTTTTTTACCATCTAAATTCGAATCCATAAAATTATAAGAATTATTATGATTTCTATATAAGAAAAATAAAAAACAAATAATTATATCTATTAATATCATTATACAATCAAATTGAAGAAAATAATATATTTTATCTTATTTTCTAAATACAATTGATTATGCAACTACTGTTGTTACAAAAATTTCAAATCATATTGAAAATAAAGAAGTTTGCAAACAGCTAAAACAGAAACTAACCCAGGTGAATCATCAAGACCAAAACAACCACAAAAAAAGGTAGGCGAGCAAAAGAACCTAAATAGTTTAGAATATTCATGGACCTTATTTCTTGAAGCTCTATTCATTGTTGAATTCATGATTGCTTGTAAGCAAAGACTTTACCCTTTTGAAAATCTTTTTTCTTCACTTCCTCGATTCCTACAACTTCTTAGGATTTTTGAAAGATGATTTTGCCACTTACTTTTGTATAAATCTGCATAATTGAGCAAAAAAATAAATGAAATTGAATGACCAAAATAATATACTGAACTCTATAATGAACCAAATTTAATCCTCTCAAATAAGTTCAAAATTACATTTGAATTTATTGAAATGAAAACCAAAGCCAAAGAAAACTCTAAATCAGTGTCAATCAAGGAACAAAAATTGATGCTAATCACACGCCGCATAATATTCATATAAATTTTGTAAACAAAAACGATAATCATGAGCATTTCAGGAGGAGGTGAAATAGGGAAACTATATTTAAAAACAAAATTACTAAAATTAACCTCAATACCTGGATTGAGATGAGTAACTTCAACACAAAGGGAGAAGGAAGTAAAAATGCTAGATTTTTCTTTTTAGATCAAGTAATAGAATGCTGCCACTAAGGATGGCAGAGTGAGGAGACCAGCAATGACTAATTATGGAAGAGAGAGGGGGAGCACTATTTAAATATGAAGGTGATGGCAGAGTGAGGAGACCAACAATGACTAATTATGGAAGAGAGGGGGAGGGTCAGTAGAGACACTGACGAGATCCACTATTTAAATATGAACAGGTGAGAGAAAGAAAAACACAAGATCTTCTTATTTCATTTCAAATTTACATTTAATGCTGATTCAAATACAATAATGTTTAATTAATCATGATTTGCAGATTTCGTTCTAAATTGCTGATTTCCATTTTTTGTTAATCTTTCGAATAAATGCTGAGTTTGTATTATCTCAAATTGAACGTAGTATTGACACGTGTAAAATTTGCTCGAAGAAGAAATTGGGGGTGGTCTCTCGTGTTTGCCCTATTTGCTTTTTTATTTTTTTCTAGTGCTGGAATATAATAGGAAACCTTTTTGTACTATTGCTTGAAGATTGGTGAAATTGTGGGTAGTCTCTCGTTTTGACCTATTTGCTTTTTTTTTCTCCCTCAAGTGCTTGAATATTTTAGAAAAGATTGAATAATTAATTCGGGACACGGTTTTATTTTTTTCTGATATTACTTTATTTGGTTTGAAGATAAGACACGATATTATTTCACAATTAATGCAAGAATTAATTGGGGACACAATTAATTAGATTCAAATTAGATTGTATGATTTTATTTCATAATTCGGATCTGATTTTCAATAATTAATTTGTAGGTAGGAAATATTTGATTTGGCCAATTAATTATTAATTGATTATTGATTTAATTTTGATTTGATTTTGGTGCACCTTTTCCTCCGAGTGTAACACGTGGATAGAGTTTGTGAAAATACTCTGAGAATGACATGTGTGATTGGGGCTTGAAAAATCATTCATAAATGTATTATTTATAGATTGGAGCACCCCCTTGTACTTTTATTAATATATTTCTTTGTTTATAATGATGTTTTTGCATGTTGGTTTTTTTTTATAATGGAGGGTGGCAGACAGATTTTGTACAGTAATCAACCGATCATATTTCTTTTTTTAGCTGCTAAAGTTAGGCATAATTTGTACTCTGATTTAGCTGTTTGTTTTTAATGAAGTTTTTGCTCATAAAAAAAATTCCTTGATTATAAAAAAAAAGAGACCTAGATCCTCTGTAGCGCTGTAGAGACGGCAGAGGGATCTCTCTCTCTTTATTTTCTCTATCCTCTCACTCTTTTCTCTCTACTCTCACTCTCACATTCCCCTGCTGCAGAGGCTCTGCAGCACCGCTGCAAGAAATCCTCACATAAAAAAGAGAGACCATAATGGAAGATAGAGGAGTGGGTGAGGCTGCTGCATTGAGAACTTTCAGGTGGAGGGTGGTGGAAGCAAATCTAGATTCTGTAAGGTAAAAGGCCAAAACTCAAAATCCAAGAAGCAACTGCAGCTACATATTTTCCTAATTTCCTCAAATTAAATTTCAAGCTTGCCGAGTTTTTGCGTGCAAAATATATCATGTCCCTCTCATTGGAATTGTATATCAAACCCCACAAATAATCAATCATCAATAAAGTCACTTTCAAAAAGACCTGCTTTCATTGTCTCCCTCCAACTTTTCCCATACACGAAGATATGAACGGTTAACGTACAGCGCAAAAGTCCCAATTATATTGCAGTAGCCTTCCCCCATTCTCTCCCCTTTCCTGCTAATTTACCTAAGCAAACAAAAAAAAAACACAATATTTTAAAAAAAATATTATTAAAAATCACATACACCGACATGTAAATAAGTTTTACGCAAACTTTTATATAATGTATTTGAAAAAATTTTATTTAGACTTATGTTATGACAAAAGTACTTATATATATAAACACTTGAAAAAGTTTATAAAAATATATCTTATAATATATTTACAAAATATTTTTAGATTATTTTATAAGCTCTCGAGAATATTTTATAGAAACAATTTATGCAAAGCTTGACTCCATAAGTTCCTTGATTATAAAAACAATGCTTACTCAATAAGTTTTTAATTAAACTGCAAAACCTAATTAACATATTTCATCATCTTGTTATGTTATAATATCATTTCTTAAAACTATAAATTGTAACAAGATTGTTTTGGTGTGTGTTTGGTTTAAAGGTTAGAAGTACCAAAATGAATTTTGTATCCAAACCTCGGCTTAACAAGTGATAAAAAGTAATTTTTTGTGTATATTAGGTTGAAAAATTTATACTAAATTTTACATCAAATTTGCTATCCAAGTAAAAATATTCAAACAGTAATTTTATAAAATCAAATTCATTCAAATTCACTTTTAGCAAAAGCTCACCCAAGCACACGCTTACGAGCTTGTTTACCACTGTAAGTTATTAAACCCTTAACTTTAACTTTATTCTCCGACACTACACAAGGAGAGTGAATTATTTTGGGAGTGAGAGGAGAGTTGGGGTAATAGTTGTTGGAGGTCAATTTCAAGTCCATAAATATAGCCTGATCAGTGATCAGTAGCTAGCTAGCTAGCTAGGCCAACCCATCACTTCCATATTTTGCATCCTTTTCTCCAGAGCTAGCTGCAGGATAACACCAAATAACACGAAAATAGTGCTTATAGCAAAGGTATGTATGTATCATGACCAAGATGGCCTAGCTTGTTTCAATTCTAATTCATTCGTTTTCCCCTTCCCCATGGACTCTGTCATATATAGTGCCCTTCTTTGTTATTATCTTACAGTATGTCAAAGTCATGATGATGATGATCACAGAAAAACGCATTTAAGCTTTGCTTATAATACTTTGGTTTTTTCTAATAATTAATCATCGCTTATTATATAATATTGCAGCAAACGATGGAGTTTGGGATTAATAATATTGAAGGATCAGAAGAAGTAGAAGTGGAAGGGTGGTCCAATAATAATAATAATAGTTGTCAACAACAGATCAGGACGAGAACGGGAAGAGGGAAGATAGAGATAAAGAGGATAGAGAACACAACGAACAGGCAAGTGACGTTCTGCAAGCGACGCAACGGGTTGCTGAAGAAAGCCTACGAACTCTCTGTTCTCTGTGATGCCGAAGTTGCCCTCGTCATCTTCTCCACCCGTGGCCGCCTCTATGAGTATGCCAACAACAGGTTAATTTATAATTTTGCTTAATTTAATTATTTTGCATTACAATTATTTTGCTTAATTTGTGGTGGTATTAATTAATTGTATTATACTCTCTCGTTAACATTACTTTTTGCTCTTTAATTAATCCATGCCTCTCACTCAGTTCCCCAGTTGTTTGTGATAATGTTTAAATAAAAGGTTTCAGATCTGTGTAATTTTAAGAGAAATTGAAATAGACACACGTTGAAGTAATAACTAGCTAGCTAACAGGTGAAGATCAAGTTTTAATTTAGGGTTACAAAAGATTTGCAGGTGAGGGATCTTAGCTTCCTTGTGTGTATTCTTCTTCTTCATACACATGCTGCTGTTAATTAGGTCTCTTTCTCTTTCAAGTTTCAACATTTCCTTTCACATGTCTAAACTATCAAATAAATCTCAAAAGGTCGGTCGGTCGGTCTGCTGCACAAAGCTGTTATTTACTCAAAATATGAAACCCCTTTTGTATGTATCCCCTTTTCTGTTTCTATTCCATCTTGATGACTCTTCCTTAATACTACTTGCTTGTAGCAGGCAATGGTCACAAGTCACACATCTATCAGATCATGAGATCAATATATCCCTCTTTTTTCCCCTTAATTTTTTTTTTGTACAAAGAAGGCAGTGATCAGTTAGTTCAATTCTAACAATATTCTAGCTTCTAACTAAATAGCCCTATTCCAAAAAGGGAAGAAGGGGAAGATATTTTTTTAAAAAAAAAAGTAAATGATTTTAGGTTTATTTCCGTACAAGGAGGTACCTGACAAGAACCAATCAGATCAAATATTAGGGTTTCCTGGTTCAATTTAGGGGGGGGTGGGGGTGGGAGATTTCTTTAATTTTTGCAGCAGATTTTTTCTGATCATCAGGATTGGAGTTCATAGCTAAATGGGTGTCTGGTAAAGTATTATTTTGAAGCAATATTTACTTCTTCTTTTTTTGTAAAATTTCTTTTACTAAAGTTTTGGTTATAAATTATTTTCAACAAAATAAATTAATTTAAATATATACTGAGCCGTGTCTAAAGGTTCATGGTCATGGATGTCCAAATTAAATTAATTTCTTCACTTTTATACATGTTGTCCTTTCGCAGATTGGAGGAATTAGGATGCTGCCGTTAGGGTTTCCCAACCCATATATGGGTTTTTATCTGTGTCCATAAGACCGTAACTCAATTGTCTCCAGAAAAATATTATTCTGGCGGAGGGATTTTGATATATTATCCAATTATTTGGCTATTTTAATTTTGAATGGTCATAATTTATTAGATAAACAAATGAATAAATGTTATAAATTTAAGCTAACGTGTGAGAGTTTTGTTCTTTTTTCTAAATTGAATATATCTTTTTTATTTCTTTTATAAAATATATATAAGACATTTTTCTAGAGTAAGTTCCATTCATTATTTGTAATTTATAATTATCAAGCTCATTTTCTCCCTATCTTTTATATTTTAAAAAGTTACTAAAATCCAAAAGAAGTTATATATGATAGTATTTAAAAATTATACTTTCTCTGGATCTCTCATTTCTGATTTCTAGCTTTACCTTGAGTAGCTAAAAGTGACAGCATGATATCAGATTCTAAGAATGGATAAAAGGAAATTACTTCATCGTTTTCATCTATTTCAATTTCTTTCATCTTTGTGGAATAAAGCTTCCTCATTCCTGACGTCAATGCTCTACACACTCTCACCAATTATGTGTTTGATCTGAGCATTTTCAATAAAAGGGAAAGCCACACGGCTTGTACCAACTGATTAAATAGGTACACTTCGTACATATATACTGTATTAATATAACTATATAACTATATACAAGTTTGTGTTTGGACTTTAGAGAAGCTCAGAGAGAGGGCTTTAACATTCCCTTAGGATTCAAATAATAAAATTTCATAGATAAAAATATACGTACATATTCAGCGCCATGGGCTTGTTTGTGTTCTAAGAAAAATTTGGAGAGGGTATATAGCAGAAGAGGTGTCACAATCGAAAGGTGAGTGGGGTAATGCTTGGCATTTGATCTGATATAGCACAAGAGGTGTCACAATCATAGATGTTCTAATACCTTGACATTTGATCTAATCTCTTTAAAAACCATGTAGGTTACTGAAGTAATACTTTATAATTACCTTTTAATTTGGGTTGATATTCAAGCGTGGGGATTGTTTTTTGACGAGGGTGGGAGCTGGTTTCTTAAATACTTCTTTGTATTCATCTATGGACGAGACACTTTTTGTGCTTCTATCTTGCTTTAATGCAATTTGGTTTATCCAAAAAAAAACAATCGAAAGGTGAGTGGAGAAAAACAAACTAACAAGTTAGCAGTGGCATGCGTCTTCGACTACTACTAATAATTTAATTTAATCAAATGGAGGTGTTACTTATAAATTAATAATTATATAAGAGATCAATGAAAAAAGATATTGTACATAGTTTTTACATACTAAACTTTTTATACAAACTGGTTCCAGCTGTGTAAGATCACAAGTTTATAATTTCAATCTCAGCTCTTTGACTAAAAAGGTTCAATGTTAAAGAACGATGAGCTCATAATTAAGAATTTTGTAACTTGTGTCTGTTAGTAAATTAATTAGTTTGTACTATACCACACCTGTTATATTCCTCTCTTTTACCATTGCTCGATCGTACTGTTTGCTTTGCAGTGTTAGAGGAACTATAGAGAGGTACAAGAAAGCATCTGCTGCTTCCACAAATACAGAATCTGTATCTGAAGCTAATACTCAGGTAAATGGTGAAAATGCTCTATGGTTATTGGGAGAGAGAGTATAAATGCATTTTGTTTTGAAATTACAATCCATTTTGTATAATACAATAACTGCATGGAGGTTTCAAATTTCAAGTTATAATTCATATTCTGAAAGCTACTAATTAAACCTTTTATATCTATCTGTAAGTATTTTCTCCTTTTCCTTTTACCTATAAAACCTTGATCAGCTCACAACAACAACCATGACTTTGATTTCAATTTAAGACCTTCCTTACAATTAATGAAAAATTAACTGTTTTATATATGATCTGTTATTCACTGTTCCATTTAAATTTTAATTATCCCTGTCATTAGATTATTATGTTATAATGTTATAGCTTTCCTCCAGAAGGTTCTCTGACTGCTTAAAACTATTTGTCAAATATTACCAGTTCTATCAGCAGGAATCATCCAAATTAAAAAGACAGATCAGAGAAATTCAGAATCTGAACAGGTAAGTTTCTTTTTCTTGTAAATATTTTTCAATCTCCATTAAATGAAATCATGAATGAATTTGGTTTTTTTCCAGGCACATCCTTGGTGAAGCACTTAGCTCTCTGAGTCTAAAGGAACTAAAGAACCTCGAAAGTAGATTGGAGAAAGGTCTAAGCAGAGTTAGATCTAGAAAGGTATATTATAGTAAGCCTAATGAGCATGACAGTTTTGAATCAATGTAATGTAATTTGTAAATTTATTGCATTATTTCCTTCCATGTTAGAATTCCTTTGGACTGACGTATATATGTACTCAAATTCTTCCAGAATGAAGCATTGTTTGCTGATGTTGAGTTCATGCAAAAGCGGGTACTCATCATTTCCTTATGTTATTAGTTTCTGCTTTACTTGTTTTCTTAGATATATTGACATTTGACAGACACATACACATTCATGCATGCATATCACAGCCAGCAGCATTTGACTCCCAAAATTTGAGGGAGAATTTGTTTTCAGTGTTTGGTTTATTATAATATTGTAAACCATCATCACTAGAAAATAATAAATTAGGTGACTGAAATTTGGGGTAGGAAAAAACAATCCATCACTAATTCTGGCATCATAAAATTTAGTGATGAAATTAGAGACGAATTTCATATTTCTCCTCATTTAAATTTCTGTCACTAATTTAACTTTCTTAGTATATAATATTCTCCCACAACATATTCCCCCAAAAATAAATAAAAAAGAAACAATATGAAGTATTATAGGTGCTGAGATCAACAGAAGCATCATAAAGGTATTGACCATGATTGCTTAATTAACGTATTTTTTTATGACATTTCTGGTAGTCCCCAACTTTTTTAATTAATTATAGACTCATTCCAACTTTTATGATCAATAATAAGATTATACCAAATAGGAAATTACAAACCATTCCAAATTTTTTTGCAGATGTTTATATGGGTAAACTTGCTTTTCTAACACATGTATACTTACTGGCAATTTGCAGGAAATTGAGCTTCAAAACCAAAATAATTTTCTGCGAGCTAAGGTCTCTTTGATTCCATATATTCATAACACACACACAAAGAATATGTAAAAACCACATCAAAATTTGTTTGTGTTTTAATGATTAGTAGAGTCAGATGAATGATTATATAGAGTTAGTTTAATTTTCTGGATGATATGCAGATAGCAGAATATGAGAGAGCACAACAACAGGAACCGAATTTGATGGATGGAAATGTGTGCGAGTCCATACCTTCACAAGCATATGATCACAGGAACTTCTTCCCTGTGAATCTCCTAGATTCCAATCATCAATATTCACGTCAAGCTGACCACACTGCTCTCCAACTTGTGTAAGCACATTCATCTTCCACTGTTGTTCAGTACGTGCCCCTTTTATTGATAAGGGTGAAGATAATAAAAAGACCAATGCAAAAAACAACTTATTATAAATAAACAATTATATTCAACATATATTGGAATACTTTTTTCTTATAAGCAAAGAAATTTTATTAAAAAAAAATACAATTAAACCAGAGCACAAGTTATTAGGCCCAAATTTAGCAACATAAAAGAGTTAAGGAGAACAATAATTTGTTCGCTGTACAGAAACAACCCAGCTCCTATCAAATGTAAAATAAATCTAATTCTTTATATGCAGCCATCCATTATGTGGGGTTTTTGAAGGGCTAAATATAGGTAAGTTTGAGTATGCTCAGGAACATTTTAACCCTTCTCAAAGTCTTAAACAAGATAGTCTGGATGATGTGCAAATTAATTAAATCGTTAGAAAAAAATTGGAGAAAGGATGAAGTGCAAGCTTTGAAGTTATCATCTCAACATCTTAAAGTCCTATCCTCTATACATGAGTAAATTTTCAGCATTTCTGTTATTTGGCTAAGTGTTTTTTCAAACTTTATTTTTTACAACTCTTAATCACTATTTTGCATTTGTTGTCTTTTAAATTATCATTTCTATACTACCCAATAACTTCATGGAATTGATAGCAACATGTTTATCTCTATTTATTTTAATTTTGAATTTAGACAATTGAGACATGCAGTGTTAAAGAAAATAATTTTATAACAAAATTCCACAAATTATAAAAATTTCATTAACATTTTGAAAATTAACTTAATATAAATTTTTAAAATTTAACTCATACTTTCTTATGGTTTTATATAGTTGATGATTTTCATTGAGAGTCTTTTTTTATGGAAACGTAACCGTTTTGATATGTTTCTCACTTCCTTTCTCGCCTTGGATACAGCTGATAAGCTCGAAAGCCATTGAAAATTCTGCAACATCATTTCATCTATCTGAATAGTTGCAAGTGGTGTCTACAGTGGGGAGCGATACATCCCTAAGTTTCCTGAATGAGTGTCTTTAGAGTTTCCTTTACTAGTTTACTACTTCCAACTGAGAACTAGAGAAAGTAGCATTATCAATATATACTTCATACAATATATTGTTTATGTATCTTTCGATATAGTTTCTGTTCTATATTCCTAGCATATATTTAATTTGTATTCGTAAGTTTGTTTGGTACTACTATAAAATGCCTGTTTAAATACTACGAGGAGTAAAAATGAAGAGGTTTATCATACCCAAAAAAAATAAAATGAAGAGGTTTAATTGAGGCGTCCCCATCATATATAATTTTCTCCATTCCTATTGCCCTAATTGATTCTGAAATTACAAAAGGTTTATAATAATAATTATATACAAATATCATTATTTCATATGCCATCACTCACTCTCCCCGAGTTAGGGAATATATATCATTTCATATGCCATATACCACTCGATTGGGAAGGTACGTTCCTCTGCCCACTTTTTGAAAGGTTTACATGATGACAAATATCATTAATTAAAAGTTAAGTGCAGCAGTTGAAACTTGAAAACGTAATTGCTAGGATTACACAAACTATACTAGTACAGCTTCTGTAATTGGGCCTTCTAGATATGAACTATATAGTATACAATGTTCCTCCCCGCGTGCGCGATAATGGCATAGGAATTCCATTCGATGATTAAAAAAGAACTGATCAGAGCAAAATGAGATTGAAAAAGATGATTGTTCATCCATTTTTGACTCCCCTCTCACCTATTTGAATGGAATACGACATTAAATCTTGTTTCATTTCATTTAATTTACTTTAAACAGGTCGAACAAATATAGCCTTCTATCAATACAAACATAGCCTTAATTCTTAAACTAGAGCTAGCTACCGCTTTTTCTAACAGGGTATTGTACTGTGCTAGTGGTACACTCATGTTTCATCTAGCTATTTGCTATTTTACATGGACATGGAGCAATAATACCGTACGACGTACGTATTTTGAAGGCAAAACCTTCTATACGGTACCATAGCTAGCTGATTCAATCATAAAATAAATATTGGAATTAGTGGAATAACTTTATCCCTTCACGCTGTAATCCCACATGTCCTAATAAACTTATCGGAGAAATTTACATATCTATTCCATAAACTTCGAGCCTCGGGTGAACCAATTTCAAGCCATGGCTTTGCAGGGCCACTAAAATGGACAACAGCAGCAGCTTTCAGTCTCTCCATGCTAATTTGATCTGTTGATCGATGGCGATAACCCAAATCAGTCACAAGCCATGAAGAAGAATCTAAAGGGTGCACCTGACCCTCGAATGCAATCAGGGCAGGTGGAAGCACACCAGGTTTCCAAAATGCCAACCCAGACTTTACGTTCTGTGCAAAACCAAATCAGATAATTACATTACACAGTTAATTAATAGTATCATCACAATGCAGCAGAAAATTTATAGCACCATTTATAATAAAGAATTGAATATACTGTGCAATATTTTCTTTCTTTAAGTACATCGTATAGTACACTTACAAGTTTCAACCAATGATGGTAGGTCTCAGTAATATTTGATCTCCTCCATGCTTCAAGATCAAATATATTGATGCCATAGAGCCAGGCACACCGATCACCATCAAAGTTGGATGATATGAATTGATGCGAAAAGTTCAACAAGTTGAGGTATTTACTTCCAGGGCAGCAGCTGTCCTCACACCAAGACTTGAATACCGAGCCACTGACCTTGCCATTAAGATCTAGTTCCCACAGAAAAGATATGTCATGCTGTACCACAGCATCATCATCCATCAACACCACCTTGTTGAGATCTGGAAACAGCTATATTGTGGTTCACAAAAATCAGATTATGAAAATCATGATTCATCATTGATTGAGCATTCGTCAGGTTGTGTTTGGAGGAGCTTATTTGGGCTTATATTATGGCATAAATGCTTATGTAAACATTTGGAAGAACTTATAAAAAAGCTTATGAATATGATATGTCCATAAGTTATTTTTTAGTTTATTTTCATAAGCTCTCCAAAATAGTTTATAGAAACAATTTATAATGTAGAGTTTAAGCCTTTAAGCTCTTTAGTTGTAGAATTAACTTATTCATAAACTCTTATATGATAAGCGCTTATCAAATAAGGCTTTAACTAAGTTATTTATCCAAACACACCCTAAATCAAAAGAATAACTAATTAATTACCTCAGGGATATAGATGCGGAGATGATTCAACAAAGAAAGGCTTCTGGGCCTTAAGGCTTCCAAGTTTCTGATATGCTCTTCACTACTATAGTCGAGGTCCTTTTCTTTATAATAGTTGTAGTAGTTCTTCCAAATCAAATGATTAGTTTCCAGCACCTCTTCAACACCAGCACTCACTTCTAAAGGCCAGTCATAGTGGTGTAATCCCTTGACTTCAACAACTGCTGATTTAATGGAGTTTGTGGCAAACCAAGCATGCATTGGAGTATAAGTCTTTTTGTCGGTGACAATGTGAAAAACTAACTTTTCTGGGTTGGCTGAATTTGCCACGGTGGAGTTTACAACAACGGAGGCAGCGAGGATGTTGTCAGTTAGGAGAACGAGGTGGTGAAATGTCGGGTCAACAAGGCGAAAGACATGTTCAGGAGGAGGTAGGAGGGATCGGGTCTTGGCATTTACAGCGTATTCTTCAGCCAACTTTAGGCTAAGGCAATGCAGACTTGTGGGAACACCATGTGAAGCTAGATGCCAAAAAACTGACTCCTGCTTTCTAGCTGATTGCACCTCACGCTCCATTCGCAACAGCTGCATAAATGTATGAACATAACTACATAAGATAAGATGGCATGACTATATGTCTATATATAACTTCACGAACTCTGATTAAATGATGACCAAACATGTCAATGAAGGAAATCCTCATACAGAGAGAAACATTGATTTTGATGCTACCTTCTGCCCCTCTCCTTGTAAAGTTTATATGATATAACAAAATCAAATGAACCACATACCATTTTTTTTCTGCACACACACACAAACACAAACACAACGCGTACACTCTGTTAAGTTTTTATTTCTCGAGTTTGTTAGAATGTTTACCTATTGTTTGAAACAAATAATTTATTTTCACCAACAAGTAACAACCATGATTTGTGAACATCTGACCATTTTTAACATCCATTTAATACTTTTTTTTTTCTTTTCCTATCACATCATTTATTTATCATATCTATCACTTTTCTGTGTTCGATCTCTATATTACTCTAGGTGTAGTTTGGCACATTAGTTGTCCATAAATAATTTTTCTTTCACTAATTAGTTTTACTTTATTGTATGCGTTTAAATATTTATACAGAAATTAATAAATATGTAAAATATTGTTTTAGCTATTCTAATACAAATTTTTAGTGATAAAGTTATTTTTGTGACTGCTATAAAAATAAAAATAAAATGGTTTGTTTTCTCAAACCGTGTGAACCTAATTCCAATTATTTTCTTTTCCCAAGCATAAGCTCTAGTACAGGACAAACAATATGGATTTTGCTAATAATACTGGTCAACTAAAGTTTAAGGTTCAATGTTGAAAGCTGACATGTCAGGCTTGATTTTAACCAAACACGTGAAGGAAAATAAAATAGAATAACAAGTGATCATGATCATAAGAGTAATTAGTTAAAGTAAAAACACGTACGGTAAATCAGTTAACATTTTATGTACCATGGCTTTGGTCTTGAAAGCAAATGCCTCAAGGTCATGTTTTAATGCCAACGTTTTCACAAGCTCATTGAATGATTCCGCTCCTCTTTCATTAGTATCATCACCATCATTGGCCTCTATTAGCGCTCTGATCAGCTCATGTCTGAGTTCCTTCACGCACGTATACATACAGTACCACCGTAAAAAAACGGATTAATGAATGTCACGGAAACAGAAAACAGGATAAAAATTAAAATATTTTTTCTCATTTATTTTTCATTTATATTTATTTCTACTATAAAAAATTAGTATTCACCTTGTTTAAACTGAATAAATCACTTTAGAGAAAAAATTATTTCAACTATTAATTAAAAATCAAGAGAGTAGATTTTATCAGATTAATGATTTGTTATACACGTGATATGTAATATATTAACATGGACTTCATCAAAATATCTCATTTCTCACTCTAGAGGTATTCAAATTTTACAATCAAATGTGATATTTTTAATTTTTTACAAAATTACTTTTGCTCCATCTAAAAGAAATATATATATAAAATAAAAAATATTTTTTATTTGAATATTATTAAAATTATCTTATTTTATTTTAGTTTTATTATTTATTTTGAGTTTAATTACTATGCTCTGACAGTGTAAAATAATTTTACACAGACATTCAATTACATCTCACCATATATAGTGTCACCTCGTAACATGATTTTCTAAAATATCTGTACAAATATCTATATAATAAAATATGATTGGATGTCGGTATAAAAATAATTTACACTGTCAATATATACTAATTAAATCCATTTATTTTTCCTATCACATTCAAATAAAAACATGAAAGAATAATTTTCTGAGTAAATAGTATTTGAAATCGTTCAATTTGCAACAAGCGAAGAAAATGTAGAAGATGCATAATAAGAAATGAAGTAAATTACAAAAAAATGAAAATTACAAAATTAACATACACAAGGAGGGTAATTTCATAACTGGAGTTGCATATACTTACCATGGCCGTGTCACTCCCGCTGAAAAACCTCCATCCTACACAATCTGCGACAAAAATATATTCATCCATATTGTCACCAACTTTTCAACAGACGATGATGACCTTCTCCAAATTATTAGTTAGGAATTAGGATCATTAATTATTTTTAATACTTACAATTATTTTAAAATAATAATAATAATAAACGATTTTAATTTTCAATATTATTTATTTCTTCACGACACTGAATGACAATGTTTTACTTTTAAAATTACAAAAAATATCTATCTTTGTCCTGTCAAATCAAATTGAAACAACCACGCAATTGCATGAGAAAATGCAAATATTGAGAAATAAAGTAAAAGAGTTTTGATTTATGGCCATCCATTTTTTTCAATATTTATCCAACACATTTATTTCTTTTTATTTCTTTTCTTCACATCACTAATCACTAATCACTAATCTATTACATTTATTATTTATTTTTCTTTTATTGTTCTCACTTTCTGAATGTAAATTGGGATTGGAGTGTGAGTGTCTATCGATCATTTTTAAAAGGCTTAAAAATACTTTTGGTCCCTGCAAATATACCCATTTTCACTTTTCGTCCCTGCAAATTTTTTTTTACTTTTTCATCCCTGCAAATATCGCCGTCTCCGTTTTTGGTCCTCGACGTCAACTTCCGTTACAAAAAAACTGACGTGGCTAACGTCTGCTCAGCTGTCATTGCCACGTAGGATAACTGAAGCCATGTAGGACGCCACCTGTCACTGCCACGTGGATAAGTGGCTGACTGGGCATGATTAACATTTAAACCCCTTTTTAATTTTTTAAACTTTAATATTAATTTATTAAAATTAAAATTAGCTTAAACATATTAATTTAAACACAAATTAATTAATTAATTAACATATTAGGGTTCCCCTTCCCCTCCATGTCTCCGTGCCGCCACACACATCCAGAGAATCCAAAAAATTGAGGATTCAAGTGTGAGTGGCAGAATCTGCAATGCAAAGAAAAAGAAAGGAAACTGGAAACCCCTCAAATCCCAGCAAACAAAAGATTCAATTGCTTAGAACCTTGGAGTGTCAAGCGTGCCTTGCTCCTCCACCATTTATTCCCTTCTCCAAAAAAGCTTTCCCCCCCCCCCCCCCCAATCCTCAGCCACCCATCGTGGCCAGCCCCACAGCCTAAATCACCTTATTTCTCCATTCACCATCAACAACCAGCAATAACCCACACCACAACACCTTGCAACTTTCACATCACCCCCAAATCCTGAAAAACAAACCCCTCTATTCCCTCCTCACCGGACCATTAGGAGATAAACCAAAACCTTATAACCCTGTCGCGCCTCCTAGTTTGGTTGGGGGGAATTTGTTGGGTTTTAGGGATCCGGGGTTGTTGGGGTTTTGAGGATTTGGGGTTTAGATCTGGTGGTGTTGTGGTGGGGGCTATGGCGTCTTCACGGTTAGATTCGGTGGTTCTGTGGTGGGGGCTATGGCTACGCGGTTCCTGTGGATTTGAGACCTCCATAGAGGTTCTGGGAGCAAGTCAGAGATTGGAGGAGAGACCGCCATGGTGATGTGCTGTGTTGTTGTGTGCACTTGTGGGAAGAAGAAAGAGGGAGAGGGAAAAAAAGGGAAAAATAAATCTAGCATTAGTTAATTAATCTATTTTTAATTAAATTGGGTCTAAATAATATGTTTAAGTTAAAGTTAATCAAAGTTTAAAATGTTAATTAAAACTGATCATGCATAGTCAGCATATGCCAGGTGGTTCATTTATCCCGCATGGCAACGACACGTGGCCTTCCGTCAGCCACGTAGGCGTTTTTGTAACGACAGCTGACGGTAAGGACAAAAAACGGAGACGGAAAAATTTACAGGGACAAAAAAGTAAAAAAAAATTTACAGGGACAAAAACTAAAAATGGATATATTTGCAGGGATGAGAAATCTTTTTAAGCCTTCTTAAAAATAAAACACTAATGTTATTCTAACCCCATAATACACCCATGCCACACCTCTATTTTTTATTTTACCCATTGCAACTGGGTGTTGTGTGGTGGTCTGGGTGTCTGTGTATCAGCACCGAAAATAAAAATACCCTGGACATTGTATGGACCTAAGAAGAAGACAAAATCAGCTAAAGAAACGCCATGCTCTATGATTTGATTACGCCTTTATACACGTTCGGTACGTACTTATTGCACCCTGAAATTCAAACGTACCTTCTTCCTATCCTATCCTAACCAAACAAACACTCAGAATCTTACTATGTACATACCAAACGCCAAATGGTAAGCACTAAACGACACACAGATAAGATAATACTGAGTACTGAACTGATAAAACCTAATTGTAATTTTCTGAAAGCCGATAATTAAATTAAATATATAAAACTATATAATGAAAACTTATACGAACGGAAAGTGGAAAGGAATAAATCGGAAAAATTACCCAAAGAGGAGGAGCAAAGCGCAGAAGATTCCAGCACCAGAACCGCCACTCTCACAAAGGCGAGCAGCACTACCACCCCGAGCAACACCACCGTCCGATTGGAAATCCGGCGACCGACGGCGGTGTCCGCGGCCTTGGGAGATCCTTTACCGGTGTCTTTCGATAGCGCGACGACTCTCTTTATCCCCTTAGTACCTGATGATACATAGAACTTCATCTTCTAAATTCCATTCCTCTCTTTCACCTCCTTCCTCCGATCGAATCAGCAGCACTAGATCTGAAGTGAACACAAAAAGAGTGCGTGTGTGTGTGTGTGTGTGTGTCAGTGTGTCTCTGCGTTGTTGTGATGCATTCGCACTTCGCAGAGTAACGAGTGATTCACGGGTTTAGGATTTTCAATATTTCCACTGTGGAATTGATTTCCGCGAGGAAAATGAAAACGCGAAATTGGAATGGGATTTTTGTTTTTAGTGAAAATGGTTACAGAGTAGGGAAAAAATGTGAAAACCAAAGTCGCGGGAAAATGGAAATTATTAGAGTAATAGACAGCAACAACGGCGACGGTAACTATATATATGCGTTACGGTTGGGGAGATTTGCGACCTCGCCTTTCGCCACTGGTTTTTAACGTTATTTACTCTTTTGACACTTTCACCGACACCTCCATGACGTCAGTGACGTGCTCCTCCATTACTCCAAGGACTTTGATAAATAGACCACCACACACCCACATACCACCCAATACTAATGAGTGAAATAGGAAATGTGGGTGTGTGGTGGGTGTGGGTGGGGTGTATGTGTAACATTTTCCTTACTCCAAATGCAAAACTAACAAAAAAGAAACAAATGTATTCCCTCCATTCAAAATATGTGAAGTTTGTGATTTCTTTATAAGAGTCAGTTAAAAAAAATGATTTCTGTATAAAAATTAAAAAAAAAATCTAACAAGTGAAATAATCTTATTATATTATTCTCATTTTTCTGTCTCAATTTGTATAAATAAAAATTTCTATGTTTTTTCAATTACTTTTTTTATTATCATAGATATATATATTGTCTCTATCTTTGTCAATATAGTCACGTATTGATCTATTTTGATATATTTAAATATTTTGCTAGTCTTTTTTTTTTTTAGTAGAAGAGGGGCGTAAGTCCAAAATTTCATAATTTTGCTAGTCTATTTTAACTTATATACATGTTTGATTATGTTATAAAATGATTACTTAAGTTTGTTTTTAAAATATAAAAAAATGTTTTGTTATAAAAATAAAAGATCAAATTGAAAAAAAAAATTAGTTAAAAGATACTCCATCCGGTTCAAATTTTTGGTAGTTTTAACTTTTTATTTTTGTCCCAAAACTTTAATTGTTTTATGATTTCAAAAGATAATTTATTATTATTTTTTCAACTATACCCTTAGTATAATTAATGATTTTAAGTGAAAAAAATAATTAGAATAGTTGAGAATGATGAATAATAAATAAAGACATTTTAATCTAAAATTTGTCTAATTAATTATTTTTTATTTTGTGTGTCAAAATCTTACTAAAGTTTTGAATCAGAGGGAGTATAATTTTGCCAAAATTTAAAATAAAACAGTTTCTTTATTAAAAGGCAACCAATGACTAATGAGAGAAAAGTACAATTCCAATTTTCTTTTCAAAATTAAATGCCAAGGTCGGTGATTCTGTCTCCAATACCCATGTGTTAGGCCTTCGATTTTTCCCCCAATTCAGATTTGTCTTTTTGTTTATAACTTTGTATTAATTTTTACATTTACCAGATATTTATTGATATATAGTCTAAAATTACATATTACTATCTTCCATCCTATTTATAAGAAAAAAATAATTTTTTTAATCTTTTTAATAAAAATAATATTTTATTTTTAACAAAATTAATTGCTTCTTTCCAATATTACCCTTATTAATTATCACACTGGTTAATTATATTATTCCCTCCTTAGCCATTTAAAGTAAGCATATTTGTGTAAAAAAATTTAAAATTATAACATCACTAATGAAAAGTAATACATTTTAATATATTCATTGATTTGTATGATTTTAGTATTATGTTTTTTATATATGAGACCGGAGATACTATTAATTTATAATTGTAACATAAAGCTTGATGTATTTAATTAGAATACTAAAAAAACAAATCATAATTATAATTGTGTTTGATCCGGCCCGCATGCCTTTTTTTTTTAGCTTTTCTTTTCTCTCTTGTAACCAAAAAAAATATTGTGCTATTCTGAATATTGCGCTATACTAGTTGTGAGTTATTTTTAATTAATTAAATTTGCTTGTTGTTGTTGATGGTCACAGCTCACAAGTTCTATAGCTGGGCATGGGTTTTAGCAATATATGTGAGACTTGGATGGACATGTGATAAGGACTCTACCCCTTCGGTTTATTTGATGTCTTTAAGTATTTGGTACGCATTGACTGAAAAAAAGTACTCCCTCGGGATAAAATTTTGGTAGTTTTAGTTTTTTAATTATTTTAAAATTTTAGTTGTTTTAGGATTTTAAGAGATAATTTATTATTTTTTTCTAGCTATATTCTTAGTATAATTAATGATTTTTGAGTAGAGAAATAATTTAGATAGTTGAGAATGATTAATAATAAATAGAGACATTTTAATCTAAAATTTATCTAATTAATTACTTTTTAATCTGTGTTCAAAAATCTTAAATCACCCAAGTTTTGAACCGGAGTATTTGATATGGCATACAACCCAAAAAAAAAAACGTTTGGGCGTACGGCAATTAATCTGAATGCTTTAATTGATTAGATGTTAGGAGAGAAACCACTTGATATAGAGTACTGTTTTATGATTATTAGTAACTAATTTCGTAAGTTTCAATTGGTTTAGGTTAAATCATAATTGCAAGACTTTTTTTTGGGAGAAAAAGATGCATATGGGATTTAAGTAGTGAGTGTTCTCCAAAAATTTGAAAAATGTATATAGTTATGAAAGAATGGTTAGTATAGTAGTCAATGGATACCAGAAGAAGTGGATCGGGATACAACACATGAAGAAGATTGGTTCGGAGTAGTAATTTGCCTTAATATATTTTCTTTACATTTCTTAAATTGTTTGAAAAAAAAAATTATACTAACAATGGTGCTGCTGCTGCAAAATGTGTGAAGTATTAATGGCTAATATAGTGTATTGATTTTTTTTATTTAGGAGTATTGTCATCATTTACCATGCCAACATTGTTTTTTCACTTTTCTGTTTCCTTTTTCCTTCCATACTAACAATATTTGTATCTTTCTAATTACCTATTTCTATCTCCCCACTTTCTTTCTCACTTTCTCTCTCTGCCCCCACTTTCTTCTCCAAACAAACGGAGTAAAAGTGTAAGGTAGATTGAGCCCTAGATCTACATAAATCATTATGATTGATGGGAAATGTTCATGTCTACTCTAGATAATATCGATGTGAAATATTACAGTGACTAATTGTAGAGCCAGTAACTTAATTATTATTCGGGGTCAATTGTCAAAGATATCAAACCAGAAATTTATATTTGGGTGGCCAATAGTCACAAATATCAAGCCAAAAATTTACTATATATGCCACATATAATAGTAAGATGCAAGAGAAAAAAAATGAAAGAGGATAATTTTTGGAGGAAAACCATGGGTCATGGGTTGTCCTCATTCCTTCCACCCCAAATATATAGTGGCTTAATTTGACTCATAGACAGTGATGGTTGTTTAGTAGATTCAGATTTTATTTTTCCATAATGTGAATAATTTAAGAGTTTAATAACTATGCGCTGATAATGTAAAAGTCTTTTACATATATATCCAATCATATATCACTATGATGTTACTCAATAACATTACTTATTATAATATATGCACAAATATCTACATGGTTATAAGACACGTATAATATTTTTGTACACAGTCAGTGCATACTCATTAAATCTACAATTTAAAGCTATATAGGGATAAATGACAATGTCTATCTAATCAATTTTTTTATACGCATATGATTGCAAGAAATATCATTGGTCGTTCACCGAGACTAATCTCCTTTGGGGAATTTGAAGGATACCCCCTCAGGATTCGAACCTTTGACCATTTGTTTAAGAGACTCGAGCCCATTAATTACCACTCGGACCAATGACTTGTTGGTCTATTTAATCAATATACTAAGTGAGAGGGGTAGATCTTGACCTTTTAATTTGAATCCAAACATGGATAATCAAGATTAAAATATAAAAGTGATGTGTCTTTTTTTTGTTTAATTATACTTTTGGTTCCTCAATTTTTGCAACTGTGCATGTGGTTGGTCCCGTAGTCTCTCAATTATCTCAATTATTACAATTTAAATCCCTACTCCTTTACTTTATATCGTCCAATTTCCCCCCGTATCCTACTATCCTTGCCCATTTTTCCGTCTTTAATTCATGAACCAGTGTCCTCCCTCCTTATTCAATGCTTTGTCGCGCATTGTGTTTCCGTTTTCTGTGTGCAGTTAGCTTTTGGTTATCACAACACAGTATGGCAGCCGACAATTGAATCACTAAAAATGTACTCTACTGTCCATTACACTTTGACGAGATTGAAAATGTATTTTGTCCAAATATGTGTAACTTTATATATATAATAATCCAAATTAAATGACTTAAAAACTCTGGAACACATCATTTTTTAGAGTATTTTCACTATTACTTCGCCATAAAATAGTCTCTTTATATCTCTCTAATATTTTTAAGACTTTATATAAGAGTCTATGGGTATAACCCAATGTTGATTATTTTCTTATTTTCTCTTACATTTTCTTAATATATAAAATAATAAGATTTGATTACAAGTCCTTTAAAATTTTTATTAATTTAATAAATCCATTTCACCAGTTATACTAATTTTTATTGCCCATCTATCCTCTTTCTAATATAAAAATATATTAATAATTAATATGTAAGAAAAGCAAAATAAATCAAGTTTCAATGTTATATACTATAGCTACCAAATATATGCATAATTGCATATACCATTGCGTGACCGTTGTGCTATCACTATATCTATGGCTAATGGCTTCACATTATATTATGTCACCATTATTTTCGACGGATCATTTCAAAGTATGATCACACTGACAGTGAGACCATGTACACTATTTCTCTATCTTGCGGATAGCGGAATTATTATTATGTAGATTTTTTTTTCCATCTCTAAAGTTTTGAAGATATTTCAATCTAGTCCTAAAAATGGATATGTAAAGAAAAACCATATAAATCCCCTTCTCACTGGGGTGGGATGCGATTCTGTGTGTTGTTGTAAATTTGGTGCCCACAGGCCACATGTACGTCTAGATGTTTTGGGAATTTTTCTCTGGTTGCTTTTAGGTAATGAATATTGATTCCTCTGGCTTGGAGTTAACATGAGTTAATTGGGTTGATGAATTGGTCAAAAGGTAAAGAAAGCTATATATTCAAGTTGGATTTATTTTTTATGTCGATTTGTTGGTTCTGTTAAGGGCAGGATGTTTGAAGCTGCTCTTGGGTGATTTTGGTTACCGGATTTTTTTTGACACATGGTTACTGGAATTTGGTGCTTCAATTCATGGTTTTCTTGAAATTAATGTATGATTTTTTTAACTAAGACAAATTTTTTATATTTTAAACTTACCAAAAGTTTTTATAAATTTAATTGTAATCAAGAAGTTAGATAAGGAACTTCTAAAATTGTTGACATATAGAAGTTCATTTTAATTTATGAGAAAAATTATTAGTTAAAAAATTTAAAGTAATTTTAATTAATTTCGAGATTATTTGAATTTTTTATAAGTGCTTGCTAATTTTTTTTATCTAAACTGATTCTAAACAAAAAAACTATTAGAAAAGCAAAACTAAAAACTTTTTCTAGTGACATAAGAAATTATATTAAATTGTAAATTTTTTAAATGTGTGGAAGACAAGGAGTGTGGCAAAAGTAGTATAGGCCAAATTTGAATTAGTTTTTAGCTTAGGAGCTTTTCAAATGATAAAAATTTAGTTTATAACTTATGAAAAAGATCTTATAAATTTATAAGTGTTTGTAGAAAAGTTAAATGAGAAGGATATATTTCAAAAAAAATTGATGAACAAAAATTAATTTCATCTTATGATAGAGAATTACTATTAGTTAAAATATTCATTATTATAGATCATTTCAACTGTTTCTTTTTTTGTGAATACATGTGGAAAAATTTATCCAAAGCTTGTATTATTGCAAGGAAGAAAATCAACATCTCAACATCATTAGGGGCCATTGAAAACGAAATGAAATCTGCTTTATAGTTTTACAAGAGCCACATATCAAGACGGGGAACGTGATGGCATGTGAGGCTTATGCTTGCCTAAAGTCAAAAGCTAAATTTATGGAGCAAAGGTGGTGAGGTGGGCGAATGACGAAGCATGCATCCACATGATTGAGGTTTTGCTGTCGTTGTTGCTTTTTGCTTCTGTTGCGTTAGATAGAACATGGAACGTCTAAGTGGGCCTACTTCTGGCCCACAAAATAATTAAATGCTCCCTATTCTGTCAGCCCAAAATAGGAAGAAAGGTGCAAGCTGGGGCCCAAGATGGCATGTGCTCGCGCGTCTACGTCTCTAATCGGATCCACAAATAAACGAGTGAATGCTTAATTTGATCACTGAAAATGTAAGGCATAATTGGACCCAAAAAAAAAAATTTAAGGCATAATTTGACCCAAAAAAAATGTATGGCATAGTATTCCCCAACACTTCAAAGTTTTTATATTCCAAAATCTTGAAGTTCTAGAATATATAAAAACATGGGTTTACTACATTCCAACACTTCAAAGTAAAAAACAAGTTTTTGTATTCTAGAACTCCGGAACTTTGAAGTTTTAGAAGAGATTAAATCAAAAATTAAATTCTAGAACTTAAAAGTTTTTGGAACATCACAAATATGTAAAAATATAGCAGAATCGGTATCTCATCGTGATGATTCATGAGAATGATTTTGTTGAAATTTTGAGAGTTAGAATGGGTTTATAGGAAATGAAGAAGGTAGATGATTAAAGTGTGTGACAGAAGAGGGAGAAATTTGAGGAGAGAGATGAGAGAGAAGTTGAAGGTTTGGTTATGGAGGTTTGAGGTTTTTAAGATGGAAGGATAGTTTAGGAGTTAAAAAAAGTGAGGTGTATGGCAAAAATTGGAGGTGTATTTACAATTCCAAAGAAAATCTCAGCACAATAAGGATTTGATCCAGTAACAAACCCAAGAGGCAGAAAAGCCCATATCAAAACTTCCAAGAATTGACCAAAAAAATAAAACTTCCAAGAAAAATTGGACCAAAAAAAATATTCCCAAGAAAATTAAAACTTCCATGAAACATGCTCACACGAGTTACATGACATGACATCAAACTCTTCGACAAAAAGAGAGAGAGAGAGAGAGGGAGAGGGGGGAAGCATGACATCAAATCCAGTAACCGCATGCCGTATACTTCAGCACACAAATTTCCAGTGATTAACCCAATTGATTTCGTTCTCCCTAGAGATTCAACACTCAGCAAGCGTCAACTTTGGTGTTTCGCCACATGATTCCATGCGAGTGCGTGTTTTCAACATTGTAGCTAATCTCCCTTTTGATTTTGAATGATGCAATTGATTATGTGCCATCGACCCTTTATGGTTTACTGATCTTCTGTCAAGAAATTTTGATAAAAATATGATCTTTTCCCTCCTTGCTATTAACCCTTATTGCAGCATGTTGAAGCGTGGACACAAATCAAAGCCATGGAGTGGTTCTCAGAATTGCCGGGTCCCGGTACTTGTGATGTCTCTTACATTGATGCTAATTCTGGTGATTCTCTTTTTAGTGTTTGATAATAATGACAATGATGGTGAAAAACCAAGTTTAGCTAATGATTATGAACCTCCTAAACAAAAGTGGAATAGCTTTGACTCATTAGTGCAATTGCATCCTACAAGAGAGTTCCGGAATGGAACAGATTTGATATGGCAAGTACCTGAGTCACCTAAGGGTGTTCTCTTTCTGGCTCATGGATGCAGTGGAAGGGCCATCAACTTTTGGGACAAATCCCCTGAATGTCCTAATTGCATTGGTTTACCTGAAGAACGGTTGCTTGTGCTTCATGGTCTTGCCCAAGGTTTTGCTGTTATTACTATTTCAAGTGCAGGGAGATGTTGGACATTTGGCAAGGAAGTGTTGGTTGTTAAAGACATTCTAGAATGGTGGATTAGTAGGAGGAAGCTTGAAAAACTTCCTCTTGTGGCTTTGGGGGCTTCATCTGGAGGGTATTTTATATCTGTGCTTGCCACTGCTAAGAAGTTTAGTAGTATTGTGCTCATGATTGCTGAGGGGATGTTTGAGGAAATGGATATTAAAGAGGACTACCCGCCTACCCTTTTCGTTCACATGCCCAAAGATCTTTATAGGCAGCAGAAAATTGATGAATTTGTGGAGGTTTTAAAAGATAAAGGGATTGATGTTGGTGTTGTTGAATGTATGGAATTCCCATTGTCACCAAATACTTTAGCTGATAGGATCCCACGTCTTGATCAGGCTCTTTCCAGAAGTTTATTTGAAATGTTTCGGGAAAAGGGCTTTATCGATCGAAATGGATATATGAGGAAAGATGGACGTCAAACAAAATGGCAAAAGGTTCTTGAGGAGAAGAAAAAACTCTTGCTGGATAAGCATCTGATCCCTCATATTAAGGAGGAGCTAAACCTTGCATTTGCTTACCATGAGATGACTAGCATACATTCTGACCAAATTTTTAAATGGTTTGAATCTCATATGAGCTGAGTGGACCTTGCGATGCTCGCCGGTGTTTAAATTTCTATATGCCGCGAAGAAACCTATAGCCAAGGGGAATTGTATGCCATTGAAACCACTTGTATTCAAAGAGATTGGGGACCTATGCTTCCTCATAGTTTATTTAAAAATCAATCAGAGATACAGTTTCTCACATGTAAAGATTGCTATAGCGGTTACTGTATCAAAGATCCAGTCTCAAGGGTTGTAATTTCTTAACTGGATGTTACTTTCAGAGGTTATCAATTTAAAAGGTATGCTTCTGACCTTTTGTGCCAATACCATCTGTGTGCTTCAGCAATTAGTCTGCTGTATGTTATCCTAGATTTTGTTAATATTGTGATCTTTCTCCCAGTTTTTGCTTTCGAGCTCTGAGGTACAAATCTTTGGTTAATCTTTGAAATTTGAATACCCTGGTGGACTTGTGTTTCAAAATACTCTTCTCTAGTACGGCTGGGAAATTATGAGCCTAATCCACTATTGACTATTCCTACGCTCTAAACTCATTTTGACATCTATACTTGGTAAAAAAATGTGGAAGTATTTGTCTGATAAATTTAAAATAAAAAAGGGTAACATAATTTTTGAACAAGAGGGGAAATATAATTTTTGTAAATCTCAGTAGAGGAAATTTAATTTTCTCTCTTAAAGTTTAGGTAAGTGGTTAGCATAGTAGGGTCAAGAATTATGACAGTGTTTTAATTCTTGACTTAATTTAAGACTTTGTTTGGTTTGATGGTGAAGTATGGAAAAGACAGGAGTGGAATGAGATGGTAAAGGATGTTTAGAAAGGATACTAAAAAGAATGGAATTGGCATGACTCCATTCTGCTCCATATCTCTATGTTCCCTTTTATCTCCATATCAAATACTGCTTTTATCACCCACATGCTTGAAATTTTCAATCCCCAATTGACCCATTAATTATTCAACATAATGAATTCATTTCTATAAATTAAAATTCTCTGAATTTAGCCACCTATACATGAACTTGGAGTAAGTAGGTGTGTGTGTGTATTAAAAGTTTAGGAATAAGTCTTTGCATTTATTATTCCAACTTTTTTTACAGGTCCACATATGGATGACTTTATATTCCTTGTTTTGTCATCAGAGGCATTTAAAAATATTTGGAACTTCACAATTATGTGCACATTTCAAAGTCGAGGTTTATCAAAATTAAAGTTTTGGGTAAATTTGGATAAGCAATTTTTTTAAAAGAAAAAATGTTTTATGATTAGCTTTTTGTTTTTAGAAATGGCTATTGTTAATTTCTGAGAAAAGCGTTAGAATAGTTTTTTTTTCTTCTGAAAGACTTGTTATTTAATATAGTTTTTTAACATTTTATAATTAAGAAAACGCCTTTTCTTTAAAAACAAAAGAAATGGGTCCAACTTACTGAATTGGTTCATACAACTGCCTTCACTTTCGCTTATTTTAATTAAGAGATACCTGAATGATTTATTACATATATAATAAATATTCTTAATCTTACTTTATAAATAGATTTATACAATTGCTTCTCAAATCTCAACTAATGAATACTGTTAATTACAAAAATATTTTGATTCCATGTTTTTTGTTATATTCCTTACCCCTGCACCAGTGAATACATAATGCAGCAATATAACATTCTAGCTATGAAGTTCAGTAAAGTAAGTGCATAAAACACATACATTGTGATCTAAACCAGCAGTAGTAGTAGTATTAGAGGTCCCTTAGATCTCAGTTAATATGTTATATTTGGGAAGTTTTGTGAGCTTAAGACATACATTGTTTTTTTTAATGTAAAGACTACCCTCTTTATATGGAGTTTACCTACCGGTATAAATTGTTCTGAACCAAAGGACAGCCTTGTACACTTCCTGTTAAGGCACTTAAAAAGACATTAATTGGGCATCACATGGCCCTTCAATCCTTCCTCTGCCACGTTATATCTAAGCTTTCCCAATTTCATATAGGGGGGCACCCCTCGGTAGGTAGCATCTATGGTCCAATCTGTTGTCTTCGTTTCTTTCTTGCCTTGCATTTCACTAGGAAACAAAACATTAGCAGACACCTTTTACAATGTAGGCCTTGCATATGTTTGCAAGGCTCAAACCCAATCATGCATACATGTTCACTTGCATGCAACTCATGTTGCTTGAACTATCAACATTTTCTAGACTAGGGATACTTTTTCTGGATTACTCTTCATAGATAATCAAGTTATTTTTTGGAAGATTATGTGCACCCTTAGGTGTGGACCCTTCATTTAATGAGAAGAAGGTGATGCACACCCACCTTTTAGTACTGATGAACGCTCTTGCTGTACTTAAGACTTAATCCTCAGTTTTTGTTTGATGAATGGTATTGTTGATTCTGATTTTGCTTGCCAATGCCATTTTAGCAGGGATGAAAAGAAGGTTTTCTTAATAATAATTTATACTTAAATCTTCTGAATTGAGATCTTGAACCACTGAAGTAACAAAAATTAACTTTTTATTTAAAATTAAGGAACCATAATAAAAGCTAACATGAAGTTGTAAAGTAACACGGTATCCATCACAGGGTAATTAATTAACACATGATAAGTACCTAAACCTAATGAAAACACTCTTATCACTAGCAGAAGCCTTATAGATATACTAATATTCTTAAACACAAACCAAATTAATTATTATATCATGCACGAGGCTTCACATGCCCCTCGTTGGCCATCCTGAAGAGATGGGCTTGTGCTGCTGCCGCCTTATTTGAGCTAAGTGATGCAACAAATCTATCTCTGACTTGCTGAGTTGTGTAAGGGAACTTGTTGTTCACCAAGGAGTTAAGGAAGGAAGCTGTCCCTTCTCTGTAGAGTGCTCCAAGCCCATCATTTCTGGAGTTGGAGAGTGCTTCTGGCAAGCTGAGACTGGCACCATACCCTGGCGTACTTGAGCCACCAAATGCACTGCCTAAGGTTCCCCACCAGCCTAGCAATCCCCATATGAGTCCTGGGTTATTCCTCCAGTAGCTGCAGTTTTGAGGGAAAAAGATCCCAAAGGTTAGTTACTTAACAGTGTGGCAATATATTTTATGATATAGTTTCAAGTGCAATGTAGTGGAAGGAACTTACTTGCATGTACCGGTGAAGGGGGACGGAGAAGGAAGGTAAGGAGGTGAAGGGATGGTAGGGGTGCCGGGGTCAATTGGGACGGTTGGTGGTGTCAGAGTGATTGGTGATGGGGGGCTACCACCTCCATAGGTTGGTGGTGGTGAGTTGTAGTACCCGCCGTCTCCTGAGGGAGGGTTTGATGGTGTTGTTGGGGTTGATGGTGTTGGAGTAGAAGGTGTGTGTCCATGTGGTGGTGAATGTCCATGTGGGGGTGATCCACAGTTGCCACCTGAGGGTGTTGATGGAGTTGGATTGTAACTTCCACCACCTGAGGAGGGTGGTGATGGGGTTGGGTCGTAACTTCCACTTCCACCGCCTGGGGGAGTTGATGGGGTTGGAGTGTAACTTCCACCACCACCACCTGAGGGTGGTGATGGGGTTGGATCGTAGCTTCCACCACCTGGGGGAGTTGACGGGGTTGGATTGTAACTTCCTCCGCTTGGGGGAGTTGATGGAGTTGGAGTGTAACTTCCTCCACCACCTGAGGGTGGTGATGGGGTTGGATCGTAGCTTCCACCACCTGGGGGAGTTGACGGGGTTGGATTGTAACTTCCTCCGCTTGGGGGAGTTGATGGAGTTGGAGTGTAACTTCCACCACCACCTGAGGGTGGTGATGGGGTTGGATCGTAGCTTCCACCACCTGGGGGAGTTGACGGGGTTGGATTGTAACTTCCTCCGCTTGGGGGAGTTGATGGAGTTGGAGTGTAACTTCCACCACCACCTGAGGGTGGTGATGGGGTTGGATCGTAGCTTCCACCACCTGGGGGAGTTGACGGGGTTGGATTGTAACTTCCTCCGCTTGGGGGAGTTGATGGGGTTGGATTGTAACTTCCTCCACCTGGGGGAGTTGATGGAGTTCCATGAGAGGGTGGTGTGCCTCCATGACCGCCTCCAGAGTGATGAGATGGTGGACTATATGACCCTTCAAGAAGTGAAAACCGTGTATAGTATGAGTGGATAAAGTAAAATATCAAAATAGCTTATTTTTGAGGTTTTGATCCTTCAAATTTGAAAACAAATGGCCTAATGTAGCTATCAAGGAAAGTTCAAAAGCCTGTCAATAATAAGATCATATTTTGCATGAATGATGAATAGATACTTTAAGTTAAGAGAAATATAGAGAGAACTAGATAAACCTGTGGGAGGAGTTCCTGCATTTGGGTCTGGAGTGTAGTAGTTCTTCTGGTCCTCAATGGTGGTGATGGCTATTACAGGTATGATAAGGTTCTGAGAAATCAATCCAGCCAGCAATGTGAACATGGTGAGAAAAGCATGATTGCTTCTTTTCTTCTCCATCATCACTGGCAGCTTAGAACACTCCTGAGGAAGAAAAGAAAAGAGGAGGGGTTTGAGGATTTTGAAATGCCTTGGAGAGGTGAGTGGAGTGGACTAGGGGATATAAAATGGTTCACAGGGTGAAGTAAATACTAGCAGGTGGAGGAGTGTGCGGGTTAGTTGATATTTTGCAGGCTGCATTTACTCCCACTATTTACTACTATTCTACTTCTTCCTGCAATAATGCATGAGTTTTCTAAAACAGCTTAGAAAAACACTGGACGTGAGTTGATTTGAGCATGTAACTGTACACTTCCTCTTAACTCACACCTTGTTTCTTGTTGGTCATAAGTAAGCTTAAGCTGGATATGGCAGTTACTTTTTAGTTTTTGAGTGTTCCATGTGGGTATATTATAGTGCTAATTACAGCTTTTTTTGTCACCATGATATTAGTGTAAAATATCCATTGATTTCGTCCGTAACTAATCTTTGCCAGAAAATCTGGCTGGTTACCTTTAGGGAGTCTCTTCTTTCAACCACATTTTTTATATCCACAAGACTTAAACCCGAGACCTTAAGAGATCTAGTCTCGGTTTTACTAAGACCAACATAATATTGATGGTGATAATTACAACTATGCTTACTCTAAAGGAGTTTATATTGTGACGTAACACATTTCTTTCTCCTCCAATAAAATGAGGGAGCTGCGTGAACATAATATCAAACACTTTGACAGCGAAATCACCAGTACCCTTACATTTATGGGGGCTGATGGAGACATGCCCCACGAAATACCCCCTCTACATCTATAATGTGATACTCTCAAATACTACTGTGATTCATCAAATATAATATGTGCATATATCATATACCCTTGTTTGTTATAGTTCATCAATATAAGATGCATATACCCTTGTTATTCATAAATAGCTGATAGTGTAATATTATATTAATATGATCTATCAATTTCCAAACCGCTTTATTTTTCTTCCTTTTATTTATTTTATTCTCATTTTGTTGCCTATAAATTCGAAAGAAAAGTATTCACAATGGTCCCAATGTTCACTAATTTATGTACCATGGCTGGTAGACACACAAATAGTACTGTTTGTTTATAGCAATGTCTGCCTATTTTCCAATCACTCTTTGCTGTTCTCTGAGTCACAATAATTAACAATTAATATTCGATATGAAAGTTTCTAAGCATTTTTCACACGCAATTTCAATACTTATGTAATTGTCATTTTTCATGAAAAAAAGAATACATTGAAATACGACAATTAGAAAATAAAAAAAGAACTAAAAAAAAATGGAGGTAAGGGACCCAGCAAATATCTGAATTATAGAAGTGAGTGAGTTATTCCGAGCTACCAGACAAATGCAGAGGGTAGGTGAGGTTTCACAAAAATGTTGGGAAAGTAATGAATAGGGGTAGCAATTATTTTGGGATTAATCAACCATCGGTTTGATCCTAACTCCTAACTATCAGATGGTTTAAGTGGGTTTTGTATTCTCATATTAGAGGTAAAGTTCTTCGACCAAAAAAAAAAATTAGAGGTAAAGTATATCCGTATATCTCAGCTTATTGAGTCATAGTTTATGACATGGTGTAGCAACTTTGATGACACTGTCCGGGACTTTTTTTTACCATAGTATAGTAAATTAACTTTGTTTGTATTTTACCAAAATGATATACTCTCTTCGTTCTATTTCTTTGGTGATTTTAGTATTTTCTTTTTATCCCAAAACTTTTGGTTGTTTTATGATTTTAAGATATAATTCACTATTGTTTTTCAACTATACCCTTAGCATAATTAATAAATTTTGAGTATAGTAATAATTAGAATAGTTATGAATAATTAAAAACATGAAAATTTGTAAACTAATAAATAGGTACATTTTAGTCTAGAATTTACTCAATTAATTATTCCTTAATTTATGTGCCAAAACCTTCACCCACCACAGATAAAAGAATGAGAGAGTAACTATTAGAAAAATTTCAAAATAATATAACTCATGATTGAAAATAACAAAATAAAAAGTGAAGTCATACTTATGAAAGGTGTCATCCTTATACTTTTTAAAAATAAAAAATAAACTCTTGACAACAAAAATTTGCCTAAGTCGTCATTTGTAAATATCTAAAATGAATTTGTAAAATAATATTAATAATGTGATGATATCATAAATGGAAACAACAGATTTGTTTATTTTATTTTATTTTTTTGTAAATCTAAGAGTTGTTTATTTTTAAGAAGGTAAAATGGTTATCTAAGTAAGAAGTCTGTAGGAACTGGGAACTGGGAAGTCTCTCATTACTGTTGCTGTGAACTTTTCATGGATTGCGACTATTCTGTGAATGTTGGTTTGGAACATTTCTGTGATGGGAGAGGGTAAATACACTCTATATTTTTTGCCATACATCCTATATTAATGTGGAAATTTTAAAAATATCCTCGTTTAATATCGCGTTTTCCTTTTTGAGATTCTAATTTTGTATTTTTTTTCAGTTTCTGGAATGCAAATTTGTATTCCAGAAACTTCAGTCTCCATACATTTTGTCCGGAATGCAATTTTGTGTTCCGGAAACTCCAGTTTCTAAAAAAGACGCGAAATTGAAAGAAAAACTAACCAAAGAGGGTATAATAATAATTTACCCTTTTAATGTGGGGTGTATAGTTAAATTTTGTGGTGTATTTACCAAATCCCTTCTGTGTTCCTTATGATTATGAACGCTTCGATTTGTATTCTTCTTGAACAATAGGATATCATCATCTTTTCCTCTCCGACTCTCGGATAGAATTATATCCTTAAAGGATTTATATTTGTTTTTTTTTTCTCAACAAATTTTTTTTGCTATATGCATCTAAATTAAAATGCAGGGTGCATGTATCGGTCTCTAAAATTTGCTGATAAATAACATTTAATAAAACCAGTTGTGCTATCCGAATGAAATTCGCACGAATTGGATGCACAGGGCGGTATTCGTTCATGTTTATATAAAGATAAATATTAAGTAAAACAAAAAAAAAAGATATATATTTTGTGAATTTTATATTTAAAATAAATTTTAGTCATAAAAAATAAATTTTAAATTAATCTGTGGACTCTTATAGTTTTATCACATTTTTTTAGTATAGTTTGAGATCTTTTAAATTTTGTTAATAGTTTTAAAATTTTATAATGAAAACTAACATTATTGTAACTTCGTTAAATCATGTTTATGTAACCACGTGATCCGGGCACAGTTGATTAATGCCAATCTTTGGTGATAAAACAAAAATATTTGTGATGCAGCACCTGATCAGTTTTATGTGTTAAATCTTTTGTGCGCTTGACAAAAAATAAATTATAAAAATTATTTCTGTATTGTACTGATATTTTAAATTTAGGCAAAATTTAAAAATATTTATTGTTTATTAAAATCATAAAATACTATATATATATATTATTATAAATAATGAATTTTATTCAAAATCATGAAGCATGAACCTCTTCCATGATATTTCCATTTTGAGTCGGGCTCTGACCTGTCTCCAACGCTGAATGAATCATGACACAACCATGTAAAGGCCCAAAAACACCCTTTTGCCGCCAAAAAAATAACTCTCCTCTCATTAGAACTATTTTTTTTATCTAAAACTATTTTTGGTTCTTCCAGGTTGAGTTGCCATTTTCAATTGTAGTTGTGACTTGTGATAGTAATTTTGCACTTGAGGTTGTTGTCACAACCACATTTGACAACTAAATTGATCTGAATGCATTGCATTTACTATAATTATCGCAACATATGTGAATGCAAATGCAATATATTTAAACCCCTTTCTCTTGATTCATTTTCGACAAGAGAAACATGGCTTCTTCGTGTGCTAGTTTCTCTACTTTTCTCTTTCTTTCTCTCTGCTTAGCCTTTACCAAAATTGTATTTGGTGGAAATTTCAACACTGATTTTGACATTCTTTTTGGAGACAAACGGGCTAATATACAAAATGGTGGCATGAGCATGTCCCTTGCAATGGACAATTACTCTGGCTCTGGCATAGTATCCAAGAATGAATATTTGTTTGGACGATTTGACATGCAAATCAAGCTTGTGCCAGGGAACTCTGCAGGCACAGTCACTGCATATTATGTATGCATGCGTACTTGTTCCAAACCCTCATATAGAATTGTTTGTTATTCTCTCACATCCATGGATCCACACACAATTACATAATACAAACATATGCATATACTTACACTATAGAGAACATCAACCTACTATTTTATATATATGCAGCTAAGCTCTCAAGGACCACATCATGATGAGATTGATATAGAGTTTTTGGGCAACTTGTCTGGTGATCCATATCTACTCTCAACCAATATATATGCCAATGGTAATGGGGGTCGTGAGATGCAGTTCTATCTTTGGTTTGATCCCACAAAGGATTTCCACACCTATTCTATTGATTGGAATCCTCAGCGCATAATGTAAGTATCAAAATGTGTAGATTCCCTTAAGCAAACATAGGTTGCATCAAAAGTTTAAAAAAAAATGTTTTATAGTACAAAAGTACTTTGCACAAACTATTATGAGTTGATCCCAAAGTTTTAAATTGTAATTATGGATATGTTACAATCTTTCATGTTATAGAAAATTGTGAACAAATATAATTGATACAACTATAATCATGGTGATGACGTTGTCGTGTTCTCGTAGAAACCTTAAAAACTTTGATGTTATGACTACAATTGCGCAAAGGCAAAACCATGCATGCGCAATTATAACAATACACACACATACATATATAAATAACTAAACTATATATGTTTTGCATGTGCGTGCAGAATTTTGGTGGATAACATTCCCATCAGAGTGATGCATAACAGGCAAAATATTGGTGTTCCTTTCCCCACAAGGCAACAAATGAAGCTTTACACAACTCTATGGAATGGAGACTCTTGGGCAACAAGATGGGGGCAAGTGAAGATCAATTGGTCAAAGGCTCCATTCATAGCAGGTTTTAGAAATTTCAATGCCAATGCCTGCATTGCGAGGCCAGGAGCATCTTGCAAGGGTTTCAATAGTGGAATAAACAAAGGTCTTAATGCTGAGACAAGAAAGAAACTCAAAGAGATCCACTCAAAATGGGTAGTTTATGACTATTGTCGCGATTTCAGACGTTATGCTCATGGACTTCCATATGAATGCCGCAAGACAAATAATCACTTGGCTGATTCCGAATAGAGGTTGCAAATATGTTGTTGCATCTTCAATATTGTTGTGGGCAAAGGCAAAACCACGCATACACGATTATACACTGAAGAAAATTTTGGACTAGACAATATAATAAACCTCTTGGTGTAACTCTTTTGAAGTTGTCTTTGGAAGTTGTAACCTCTTAACATTCTTTACATTTTTTTCTCTGTGAAAATGTTTCATATATTCATTAAATTAAGAAATATTAACATATGTATAATTGTATTCTTTTTTTAAAAAAAAATAAGCATATTTTTATATGGCTTATGCAACATTATACATGTCAACTATTTATTTGGGTGTTTATTATTATGGGTAGTATAACTTGGGGAAAATGTATTAACTAAGATTGTAAAACTGAATTAGTGAAATTAATTTAGTAGCCCAACTGTGATTAATTTGAAAATAATTAAATATGTATTTATAAATTACTATGTTTGAAAAAATTTATACTCGGGAAATAAGATTTACAAACACACTAAGGGTCTGTTTGGATTGACTTATGTAGAGCTTATGAATACAGCTTATGACTGATTTTTAAGCTGTTTTGGGCTTATTTTTCATAAGCTACCCAAGATAGTTTATCAAAACAGCTTATGACTTATATAAAATAAGTTTCACTATAATTTTTTTTTCGATTATAAAAATAGCTTATATAGCTTATGCCATAAGCAGTAAATAAGTTTGTTATCCAAACAGGGCCTAAGAGTTATGTAATTTTTTTTATCAATCTAATGAATTGGGCCAAATCAACGTGAAGGCAGAGGCGGGAAATTATTTTGTCTATTGTTTATAGTTTTCAAAAAAAAAATTAAAATCAATCCAATTTAAACCGAAATAAATTGGATTTGACTGAATCGAATTTAATATTTAAATCAAATTGATCGAATGGTCAAAGAACAAAATCGAAATAGTTAAATTGGATAATTTTTCTCTCAAAATCGATCTAATATAATCCGCGAACACCCCTAATGAGAGAGGGTGGCTGAGTGTTGGGTGTGAAGGTAAAACTACTTAAAACCCTCATGCGAAGTGGCATTGATCAACGTTGAAGAGGTGAACCAACCAACCATATTAATGTATAGTTATGATGGAGATTGTTATTTCAAATTCCTTGTCCTCAGTGTATGTTGCATGGGACTTGAACCCGCTAGCACTTTTCCACACCCATGTCTCCAAAAAAAAAACACTTAAAAATGTTCAAACCAATCATGTACTCTCCTGCGTGGGAAAATGACGTGGACAACAATCCACATGTATCACAAAATTGGTTTTAATTACCACAAATAAAACTTGATGACAAAGTACTTCCATTTCTGTTTTATAGTTTTTATATAATTTGAATATATTAAGGTTATAAATAAATCATGAAATTAAGCGCAAGTGATTAATACGCTCTGTTTAAGGGATAGCTCGGCTAGTACCCGAGTTCGATCACTGATGACGGAACAATCCGTGACCAGACTTTACTTACCTCTCGGCTGAACACATATTAGTCCAGGGCTCATTCCCCTGGGATACTGTCGGTATACAAAAAAGATATTAAGGTTATAAATTACTTCTAACTTAGATCATTAGTCCTAGTTTCCAAGATATGAGCATTTTTATTTCACAAGGCCGGTGACAAAGGGGATGTACCCAATTGGGTATATCACTGGCCAGGGCAGATAAGAGCAATTAAGTTCTAATCTTGTTATTAATTTACACATAATATTAATTCTTGTAAAAGAACAACTGTATTCAATTCATTCACAGCTTACTTTTAGTCCCTTTTATTTTACATATAGAATAATGAACCTTCCATGCTAAACAAGCAATGGATCCACCAAGTCCAGCTTGCTAACATGACAATGGTGCTGATTTAATTTATCACCCTCATTCTCTTAAACCAACTTGTTCAATACGATTCAACTATTACATTAGGCATAGGCGGTCGCAAACAACATTACTTTAGAAAGATATTGTTAAGTTGAGATTCAGGGACGGTGATTCTACACCAATATTCACTCGTATTGCTGCAATAATGAGCAATCATGGTGGCTGTAACAAAATCCAAAGTCCCACACAATAATGGGACTTCACCAGATTTTTAGGGATTCTTGGGTGACTAAAAAGCTTCCAACGTTGACCCTCAAGAGATGAATGGATTCTTTTTTTTTCCTACGAATTTCTCAGGTATATAGTGATGATTACGTGTCATTCTTTCGGGACAGACAATGAATCTATTACTGTCAAGAATCTTACGTGGTATTTATTTGTTTAACCAACGTCCGTTGGTCGTTCATATAAGTGGTAAAGAGTTCGGTTTTCTTAAGGTCTTTAGTTTGAGTATCCTAGTATTGTAAACAGAAAAAATAGGCACTAGAACAACTTTGTCCCCTTATATATGTCCATCTAGCTCGATTCGGATAATACCAATAATCTAAAACAAAGAAACAAAAAAGTATTCATTTGTTTTTGTCGATTTGACCAGATCAAAG
Organism: Glycyrrhiza uralensis; assembly: GCA_030159175.1. Lineage (NCBI taxonomy): Eukaryota > Viridiplantae > Streptophyta > Magnoliopsida > Fabales > Fabaceae > Glycyrrhiza > Glycyrrhiza uralensis. The sequence goes on from BRZY01000006.1 coordinate 2,151,463, forward strand.
GCTTTCAAATAAGATATTTATTAAGAAGGAATTGACTTCATAAAATGATTAACATTATAAAAAAAAATCAAGTGGATTTGACTTCATTCATCATCTTCCACAGACCACAGGGTCCTATAAATGTGTGAGTCAGTATTTGAGGCCTTATAACAACAATTTATAGATACAACATACAAGTTTAAGATTTTCATAGCACTTTATATCCTTACAATAAGTTCACAAATGTCTTTGGATATTATCTATTTTCTTTCATGTGCCCTGTGGTTACCCCTGCTTGCTTTGGTCTCTTTCAGTTTCATGAGGCACAAACAACAACACAGTAACAACAAGGACAAAAGAAAGCTGCCACCAGGGGAAATGGGGTTTCCATTGATAGGAGAGACAATGAAGTTCTTCAACGCTCAGCGGAGAAACCGGTTGTTTGAAGACTTTGTTCATCCCCGCATTGTGAAACATGGGAAGATCTTCAAAACAAGGATAATGGGGTCTCCAACTGTGGTTGTGAATGGTTCTGAGGCCAATAAGTTTTTTCTTTCCAATGAGTTCAAATTGGTGAAAAGCTCTTGGCCTTCTTCCTCAGTTCAGCTCATGGGAAAGGACTCTATCATGGAGAAAGATGGGGACCGGCACCGCTTCCTCCGCGGTGTTATCGGCACTAGCCTTGGCTATGCTGGACTTGAGGCACTAGTTCCAAAACTATGCAACAATGTGAAGTTGTATTTGGCTACAAACTGGCATGGACAAGAAAAGATTATTAGTCTTTACCGTTCAACAAAAGTGCTGACATTTAGCATTGTGTTTGAGTGCTTGTTGGGGATCAATGTGGAGCAAGGTATGCTAGATACCTTTGAAAGAGTATTGGAAGGAGTGTTCTCTCCGGCTATTCCGTTTCCAGGGTCTAAGTTTTGGAGGGCAATGAAAGCAAGGCAGGAGATAGAGAAGATGTTGGCCAAAGTGGTGAGAGAGAAGAGAAAGGAAATGGAAGAAGGAAGCTTGCAAAGAGGAGAAGAAGATGGAATGCTGCTTTCTAAATTGGTATCTGCAATGATCCAAGGAGAGATCACTGAAAAAGAGGTCATTGACAATGTGGTGCTGCTAGTCTTTGCAGCTCATGATACTACTTCCTTTGCTGTTGCTATGACTTTCAAGATGCTGGCTCAGCATCCTGATTGCTATAGCAAAGTTCTTCAAGGTAATATTATTTTAGCTTTCATGCATCTCAAAATCACCATCTTTAAATTATCCAAAAAATAAATAAAATAAGAGATGATAGTAGAAAGTATTAGGAAAAACTTAACTCTCATATCGACTAGAGATAAGGCCGCCGTTTGTGTAGGGTTGAGTTAGGCCACTAAATCTAAAAATCACCAAATCTAAGAGAAAGTACTTAATTTTATGCAGAACATGTTAGTATAATGAGAAACAAAAGGTTGGGTGAGAATCTCAATGTAGAGGACATAAAGAAGATGAAGTATACCTGGAAAGTTGCTAGAGAAAGCATGAGACTTTTCCCTCCTATATTTGGCTCTTTCAGGAAGGCAATTACTGATATTGAGTATGAAGGATTCACTATACCAATAGGATGGAAGGTGAATATTAAGTTAAATCCATGTACTATATCTCTATGTTTGTCAATTTGTGACTTAAATCTTGAAATATGGGGTTGTTTTTTTTTTTTGGGTCTTTTCAGGTGCTATGGACAACATATGGGACACATTACAATGAAGAGTATTTTAAGGATCCTATGAGTTTCAACCCAAGTAGGTTTGAGGAGGGAATACCCCAATATGTGTTTGTTCCCTTTGGAGGAGGGCCAAGAATGTGTGCAGGGTACCAATTAGCCAAAGTAAATATCCTCATATTTGTGCATTATGTTGTGACCCAATATGAGTGGTTCTTACTCCATCCAGATGAGCCTGTCACAATGGATCCCCTTCCCTTCCCTTCCCTTGGAATGCCCATTAGAATTTCTCCCAAGTATATATAATAAGAAAGACCTCAATACAAATTTGTTTTACCACATAAATAAATGATTGTAATCTTTGTGGACATTGATTAATATTATTATCCTGTTTTATATCCTATGCTGTCCTTGAACTGAGGCACTAGCACATGTTACTTACTTGGATATGGATAAAGTTTTAAAATATATAAAATGATGCACATGAGCAGCATCCGTTAATTTGGGATGAATCTTGTCATTAATATACCAAGTTTTGTTACCACAAAGGAAAAAATGAAAAACACTCAGCATATATAGAGAAAAAGAATGTTATATGGGAAACACATCCATGAAAGTCACAAAAAAGATGCCGGTGTTACCATTTTCAAGAAAATGGCTGACATAGAAAAATTGTGGTAATTAGTGGTAACTGATTAATAACGTGAATTGAAAGTCATGATTCATTGTTTTTTTTTTTTCATTTATCAATTTCTGAATCTTATAGGAATAGTTAAAAATACGACATGAAATGCATTTACCATTTCAATAGTACTTACTAATTTTAAAACCTTAATCAGTGTCTTCCGGGTACTTATGAGTATTTGTCAAATTTTAAACTAGGATAAAGAATAAATTAAAATTAAAGTGGGCACGATCATTCATTGCTATAAGATATACCTATCTGTTACAGGGACATTACTTATGACAGAAACTCACATGGTGTTTCCTCACATTTATAGTAGTGTTAAGATAACAAACATATACAAGTATTGATAGAAAGGCCAAGAAAAAAGATAAACTCATTAGTAATTTAGAAATGTAGTCTCTAGCTTCCTCACCTATCGCCATAATAATCAAACATTAAGTATCAAAACATAAATGAGAAGAGAAACGTGTGCTGATTATATAGGTCAAAATATGATAGGGGGAAAAAAAGCCGGATCATTATAGAACCAAATTAATTAATCCAATCCAATAATGATCAAAGTAGTTAAAATTGTGGAGCTTGTGTTGTACATGTGGGGTCTGAGGAGGAAGACTTAGGCTACACAAGTTTGTGAATGTGATACGGTTTTTGACTATCTGCACTGGTAATTGGCTGCAGGGAGGGGTCAGTTTTGAATCTTCTGTCGGTTGTGATGGAAGTTAAGATGGTCTGAAGTGCCAGCAACTGGACAGCTGAGCAAAGGTCAGGAGTTGATAATAGCAGTGCACAATAACTACCTTTTTTTTATCCTCGGTTTAATCCGAGTTGAGCTGGTGAACTTATATATATGGACAAAACTCTTTCAGTGACTATTTTTTCCATTCCAACACAATAATTACCTTTTTTGGTCTAGTAAAATAGTGGCAAGTGTACAACCACTCGGCATTAGATCGGCCAATTAAGGATAAAATACTACCTCGCGTTGCCATTACATTCCTAAGGATCGAACACTCGATCATTTGGTTAAAAGAACGAGGCGCGGAATCACCACACCAGCAAACATTGGGTAGCACAATAACTACTTTGGTTGTGATGATATATGCACATGATTTGGCTTTATTACATCAATTTTATAATATTACTACAATTTCTATACAAATATTGGTTAAGTTGTTCCTGCGTTGAAATTGGTGGTTCAACACTTCTACACAAAGGACCTGTTGGACTGCGGATCATGCTGCACATGAAGTGACTCTATTACAGAGAATTTTTATGTAAAACAAAAAGGAAATGATGTACGAAAATTGTTTCCCTAACTACCTACATATGTCATCGAGTGCAGTGGGATTAAATTGATGAAAATAATTAATGTGGATACATATATTTCAATTAAAATTAGTTAACATCGTCTCGTTGCTCTTTTCTTTCTTTCTGATAATCGTTTCTGTTGTAACAGTGATACTGTTTCTAAAGGTAAGAATGATAAAAGGAGAAGAGGAAATGACAAGCAATTTGTTTTCGAGGTTCGGCCAATTGTGCCTACGTCCCCAGAGCTATGACGACTCAGAGTTGTCATTATATTTCAAAGTAGGGTTACAGTAGTTATTTATAGCGATACAGATTACAACAATTACCCTATACCGTACAACGGGGACCCCCAACCCAAAACATAAGAGGCCCAAGCCCAAGGGACAATTGTCTCTACTACGCCAACTGTCTTTCCTCAACATATAAGTTATATCTAACAGTTTCGTTGCTCTTTTATTCGTTCTTACATAAATTAGGTAAATAGATGCAGTACTCCAATTACAGACCCAGAACATTGAGTCTGATATTACTATATTAGTACGAGATACTCATAAACTTTATTAAAAAAATCATAATATTATTTTTCAAAACATTTTTAATGTTTTACTTTTTTTTTCCTGTTTGCTTGACGAAAAATAATTTATAAAAAGTATTTCTATATATACTGATATTTTAAATTTGGACAAAATTTGAAAATATTTATTTTTTATTAAAACCATAAGATACGTACACAGAAAGATATATGTGTGCGTGATATTAATAATTGACTCAGATGAATTTTAAAAATATAAATTAAAAGAAAAAAGAGAGAGAAAAATTATAAAGAATATATGCAATTAACTTAGAAAAGTTTAAATTTAAGACTTTAAAAAAAATAAAAATAAACACAACAAGCATCAATTTTTAAAATAAAACAAATTAATAAATTGAATCATTTTTTAAATATTCTCCAATTTACCAATATTTCGTTGGTCTAAGTGGTACTGAGCTAAGATCCATTAAATAAGATCTCAAATTTGAGTATTGTAGATGAGAAAAATGTAATTGGGAGAAAAATCTCCACCCTTATAAAGAATAAATTTTTGTCAAAGCAGATACCGAAGTTGCCACTATTGCCATTCCTCTTCCATGACATTTTTTTTGGTCAAATCTTTCATAATATTCTTATTTTGAGTATTAATCTATTTTGGGCTCAGACCCATGTCCAACGTTGAATGACTAGGAGTCACAATACAGCTATGTAAAGGCCCAAAAAAACTTTATTATGCCATCAAAAATTAATTCTCCTCCCATTAGAACTTTTTGTTATTAAAATTCATTTTTGGTTTTTCGAGGCTGAGTTGCAATATTCAATTTCAGTTGTGAGTTGTGACAGTAATGTTGTGCTTAAGATAGTTGTCACAACCACATTTGACAGCTAAATTGATTTGAATCTATTGCATTTTACTATAATAATTGTAACATTTGTGAAATGTAAATGCAACCACAATATATTTAAACCCCTTTCTCCTGATTTATTTCCACAAGACAGACATGGCTTCTTCATGTGCTAGCCCCCCCCCCCCCCCCAACTTTTCTCCTGCTTTCTCTCTGCTTGGCCTTTAGCAAAATTGCTTTTGGTGGAAATTTCTACAATGATTTTAACATTCTCTTTGGAGATAAACAGGCTAATATACAAAATGGATGCCTGTCCCTTGCATTGGACAAATACACTGGCTATGGCATAGTATCCAAGAATGAGTACTTGTTTGGATGATTTGACATGTAGATCAAGCTTGTGCCAGGGAACTCTGTAGGCACTGTCACTGCATATTATGTATGCATCCATTTGTTCCAGACCCCTCATATAGAATTGTTTATTATTTTCTCACATTCCTGCACCCACACACACAAACACATTGCATATATATATATATTTACAAAGATTTTTAACTTACTATTTCTTATATATGCAGCTAAGCTCTCAAGGACCACACCATGATGAGATTGATTTAGAGTTCTTGGGCAACTTGTCTGGTGATCTATATTTGCTCTCAACCAATATATACACTAATGGTAATGGGGGTCGTGAGATGCAGTTTTATCTTTGGTTTGATCCCACACAAGACTTTCACACCTATTCTATTGATTGGAATCCTCAGCGCATAATGTAAGTAACAAAGTGTGTGTATAATGAATCTGTGTTGCTTCAATTGGCAAGAGCTTTATTTCTTCAGGCGAATTTTTTTTTCTTCCTTAAATTGGTCTTGCCGAAAGCTTCAAACAAAAAAAATGATTTTCAATACCAATATGAATTGATACCAAAGTTTTAAATTGTGATTGTGGTTATGTCATGATATAACATCGTGGGAAATTATGAGCAAATGTAACTGATGCAACCACAATTGTGATTGTGATACAATTGTAAGGATCTCAAAAACCTTGATCTTATGATAACAATTACGATTGTAAATCGCAATTTATAACTATGACAGAGACACGTGGTAATTGATTATCAATTTTTACTTCCTCATATAAGATTATTTAGCGTTATGTATTGTATTTGTTACCTTGATTAGTTATTTATTGAACAAATATATCCAATATATATAACTAAACTATACATGTTTTGCACGTGCGTGCAGAATTTTGGTGGATAACATACCCATTAGAGTGATGCATAACAGACAAAGTATTGGTGTTCCTTTCCCCACAAGGCAACCAATGAGGCTTTACACAACTCTTTGGAATGGAGACTCTTGGGCAACAAGAGAAGATCAATTGGTCAAAGGCTCCATTCATAGCAGGTTTTAGAAATTTCAACGCCAATGCCTGCATTGCGAGGCCAGGAGCATCTTGCAAGGGTTTCAATAGTGGAATAAACAAAGGTCTTAATGCTGAGACAAGGAAGAAACTCAAAGAGATCCATTCAAAATGGGTAGTTTACAATTATTGCCACGATTTCAGACGTTATGCTCATGGACTTCCATATGCATGTCGCAAGACAAATAATCACTTAGCTGGTTCCGAATAGAGGTTGCAATATATGTTGTTGCATCTTCAATATTGTTGTGGGCAAAGGCAAAACCATGCCTGCACGATTATACCCTGAAGAAAATTTTGAACTAGACAATATAATAAACCTCTTGACGTAACTCTTTGAAAGTTGTAACCCCTTAACATTCTTTATATTTTTTTTCTCTGTGAAAAATGTTTCATATATTCCTTAAATTAAGAAATATTAACATATGTGTAATTGTATTCTTTTTAAAAAAAACATTTTTTTTATATGGCTTGGCTTATGCAACATTATATATGTCAACTATGAGAAATTTTGATAGAGTAGGAAAATGGATTTTTGCTCTTTCATTGTTTCGTCTTTTACTTTGTTCACCTCGCCTAAGAGAACGTAGCACAAATAGCTTTAATAAGAACAAGAAATATATGATAGTTTTATAATTTTAATAAAGGGGAAAATGTATTAACTAAGGTTATAAAACTGAAACAGTAAAATCAATTTAATAACCCAACTTTGATTAATATGTATTTATAAATTATGTTTGAAAATTTACATTCGGGAAATAAGATTTACAAATACACTAATTATATATATTAAAATTTCAATATATTAATTAATAATATATAATTTTTAATCAATCTAATTGTGCCAAATCATCGTGAAGGTAGGGTTGGGGTTTTTTTCTTTTGGTCAACAGTAGGGTTGGGGTTTAGTTCGGACAATGAGCTTAGAACTAGGCCGAATCGATCAATTTTTTGCTCTAAAATTGGGATTCAAATTTTGGGCCAAACAAATTTTGCTTGGGACTCTTTTCCTTTATTACATTTTCTTTTAATTTTAATTACAAGGATTTTTTTGACCAAAAAAAAATTACAAGGATTTTTAAATGTTTGTTTTTTATTTAAATCAATAAAAGAAAACTATGTTTTGAGACTTATTTTTTATTATTTAGTATATTGCTTAAAATTTTATTAGCAATTTAGCAATAATTAGCATCGACAAAATTAGGATCAGTTAACTATAAGGTTAAAAAAAACGACGAAGAAGGCCTAAATCCAAAATGTTGTGCCGTTCATACACTATTCTATTGAAAAAAAAATGAAAAAAGAACCACAAACTGCAGAGAAATCTGCAAGGTCTGAAAACCGCATGAAAGTAATATTGTATAGGCACTGTGATAGTTTACTTGTATATTAGGCCCGTTTGCATAAACAACTTATTTAAACACTTAAGGTATAAGAGTCTATCATATAAACACTTATATATAAGTTATTTTATAATCAAATAAAAAATGTGGTAAAAGTGATTTCATATAAGTTGTAAACTGTTTTGATAAACTATCATGTAGAGTTTTTAAAAATAAGCCAAAAATAACTTATGACTGGTTTATAAGTTTGCCTAAACACTGTCACAAGTGCTTATGTGGGTAAATAAGCCCAAATAAGCTCTGGCCGATCCAAGCATGCTCTAACTCAATAATGTACATTTTTTATACACATATACACACTTTAGGGCCCCCAGTATCTGTAATGCATCACTTGAGTTCCCTCCACGAGCATTTTCAATTTAAAAGCACTTTCTTTGTTCTTTGTAGTACCATATATATATATATAAAACAGGAACACAGAAGAAAGAAAGTGGAAACCACAACACAAACACCACACAACACCCGTCCTTGATTCTTTATCCACCATTCTATTCTCTCTTGAAAAACAACCAGCAACCAGTCAGAGCGTCCATAAGGAAACCAAAACAATCCAAGAAGAGAATCACAACTTTGAAACCAACCCAACCACCATTCCTCACCAGCTATTCAACTCCAACAAGGTGAATCACTCACTCTTTAATCTTCATTATATTGCCCACCCACCTGTCTCACTTCTATGTTTTTTCAATTACTTTTCCTTAATCTTTTTCTTGTTTCTCATTCAATAACAATTAACAAACTGGTAGTAGTATAGCAAGAAAAGTAGAAAACGTTTCTTTTTTATCCCTATGTGGTAGTTGAAGAGGATCAATGTGACATAAAAAGGAGGGTGTTTCTTTCTTTCTTTCTTTCTTTTACCTGCAGGTCCAATTGTGTCTGAAGATCATAGCAAAATGGAAGAAGGTTCTCTCAATGGAACATTGCAGGACACCCACATCCACAAGGTTGAATCTTTAATCCAAGATGAAAAGGTGGTTGTTGAAATTGAAAAGGGGTCTCTCAGTGAAACCCCAGATGTTGATATTGTTGTCATCACAGATGAAGAACAGGTAACACAGAATGAGGAGAATAGTGAGGAGCAGGTTGTTGAATCAAGCAAGAAGATGGAAGAAACAGAAGAAGATGTTCCTGAATCAGTTGCTGATACTGTTCTTAAGCTTAGTGAGTCTTCTTCACCTGATGAATCTGCTCATCAGGTTGACAATACATTGGCCTCAGGTACTGTAGAATTGGAATTGAAGGAAGATACTATTACTGATGGGGTGGAAGAAACTGAATTGCCTCCTTCGGAGGACAATAATGAGGGGTTGTTAAGAGAAACTGAAGTGATTGAAACAATTAGGGAAATGAATGTTACTGAAGAGGAGGAGGAGAATGTTTTGTCTTCAGCTGTAACAAATGGTGAAGAACCAAGTGAGATCAATGATGGTGATGTGGTTTCAAAGGAAGCTCTTGAGACAAGTGATCCAAAATCTGATGAGAATAATGACAAGGCTCCTCAAGCCATAACAGGAGAAGTACCAAAGGGAATTGAGGAATCCTTGGCACTGCCATCATCAACAGATGAGAAAGTTGGGGAACAATCAGATGTTCAAGAGTCACCATCCTATGACAGTGCTAAGGAGTCTTTTCAACCATCACCACCAAATGTTCCTGATGCTGAAAGCACTAGTGCCACTGAGCAAGAGAGGACTGAAGAACCTAGAAGCACTGAAAATCCGGTGGGTAATTCACACTTTATCATCATAATTTCGTATAGACATTTTAGTTTGTGCTTGGCAAGTGTTATAAAGTTTATGGCTATCGTTGTTATCATACATGTCATCAAGGTTTTATATAGTGGTCCCGCGACCGTGATGTAGCAGCAATGTAAAGGTTTTTTCATGTTTTCATGATTGCAATTGTGTCCGCATTAGCCGTATTTGTCCCCAATTTTTCTCAATATGAAGGATCGTGACCGCAGTCACAATTTAAAACCTTGCATGTAATGTGTGCTTTGTTTCAAGGTTATATAAAATGAACCTTTTGTTTCTTGTGTGATAGACCATTATTCCCGTGACACAAAGGCAACACACCTCTTGGACGAGTTGCTGCGGACTCTTTGAAATTCTGAGGCCTGCTGATAGATAATTCAAGGTGAGTAAACCTCAATTAAGGATTTTTTTTGGCAAATGCTAGTAAGTGTCTTTGGTTAAGAAATCAAAAATAGAAAAAATGTTACAGTGTTTTTTATTTCATAATTTCTTAATTAGTGTCCTTAATAAATGCTAAATAATTGGCCAATCATGCATACACTATATTTGGGTATGAAATACTGTAAACTGTCACTGTAATATCATATTGACCTGATGGGAATATGAATGCTCTTTGTTTTGTCTGTTTGACTTCGTGGCCTGTGCTCAAACAGTTTATATTATACATTTTCCTTTTGAACTCTAAATTTTATACGCATTCACTCAAGTGAAGACCTGAGGCTAAGCAGCCTCATTATGTCAGTGTTGAACAGAAGTAGGGGACCAACTGTGTATCAATTACCTGCATAAAGCTAGAGTATCATGTTTACTGATGGTGAAATTTAATTTACTGTGTATTTTATGTCAATGTGGTCAAAATTGTTGGTTTTCAGCTTTTATACTTTTGGCTGAAGAAATAGAATGTCTATTATGATGCTAGGAATGTTGGCAGCTGTACTTTCTGTGTTAAATAGTATTTTTTTTTTATTTGGCTTAAGAGTTTGGTTCTGTTCACCCTTTCTGAGGTTCTAAAATCTGAAGTGACCTCAGACAATTTCTGTAGTCCTTTAGGTACTACTTTGCAGTAAAAACAATAAATATGGAATATTTGTTTTAACAAAGTTAAGTATCTCATCATTTGTCAGATATTTTTGCCAAATACACTGTTTGAACTTGATTATTTTATATATCCTACATGTGGTCAATCTCATTTTGTGGGTAAATGGAGGCATATAAAAAGTTTAAAATATAGTGTATGGGAAATTGTATTAAACAAAGCTAACATAAGCTCTTGAGTGGTCACTTTGCTTTGGAGCAGTTTCCTAATGTTAATTTGATTTTTTGATATTATAGGGCAGAGCTTCTCAAAGGGTTGGCCCCTGAGCTATGGACTGGAAGCATTGCAATTTGTTCTGTGTGTATACTTTGAGAGCCTTAGATCACAAGGCATGTTCTGTGTGACATTGTTTCATATTCAAAAACAATAAATAATAGTATGGATGGTACATTTCAGTTGTGTTACATTGTTAAACTTCTATGAAGGAGAAGTTGTTGTCAGAAATTATTTTACAGTACCGCATTATATACAAAGCAAGTTCATGTGTGTTTCTTTATTATTCTTCAAATTAAGGTATTTCACACTCAGTTTTTCTCATGCTTCTATATCTGCGCTTTCGCTCACATGGGATACCACTCGAACCACAAATAACTACCAATCTACCATATCTACGTTAACATTGAAGAATCTTAAAAATATATATTAAAAGAGAAAAACTATTATAAAGAATATATATAATTAACTCAGAAGAGTTTAAATTTAAGACTTTTTAAAAAAATAGACTCATTTATTTAAAAATAAAACAATTAATAAATTGAGTCATTTTAATATATATTATGTAATTTTATGTATACTATTATGAGGAATGAATTTTAGTCAAAGCAGATTGCGTAGTTGTCACTGTTACTATGAGGTATGAACCTCTTCCATGATATTTTTAATTTTTTTTTTGGTCAACATGATATTTCTATTTTGAGTATTAACCTATTTTGGACTTTTTTTTTGGTCAATAGAACCTATTTTGGACTTTGACCTGTGTCTAACGTTTTTTTTTTTGTCAACAACCTGTGTCTAACGTTTCATGACTCATGACTCATAACACAGCCGTGTAAAGGCCCAAAAAAAAAGCCTTAATGCCATCAAAACTAACTCTACCCTCGTTAGAACTTTTTGTTATTAAACTTCCAAGTTGAGTTGCAATTTTCAAATGTAGTTGTGACTTGTGATAATAATATTGAGCTAGAGGCAATTGTCACAACCACATTTGACAGCTAAATTGATCTAAATCCACTGTATTTTACTGTAATCATTGCAACATCTATAATTGCAACCGAAATATATTTAAACCCCTTTCTCCTTATTCATTTCCACAAGACAAACATGGCTTCTTCATGTGCTAGTTCCTCCGCTTTTCTCTTGCTTTTTCTCTGCTTGGCCTTTAGCAAAATTGCTTTTGGTGGAAATTTCTACAATGATTTTAACATTCTCTTTGGAGATAAACGAGCACACATACAAGATGGTGGCATGAGCATGTCCCTTGCAATGGACAAGTACTCTGGCTCTGGCATAGTATCCAAGAACGAATACTTGTTTGGACAATTTGACATGCAAATCAAGCTGATACCAGGGAACTCTGCAGGCACTGTCACTGCATATTATGTATGCATGCACTTGTTCCAAACCCCTCATATGAATTGTTTATTATTTTCTCACATCCATGCACCCACACACACACAAACACATTGCATATATATATATAAAGATTATTAAATTACTATTTCATATATATGCAGCTAAGCTCTCAAGGACCACACCATGACGAGATTGATATAGAGTTCTTGGGCAACTTGTCTAGTGATCCATATCTGCTCTCAACCAATATATATGCTAATGGTATTGGGGGTCGTGAGATGCAGTTCTATCTTTGGTTTGATCCCACACAGGACTTCCACACCTATTCTATTGATTGGAATCCTCAGCGCATAATGTAAGTAATTACAAAGTGTGTGTGTGTGTAGATTCCTTTAGGCAAAATTCATTTTTCTTACATAGGATCCACCAAAAGTTAAAAAAAAATGTCTTTTGAAATTACCTTGCACGAGCTATTATTAATTGGTATCAAGGTTTTAAATTGTGATCATGGTTATGTCACAATATTTAATATTGTAGAAAACTGTGAACAAATATAATTGATGCGGCTACAATCATGGTCGTAGAGACCTTGAAAACCTTAGTGTTTTGACACCAATTGCAGTTAAGGACTGCAATTTAAAATCATGATTGGCACTTGGCAATAGATTATCAAATTTTACTTTCCCATATATGATTATTTGTCCTCATGTAAAGTATAATTTGTTACCTTGATTGATTATTTACTAAACAATACACACACGTGTAACTTAACTATATATGCTTTGCATGTGTATGCAGAATTTTGGTGGATAACATACCCATTAGAGTGATGCATAATAGGCAAAGTATTGGTGTTCCTTTCCCCACAAGGCAACCAATGAAGCTTTACACAACTCTATGGAACGGAGACTCTTGGGCAACAAGATGGGGGCAGGTGAAGATCAATTGGTCAAAGGCTCCATTCATAGCAGGTTTTAGAAATTTCAACGCCAATGCTTGCATTGCGAGGCCAGGAGCATCTTGCAAGGGTTTCAATAGTGGAATAAACAAAGGTCTTAATGCTGAGACAAGGAAGAAACTCAAGGAGATCCATTCAAAATGGATAGTTTATGACTATTGTCGGGATTTCAGACGTTATGCTCATGGACTTCCATATGAATGCCGCAAGACAAATAATCATTTAGCTAATTCAGAATAGAGGTTGCAACCCATGTTGTTGCATCTTCAATATTGTTGTGGGCAAAGGCAAAACCATGCATACACGATTATACTCTAAAGAAAATTTTGGACTGGACAGTATAATAAAACTCTCGTCATAACTTTTTTAATGATGTCTTTGAAAGTTGTAACCCCTTAACATTCTTTACAATGTTACATTTTTTTCTGTGAAAATGTTTCATATATTCATCAAATTAAGAAATATTAACACATGTAATGGCATTTTGTTTTCAAAAAATGAGTATATTTTTTATATGGCTTATGCAATGTTATATATATCAACTATTTATTTGGGTGTATATTATTATAGGTAGTATTATTTGAAAATTTCTCAAATTTTGATAAAGGAAGAAAATGGATTTTTGGCTCTTTCACTGTTTCCTCTTTAACTAATGTTCACCTCACCAAAGAAAAAGTAGCACAAAAAGCTTTAATAAGAATAAGAATATGAAATCTATGATAGTTTTATAATTTTAACAAAGGAGAAAATGTATTAACTATGGTTATAAAACTGAATCAGTGAATCAATTTAACAGCCCAACTGTGTTTAATATGTATTTATAAATTATTATGATTGAAAATTATAACAGCACACCCAAAAATTACTCAAGCCGCAACCAACTTTCAATTGTTTATTATTGTCTTTTTAAATTGTTACTTTAATGTATGTTGAATTTTCGATTAATTGTGAGACCATGTGCTCATACTAGAATTAGCATGTAAGCATGGAAATAGATGAGAAGAAACAGAGAAACATCTCTGTCTGACAACATTCCAACAGTTGCACTTGCACCGAACACATCAACTAGAACCAAAATGGCACAAATCACCGGCAAAAAGCCAAAAATAAATGAAAAAAAACAGTGACATCATCTAACCATCATATCCGATTCACAAGCTAGGTTCTACATATGTTCTACACATTCAAACACATGCTGTGAAATTCTCCATGGAAAAACTAATTGTAGAGAAATTGAACAACTTGACAAGGGGTGATCCTACAATCATGGAAAACATACAGAATATGACATATGACAACTAACAAGTGAGCCTCCTCCCTAAACTACCAGTAGTACTGTTGTTATCCTCCAAGCTAACAAGGGTCAAACTAAACTAAACTAAACACAGAGAAACATATCAATCTCAATTTTATATTTATAATCTATAATCTATTTATTAAATCCAAACTTCGAAAGCAACTATAACCTGACTTGTAGCCAGTACATCAAAAACCTAGTAACTGCAGTTAATCAGAGCATTGCTCCAACACACACAATGGTTTTGATCCTCAAAACAAGCAAGTAACAACATAACCAGTATGCCAACTTTGACATGAATCAAAAAATTCACAGGCTTGAAAAACAAAAAGCCAGCAAGAGAAGCATCATTATTGTATGACCAACAAAATTGAAGCACATTTTTTACCAAGAACCCGGTAAATCTAACCTCTACAACACTCCTTTCAGATTTCCCTCCTTCCTTGGTCACTCTCTGATCACAGGAAAAATCACCTACGTTTTCCAGAGCACACATAGATTGTAGCAGTTGCTCCAACAACAACTCCTGCTGTCACCGCGGACCAATGCAGCATCGTCAATCCTTTCAACCCCTTCCCTTCACCACCATGTATTCCATTTCCATTCACACCTCTATTGACAGTCTCAACCGTCTCAACCGCCTTCTCATTCAGCGATCTGATCACCTTCTCAGCTTCCCCGGCTTCCTCGCGCAATCGAACAATGTTCGATTCAAAACTTGTTGCTTTCTCCTCAGATTCTCTGAGTGCCTTCTCCAATCTCAGTTTCTCCTTAGCCCACTCCTCCAACTCATGTTTCTTCTCAGCAGCAGCCTTCCCCAACTCCTCAACCTTGTTTCTGAAACCCTCAATTTCCCTATCCTTCTCACCAATCTTATCCCTCAACTCCTCCTCAACCCTAATCCTCTTATTCCTCTCCTCAATTTCCTTCATCTCAAGAGCTCCAATTTTCCTCTCCAAATCCCTCAACCTAGCATCACTCTCTGCCTTCCCCTTCTTCAACCCTTCCACTTCCTTCTCCAAATACTCAACCCTAGACTCCTTCTCTCCCAAAACCTTCCTCAATTCAGCAGCCTCACCCCTCGCTTCCTCCGCGGCGCTCATCTCTGATACCGTATCGTGGTGAAGCCTCGCCACCTCCGTCTCGAGCTCCGCCGCCCTGGCAGCGATAACCTCCGTCGCCTTCACCGCCTCACGCGACCGCGCAACCTCTCCGTGCATCTCTTCGATCTTCTCCCTCAAGCCCGCGCCGTCGCTCCTCAATCCCTCGAGCTCCGCGGTCAGCTTTTTGATTTGCTCCTTCTTGTCTGCGTTCTCACTCACCAATTCGTCTCTCTCGCGCTCCAGCGCCGCGATCTTCATCGCCGATAGTTCCCCGTACTGATCGTCGACGCCGTTGGCAACGCCGTCGTCCGCCATGGCTAATTCTGCAGCGCAAAAACCGAAATCTGTAAATTAACCGAGTAATATAGAAATCGAATCCGAAATCGAAAAAGGAGTGCTGTTTGGTTGCAGAGAAAATTAAAAAAAAAATAGATTTTACGAAGTTCAAAGTTACTGATCAACGATCCCTTTAAATGAGATTATACAAAGTTCTGAAGCACAATAAATAAATAAATAAATAAATTGATATTCTAATTTCTCGGCAAGTAAACAGCGAAAGTAAGAGTAACATGGAGTGAGAGAAACCGTGAGGAGTGCGGTGTGTAGTTCGGAGGAGTGTTAGAGTGAACTGAGAAAATGGAGTGTGGATTTTCCAGGAAAAATTGGGATGATTTTTTTTTTCTTTCCGGGAAACCAACAAAGAAAGGAGGACCTCAGTTTTATGAAAGGCGCAGGATTCGCAGGATTAGGGTTTATTGTGTGCTCGTGGAAATATCTTTAACTTTACCATTTCTTTTCATTTTCACTTTTTTTCCAGAAAAAGGTGAAACTCGGAAAGCGAGAAGCAGCCAACGGTTCAGATGTGAGATGCTCTTCTTCGCACTCGACGATGTCACTTTCCACCGGGTATCGGGTACGGGTCTACCGCTTTAAGGATCCATTTGATTTAGAGACCCTCCAAATGGAGATTTTTAATTAGGTAACGAACGAATATTTCACCATCTTGTTAAAATTTGGGTGAATTGGTCAATTGTGCACCACTAATTGATTTCATTGCATTTCAATATTTATTTATTTTATCATATTTTCAAATTTTACCATATTCGCAAGTGCCTTTTTTGGTTTCTCTTGGAATTTTTTGCTACTTCATACATACCATTATCGATTGTCTTGATTGGTTTTGTCTCATTTTCTCCGTTAAGAGTAAATGGATATAGGGGTAGTGAAAAGACAATAATATAATAAGAAATTTTTTATCAATTAAATAATTTCTTAATTATTATGAAAAATAACCTTAGAAAACGGATAAAAAATGGAGAAAATGATTATCATATCAAGGGATGATTTCAGGCATCTATGGCTATCGTGAATTAAAGTTTGGAATTACAAAATACAAATGGTATTGTTTGATATGGTATCAGCTGAGTGTGTATTGAATGAATAATAATTATCATATCAAGGGATGCTTTCAGAGACCCAAAATGTGAACATGGACAAATGACCGAGTGGAATTGAGCTTAAGAGTAGACAATCAAGGTTAATTAGATATGTTCAACTTCTCCTCTCTCATTATTTTTTTTTCTTCTTAAAATAAACATGATAGACTTAACGGTAACTCGGTAAAGCTGCTCTCTGTCTTGTGATGCATAGTGGGTATATTCAACTAGTGTTACATTGTTGTGCGCGATGCGACACGGCTAAGTATGTTTGTGGCTACAGAAGAAGCTTTTTTCCTATGGTATGGGACTGTGCAGTGTGTGTGGGTGAATGATTCTCCAAAATTGATGGAGGCTGTGACTGCAACTGTTCCAGCTGAAAAGTTTTGCAAGCTGTTGCCGATATGGGTTTCCGCAAAATGTGCCGGAATTGGATTGCCAGGGTGTGTGGTATGTATTGAATCCCCATATCAGTATAGTAGTGACTATAGGAGTAGTAGATTGCTCAGAGCTAGCTTGGTTTTATCTGGTATTTATAATTTATAATTTATTCCGAGATATTAATGTGCTCTGAATTTACTCTTAATCTCAGTAATTAATTAATTAATTAATCCTTTTCGTATTTCTTTAATTTGTTTTCACACTGTTTTACTCCTCGGATGGTAGCTTGTTTTAGCTCAATAGGTTGTCTATGCTACTCATCCTCAACGTGTGGCTATGTTTTTAATGCACTACAAGGACTGCTTCAGTCAGGTAAGCCTGTGAAAACAAAAAACTTCTTATAATTTTCTTTTATGGAGCTGGGATTATATATTAGCTTTGGAAGAAAGTTATAATTGAGCCTTTTTATTAACTTCAACTTCAACATGAATAAGGGGAAAAAGGTGAATCTAATTGTAAAGTTAATGACTATTCTTGTTATTTGTTAGTTATATATGACCCATCTTAGAAATACACATACAAAGGTAAGATACTTAAGAGTCATCTATCTCCCATTAATGTGGCTCAAATTAGGATGAGAGACCTGTACAAGTCGTTCATTGTGAGAGACTTAGTCATAACTGTTGGATATAGTAATTTTATGTTTAAGTGGTAGATATTCATTTTAATATAAAATTATTATATTCAACCGCTATGACCCGTCTCTCACTGTGATTAACCTATGCAGGTCTCTCACCCTAGACCGCGCCCAAAGTCAATATAATGATTTTGCCAACTTACCAATGTGTGGTTTTATCGAATCAAATTATGGAAGATCAACCTAGGATGACATAAGAAATTAATCATGTGAGCTTCTATCAAGTTGGATGCTGATCTCTTTTGTGTATAACCGCATCCTAAGTCCAAAGTTAATGTGGTATAGTAATGGCTAACAGCCAAAAAAGTCAAAAAAACCTATTCCCAAATAAAATCTCTCCAAAACAAAGTTTTCACAACAAAATAAAAGAGAAAGTGACCAATGACAACATGTGTATGTGAGTCGTGACCCTGTTACTTTTGAAAATGTGTCTGATCTCATTCCAGATTTTTAGATCCAATAGGCTGGCCCACCGGACCAAGATTAAGTAAACTCCGCCAAAGCTCACATACATCATCAGCAATCGAGGGCACATCATAATACCATGAACCTTCATCCATTCTAACTTCACTCCAGAGATCACGAAACAGATTCCTACAAAATTTCCCCAAGTTCTACAACTACTTGTGCAATGCTATGTCCCTAACTCAAATATCTTTCCGCGGAGAAAGAATATTAAACCCAAATGTTAATCTATACTTTAAAGACTTTGGTATAGATATGATAGATGAGATATGCGATAAAGAAGAGAGACAGAAAATGCAATGAGTGTTAGATAGATATTGAAAATTGACGAGTATTCAAATTTCGATTACTCTATTAACTTCTAAGAAATTATAGATAGATAAAGTCATGAAACAGAGTAAAAAAAACTTCATAAAAATAAATGAAAAAATTGAAGAAAAAAAATCTAAGAAAATGGAAGAAAAAAAAATTCCTTGATCCCAACCAAAAGTACAACAAAAAAGCAAAAAGAAAATCAGAATTAAGGAGACGAAAAAAAAAATATAACTAATGGGGTCTGTTGGGAAAAACCAAAATTAATTAAGAACCTAACCTAAATTAAGGGAATTCCAACATGGGATTCATCATCATTGATCAACCTCCAAGCTTGGTCTTCTCCTTCTCCAACTTCTCAAAGAAACCAGTAAGAGCCTTCAAGGCTTTGACTTGACACTGCAAGGAAACTATGTAACCAGCAGTTTCATCAAAAAGCTTGTCCACACCAAAGGATTCCCCACCAGGCACAATCCTCTGCAATGCATGAATCTTCCTCTCTACCTCTTCCCTATCACCATCTTCCTTTTCTCCTTCTTCTTCTTCTTCTTCTTTTTTCTTCTCCTCATGAACAACACAATCAGTAGTACTAGTAGTACCCTTTTTCACCACCTCAATACCTTTCACTGCAGCCACTTCCTTTATCAGTAGTTGTTGTTCCCTGCTGCTGCTGCCGCCGCCAGTACCACCCTCTCTCCACCGCCTTCGGCTTCGCCTGAAGACATGCAGAGACTTGTGGTGAGTGGTGGTGGTGGTGGTCATGGCAGAGTGTTGCTCTGGTTTTCTCAGAAATGTGGGTATTATGATACTCTGTTCTGCTTCTGTGTTTTCTTCTTCCATAATATGGGATTGGGATATATAATAATAATATAATATAATAAACAGAGAGGGGGATTGTTTCTCAGAAATTGTGAATGAAGAAGGGAAGAATGGAGGGGGGGGGGGGGGGGGGGTGAGAGGAAGAAGTTAAATTATTGAAGAGCTCTAGAAATGTCAATGCCAACGAAGCTGGTCCCACTGGTTTTGGCCTCACGATACATACATACAACACAAACAAAGCCCCCAAGTTTTGGATTGGATTGGTTTGGACTCAGTGGAGTTATTTATGGGGTGACTTTCACGCTCCACGCCCACAGCGTCCTTTTCCTCATTTTTCTTTTCACCCTCTGCTTTTGTAAATTTTTCCCCATCTTATTGGTGTTAACTATAGGTGATATTTGGATTAGTTAATTTAGTTTATTTAAGATTTATTCGAGTTTATTTTATTATATAAATATTTATAAGTGATATTTAAATATATTTATAAAAATAATTTATAATATATCTTTTTAATTTATTTAAATAAATTTCTCAAAATATTACTTACCCGTTTGTAGGAGTTTTAAAAAAAAATAGTATTTCTATAATTATCAATTGAAAAAGCTCATTCTAAGTGAGTATTTGGATTAAAGTTTATAAATATAAGTTTGGATTAAACTCATTTTACAAATTAAGTTTGGTTAAAATGAAATTATTCTAACACAATTTATGTTTGTATGATATTAAATAAATATATTTTTTAATATGTGATTATTGAAAAAGGGTATAGGTTTTGTAAAGTACTATACAGAGAGAGATGATAAAAAAAAGTAATAAAAAATTTATTGGTATTTAATATGCCTATTAATTTTTTTAAACTGGGTTGAAAATGAAGAAATGACTTCATTGTTTCTTTTAATTCAAATTAGGTTTGAAGCCAAATTGAATTTTAAAAATATAGCAAATTAAAAACAAAACATCATACAAACTGAGTTTAATAATCTGAAAGTCTAAAATTACTTTCAGACCTTGGATCTGCAGTCCAAACATCTCTAATTTTTCCACGGATTTCAAAGTGTAATTATTCATTAGTACATGGTTACATGCAATTAGGCGTCCGTCTTACTAGCATAGATGAGATATTTAAGGTCATCCATTACGCACGCTAAACACATGTGCATCTTACTAAAACTAGGTAAATATCTATTGTGATTAGGTTGTAAGTAAGTAAACTTGCAAGGATCCTTAGCTAGTAAGATTCAATTCAAATGTGGGAGGGAGAAGCAAACGCGCAGGTAGTAGCATAGAATGGTGGGATATATATGAATGAATGAATATCTAGAGGTAAAACTAAAAGTGAAAAGTATATTTATAAAGTCAATAAATCTGACTAGAAAAATAAAAAATGCAACTCCCGTTAAGGAGGGGTAGTGTGAGTGATGAGGGCATATAAATAAAAAATGGTCCCACATGACACAAAACAAAAGGGAGAAAGCACATGTGCATGTGCTCACATGAATTCCTTGAACCTAACACCCACCCATGTGCCCCTCCACTTCTCTTCTTCTCTTTCATTCATATGCTTATGCTTACTATGCTAATGCTACTACTAGTAGTATATATGATCTGCATCACCACCCTTCGCATGACTGCCACGTGTTTACTTTGCAGTGACCCCACCTTGAGCCCCACAAAACCCCCCTCCCTACCCTTTTAGGCCAAAATTAATCATGTTATAACGCTACCACAATCATACCAATCCCCCTACCCATATCAAATTAACAAGTTGGGGATTTAGGGAAATCAAATACCCTTTGCTTAACTAATTTAGGACAAGTTGGTTTTATGGATGGATAGGGAAGTTGGGGGTCTCATTTAAAAGGGGCATTTTATGTATAAAATATTGCTACTAGTTCTCTACTTGCATAGATTAAAAGCGCAAACAAAAAAGAAACATCATGACCCCGGTATGTAATTTATTAGATTACTCCCTCTGGTCTCGAATATAAGAAACAAGTTACTTTTTTGGTTCATTGAATAACTCATGTATCTAGTCTATAATTAGACTAGATACATGAGTTATTCAATGAACCAAAAAAATAACTTGTTTCTTATATTCGAGACCGGAGGGAGTAGATTAGATTAGATGATTGATTATATCGTAGTATCGATAATAATAAATGCCTGTAAAAAATAATAAGGTTGGCATTGATATCTATAGAATATTATTTTATAGATATTTTAAATTTTGTAATTACTTCATATAATTAAGAGTCAATTAATTATACTACACACAAATATAAGACAAAAGAATGATATGAAAATTCTAGATAAAAATCGTATAAATATAATAAAAATCACAAAGATAAAGTGGCATGTCAGAATTTGTTACTATTACTATGCTGAACATTTAAGCATGTTAATTTGATATAATCTAATCTAAATTTGTATCATATGATCAGTGGAGGGATCAGGGATGTATAAATAAATAAATACTAGTAAGATGCAAAAAATAACATGCATATACTGAAAAGATGATTGATGTTAGTAATTTGTTAATTTGCTAGAGATTGGGGGGTGAGCAGCTTTAGTGCATTCTCCCCCTCCCATAAATATTTTAGTGTAGTGATGGTGGCCCTGAGAGAGAGAGAGAGAGAGAGGAGAGAGAGAGAGAGAGAGAGAGAGAGAGAGAGAGAGAGAGAGAGAGAGAGAGAGAGAGAGAGAGAGAGAGAGAGAGAGAGAGAGAGAGAGAGAGAGAGAGAGAGAGAGAGAGAGAGAGAGAGAGAGAGAGAGAGAGAGTGGTGGAGAATCAGAGAGGGGGAGGTGGTGGTGTTTCCAAGAAGGAAACCAATCGGCGGATTGGGTCATTGGGATTGCATGAGAGATTTGGTTGTGTTGGGCATATGGGACTCCATGTGCTCAGTCCCATTCAGATCCCTTTGTTTTTGTCACTTTCACACACTACACTACACCCCCCTCCTTTTTATTTAATTAATGCACGCCACTCAATATTATTTTCAAATATCCTATTCCTAAATTCTTTTTTCATTTTTTCTTTTTAAAATAAAAATCCCATTTTCTTTGTTCTCGGGGTAATGGGGATCCGTACCACCATTTCTTGTACGAAAATTGGATCAAATGCTTACCTGGGGCCTTGGCCTATATAATTGAAGAAAGAGCTATATCTAATTCGATTCAATATATATCATATTTCTAATCTAATTGCAAATGTGTGCACATCCTACCTGCAAGTGTGTGTTTCTGGTCACGTTTTAGGGTAGGAGTTAAGATCTTCTCTATTTTTTTTTCTCTCTATTTCTTCTATTACTATGTTTTTGGGGGAATAAATAGAATAAATGACACTCATGTATCACATTTATGTCATTTATTTTCCTTAAAAACATAGTAATAAAAAAAATAAAAAAAAAACAAATGGAGATGATCCTAACTCTCATAGCATACCCTTGTTTCCATGTTTATCTATTGATCCTTGCTAGCTCTTGTTTGGACATATAAAAGATGACCAAATCATCTTATGTATGATGCAAAAAGAAATTCTCGTCCTCACATGTAGGCCTCTCTAGTGATGCATAATGACATGCTCCTATTTTATTTCCCACCACATAGAAGTTCACGAGGAGATAAAAAAAAAAGCAAAATATCTCTCTCTCTCTCTATATATATATATATATAATATATATATGTATAAATGTTTAATATTTATATAATTGTAATTATTAATATTTAATTTGCTTAACCACAACAAAGTAGATGATGATAACCCAACATTGAATTAATCATCTTTAATCAAAGAAAATTATGTAACTAGCCATGACACTAATACGAAATGTTCAAATAAGAAAAGGGAGTATTTTTTTCACCTGAGCAGAACTTACTGCAACAATATCAGAAATTAATTTTTTTTATATAAAAAAGAAAAAGAAATGGATGCAACAGGGTGAGGAATATTGATTCATTCATTATGTAGTACTACACAAACTTGGTGTAGTAGATGAAGGAAGAGGGATTTCTCAACCTGTTTAACTTAATGATCAGCACATGAACTGACTCATGTCTTTAATCTGTGAGCCCCGCTGTCTGCAGTTTGCAGCCATGGTGCTTGGCATACGCAGTAAATGCCAAAAATATCAACAAGGTAGCAACCATATTCATGATATGCATTATATAATCTCAACAGTTTCAACATTAGTCTCTTTTTCCCTTTTATTTATTTTGGACATTCTTGGTTAATGTAATTTGAAGTGTATAGTTTACTTTAATGCCAACAAAAACAATATTACATCTTAGAGTTAGAGCTATAGCCAAGCAATAAAGTGGCTTTTCAAGCAAAAATACCTTTTCTATTCATTGAGCTGCAACAATTAGGCTTAGGCCGGCCTGGGTATCTAGCAGGAGGAGTACTCTCTTTGCATCATATACACTTTCCATCTAGCAGAACGAATTTGGTTCCATAAAATGAGAAAGTATCCTTTAAATTAAAACAAAAATACACTTAATAATTGTAACCCTTGTGACATTTTGAAAGCCGGAGTCTACACAAAAAGTCAGTCTTATAATTTGTTTTTATTAAACTATCATTAGGGCATTTGACCACCTCTCCCCAAGAATGTGTTTTGTGGAGATCAATTTTATTCTCCCTCCCACAAGCTCAGTGTGTATTACCAACTAGTGTGGCTTGAGCCGCGTCAGTAACTTGATCCACATGGAAGGCCAACGTGGCTCCACGAGAGCGAGGGTGGACACATGTTCTTTCACGTTTTCAAAATCTTTATGAAATACAACGGTGATGATGTCGTATTCGATCGAATGTTCTCACTATATTATTTGAAGATTGAAGATTGATTCTACTAAAATAATAAAAACGTCTATTTCTTCACTTAATTTTTTAATACAGAAAGAAATGTCGTGCAAGCAACAAACATCTTTTCAAGGATACACTTAACCATGAACAATTAACTTTACACTTCTTATGCGGCCATGTCAAAGAGAATTGAGTTTAGGACTGTGTGGATTGAATTTAGGACTATAGTTTATTGATAGCTGTAACCAAAGTTTACAACGTTTGACGAGAGAAAGCTGGCTACACATAAGCATCACTAGAGACCACAACTTCTCCACTACAAAGAGCCTTTCTTTTTTCTCTCCACAAGGATTGCTCCACCTGGCTAAACTACTATTCACAAGACAACCTTCTAGAAGATCCTTGACATATAGTATACCATACTGAACAGCCCCATCCTTTCCATGAGCAGTGTCACCAGCAGTGCAGCCAAACTAATCTTCACCACATTGAGCAAATTTGTGTCTCTGGCTATTCAATCATCTTGTTCTTTCTTTTGTTCACTCCTGCTTGTTTCATAAAGAAAGGGTTGGTATCAATATTTATAGTCAATTAACATCTGATGCCTATTTTGGCATTGATTCCACATTGCTGGGTAAGTTTTGCCTATAAAGACACACCCTTGTCAGCTTCTGTTGCTGACCTTTCTAGATTTCAATAGCTACATATTGGTAGAAGAATATACCACTATCCCAAACTTTATGCCTTTCACAAATAGACACATTCAACTTTCACCTCATTCCGATTAATCCTTGAATTCACTATTGTTACTATCAAAATCATAGCCGGGAAAATACAATAGATGCGTCTATTAACTTGAGGTTAATTTCTTAGGATGGGTTTGGGATTGACTTATAGAGTTATTTGGGTTTATCTATTGACTTAAGTACGTGTGACGGTGTTTGGGAGAGCTTATAGAAATAGCTTATGACTGACATATAAGCCCCATAAGCTCTCAAGAATAGCTTATTAAAACAGCTTACAGCTTATATGAAATCAGTTTAATCACATTCTCTCTTCGTTATAAAAATAGCTTATGCATAAGCGATTAAATAACATATTTATCCAAACAGACCCTTAATGGTGAACAGATCTTCACCATTTATTTTATTAAAATCTAAGCCATTCATTGATATTTTATTTTTAAATATGAAATTAAACTATTTTATAATTTCTCAATGAATAGAGAGGGTTTTTTTTGGGGGGGGGGGGGTGTGAGAAACCCGTCTCACTATTCCATCAGTTTCACATTGTTCACTTTTCTGTCCCTAATAGTATTATCAATCATCATCACCATTCTTATACACAAATTGCTCATCAGATGACTCTCCACATACAATTCTAGAGCTGAAGTGAAAGTTGAATGTGTCTATCTCCAAAAAGACAAAAAAATTTTAAAGCGGTTGTATACTCTTTACCCTAGATATTTGATAATAATATGCAAGATAACAGATTTAGAAGAAAGAAAAGAACCTCTGATAAATGTCCTGGGATCATATGGATCCTTGATACCACTCCCATACAGATACTCATATTGAATAACTGGCCCAACAACTTTACCAGTTTTATTTGCTGAAAAGATAAGTGTTAAGAGTATTGATTACTGATATTGCACATAAATTTAACAAACTATGATAATGATATGATAACAATTAAATACCCAGTGGAATTTTTTTCAGTCCCGGAATGGACCTTGGCACAGAGCTTTCTGTATCTCTGGAATTATTATTATATTCCTCGGTTGTTTGTTGGCGGTTTTTGCAGGAAGCGATATTTGATTGCTCATTATGGGGTGTCATATTTGAATGTACAATTGTTGACCTGTAAATAATTCAAAAAAGATTGACACTTCATGTAAATTTAATCTTAGAAAAAATGGTCATTGGCATATCTATGTAAAATAACAGCATTGACTATAAAGTAAAAAACACAACTTTGACACTGTATTCTGCTATGTAAAAACATTCAATAGATTAAATCAGAACTAATTTGCATCACACCAGTCAGCTGCCTATACCAGTTTCTTTTTGCAATATGCATAATCTTAATGCATCTCATATGAGTTTATTTAACATTCATCATAGAATATCAATCCTATTTTAAATCTCAAATATAATACAATTGAAGTACCCTTTTTGTCAACAACCTATGACTGCAGTTTGCAACAAATGACAAGTGAAATTCAATGACACACTACATTACTGTATTACCTAGGAAGTGATGCGTGTTTTCTTTCATGTGGCATGACTGGATCATTTTTACCACCAGTTTCCTCAAGATGAGCGAAATGCTTTTTGAATTGATCAAGAGCACTATAACAAATATGAACCAATGAAAGGTAAGGAGAGAAGAATAAGAGGGTTGAACATATGAATAAAAAAAATATTTAGGGAAAAAAGACAGCAGTTGAAAATAAACCTAAAAAAACCTTGAAGAAAGAAAATTAGTTCTCTTCTTTTCCATTTATGTAGTCTTTCAATAGTTGAGGATGGTACTCTAGAATCTCACGGAAAATTAACTCTCGAATTTCTTCCTTTGTTACCCTTCGGCCTTTCAAATTCAAACTCCATTTTCGTAATCGGCTGGCAGGGTGGTTCCCTCTCAATTTTTGAGAGTCCCTTGAAGTAAGGATCAGCCAATGCCTGAAAACACCAAATCCTTTAAAATTCTTGAGCAAGGCAGTAACATATTTGAATATCAATATACTTGCTCTATGATTGATTACACCTTCTGTCGTCCAAAGGTAAATCATAAGCTCAAGAAGCACTTAATTATCTAAATAAAATAACCTTTCAG
Organism: Glycyrrhiza uralensis; assembly: GCA_030159175.1. Taxonomy (NCBI): domain Eukaryota; kingdom Viridiplantae; phylum Streptophyta; class Magnoliopsida; order Fabales; family Fabaceae; genus Glycyrrhiza; species Glycyrrhiza uralensis. The sequence goes on from BRZY01000006.1 coordinate 2,178,871, forward strand.
TGCACCACACACGCGCGCGGTAAGGAAAGAGAACACAACAAACCTCTTCAGCAGTAGGCCGGTCTTTTGGATCAAAGGCAAGCAACCTTTCCAGTAGTGGTAGTGATAAAGGATCCGCATTAGGAAATTTTTGTGCAAATGATACAGGCTGCTTTTTTCCTCATACTAGTTAGGTATCTCCTTGCCTTATCATTGCGTACCTGCATCCAACACAAAGATTGTCAATGGCAAGACCACGATGTCAGGGGAATTTAGTAAAGGAATACAGTTTAGTTGGCCACTATAGAGGAAAAAGAAATTACCCGGGATTATAGAATCCATTGAGGGGGGTCCCAAGCAGATCAGTAATCAAATCCAACTGATGGACAACTTTTTTTCCAGGAAAAAGTGGTTTTCCTATTAATACTTCAGCAAAGATGCAGCCTATACTCCAAATATCAATTGCCGGTGTATACTGCAGCCAATAACTTAGTGTTAGCTCACCAGCCACGCAGAAAACCACTAGTGGATAATAATAAATAACCCAGGTCTTGCATTTAGCTATTGATGGAAAGAAGATGACAGAAGGCATCTATCGTGAGTTGATGTTTAGGTTCCCATAAAGCTAATAATCATGTATCAGGGAATCGTATGCAAATTTAGGTTTCCACCCACTTATATGATGTCCGAAAGAATCTTGAAAAAGCCATACCTTTGAGTAAAATGATCCGCAGAGCTCTGGTGCTCTATACCACCTTGTAGCAACATAATCCTATAAAGCATATTCAGTAAGCAAAAAACCATCAGCCCCTACTTTACCAAGGCTTTTGATATGTGAATATATATGAATCACACACACACACACACTCAGACATATAAAGCTGGAAGAAAGATAGGATGATAATATTTGAATGGAATACCGTCCAAAATACAGTTGTTGGTGTGTCACTGAAGGCAACTCTAGCTAACCCAAAATCACAGATTTTAAGTTTAGAGTTTGCATTGGCCAGTATATTCTTTGGCTTCAAGTCTCGGTGATAGACATTTGCTGCAATAAGTATAAGGTGAACAATATGACATCAATGCCAGAAAACTCATGTTGGGTAAACAGAATAAAAATACAAAAGGACAGATAAAAAGGTGAAGAATTTTGGTAAAAAACCACAAAGTACTATGCAAATTTAAAAAGATCCAGGAATGAAGTGGAAAAAAAGGCAACAGCAACAGTTAGAGAAGATAATATACACAATCCTAACATTTTCATAAAGAGAAATGCTGAGCAATGATGTAGTTTCAACTACAATTTACGAAAGTGAAAAACACAAGGTACAACCATTAGCAACACAAGTGCATTCAGATAAGATGTTCGTGAACGAGTGACTATTAGATTTTGAAGAATACCGGTATGCATATACTTCAATGCTCGAAGTAATTTGGTAAAGGAAAAACTGATAGTGCTCTTTTGTTAAGTCATCATTGGCTTTGATGACTTGATGCAGATCAGACTCCATGAGCTCAAAAACAACATAAATATCTTTGAAGTCCCTGCTAGAAGGAGGCAGCATAACGTGTTTAATTTCAACAATATCAGGATGTCGAAGAAGTCTGAGCAACTTTATCTCACGGAGAATACGTGCAGCATCAGATATAATGCTCAAATATCCCATGGATCTTTTTTATTGCAACCTTTTCACCAGTATGAGTGTCAATGGCCGAACATACAACACCATAGCTTCCTTTCCCGATGACTTCTTGAATTTTATACCTGTTGGCTTCACCATATTCGGAGAAAAAATCCATCTCCATTGAATTCTGTAGCAAAGAAATTAAAGTTATTCCACTAAGCAAATTCAGGCAAGCCCTGGTTAGATTGTCAGAGAGCGTTACTAAATCAAGCTAAAGCACTAAATGGAAAGCAAATTTTTGCAATAGAAAGATATGTAGGAATTAAAATAGTAAATAAAATTTCTTTGCTATCCTACCAATATCGGACATATCTCAAAACTCATCAATAAACTTAATAGACGTAATTACAAATATGTATGTTTGACATATTTTACACTATGAATCTAACACTAACAGTATCAAAGAATCATAGACTGAAAGAAAGAGGGTGCAGGAACCTGATCGTGTCTGCATAGATTGGACTAACACAAGCAAAATAACAAATAATAAACATAACACCTTGTCATCATGCAAAGCCTCAAATTTTTAGCATTTAAAACCATCAAACACATCACAATTCTTATGACAAACCAATATTCACTTCAAGTACAAAATGTTTGTTGATAGTCAACCATGTGTGATGCACATAAAGCGTGCAATTCTCAGAAGACGTAGAAAGGAAAAAGAAAAAAAGTAAAGTGGTGGATTGAGATGGAAAAGAACAACCCCAAGAAAGCATGTCAATGCCATGTAAACCAGTTAAAAGAGGAAGCACACAAAATTCATCAACGAATGTTATCCAAGACTAGACCACCACCAACCCTGCTAAAAAAATGGTGAAAAAGAAGATCTTGTCAACCATGCCGTAATCGTCTTTCATAAGTGACAAAAACGTGGGTGAGAAAATTTATATCACGTGATGATCATGAAACCAACTCAGCAGGCACTTAAGGGTACCTTCATCATTCATTCACACGGAAAAATAAATAAAATAAAAAAACTTGATAAACCAATTATTTTTGGGGAAGCAAAGCAATTAGAGTAATTTAAGCATGAAGGGAAAAAAAATCAACCTTTTTTCTGTGATCTTGCTGCATTCTCCTACAACTAGAATAGTCTCAAAAAACTTGCTATTTGAGGCACAAGCAGCAAACTCATAAAAAGACAAGTCTCAATTTTTGTTCCCAGCAAAAATTCAGCCACATTTGCCCTCACCTACCACAAGCCCACAATCCAAGCTAAGCTTAATCTCTCTCTCTCTCAATCTCTCTCTCTGGCAAATCCTTCAAGAAACATAGAATCCAAAGGGAACCCCACATGCACCCTTCCTACAATTCCAACACCAACCGCACCAAACTGCAGAGGCAGCTACCGCAAACGATCCTGAAGGGACAAAGCTCCAGCCCCGTGACAGAAACTCACTCATATTCCACCGCCCAAAAAAGCACGTTTCTTAATGTTACAGCTGAAGAGGGAAACGAAAAACCCAGAACAAGAGTACAGCTATTAAGGGGGAGAGAGTGGAAAATTTTGGAGCGTTTTGGTGGGAATGAGTTTGCTTCGTTGATTTTTCAGATACGGATATGAGATTCTTGGATAAGGCTCTTATAGTCGGTAATTCACTTGTTAATCTCAACTATTAATAAAAAAATAAAAAGTTGATATTATTATAAGTATAGAATTTGGCTCTTTTAAAATGAGTAATTTATTTTAGAATATAAAGTAATTAATTTTAATTATTAATAAAAAAATTAAGAGTTAATATTATAAGTATATGTATAATAAATCATGATATGATTGAATATCATTCTTTAATTTTTTTATTAATGGTTAAAATTATTTATTTTACACTCTACTCACTTTAGAGGAATCAAATTTATAAGTATATGCATAACAATTTATAGATATAATTAAATATTTCTCCTTGATTTTTCATTAATGGTTAAAATTACTTATTTTATACTTTACTCACTTTAGAGAACTAAATCCCATATTCTTATACCAAAGTGGCATATCTGTTATTTTGTGAAAGTGTAGGGTTTGTTTTGTAAATACATTTTCTGAAGGGCAAAGGAGAAACAACTAAAGAATATACTGTCCAAGAATTAATTTTGTTTTCATTTTATTGTTTTGAAAGATATTTAAAAATAAACGAAAGAAATAAATGGGAAATGCGACGGACACGTAAAAAATAAAATAAAATGATTTTTAAAATTCAAATAATTTTACATTGGAAAGATTTTGTAAGAGTTATTTGATATAAATTGATTATATTATTTTTACTAAATGGTATCTAATAAAATAAAATAAAATGTTGATAAAAAAGTAGTACTGTAGATAAGAAAAAAGTTAAAAAAATAAATTTTATGGCTTAAGGGTAGTTTTAGTCCTTTAGGTATCGTGAGTGTGCAATTTTGATCCCCTACGTTTCAATTGAACAAATTAAGTCTCTCAAGTTTTTCAATTATTGCAATTTGGTCATTCCGTTAATTTTTTATCCAATTTTTTAATGTGTTATCCTACGTGCCACACTTAAGTCCACCTCACACTAAACAATCACTTGACACGTCATGCTTATTTACACGTCACCCACCTAACCCTAATCTCTTTTCCCTTTCCCCACTCCCTCGTACCGTTCCCTCCGCCGTATGCAAGAAGGTCGGAGAAGTGGCTGACAGTTTCGGATCTGCCAGTTCCAGAACCTTCCTCGCGGAGCTCCGTCGATGATGTGCGCAGTCGCCTCCCTCTCCCTCTTCCCTTCCTCTCCGCCGTCTACAAAGGTCACGGTAAAGCTTGGTCCTATTCACTAGAAGACGGGATGACCTTGCTTTGGAGACTGCAGCTTAGACCCCACAACCGAAGAGTTCACTCCCACCAACCACCACATTCCAGTCGCTGTTTTTACTTGGCTCTATTTTTGTAATAGTTCATAGTATTGGAACATAGCAATCTTGGTATTATTAGTTAGTTCTGTACAAAGTTTGGGGGTATTGATTGTTTGGGTACTGTTCATGGAAGTGGTGTTAGCTGAAACGGAATTTAGCTTTCCCCGTATTGCGGTCCATTGATCTTTGGTGAATGTAGTAATTTTGGAGGCTACCATAGGCACGCCTTGTGTTTTTAGTCATTAGCCTTCCTTATCAAAATTTAGTTTATCCAAAAAACAACATTGGGGATGCTTTTTCTGTGTCTGTTGCTGGCACCTCAGATGTAGAATCAAAAGATGAATTTGATTTGAATGAAGGGTTCAGTGTAGAAGATGGAACCCAGATCCGCAAAACCCAGATGATGGAACCCTTGTTCGGTTGTTCCCGTGTTCCTCTTCAGAATATTTTGTTTGGAAAAAAAATACTTAACACATTATTTTCATAAAAAAATGTTGATTCACATTATTTTTGCCACTAGGTTGGCCACATCAGTGCCAAGTCATACTTTCGTCTGTCACATAAATTTTTTCTTTTAAAAAATTGATGGCAATTGGATGGAGGGATCAAAATTGCACATTTGATAAACGTGAAGGATCCAATTTATACAATTAAAACTTGAGAGATTAAAATTGCACAATGGTGATACCTAAAGGACCAAAAGTGCAATTAAGTCTAAATTTATTATATTTTTTGAATTTGAAATGTAATATTTGATTTTTTAAAATTTACTAAAATTTCCTTTTAAAGAGGTTTGAATATAAAACTTAATGTTTTTTATATTTCAAACAATACATAAATCTTAATAACAAAACAAGATCTAGCTAGGCACAGCTCATGATTCCCCGTCAATGTTGCAATTAATATTAGAATAATATTATTTTAAGAACATAATACAGGTGTATCATGTTTCATGTCTAACTTATAAATTTCCTCACATCACATTGACCATATCGGTGCCTTAAGTGCCTTAATTCCAGTCATTTACGGCCTTTAAATCAATCAATGAAATTCTGTATATAATAATAATAATAATAATAATAATAATAATAATAATAATAATAATAATAATAATAATAATAATAATAATAATAATAATAATAATAATAATAATAATGTGAACTATTCCCTCCAGTCTAAATCTTTTGTAGTTTTAGTTTTTTATTTTTGTCTCAAAACTTTGATTGTTTTACAATTTCAAGAAATAATTTATCACTTTTTTCCAACTATACCCTTAATATAATTGATAAGTTTTGAGTAGAAAAATAATTAAGATAGTTGAGAATGATGAATAATAAATAGGATTATTTTAATCTAAAATTTGTTCAATTAATTATTTCTTAATTTATGTGTCAAAACCTTAACCAACTAAAGATTTGGATGAATATGTTTACTATGTTGGACAAAAAAAATGTGAACTATGTTGAAAATTTTCGTGCACTGCCATGAACTTCGGTTTAAATTAAATGGCCACACTAAAAAGGGAAAGAGGAAGAATTAAAAAATAAATTTTCTCTTCTAAAAACGAACTTTTTACAATCTTATCAAGGCAGTGTGCAATATGTAAATATTTAATTTAATGTAGTGACTAGCAAATGACACGCCTCATGTCATCAAACTCATTGTAAAATGTTTAAACAAAGAGAATAAAAGGTCCACGCTGACAATTTCAATGATCTCAGTAATTTCTTATTGAAGATTCCTTAATTTTAATAAGATTAACGATTAACGATAATGTTCATTTGCCGATGAAATAACAAACACACACTAATCTGCCGGTATGTACTTCATACATTATAATGTTTAATAATTTTAAGGGGAATATTAAACAAAGCTACTGAAATAAAAATTTAACAATGACATTTGTATATCAGTTTTATTTTCATTATACATTTGTCTGCGTTATAAAACAAAATTAATACATTTTTAATACACTTATTACTCATCAGCTATTTTCTCATACAAATATAAATATGGTGAAGTCTAAGGTGAATTAGTTTATATGTGGTGTACCGTGAAATTGATTTTGTAAACATTGATAGTTTTTTTGTTAAGTAATTGTATTGAAACTAATGTTTAAAGTAATGTACGGATGTACACTGCTGGAGGTCCAGAACGTGGGGATGAAATTGCTGGGATATATGGGGAAAAAATTGCTAATTAAGGGGTGTATTGGATTAAAATTGTAAAATATTTTAATTTTAATAAATTCTTGGGTGATAATAAAATAAAATATTTTGGTGGTATTTAATTAAAATTATAATGATTTTTTAAAGAGGACAATAAAATTAGGTGATATTCAATTAAAAATTTTTACAACTTAATAAAAGTTTATTGGTATTTAAAAAATACAGATTTTGTGAATTCAGTGAAAAATATAAAGATTAGACTTATCCAATAATTTCACCCAAACGCTTGAGACTTTTAAGATTTTGTTTTCTTACCATTGCAGCATTGTTAAACTCACCAGGTAATTCTTCTTTTTTGTTCTTCTTTTTTCCTTTTCCGGATTGTTTTTTTTAAACATTCTCTCTACGTTGAATATGCTTGGATTGGATGGCAATGTTGTATCTATATGTGTACATTCTTTTTGTACTTTACCTCCTCAAATGTTATATTAACCAAACGCAATTTTTTCATCTTTTTATTTCATAATCTTCCACTATAATTTCTGACCAAATGTGATTTTTCTATTTTTTTTACCCTCTTTGTATTTACTAATTTAAAATTAATGTAATAAATTTAGATTTTTTTCAAATTTCAATTATTTTTTCATTCATGATCTTCTTTTTATTTTTATAAATATAATAATTTTCTTAGCAGATTTCATTCATATTTTTTATTCCTATAAATTTTCAGACTTTATTCATATTTTTTATAAATTTGATAGATATAGTAGTATTTCTTATCATGTTTATTTATATTTTTTTTGTTTCTATAATTTTTAGGATATATTTTTTTAAAATTTTTTTGGTAAATAATTTTTTTTACCATTTTCTCATTTATTTATTTTAATTCTGTTTTAACTATATATCGGAAAACTATGTGATTTATTTATTTTATATATATCTTATGTGGTGTGTTTAACACAAACAGAACTATTTGATTGTTGGATAAGTCTAATCTTTATATTTTTCACTGAATTCACAAAATCTGTATTTTTTAAATACCAAGAAACTTTTATTAAGTTATAAAAAATCTCAATTGAATACCACCTAATTTTGTTGCCCTCTTTAAAAAAGTCATTATAATTTTAATTAAATACCACCAATTTTATTTTATTTTATTATCACCCAAGAATTTATTAAAATTAAAATATTTTACAATTTTAATCCAATACAATCTTAATTAGCAATTTTTTTCCCGTATATCCCAGCAATTTCATCCCCACGTTCTGGACCTCCAGCCGTGTACATCCGTACATTACTTTAAACAATAGTTTCAATACAATTACTTAACAAAAAACTATCAATGTTTACAAAATCAATTTTACGGTACACCACATATAAACTAATTCACCTTAGACTTCACCTATATATATAAAAAAGTGTGTAAAAAAGATAGTGGGTAACAATCTTTTCCCCAAAAAATTGAAGCATGCATGCGAAGAAGTGAGCGATCTATTTATATAAGTCGTCATTGAGTAATGACATGCAAGACCAATTACTGAATAAAAAGGTAAGTTATGCTTTCAATTTTTTCAAAATCAACCTAATTTTTTTAATTTCAAGTACTAAAACTAGTAGCAATTCAATTTTCTAGACGGCCATTCAAGATGATAAAGCTGTAAAAATGACTTTTCATATTGAAAACAAGATCTTTGAAAATGATTAATTACACATGTCTCTTCCGTTTAATTAATAACGCAACTACGCAAGCGCAATGGTAAGTTCCTGTGTTGATTTACCAACGATAACCAATCAATTAATCTTCGTTGTATATAGAAACAAAAACAGTAATTATGTACTTCAAAATCACATTTTTAAACATTAAGCAAAATATTTTAAAAAGAATTTGCTAATGAGTAATATTTCAAAACAATAACACTTCACAACTATTCACTGCTAAAACTTCAATTCTAGACCGAGCAAACATAATTTCAGCGTTGATAGTTGCAAAAAAGTACTTTATTATGTTATTTGATTTTGATTGATGTGATATATTTCATTTGTTCCATAAACTATTGATGTTTGTTGCTATTGCACATAGATTTGTGTCAAAAAATGCTATTGCACATGGATTAAAAGATTAAAATAAATTTATTTAATTCTCATTATCGTCACAATTGTTATATTTCCAACTAATTGATAAATATGGGCTTATCTGGTTTATCGAAAACATATGAGTATGACTGAGAGAAAAAATAATTAATTAGACCTTGAATTAGTAAAATATTAATAATTTTAAAACAAAAACAAAAGGCTAGAACACAAGAGGGAGCAGTTTAGTAATAGAAATACGAGCTGCGAGATACATTGCTAACTTCATCAGCTTTTGGGCCTATTTTAAAAAATAATTTATTTAAGTATTTATGTATAAATTATTTTTATAATTGAAAAAAAAATGTGGTGAAATTGATTTTATATAAGTTATAAGCTGTTTTGATAAGCTATTTCGGGTAGCTTATGAAAATAAGTTTAAAATAATTTATGAACCAGTTATAAACTATTTTTATAAATTCTATCAAATATACAAAAACTTATATCAGTAAATAAACCCAAATAAACTCTGCATAAGCCAATCTAAAGAGATCCTTAGTCTGTTATCTACATACTTTAATTTGCTATAACTTTTTTTTAGCAATAGAAGTATAAAATGGGAGCAGCATGCCATGGAAAACAGTATTTTGACTATTTTTGACTCAACACATACGCTTACACAACGCAGCACATGCAGCGCGCGTTTCACGTTCACGCCATGGACTCATGAACCTACACGGTTTCATATTAGACAATTAGACAAAATATAAAATACTTGAATGTTTAGTATAATAGAACTAGTGTATTCGCTAGTGTATTCACCGGTGTTATACACAAAATATATAATGGGTATTAATTATTTGATTAGTTGTCAATTTTAAAATAAATTATAATACAAAAAATATATTAATTATGATTAAAATAATAATAATTTAAATAGATATTGTAAGTAAACATGTCAAAAACATAAATGAACATGAATTCACTGAACTGACCCAAACTTTGACAGGGATAATCTGCTTTGACGGATTTAGTGGTCGAGTTTGTGTTTTTACTGTTTTTCAAAGTCAGACATTGGCGGGGATGTTGAATTGTCCTCGAACCCACCCTGATATTTAAAATTTTAATTTAAAAATAATGGAATTGTGGGACTTGGTTTATGGTCTTATGTTGGTTATAAAAGTTTGCACTATTAGGAAATTATTGTTGAGTTTGATTTTTAAATTGTTTCAAACACAGTCCAATCATAAGACGTAGCATGCCCATGAGAAGTAAGAGCATCAGTGCAATAATTATTTTAATGTAGATATAGATAAACTTTCATGTAAAATATTCATCTCATTGTATTATATTATGACTTAGTTTGTCATATTTTTATCTTTAATTACTTATATGTCTTAGTTATTTTTTATTTCTTACTCTAATCTTAATACATATCCATACAAATTTTCCATCTCCACGCGCATATTAATAAGGGTTCTCATTTAGAATGCATCTCTATGTGACCTAAATATTATGCTTTTCCAAGGATTAGTATAAGAAGAAGAAGAAGAAGAAATTTATAGTTCACCGACCCATATTATACATGACATATATTAAAAATACACAAATTATATATTAAAATACTCATTCAAAACAAAAAAATAAATTATATATTAAAATATTCACATTAACTTGTATTTTATATTAAAATATTTACACATAAGTAATGCATTTCCATATAAAAGAACTTTTACATCTTTATTCTATATTTATACTCATATAAAAATATTTTCTGTATCGGATTTTTTTGGTTTTATATTTGTAGTTTTAATCCCATGAGATAATACTCACCAATATATTTAGTGTTTTGATATTAGTGACCATACATATAGATATTTGTTTTAAAAGAAATTCTAATTTGTTTATATAAAATAAAATCCACAATAAATTAAATGAAAAAGTAATACATAAGATAGAAATTAAATCTAAATTTTATCTATATATTATATTTTATTGGTATTAAGGAGAAAATAATCAAATTTTCTAGGACAAAAGAAAAGATTTAATGAAAAAATTAGTTAAGTAAAAGCACTAAATGAGAAATAAATAATAACAATAACAACATTGATTAACATAAAGTAAATATTTTTTATTACATGTTCCTAAATATAAAAAGTTAAATTTCATACTAATATCGAAAATATCAAATTTGAGTTAACATAAAAGTAAATTCTTTTATTTAATACGTAATCTTGAGAAAAATTAATTTTAAATTAAGATTAGATAAAATTATTTCCTAAATTTGAATATCAAATTTAAATCAAAATAGAAGAGATCAAGATCGAAGATATATTCATTTCAAAAAATGATGAAATAGATCCTTTTTTATTTATTTCATATAATATTAACCATTACAACAAAATATTTTAAAATTTGAAAATTCTTCCCAAAGCCTTAAAAAGATCAAATTCAAACTCATCAAAAAAAAATTGCCACATAAATTCAAATACACAAAATTTAAAAATTATTATGACGCCTTATATAAATAAAAAGGAAAGTAAAAGACAACACATATCTACTAATATCATTATGCAATCAAATCAAAGAAAATAATATTTTTAATATTTTTTCTATCATTTCATACATAATTTCTTGAAAAATATTTTAAAAAATAAGCTACTAAATTTTGTGTCATCCATGATGCTTCTTATTTGAGAGGCAAAAATAATGTATCTGCATAAAATGAAAAAATAATCACAAATTAGAAATATTGAGAAAAATAAGCTGCTAAATTTTGTTTCGTTGAATGGTGTTTCTTGTTTGGAAGGCAAAAACAATATATCTATTTTGAATCAAAAAGTAATCACAAATTAGATATAAAGAACAAAAAAAGAGAAAAAAATCTTATTAGAGAATGAATAGTTTAAGAGACATAAAAGTTTGGACAGACACCAAAGGCTGAAAAGGCTGAAAGGGCTTCACTATGACTTCAAGGCTATTGTGCATGTCATGGATGGTAATCAAATGCTGCGTAATGTTCATATACATTTTGTTAAAAAAAATCGATGATTATAAGCATTTTAGGAGGAGGTGAAATAGGATAATCATATTTAAAAGCAAAATTATTAAAATTAATCATAATATCTGAATTGAGATGAACAACTTCAACCCAAAGAGAGGACCAACCACCAATGATGGCAGAGTGAGAGGACGGATCGGTAGAGATACCGATTGGATGCATTTGTTGAAAATGATGGAGGTAAAATGATGGAAAAGAAAATCAAATAAATAGACATGTGAGATAAAACAAAATACAATAATCTTCTGATTTTATTTTTAAATTTACATTTAATGCTGATTCGAGCACAATAATATTTGATTAATCCTAATTTGCATATTCCATGTTGAATTGAAAGAGAATCATTCAGTTTCCATTTTTATTAACCTTTAGAATAAATACAGAGTAAAATTTTCTCAAATTAAACGTAGTATTGACACGTGTAATATTTCCTTTTTGAAAACATTTTGCTTTATTATATATATATATAGATAGATGATAGTTTATCAAATTCTACCCGTGTTGAAACGTCTCAGGTATTACTTATGAAAATTCTTGCGTGAACATTAGTATCTATGACTATAGATATAGTAGCTCTCCCTTTGGATTTTGGACTTGGAGGTGATTTGTCAATACTAACACTGAGTATTATCCGTTATGTTACACCTAAGCTTTCTCATCCAAAATCCAAATCCAAATCCAAATCCAAATCCAATCCAAAATATATACAAATACAACCCAGAATGAAATACAAATAAAGTGGGGGGGGGGGGGGGGGGCTGCAAAGCAAAAGGCCTCTTTTATAATTCAAAAAATTCCCATCCTTTGATTGTGTGTGACGCCATTGCTTCCAAAATCTCCACATGACCAATCAAGAATGCGTGGCACTACCAACCGAGGGAATTCTTTGACTGCTGCAGTTTTAAGTTATAGGACCTTTCTATCTCCTCCTGCAGTATTCAATTACCAACAATAGTTATGATACTGACATACACCTTAATCCGTATTCATGTATTATTATTATTATCATCATCAAATTATTAAGATTATTAGCGGCATCAACACCAATGCATTTTGTTTGAAGACCTTGCCTTGCGTAATAGCACCAAAAAATCACAGGGGGAAGAAGAACATGTATGAGTGAGAACAGAAAAGGAGTCATCATTCCTAGCATTCTCACAAGTTTTTTTCCACAGAATATTCCAAATGATTAGTAATATATGTCGTGCTTTCTACACTGCATAAGCTTTTTATTGCTATAAAAGTGCTGTTTAGTTGAAATTTTAGTATACTAGTTGCAATTTAAAAATGATACATACCTTGCAGGCTTTTAGTAAAGGCTCTAGGAATGACGATCTGAAAAGCGTAATGGCATTTCCAAGCGAAGTTCCATTCCATTCTGCTATCAAACAACGAATCAAAATCACTTTAACTAGTAGTAGTACTGGACTCCCAAGTTGCAAATTAGCATTACAAGTCAGATGGCAATGAAGTGTTATTCACAAAATGGAAACTTGTATGTCCGAGTATAAAATTAACATATCACCATTAACATCAGCTCTAGAGCCTTCATTATTAAGCTGTTCTATAAGCTGCAATGTAACAAATCACAATATCAGGATTTACATCAACATATTAAATATCCAGAAATTATCAGAAAACAAAATAGTATCCTGATGTAGTAAAATAGTAGGGATTCACATAAGTTTACCTGGGAAAGGGTGGGTACTGTAGTAGGATCAAACTCCTCACACCGATCTGGATCAATAGGGACACAGACACGGCCTAGAACAAAGAAAAATTACCATGTAAATGCTAAAAATGATATCCAACTTACAGTTTTAACGGGAAGATAGCTTAGTTGTTCCAATTTTCTCTATAGAAAATTAAAAGTTAAAGATAATGGTATACGATTAAAATTTTGTCAGTAAATTCTCATCATAGAAAACTCAACAGGTTGTGTCACGACTATCAATAAAAAACTTGTACGTAGTCAAATTTGATACTGACCTGTTTTTGGATGTGCACAAAACGGTGCTTTAAGCAAATGATTCATATGTTTTGAAACCTCCATATCTAGCCTGGGATAAGTAAAGAAAAACACAATCTCTTCGATGCACCTGCGCAACCCTTGTGCCTACAAAAAGAATTAGGAAAAACATTAACAATAAATAGCAACATGAAAATGATTGTCTCAGCAAATCTTGTATGATTTCCAGCAATGAACCATACAACTTACAATCATTCCTATACAATGTAAGGAGGTAAGTAGTTCGTAGGTCAAAGCAAGAATTTCCAGACCAATCTATTGCTCATGACTCATGAGATCTATGCTCATTAATTTTCTTTTTCCAACTATGAGTGCAAATATTGCAGATAGCAGATGCCATTGTCACCTTGATCATGTTCTAAATTTCCCAAGAAGAATCTTTTATACCTTATGTTTTCCAGATTGCAGCAATTGCTTTAACTGTTCCCATCGCACAACATTAATATCTTCTTTTGCACTAGAGGACCGCCTACCATATTGCCATTTCCCCCTAAGTTCAGAAGCAATGGCTGCAAAAGCAAAACATGCATTGTATAAGATAATAGCAGGAAGATGAAATAACAAGGATCATATCATGACGATAGAAACAATAAAATGTACATTCATCAGGAATCATGTTCAGGATCTTCTCATATCTCTCTTCAGTAGCAAGTATGTTTTGACTTGTAAGCAATTTTTTCTCAAAAAAGTCCTTGAGAACATTAGTGTATGATGTCCTGGAAAAAGAAAGCACTGCTTAGGATATGAAATAAGAGATCTAGATCAGAAAGCTAGTCATTCATATTAAGACTTACGCCAAGAAAGGATGAAGAGCAGCACCCATCAAAGAAACCTTCTTATGACTATTTTCATTGCCCTGGACAGAATATGAAATCAACAAACACTTAAACAAGCATTGACAAACCCACTGGTTGTTACTAAGTATACTATTACTACCTTGTAAACACGAAAATAGTCAGCAATAGCAGCTCTTTGCTCATAAGTCAACCTGTAAAGAGTAAATGTAACAGATTTGAATCTATGACTGTGTATGGCCACAAGTAGATAAAGGAAAAATTGTAACTTTTGATTATCTAGTGTCACCTTCTTGCCTTCCCATCACAGACCCAACAATGAACACCTCTACGCCCACTATAGACCCAGAGTATGTGTTTGAAACCAAAGTCATCTGAAACAGTAGCCCCAAAGCAGAAATCAACATAATAGTTAGACTGGGTGGAGAAGATTTCCCTCCCAAATAACACCCATTTGATTTTGTCAATGATGTATGGCATATAGTGAAACCAGATAGGTTCAATTTTGCTTCTTAACAAGTTAGTATATATAATTTTAGAGCGAGTTGCATGTTTTATACTCTTTCCAAAGTATTTTGACTAGTATTGCTTCAAAGATTAAGTGTTTTGTTCAGTAAACACTATAAATGACAAGCATTGAACCATCTCTATAATATAATATAATATCATATAAGATGCAAATTACTACCTCTTAAGGAAGTATCAATCACTTTGATGGCTATAGTCATCAAAGGCCAGCAATCCAAGCAAACGTCAGCACCTGAACAGCAGTATCTGACATCATCATAATCAGTCATATCCTACAGAACCCCACAAAAAAAAGAAGGGTAAGGTAACAAATGTGAAGAAGGCCAAAGTAGCTAAAGGTTTCACTTGGAGAGTCAAGTAAGAAAATCTTACTATATCAAAAATCAACTCCCTCTCAACCGGATAGAAGACATTATTATCACTCTGTGCATAGGCATGCCTTTTTGCAGGCTGAACCACATATAAGGAATAGATTATTAGGGGGGGAAAACAAAAGAATGACAGTATAAAAGTTTGAAACAAACAGCACACACTTCACATTGTCACAACAAGGTTGATGTAGAAGAAACACTGTATTGTTGCTTCTAGTTCAATACTACTGCTAAAAATCAGTAAATTGCTGCATGAATTATAACAAATTGAAGCATAATAATAATGAATTGTGAGCAAAAAGGGGGAGAAGTTACATCGACAGTGTAGACAGCTCCAATGTCAATCTTAAAAGGGCATTTTTCTCTGATGGAGTTTTCGAGCTCAATGGCACTGTTGAAGGATTGATAGCGCAGGTATATATCATTGTCCAGAGTGAAGGAAAATTCTCTTCGGCCAAAGTAAGATTGATCACAACCAGGGTGCTTCCCATCTGCAAAATTATTTTATACCCACAAAAAATTAAAATTAAAAATTCAATAAAAATAAAAATTCAGGATGCACCATCATTTAACACTCAACAGAAGCACGAGTTTGAGGGTAATTAAATTCCAATAGAAAAGGTTACCGTTGCCATAAGACACCCATCTATATATATCGGCAAAAGGAAACAACTTTCCTGGGAAAATGAAAAGAGGAGAAGAGAAAACCCTTTAAAACGTTGAAATAAACCCAATATAAATCAAGAGAAAATTATACTGGTTTTCCGCCGGAAAAAAAGAAGAGGAAAAGGGGGAAATGGGAAATGAGTGTAACTAACCGTAATATAGTTTGAGATAATTGGGATTGAAAACAGGTTCTTGTTGTGGGATCATTTGTATTGAGTGAAAAGGGAACTTGAAGTATTTGCGAAATGGGAAACGATGAATTGAACGGAGTGAAGGGATGAATGATGATGTCTTCTGCGTGGCGGGAACACCAACTCATGTGGCGGGAAACTCATAACTCTAATGGGCCTTGGCCCAATGGCCCGTTTCATTTCATGGACAGTGAGACAGGGGGGATGCAGATTCCCTGCGGTCAGCGAAAACCTGCATTCACACAGTCAGCTAAATGTGAGTCATTGGATGCATCTAACGGTTAAGAACGAGGCTTTTTTATTTTTTATTTTTCAATTTTCATCCCAAGCAAAAAATGCATTTGTCCGGTTCAGTTCAGTGACAGAATGAAAAGGACAATATTTTGAAAATATATCCTGAATTGAGGAACCCTATCAATTTCCCTCCCATTCTACTTCGAATCGTTCGACTTCGATCCATCTCGTTCGTCACTTCGTTCCTTCCCCTTCGCCAATAGCAAGTCGCGTTTGGTGAATCGGTATCAAAGGTGAAGGACGCACTATCCCTTCTGTCTCTTCTCCGCCTTTGCATTGTAGCCCTTTGTTGTTGCTGTCGTTCTTCTGCGTACTCTTCTTTTTGTCACTATACTTCTTTTTCCCCCACTGTTGTTCAGGATTTGCCACTGAGACGAGTATTGTAGTACTTATTGATTTCGTTGTCTTTGTGAATATCATCTACTACCTCTTGAATGTTTTGTTTTTGTGAAAGCTATTATTTCCATTGAAGTTGAAGTTACCTCGATTGAAGTTCTTCAAGCTTGTTTAAAAGACATTTAGAGTATATGATGTTCTCTGGAGGACATTTTTCAATACAACTGTAGTTGCTATTGTTTGAAGAGCTGGATTTCAGTTTTTGTTCCACAGTGAAAATGTGGGCTATTTGGGGAAATTGGTCTAATTTTGTATGATGCCGGTTCAGCCAAAGTAACACATAGTGGTGGTGATTATGGTAGCAGTGCTAGTCTCGTGAACCATTGCTGGTTTTGTTGGAAGCATAAATAATTACCTCACTGATAGGGTTGTTCTTGTTTGTTCATATAGCATAATCATTGAGCTCTTCTTCGCATTTAAGCTAAATAAATAGTTCCTAGCCAATTTACTTGCTGCTTTCTGATCAAATCTAGTGTGTTGACTAGTTAAGCATGTAACTAATAACCCTTTGGCCCTTGTGGCAGAATTGTCATCATTTTTTTTATTATTTTCTACCATGGGCTGCAAACTTTATCCCCTTTCTCACTGATGTGACAGTGAGCTGTCCCTCTGTTGATGAATCAGGAGAGTATAAAATATTTAATTGTCCACCAGGCTGCTACAATTTCTCTTCTTGACAGGCATTAATGTAATGCTTTATAGCACATTGATACCTTATGAATTCTGTTGTTTATATGTTTGTGTTCTTATAGAAAATTGTTTATCTTTATAGCACATTGATACCTTATGTATGTTGCTATTTAGACCCTTGGAGAAACCAAGAAACTGAAACAACTATGTAAATGGAGAAGGAAGGTGAATGCTGCAATGGTGTAGTGGATCCTCTTGCCAACTATTGGGGGCTTTCCCTCTTTCCCTCAACATCTGCTGTACCATCCTCCAAGCCCTACAACCCGGACCACGATCTTGACACCATCCACAACCATCTCAAATCCATGGTAATCAACTCCTATGAGCTCTTTTTCTCTTCTGGTTTTAGAATTTTTTCACCATGTTCAGTTCCAGTTTTCAACATTTTGATGCATACATAGATGGTTGAAACATGGACTTTGAAATTTACATTCACTCTGCTTTACTTTCCTCTGAAAACAAAAATCAGGGCAGTGGGAATGATTACAAGAAATTGGAGTTGATTTTAGTTTTAAGGTAGTATTAAAGTAGTAATAATGTTAATTGCCATCCGTGCCTTATGCTTGTACAGGCTTTGCGAAGTCCAACTAAACTTGTGGAGCAGACAGAGTCCATACTAGATGATAATCCAGGACTGTTCAACTCAGAAAATTCAAGAGTTCCAACATATGATGAGAGAAATGATGTTGCTGAAGAGGCTGAAGAATTTCCTCGAAAACGGAGACCAGCCTTAGGCCGCAAGCGTGCACGTTTCTCTCTCAAGCCGACTAAAAAGTAAAGCTTATAATAATTATTCTCTCTATCAGCCCCCCTTTCCTCAGTGCCGATTTAATTTTTTATTTGTATACATGTTTCTCATGTATCCATCTTACAGCCCCTCTGTTGAGGATTTGTTACCCAGTCTGGACATTGAAAACCTGAAAGATCCTGTGGAATTCTTCTTGGCCCATGAACGGTTGGAAAGTAAGTCACAGTTTGTTTCTCTTTCTGATTGTATCATGGATGGCATTTCTATGGCTTGTTGTTAACTTGTTACTGGATTTGCATTTGATTGGATAGATGCAAAAAGAGAAATTCAGAAGCAGACGGGTATTGTGTCATTTGAGCCAAATCAGGATAATATATCCACTAAACCACGAGAGCGTCGACCAGGACTTCTCGGGAGTAATCGGAGGTACTGGTCATAAACACTTGAACAACCATTGCTGTGTTTATGATGTTTGTCATTCTTTATTTTGTTGTTTAATATGGTATTAATATTACATTGGTCAGGCCAGTCAGATTCAGGCATCGGTATACAACAGAAACTTGTGACAATAATGATCATATCCCATCCTCTCAAGAGGCAGTTGGATCTGACAGTCTTGATCATGTTGATGAGAACACTGATAAAGGTGGAGCTTGTCTTACATCATTGGAAAATGAAGTGACCGGTGAGTGAATGCTACTCTATACAATATGGGCAGGCTTCATTACCCCTGTGTACATATTGTTCTACACTTGTTGTCTTTTCCTCCTGATGTCAGTACCCTTTTGTCCTCATTTTTTGTACTTAAACATTCCTGTTACGTATTTTGTAGAAGGTTCATCTGGTACTGAAGAGAACAAGCTCAATGACATTTTGGATGGATTGCTTTGTTGCAATTCTGAAGATCTAGAGGGGGATGGAGCAATCAATCTTTTGCAGGAGAGGTTACAGATTAAACCCGTTGTTTTAGAGAAATTATCTGTTCCAGACTTACCAGATAACCAAGTGATTGATCTGAAATCTTTGCGAGGGAACATGTCAAAGCCAAGGAAGGTTTTATCCAACATAGATAATTTGTTGAAAGAAAAGAAAGATAAAACACCTCTTAGACAGGATGTAGGTTGTGCTGTGCAGCAATTAGCTTCACCCACACCACCAAGAAGTCCATTTGCTATGTTGTCATCATTGCAGAAGCACATTTCACGGTCAAAGCCATCAGTAGATCCATTTTCAGCTCATGAAATTGATCATGTATCCACAAGAGATTATTCTCCAACTCGTACGATAAACCAGGAATTCGATCTTGTTGGTTCTGGGAAGCCATCAAATGAACTGAATGAGGATGTAATTGAAAATGTTGTGGCTGTTAGTGAGACAAATACAGTACTGGAAACTGTCAGAAATTGCACCAGTACTTCTGAAAATTCCAAGGAAGACAATTCTGGGAAGGCATTAGATAAACTGAATGCACCCTTAATTGAAGGTATAATTGCAGTTAGTGATACAAATTCGGTTGAGGACCCTGTCAGAAATTGTACCAGTACTTCAGAAAAGTCCACGGAGGATAATTCAAGGGAACCTGGGTTTGAAGCTAATATTTACTTGAATGAACCTCATACTGACATGGATGTGGACATTGTAGGCAGTGGTGTAGGAAAAAGTATGGATGACACAGAACGCAGGGAAAATATTGAGGCAAATGAACCCTGTCAATTTGAGGACAAAGTACGTTACCTCTTGGTATTTAGTTCAATAATCTGGTTTAACTCTGAAATCTGAATGAATTTTTGTGTTATGATAGATGCTGGTAGAAAATATGCAGGCATTTACGGCTTCTATGCCAACAGTTGATACGGATTTCAACGTGGTGAATTCACTAGGTACGTGTAATTGTGTATACTCATCTGCTTTTGGGATATATTGACAATGCACGTGACTCACTAACTTTTGAGATATATTGTTTATGCACCTTTAATGGCACTAACTCACTTGTGGTATGCATTAGCTGATCAATCAAGTCCAGCTGGGTTTCAAGCCAATTCTATGGACAAATGCACCAGAAGATCAGATGATGGTCCAGAACAGTGTTTACAGGTTATTAGCTATGCTGATTTTCTTCTGTTACCTCAATCTTTGAACTATTTGTATCTTAACAATTCAATCATTCTATCACGTATTAGCAATTATCAATTTAGTATATTTAGATAAAAAAACTTTATCCAACAGTTTCTTGCACTGAATACGTTTGCCCCCTTTTTTTTCATTTTCTAAGGTTTTCCCCTCATGATCATCATCATCATCATTTTTTCAAATTTGATGCTAATTAGGTTGAGCTGTTTAGGCTTCAAACTTTCAAATAAATGATACCTGCTACATATTGGTCATTTGCATATTTCCAAGGGCTCTACTACTAGGATGCAAAGCAATTATTAAGCATCATAGAATACTATCGGAATTTTTTAAAATTGTAGCATGGATAATGTAACAATCAAGCTGTTTTGGTATTGTCAAAAAAAAAAAAGCTGTTTTGGTCATGCCATAAAAGGAACATGGGTGACATGCTTTTGAATGTGATTAAGTGTGTACTTTATTAGTCACTTGGAGGAAGGCAGTCATACTTAAAAATTAGCAATCCCCGAACTTTAAGTTCCCTCCATGCTATCCTATTTGAAGGCAAAACAAAATGGTTCTATTCTATACAGTTCAGATTGAAAATAGATGGTGTAGAACTGAACTGTAATTAGTTAATACCAAATGTTCTAGGTTTAAATTGGTTTATGAATTAGGATCTTATGAAAATAATCATGCATAAGCCTTGGTGCATTATTCTAGATGTTGATTTGATCAAGAAGTAGAACAATCTTCATTTTATAGCTAGCTGCTTTTAGAATCGAGTCTCTATGTCTTTTGGTACAGGGAAAGACAGACGGTTCTATGGTGCCTATTAATGGACAAAAGAAAGGTAAATTGCATTCACGAAAAGATTCCAAAGATAAGAGGCTCCAGCGGAGGCAGAGCCTGGCAGGTTTGTACTCCTCATTTTATCTCATTCCATTAAATTAAATTTCTAGAATTCCTTTTGTTATCGTCAAGTTACTTTCTATCTTCCCAGCTGCTGGTACATCATGGAATTCTGGGTTGAGGAGAAGCACCAGGATCAGGACAAGGCCTTTGGAATACTGGAAAGGAGAAAGACTGGTGTATGGACGCGTGCACGAGAGTGAGTATTCTCATAATACTTTATCACAGGCACACACTAGGGGGTGTCCATAAGAGCTTATTTGGGTTTATCTTATATTATAAGCACTTACATTAGTGTTTAGAGACACTTATAAAAATAACTTGCAATATATTTATAAGCTTTTTTAACTTATTTCAATAAACTCCCCATAATGAGCTCTTGAATAAACCTTAATTAAATTGTTTATTCAAATGCAATACCGGTATATTTAGAAAATTGTCGGTGTCATTAGACTAGACTAGATTTTAGGCTAAACTATTACTATATGTGCAGGTTTGGCTACTGTGATTGGGATGAAGTGTATGTCTCCGGGGAGTGATGGGAAACCAACCATGAAAGTGAAATCTTTTGTATCAGATAAATACAAAGAGCTTTTGGAAATGGCTTCTTTACATTGAAAGTGAACTTTGGCGGAGGATTACGTGGGGGCTCTTAGACTTAAGAGCTGCGTGCGTTCATTATGTAATTTTCTCTTTTTTTTGTTTTTTTTTCCATTCACCATCGTAACAAATCTTGTGTGGTAAATAGGATTGTCGGAGTTATCTATTCTGTAGTAAGTCCGAAAACGAAATCAGAGAGTCCATCCAGAACAGAACAGAAATCATAAAACCCCGGAAATGGAAATGAACCTACAAACAAATATTATGACCTTTGCCTTTAGAAACCATCTTCTTCGCTGGAAATATATATAAATAGGTGCTACGATATAAAGTTGAAGCTAAATTAGCTAGTAGCCTTATATCTGATGTCTTTATGAGGTAGTTCTCGCCAACGTCCTACCCCAATAACTCCCACACCATTAGCTAGTAACCGGTTTATGATCTTCCATTTTCCCTATTAAAAAAAAACTGTTTTTGTTCATTCTACTTCTAGACTTTAATCATTCATAATTTGCATAGTACCAGACTAAAAAGCGAAAAATAAGTTTGCATTCATTTGTTAGAAAAAAGCATAGTAGTATTACTGCTCAGTATACTAAATTTGCTAGTTAAAGATTGCAGAGTGAAGGGGAACTTTGGCGTCGTCATTGATCGCTTCAAATCATTGTTTTATTATATGGTTATCGAGAAAAGTTAATGAACTTTATTAAGTTAGTTGAAATAAATGAGTTTGTTGAGTAAACTGAGTAGGAAGTTGGTGTGAATAGATCATTAATGAACCCAACTATATATTACTAGTACGGGTAGTACTACTAGTATAATTTTACTTGGGCAAATGCTAGCCGATTAGTATTAAGTATCATTTAGAAAGTGTTTTTGGATATTGTTAATTATATAGAATATTCTTGAATCTATATATTTTGCCCTTTCTTTATGTTCCTTGTTTTTCTCATCATCTATGTATCTTTCTCGTTTCTTGCTTTGTCTCTATTGATTTGTGTATGTTACAACAATATTTTCAACCTGTGATGCCCAGGTTTAATAGCTATTATTTTTTAAATTTAAATAATTATATAAAATAAAGATATTACATAAGTTAACTTCAATTGTTTGAATTATTATACATTTTTACATAAATAAAATCATTGTACATTAATTAGAGTTTTGTGTTAATTTTGTATGACATCAATATTTATTTTGTAGTTTATATATAAATATCTTTTTTGAAAAATCTCATTGTATGCGAAAAAAATATTTACTCTTATAATTTAAATATTAATATATGTTTATGTAAGATTTTTTTATCTTCATGTATGTTTATACTTATTCCAATAATTTATATATTAATATTTCTCATGTAAAATGTCTCTATCCTCCTTCCATATGAAATATTTATCCTTGGGATATAAGAATAATATACTTTCATATTATTATATTTTTAACTCTACACGGTGTGCATTTGTTCTTGTGATTTGGAATATTAATATCTCTTATGATAAATTTATAATTATAACAAATAATTAACTATGTCAAATAAATTTATACTACTACAAGATAAGATTAATTACTAGTATATCAGTTATATCTCTATTTTCGCCGGCCTAATTAATTAGTAAAAGAGAAAATTATACAGGCGCGCATATGACATGTTAAAAATTAAACATATGAGAATATTAATTATAATTAATTTGTAATCCGTGTGTTATTAACTTAAACAACATTTAAAAAAAGGTGGCATTTAGGGTAGTCAAGCATAATTGTTGACCACTGTAGAGAAGTGGGGGTTTTGTCGTTGATATAATACTAAAAAACTCCAAGGGTCAGGATGAAGGAAGGGCAACCGGTAGTCATGGTTTGGGGGACATTTATACATTATTGCAAAGAGGGTCTTTATCTTTCAAGTAATCCAGTTGTTCAACAAAATTTTATGGTAATTATTAATGTACATAAAATTAAAAGATATTTATGCCTTGACCCCAGTTTCCCATTTTCACAGTTTTTTACCGTCTATACACTTATAGTGGAACAAATTGTGTCATTGATTCATTTTTTACATTGCCCTTGTCGATTGTATTGGTTTAATAAATGGTGAGAGTTAATTTGTACAAAAAATATTTAAAAAATTGAAGATTTGATTTGTGAAAAAAATTATAAATACAAAATTGTTAACGAATGGGCCAACGTAAACCTAGCTCACATGCCAAACGGCAAACGGGTTATAAAAATATTGGCTCAACAAGACTCGGGTTATCTGGACCCGACAATTAACCCGTGGATTGAGGTGGACCAACTTTTTGGATTTTTTTAAAAAAGATTTATGCAATATAATGAGTGTTTTGTAATTTTAGTTGTTTTAAATTTGTTTTTCAAAAAGACTTTCGTTTTGGAAAAAAATAGATTTTATTGTATTTTATTTTTGTTTTCTATTTTTTAATTTTTAGCATTTTTTATTTTTTAAAAGCAGTGGGCCAATCCGTGAGCCAACCCACCAATCTGGGATGGGTTGAACCAGGTTGTCTATTTCTTGCCTCACCAAAAAAGTGAGCTGACCTGGCTCAATCCACTTTTCTCTCAACTCACGGTGAGAGTGAGACTTTGACAACTCTAACTAACTGTATTTGGGTCCTAAATCCCCCATTGATGGACTATACGTAAATTCATATGTAATCCCTCACTGAGATTAGTGGTTCTCTTGGCCTCGCTAATCTAAATTTATGACAACAAAATTTGGAAACAAACAATAATTACAAATTTTGGTATAATACAATATTTGTAAAAACAATTGGAAACAAATGGTATTTCTATATATTTGTGGAGAAAAAGTATAAATATAGAAAATCATAGGACAAAAGTCATATTTCATGAAAACCGAATTTACCTGCCGTAGTGGGTAAAGGGCCCACTTCTCTATGGTGGTCAACAATTACGCTTGACTACCCTAAACGCCACCTTAAAAAAAAACCAACACCGCTTGACCCAGTAGAGTAACCTGCCCTGGAATTTGGAGGGTCGACCTAGTGCTCCCAGGTTCGATTAAAAAAATGTGTTGACAGCCACCAATGATCCTAAATGAAAAAAACATCTAAAAATGGAAATAACACACAAGTCGTGTTAATACAAATAATATATGAATTTTCATTTATTCACGAAAAAATTAACGTAAGAAAGGTAAAACGGAAATGAGAAGCGATAGATTCGTGAATCTTCTTAACCTTCCCATGCAAACTATGTGCATTGAACACAGCCATATCAAATGATTAAGGCTTCACCAAACTACTAAATGAGGATGACATGACTCGTTGTACTAACCGTCACACGAACAAACAAGACCAGAAAAAATGAAAATTAAAGAAAGTTCCCTACGAAATTCAAAGGTTTAATTCAATTTGTACCAAAGGCATGCCACTAAATTAAATTTTGAATTAATTATAATTAATTTTTCCTCTGCCTTACCCTACCTTGCTTGACTTGTAAGGAATGGCATAAAAGACAAATTATTTTGGGGCAGATGCATGTTTCTCATTTCTCAGGCTTTTTTACTACTATAGCATCTTTTTTTTAATTATTTTCTAATCTAGCACATTTTTTTTTTATTTCCCAATCTAGCACCTTTTTCATTAAAATATTTATTTTTATTAATTATCAATTAATTAAATATTAAATATTAGTTTAAAATTGTAATTAAATTGTTAATTGTTAATTAATTAAATTTTTAATTGTTAAATATTTATTAACCCAATTTGTTAACTAATTAATAATATAATTATAGAAAATAACTCACATTGATTTAAAATTTAAAAATACAATATTAATTGTTAGTTTAAAAGTCAAGACATATTCAATGTCTCTGTCTCTGCACACTGATCGGAGCACCCCCCTCCACTCTTTTTCTGTCACAAAAGACAAAGACATCAATGTTTCTGTCTCTGCACACTGATCGGAGCACCCCCTCCACTCCTTTTCTGTCACAAAAGACAAAGACATCAATGTTTCTGTCTCTGCACACTGATCGGAGCACCCCCCTCCACTCCTTGTCAGTCACATCGGAGCACCCCCTTCACTCCTTTTCTGTCATAAAAGACAAAGACATCAATGTCTCTGTCTCTACACACTGATCGGAGCACCTCCCCCTCCACTCCTTTTCTGTCACATCGGAGCACCCCACCCCCTTCACTCCTTTTCTGTCATAAAAGACAAAGACATCAATGTCTCTGTCTCTGCACACTGATCGGAGCACCTCCCCCTCCACTCCTTTTCTGTCACATCGGAGCACCCCCTCACATCGGAGCACCCCCTCCTTTTCTGTCTTTGTCTTTTATGACAGAAAAGGAGTGGAGGGGGTGCTCCGATGTGACAGAAAAGGAGTGGAGGGGGAGGTGCTCCGATCAATGTGCAGAGACAGAGACATTGATGTCTTTGTCTTTTATGACAGAAAAGGAGTGAAGGGGGTGGGGTGCTCCGATGTGACAGAAAAGGAGTGGAGGGGGAGGTGCTCCGATCAGTGTGTAGAGACAGAGACATTGATGTCTTTGTCTTTTATGACAGAAAAGGAGTGAAGGGGGTGCTCCGATGTGACTGACAAGGAGTGGAGGGGGGTGCTCCGATCAGTGTGCAGAGACAGAAACATTGATGTCTTTGTCTTTTGTGACAGAAAAGGAGTGGAGGGGGTGCTCCGATCAGTGTGCAGAGACAGAAACATTGATGTCTTTGTCTTTTGTGACAGAAAAAGAGTGGAGGGGGGGGGTGCTCCGATCAGTGTGCAGAGACAGAGACATTGAATATGTCTTGACTTTTAAACTAACAATTAATATTGTATTTTTAAATTTTAAATCAATGTGAGTTATTTTCTATAATTATATTATTAATTAGTTAACAAATCGGGTTAATAAATATTTAACAATTAAAAATTTAATTAATTAACAATTAACAATTTAATTACAATTTTAAACTAATATTTAATATTTAATTAATTGATAATTAATAAAAATGAATATTTTAATGAAAATGGTGCTAGATTGGGAAATAAAAAAAAAAGGTGCTAGATTGAGAAATAATTAAAAAAAAGATACTATAGTGGTAAAAAAGCCCATTTCTCAAGCTCATGAGTTATCACTTGTCACAATATCAATGTCATAAATAAATAAATAAATAAATAAATATGACTACATTTAAGTGAAAAAAGTGACACATAACAAGTTTTGTCAAATCAATTAAAAACTTATCATCATGTGTAACTTACTATGGTGTTGGTAAAAAAAAAAAAGACAATTCCACTTACTAAATGAGGCACTATATATCTATTTTAAATACATTAAAAGTCACTGTAAAACTCTCCATTTACTACATTTATTTTATTTGCTGCTCTATGTTCACTTTACTTCTAATTAAGCATGAACAAAGTAACTTGAAATTAAAGTAACAGAACAAAGTCAAACAAATTGTCACAGCCTACAATAGTAGCATAAGTCAAAGGGCAACATGGAGTTGACACTGGAAGGAGCAATCTGACCAACGATTTTGAAAAGTCAATTGATCCAATGATGTGGTTGATCTAACTTGCTATTGGCCATATGGACAGAAGAAAAAATGGCAAGAGAAGAGAAAATGGAAGGATATACATTGGGGGGTGTGAAAATTTGTTTGACGAGATTGAAAAGGCTTTTCAAGAAGAATAGATACACACATACCAATGTCATTTAAAATTGGCGTAGTGTGCAGTGTGTGTTTGTGTGTGTGATTGCCTTAGGCCAATTTTTCAAAAATACTATAACCAAGACTCTCAAAGGCGGTCACCAACATTTTAACCTACCTACTACTACTGTATTAATGTCTGTAGCCACCAAAAGCAAAAGATAATACTAATCTGGCAGCAACATGTTGGAAGCACTTGCATGGAGGGAAAAAAATGGCAATGCAATAGTAGCACCAATGCCAAAAAAGGGAAAACAAAAAAACAAAAGAAAAATGTGAACAGTGAAGTTAATGCCAGCGGTGTGGTTAACCAAATGCTACTACAATTACACCCCTTTAAATGACTCCTATAAATATTAGTATCTGCACAACACAGTTGTTCCTCACCACACCAGCCTTGTTCCATTTACTACTACTGCTTTGAGCTTTGACCCTCTCAGTGCCTTCGCCTTTTCTTGCTCCTCCCTTCTCAAGCATCATCAACCAATAAAGAAATTTTTGAGAGAAGAACATAGCATGGTGTTCCCAATGGTGCTCCTCAAGCTTGTAGATTTGGTCTTGTACCAACTTCTTGCTAATTCATATTATAGAGCAGCAAGGAAAATGAAGAGTTATGGTTTCAATCTGTCATCTAAACCACCCCATCAACTTTCTTCCTCCTCCTCTTCTTTTCCTAGTATCACAAAATGTGATTTGGAGGGTAGAGGGTCACACACACTTGTTGCTTGTGACATTCATAGAGTCCTATTGAGGTCCCACTCCTTCTTCCCTTACTTCATGCTTGTTGCCTTTGAGGGTGGCAGCATTCTGAGGGCATTTCTCTTGCTTTTATCTTGTCCTTTGTTGTGGATTTTGGACCATGAGCTAAGGCTTAGGGTCATGACTTTCATCACCTTTTGTGGGCTGAGAATAAAGGACATGGAGAGTGTTTCAAGGGCAGTTTTGCCCAAGTTTTATTTGGAGAATCTCAACCTACAGGCTTATGAGGTTTTTGCTTCAGCAGGGTCTAGAGTTGTCATCACAAGTGTGCCTAGAGTGATGGTGGAAGGTTTTCTCAAGGTGTATTTGGGTGTTGGTGCTGTTATAGGCACAGAGTTGCACACTGTTGGATCCTACTTCAGTGGTTTTCTCTCTGGCTCTGGATTGCTTGTGAAGCATAGAGCCCTCAAGGATTACTCTGGAGATAGAAAGCCTGATATTGGGATTGGAAGCTCAAGTGTACATGATCATCTTTTCATTTCCCTTTGCAAGGTAAGTGATAAGTCTCAAGTTAGCTAGCTCCACTGTTTTGAATGAAGGCTGCATATAGAAATTAAGCTCCCTCAGGTACTGTTAACATTTTTGTGTTAGTGTTAGAAATATCTAGAAAAATTATAGGCGAAACTATTAAAAAAAAACAATGGTTTCACTATAAACATAATTCATGGCAGATGGCATTGAACGATTTATGCAACTGACCCTATCTAATGGGATAAAACTTGGTTGTTGTTCTTAATGTTGTTCTTGACTTTTGGTACTTTCCACTAAGGACCTGAGGCCCCTGATTACATCCCCTTAGCCCCTCCTAAAAAAAGAGAGACCATTTAAACAAAAAATAAAGGCTTAGCAAATCTCACCATAAGACTAGTTTCTTATTTTTGTGGTATACATTATTATTTCCTCTTTTGGAATGTTGCTTTTTGTCAGTACAGCATCAACCTAGTATAAATCTAATTGCATATCTTCTAGATCATAATTTTTTATATACTTGGTTTAATTCTGTTTTCTATATATATATATATACATAGATGTATATTGTGTCTAAATTCTGATTCCAGCTACAATGAAAATGACAGGAAGCATATGTGGTGAACAACAATGAAGAGGGGAAGTCAGTGATGATGCCAAGGGACAAATACCCAAAGCCCCTAATATTCCATGATGGAAGACTAGCATTCTTGCCTACTCCCTCAGCAACACTCTACATGTTCATGTGGCTTCCAATTGGAATCCCTTTAGCCATTTATAGGATCCTTCTGGGAAATTTCCTTCCTTACAAATGGGCAATGATATTGGGAGTTTGGAGTGGTATAGACCTTCTTGTCAAAGGCTGTGTCCCTGAGAGATCAGAACCTAACAAAGGGGTCCTCTATGTTTGCACACACAGGACACTCCTTGATCCAGTTTTCCTCAGCACATGTCTTGCAAAGCCTTTAACTGCAGTCACATATAGTCTAAGCAAAGTGTCTGAGTTCATAGCCCCTATAAAAACAGTGAGGCTAACAAGGGACAGAAAACAAGATGGTGATACCATGCAAAGGCTTCTTAGGGAAGGTGATTTGGTGGTGTGTCCTGAAGGAACAACTTGTAGGGAACCATATTTGTTGAGGTTCAGTTCATTGTTTGCTGAGTTGGCCGATGATATTGTTCCTGTGGCTATGAATACTCATGTCAGCATGTTCTACGGGACAACAGCAAGTGGGTTGAAATGCTTGGACCCAATTTTCTTCTTGATGAATCCAAGGCCTAGTTATCATATTCAGATCCTTGAAAAGGTACCTAAGGAGCTTACATGTGCTGGAGGGAAGTCATGCTGTGAGGTGGCAAACTATATACAGAGGAAGTTGGGTGATGCTTTGGGATTTGAGTGCACCAATCTCACTAGGAGGGATAAGTACATGATGCTAGCAGGGAATGAAGGGATTGTTCAACAACAGGAGAAGTGGAGTAAATGCTTTTGATGAATATAATATATATATGGAATTAGTTCTGGTTTTCCTTCCCACTAAGCTTTTGAAATTCCAACTAGTTTTGTATACTTCTTTAATTTAATTTATGACTGTTATTATATCAAGGAAATGAAAGGGTCAAGCATATTTATGTACACCGTCCTACTTAAATGAAAGCTTATTAAGGTCCAGAGAAATGTGCCTAGCTACTGCAACCACTCAAAAAAACAAAATGTTTGCCTCAATGCATGAGACTCACCATGTGGGATTTAGGGTAGGTAGACATACACAGCTTTACTCTCACAAGCAAAGAAGTTATTGTCAAATTCGAACTTGTGACTCTCAAATCACAAGATACACATCTAAATGATACCTTTTCATTTTATTTAACTTTAGTTATTTATTTTATTGATGCAGCAATATTCTAAAACTTAAATCGGTAGAATAGAACTGTATCATATTTCTTTTTATAATGAGAACTCTATCAATGATTCAATGCTTATTGATACTATAAAAAATATACCCGAATATTTTAATTACCTAATAAATTTATGTGAAACTTTGACACTACTCCATAGTCCATAGTTGTTTTTTTTTTGGACAGCAGTAGTCCATAGTTCAATTATCTTTCACCTATGTAATTGTATTGTTCCTCATCACTCAGTCATCACCTGTACCAAATAGTGTGGTTCAATCTGTTAACGGTTTTTGTCCTCCATTATTTGGTTTGACACATATATTTCGTGAAAAGCGTTCGCATATATTAAAAAACATATATGGGTCAATTTAGCCTTTTTACACTTTACATTTAAAAACATACTACTTTTATTGTGTCAACTTGTTCATTCACGGTGTAGGGTTTTACGTGAATAACATGATTGAGTCATGGCTGTTGTGACGCTGCTTAATTATTTGTGCGTTTGAAATGTAGCCTAAGAGTCAAGTTATGCAACGTGATTAATTAGAGAGAACGTTGAACAGTTAAAGATCATGATGAATTTAAAAGAAAGTGAAGTTTTGTATATTGGCTTCGTCTACACCCAAACAGGACCATATACATCACAAGTTGTTCCAATTCATTTTGATAAATTTTTTAGAATAACTTATAAATAAACATTTAATTAATACCCAAAAAGAGTTTGTTAATAAATGTTTGATTAAGCTATTTATTAAAAATAACTTATTGAATAGTTTATTATCTTTTCTGACTTTGGTAGATGGTAGTAGGACTTGAATTGTCTCTGCTCTCTAGTTTTAAAATTAAAAAAAAAAATTTCAATTTCAACCATAAAAAATATTTTATTTATCGTAGGAATAATATAAAAAATTGAAAAAATGAATGAAAGTCATTATTATATCCACAAGCTGCAGGGGCAAGTACTCCAACTCTAGAATAAATTGTTCTTTTTTTTTCTTCCAGCCACCACAGTATCCTAGGAGAAATACTCTCTAGACTAATTATCTGTGTTTGGCTTAGAAGCAATGTTATTAAACTCGGACCGGTCATCGACTCGGTCAGGGTATTGGGTCAGTGGGTCAATGGTTCAACCGGTGAGTCACTCATTGAACCGCATGAACCGGTATAAATTAAAATAATTATATTTATATGGTATATATATAAAATTAAATTAAAATATATAAAAGAGAACTGGTTTTCCATTACACAGGTTCAACCTTCGTTATGCCACTTTTGTCTTTTTTAATAAAATTGATATTGATATGAACTATATATTATAATTGTCAAGATTAAATCACACGTTTACCAGCCTAGTGGTGTAATGTTTTTTGTGTACCACTTAAACACAGGTTCGAATCCAAAGAGAGACTTTTTTCCAATATCTTGTGCCAGCAATTGCTAATGTGACGTGAACAGCATTGCAAGACCTTGGAGCGCGCGCGTGTTAATCAGGCCAGCAGCGGGACCTCGGTGCGCGTGAACAGCATGCCAGCTGCAGCAGACTGTAGATGTGACTAAGAGTAGGATCTTGGACAGCGTGCAATGTATACAGCGCCGGCCCAACCGCTAGTGCCGAGTCACTGAGTTTGACCGGTTTAATCCGGTTTTTGACCGAGCTGTTGCTGTCAGGTCCGGTTTGAAAGCACATCCGATCTAATAGAGTGCTCGGACCGGTCATGGGTCCGGTTTCCGGTCGAACCGGTTCGACCGGTCGGTCCGAGCCGAGTTTTATAACACTGCTTAGAAGTAAATAAAGTTTAGTTACAAATTATTTATTGCTAAGATCGAATTCAAATATTAATCGAGTCTATTCCTTTAAATGAAACGCATTAATCACTTGTGTTCAATAAATATGTAGTGTACCAAAAGAATAGTGGCTGATGAAATGAAAGAATAATGGTGTGCACGTGACCAGTTCCGATTGCCGACGTTGCCAAGTTATTGTTGTGCAGCGATCATCTCTTATTATAATATGAGTCTGTTTTGCTGTCTGACGCCACTACACGAACACGACCATGCCATGGCACACAGGTTTTTCTCCTGCTCTCTGCTCTCTCTCTCTGCATCTTTTCTTTTCGCAATGCATTCATTTCAATTTTCAGATTCATACTTACATTCATTAAATCAAATTAAAAAAAAAAAAGGTGGGCAGAGAAAATGGAGGGGAACACAAAGAAAGGGGCTTGAGCTAAGCTAATATAATAGAGGCCCAATTGTCTGATTGAGCATTCCCAGATCCCAGGCCTATTCCGTTTTTAAAAGATGAGATTTTCTTTGCTCACCTTCTCCAATTTCTTCGCCCACCCCTCTTATTGATTATTTTTTCAAAATGACAAAAATGCCCCTTCAAAACTCTTAACAGACGCGTCCTTGTGACATCTTTTCATGGTTTATAGTGTATTTTAAAATTTTAATACGCATTACAAAAACTAAGTTTTCATAGTGTCTTTTGAAAACTTCCACCAAAAAAAAAAGTGTCTTTTGAAAGCTGAAAAGGGTATGGAGTGATCAATGATATAAAATTATGAAAATTTGAAAAGAATTAATCAATACTACGTATGTCAATAAAATACATATTCTTTTTGGGATTCCATAACTTACACACTTTTCATGGGAAGTTTATTCAGAAAAGTGTCTGACAAAGCACGCTCAACAAATTATTTTTGAAAATATGAAAAATAAAAATAAAATTGATTCTTTCAATATTCTTTTTAATTAATCCAAACTCAACCTGACATAAACCTAGTTATTCTTGCTTCAACTAAATCGAATTGATTAACGAACTCAAAGGGAGAATGGCTGTGTGTTTCTTGGAGGTGGTACATGTCATTGCTTATTAGGGTAAAGAAGGTAGTTGCTGCCTGTGTAGTGGCTGAAAAAGGTAATGAGTGGTTAGAGGATGGAATTGGACCTTTCAACCTCCTCCTCCTCCAAACTCTACCAGTTGAAGACTGCCAAAGTGGTCCAGCAGATAAATTTCAATTATTATTATGGATACAAAGTATTTAAAGCCACAATGGAGTGGAGGACCCATGGGATCTATCAGTAATTGGCATGTGAACAAATCACATTGGTGAGAACACAAAATTTGACACCCACCACTATATGTATCTAGTGATATTGTTTTGTCAATTCAATTGCCTCATATCCAAAAATTGGATGCAAAAAGAGACAGAATTTGAAATTCTGAATTATATATACAGAAGAAAATGAATTAATCACTTTTTAAAAAAAATGTGGTGTTTTTTTAAGAATAAATCAATTACACAGAATGTGTTTAAGAGTGTATCTAAAAGATTATTACTAACATTTCTCTATATAGTTTATATTGCAAAATTGTGCGAAGAACAATCAATTTCGGTTGTTCAAATTGTTCTATTATGATCTTTTATACGTATTTTTGCTTCTGTTTTTTTTTGGTCAACACGTATTTTTGCTTCTTAAGTCTCTGATTAATTAATTGCAAAGTAAAACATATGGAAAGGAATGTTTGTCCGGGAGTCTGTACTAGCATCTGTAAAAAAAATTATTTTCTAGTCTAATCCAATTCATATGTTATTTTTTTTAACCCATTATAATTTATAATTAGAGCCTTTGACTTTCCAGTGAAAACCCGAGATATTCACACAAGCAATTCTTTGAGTCGGTTAGGAGACTAATTTCTGTTAACTACACTTTAGAGCATAAAACAATAAATTCGATATTAATTTATTTAATTAAAGTTACAAAGGCTCAAAGAAATTTTATTTTCTAAGTTAGAACCATACAAAGGGAAAAAATTGTGAACAACACAGGAAACAAAAAACTTTTATACAGTATATAAATCTCTACAAATATCCATCTTAGATTGCTTTCTCTTTCTACAAAGTGTTTCTTTCTACCATGTATGTTATGGTCTTGCAGCTATATGCTCTTCATTCTCCCAAAAGACCCGTAAAAGAGGCAAAATTTTTTTATTGGGTAAAAGCAGCAAGATTTATCTCTCATGTCTCATCCATTTTTTTTTTCAAAAATAATTGATAATTTTGGAAAAATTCTTTTCCAAAATAGATATTGCCCAAAGAATAACACAAATATCTGCGTAGTTATTTAATGTGACAGGGGCCACAGAAGAGGGAGAAGGATTGGTGGGTTCTGGCACTGAACCAAAAACGTTGGCACCACTTGAGTTTGTCGTGTTCAAGATTGATGAACTTGTACTGCAATTTTAGACACCAAATTTAATATGAAAGACTGTTTCAGTTCCATTAATTTGTGTGGCAAGGAAACAAAAGAAAGCAGATATGTCATATGGGGTAAGGAAGGTCACCTTGTGGATGGATATTGACATGTTCCAGTGCCTGCAAAACACTTAAATACCATCATCAAAGGTTCTCAACAACCCAAAACTAAAATAGCGGTTCAATATATATATATATATATATACACACACACACCCCTAACCTTTCAATTTGGTCCCCTATTTTTTTTTATAAAGTAGTTTTTTTAATATTTTTCTCAATTACCTTTTTATTGTCATAGATATGTATATTGTCTTTATCTTTGTTTTCATAGCCTTATTTTGGTCTATTTGAGCATTCTGTTCGTTCATTTCAGCCTGTATACAAGCTTAATTGTGTTAAAAAAAAAACTATTTAAACTTGCTTGTAAAAAGATAAGAGACTAATTTGTTATAAAATAATAAGAGCTCAAATTGAAAAAAGAAATTATCTTAAGGAATTAAAGGAGTAATTTTACCTCCCATTTATCAGTTATTTATGCATAATTTAAGGAAAAAAGTTGATGAACAGCATTTTGTGACAATGATAAAGGAGGCTTTTGAGATGTGGCTTCCAACAAAGTAGAAAAAGGAAAAAAGAGTTGTCCAACAACAAGGTGGCACTTTTGTAGCTTCCTATATCCCCCAACCACAAAAAGTCTATTCAAAGATACAATAAAAGTTTATTTTCCATCTAGTCTCTTCAACATGGAACCTAAGAATCAATTTGGTACACAGTAACTTATAGTTTCTATTATTCTCATTCTACTTAACAACATGTACATACTTTTGCATTTGATTTAAAAGATGCACGTAACATTACTGAGATAAGTTGTAATAAAAATTATTATAATAGCAAAAGCCTTACTTGGGTTAGTGCTAGTGATGACAGCAGCTCCACCAAAATTGCAGCTATTTGGAACAGGATTCTTTTGATAATACTTATTGAAGGCATAAGAAGCATGGTCACGGATAGAATTTGGGTTGTAACAGCTTCCACCAGGTTGAATTGCTGAACAATCAGCACTTCCATAGCCACAAGCATAGTCCAATGCAACTTGTAAAGAAATCTGTGAGGAAGTTGGGCTTGCAATGCACCAGCTTGCACCTGAAGAAGACACTGGAGAGTTCACTGTGGTTGGAGGAGCGGTAATTGGATGTGTGGAGGCCGGAGAAACTGCTGTATCTGGGTTGGAATTAGGATTCAGAAATGGAGGTGTTGAAATGGTGGGAACTATGTTAGGAATGGTAGTGATGGGAGTGGTAATATCTTTTTGGACAGTGGAAATTGGGGCAGTGAATTTTTGTTTCCTTTCACGTCTTAGTACATTGACATGTCTTGGTGCTACCACCTTTTTTGTCCTACTTGAACCTGTGATTGAAAATGATAATTGAATTTACCTTGTCTGTTTCTCTGTCTAAAGCATGTGAACACAGATATCAAATGTTGATTTGAAATCAAATTTAAGCCTTTTCTTTTCAAGTGGCTAAAAAAATGGATAGCTGGATTCAAATTGTGATAACATTCAACCTGGCATGAAAGTACCCAAAACTGTTTTGCTATTCATTAGAAAAGTAGGAAATTTTTTGGGATAAATATGTTTTTAGTCCCTAAAAATAGTGCAATGTTTGTTTTTGGTCCCCTGTTTTTAAAATGTCTCATTTTGGTTCTCTATTTTCTGAAACAGGTCACATGTAGTCTCTCAATAGAATATGCTACATGTGGTCCCTCAGAATACCTTCTATAGAGACTATATGTGGCCTATTTCAGAAAATGAGGAACTAAAATAAGACATTTTAAAATTGAAAAATAAAAGTGAATATATTCATATATACAACAAAGACTAAAAATATATTTAACCCTTACACCTCTCCATTGTTTCACAAGGCAACAGCTTGCCATAGTGCATCTAGATGGGCAACTACAGACAGGTGGGGTATCCTATGTACTGAGACCCCTTTGTATAAGTCAAAGTAGTTGGGCCCTTGTATCTTTTCAAGAAACGGTGGAAACTGGAGAAAGGTTGGATGCAACTGCTCTATGTGAGAAACCCCAGAAAAATGAGCATGAAAAGGACTTGTTCAAACTTCTACATGGTATATGGCTCTATAATTGCTTGAAGGGTCTGGTTAAACAGCCAAGCAGGGCTACTAAAATATGTAATAGAAGAGACAACATTTTGAGCAAGGAGATTTGTTTATTTATTATTTTCTATAAAAATAAGAAATTCATGGACAGAAAAAGTGCTCAATTAGTAAACTATATTCCAACAGAAAGAACTCAATATGGATACATTGAAATTGGAAAGTGAATTGCACCCAATCAGTCCAACATGTATATATATCCATGCTTGTTTAACTAATTAAAAAACTTTAAAGCAATTGAAATACCAAACTTCATAGAAAGAAAAGCATTTTGTGGTTTAAGAATTCAAAATATATTCAAAGGGTACAAAAGAATATTAGTTAAAGAGAAAAGCAAAGGTATGCAAAAGATAATGAAGAGTACAAAGAGAAGCAATTGAAAACAGAAGAAAATATGGGATACAAACAAGGATAGTGAGAATTAAGAAACATTATCTTAAACCAAAAGCAACTGAGCTACCCATACCAGAACAGAACTGAAGGAGCAAGACCAGAAGTAAGGGGAAGATAGAAGAAGAACCAAAGAATAAACTGGAGAAAGAAAATTAACCTGAACATAGGACTTGAACCAGTAGGAGAAATATTACGTAGTAATATATACTCCTTTCCATCTTTAATCCTATTGTGCTACTGCTTCTGTGACACTTTCTGCTTCCTCCTCTCACTTTTTTGTTCAATGTGGTTCCCCAGTTATAGTAGTTCTT
Organism: Glycyrrhiza uralensis; assembly: GCA_030159175.1. Lineage (NCBI taxonomy): Eukaryota > Viridiplantae > Streptophyta > Magnoliopsida > Fabales > Fabaceae > Glycyrrhiza > Glycyrrhiza uralensis. Next base: position 2,216,990 of record BRZY01000006.1, read on the forward strand.
CCTTTTGAATCAATGAAAGAGAAAGGAAGATATGATAAACTAGAGATGGTGAATGATCTAGAGAGAAAAAAAAGAGAAGGTGTTTTGTGGGATAATCATTCAACAAAACTAAAAGTATATATATTGGTAGTGGTAGACTGTGTGTGTGGTCGTGATAGACAAATGAGATGATTTTTTGAGAAACAAAATGGGGTATAGAAGAGTGTTGGAGGGTGATGAAGGAGCAAAAAGGAGGGAAAAGGTGGAGAAGAAGGTTGAAAACAAAGTAAAGGCAGAATTGTTTGGAATATAGGTCCGGATTGTGGGCTAGTAAGTGATGATTGTAATGATGGTGCTGATGTATACATTTTGCTTTTTCTCTTTTCTATTCTTTTCATTTTTACTCTTGTATAGAAACTTCTTCTTCTTATCTTCTTTTTCTTTTTCATTTTTCTCCTTACATTGGTTATGTTCATACATCAAGCGAAAATGAAAGAAAAAGAATAATCTTTATAGTTCAGATATTTTTGGTTTTTAATCAAGGTGTGATATGGTTGGGTTGTTATTTGACTGTGACTTCTATGCACAGGAGCAAAAGTGTCATTATTTATTACTGTTGTTTGATTGTACTATCATCTTTTTTTTCAAAACTTTCACTTTATCTGATTCCATGTTTGTTGTAAAGAAAGAACGGTGCTCATGATGTTGCATCCCAACTCGTGTTATGTCACCTATTTGATAAGTCAAACTTTCTTGAACTGAACTAATTGTGGCATGAGTCATGGAATTCCCACCACAACTTACTTGAATCATGTCATTGAAGAAGAACTTGCCAAGATTATTTATAATTTCACACTGCTTTAGTAGCTAGTGTAATTTGGCTAAGGTGGGGTGGTATAAATTAAGGTCAAGTTAATGTCTGTAACATGAAAAACAGCATCTTTAACCAAATTTATCAAAACTAATAATTACAACCCAAGTCTAAAAAAAAAAAGAATAGATCCTACACTTAAGACTTATGCTTATTTCGACCAAAAAAAAAAAGACTTATGCTTATATTTTATTAATCATTATAATTTGGAGAAATTATAGCCCTTCATGTGGGTGGACCATCAACCATGTGTTCATGGGCATCAGGTTAGAAATCAAATTGATTTGACTTGTTGAAAGATTAGACCAATAGCCTAAAAGGGTAACCTTTTGAAAGCTCTATGCTGCCATCCCAAATATGCACTTTACACTGACCGAATCACTTCTTAATTTTTCATCCTAATATAAAATGATATTTATTTTATTTTGTTAAAGATATATTAATATTCTGAATGATTTTTATGAATCACCTCTATGCTGTTTCTGCTGTGTTGCTTAGAAGTTCTGCTAGCCCTTGCTGTTCTATAAGCAATCAAGAACAACTTGAAGTGTTGCTGCTTGATGCCATGGTTTTGTAACTAGATTATTTTATACGGGGATAATTCATTTTTATAAATTCATCTTGTTGAGAAATTCAAAGATCGTGTAAAACAATTGATGGCCTGGTTGATTCCAACTTCAGAAACTAATCTTGAATTAAGGAATCTGCTTAATTCTTTTTTCTAAATAAATCGAATTTCAGTGATTAATTCAACAGAGAATATGTGGACTTGATTGAGACTTCTTGATTGAATTCAAGCCAAACACCCAATGAATTGAATTAAATGTTTATTGTTTGTGATTGATGACTGCATAATATAGTTCATTTTTTAGATAGATTACTTAATCGTTGAACTGAATTGAATGGGTTTATTGCTGTAAGTGATTGATTACTGCAAAATATGAAAAATTCTTTTACATTGATTAGTTAATCATTGAATTTGCCTCTAGTTCTGTTTTCGTCACAACCATACCAAATCTCCGTCACTATTAAATTGATTAGTTACATACACAAAAGGTTCTTGTGAAGAACAATCCTGTGTTGTGTTACCTATTGCTGCAAGTTTCTCTAGAACGTGCATCTATTTTGAGCTGTGAATGACCTGGGAATTGAAATAGTATAAAACAATTTTCCTGGCAATGCATCAAATTAAGCTCCAGAATATACATTGCTCAAACTACACAAATATTCATTAATGTTAGAAATACAGATAAAGTCAAGGTTTCCACAACTTCATTGTGCAGTCTTCACTAAAAGTTGCAACAAGATTCCTATGGGGATGATGGGTGACACCAATAATTTCCTTTTCATGGACCTGCCATTGACCAGTGAGAATCTCATTAAATCCTACCAAAATTAAACATCCTCAATAGAAAAGAAGCATATTCCATTCGGTTCATGCATGGAAGCAGAATAAAGAAAATAAAATCCAAAACAAACAAACATACCTTCATCAGATGCTCCAATTTGCCAGATTGATAGCTGAAGCAGTACATATTCCTGCATTTAATTTACAGATCCCATTAAGTACAAAGAATATGACAATGATAAGGCAGTTTTTATAATGTACCTAACATCTGTCTACCAGATTGCATGAAGGAGCAGTTTCAGATTATACATAAATCAGGATACCTGTCTTCACCAACGCAGTAAATCCATTCCCCCTTAGGTGAAACACAAGCTGCAACAAAGTCTCCACCCTCTCTTTTACCAGATGAGAAACTCTTTACGACCTACACCAATTGAACAAGAAAAAAACATGCTCAGAATAGTGATGATAATTCCAAGTGTTCCTTAGACATATACTTATCTAAAAACCACGACATAACACTGTCTCGTTGAAACTTCTTAAGAATTGTCCAAATTGAACAAAAACCTCATGTAGCATGTGTATGTAACTATCCTTTTCCATCTGAATAATAGAAAAACTGCTAAAAGAAAGAACAAAATATGTATCCATGTCCTGTTTACTTTAACCAAGTGAAAAGGAAGTGTCATGTCTGCACTAGATGAAGGAAAAAAAAAAAGTACAGCATTACATTCTCCAATCTGCATGTCTCAAATTAAATGTCAACATTTAACCAGCATGAATACACAGAATTTAGATGTATTTATCCTTGTCAGATTTCAGAACATACATAAATCATTAAGGAGAATACTGCCATCAGCCTTAACACTAATATTGAGACACAGTGGAACTAAGTATAAACAAAATGACTTCCAGTCATCCACTCTTTGATGCATACCTGTCCTTGAAGTGTCATGATATATATCGATGAAGTTTTGTTACAAACAACAATGTGATCGGTATTCTTGGGGAAAATGTAAACAGAGTTAACAGAAGCATCGCCCCCCTAACAGTTCACAGAAACCAGATATTAGGCAAAATTTAAAATTTGCAGAGGAAATGATATCACAAAACTGAATGTAAAAAAAAAAAAACCCAAAATTGTAGTTTTTAAAAGACACACCCTTAAGGGAGGAGGTGGCTTAAATGTTTGTATGCAGTCTGTAGTCTTCACATCCCATACCTGCAGCAAGGAGGAAGAATACATTTCTTATGAACACCAGAGAAAAACCAGGCACTTGCCATGTGTATACTGTCAAGTAACTGACCTTGACTGTACAATCACTGGATGCAGTAATAACACGACTCCCATCGTTGGTGAAAATTGCATCATTCACATATGATGTATGGCCACGAAACTCTTTCAACATCTTTCCAGATTTGAGGCCATGGATTCTGTATTACATAAAGAAAAATCATTGCACTCAGCAGTTGCTAAACATTTGATTATAGTAATTTATAAGGTTTAAACATAAATTGTATTTGTCAATGGGATTAGGCAAAATATTTGTCAATTGTATTTGTCATGCTAAAGTATTAAAATTAAAACGAGCAGTTGTGTGCTATACAAAAGTTGCACAGAAATGAGTAATTTCACTTGCAAATTGCAAACAGTTTCCAACAAATCAAGACTTCTTTAGCAAGTCCTAAGCCTTTGTGTCAATGTCCATATGCGCTAGGTCCTTGGATCAAAACCAGGCACTCACATCATGAGTACACACATGCATTGAGAGAGAAAAACAACAACAAAAAAAAAACTACACCCAAAGCCTTTTCTCACGCCTTTTCTCACTAGGTGAGGTCGGCTACATGGATTTACGACACCACTGGTGTCCTGTCTAAATCATGTTCAAGAAGGACCATTTAAATCCAAATCTCTATCAGTAGTTTGGATTGAATAAAGTTAGAGTGCATATATGCATTGTCCACACTTCAAGCCCAATGAGCTCTTGCGTGAGAGAGTATGTTAAATATAAAACCATTTATGTGCTCTGCTTGTTAACATATTACAGGACCTTTTAAGTAGAAAGTTGAAGTGTCAGGTAAAGGATCAAGGCCCATTAAATGGTTATCCCTAGCAAAGGCATAATGTAAGTAAAATTAACTGAACAAAACCTTGCAGTGCTGTCAAATGAAGTACTTAATAACTGGCTTCCATCACGAGAGAAGGAAAGACTTGTGACACCTTGGGAATGTGCACGTTCAAGACGCCGCAAGCATTGACCAGTCCTAATACGCCAGACCTAAAATGAAATGTGAATTATACATTTTAAAGTTTCAAATATTAACAGTTTGAGGTGAAAACATAAACAGTTTACAACAGCAACTTTAACATTGACAAGAACTGAAGCTCAAGCAATAACGTAAATTACAAAATATTTCATTGAGATAAAATAATCACAAGGTCGAGCACTGCAATTGCAATAATATATGTTGATGCATTTGATAACCAGCTTTCAGCAATAAAACCATCCAGTTTGAGACAACTTAAGCAAAAGCTACCAAAAAATAAGAGCATCATAACATCACTAAAATAATGGGCTAGAAGCAGCCATGCAGAATCCAATTTTGCTTGAGCAAAAGCTTCACATCCATGTCAATTTAAATTGCAATCCATATGATTTAGAGGAGAATTCAGTGCAAAAGCAGTGAAATGCTAGAAACTAAAATTCGCCCCGCTCAGGCATATATTCATCATTAATAATGAAAAATCATAGACTAGAGACACAATTGCCTTCAATCTAAGACATAATTAGTAGATCAATAGCAACAAAAATCAAGGAGCATAAGGGAAAAAGATGACACTGCACATTATTACTTATCCGAAAAAAATGCAGAGTTATGTGAAATAGGAAGAAGCTGGGAATGACTAAGCAGTGTGAAGAAATGGTCACAGAACAAAGACCAGAGAACCGAGGTGCGCTGCGAAAAAAGGATAAAGTCGGAAAACATTTGGGCTGCAAGGACATGGTTGGGAAATGTGTAGGAAGAACACTGAGTTCAGACAGGGAATGTTGAACAATCATATTGCATGCTTTGATAAGATCAAAAAGTACAACCATGAACATAACAATACTTCACAAGTTTGGTCCATTAAGCCTTAAATGCATAAATACTCACTTTGATCTTTCCATCTTGTGACCCAGATGCAAGCATCTCTGAATCTTTGCTAAAGTCTACACAGAGCACAGCATCATCATGCATCATGAATACTTCCTGCAAGTTCTTAGAATCAGAAAACGTCTATGGCAAAAATTACTAGTCTTAGTAATTATAAGAAATTCCCTTTCATAAAGATCAAAGATAAATTATCGTACATCTTTGACAACAGGAATCAAGCAGATATATGTTCATACACTTACTAACCACAGACAATACAACAGAGATCATGAAAACATGACTTCTCATCATGATAGAGAAAACTCTCACAAGTAAAAGATGTAATCTGCGTATAGATTCCTATATATTATTACATGTGAATCACCATTAATACTTAATGTTACAGCAAAAAACTACATTTTGTGATCAAAGTTGAAATAATTCCCAAATTGGCAACAGAGAACTGACAGCAGGAAGCTTTTCTACAGCTTTGAATGCATCTATAAATGTAAAGATGCCAGGGAAACCCAAGTGTTTTAGAGACCAAGAGACTAAGAATATTTTCCCAGGAAAGATATCAGTAACATTGCTATTTCCAAATTCGTCCACCACCACATACAACCTACTTATTCTTGGCACGTAGAACAGTTCAAATAAAAACTAACTCACATCTGCCTGGTACATAAAACAGTCCAAATAAAAAGTAACTCACATCTGCCTGGTACTGGAGATCTTTCTTCAGTTTTCCACTTATGTAATCCCAGACCTAGAAATATGTCCACAAATCAGAAACAAAGCAGCCAATAATGAAAGTTTCAAATCCAATTATGCATTACCTCAACAAACCCATCAACCGAACATGATACAAGAAACTGCCCATCCGGTGAAAAGCGAGCACATTCTGCATGACTTTTTGACCCAAACTACAAGCGCATAGGAAGATGTGAGAAAAGGGTCAGGCCGTGCATCCTTCAACATGATTAGAAGGGTAACCAATGATGAATAACAAATTTTATATATAAAAGAATAGTAGACAAATAAAAAGGGAGAGGATAAGACCACCTCTAGAAGGTAACGTAAATAGGACGTCAAATTAACCTGATTATTCAACTGATAACTAATGAACAGTATGATATTACCATAGGATAGGATATCACGTTTTGAAATCATTATCACATACAAATGTTTTATGTAATCCAGATCACAAAAGTACCATGTCAAGGACAAGGAACCAGATTGCAGCTCAAAGGATGGCAGAGATAATCTATTAACTATGATCACTGCATGCCATAGAGTTTCTATATCCATAGGATATGTCAAATACTTGTGCCAATTCGTACAATATCCTTAAGACACCATAAGAACAGAAGCAAAAACCACAGCCCTCTGAAGCTTACAATTTTAACCACATTGGACCAAATATGTAACTAACAATGCCCTAAAGGATATAGAAAACATACTTTTATAGTGTGAGAAAGATTGGTTGGATACATGTCATCCACGTCTTGTTTCATAGCAGCCGTTCCACGAAACAAATCAAACTGAGTTCCAGGAGGAAGTAACCCTGAAAGGTCCGAAAGGAAAGCGCCACTGCATCAACATATAAATTCTCCTCTATGTAGCATGGTGGCAACCAAACATTTTATCATTTCCATAAAAACAAAAAGAAATGTCTTCTCTGCTTAATATTAGAGAAATGAAATATGAATCCCTAACTTAAACTTTAAAAACTGGATCCATTCCTAGCATCTATAAGTTGCAGATATGAACAATGTGGTACTTGAGCCGAAAGAATAAAAAAGAAACTACAAATAGTGACTTGCATACATAAATACAAAAAAAAAAATTATAAGCAGATGATCATAGTGATAAAAACATCTTCATTTCATTGTCTGATTTTCATATAAAAGTTTACAATGAAAGTAATTTAATGAGACATCAATGCGTTACCAGGTAATTACCTTGATGCTGCTGCCATTTCAAAGCTTGACCAATTAAAGCCATCAATCGGGAAGGTGGCACTACAGTCACTTCTGCTGCAAGAGCTGAAAATGCAAACACAGAGAAGTTCTATTGTTTGAAAATGCAAATTAGAGAACATACCAAATCATACCACAAGTCCAACCATATAAGTATCTTACATCCATCATACAAAATGATTAGAAAGTAGAGAGAGACATATATAGTCATTCAAGTGAGGTGGCTGAAATGGATAAATACTTTGGATATAATTTGTGATAGAAAAGTATAGGATGAATGGCGGAAAAAGCCATCAAGATATTAAGCTCAATGTTGTAGAGATGAGACTGTTACGACGGATGAGTGGATACACAACACAAGATAGGAATAGGTATGAAATTACTAGAGAAAGTTGGAGTAACATTTATTGGTGGTTTGGGCACATGTGAAAAAGACCCACTGAAGCCCAGTAAGAAGGGTAAATAAAGTGGAGAAAAGTTCAGTAGTTAGAAGTAAAAGAAAATCAAAGAAACTATAGTAAAAAAGTAAGGTTTTGGACTTAAACAGGTAAGATAGAATATTATATTTAATCTGTGTAGCCGACCTCACCAAGAGAGAAAAGGCTTTGGTTTTTGTTCTATGCTTCTTGCTGTTATTGACTTATTTGTTATGCATTTATGCCTTAGATTAATTATGAATGCATTTTTATTATGAGTTTTAATTATCAACAATGACTATATCTTATATTGAGTACTTCTCTAGTTTTGACTTTTTTGAGCATTTATGTGTATTATAAATGATTTGCGTTCTATCAGCTATTTCGGTACAGCAGCTGCTCCATGATCCACTATGCCCCTCAAGTTTTGAGTCGGCTGCTTTGTACCACTATCCGAGATTGATCGCTAGGAATCTTATATTTTCAATAGTTAGTTACTACTGAGAAAATTAGAAGGAAAAACAATAAAAGCAAGGTGTCTACTTAATCACTTTCAACCAAGAATATTTTAATAAAAACTTGAAATAATAGAACCTAGATAACAAACTGTATCTCTAGCAATGAAAGAAGTAAATTTATCATTTTCAATCAAGAAACAGATATTTATTAAAATCATAAAATTGGTATCACAATTAGATGCAGTAACAACAAAGAAAGTAAAAGACAAAAACCTTGGGCTATTAGCGCACGTCGCTTCTCTTTTGTTGAGTCTTGATAAGCCTATCACATAGGACACAAACCATAAACCCTTGTCCAGAGAAACAAACACAAGAGGTTCAACCGTTCAACAAATATCAATCCCTAATCCATGGCAAGAAATAAAGCTTCATAACTCATTCTATAATACTCATTTTTCCAAGAGCACACAAATAACAAAGACCAGCTGCCAGGTATTTCTATGTTATTTACCACTTCTTTGCATTTACAACTACAAAAGCAAATATATAATTTCTGAACCAAAAAAATTAATTATTAATTAATTATAATACATATTAAAATAAATTTAAGGAAGTGATGCAAATTAAAATTCCTCCAAACAATAGTATTTAAAAATAAAAAGAAGATATTAAAATACTTTATACTTTATATTACTATTAATTAATGTTGCATGTGATTCCAGCTAAATGATGGCACATAATTTTAGTAGAGTGAAGAAACAAAATAGCAAGAAAGAAATAGGCAACAAATAGTTTGATTGGAAAACATGAAATTGCAAAAATATAAAGAATTACAAAATGTATCCTGACCTCATTTGGGTCAAAATAAGTTCTAACTAGGAGATGTTCAAGACGCAAATATCTTTCAGGTTGCTCTTGTTTCATGACACCCATCACCTGTGTTTGCCTTAAAATTGCACGTGCAGTATCCAGTTCTCTAAGTTCAATCATTTCTAATACAATCTGCAACCATATCAGTGAAAATTCAAATCTACTTGAAACAATACTAAAGTAAATGAAACAAATAACATTATTAGTGTTATGAAGATCAGATGATATAGAGTCCAAGGCAAGAGTTAACGAATAGCAAACACTGTCGAACAACAATTCCTAAATATTCCCCTGACCCCCCACAGCCATATCCAATAAAAAGCTTCAGTATTTGATATGCTCAATACCCTTTATCCCCACATCCGGACAAAGGTATTAATGACTAAAACTAGCTACTGTTTTTCTTAAGATTCCCATTCTCTGCTCTCTCTCTCTCTCTTCCGGAAATGAGTTACCAACAATTTCTATTTCAGGCAACCATTGGAAGTCGGACAATTATATCCCAAAGTAAATGAGGTGAAAAGCTATTAATCAACCACTTATAGTACAGAAAAAAAATTACAAATCTCCACAACATTGAACAGCAGGTAATTAAAAAAAACAAAGGATTATGCGCCAAAAAAGCTAGTAAACTAGCTACTGCAACACAGAAAACATTTTATATAGATGACAGGATTTAACAAGATCGTGATGGAGGGGATATACGATACCATAGTTACACACTATAGACCAAAGTGACTCACGTGCAAACAAAATACCTGCTCATACAAATCCTCCAATTTATTCCTGGGAAGCTTGAGCTGAGAAACTTGGGGCAAAATTGCATCCCATCTTCCACTATTAATATCAGCAACAAAGGTTTCAATGCTGTCAACAGTATTCAGAGAAACCTGGCACTCATTCTGAAGTGTCTGAAAAGTCTGGTGCAAGGAATTTTCTTTGCAGAACTGGAGCACAATTTTAATGACACTGAAGAGGGAGGGAAAAAAAAACAATAAAAGATAATACACACACAAAAATAAAATAAAAAATAAAAATCTATTTTGTGAGAGAAGCATAAAGTGAATTAGAACTGGACCAAACAGCCAGAATAAGGTTGAAAGATGTAATGAGGAAAAAAAATTACAATGAGGGAAGTAAATTTCATCTTGTTTTTCTACGGAAGCAGGAAATCGGCAATTTCAAAAATGAAATAATGAACTTATTAGAAAATACAAGTCGGAGTGAATCATGGGTTTAGTGAACGAAACTCACTCTCGAGCTTCAATTTCGAGCGTAGACATTGCTTCAGGTATCTAGGATTTACAGCTGGGGGAGACTGTGTGTGCAGGGTTTTGGTGTTCGACAAAAACACACTGCAGAATAAGAAGAAGAAGAAGAAAAGATGAGTGAAAGTGTTTTGGGTCATTAAACGATGTACGGGCCAGGAAGGTTTGGGCTAGTCTGTCTGGCCCTTTAATAAATGGATGACAGTTGCTCTTTACACCCCGAAATTTTCTACCCACACCCCCTTTCTTCTCTTTCAATTTTTAAATTTTTGTTTCATAAATAGTTAAATACCATTACACACACAGGTCTCGGGTTCGAGCCTTGGGTATGGAAAAAATCTCAGCTGGGAGGGATGCCACCCATTAGAGGTGCCGAACAAACTCCTGCGGGAGATTAGTCCCCGTCGTATAGGCGGTGGAATACTCCTCGAAGTAGAAGCAAAAAAATACCATTACACACACTCACAGTCACACCTCTCTTAGGTGTACTGTTCATAAAAAAAAACCTCTCTTAGGTGTATTTTATTCTCTATTTTTCATAATTCAAAATAATTGAATTTTGAAAACTAATTTCTGAAAATTATGAGTGAATTTTTAGAAATTTAACTTTTAGTAATAGATAATATCTGTCATCTGTCATTATATAACAAAAATCTGTCAATAAATATGACATGATAACTCTACAACTCACATTTTAGTTTTAATCTATCATAAATAAATTGCCAAGCAAATTTTGGTTAATCTCACGACATTAATCATATTATTCATGTAACTGTAGCACTTGATATATAACTTTTTAATATAACATGATTGAAAAAAATGCTTGCTTCTAAATGAAGTATACGAATTATTCGTCAAAAAAAATAATATAGGAAATAAAAATTAAAATAAAATTTTACTATTTGTACAATTATATTTAGGGGTGGCAAAACAGGTCGGGCCTTGCGGGCCGGCCCGCCATTTTTTTGGCGGGGGCGGGGTAGCTTCACTTGATATATAACTTTTTAATATAACATGATTGAAAAAAATGCTTGCTTCTAAATGAAGTATACGAATTATTCGTCAAAAAAAAAAATATAGAAAATAAAAATTAAAATAAAATTTTACTATTTGTACAATTATATTTAGGGGTGGCAAAACAAGTCGGGCCTTGCGGGCCAGCCCGCCATTTTTTTGGCGGGGGCGGGGTAGCTTTTTGAGCCCGCGAAAGTCGACGGGGCGGGCTTGCCCGCCAACTTGGCAGGCCGACGGCGGGGCGAGGAGGGCTGGCCCGTCAGGCCAATTATTTTTTTTTTCCAATTTTTTTTAAAAAAAATAATAATTTTTTCTTATTTTATTATTATTTTGGCAGGCCCAGCCCGCTTTGACCCGCCAACCCACCCTTAAAACAGGGCAGGGTATATGTCTGGGCCCGTTTTAGTTTGGCGGGCGGGCTGGCCTATTTTTCGACGGGCCAAGGCAGGGCGGACGCGGGCTGACCCGTTTTGCCACCCCTAATTATACTGCATAATTATGCATAGTTGGTTCAGTTTAACACCCAAAATAAAAACAGAAACAAGACAATTTCCATTTTCTAGCACAGAAACTGGGTGTGGAGTCCATTCATCATGCACTAGTGAGTCCGTGGATACACTACAAGACAATTTCCATTATCTGCTTCACTTTTTTTCCAGCTTTGTTTCTCGCCAACAAGTACCACAAGCAATGCCAACTCTTTGTTCTTCACTTTCTCAATCTTCACCACTGCCACCCTCCATATCCAAGTTCATCTCTGACCAACCATGCCTCACCATGCTCCACAAACACTGCACCACCATGAAAGACTTTCAAAAGATCCATGCCCACATCATCAAAACTGGCCTTGCTCTTGACCCCATTGCTGCAAGCCGTGTCCTCACCTTCTGTGCCTCTCCATCTGGTGACATCAACTATGCTTACATGGTGTTCACCCGTATGCCTAAACCAATTAGTCTCTATTCTTGGAACACCATCATTAGAGCCTTCTCTAGGAGCTCAACCCCACATTTTGCTATATCACTCTTTGTTGACATGTTGAAGTGCGAGCCCAAGGGTAAGATAGCTCAAGCGCTTGCTTTAGGCCTACCGGTAAAAAAATTCATTTACTATTACTATATATAAATAAAATTGAAAACTTTATCAACAACTATCCAGCTTAGTGATAAGTAGTGTGAGTTTCAACCACGGGAAATACAGTCCGGGTCCTAGAGAAGGAAAAACTATTTAAATTTTTAAGGCCTCGAATTTTTCTATTATTCTCTTAATAATTTTTCATAGTTCGCTATGTGTTGGGCCGGTCCTGACATGTTGTATAATTCTGCAGTTCAACCCCAACGGTTGACTTACCCTTCTGTTTTCAAAGCCTATGCTCAACTGGGGGCTGGCCAAGATGGTGCTCAGCTTCATGGGAGAGTTTTGAAATTGGGTCTTCAAAAGGACCAGTTTATTAGTAACACCATCATATACATGTATGCTAATAGTGGTCTATTGAGTGAAGCTAGAAGGGTGTTTAATGAGCACATGGGACTTGATGTGGTAGCTTGCAATTCAATGATCATGGGTCTTGCTAAGTGTGGGGAAATTGATGAATCTAGGAGGTTGTTTGATGAAATGCCTACAAGAACAGCAGTTACTTGGAACTCAATGATTAGTGGATATGTTAGGAACGGGAAGCTAATGGAGGCATTAGAGCTTTTCCGCAAGATGCAAGAGGAAGAGGTTGTGCCAAGTGAGTTCACAATGGTGAGCCTGTTGAATGCTTGTGCTCACTTAGGAGCACTTCAACATGGGAAATGGGTTCATGATTATGTGAAAAGGAATCATTTTGAGTTGAATGTCATTGTTCTCACAGCAATAATTGACATGTACTGCAAGTGTGGGTCTATTGGAAATGCTATTGAAGTGTTTGAGAAATACCCCAAAAGAGGGCTATCAAGTTGGAACTCCATTATAATAGGGCTAGCCATGAATGGTCATGAAAGAGAAGCAATTGAGTTCTTCTCCAAGCTTGAATCTTCAAAATTGAAGCCAGACCATGTAAGTTTCATTGGTGTTTTAACTGCTTGTAAGCATTTGGGAGCAGTTGATAAAGCAAGGGACTATTTTGCCCTGATGATGAATAAGTATAAGATTGAACCATCAATAAAACACTACACCTGCATGGTTGATGTGCTAGGTCAAGCTGCACTCCTAGAAGAAGCAGAAGAACTCATAAAGGGTATGCCTATAAAGCCAGATGCTATTATATGGGGATCTTTGCTCTCTTCTTGTAGGAAGCATGGGAATGCACAGATTGCAAAACGGGCTGCACAAAGAGTTCATGAGCTAAATCCAAGTGATGCCGGTGGTTATGTGCTTATGTCTAATGTTCATGCTGAATCCAACAAATTTGAAGAGGCAATGGAGCAAAGGCTTTTGATGAAGAAAAGCTTGACAGAGAAAGAACCAGGATGCAGTTCAATTGAATTATATGGAGAGGTCCATGAGTTTCTAGCTGGGGGAAGGCTACATCCTAAGACTCAAGAGATCTACTCTTTATTGAATGATTCCAGTTTTGCACTTCAAGATTGATCATCTCTGCAATGATGACATTTTAACATCAATCTGTATATAGAAGAAGTAGCTTCAATATAGAGAAGATTTACAATAGATGAGAATCACACAATCCAACTAAAATATCCAATTTGCTAGTCGATACAATTAAACAGCAGCAGCATTTGGCTTTGCTGGGATTTATAGATTTACAAAGGAAAAGGAACGTGCCTGAAGCAAAAGGACATTGGGAAAAGGAGAAGATAGGGCCACATGGCATGAAATTCAAATTTCTTTCCTCTCTTTCCACCCCTCCCAAAATTCATATTATTGCTATATTGAGAGCTTTATCCCTTTTACTAGGTCTGGAAGGCGGAACAATACGCAGCAAGACATCCGGTACAAATTACAGTCTATGCCAACCTTACTGATGATTGGTGAGAAGAAATCCATTTCATTATCATCTTGTCATTGACTTATTGGTAATTTAATTAGAAAACATGTTGTGTCTTACAAAAATTGTATAAACGTATGTCTGGCTTACTTGTAAATGATGTTTTTATATTTTACTCATTGCACTAGACTAGAATAGGCCTAGTGAAGGAATCTCATCTCAGATTCCGTGCTGCATGCATGTTTTGCTTTGACGTTCTAACTTCTAACACCAAATGCTCCATATGTATATCAAACTATGACAAGTAGATCTTAACATATTTAAAATCATAGCACTAATTAATTTGTTAAACCAATTACTAATACAACAGAATAAGCATATCATTTTTGTTAGCAATGTCAACCTTAGAATACCCTTGCTTGTACAAGAAGAACCTGGTGACATAATATCTATACTATGGTTGTATTTTGTGGATGTGAGACAATTACTAAAAAATAGTATGCCAAGTTTTCAGGTTTTTGACAGGTTTCTTCCTGGTGCCCAAGAGTATATCTCCGGAGGCATCGCGCCATTCATGAGCATGTTCTGTGGCATTGCATACAAGTCTGAGATATCGAGGTGATGGGCGCGTCCATTTTGGTAATGCTGGTTCTGCATTGCAGCAGCAAGTTCATCATCTTCCAGTGGCAGGCGATCGAAAGTAGCATGCATGAATGATGCAGCCATGATCACAACAGGTCCTGAAGCAATCAAAGCACCAACCACAGCACCCCCCACAACTTGTCCTTGAGCACCTGCCAAGTAAATTGTAAGGCCAGTGATTCCTGGTGGTGCTGGTGGGGGAAGGATTGACCCCAACAATGAGAGAATCTCGAATCGACCGTGAAGGGTCACGATCGCACCGGATGAGGCTGGCTGCCGCAGTGTCACATTCGTTACACAGCCAGTCCCATTGAGTATGCAAAGGCCACGTTGCTTTCTCCTTGCAAAGTTCAACAAACTCTCATTCACATCACAGCCAGAGCTCACTTCCATGGCATGAGCTTTCAGTGCATTAGCACTATCTCTGGTGACAATAATCGGCGGCTTCGGCTTGTTCTTAGATCCCGCAGGCCGGCCACGAGGTCGCTTTAAGGTTTCCCCCTCAGCTGCAGAAGAAACTGGTGAAACTGCTTTTGGGACTTTGGGAGATAGTAGAGTGACATCAATGCCAGACATGTTGTTCTGGTTCCCCTTGTCTTGTTCTTGCTTTCGATCCATTTCATCAAACATAAAGGACTCTTTGAGATATAATAGCCTATGGCAGATTAACTAGCAAGTAACAAAGAGTAAATCGCTACTCTCCTACTACATCGAAGCCTTAAGTAGTAGTATTATGACAATAAATTTTATAAGGACCCCAAAAGAATGATCACTTTTTAGGATGGAGTTAAGTGATACCAACCCCACCACAAATAGTTGTTTTTTGCATTACTCTGCCTAACTCCGACTAACTTTGCCTCATGTCACAATTGCCTTCCCCAACAGTTATCTCATGCCATATAATTATTAAGCTTTATTCTACTTTCCAATCTTAGCTACTTTACCTACCTACATTATAAAAAGATACTTGTTTTAGGGACCCCTCCTTCGATGAACCTGGTATAGAATTGCATGTATGTTCTTAAGGTTCAACAGCTGTCAAGAATCATAAGGTTCCAGTTTATCATTAACGTGTTATTTTAAGCCACACATGCATTTTCCTTCAACCTTTAACTTTGAATGAATCAAGTGGCACTGAAATTCATAGGATATGATTAATACATCAAAGGATATGATTAATACATCAGATATCTTGAGTATGATGAGATCAGAAAGAACTCAATGTCAGGTTTTAAACCTGCATGTAATTACTCAACAATTTTGGCGGCAAGGTGACCCATAAAGAAAGAACTTGTCAACTTAATATATATCCATCCAAGAAATAGTTTTAATCGTTAAATTCATGTCCAAAAAATAATAATAATTAATCGTTAAATTAAATAAAATGTATTTATTCGGTGTAATAAATGCATCGCTGCACTACTACTACAACCGAGGTGTCAGCTACGTTAGTGTGTGACACTGACCACGTGTGCGCCACCGTAGTTCCGTTGCGGTTCTCCTCGTCTTCTTTCTCTCTCTCTCTCTCGGCATGTATGTGTATGTATGTATATACAAGTGCATTCCATTCTCTTCCTTTTCTTCTTCCCTGCTATAATGCTATGCCTTCCTTTCCCCAATTCTCCGTTTTCAATTGCTCAACCAAATTCCGAACAATGTCTTGCTGAAAATTGAGGTTCGTGTTCCCATCCTTCATTGAAAATGATATTGGTTCCCAAAAATATATTGGCTTACACATACTTTTGCAATTTTCTAACTGAAACATAAACAAGCACTCGCATCTATTATTTTTGTCTTCTTTGATTAGATATTGTTGTGTGTGGTAATGAAATACTATACTCATAGTTATACATTGTTTGTTTCTTGTGATGGTTCAGTGATTTATGGTGTTTTGATTAGTAGCATTTGAGTCTCGCATTAATGGTAGTTGAGGCTCTCGTTCCTCTGCTTGAGTGCGATATGCAAGCTGTGAATGAAGACTATTCAGCTTCATTTGGCAATGAAATGAAGGAGTGGGGGAATCACAAAATACATCGTTCCTCCGGGGACAACTTGCAGGCCGGGGAACTCTGGACTGATGGACTTATTTGTGCTTTTGAGTTCATCCGCGGGTCTCAGAAGATTCATTCAGCAGCAGCAGTTAGAGAGGTGGCTAAGAAGAAGTGTTTTCAAGGCAATCAAATCAAGTCCTTGGAAAGAAGTCCTAATCGAAACAGCTTTCGCGAATCATCTTTGCAAGTTGAACCTGGAGCTGTGGATCTTGATGATTTCCATAACAATAACTATTGTGGCAAAGAGGGTCTTCCAAGGAGTTACTGGAAACCAATTGGTTGGGCCAGAATTTCTGAACTTGTCCAGGATGTGCATAGTGATGCTGGCTGGGCCTTACCACAGCCAAATGATTTCACAGATGATGAAAGTGATGTTCCTGTTGCAGATGTAGCCACTCCTTACTGGGAAAGGCCAGTAGGTCCAACTTGGTGGTGTCATTTGGATGCTGCACATCCATATGTTACTACATGGTTTGGTAGTTCTCACTGGTTACATCCTGCTATTAGCATTGCCTTACAGTATGAAAGCAGATTAATAAGTGATCGAATGAAACATCTTCTGTATGAGGTAAATAAACTAGTTATATTTGAGAGTAAAATTTGCTAATTTTTTCTTTAAAAACACTCCAACTTGCTATTACCATATTGTAAATGAGTGTCTTCAGACACATTTTGTGGTCACTTATGTCCTGCCTGATGCCTTCTTGGTTGCTGTGCTTCTTTCAGTAAAATCAATGATCCAATGTGTAGGTGCAAAGGCATTCAAATTTATAAAATAATCTTTTGATGTTTATTTTGACAGGTCCCTGTTCGAGTTGCTGGTGGATTACTATTTGAACTTTTAGGGCAGTCTGCTGGCGATCCATTTGTTGAGGAAGATGACATTCCGATTGTACTACGAGCATGGCAGGCACAAAACTTTTTGGTGACAGTTTTGCATGTTAAGGGATCTGCATCAAACATCAACGTGTTAGGTATTTTAGAAGTTCAGGTCAGTAAGTCTTTTCCCCCCTCATTAATCAGGCAGTTCTTTTGCCTGAAGCATGATTCTTTTTTTAAATCCTTAGTTGCCTTCAACTGTGTTTTACAGGAACTGCTGGCTGGTGGAGGTGCTAACATTCCATGCAGCATTCATGAGGTTGTAGCACACCTAGCTTGCCGTCTTGCACGATGGGATGATAGGTTAATATTATTTACATCTTGTTATAAACTTAGAAAAATTTTATTGGTTCTACGTTTTGTCTGATTATTCTTTGCCTTTACATAGTATTTTACTTTTATTTTTCCCACTGGTAAGTCTTTGTATGACTTTCATATAAAAGAAAAATATAGTCTTTACTGAATGTGTTGGAAATGGTATAATTAAATTTACACCTGAACTATGAATAGCTACATTATTAAGCAAAGTGTGTTGCTTTACTTCTTATTTGATGTGTAGAAGGATTGCAATTCTTGATATTACTTCTTAATATTGCATTGTCATCATTTTCCTAGTTATTAATGCATATTGATACCACAGGTTGTTTCGCAAACACGTCTTTGGGGCTGCAGATGAAGTTGAATTGATGTTTATGAATAGGTGATTGCATGTGCTTTGGACCCCATTAGATATAAGAACTCAAGGGTAACATAGGTGGTCGTTTTATCTTTTATGTTTATACCTTGGATACACATTGCTCTTTTCCTTCCTGGTAGGAGGAACCATGAGGATTTGCATCTATTCACTATAATATTGAATCAGGAAATTAGAAGATTATCAACCCAGGTAATTTTGCAGATTACAGAATGACTAATTTGTACTGGTTGAGAATCTTCCATAAAGTTATAATATAGTTTTGTAAATTGTATTATTGCTGATTATGCTAGAGTTTTATATTCAAAAGGGCAAAAACTTTGGAATTTTTTTACATGTATATTTTATCTCTTGTATGATGTTGCAGGTTATAAGAGTGAAATGGTCACTCCATGCACGAGAGGAAATTGTTTTTGAACTTCTTCAACAGTTGAGAGGAAATGTAACAAGAGCATTGCTGAAAGGAGTAATGAAGAGTACAAGGGAAATGATTGAGGAGCAAGAAGCAGTTCGAGGCCGCCTGTTCACAATCCAAGATGTAATGCAAAGCGCAGTCCGTGCATGGTTGCAGGTTTTTGTAATCTTTATAAACTACTGATATAATCTGTTTATTAGTAAGCTGCAAATGTTTCATTGAATTCATTTATTAGATATACATAATTTTCATGCAATTGCTGGTGTAGTGTGCAAACGATTTATTTGACATTCTTGCTGTTACCTTTTTTTCCCCAACAAGAAAAACATGATAATGCTCTCAGATTGGCCTATGTATCTTTGGAGTACTAAATTAAGGATTTACTCCCAATTTTTTTGAAGCAAGTAGCGTTTGTAATACATTTATTTAGTTGTAGCATTCAAAATTCAAACTAAAACTTGGAGTAGTACAGCTGATGCTGGATATCAAATGAGTTGATATAACAAAGAAATTTGTATCCTGTTTGCATTGTATGTAGTTGTTCTGACTGAACTACAATATGCTGTATAAATGTAGATCCTGTTCTTTCATAGTAAATTTCAATAATTTTCATTCCCTCTTGAGATGGATAGGTCTTTGCTTGGCCTCACAATGTTGCTACTTATTTTAGGACAGAAGCCTCACGGTTACACATAACTTAGGGGTGTTTGGGGGTTGTGGCCTTGTCCTTTCCATCATCACTGGACTATTTGGCATAAATGTGGATGGAATACCTGGAGCTGAAGGAACCCCTTATGCGTTTGTTCTATTCTCTGTACTCCTATTTGTGTTAGGAGCAGTGCTAATTGGAATTGGATTGCTTTACCTTGGGCTGAAGAAACCCATCATTGAAGAAAATGTTGCAGTGAGAAAACTAGAGCTTCAAGAGCTGGTTAGGATGTTCCAACATGAAGCAGAAACACATGCGCAAGTACGAAAAACAGTGCCTCACAAGGATGTTCCTCAAACTGCAGCAGTGAAGCCACCAAATGGTGCAAATCGTCGTTTCATGATGTCAAAATTGTTCAGTCCATAGACAATTGTAATGCAGTTGTATGGTTCAATCGGTTACGACTTCTACGAATGATGCATCATGTTATTTCTTTCTGTCGTTACCTTTTAGCTATTACTCTTTTATGTAAGTTATGTTAAAATGTATAAATTGATTATTTCAAGCTCGATTTGAGAAATGATTTAACTCATGAAATTTTGTTTGAGAAACAAATTTCCACATTGATGATTATGAATGAATCTATAGTGCCCCCTTTTTCCTTTTCTAATATCAATTGCTGATTTTATCATTGACGGAACTATTTGGGCCAACCCAAAAAAAGTTAAAAAGAAATGACAATATGGTAGATATAAAATAATAGAGTTATGGAGACAGATGGCACTTTTTAAAAAGTAATCAATTTATGAGAAAATGTGTTGACTTTTTATAAAATGGATGAATTATAGAGTGAAGTGTGTTTAAAAGAGTTCCTCTTTCTAAAAAAATTCATATATTTTGACCTGTCGCATAAAAGGGTTCTTGTTCCACGTATGTAGTTGGGGCCATTAGAAATATATATTGGTAGCCATATGAAATTTAGGGGTTCTAGTTTGGGAATTTCTAATAACACATACATGGTTTTCTACGTGCACATATATCTCCACGGAACTATTAGTTCTGTAGGTTTATTTTTTTTAACACACACATGTCCGCGGAACTATTAGTTCCGCGGAGAATTACAACCCACGGAACTAATAGTTCCACGGAGATGTGTGTTGGAAAAAAAATAAACCCGCGGAACTACTAGTTCCGCGGAGAATTACAACTCGCAGAACTAATAGTTCCACAGACATGTGTGTGTTGGAAAAAAATAAACTCGCAGAACTAATAGTTCCGCGGATACGTATGTGCATATAGAAAACGATGTATGTGTGATTAGAAATTCCCTTCTAGTTGGGGCATTAGATAATGTGGACTCTTCGATATTAGTTGTTTATTAAATTTAAATTTAAAATCTCCACTGACTATAATTTTCTCCTGATCAGAACAAAGATTGTGTAGGTAAAAGACATCAAACATTCAAAGGAAGTTTTGTTAATATATGTTACGTTATATTATATTAGTACATATTTAGAAATAAACTTATGCATGAGCTCTCCATCGAAATATAGTTAGATCAGTTGGACTTGGCGGCAATTAGCAACAGCTATTATGCATGAAGTCTTTTCTGACCTACTACAAATAGCTAACAACATTTCCTCTGGTTTGACTTGTAGTTGAATGAAGCTGTGATACTGCTACCTTGCTAGCATTAGTCTCCAATTGACATCTGATCAGAGTGCTCCATGCAGGAGCCCCTCCTGAGCCTTTTCTCCATGAAAGGAGAAACACTGTCTCCAAGCACACCATCAACTAAGGAACAATCTGTCCATGATCTTGCTCTATCTCCATCACTGCCTCAACCAGGTTCTCCTCACATCATCAATGAACCCAAGAACCCTTCTTATATTAATCTCATAGCCAACTTGAGCATCATGAAAGGGAAGATTACGCATCGCTCCCGCTCTGCTCCGTCTGTATTATTCACTGGCACGCGGGTAGATTTTCATGAGCCCTCTGAACATAGACCTGCACACAAGCCATCATCTTTAGTAGTTAGGCTATCTTTCATTGGTGTTTTCTTGTATGTAGCTACTGGGGTTACAGTTTACATGACAAGTGGGAATTTCAAGGGCACTACCACATTCAGGCCTGTAGATGCTGTGTATTTTACAGTGGTAACTCTCTGCACTATTGGGTATGGAGATATTGTTCCTGACACCATATTCACCAAGATGTTTACATGTGGTTTCATTTTGGTGGGTTTTGGAATTATTGGTTTTCTGCTCAATGACTTGGTTGCATACATTTGTGATAAACATGAGGCATTCTTGTTGAGCATGATGGATGAGAATCGATATAAGAAGATTCTGGGGACGTATATGGTTGATGAAGAGAAAGGAAGAATGAGGATAAGAACTAAAGTTTGTCTGTCTTTGGCTGTTGTCATTGGCTGCATTGCTATTGGAACGGTTACGGCACACTTTGTAGAGGATCTGAATTGGGCTGACAGTATTTATCTCTCCATTACTTCTGTTACAACAGTTGGTTATGGGGATTACTCTTTCAGAACTCTAACTGGAAGATGTTTTGCAATTATATGGCTTTTGGTCAGCACACTGGCAGTTGCCAGGGCCTTTCTATACCTAACTGATTATAGCATGCACAAGAGAAGCCGTGAAATCGCAAAATGGGTTCTTCAGAAGAAGATAACCTTATCAGATTTAGCTGCTGCAGACCTTGATAATGATGGATCAATCAGGTATGCCTGAATGTTGGTAATCTTATATGATATCTATCCTTGTACTTTTTCACTTGTGTGTGTGTGTGTTATGTGATAAAAGACAGTTTCTCTCTAGCAAAAGAAATTCTTGAAGTGCATTATGCAAAATTGGCAATTTTTTGGAGAAAGACAGAAAATACATCAGCTAATATCTGTTCAGATTTTTCAAGTTTTATCACATGTCAGCTTCGTTTTCGTTAATCTTTTTACTTTTGTGCAGCAAGTCTGAATTTGTCATATACAAGCTTAAGCAAATGGGGAAGATTTCTGAGATAGACATTCTGCAAATTAGCAAACAATTTGAATCCTTGGAACATGGCATGTATGGAAAGATTACTCTAGCTGACCTTATGGAAACTGTCTAATTCAACCATCTCTTTTACAAATGAGGACTAGTGCATTGGGCTACCACTAATACTATGATCTAGATTTTGGGGGATGCCCCCCATTTTTTTCAGTCTTATCCCATGAGTGGAGTGGCTGTTATAAAACCTGTGACCAACATCAAGTCACAAAGACAACCTCACTGTTGAATAGTCTTATATTCATTTTTTAGTCAAAGGATAGTATCCTATGTGGAATCAAGCTCCTCCCATATTTTTACGAGGATATGTGATGTGATTATTTCACTATAGTCAGGTCTCCTCAGTTAACCCTTTATTCAAATAATGGAAAATTATTTTTCCTGATATTGTATTGGCAACAGCCTGTTGGACGTTATTAGTGTATTCTCCATCAGGCATGGATGGATATTCAGCGAATAGAAAAATTAGCCTTTTATTTGCATTACAAGTTTGTGTCTTCTCTGAAATGTTGTTTTTCCATGTATGAGGATCTTGCACCATATCTGACACCAAAATTTGAGGTTTACACATTTAGAGCATCTGGGGTATAATGTGAGTGATGGAAGGTGACACATGAATGACATATATTATGCTGAATTTCATGAGTAGTGAACAACTTTTGTAACTGGTATGAATCTTTTGTTTATGTTCCCATTAGATATTGTTCATGGTAATTAAGAATTCATGGCCTTTTACTTATGTAACAATAAATTTTATTTATGGTAATTAAGCACATATATAATTGTAATGAAAGAATTAAGTTGGGTATAAAGGTTTCAGCAGGCACAATGGTAAGTGACACCTCAACAATTGGCAAAATTGGAATACAGTAAACATTTGATAGTAAACATCTGATATGGCAGCACTATATAACTTACATTTTAGTTTTAATACATTAAAAAAATAGATAGATTCCTCCCCACCCAGGAGCTAATTCTAGGGATGCTACATTACCTCACACACACAAAGCTCCTTTCCAGGAAGTCTTCCTCCAAATACTTCACCATGCAAGCTAAAGGATGAATAAGCACTGGTCTTCCTTAGTGCTTAGGCAATTTGTCCCCAATCTGCGCTGAACTTGCAGATGATGGCATGTTGGAAGGAGATCAATACATCAACCTCTTTTTCTCACTTTAATCAACTAATCATAAGCCTATTAAATGTGTCTTTTCTGTTCCCACATGAAATAATTAAGCGCCATAGGAAAATTGTGGCAGGCCCCGGCAGCAGAATCAGTTGAAGAAAACAATCACATCCTCACTTTTGCTTCCTTGGTACCTCTGAGTCTGTGAGTTTTAGAAAAGCCTTACATTACTTTTCATTTCTCTCTTTATATGAACATTATTAAAACCAACAATGATTTTTCATATGTAAAAAATGATTTTCATATATAAATCTTCAAGTGGGACAATTGAAATGTAGTTGTACCTCTGTCTAATGTCATGGATGCTCTCAAGGAGTTCCATCATTTGTTGCAACCTGGAATTCTTTGGTCTCTCTTCACTATCCTGTACTAATGTCGAGACATTCAAAACAGTAACCAGTTCAGCTTCAATCTCACGGAGCTTTTGATCTATATGTTCCATGAAATCCTCATAAGAGGATATTTCTGAGAAGCTGCCGCATATATCATTTTCATTCCAACTGCCAGTGCTAAGGGATCCCTGGAGATACTCTGTCTCCTTATCATCAAGTGGATTCCCTTGACTTTCCAAAGAAAGTTGCACATCTTGAATGTCACTGAATTTCATCATATTGGGATCAGAGTCATCCTTGGTAGAATCTTTTGGAACTTCCTCCTTTGGAGCAATGATTCGAACTGGACTCGAAGCATCTTCTGTACTGTCTTCAATGTTCATAGTGACATTTCCAATCAGCTGACTCTCTTTTAAAGATATTGCCTGAAAATAACTAATACAATAAAATATTTAAGTAAAAGCAAACAGTAGCATAAAAAAAAGACCTAGAGAGAATAAAAATCATACATGGATGCAAACAAAAAAAAGTAATTAAAAAAAATACATAAGAAATTCAAGGTTAAGGGAGTATTTGGCCCAATTTTATTTTCGACCGCTATTATTCTTAAAAGGAGAAACTGAGTCAAACACTTCCTTAAAAGCTCTCAAAAATAGTAGCTTGCTTTTAATGAAGAAAAAGTATTAGCTTTAGAAAAGCTAACCTAAGGAGCTTATGCATCTCTTTTTTTTCTTTCCTAATTACCCTAACCCTCCCCCTCAAAAACCTTTTCTTCCTCCTTGCATCTCTTCTTGGGTCAAACGCTACCTAACAGTCTGGATGAACATAGTTATGGACAGTTGGCAGTAGAACATACCCTAATACAGAGTTTTTATTTTTCGAAAACCCCTAATACAGAGTTAAGATAAAAAAAAGTGACACATTGTTGTAGGGAACCATTTTTTTTTTTTTAAATTTGCCTAGCATGAGAGGGATATACAGTCCCTTCCTTAGGTACTCATACCTCTACTTGCAAACAAATCATACCCTTTTCACAAGCACCTGAAATAAATTTCTCCCTCATATATATTGGCCATACATCAGGTTAAGAATCTAATACACTGATGAAATGAACAATTTGTAACTTAATTAACATAGCTGTTCCTCCTCAACATATCAGTATTTATGATTATGATAATAGCAATGAAAAAATGTTAATGTGAACATGATAGTCTGATAGTATTGATGAATTCACTTTACCTCACTTAGCTTTGTGGAAAGCTCATCAAGCAATTCAATGCGGCTTTTAGACTTCTCCAAAGCCTGCAACACCCTTTTCCTCTGAAAAAGCATTTCCCTTGCATCATTTTCCTCCCCCTTCTTCGCGCTTATAGCTGCTTGTTTATTAAGTTTCTCTGCTGCCTCTGATAATCGCAGGAGCCTCAATCTAGCACTATTAGCTGTATTAACCACCACACATTAGTTTTTATATCATTTCAACGGCTTTTTATCTTAATTTTGGACGCACTCACTTTAGCAAAGGTCAACTACAACAACAAAAAGTGTCTTTTCCCACTAGGTATGTTTCTAGCAAAGGCCAAATAGATGAAAATCATAAATGTAGATTCATAAAGCAAAAGAGTGGAACAGCAACACGGAATTCATGTAACTAACATTCGTCAACCTTTTAAACAAGGCTGAGTGCACTTTTTGAGCATTGCAAAATTTGCAGACAAACTTATATAATGTTGTCAGGGTCAAAGCATTTTTAATTTGAAATTCTGTGGTTCTATGATTTGGCTTATTACTGAACTCCTGTTTTGCTTCTTATAGCTAGAGAAAAGAACGCAGCAGCTCTGTATCAGTGCAATTCTTAAAATGTAAAGGTCAGCAGCACTCAGCAGGGTATATAGGCAGTATCCACATTGAGAAGTGTATTGCCTAGGAAGTAGAATAAATTTGATATTTGGTTTTCATTATTTCTTTAATTCTTTTCACCTGGTGAATTGATATAAATTCAAATTCACATAGAAAGTGACAAATAGGTTAAGAATATAATGATATAAGACTATCCATATAAATATCTTGAGAGGCATACTGGTAAAGAATTTCTATTGGGAGAATAATTGGCAAGGAAAGAGCTCTTTAATTTCAATAGCAGGTAGAAGTAGCAACTAACTGGTTTATTCCAATGGCACCACTTAGTGAATAACAAGGACTAATTGGATTATACTAAAACGTCAAGGAAGCATAAATAAAAATGCACTTAACTATCTATGTGAGAAAAGCAAATCTTTATGGACCCTATAAAAATAAAAATCAAACCCTTTTACATAATTCATGGGGCTGACCATAATGGGTGTTTTGAAGGAAAAAATCGGTTGATTCAGACAGAGAGAGAAACTGAGCATCAACAAAAACTGATATTTTGTCAATAAATTGAAAGATGAGGATAGAGCAATTGATGGGGGCCCTTACATACCCTTGGCTCTGGTGGTATCTGCCTCCGCATGAAGTTGATCAAGTTGAGAACGTAGCACCTCTGTGTTGATATTGGTTGAAGAAGAGCAGCAGCATATTATTGGTCTCATTCTCAATGAAGGAACAACAGCCATGGCTCTCACTCTAACAAAGTTCACCATCATCCCTCTCCACTCCACAACCTCATAGTCACACACACACACCCCAACCACATCACAAAGCACAATCACTTCTTTAGAGATTATTAATATTCCTTTGTCTCTATTTTTTAACCAATAATTATAAATTCTCTTATTTTTTATTTTTATAAATTTTCGTAATTATTAAATAAAAAAAATATTAAATATATTTTTTATATTTTTAAGATATTAATTATATTTTTTTTTTTTACAGAGTAATAGAAAGATATGTATAATCCTTTTGGCTTTTGAAAATGTTTGATATAAAATTCAAAATTAAAGTGAGTTTGTGATATGCGTTTTTTTGAGACCAAGAGTAAAAATATGAGTGAAAAGTAAGTCACCTAGTCTATTAAAGATTTTTCTGCGTCATATTTCACATGACCTGTTTATTAAATGAATTAAAACAAAACTATTTTTTTAAAATTGATTTAACTGAAAATGTTAAACTTTAAGTCATTTGAAAGATCTTTTAAATCTAATAAACTAGTATGATAAAAATAAATAAATAAATATTGTAATATTGGATTATTGTTGTAAATTTTATATATTTGTTGTTTAAATGCTCAAGCTTGTTAGAATATTTACGATCTAGAGTTAGAGATTTATTGAAACAAAGCCTAATCAATTACAATTTGTTCCTACTTCTTGGCACTTATGTCATAAATACTTAAATAAACTGTTTATCTAAACAAATCTTATCTCTAATGGTCTTTATAGTCATTTATTTACACACAATCGGTTATAATTGAACTGTATTTAAATGTGACTTGTTAGTCCTACGTTGGTTAAGAATGAGCAAAATGAATAATTACAAGAGATAAGACTCATATATTCAATGTCTTGAAGTTTTGGACGAAAATATAGTGTGTGTTTGTATTGGCTTTTGGCATGGTCAAAATTGATTTTGACCAAAGCTATAGGGGAGTTCCTTTTGTTGGTTGGAATGTAGAATTTGAACACTATTTAGCATTGTTCAGTTGAAAACAATCTAAAACAAACTCTCACTTGTGGGTTGTTTGGTCCATTAAGACAGGTGGGTTCTGCGATTGGACTCCCCTGAACACCCACCCTACACACTCCACTTCACCACAGCATCCTTCATGCAAGATTGCAAGACGCTGAATTGATCCAGAAGCTTTTGATTGCACCAAAACTTTTTGATAGGGAATATATCTATCTTGAAACTCCTCTTCTGCAAGGTCATAAATAGCACCTTTATTCGTTGCAAACCACAGGAACAATACCGTAAAACCCGTTATTAACATTCATGTAATAATTATAGGTTCGTTCTAGGGTGGGCTACTATATTAAATGGTTCACTGTGAACCATTAAAAAATTTAAACATATGAGTGGTGTATGGTAGACCACTAATTGTAAAATTTTTATAAAACTTTAGTAGTCATTAGATATATCAATTTAATAATCAATGACCCAGATGAGTTGAGAACAAAAAATGAGAACACAGTCTCTTTCCCCACACAATCTCTACCCCCACCCTCCGCTACCACCCCCAATCGTGTTCTCTCTCTTCTCTCCCTCTCTTCCCTCATCCACGGTGGCGATGGTCATCTCTTCTCCACCCCACTGCAACCGCCACCACCCCTCCCCTACCCCACACCACCGCCACCACCCTCTTCTTCGCAACCACTCTTTGCCCACAGTCAAGGTTGAAGGCTCATCGGAAAAGGAACTCACCGCCGACATTGAAGGAAAAGCTACCCTCCGAACCACCATGAGAGTTTGTATGGCTCCCTCTGCAACCCCAACCAACACCCAGACCAGATCCAGAAAAAAAGAACCAGACGTGAAAAAAACAGATGCAGATAGAAAACGTTGGACGCTGACTGTGAAAATGTTGGACGCACAGCGTATTGAAATATTGGACGCACAAGCAAATTGGAATATTTGACTCACAAGTAAATTGGACGCAAAAGTATATGTGCCAATGTCACATTGGACGATGGACTCTGAGAGCTCTGCATCCAATAAACAGTATGAGGCAATGTGTCCAAAGATGCTTTGCGTCTAAAGAAGCAGAATTGCAGAAGTACAAGTAATCACTCATGGAGACATGCTACACTCTGCGTCCAATGTAACAGAAGGACAAAAGTCCAATAATCAGCATAAGGCAATACGTACAACACTGCCCTACGTCCAATGAAGCAAAATGACAAAAGTCTAACAATCAACTGCTCTGCGTCCAATTTTCTTGTGCGTCCAATATTTCCAAAGGTTGTGCGTTCAGTGTTTCAATTTTACTGTGCGTCCAATATTTTAACACGTTGTGCGTCCAGTGTTTCAAAACGCTGCGTCCAATATTTCAAAAGGTTGTGCGTCCAGTGTTTCAATTTTATTGTGCGTCCAATATTTTAACACGCTGTGTGTCCAGTGTTTCAAAACTCTGTGCGTCCAATATTTCAAAACGTTGTGCGTCCAGTGTTTCAAAACTCTGTGCGTCCAATATTTCAAAAGGTTGTGCGTCCAGTGTGTTTCAAAACTCTGTGCGTCCAATATTTCAAAAGGTTGTGCGTCCAGTGTTTCAATTTTATTGTGCGTCCAATATTTTAACACGCTGTGCGTTCAGTGTTTCAAAACTCTGTGCGTCCAATATTTCAAAAGGTTGTGCCTCCAGTGTATTTCAAAACTCTGTGACACCACCACCACCACCACCCATTACTGGATTCTCCGCCACCGCCACCTTCTTCTTCCTCCTTCCTCTTCTCTGTTGCCAGCGGCAGAGACTTCTCGCCCCCACCACCAATACTCCTTCTTCACTCCCCCCCTTCCGTGTCCACCATCTCTTCACTTTCTCCATCCAAGACCCCACACACCACACTCCAAAC
Source organism: Glycyrrhiza uralensis (assembly GCA_030159175.1). NCBI lineage: Eukaryota > Viridiplantae > Streptophyta > Magnoliopsida > Fabales > Fabaceae > Glycyrrhiza > Glycyrrhiza uralensis. Next base: position 2,246,660 of record BRZY01000006.1, read on the forward strand.
ACTGTACACAGCTCAACCAATTCAACAACAAAAATCCAGAAAACAAAAAAATAACAAAGAAAAGTTGAAAACTCTAAAACCAAAACGCAAAACGCACTGAATTTCTCATTAGCTTTTTTTATTTTTTATTTTTATTATTTTTTGTTTTGTTGGTTGGTGGAATGGGGGCGGTGACGTCGTCGATGGCGGCAAAGTTCGCGTTCTTCCCGCCGGATCCGCCATCATACATGGTGGTTGATGAGGAGGGGGCGACTGCGAAGATGGTGATGACGGATTCCAGGTCCGATGTGCTTCTTGATGAAGTTCTCATTGGCGAACTTGGCGCCGTAGATGGACTCGCCAGCGGCGCTGTTGGTGGCGGTGAAGTTACTGTCCTAGCACATGAAGTTTGGGATGACGCGGTGGAGGCAGAGAGAGAGCGCGAGAGAGAGGGAGGAGGGGAGAAGGCTGGAGGTCCGAGAAAGGGAGTGACTAGGAGAGAAAGAGTGGGGGTGTAGTTAGGAGTAGTTATTCTCATTTTAATTTTCAAACGATCTAGACTTTTAATTTTTTTAACAAATCTAACGATGTACATTATTAATGAGATTAGTAGTCCACCATAAACCACCTATTTTTTTTTTCAAAATCTAACTTCCTCGCAGTGAACCACCAAATCTAGACACAGCCATAATTATATCCTGGGGGAAAAAAAACAAGCTATTGCACCTAAAATTTTAGACTGTGTGAAATAATTGTCAACATATTTGAAGGTACTATTCGTATTGCATTGTACGTTCTACTTTATGTCTCTGTAGAGTAGGTGAGCTGCATTTTTTTGGGATGAAATTAGTGTTTGCAGAAAAGTCATTTGCCTAACATGATCACAAACACACATCGGTTTGATTTCCATTTAGAAAGACACGTTCGTTCAAATACGCCACCTATGTTAGATCGTATTCCTCTCTGTCCCATCCGGCATATGTATAGCAACAATAAATTGTTAAATATTTCAATAAAATTATTAATTTAGTCTCTAAAATTATAAAATTTTAGTAAGTTGTCCCTGATACTTAAAAATTGTTAAAATATCTTTAAAATTGAGTACCTCTTTATATCATCTCAGTCAATAAACGATGTCAAAAATAAAAATTGAACATATTAATTGTCTCAATGACACCCACGCGAGCCCACATGTTGTAGCCTAATTAAGCTTCAGCCCAATATTTAGTTATTTGTGTACGGTTTTAATATATTTTTTGTAGAATATATATTTAATCAATTCAATTTGAAAATTTTCATTAAGTATAAAAACTTATCCGTAAGAAAAAAATTATAAACTTATTTTAATGAAAAAAAACCCTATAAAGCTAGAAGTTAGTCCAGACTAATTAATCCATATAGTCGCACTAATGATCAACAGGGGCTATCGAAGCCAATATAAGTAGGCGAATAAGATTTGCTAGTGATGTGAAACATAAATTGTGCAATAAGAATTTTGTCCCATATTATATAGCTGGATTGATTATTCAAGTGTTACGAGGGAATTGATGCAAGTTGTAGTTTATAATAAAATCAAGACCAAATTCGATATTAAATTACTTTATTTTATCAAAATTTGTTTTGATAGTGCGAGTGTGCGACGAATACTATTCCTATTTATTTATATTGTTTTTCAGTTGGGACGTCCTTGTTAATAAGAAGATTCTTCGAGCTCTACAAACCTAACAAATTAACAACCCGATTTCGTTGACAAAATGTAATTGGCATTTAAAATGTGTAATATAAAAATAAAAATATACATTAAAAGGGACAAATAATTATGATTATATATCAAAATCTATATATAATTAATTTAAAAGGATGTAATTTAAAATTTAAAAGAAAAAATAAAAAAGTATTCTTTGAGAGTGAACATGTTATGAAATTAAAATTTTAAATACATCAATTAAAACAAAAATATTTAAAATTATAAGTATATTCACGATTAATCTTGAAAATTTATGATAAAGAAGAAAAAATTATATACGTTAAAGGTCCTTCATCTATGGTGGAGCGAGATAATAGGCAAGGTCAAACACAAAGGACACAACATGTCAACAATTTCATGCTCCTCGTGATGAGTTCTCATTTGTTCAGAGTAAAAGAAGGATACTTTAATGATGAACCCATGTAATTATTTTTTATTTTATCTAGAGGAGTATCTCATCGCTCGTATGACGGCGATTAATTTCTCGCGAGAATTTATTCGGCACTAGTTGAGATTTTTTTTATACCCAAGACTCAAATTTGAGACTTTAATTAATTAAAGGATAAGAGACTTTAACCACTCACGTCAACCTTAGTTGGTGAACCTATGTAATATTATTGCTTACAAACCATTTCTTTTGATTTTTTCGTCGATAAAATCAAGTATATTTATCAAAGATAAATAAGTCTAAATTTACTTTATGATCATAATGCAAGACTAGATCATCATATAACAACCAAACATTTTCGAAAGAATTTTATAATTAGAATTTTATACTTTTTAATTGAATAAGTGACACAACTGATAATTTTTAAAAACTCTAATTATACTGTCAGTAAAATTTAATGTAGTTTTATTTTTTTTAGCTTAATTCAAGTGTAGTTGAACTAAAAATACTCGAGCCTATATCACGTGGTCTCAATGGTCAGGAGGAGTCAAGGGAAAGATGATGATGCTATGAATGACCACTCTAAACTTTCGGTTTTTGCTTTTAAATACATGTGTGTGTAATTTATTATTTTGATGCAATGTGTGTGTAATTTGTTGGACGATTTTTTTTTTATAAACTAAAATATATTAAATAAGACTGAAAGCACAAGAAGTGTTCAATTTAGAAAATATTGTAAAGAAATGTTTATAAATTCAAACTCTCAGTCTCTTTAAAGTGACTGGCCCCCACACTCAAATAGAACTCTTTTCTCTCGGCAACGTCAGCCTATAATAAAATAAAAGGTAGCTTATAAAATATTTTTCGGTAACCTACATGATCTTAAAGGAAAATCAAGTCATATGTGAAGGTATTTCCTCAGTAACCCATCAGTTTCAAATGAATACTTTGAAAAATGTTATTCACAAACAAAGTAAATAAAAAATTAAAGTAATTTTCTAATAACTTACGTGGACGAATAAAAACACGTGCAACACGAAGTATTATTCAATTTTATATTTATTAATTACTAATTTTCATGAGATAAAACTATTGACTTATTTCTTATTTGTGACTTAAATTACTCTCTTCATACTCTATATATAGACAATTCTATCACGTGATCACAAAATGATTGTTAACCTTTATAATGTTTTAAAGATACATGCATTATAGTTTTTATAAATATCAAAACTAAAACATTAATAATAGTTATTGTAAACATAATGAAATATTATTATTTTTATATATAATATATTTAGTATTGATGTTTCCCATATTTAAACTGATAGAGAAAACTAGGAAAGAAATTTAATATTTGATTTATTTTTGTTTGTATGAAAAAAAATAAGAAAATTAATGTTTAAAAGCTAAAAAGCCCAATAATCAATAGTTAAGTTTTAAGGGAAAGAGATTTCGAGTAGGATGGATGCAATTAAGTTCGTAATTAAAGTGAAATATATATTTTTCCATCAAATCATTATTATATAAAAAATGAAATTAAACTGTCCTTTTTATTCACGTTCCTCAGCTGTACGCTTTGTGGGGTCATTTTTGAATGTGTTATGATTGTTTAATCGGTGGTGGTAATTGTTGGGGTCGCACCCACCATACAAAAAGTCTTTGGTTATACCAACTTCTCAGAACTTCAATATATGACTATGACTATGACTATGAGAGGTCACACACACACACACACTTGCGGACATTAATAATTCAGTACCCTATCTTTTAAGGGATTATGCATTATGATTAACCAGCAGCTTGTCGCGATTGGTAAAAAAGGGGAGCTTTTGAATAAAAAAGAGGTCTCAACTCTCATGTTTTGCAATTATTAATATAGTAACAAGCAGCTTGTTGATTTGAGTGATGAATCTGAGGATTGAATTTTTGGTTTTAGTCTTCAGCATACACGAAAGAAATTAAGAATGTCAGAAATTAAGGGTAATCAGTTGATACTTTGACCTTGACTAAATTTTATGTGACAAAAAGAAATCAAAGGAGCTAATATATACAAAGGCAATTAATCAGAAATAAAATTAGTTTTTTTTGGGTACATTATATAGAAATAAAATTAGATTAAATTAAGGCGTTTGTGCATTTTACAATATATCTTAGAAACTATTTGATGTTAGATTTTTCTCTTCCACAAAAAATACAGGTTTGGAGACACTTGAGTTGAGGGGGAAATAGTTGATGAAGGCGCGCTTTGTAGTTTGATTCACACTATGAGAGGGCCTGTACTAATTAATAATTTATTAGCCGGTACCCTCTATGTTGTGGAGATTCAATTTTCTGACTTAGCAATTCATATACAAGTTTTAGCAACCTTGGCAATTCTTACATAGACCAATGTTTCAGAAAATTCTATTGGCACTATATGTTTGGAACCGGAAATTAAATAAGTTATACTCTTTTTTTGTTTATACACCCATATGATCTCAGCAAAAAAGAGACATCTGAACTAATCTGTGTTCAGCTGGAAAGTAAGTAAAGTCTGGCAATATTGTTCCGTGGATCGAACTCGAGTACTAGCCGAGCCCATCAACCACTTGCGTCTAACCTTATGGTTAATAAGTTATACTCTAAATAACAAGTATTTGATTAAAAACTAGAGTGATAACAAGTTAGTTTATGAGACGCGGGAGAAGGAGAGAGTGGGTGGATCATGGATGCATCACATATTGACCATTCTCGTTTTTCTCTTTAATTGATTTGATGTGAATGCGATAGTGTGAGCGTATGTATGATAAGGCACAAGGGAGGGAATCAAAGGGAACAAGATGCGTGCCATAAACTTCGGGCAGCAAAGAAAGAAAGAAAAATAAAAAGAAGAATAAGGTGACGTGAAAACCCACTCAGCAACACATAGCTAGACATAGACAAGGCGTGATGAGAAACAGCGTCAATTTTTTTAGTAGCTGTTTATTAAGGTGCTGTCTAGGGTGGTGAAGTAGGAATCTTTTACCACCAAAGTGAAGTGAGGCCGCAAATAATGATGACCATTGATTTAATAGTTTTATATTTGTATGGATATGATGAATTACCTAAAAAGTGAAGAATAGATAAAGGTGAAAGGTTAATGTATTTGCAATAGAGGTTAAGAACTATTTTGTAATCACAATATTTTTGAAAAGTTTGTCTTTTGATGAATTTGGCCCATTTGTTTTAAAAAATTTGTGAGATAGCCCAATTTTGTCCTTTTGTGATATTATAAGGTTGTTTTTAGAGAGTAATTAAAATACACCAATCTAAATTACTTTGTTTGGATATTAAGTGTGTAGGAATTTAAAATGAAACGATTTTTATCGGATATTTTTTTATAACCAAATTTGAAGAATTTTAAATAACACCCAAAAGTAGAGAACTTTAAATCCCTTTTTCACTCTCGGTCTGACCCTTGCACTGAAACTCTGTTCGAAATATGAGAATGTTCAAAATTTGAAAATTCTCTCGCTCTATCTCTTTCCCCTCTTTGTTCTCTCCCTCTCTCTCTCCCTCTCCCCTCCTCACTCTCAATACCCCGCTCTATCTGTCTCTCTTTCCTTCTCTATTGCTCTCTCTGTTTCCCCCTCTGTCTTGCTCTCTCCCTCTCCCTCGATCTCTCTCCAACCTCTCTTTCCCTCTCTCTCATTCTACCCCCATCTCTCCCCTCTCTCTGTCTCTCTCCTTCCATCTCCATCTCTCTCCCCTCTCTCTTGCTCTCCCTCCCTATATCTCGCTCTCTCCTCTCTCTCCCTCTCTCTCTCATTCTCTCCCTCGCTCTATTTCTCTCACACTTTCTCACCCCCTCTCTCTCGCATTCTCCCCCTCTTTCTCGCTGTCACTCTCTCCCCCTCTCTCTTGCTATTTCTCTCACTCTCTCCCTCTGTCTCTCTCTAACTAAAGAGGGGAGCGAGAGGGAGGGAGGGAGAGAGAGGGGGGAGAGCGAGAAATAGGGAGAAAGAGCGAGAAAGCGGGCGAGAGTGAGATAGAGGGGGAGATAGAGAGTGAGAGAGAGAGCAAGAGGGAGGGAGAGCGAGCGAGCAAGAGAAAGGGGGAGAGAGCGAGAGGAGAGATAGGGGAGAGGGAGCGAGAGAGAGAGGAATGAGATATATAGAGCGTGAGCGAGAGAGAGAGAGAGGTAGAGAGGGAGGGAGAGATAGAAAGAGTGGGAGAGCGAGTTAGAGGGAGAGATTTTTTAGAGAGGGTGGAGAGAGGGGAAGAGAGAGCTAGGATGAGATGGAGCGAGAGATAAAGGGATAGGGAGAGGGAGAGAAAGGGATAGAGAGAGGGAGAGGAAGAGAGTGAAGAGAGAGGGGGATAATCATTTTAGTAACAAAAACAAATGACGAGGACCAAAAACAAAAAGTTTGAGCATTACAGAGATTATAAAAAATTTACAAGGACTAAAAACAAAAATCAATATATTTACAGAGAAAAGAAAGATATTTAAAACAAAAAATATTACTCAAAAATTAAAATAATATTTATTTATCAAAAATAAAATTAAAAGAAAAAAGAGAATATTTATGATTTTCATATTATATCACATCAACTTTTGTAATTAATAGAGTTTTGTGCATATTGTCCTATTATGACAACTTATGGGGAGGAAATTTTAATTTGGAAAAAAACCGGATTACATTTTATTATAGGTAATGGGCCCACTTCACCATGGTGGTGAAGTTTTATTACTTCACCACCCTAGAAGTCACCGTTTATTAAACTGATCGATGAATCTATAATATCTCAATTATTAACTTATAACTTTTAATACTATATCTAAGTAAATACATATATATTTCCTTCACCAAAAATACATATATATTTAATAATTAATAATTAATAGTAGGTTTAAATATGTTTTTAACCCCTCAAGTTTGGGTAATTGTTGCTTTTAGTCCCTTAAATTTAAAATGCCTATTTTTGGTTCCTCATTTTTAAAAATGTGTCTTTTTAGTCCCTCATTTTCAAAACTCATTTTTTTAGTCCTTTATTTTTGAAAAAGTGTCACTTTTAGTCCCTAAGACCAAATTTTAATTTTAAAAAGTATTTTCTAAATTTATACTTTGACCCCTCCTAAAGTCTGATGTTCACCTTAACTTGTTTTTCGGTTTTTCTCCCCCTGAACTGATGCACCGCGACCCCATCCCTGCTAGGAGTAGTTCCAAAGTCCTCCCTCGAAGCTGCCATGAGATGCGACATCTCTCTCGTTCTCCTCCCTGTGTGATCATGGTGGCCCCCTCCCTTTCTGCCATTGTGCGTAACCTCTCTTGTCCGCGTGAGAATAAGGGGCCGCGGTGTATCAGTGGAGGAGGAGGAGAGCGGAAAAACGGATTAAGGTGAATATCAAGCTATAGGAGGGGTCAAAGTATAAATTTAGAAAATATTTTTCAAATTTAAAATATGACCCCAAGGACTAAAAGACACTTTTTAAAAAATAAGAGACTAAAAAAAAATTTTAAAAATGAGAGACTAGTTTTTATTTTTTAGGGACTAAAAGTGGCAAGGTTTAAAAATAAAAGACCAAAAATAGGCGTTTTAAATTTGAAAAACTAAAAATAACAATTATTCAAATTTAAGGGGCTAAAAATATATTTAAGTCTTAATAGTAATACAGAAAATGTAGAGTACACTGGTTGTATACGAATGTATTATCTCTCGCACGTGCCACTTCCCGGTCAAATGCCGGTGCCCAATCGTATAACACGTGTAAGCCTAATCCTCCCAAATTTACAAAAACAAAAACGTAGAGTCGGAATTCTTGACTTACCCCACTCCCTTGTTAACAACGAGACTACGACCCTTCCCTTCTCTCTCTCTCTCTCTCTCTCTCTCTAAAAAAAATGGGAATCTTAGACAGTGATGATAGTATTAATAATGTATACATGAATATATATCTTGTATCCTTTTATGGAAAAATAATATATCAAGGATAAATCTAATTATTTGGGGGTAGATTGTGTCATGTCGATATGCCTGCAGCCTGTTCAAGGACCCTCCATTATGTATACACTATCGTAATTTAAGATCCTACGAAACCATACGTGGAGCTCAAATGATCACAAAACGAAAATTTGATGTTTTAAAATTCATTTTTTCTTTCTTAGAGCATTGGTAAAAAAATATATATAGAATTGTTACTTTCCTAACATTAATTATCAATAAAAAGAAAAGGAAACAAAACGTTAGCATGCATGCATTATTCAATTAACTTATTATTATTTTTCTTTCCCTTTGAATTAGATTCAAAACGATCAAATAAATTAATAGAGTAGTACACTTTTAATTATATATTATATATATGAGAAATCGCTATCCTCTAAATATAGGTACCACGTCTTTCAGCCAAATTGACTAATAATCCCCGAACCAATTGGCTTTAAGGATATACGGTGTGTAATAATAATAGATCAACAAATCTGCACGCCACGAGCAGATATAGCAATTATTCTTTTTATTTTTTTTTGAAATAAAAAATTAATAAAAAACACACTACGTACGCACCCTTAAAAAAAAGATTGAGATGGAAAAACACAGATTTAGATTTCTCTATAATATATATATATATATATATATATCAAATCAAACGGCTGAGATCTCTACCGCAGATGATGCCTGCACAACAGAAAATCTCGACTAACTCAGAGAAGCACTACTCAATTATACATTTAAACACTAAAGGGGGAGATGTAAAAGTAGGAGGAATAAAAGCAAGAAGAAAAACAAAGTTCAAAACCAAAAGCTCCCTTTCCCATATATAACAAGCAACCATCAAAATTAAGTCTTAGCTGAAATTTCATTCTCAGAAAAGAAAAAAAAAGCTAACTTTATCTCTTTTTTTCCTAGACCTCTTCCACCTTTTCCCTCTCTCTCTCTCTTGTTTCTTCTCAATTCCATGGCGAATGAGAAGGACCGTTATTACAATCCCTTCTATGATCACAACCACCATGATGATGAACTCAACAACAACAATCACTCAAACAATATTCCATTCTTTACCTCACAACAAAACTTTGAAGGATTATTAATGGATCCATCTCACACCACAAGTTTCAGTGACTACTTACATGGTAGTTCCATGGACTACAACACCCTCTCAAGAGCCTTTGACTTGTCTTGTTCATCATCATCTCATGAAGTGAAACCCAGTAATAATAGTACTACTGCAGCTGCAGGAGACTCATCACTAGTGGGGAGGAACATCAATAGTGAGAACCAATCAACAACACTCAATTCCTCAGTGTCTTCCTCATCTAATGAAGCTGAAGAAGAAGAAGACTCAATTACCAAAAGCAACAAGAAAGATAAGCAGCAGCCAACAAAAGGGTGTGAAGATGGAGATCATGATGATGAAAAGTCTAAGAAAGAGTAGGTTTAATTTTTCCACCTCTTCTTTGTGTACCTCAATTTCTTCTTGCTTTTCTGGTAGATCGATGATCAATGGAGGGTAAGTAAGAAATTTTTTCCTCGAATATTAGATTCTCTTTTTCTTCGTTTTTTTTTATAAGCAAAAAGATGGCATTAATTGGAGTATAAGGGATACCTCAACCCTTACAACAGAACTAATACATCAAAAAGAACTCAAACCAGCAACATACAATTGAATCAATTGATGAGTTGGAATAGGATCTGATTATATATCTTAATAACTTATGTTATTTTCTTTGAGGTAGAATTTTGAATTACAAATGCAATTATATGAGTATCACCTACCTAGTTAGTTAATTAAAATTAATATTGTCTTTTCAACTATTTGTGATATTTTCAGTGTCTGATCTTTATGATCAAATGAGTTTGGTCAATCTTGCCTATACTCTATCTCTTAATATACTATACAGTTCTGTGAATGTTGTGTAGGTTTTGTTCATATATGACTAAAATAGTGGAACCAACAAGGATAGGCATTACATATAGCCAGCACTTAACCCTAATAATATGAAGTTTTATTATCTGCCAGATTTGTGTTGTGTGTTTGCTGTGTGAATTGAATTTGACTGATGTTTGTTGTTTTGGAGCGTTTTAGGAATAATAAGGCCAAAAAGAAAGAGAAAAAGCCAAGAGAGCCACGCTTTGCGTTCTTGACAAAAAGTGAGATAGATAATCTTGAAGATGGATACAGATGGAGAAAATATGGACAGAAAGCAGTCAAGAATAGTCCGTACCCAAGGTCCATATCATAAATAATTGTTTTCTCCAATTTCGAAATTTTCTCATATCTTCTATATATTCTTCTTGGTACGTTAATTAACCTTTCAAAACCAAATGATGAAGGGTTGTAGAACTTGTTTGTGGGTGCCAAAATATCATCAACATATAATATATTGACAAACACATTATTCTTTCAATTTTTTTTTTATCATATATTTGACGGCAAGCTTACTTCCAAGTACTAATTGAGGCTTTGTTATCAACTATCTAATAATGAAATTGAAGCCTATATATATCATGTATACATATGATCATATTACACGTACACATAGTCAACAATATAATATGTTGTATTCTTTCTAGCCCTAGCACTTCTTTATACTTTCGGTCCTGTTTAATTCAATTTGACTTTTCAAAAAAAAAATTATAATTACTATAGAAATTATAGTACTTTCACAAACTATTTGCATGTTTTACGGTGTATGGTATAAAGTTTTTAATAACTATATGCACCGAGAGATTTGACATAAACATACATTATATCTCACACAATTGTGTCATATCATAATATTATTTCCTAAAATATCTATGCAAATCTATATATATTATGAGATATTATTGGACGTTTGTGTAAAAAAAATTTACATTGTTATAATGCAGGAGCTATTACAGATGCACGAGTCAGAAGTGCGGTGTGAAGAAAAGGGTGGAGAGGTCATACCAAGACCCATCAATAGTGATGACAACATATGAAGGGCAACACAACCATCACTGCCCGGCTACACTCAGAGGCAATGCCATGTTAATGTCATCACCGATACCATCCCTTTTTGCAGGTTCCACATCATCATCAATGGGTCCAACAAGCTTAGTACCCCAAGACTTCCTTTCTCAGTTGCTAATTCCAAGTTATAATAGCAGCACCCAAAATGATCACCAAATTATGTTACACCAAAATCTAATTCCTCAGCAACAGCAGCAGCAGCAGTTCCAACTCCATCATCATGACTATGGTTTGTTGCAGGATTTACTACCATCATCATTCCCAGCCAAAAATAATGACCCATGAATAACTTTTTAAAGAACTTTATTATATATATCCCAATTTTCATCAGTTGTAGTATATATACATAAAGTCTCTTTGTAGTAGTAAGTAATAGATTCCCTTTCCTCCTCTCACTAAGTAAAGTCATGTCTACCTAGATTTGTATGGAAGAGTGAAGACATGCAGGTATATAGCAATTTCTGCATATGACATGAATCTTAAATTCTAATTTGGTCAAAAATGTCAGAGATGGTTTTCAATTTGAGTAGTTTTGCTAAGTTATGTATGTGAAAAAGATGGTTTGACAAGACCACTAGTGTACTATATGCACATATAAATTATCGGCCCGGATCCTCTGCTGCAGTGTAGCCTCTGTGGCAGATATTTCGATCGTTGGATTAATCGAATGGCCGAAAATATAACACTCTCAATGCTGCTGTAGAGACTGCATTGCAACGGAGGATCTCGATTCATATATGATTGATCTTTCTCAGTGAAAGGTACGTATTGATAGGATTTGATGGTTTCATGGATCACTCAGTTCAAAGGTGGTGAGGTTCAAGAGTATTTTCAGTGGCAGGATGGATATATATCAGCTAAAATTGCAGTGAGGTTCAATTGATCATATCTATTTGTGTGGCCTCTATTTGTGTGTGGGGGCTCATTTAAGAACCTATATGTACATGAAAGGTAATGTATATTTCGGCGTTTCAATTTCGAGTGTATAATGTGTTGCGTGTGCAACTATATATACTTTTGTTTTATATTTGTGGATGCTTACCTAACTTTAAGGCTTGATATGATCTTAAGCTAATATATTTATTTCAAGAAATACTGCTTAATTTGTACGAAAATCATGTGCAACAATTGGTAAAAAAGACCGTTGATTACTTTTTGAACTTATTGCTTGTGTATTATATATTCATGTATATGATTTGATAACTATTAGTTATTTCATTTTGTGCAGTGTACTACATGTGGTGCTAAACACAGGTATTAAAAAAGCAACAAAAACCCTCTAATCAATCAAGAATATTCAAGATGTTTTTTTTACACCCGTGTGTAAATTAAAAAAGGAAAAAACCACAATCATATTCAACATATTGAGCCATTTCCCTTTCATCTTGTGCAGTTTTCGTGCAACCTCTATTCATGTAATTAGCATTTCCCTTTCATCTTTGGTAACTTCTTGGGCACGTCAAAAGTTCGTGTCTATAGCAATCCTCTATCAAATGCGCGCATGCTGAAATTGGCAACAAGACTTTCCCAATTAAATGCCCATTTGTGTATCAAGGTTCATCAATTTAAGATGAAGTTATTTAGAATATAGTCTAGATATTTCGCTTTAAGAAAAAGCTAACCGTTAATTAGAAATTAATCCAATGCCCTTTTTAAAAAAAAAAGAAAAAAAATAAATAGCAGTGGTATCGGAAAAAACTCTTGCTCTTCATTAGATCCATAATTAAGATTTTAAAATATATAGATCTACGAGGGGAAATTAAGGAACTCAAGGGATTTAATTATTCCTTGACTTTGCCCCTCAATTTTTTCCTTCCAAAATTAGGGGAAATATAGTAAATTAAAAAATTTAATTGAGTTAAGAACTATTATAGTTTAATTTATATTTCTTCACAACATAACATGCAAACAAAGGTGATTTTAAATTGATTTAATAATTATTATCGATAATATAAATAAATTTTACATAAATATTCAATTAAAATTTACCATCTTGCTAATATTAATAGATTTTAAAAAAATAATATGATGATATGACAATATGGTGAATTATAACTAAATGTATGTGTTATATATAATTATTAAACTCATTTTAAATTCTTTGCCATTAGTAATATTTATCTTAAGTTTTTTCTTATGCGCGACAATCACATACTATTGTGGGTGAGAATGACCTACTCTAAGATTCCAACTCACTTCGAACTCATGTAGTGAAATCGTATGTGATTCTTCCCACAGAGTGTTAATATCCAGAAATTGAAACCCTCCCACGTCTTATTGAAAAAATGATAATTATTGAAACCCTCCCACTGAGAGACATAATTTGCTTCCACACTGTGCTACTGCAAACTGCATGCCAATCTATATTAATTAAATTTCTATCTTTGAAGATATAATCAACAGTTCAACACTGATTATATTGGAATAGTCTAACAAAAAGTTATTTATGTTTTGAGATTCTTTGGAAGGTTATGCGCGCGAATGTGGACATATATATGACATATTATATACCATGCTATCCAGCTAATTGAAGTCATGATACTGAAAAAATGTAAGAGCAAAAGAATATATGGGAGAGTTTTCCTTCTTAAGAAAAATATATATGTTGCAAGAATCTTCAAGAAATTTTCTTTTTTATTTTTATGTAACATAGTAATGCTCTAAAATTTTCAATATTAAGAGGCATTCGAAATTAATTAGCAATATTTTTTTTGACAAAATTAGCAATATTTAATATTTATGTAAATTCAGAAGACAAGCGATTTGGTGATCAAACCATTATTAATGGAATGATGCATGTATAATATCACATTCGATTAAATAGCTAGGTTGCAACTTGCAAATACGATAAATAAACATGGTGTGACATGGATGGTAGATACCTGAGTCCCTTAAGTATAATGTCGGGAGTTCGATTGTGCGTGAAAAATGCTCGGGTTCACCCAAAAGAAAAAACTTGCAAAAAAGCTAGTGTAGGAAGCGGCATATATAGTTTAGGGACAACTAGATATAAGTAGTTAAGATGTCTATTGATTGTTTTGTGACATATGCATATTCACTTTTTTGTGTTCATTATTAAACAATTATTTGATGTTTATCGGTTCATGATGAAACAATTAAACAATTTTTTCTGTTCAGTTCATTATTAAACAATTATTGATTATTTGATGTTTATAAACTGTTTAATTGATTGATTACGATAAATAATAATCCAAGCCACAGCCACACAACTATCCAATAATTGAGAGTTTTAAATTGGAAATATAATGCATGTTATAGAGTGATATCCCTAAATCAAAATTTAATCATATATAATGGTTATTTAATTTTGCAAATTAATTCATGACTTTTATTATGTTTATTTTTTAGTCAAAAATTTATTTTTTTGGCAACTATTTAAAACTATGGGCACATTGAGATGCATATTTTAGAATCATAGTAAAAATTTGAATGTAATTGATGGTCCATTGAAATTTGATGCGCTTGTCACATAAAGTCATTAATAAGGGGGTTGGAGCTAAAGGGATTGACTAGTACCTAAGAATGACAATAGGTATGGTTCCACTAGGGTATTACAATACGTAGCTATTTTCATACTCATTTTAAAAGATACACGTTTATGAGTCATACTCATGTAGATAACAATTTTAAATTGCTTGGATACTATTGTAATGCATTTTTTGATAACTTGCTAAAAATATATGAATGCGATCATATATAATATTAATATTGATGGTAAAAATTAAAAAATATTGATTAAAAGTACAACATATAATTTAATTGAAAATAACTCATATCTTCAAATACTAAACATAAAATATTTATAAACAGAACTATTTAACTTTATTCAAAAGTTAATTCTTTTTTGACAAAGTTCAAAAACAATTCTGATTAAAAAACTATGTCTATAAAGATAGGATTGATTTTCACCAAAAAAGAAAAAGATAGGATTGATTACTTAAAATTTTGAGTAATAATTTCCCACAAACTCATTTATTTAATGGATAAAAATATACCCATTAATTGTGGGTAATTTTCAGGAGTACCAATTGAGTCTCATGTTTTTATCATCCCAATTAGTATCAAGACTCAAAACATATCTAATAATAATCTTTTAAAAAATCGAAAATTTGCTATATAATATTTATTAGCCTTTTAAAAATCAAATTTTTTTGACTGAAGACTTACACGACCTAATTGTTTCGTTAACTTAAGAAAATGAGGAAACAAAATACTTTTTCATAAAAAAAATAATCTAAATGATCACTAGACAAAACAAAAGTCACAAAACTGTGTTTTGTTTCCGCCTCATTACATGATCCCGAAACTTTATTAGATCGCAGAAGTCCAAATCATTATGATTAAAAATTTGGATTACCATAATCAACGGATAACAAACAGTTTTACCATCCAAATCGTCTTAATTAATTTCATGAATGAATCATTGAGTGCCTTCTTTTATTTGTTGCTCTGCCGCCATACATGCTTTCAATAAACTTCCCCTTTCTCACGACAAAATTTTGAACGCTTAACAATTTGTCTCGTGTGCTTTCAGTTTATTCCGAGTTCCCTGAACTCAAATATATATAAGTAAAATACTTAAATTCACATTGATTAAAAAAGTTAGATAAGTTTATTTAATTTTCTCGATCTTATTAAATATTTCCTTTAGTCTTTTTTATAAGAAATATAGGATAAAATCATCTTAAGAAAAATGCATTGAAATAGGTTAATTGCAATTGATGATACTGTAATTTTATTTTATTTTCAAAAATATCCTTTTGTGTGATTGACGTCTTTTTATATTTTTTTTGTGAAAAAAAAATAAGAGAGGCGGGAGAAAAGAGAAAATGGTTAGTGATATGTCATGTCAGTATTTCGTACCACGTAAATTATAACTGAGTCATAAATATATCACTTCAACATCTAAATGAAGTCAGCTCACTTAAGAGACTAAAATAAAATATATATATATATATTTTAGAGAAAAAAACGTTTGACTAAATCATCAAACACAAAAAAAAACATATTTAAATTTTTATTTTTATTAACGATTGACTCTATGAATGAAAACTCAATTTAGAAAAGACAATTCCTTTTGAACAAAATAAAGGAAAGACAATTCCTACGTTTACAGATTGTGAGGATTATATACTTTTAAAATATTTTTATGCAAGTATTTATTTAATGCGTTTAATAAATAGTATGTGGATGAGAATTGAATTACTAAGGTCAGGAAGCAGAAGTCAAAAGCTACACAACTGATGTGGATTCAAACTAGCAGCTTGCCTCACCTCATTCCCCATGAAGTTTGAAAAGCGGCATCAGAGAAAGATTGTTGCCATTAGTCTAGAAGCTATAAAAGCAGTCCATGAAAATAGGCCTGCTTTATTAGAATATTGAATTATTACGTATTCCACCTCCACCGTCTGAAGCCTTGGATCATTTGTTTGACTACCTGCCCTATAAATGCTATTTGAAGATACTCCCACATGTATATTATTTTTCCCATTTGGGTGAATAAGGCAATTCATAAGGCTTGAAATAACAACTTCATTTTGAAACTTTACCCTTCCCAATTTTTCAATAAAATCCACATTAATGTTTCAAATTTTTCTTATATGTATATGTATATTTGTAGGAGGGACACTTTGCAACAATGGAATAAAAATTCTTCTCAAAAGAATCAAGAGATCATGGCCATATATAACAGCTGAGCCATTCATGATTTTAGTACATGAACCAACAATTATTTTGTAAAAAGGGAATTGAGAGAGGTGATAGGAGTTGTGGAATCAGATTGTTGAGAAAAGAACACAATAAAGTCAAAACTAATGCATAAGAAAGACATATATATTATCACTTGATTAAATGCTTCTTGAAGCTTAATAAGAGACAAGATAAACTTAAAAGCAAAATGACAAAGAAATTAAAGCAAAATGTTATTAATAGCCAAAAGGGTAAAAAATAAAATGAAAATAACAATCATGTAAGGAAAAGATCGGCGCAGCAGACTTATGTACAACATTAAAACTATCACCAACTGACCCACACTGACTCTAACTTCTTTGCAAAGTTTGTGTACCATATCTTGAATGGCCACATTGAATAAAAAAATGCTTCATCATCCAGATTCTCTTCTCAGATGCAAAATTTTCTTAAGGAAACATACTTGGAAGTATATGGTATAAATTAGTTACTGGGATGAGTACAACAGCAATTGTATTTGTACATATGCAGGCTCAGTCATGTGGTTGTCAATCCTATCCTTGAGTTGCTTCAGGCATGTAGCTTTTAGAATGCCCCGCCTTTTCAGCATCAGATGGACCGGAAATATCCTTCACGGTTTCGATTTCGATGCTGGTACTGCTCTTTCTATTCCTTCGATCCTGAAAGTGATTATATCAATCAGTTATCTTGCTTAATTGCATATTTGGATTCATTTTTGTGAGAGGCAAAAGTGATTCCAGAGACATAAAATTGATTTTGACATGTTTGAGTGTTCTCGAGTAGAATTGATTTTGCTTCTAGAATGGATTCTAACTTGAAGCTAAGATTTGGAGCTTTTGCCTCCAAACGTGATTTAACCTCAAATTTATTGTTCAACTCTTGTGTAAATGTATCTAAACATAAATCACTTCACATTTAACTCACTTTTAACCAAAATCAACTTTACAAAATCAATTCATCCAAAATCAATTTTCGTTACCGTAGAACCAAACACACACAAAGTAGTTTCAGTGTTTTGACAACCATGGCAATGAAGACGACCCGGGATCTATGTCAACAAACATACTTCAATATTAGTATCTAAGCAAGAAAAGACATGCATACGAAAAAGGACCTTCATATTATCCTCTAGAAATATAATAGATGTGGAAACTGTATGTTTCTAATGATATATTATGATGAAAGCAAGAGGATGATCTTTGTATGCTTGTCTTTGAGCTATATAGAAAGGTGCATTCAGAGTAAATAGTAATAGTAAATATGTCGGCCGAAGAAAATTAGACAATTTTTTCCCGTGAGTTTTCATCCAATGTTATATTAATTCTAGTTGGTGGTAGGTTAGCCAACACATGCCTACAAGAAAATAATGATGAAAATGCACACAAGGTCAAAAAAATTGCAAAAAAGTGATAAACTACACAATCGTCCTTAGGTAAGCAAAACATATATATGAGATGAAAAGTCACAAGGTATTGAAGCAAACCTCTCGAAATGGATTTTCATCAGCTTCAAGCATCCTTACAACTTGACTCATTTTAGGCCTCTTGTCTGCATCAGGATCAATACACCTGAGTGCAACCAGAAGGGCACGTTTTAAAGCACGTAGAGATGGTTTAACTTCAAGGCTTGAGTCCACAACTTCCTCAGCTCTCCTTGCCCCGACCATCATTTTGAGCCACTCGACAAGATTAACCTGCCATGAGGATAAACAAAATCTCATCAGACATGTGAAGGGCAGTGATCACTTCCAATGGAAAGCACGGTTAAAACTGGAAAGTTGACAGGGTTCTTAAGGATTATGCACACCTCATTAGTAGGACGCGCATAGTCTACAGGGTCCCTTCCGGTAACCACTTCCAGCAGGAGGACCCCAAAGCTGTAAATGTCACTCTTCTCGTTTAACAAACCACTGTTAGCATATTCCGGTGCTACATAACTGAAATCCACAACAGAAGTAAGTTCCCAAGTGTATAAATCCTAAACAAAATATAAGGAAAGAGGTAGTGAATTTTTCTTTATACCCAAACGTTCCCATTACTCTAGTAGTTATGTAACTTTCTCCTGAATCCAAAAGTTTGGCCAAACCGAAATCAGAAACCTTTGCATTGAACTCGTTATCGATCAATATGTTGCTAGACTTTATATCCCGGTGAATAACTTTCGGTTCTATTGCTTCATGTAAGTAAGCAAGCCTGCCACCAGTTACAGAAAAATTGGGAGTTTAATCAAATGTTGAAATTTCCATAATAGCAAATTTGATAACTTACAAGAGGTCACATACTCACATGCTCACTAAGATTAGGGAGTTTAATCAGTGGTTCTGTGGGGAAGAGAGCATATAGTAGTTTTGTCTGAAAACCTTATGGGCTTAAATATATTGCAAAGTATATGAAAATATATAGTCTATAACATAATATTATCAAAAAACATAAATAAATGGACTGATATATAAAAAATTTTACAATAAAATAAAAGTTTTACTAAAACTTCATTTCTAAGTTGCAAGCTGAACTTACGCTTTGGCTGTGCCAACTATAACTTTCATGCGGGCCTCCCAGGTAACTATCCCATGTTGGTGCTTGCCCCCATGCAACCATTGTTCTAAGTTACCATTGTTCACATATTCATACACCAGCAGCCTAAATATCAATTGGAAAGTACATTCATTTTAACAGAGAAGAAACATAACATAGAGAAAAGCTTCTGTTCAATTTTGGACCAAGCAGAATATGACTCGTAAACCCAAAGCTTGTGCTATTATTGAGAATGGACTTGTGCACACATAACTATAACAACATAAAATGGACCAAAGGGATACCTGTGGGCTCCTTCTACGCAATATCCAAGTAGGCGCACAAGATGCTTATGTCTAACATGGCCTATAGCCTCCACTTCAACCCTGAATTCTTTCTCTGCTTGTCCCCTATGAACTCACCATGGAACACAATTACATTACATAACAAGATTAAAATGAAGTCATTGTTTACGAATAGTGTCAAAAAGTGGCAGCGGAAAAAAACACCAATGATAGTATAAAATATCCTTACAAGTTGTTAAGAAGTTTCTTCACTGCCACCTCAGTTCCATTGACCAGTCTGCCCCTGTAAACAACCCCATATCCACCCTCACCAACAATGTTCTCAGCTGAGAAACAACCAGTTGCCAGTTCCAGATCTCTAAGTGTAAACCAGTGGCCCCACCCAAGATGAGAAAATTCCGGTAAGCCAATTAAAGGAGAGGCAGTCACTGTCCCTCCATATGACAATGTAGACTGCCTCTTAACATTCCCAGAGCTTCCTTCTTCCCCGGACAGTGAACTAAATCCTCTCTCGTGATGATAAATTGAGCTGCACTGACTGACACTATCATGATCACTGGATTTGTTCATCCCCAAATGAATCGATACCTTACCCGAATCATTATCATTTGCCTTGTCATGAACAGGAACAAACGCGTCCTCTGGTTGAGCATGAGAACTCTGCACCCCAACCTTGTCGACGCTGATGTCTTTCGAGTCATTTGGTATTTGGGATAGAGAGTACTTGGCCAGAGACCTCCTAGACTTCCTTCGAAACATTGCCCATATAGACAATATGCAAAGAATAAGCACTATAAATGCACCGACACCTATCCCAATCAAAACCCATCGTTTCAAACCCAAAATTGATGTCTTCTTCGACAATTCCACATTCAAAGAACCGTTGGATGACATAGTCGGTTGCCCACAAGTCATTCAACTGTGTCCCCCCAAGTTCTTCAGCTGGTAGAATCAAGACATTCCTACCTGAGTACAAGAATCTAGTTAAGCACTCCTCTTTGTCAAAGGCTTCGAAACACATGTCTCAACATTAATCTAACTTACAGCCAAAATTTCAGCTCTTGCAACAATCCCATTAGCAAAAGCCAAAATCAATAGGTGAACCAATCACTAATTGCAGCTTTATCATGATTCAAGGTAACTCCAGACTATGAACATTTCTATCAGCTAAATTTGTAAGATCTTAGATTCTGAGGCTTGATTGGCAATGGCATGCAATAGAAAATAATCCAATTATCAAAATGAGAAGCGTGTGGGATTCAGCTGTTCTTATTACATAAAATTGAAATGTAATACATGAAATATTTAACAATCAAAAAAGGCACACTGAGTAAAGTAACTGTTGATGATGACAACAATTCTAATTCTAATCAAAAGAAAAGGAAAACTAGGAAAAAGCATCACTTATGATCCAAGCAAACAAAAGAGAAAGTGAAATGTGAATTATTATCCAAAAAGAACAAAGCATTTACCTTTGTGTTGATCCAAGGTAGCTAGCCTCCTGGATCTTCTACCTTGAACACACCCAAAGAAGCAACAGGTTCCACACTTGTTTTTGAACCGACAAGAGACTCAATGTGCATAGACAAACAATACCTGAGCAACACAAAAAAAACCCTATAACAAAATCAAGATTGCTACAAAATATGCAGTGGCAGTGGCACCCCAGTAGGTAACAAGTGGGCCACAGAGAAAGAAAATCAAAAACTCACGGGGGCGAGATATTAAAAAACAAAACTTGGAAGGAAATGCCAGACAAAAATCTTATTTTGATGAAGGAAAAATGGTAGGGGGTTGATTTTGGAGGAGAAAAGAACAAAAGGTGATAAAATGGTGGGTGGGTATTGTAGTTGAAGAGAAGGGCAGGAGCAGAACAAGCTGGAAAGGAAGCATGGTTTGTAACGAAGGAAAAACCAGGGAGTGAGAGAGAGAGAGAGAGCAAAGGGAAAGCGTATATGAACAGTGATGGCGTTTGAGGCAGATTGAAAATAAAAAAAAATGTGATGAATAATAAATAATAATAATAATAAATACTTCTTTCGGTCTCAAATATAAAAAAAAATACATATATTAAAAAAAAATACATGTCTATATATGTATTTTTTTTATATTTGAGATTAAAAAGAATCCAAATACATATTTTTTTTTATATTTGAAAAAAAAAAATATTTATAAAAGTAAAGTGTAAGAGAGAGAAAGAGGGGATGATCAAGGATTCAACATTGAACCTCAATGAGTCCAAATCCAAGAGGAGAAGCTAAGCTAAGCCCCAAATCTAGCTGCTTTTTCTTATGTCATGTCTGCTGTGCTGTGCTGACCAAACTGTCCTATTTGATTGTGTGAAAAGGAAAAATCAATCTTATGCAAAATCTTACAAGTTAGAACGTGGCATCATCCTTTGTCACTGGAAAATTGGTAAATACACTTTAAGATTTTAGCCATACACTTTATTTTAATATAAAAATTTTAAAAATACTTTCTAATTTTGTGTATATTTTATAAACTCTAATTTTTAAAATGCACGTGAAAATTAAAGATATTTTTGATATTTCAATATTAATGTGGGGTATATGGCAAATTTGTTGGGGTATATTTATCAATTCCCGTGTCCCTGCTTCGCTTAGTAATGTTTCATTCCTTTTTTTTTTTGGTCAAGTGTTTCATTCCCTTTTGACGTTCCAATTTCAATTTGGGCTTTAGTTTCAGACATAACCCAGAAATTTTTTCCTTGGAGCCCAAATTAGTGGGAAACGTTAGGGATTTTCTTTGTCCATCCTCCTTCATTTCTTCACCCACCCCCTTTAGTATATTTTTTTCAAAATGACAAAAATATCCTCTTCTTTTTTTGACAAAAATATCTTTGAAAACAATGAATAGACGCATATTTTGGAAAGGTTTCAGACTTTACAAAAACTTAGTTTGTGTAATTTAAAAATACAGTACAAAAACTTAGTTTCCGTAAACCAATGTGTTTGTTAAGAGTTTTGGAGCGGTATTTTTGTCATTTTGGGAAAAAATAAACTATGGGTGGGTGGGCAAAGAAATGGGAGAGAGTGGGCAAAGAAAATCCCGAAACGTTATTTTTTACTGATGAATGTAATGGCCCTGCAACTTATTAATCTAAAATTTTTTGAACAAAAAAATATAAAATTTATATTTATACATGTATGTATATCAAGATTTTTTGTTAACTAATCATTTACATATATGGAAAATTTGGAAAGATTAACATGCCCCATAGAACAAGCTTAAAAAGTACATTCATCAGGAGAAGTCTAAGGTAGCCATCAATGCATCTGCACTTGAGGGAGTACTGTAGGAAGCCAGATAATAGACACTGCATCATCAAGTGCCTTGTTTGTCAGACTCACAATTCATGTTCACTTACTCAGTAGACATGAATTGATCATTAGAATGTTTTGTTCAGCAGTTGGAGCATGAGGATCAGCTCAATTAACCATTCAAGAAAGGTTCACTCTCATATTGGGCTTGCTCTTGAAATCTGCAACGAAAGAAAGGTCATGTGATCATATCTTCAGCATGGCTGCATCTAGTCTGCAATATTTTATTATGATGATCATGTTAGGAACCCGGTATTGTATTACAAAGACATAGGGAAAATCTCCCCAAATTACAGAAAAAAATGTTGCAAAACTTTGAGAGTTTGCATCTCCCTAGTCTAGAGGACCAAATTATTTACTCCAAGTGAGCGTTTGGAAGAGTTTATTTGGATCTGATGACACAGCGCTTATATTTAGTATTTTGATGCACTTATAAAGATAAGTTATGGCCTGCCTATAACTTCTTTTTAACTTAATTCGATAAGCTCTCCAGAATAGCTTCTGAATAAGCCCTTCATTAAGTTCCCGAGAATAACTTATTGAATAAGCACTTAATTAAGCTATTTACCCAAAACATGCCCCAAATCATTAACTATTCTCCCTCTCATCCCCCTTCCCTTGTTAATATACAACATAGTCTACCTCTCTATGTATTCCAAACTAGCTGACTAATTGGGGGGTTCAGGTACTAACAGATTAGTACTTTGAACTTTAATTCAGATTTAGTACATTTATATTTAACAAGGCATTGAATAATGAAGGAACCTGATTCTTTGAACTTGTTGCAGTGGCCCATGACCAAGGTTGATTTGAGCCGGATGCCTCGTGGGCGGCGTGGCTGATGAAAGTAAATGTTCTTCTTGGTTGTTCCGGTATACTATCTGTGACCGGAGGTGGCAACTCTCTAATTATCCATAACAAATAAGCTGACGGCAAAGAAGAACCTAACAAATTTAACAAAAAAAAATGTCACTTGCCAATTGCCATAATCAGTAATCAAATGCTCAAATGAACACACACCTAGATGAAGGAAGGTCTATAAAACATGAAGGAGGGAAACTTCTTATTCATTATTTGTCATTCTCTTTTGATCTATGATAGAAGAATTTAGCAGAAGAGAAGGCTTTTGAGAGGCAGAAGTATGATGTCTCAACAATGTTTCCATAGGATTTAGAAGAATGTTTCCATATTACTAAAATTCAGAATAATTATGAAAGGATGATTACCTATGAAATAGTACAAGATCAAGAAAACAAAAGCTTTAACTCCATATATGAACTTCAAATGCCAATGATAGAAAAGCTGTCAAAAGGCACAAAATTAAAACAGCATACATAAGTACAGAAACTTTTTATTAGTTAAACCGGGGAAAAAACACTGAAGGCATGAACTAACTACTTACAGGAATATCTGTGTTCAGAGCTACTAGTGCACTTGATGAAAAACATATAACAGAAATAATAGCTAAACTGACAACCTGCATGTGCAGCAAACCTGTCATCATGACAGTTTATACAGAAAAAGGCTATACTATACCTACATTTTCAGTAATTATAATTTCAATAGGAGTGGAATATCAAACACACATGATATAATATAAGAAAAATATATCATAATATCTTCAATGCATCATAGAATAATTCAAAATATCTTAGATTATCTCTTAACATTGGTTTCCATATTTCCATATATCTCATGATTTGTTTCCATATTTAACTAATATTAGGAACCTAGTATTTGTATAAACAAGGGTTAGTACTTTGTCTTTTGTAACACATCATAAGTCATAACATATATTATTACACACAAGACCACGTTCCTCCTTCTCTACCTAATTCCCTATAGTATATAGAGCAAGAGCAAATGAAGTTAACAATCATGAGTTTTGCAAGAAACCTTCCACATTTCCGATGAAGCATTCTCAGATCGTACTTTCCTTAATTTGAAGAATAGAAGGAGACCTGTAGAGGGAAAAAATTAATGAACAAGAAAATAACCGACTCATTTGACCGTAAGTTATAAGATAGATAGTTGTAAGGGAGAGCAAGAATACTCAGTAAGTAGCTTACCATAGCAGCCTAATGCTCCAGCCAATATAAGTATCATTACTGCAAGAAACTTTCCATATATCTGTACATCAAAAGATGATTTTACACAAACCATGAAACCAGTTAGTTCCTAGTTCTTCTATTTATGGTGAAAGGACAAGTTTAGCATCTTGTAAATGTTAATGTGCCAACACCTTTTTCATACGTGTATTTCATTCATTTAACCCCTTTATTCTCTACCAGAAATCATATGCTAGAATAGACAACAACCTTGTATGACATGTTCAGAATTCATAACAACAAAGACAAACTCATGAAATAAATTTAGATATTTCCCACAAGGTAAAAAAAACTAAGTGATGCTCGAAGTAGTGTTCCATACCCGAGCAACTACCGAAGGATCTATTGGATTTTTGTCAGTTCCAATGCAGATCAGTATCGCAAATGCCATCATCACAAGAAAGATAAGAACCACAATCTGGACAAGAAAAAGTTCAAAATCACATGACATAAAGAATTTAGCAAATTTTTCTTTTTTGAATAAAAAGAATTTAGTGATCAAACTTATTCTTAACAAGGCAAATTCCTTGATCCATCCCCTCTACCATTATGACATATTTTTGTCGGCTACCAATGTGAATTCCTTGGATTGAGCAGCATCTTCGGCGGTTTTTCATTGGAGTTGAATCTCGTTCCCTCTTGATACCTTCCAACAAGGCCTGCTGGGTCCTATTCTCAACATTATCCTCCTCCTCCAATTCTTCTTCATTTTCTTGATGGCAAAGGTCGACCCTAAAAAATTATTGCCCACAGAAGCATTCATACGCTTTATGTTTCATTATAGAAGGAGAAGCTTAAATCATGTAAAGTTTGAAAGGGTATCAAATAAATGTTATGTGCAGTACAATATATTTTTTAATTCATTGGTATTTTGAAGAAAAGTTAGAGCGCAAAAAGAATACATTCAAGCATAAAAATCTAGAAATAAAATTATCATTGTCATCAACAAGATCATGTATTCTAATAAGATGGAATTGTTGGTAAAAATATAGGAATGATTCAAGTCCTAAGTAATCAAAACTTTTTAAATAGAGTTTAGTATATCCTGATCACAATACTTTGTACAAATTTCAAATCTAGTGGACCATACAAGGAAATTTCAAAAATTGTCATGTCACTTATGATTACACACAAACACACCAGAATGATACTGTGACATACCAAAATGATAGCAGGAGTAGAAATGCTGCCAAAAACATAACTTTGGGGGAGGCTGCAGCAATATTTCATTAGTAAGAACGAATGGTAAACAATCAAGTTTCAACAAAGAGACTTTGGAAACATAGATATTTGCTGCATATACACTCATGATTAAATAAAGCATACCCATAAGAACAAAACCGCAAGCACTGGACCAGCAATGCCACCCATAGCAAGTAGCAAAAACAGTAGTTGTAAAATAGATAAAGTACCCTGGGAATAGAAGGGGGGAAATGGTCAAATATGACTCTTCAATACTTAATCTCTTTATTACAAAATAAATATTGAATCCCATGTTTGTAAGCTCTAATAAGAGTCACTCTAGTCCTGGATAAGTGGATAGATATTACAGGCTTCTAGTGGCTGAGTTGTTTTGAACAGCTAAGAGTCCAAATTAAAAGCAAAACCAAGAAAAGTTATGACTTATGACCAACTAAATTTCGATAATCTTTAATCGTAAAAAAAAGTAATTCCAACTTTAAAATGATCCACTTTTGGCAAAGAAATTTGTCAGAATTATAAGTTCAATTCTCATCAAATGTGACATAGGGGATATTGCTCATTGCTCATGGCATCAAATAGGGAATCTCAGTCATACCCAAGTTGGAAGTTCCGATCACGAGATGAAGTACCTGAAAAATAGCAAGGCACGAAAAGGAATAAAAAGTTAGGTTAAAAAAGGACATCAAAACAATAAACATTTCCAATTACTTTACATATCTGTTAGACTAGCTCCCTTATAGAGATCATAGTACAAGAACAGGAAAGAAGCTACAAAAACCATTTCGTCTCATATTCAAATGTAAAGCTGAGTGTAATTCTTGGAGAATTTTTCTCAAGCCAAATACACCAAAAAGTAGCATAGACAACAAGATGAAGAAAAAGCCCTTCCCTCCCCTCCTTAGATCAACAAAATCTTCTGAAGGTAATCAAAGCAAATTACTCCAAGCCGAGAGGACAAACTTGGGATTCATGAAAAGCACCAAATAAGCTACTCAAAACTCAATTCTGTGCCAATCTTAAAGACTTACAAACTGATTGGGGGGGAGAATATAGAGTCTTCATTAAATATCTTAATGATCATGGTATTAATCATAGATTAACTTGTCCTCATACCTCCCAACAAAATGGAACCGTGGAACGCAAACATAGACAAATAGTAGACATGGGACTTGCCTTGCTGCCTCAAGCTAACTTGCCATACACCTATTGGGACCATAGCTTCACCACTACTGTGCACTTGATCAATAGACTCCCTACAGCTGCCTTAAAAACAACTACTTCCCCATTTCATGCTCTTATAGTCAGCTGCCAGATTATGCCTCTTTAAGAATATTTGGTTGTGCATGTTTTCCTAATCTAAGACCTTACAATCAACACAAATTTCAGTTTCGATCTCAAGAATGCATCTACCTTGGTTTGTCACCTCAACATAAAGGCCACAAATGCTTGGCACCCGATGGCAGGATATATATATCTAAGGATGTTCTTTTTAATGAATATTGTTTTCCTTACCAAAAATTGTTTCAATCTGAGTTGGTACAGGTTGCTTCGCCAACAACAACATATCCTGCAGCTATTCCACTTACTGTACCTCCTGCTGCATCCAATACTGGCAGTGATCATTCAGTCCCTCTTCCCTCAGAGCATCCTGCTACTGAGCTAGACTGTGAACCGCCTCCCACTGCTCAAAAGGTGTCTGATCAGTCTGTTCCAGTTCAAACCGAAGTGGCTCATGTGTCTACAGCCCCACCTTCTACTAATGTTCATCCTATGATTACAAGATCACGCACTGGACATCTGAAACCGCGAGTTTTTCTTGCTCACACAGAGCCTACTTCAGTTAAACAAGCCTTGGCTAGTCCAGAATGGCTAGCTGCTATGCAGGCTGAATATACTGCTTTGCTTAATAACAACACCTGGTCATTGGTTGAGCTCCCTCCTCATAGCAAGCCATTGGCTGCAAATGGGTGTTTCGTGTTAAAGAAAATCCCGATGGTACAATCAATAAATACAAGGCGCGCCTAGTTGCAAAAGGGTTCCACCAACAATATGGTTTTGACTTCACTGAAACATTCTCTCCAGTGGTAAAACCTGTCACCATTCGAACTGTTTTGACTCTTGCTCTGACAAACAAGTGGACACTTCAACAGATTGATGTCAATAATGCGTTTCTCAATGGCAATTTGTCTGAAGAAATCTACATGGTGCAGCCTCCAGGTTTTGTCAACTCCAATAAGAACCTTGTGTGCAAGCTTAATAAAGCCCTTTATGGATTAAAACAGGCTCCCCGCGCCTGGTATGAGTGACTCACTGCAGCTCTCTTGCGTGGCTTCAGCTCAAGTAGATGTGATCCATCTCTCTTCATCTTTACTCGCGGGTCCATCAAGCTTTATGCTCTTGTTTATGTGGATGACATTATCTTAACAGGATCTTCTTCCTCTTTAATTTCAGAACTTATAAACAAGCTGAATGGTGAATTTGCTTTAAAGCAACTTGGGGATCTTGATTACTTCTTAGGTATTGAAGTCAAACGTAATGCAGATGGCTCCTTACTGTTGTCTCAAGCTAAGTATATTAGAGAGCTTTTGGTCAAGGCCAACCTCTCTGATGCCAACCCCATTGCTACACCTATGATAAGTAGCTGCAAACTCAGCAGGTTTGGATCGGATTCTCTCTCAGATGCTCAGCTTTACAGATCCATTGTAGGGGCTTTGCAATATGTAACTCTTACACGTCCAGAAATTGCTTACTATGTGAACAAAGTGTGCCAATTTATGGCACATCCCCTGGAATGTCACTGGAAAACAGTGAAGAGGATCCTTCGCTATCTCAAAGGCACACTGAACTATGGTCTTCTTCTCAGGCCTGCTTCTACTTCTAATCCATTTTCTCTCTATGCGTACAGTGATGCTGACTGGGCTAGTGACCCAGATGACAGGCGCTCCACCTCTGGCTATTGTCTCTTCTTTGGTGATAACTTAATCTCTTGGAGCTCTAAAAGCAGGCATTGGTTGCTCGATCCACTGCTGAGGCTGAATACCGCAGTATGGCCCTTGCTACCTCAGAGCTTCTGTGGGTTCAGTCCTTACTTTCGGAGCTTGGGGTGTCCTTTACTAAGCCACAACTTTTCTGTGATAATCTCAGTGCAGTGGCACTCTCCCACAATCCCATCTTGCATTCTCGCACCAAACATATAGAGCTGGACATTCACTTCTTGCGAGAAAAGGTTGTCGCTCAAGCCTTGACTGTGCAACATGTCCCTGCTGCTGCTCAAATAGCAGATATTCTTACAAAACTGATTTCATTAGCTCAGTTTGCAACTATGAGATCCAAACTCCATGTGTGTCCATTTGGTCCACCCAGTTGAGTTTGAAGGGGGGATAATAGAGTATGTAATGATGTAATTGAGCATGTGCTGATGTAAATCCGTGTGCTAGTAGTTAGTTAAGGAGCAGTCCACGTGTCAGTAGTTTGTTAAGCAGTTAACTGATTAGTTGCAGATTAGTTTGGTTAATCAAAGTTGGTTACTCTAAGCTGTCTATAAATACTCCTCTGTTCAATTGTACATTTGAGTTTTACCAATAATGAAAACAGAATTCGTTTCTCTTCTCCTAGAATGAACTCTAATAAAAATAAGCTCTCCATGTATAAATGCTAATATAAGATGTAAGACAGCAAATCATTAGAATGTGTACTTCAAACATCAGCATCAATAAAGACAATTTGGAAAAAAGTTGATCAGATGCCACTAACTTTTTGGCGTGTCCAACCATTTTGTTGACTTCGCATATGAATCCTGAGGACCTGCCATGGGATAGTGCTAAATTATGTCACACAAGGAGAAATGAAACCAGAAATAATTCAGATTATTGATTATTGTAGAATATTATTTAACTTGGCTTGTATGTCACAAAACAAGCAAGAGTAATTGTGCAATTGCTATAAAGCAGAAGAAGAAGAAGAAGAAGAAGAAGAAGAAGAAGAAGAAGAAGAAGAATGGATAGAGTTTTATACAAAGGGATACTACACTGAAAGGATAACATTTTTTTTAGTTTTAACTCTGTGGGCTTATTCTAAAATCCTAACAGAAATCAAGTGATCTGCTAAAATTGAAAAACAATGCCAATAGAACTGAAGCAGAGAAGAAAAGAAGAACTTATGAAAATATATTGATATTTGGGATTTCCCTTCTACTCTTCTACTATATTACGATGTCCTTTGATTATTCTCTTCCTTTTGTTTTTGACGATTACTTATCCTCCAACTTGTACTATTTTTCTCTCCACCCACCCCCACCCCCAAAAAAAAAGTTTTTACTTTTTGCCTTATTTCCAAGTTCCAGCATCTAAATGATTCCCCCCAAAGACTCACACCACTGAAAAATGGGATTTTGGAAAAGCTATTCACAAGAAAGAAGAAGTGATGGAAACCTCAAAGGAGCTGAGGGAGAAACAAATGAAATGAAGATCCAAACCTGAGCAAATGCAATGAAGGCAAGAAGGCCATCTATGCAAGCCAGAGCTACATTGAGGATGATCAAGTCCACAGTGAAGCAATTCCAGTTCTCAGTCATAGATTACAACGACCCTCTTCACCTTGCCAAAATGCTAAGAAGCTTTGGGTGGAGAAACCCAAAAAGAGAAAGAAAGAGAGATTGAGCAGAGACAAAAGACAGAGACAGACAGGTTTGTTAGTTCGTATAGGACTATGTAGAAGGAAGCTCTCTCTCTTATTGACTTTGTTTTCTGTGTCTGGGACTCCTTGTTGTGACAATCAGGGACCATTAACAACTTAAATTTTGATGACTTTCCTAGTTGACCCTATTTTTTATATGCTTAATATTCGTTTAATCTAAGCCGAGTCCGATGAATTTATATAAGGGAACAAATATTTTTTAGTGTCTATTTTTTCTATTCACAAAATTTGAAATCCAGATTTTGTGTAAGAAAAATCAAATTATTTAGCACCTGGACCAATATACATTAGTTGGTTGATCCTTTTTTGGATTTTAGTTACTTGTGTCATACAATAACATCAGTAAATATCAATATAATATAAATATAGTGATACACTATAATTTTTTTTTAGGTCAATGTGATACACTATACTATGGACTGTATTTAAGCAATTAGGAAAATAATCTTGCTCCCACATATATATTTGTTAAAAAAAAGACTTTCTTTGTCAAACAATTTACTCCCTCCGTTTTTAATATAAACAAAAAAAATACATATATCTGGACTAAATAGTTCAGATATATGTATTTTTTTGTTTATATTTAAAAATAGAAGGAGTATATAAATAGAGAAATTTCTCAATCTGAAATTGGTATCCAAGAATGATTCTTCTAAGATCTTTTTTCTTTCTATATTTCCCCCTTCCTATGCTTTTGTCATCATTCACTCGATCGGGAGATGAAATATCAAAGCCCGGATCTGAAATGTTACTCACGTGCATACAAGTGGAGATTCTCACGGATTGAAAAATCTCATATTTTTATAGGTAAATTGTTAATGAATAGTATAGTATTAATATGTTATATTAGTGAAAGAATTTGAATTCATAACTTTTTTATTACTTAAACCCTTATATTTCTCTTCAAATTACCTTATCATTCCGGTAAAAAAAATCTCATACATTGAATTGCATTTCTAGGAAAAGGAACTTGGGCTTAATCACGGGTTTCAATGTGTATTACATGAGAAAAGGTGGATCTTATGAACCATATACATGAACAAGGATGGTTTCATACGCATTCAATGAATGATGAATTGGCACAAATTATGTTAATTGGTTCAAATCATTTCTACCTTTTATATTAACAATTAAATTAAGCAATTGAAACTAACCCTGAACCAAGTCACCTCCGTAATGATGAAATGTTGAAACTAATTTATTTATTTTTTTGTTACAAAGAAATGTTGAAACTAATTTCACGCAAACACATCCTACATCATTCAAAACTAAGAATGTGGTACAACTTTGGTATAATATGAAAGGAACTGTGTGGAAACGCGGCGTACATCCAAGGAGTATGAGGTCAATTGAGGGGTGGTTTGCTATGCTGGGGCCGGCCTGGGGGAGTGGACCACTTGGCTGGCACTTACGTTGATTCTGCTTATGTCATTTTCATTATATTAATTAATAGAGTGCTGATTTATGGACCACCAACCAACACTCACTCAATACCTGTGATGTGACATATACAATACATTAAATGGGTGTTGAATGAGTGATCAGGTGTCCATGAAACATTTTTGTAATTAATATGCATACGTGCTACCTCCTTAATTAGTCCATGGCCCTTCAAGTTCAAGACTTCACCATATTGGTTACGCCTCCTTAATTTGTTTCCTTCAATATTCCAATTCCAGTGGTTTCTTTTCCCATTGCTCTTGATTTGGTGGGGTTTAGAAGAGACATGTGTGAACAAGTATCGATCGGTTATGAGAATATTTATGGGTTGTTTATTGGGATTATTTACTTCTGATTTCATTTTTTTTATTTTTAATTATAAAACTGTCATATTAATTTTGATATGTTTTTTGTTTTCAAAGATTTATATAGAAAACAATACTCCAAAAACAAAAATTATTTTGACTGTTTCTTGTTCAAATTTTTAAAACTAAAAAATAAATTAAAAATAATGTGGTAGTTTTATAATTAAAAATACAAAACAGGAAATAAAATAATAGTATTTTTTTTTCAAAGTAAATGGACTCCAAATTTTCATTTTTAATTATAAAATTGTAATATTGTTTTTAATTTATTTTATATTTTCAAATATTCATGTAAAAAAATAATACAAAAAGTAAATTGAAGTATAAAATAACAGTTTTATAATAAAAAATAAAAACAAAAAACATTTAAAAAAAATAATTATCCAACTCAAATCCAGTGGATTAAGTGAGCCACATATGAGGAAAATGAGGGCCAGGATTTTGCAATTCAACCCAGTTGTCACGGATCACAACCCACGTGGACCCATTCAAAGTGACGTGTCATGACTGACCCGACAGTCTGCTAGTCAAACTAACGGAGACCGACGCAAGAGAACGGAACTAAAACATATGCATGCAGGTTCTGTTCTGAGACATATTTAAGCCATAAATAAATTACTACAATTTTTTTGCTTCCCTAAAGTTAAGTTGTTAACTGCTGTGTGTGCTCCTTCTTCTCAGCCACCACTACCTCTTTCTGCGTCTGTTATTTGCTTCTTCTTCTTCTTCTTCTTCCTTCTCTGGTATCATACTTACTTGCGTGTGTTCTGTTGTGTTGAGATTTTATAAAATGTCAAACTGCGTTTAGTCTTGGTTTTATGTTTTACCAAATACCCACACACTGTTTGATATATATTCTGAACCAACCCGGCCCAAAATTAAACACGATTTACTCATTGATGCGGTGTATCAATGTCAATGGTTTACAATAAAGCATTTCCTTTGCCTAATTTAATATCCAAACAGAGATTTTGTGCAAACGAGTTCAGATTCATGAATTTCTGATTGACATATACACTCTTTTGGGGTATTCCTCTTATTATATTTTCCCTTCTTTTTTCAGTCCGTTCTACTTCTATCTTCAGTTATTGTTCATGGAGCCTGGAGGTGAGAAGTCAAAGTCAGTAAGAGAAATACGAGGCTCAAACTCTTGTTCAAAGAAAGAAAAGGGTATGAACATTGAAGGATATCAAGTTGAGGGCTTGTCCATTGGAGGCCATGAAACCTGCATAATTTTCCCCACACTTAAAGTAGCCTTTGATATTGGTCGTTGCCCACCTCGTGCTGTTTCTCAAGACTTTCTTTTAATCTCCCATGCTCACATGGATCACATTGTTAGTCTCTTTATCTCATGCAAATGTGTACATATGATTCAATTTCAGAATTTTGATTCGCGTATATTTTGTAATGTTGTTAAATCCGTCAATGACTCATTTTGTTTTGTTTCCCCTTTAAATTAATATACTAGACATGGGGCTTTGTCTGATGAATGTATGGCTGAATTATTTTGTTGTTGAACTTTTGACAGGGAGGACTACCAATGTATGTTGCCACGCGTGGTTTGTACCGCATGAAGCCTCCAACAATTATAGTACCAATTTCAATAAAAGAGGATGTAGAGAAACTATTTGAGGTTCACAGGAAAATGGACCATTCGGAGCTTAACCACGAACTGATTGCCTTGGATGTAGGTAATTGTTGGTCTCAGTCAAAATGCTGCAATTACACATTAAAACTTTTTTAAGTTTTTCCACTTAATGTACAGCTGTTTTTAATTCATGGCTTTTTGCAGGGGAAGAGTTTTATTTGAGAAGGGATCTCAAAGTAAAAGCTTTTCAGACTTACCATGTAATACCCAGCCAGGTAGCCAGCCAGCAAAATGTGTCTTTTGAGTCTTAAGCTATTCAATGTCTCTATGGACTAGTGCCCTGTTTGAAAAAAGTTGAGGCTTTTGAGTCTGGTGCTTTTTGGTAATGAATGTCACAAAGTTGAGTTTTTTAAACTGTTTTGATCATGCTATTTATATTACTTTTTGAACGCCACATGCACTTTCGAGAAGCACCATAGGGAATGGCTTTTGAAGCTTTTATGGCTGTCAAAAATGTAAAGAACCTTTATTTTATTTTCTCACTTTATCCTTTCAAATCTCAAACTTGTATTTATTAGACTAGACCTTCAGTTTTGTAATTTAAGATATGAAAGAAGTTTTAATATGATATTCAACAAAAATCCTTGTAATAGATGTGCAACATGCTGCACTTTTTTATCACATTTTCACCACCATACAAATTTCAAATGGGCTTCAGCAGCATCCTTACCATGACAGCTGAAGCATTCCCATGTGGGGCCTAACTGGTCTGCATGTTTTTGGCAGGGTTATATACTTTACTCTGTGAGACAGAAACTTAAACCAGAGTACATTGGTCTTTCTGGATATGAAATTAAGAATTTGAAGTCATCCGGTGTGGAGGTCAGTCTTAAGTATTGTACTAGTCAATGATTTGACAAATTTACATCTAGGCAATTTAACTACCTTTTGTATGTTTCAACAAATTTTAGAACTTGTTAGTTGGTAGTTTTCCATTTATTTTACTTGCATATGATGACAAGAAAGTAATGAAATTCCAGCAGGATATAGAATGGTGACCGTGTCCAAGAATGAAGAATTAAACTTGTAATCAACAGCTGAGCCTGAACGTAATGTTTGTGTGATTTATGTTCATTGTATAAATATGTTATGTTTCTATAATTTAGTTGTTTGTTTCCCTTTCTTATACCTCATACCATGCACTATATAATTCTGAAAAATTGAGTTCATTTAGTGGTGGTCCCATCCTTGCTGTACACAGGCAAATAAAGTTTTTTCTGTTGTGTATTTCTGCTTTTGATATGCTAAATCATATAGTTCAAATTCTCTTTGTAAAACTGTATTTTCTGATTAATTATTGTACTTACAAAATTTGTCTGTAACCGATGCACTATTTAGTATTTATATTGAATTTTAGGATAGAAGTTCTAGTAGTCCATCTTCTATATCTTTTGGTTTCACTACACATGCTCAACCAAGCTGAGTTTATGGCAGATAACATACACTTTGACAGAACCAGAGATTGCTTTCACAGGAGACACCATGTCAGATTTCATAATTGATGAAAATAACACTGATGTCTTGCGGGCTAGAGTTCTTGTATTGGAGGTGAACTACTTTGTCCAATACTTTTGAAGCTATGACTTATTGATATTTATGAGCTTTGCTAGTCTATATGTACATAATTCTTCCTCAAATATAAGAAAACACATCCTTGGAGCTTTTAAGTAGCAAGGTCAAAAATAATTTTGAATTTGGACTTGCAAGTTGTAATATTCGAAATACCATTTACCCCATTCCACATGGCCTTCTCTCAGTCTATGTGCTGTGCTATACTTGAAATTTAAATTTCTGGCAAACGAAATTTTGAACTGATTTTCTTGATAGTTGTTTCTTGTTCTGGTTGATTCACATGTTGATCTTGTTGTGTGGCCTTCCATTTGGCTTTCCGGAAGGCCATTGTGGCCATTTTATATGATCCTTAGGTTGCATAATTTGATTTCTATCTCTGATTAGGCTTTTCCTTGGCTATTTATATTCTTAATGAATTGGTGAATGGTAACTTTTTAACACATTTTTCAAAAGATTCATGTGAACAATGCCTCAATCAATGTGCAAGTCTTCATATAATTTCCACTATTTGATAGTTTTATATTCTGCCATGGTCCTCTTATAACTGTTGGCTCTCCAATGTTACATATCCTGGACCAAGAAATTACCTTGACATTCAATTTACATAATCCAAGATTTTGAAAACTTTTTCCTTTTATTTTTTATTTTCACATGGACATATTTTCAAGTTCTTCATTGAAAGGTGCCAAATTAGTTTGAGCATCTAGTCCACCGTTCTCCCACCTACAAAATACAAATTGTGGAAGGGACCTTGGACACCTTCATAGTCAAATTACAACGAAACATCTCGCTCTACGTAGTTTTTGTTGTCCGCCTTTTCCCTCTGTAGTATTTTTTCTCTTCTGCCTTAATAAATTCATTCTTTTGTCAATTTTTTTATATATTTTTTTTTCTAATTCTGGATTTTTTTCCTTCTATTTTTCTGCATAGTTCTTGCATTTTGTGTTCATATTAAATATCTGCATCAGTGCTTTATAGGCACATTGTATTCTGGCTCCAGTAGATCTTTGCATTACAGAGCAGTTTCAAGTTCATGATATCTGCTTATGGTTCCTAGATCAATTTTGTCATTGCTTTTTATTATTTATTCCGATTACGGGGCAGAACTATGTTCACCATTGTTTAGAGGAAATTCACTCATATTTACTTAGTTAATTTCTTACAGGAGTGCAGTATTGCATCATCAATTAACTACCCTAGTTCTTTCCCATTTATGATTCATGTTGATGGTTAATATTATGGCTTTAACCCAATCTTATTTTTTTCTCCTTTATTCATAGTGCACTTTTGTTAACAAGTCAATTACTGTGGAACATGCCAGAGATTACGGACACACTCATTTGTTTGAGGTATGCTACCTGCTGCAATGAATAGAACACAAAGTTTCATGTAAATCTCAGTGGTTTTATTATTTTGTTTCTATTTATTTGTTTATTTCAGATAATAAGTTATGCTGAGAGGTTACAGAACAGAGCAATCCTTTTGATTCACTTTTCAGCACGTTATACGGTAGAGGTATGACATTATTGTTTTTGGTTCTTGAAAACTATACATCACCCCTCCGAAAGTCTTGGTTTTAGTGAGTAGTATCCTGGGAGAAGGTTAGTACTAGTAAAGCTTCCCTTCCCATGTTTACTCATAGCAAGTTCGTGCTTTCCATGTTTCAAATACATACAAAATTGATGCCATTTTATGAAGCTTGTTGAGTTGTTTTTAGCTTGTAGAATATTAGGGTCTATTTACTTTGAGAAAACGTTTTTTGTTTTCACTCGTTATTTTCACTTTTAATTACAAACATGCAACGTTTTTAATCTGTTTCCTATTTTCAAATATTTGTGTAGAACAAATTGTTTTCATTGTTGAAAATAAGGTGACGTGACAGTTTTTTAAATAGAAATAAAAACAAGAAATGAAAGCAGAAGTAAACATACCCTTTCTTCACTTGGATACTAATGCACTGCTTGGTGCTTATGATATTCAGGAAATTCAACAAGCCGTAAGTGCATTGCCTCCCCCTTTAGCTGGTCGAACATTTGCACTTACCGAAGGTTTCTGACAAGAAGTTGGGACCTTGATTGAGTACATAAAGTGGATGCCCCCTCTATCCCCACCTGCCACTGTTGGCGCAGGCCGAGTTCAATTTACCATCATCATTGTTGGCAAATGTGGGAGCGGTGGAATGGGTGGAAAGGAAGGGAAGTGATTAAAGGGGAATTGCTTCCCCTTGTTTGGATGCTTAATTAAAAAGTAAAGGAATTCCCCTGTTTGGAAGGCCAAAATACTGGGGAAAGGGATTCATTTATGACATTAAATTTTCAATATAGGTTTTATGTTGTAGAAGCCCATGGTCTATATTTAATTTAATTTAATAACAAATCTTTTTCCCTCCTTACCCCGCCTTTTTGAGGGAATTTTTTTTATGAATTTCAGGAGAGAGAGAGAGAGAAGGAACACTTCCCCTTTCTTCCCTCAATAAAAGTAATCCAAAAAAGAAAAAGGGTTATTTTCATCTGTAAACCCTTCCCTCCTCCTTGCCAACATTAGAATAGTATTATTGGCAATGGCAAATGACAGAATGAGGCGGAAGCTCAATATTACTCTTAGTTCTTCAAATGCGTGCATTTGGGTGAGCTTCTTTTATTCTTAATTTTAAATTATCTTAAGTTTATAAAATTAATTTCAGTTGAATTGAATTGATTTGAGAAATACTATTTTAATAGTTCTGATTAAAGTCACTTTTAAAAAGAAAACCACAATCTAGCTACATTTTGGCCAGATTCAATTTATGCATAATGGTACCAGATAGTTACATCCAATTTCCATTCTGTACCTGGAAAGGTAAATGTATTACTTGTTCTCAAAAGAGATAGCAAAGAAAACTGTACTTAATACGGTAGCAGCACCTCAGATTCCTCCAGATTTTGAAAGTTGCTTCAAAGCATTAGCAATTTTTTCCTCTGTTGTTTCACTAATGTATGTGACAAGGGGACTCTCATTTGGGACAATGTCATCTCTTTGGTAGCTTCCTGGACCTCTAAGCAACTCTTCTGAACCCTTAGACGCCACTCCCTTCATGATTATGGTCTTGTGAGTTCCAGAAATCATTTCCTCATAATCAGTATCCCCGGTTTCTCCAAGGATGACATACATGTTTGCAACATTCATTCTCCAACGGACAAAGAGATACCTAACACAAGCAATTAATCACAAAAAGTCAATTAATGAATACCGTGAAAACCTTATACTCTTTTTTAGTCTTTACTAGTCTATGAATCCGACCTGTATAAAGTATGAATATTTTTCAACAAAAATAGTAAAAAAAATTCAACAAACAAAACAATTTTAGTTATGAATAAAAAATAGAGTTGGAGAGGTAATACGTGTCACAACCTGGGAGGTGATGTGTGTCTCACCCAGGGAGGCCAAAACTTTAGTTTTCTAGTAACTAGTAATAGAAATAGAATAGATAGATAGATTATGAAGTGTTACCTGAGTGCCTGGGCTCTAGATGCAAGAAGGGGAATGAGATGCATTCTAGTAGATCCCCTGCAATACATAGGATGACAACGTAGACCTCTCATCCTAAGCTTCTGCCTCAAGTCATCAACTTTCCTTGCCTGAAATAGACAATTATTAAGAGGATCATTTCAATCAATTTCAAAGTGCCTTAACTACTCCGGCCATAATGCTAATACAGCAGTAAATTTCACATACCTTACTAAGGTCCTTTATTTTGTATGAGATGCAATGTGCATTGCTTGACTTCAGATCTTCCTCAATGGGGCTGGAAGTTTTTTCAGGATTTTCTACACCTTCAGAGGTGTTCATGAGTTTCCAAATGGTTTTCTTTAGACCTTCACAACCCCAACGATAGTCCATATGTACCTCATAATCTGGATCAGGCAAAAGCTTTCCATCTTCTGTGTAAATACCAGGGTAGTAAACTTCACTCCCACTACTGCAAATCAAAGCATCAAACTCATTTACTGGAATATTGCCTGATGTTAGGAACTCTACTGTTTCTTGCATTGGCATAGCAGTTGATAGAGCAAACCCTGAAACTCTTGCAGTTTGAGGGTCTAGTTGAACAGCTTTAATTATCCTTTGCACTATCTCAGTTATCTTCTTATCAGGAGCTCCATTATTGTCATAGGAATCAAGTGCTATAACAATCAATCTGCGTCTTCTCCTCAATAGAGGGTATTTATTGGTTACATTGTCAAGCAACATGTTCTCACTATTTGAACCAGAATCTGGCTTCTTTACTTTACTTCCACCATCCTGATTTGAACCAGAATCTGACTTCCTTATCTTGCTTAGGAGACGTTTCACTTGGTCTTGGACCTCAAGACCACCACTTGCAGCAGCCAAGTCACCATCGATTGAGAGCCTAAGGGACATGTCCTGTTCATCCTTAAGTGAGTCATTGAAAGACTCTTCAACAGCTACATCATCCTCTGGAGTATTAGTTTGCCATTGTGGATGCCTTATCCGGCACGCAGCCACCCGAGTCAAATAGGTACGACAGTGTTCGGGCCAAGAGAAAAGGTGTATGTTCTTCCAACCATTTTTCCTGCACTCGTGCCACAGGTTTTTCTCTGACAACAACTTGAGCAATGCATCAGCAATTGCTTGCTGATCATGAGGGTCCACAAGCAAACCATTGTTGAGGGCCTAACATTATAACAAAGAGACATAATAAGAGGCTGCAAGGTCATTATACATCAAAATGATCCTTTGCATGGTTGATCCTGTTTGATTTCAAAAATAAACAAAACAGGAAGAAGGAAATTTGCAATCTACAATAACCTATTGGCTATAGACTGTTGCATTTAGATGTGAACTTCATTTTATTTTTCCCAATGCCTTGATCTGAGAAAATAATACATGTTGTAACATATTGGATCTTCCCGGTATGTAAACCATGTAACCAAGTATGATATATATAAAGGTCAATTCTTAATTACCCGATTTATGTCCACTGGTCCTCCATTTTTAGTGGCCACCAATGGCAGTCCATGAGCAGCTGCCTGCATGAGTTTAAACATATTCAATAATCACTTTAGCATTAAAATGTGAACATATCACAAAATGGCTAGTTACTGAAAACCTACCTCAATTAAAGTAAGACCAAAAGGTTCCACTAAAGCTGGATTTATGAAAACTCCCTGAGAGAAGAATTCAAATTAGTTAACTGGCTATCGTCATTAAAGACACAAGAAGTTAGTTCTTCTGTATATTAAAAAAAAAAACTCAATATACCCTTGTTTTAGCGGCAAATCTATATATCTCAGGAACATCATATTGCTTGTGATGTTTAGGGTATGCCACTTGCCCGTATAGGTCATACTTATCAATCAATTTCAACACTGTTGTGAGCACACTAGCATTCCCAGAAGACATCTCATCTATGTCATCTCTGTTTCCCATTATAAGCGTCTGTTTGAAAACATATTATATTAGTCCTTTCACAGATGCTCAACCATAGTTTCCACCAAGAGGGCAATTGAATCATGTCAACTTACAAGATTAGCTAGTTTTCTTAAGGGACGACATTCTCCAAAAGCCTTTAACAAAGTGGTTATGTTCTTTTTTGGATCTGGCCTTGATAAGGCCAAGATCATAGGCTTGTGAGGATTTGTGAAGAAACGCATCACCTGCATAAAGTTATCAGTTGCAAGTCAATAACAGTGACTATGTTGTAATAGCAAATACAAGGGCAACCTCATGCTATATATAAAGCACTCTCCATGTATGTATACATAACTTAATATCATCGGTTACTCACTTCCAACCAGATTGCAGGTAAAGCTTTTGGTGAAGACCCATCTGCACCAGCAGTAAGCTGTGAGAGCTCCCCATCCACTTCAGGGCCATCTTCTTGAGGCACAACATTGCTAAAGTCCATACCTGGGGGGATAACCTGTAGAAAGTTTGAACCACTAGTACATGTACATCAAAAGACATTCAATTCAACCGAAAACAAAGAATTTTAAGTGATGGCAATGTGCATACAAACATCAAAGAAACAACTGATATTATAGTTGTTTCCTTTTCCAAAGAAGGTTTCAAAGAGCTAAAAACATCAACTGCATTTTTACCGCCATCCTTGGCATGTATCGACCGTGACAGTTGACACCGCGCCTAGCACGAGCACGCAAAACTTTCTCAAGCTTGACATCAAACCCATCATAAAGTCCCCACTGCTCATCAATTTCCTGTCTTGTACTAGTGATAACAAGTTCTGCAGCATCCAGGGAAAGTTCTTCTGCCTCTATCCTCCTCATTATCTTATATGTTGAATTGATATCCTCCCTTGATTGGCGCCCTTGCTTAATGAGCTGTTCCAGCTTGTTTCTTCCAAGGGAATGGCCAGTGAGCACCATTGGCACATTCAAAGCTCCTGAAAGAAGAGCAGCACTGTCTCCAGCATCAGCATAATGTCCATGAATCACATAAGGCCACACAGGTTGACCACCACCAACTTGTTCACCCAATACTTTTGACATGTTGAGGATGTGAGCTAAGGCTCCATCCACAAATTCTTGAACATGTGGCCAAAGAAGCTCTTTCTGGAGATACTTGTCACGTGGACCAAAGGGTATTCTTATGATATATGCACCACTGCTCTCCCCAGTGTCATCATCATCCTCATCTGTGCCTGCAGTTAGCATTTCTGTGGGTTCTCCATAGCTCCAATCAACTTCAGGAGATGAGATTTGGCGTGTGAAGAGGTCTACTCTATACACTCCTGGCATTTTTGCAAGTGCACGAGCAAGTTCCACCACATATTTAATCTGGGAATACATTGATTAAATAATCATTGAAATGGGAGGTGCATACTGCAGAGCTTATTCATGTAGTAATGTAAGAATATCAAATACCTGTCCACCAGTATCAGAATCTCTACCAAGCTCCATGTTTTCTCCTCGAACCAATCCATGCAAACTGTAAAAAGACAAGGTCATAGTTGAGTTATGATTTTTGAACACCTCTCAATTTTCAACATCTATCTAACACTTTTATATCTTTCTTTCTTTTTATCTTATCATTTATCATTTATATATTTCGTTTATCACTCATCTCTCTTCTTCTCTGGGTGTAAATTAGATATTGGGTGTATAAAGATAATTTTTCCTCATAGTCAAACATGGCATTCACATAAATATGAATACTGCTTCCACTATAATCAGTATATTATACATGGACACATCCTTAAAATATTGACTAAAACACATGTATTAGGAGAGATGTCAATTCATAATGATTCACAAGAATAATACATATATTTACATATACCTGACAAGGACAATGTAAATCTTCTTTTCCTTTTTGTCATCAGACCACACTTCCAAGTTGGAAATCTGGCCCTGGAGTTTTTTCTTTGGTGTCTCCATTTGTATCAACTCCCCAATGATATCCCCCTTTTCCCCTTCTGACAAATCTTCAGACATGTCCTCTGTTGCATCCCTGCGTCCTTGTTCCCTTTCCCATCTCCGGTATGCCAATCTATGGTGTTCCTCCACTTCCAACTATGCAGACCACACAACACAGTGTTGCCCATCAGTAACTACTCTAGTAGTTTCTCCAAACTCAACAAAGACAAAACAAACAAATATGCAACAAAGCTAAGTATGGCTAAGATTAATTTTTTCTATAAGCACTTATGATATTGATATGAGTTTTCTAACTAATAGTTTCCTAAAGAAGTTGAAATCATCTCTTACACTTCAATTTTTTTCCAAAGTTCTCTTTTTTAATTTCTCCATTAGCCCCTATCTGTTAATATTAATTATTTAACAATTTTTGCTCTTTTCCATATATGAAAAAAATAAAAATATAAAGCAAAGCTAACTTCTCCAAAAGTTAGAAAATGAGCTTCTGAATCCAAATAGGACTTCAGCTAAGTATTGAACAATATGCAGCAGCTGAGATAAACAAATGGGCAACACCAACTTAATTATGCACACATACACATGACTAAAATATCCACTTCTTTTAGTTCAAATAATCAACAGAGTTTCTCTAAACTGAGGGACCCTGCAAATTAATTACCCCCAATAACAAAAACACAAATAGTTTTGCCTAGGCATGCATGTTATAAGTACGATGGATATGATGATGTATGTGTGTGATTGAATGAATGAAAACATTGGCAATTGGCATTGATTGTTTATTCAATGATGTAAAGAGAAAAAACCTGTTTCTTCTTGCGGGCAAGGTGCCAAATGCGCCAGCACATGTTCTCAAGCCTTGAGCTTCGCTCCCTGGTGTTGCGAGTGGC
Organism: Glycyrrhiza uralensis; assembly: GCA_030159175.1. Classification (NCBI taxonomy): domain Eukaryota; kingdom Viridiplantae; phylum Streptophyta; class Magnoliopsida; order Fabales; family Fabaceae; genus Glycyrrhiza; species Glycyrrhiza uralensis. Next base: position 2,290,934 of record BRZY01000006.1, read on the forward strand.
AACCACCTTGAGCCAAGTGCGGTGCAGGTCAGACTCATCCACACTGCTCACCACCTCTTCCACAAAGTACTTTGTGGGGTTGAAATGCACACTCTCTCTGGGAGTAGGAGCCACCGCCCTTTGATGCTCCTCAACGGTTGTAGCTGACCCAGTTGATAGTATAGCCTCAAGGTACCCATTAATCCACTCATTCCCAGCCATTTAGCTAGGCTAGGAGAATGTACACAACACAAACACAAAGTTAGATCCTTTGTATTTGTATTTGTATGTATAACACTAACACTAATGTAGTGTATTGAGAAAAACTCAAGTCTCACATTTGATTAAAGATAAAGGCCTAAATGCAATATATAAAGTATGAACATCTCTCACCTTATAAACCGGTGGTTTTGTGGAATTGAGTTAGGTCCACTAAATCTAAAACAGTGTGTGCGCGCACGCTGCACAGTTTCCTAAAAACACAACTCAATCTTAATTAGTCAGAATAACGTGGAGAGCTTCTCCATTAATGTTACGTGGGAATTCATCGACATGGTTGGCTTGTTGGCTTTCCACGTGCTTAATTATGTAATGATTAATGAAAGGAAAGGGGGTGTTTGGTTTGGAGTTTGAGAAAATATACGAGAGGATGTTTCTACTAATTTCTATGCAAGAGTATATGGCATTGAAATGAAAGTGCAAAAGGTTTGGTTTGTGTTAAAAAGGAGAATTGGAGATGGAGAGACGAGAGAGAACCACATGGCAACGAATAATGGGTAGCATAGCATATTCTCTATTCAGCAATCCCTTCACCTTTGTGTGTTGTGTGTGGTTTTGTCTTTTGTGTTAGTTAAATTAATATTACTACCTACTCCTGTTAATTTTGTTTTGTTGTGTTGTTTGATGATTTGGGAGGGAAGGATTGTTACTGTTCATCCCTTCCAACGCTTTCCGCTTCCCAATGCGATCATGCCGCTTGTTTTCTTCCTTCCTAGAAACCTGCATCTTTGATCTTCCTCTGATTCAGTGTCTTCATTCTGCTGCTTTTTAATTTCTTTTCTTTTTTTTTTTTATATAATTTTCATGAATAATAAATATTCATTACCATGTTAAGAAGGTAAAAGGGACTCTTGTTATTTCAACTTAAGCTATGCTTGATCATGCATATTAGTGTTACTTTCATTTGCAGAGCAATAATTACAGCTAAATATTACAGGTTTGATATATAATTTATTCTGTACTTTTCATTTGATAAATGTCAATCGAACTACTATGCAATATATGCCTATTTGCAATTTTCATAACAAGTTAACAAAGACATGTGACGAAATATTAAGTTTTATTTTTAGAATTTAATTTAATGTAAATACACGGCAAGTCCAATCATATAATTCCCATGTTGTTTAATGAAATTGATATGTTATGTATTGTCAAATTCATTAACATATACCAAACATTATGTTTATTCGAGTGAAATTGAGTTCAGATTTTTTAAGCAAGATTTGAGAGAAGACTTCACTAAAGATAGTCAATTAGATTCCCCGACAGAGATTAATTATCGGCGAAATCGGTGAATACTTCGCACTAATGTCATAGTTACCCAAAAAAAAAGTTCACTAACATAATATCATATAACCGCTTAAAATTCCTTTACAATAGTGCATCAAAATAGTAAAAGAAATTAGCTCTTTTTTTTGAACCAAATTTATTTATTTAAAAATTTGCCACTGTGTTGTCAAGCACTCACACCGCCAAAGCCTATGATGTTGAACAAAATCGAGGCATCCTCTTCTTGTGAATGATGCGAAAGTTTGTGGCAAATGAGCCATCATCCCACCAAGTGGTAACCACCATCAACCAAACTTTATCTCTTGACACCTTTGCCTTCATTGTTTTCAAGCCTTTTTACACCAAAATTGCTTTTTCGATATAGAAATAGTCATTGATTATTGCACCAATTTTTAGTTTCAAAGTGATTTCGTCGACATATGTTGTGGTCAGCAATCAGACAAATAACGTTGCTATTTGAGTGAGAGTTGGCAAAAGCAGACAAAACTGATCACTAATGTGTGTGTCACTTTGTAACGCTCATTCATTTGTTTGTTATAGAATAATGCACTGAACCCGATTCCAACTAATAATTTAAAAAATTTAATTTATATGCACTGTGAGTGTAAATTCATTTTACACTGTCATCCAATCAGATTTTAACTAATTGCTATATTATATAAAAATATTTTAATTAAATTAAAATAAAAAAACCTATAATTCTCTACACGTCTCATCAACGCGCCTGGCGTGACACGCCGCCTCTCTCTCTTCATAGTGCGCATTGCGTGATTTGTCCTCAAATCATCGCTTCAACTTCTCCAACTTGGCCTATTGATGCTTCGTCCCTCTCTGTTACCTCATTTTACCCCATATTCATTTTATCTATTAAATGAATTACAAACGTTTGAATGGTATTACAAACGTTTTGCAGCGCACTCTTTCAAGAGTTAATTGGGACCCTCAAACTCCAAGAAGCAAGCTAGTTTCGTTAGTGAGTTCCACCATTCAACATGGTTTTCTTGATATTGTTGAGGATCTAAATGGAAATCATGTCATATGCACTTTCCAGGAATTCAACTGTATAACTGCATGACATGAGAAAAGGAATGGTGTTTTTGGTTACCAACTTACCATCTGTGATAAGCGATTGCAAAATGGATTCTCTGCAAAATCGGGAAGGATTGTTTGATTTCTGCAAAATTGGGAGGCGACGGTGGAAGGGAGAGATGTAGAGCAAGAATGAAGAGATGGCTACAGAAATTTAGGATTCTTTAATTTGTTTTGAAGTTTTTTATTTCAGATGTGGTAAAATTAAAATATTTTAACAATACAATGTGATGTGCCAGATTTGTGAGTTTTAATTGAATGTAAGTGTAAAAACCGTTTTACACCGACAGAGCGTATAAATTAAACTCTAATTTAAAAGAAAAATGTTACTTGCTGTCTCCGATATTCTTATTTGTTAGTAGTATCTCACTAGTAAAATTTCACATGACTTATGTGAGGAATTTTATATGTATATAATATAATAATATAATTAACATTCATTGGGGCAGAAAAATCCTCTTTCATTTCTCTGCTCCATTTTTCAATTTTGAAGCTTATCCATACTTGTTAATAATTTCTTAGGACTAACTCATGCTTTGTTTTTCTTCGTTGCGAATCATGTATAACTTACTCAATACGCGCGAATTTTTTATGTCAAAACTTAACCAGCACATTAAAATAGTCAATATTACCCATTTTTTCTTTTTCTTCTCCCTATCTCTCTGCCTTTTTTTATCCTTGGTATTGATATGCCTATAAATACAAAAGGGTGTTGGTAAATACACCCCTATAATTTGCTATACACCCAATTTAAGAAATTTTAAAAATACCCTTTTTTAATATCACATTTTGTCCGTCTATCCCACAAAATCGAGTATTTTCTGGAAACTCGAGTTTCCGAAATGCAAATTTGTATTCTGGAAACTCGAGTTTTCTGGAACACAAATTTGCATTCCAGAAACTCGAGTTTCCAGAATGTATAAAAAGTCAATTTTTGAATTTTTCCAAAAACTCGAGTTTCCAGAATGCAAATTTTATATTACGGAAACTCAATTGCATTCCGGAAACTCGAGTTTCCGGAATGCAAATTTGTGTTTCGGAAAACTGGAGTTTCTAGAATACAAATTTGCATTCTAGAAACTCGAGTTTTCAAAAAATATGCGATTTTGGAATTCTAAGAAACAACACGTAATATTAAGAAGAGATAATTTTAAAATTTTATGTTTAAAGTGGAGTATATGACAAATTATGGGGGTGTATTTACCAAGACCCAATACAAAATTATCAGCCCATATGTAACTAAATTATCAGCCCATAAAGGTTAGCCTTTATTCGGGAGGCCCGTTCCCATTAAGCTAAGTCCACATTCATTTTCATATGTATTACTTTTTTTTTTGATAAAATTTTTCATATGTATTACTATTACCTCATAGTTTTAAGGAATTGGTAAATATTCCTAGAAAATTAGGCATACACCCAACATTAATGGGTAACATTATTATTATACTTTCATTGATTTGGTTTTTTTTTTCCAATTTCGTGTCTTTACCGAAAATTGCATTTTTACCGAAAACTAGAGTTTCCAGAATACAAATTTGCATTTCAGAAACTGAAGTTTTCAGAATGCAAATTTGACTGGAGTTTATGGTAAAAACGCCAAATCGAAATCTGAAGAAGCAAAATGCGATATTAAAAGAGGATATTTTTAAATTTTCAGCATTAATATGAGGTGTATATTCATTTCTGTAGAGTGTATTTATCAAATCCGTAGTTTTAACGTATAAAAAATGAAGATAAACCACTTTCTATCATTTGACCCAAAAAAAAAACCACTTTCTATCATGACCCAAAAAAACACTTTCTATGATTTATATTTTACAAACTTTGAGTTTAAATTTTGTACTTTGTAAATACAACGTTTTTATGTTATTATTCAATAATACATTAACATGTCATCATCAAAATATTTTTTTGATAACAATTGTGTTAGTCTTTTTTTTTTAATAATTTAACAGTACATGACTGGATACTTAATAATATAAAAAATAATAATTTACTTTGACATATAAAGATTAAATCCAAATTCCATAGGTATTAATTGCATAGACAACTGTCTTTAAAGGGTACATATATCTTCAACATGTATACAGAGACTTCATCCCCTGTCTTTTTCTCATGGAATAATCCAGAAAATGCTCCCAGTTTCTACAAAGTGTACTCCAGGGCAAATCATGCATTGCCATTATGCCATAGCAGACATTGATAAAATATCAGACCGAACAGGTGAGCACTATAATTAAGCAGTCAATTTAATTATATGTTGCAGTTTCAAGGAACTTATATGCTGCCCTGGTTACTAACTGATTAAAGAAACATCTCACCTAAATGAAGTGATCTGTCCCTTGCACCCACTTTATATCTATTGGTTTCTTTTAATTATGCTATGCACTATATATATGGTGGCAAAGTTTGGTGTTAAACTTTGGAGGGAATATATACCTCTCCCCTTTTCCCCCTTCTTTTTTGACATGATATGATCCGTCAATATATATGGACTAAAAATTGATGAAAATGAAAACCATGTCCAGCTTTGCAATAGTTGAGTTGGAGGCAGAATCATATATGATCTTTAATTGGAAATAAAGAGAACAGAATCTAGATCAAAGCTAGGCTAGCCAATATTTGTCCATTTCATGCGAATTAACACAGCAAGGATTTGGGTTCTCAAGAGGTGCCTTCTCCCAACTTGAGAGCTTTTTTATTAAGCTTTACTTAAAATAATAATAATAACAACATGTAATCACAAGATCATGGGTTAGAATAGGATTCTATAAATTTTACATCATGAAAATTGAGGAATTGCTTGCAATAACAAAAGCTGTGTTAGTCACAAGGGGCCTGTTTGGATTGCTTTATGCAGAGTTTATGAACACAGTTTATGACTGATTCATAAGCTGTTTTGGGTTTATTTTTCATAAGCTACCCAGGATAGCTTATCAAAACAGCGTATGACTTATATAAAATAAGTTTTACTATAATTTTTCTTCGATTATAAAAGTAATTTATATAGCTTATGCCATAAGCTGTAGATAAACTTGTTATCCAAACACGGTCAAGCTATAATTTGTCAAATTTATTATATAGAGAATGTCTTGATCAATATATTAGTCATGCATCTCACACCTAGGGATGTAAATGGGGCAGGGCGGGCACGGGTAGTAGCTACCCGCTACCCGCCCCGTTGGGTACCCCCGCCCCCCGTTACCCGCCCCATACCCGTGCGGGTATCCGCTATCCAGGCTTTAGCGGGTACCCGCGATATCCGCGGGTATCCACGGATATCCACGGGTATTTTAAAAATATTTAAAAAAACTAAAAAAAAAAGTTTTTTTTTCTATACAACATTGTCTATAATAAAAGTCATTACAAGTATAGCATGAAAATTAATACAAATACATTAATAATACATATTTACAGATATCCACGAGTATTTTAAAAAAATCTAATTTTTTTCAGAAAAAACTAAACAATTTTTTTTCCATACAACATTGTCCATAATAAAAATCATATAATAAAAGTCATTACAAGTATAGCATGAGAATTAATACAAATAAATTAATAATACATATGTAGTAGTCACTTGTTTAATACTAAAACAAAAAAAAACAACTAAAAATTACATCACTCTACAACACTTGTATTGACCACTTTAGGAATATATATATATAAAATAAAGGTAGTTAATTGTCTTAGCGGGTACGGGTACCCGCGGGTACAGATACCTCACTACCCGTCCCCGTCCCCGTTTATTAACGGGTACTTCAAATACCCGTTTACTTTACCCGCGGGTACCCGTTAAGGTACCCGCCCCATACCCGTAGCAGATTTTATCCGCGGGTACCCGCGGATACGGGTTTTTTTGCCATCCCTACTCACACCTCTAAAGTGAAAAAATCACTTTATGGTGTAAAATAAGTCATATCAATTATTGATAAATAAATAAATTAATGATAGATATTATAAGTATATGTATATTATAGATGTGTTAAAATATTAATCCTTAATTTTTTCATTAATATAATTATGATTACTTTATTCTTTCATTTTTTTTATGAGAGTACTTTAATCCTTAATTATGATTACTTTATTCTTTCATGATGATTAGTCTCGTTAGTATTGTTATTAGTCTCCATAAAGAGTCCAAATGTCATATAGCTAACTATATGAAACGGTCGTTCCGTAAAAGGTTTCTCTATATTAATTTGTTAATGGTATTATTATATATTTACGGTACACTAGCCGTTATCTAATTGCAAATTGACTATGTCATAGGAGGAAAAAAAACGATTAGCTAACGTCTAAGCACTAGTGGACAATGAGTACCACGGGGCCCACTTGATTGATCCCTTTTGGTGTGTGACCATACCAGAGTGAAGTTATGGAACAAATGAACTTCATTCAATTTGTCTTCTTTTCTCTCTCAACCCTCTGCGATAAGAACAATTGCTGAAAATACAAGAAAAGCCTATTTGTTCGTAAAGGATAACGTGTTATCTCGCATAATGTTGTTTCATTGAAAACAACATCTCAATTGAAGTAATTTTTGGTGGAAAAAGGGTCCTAAGCTAACTTGTATTCAGTTGAGAGATAAATAAACCTTGATCACATATTGTTTTGTTATTGAGAATCGAACATAGACACTAATCGAGTTCATCCTTCAAACAGAGTACATTAACCACTTGCACGCAAATCAGCTCGTGGTCCTCAATGGAAGTAATTAATTAATAAAAGAGTTAAAAATATTTTTATATATTCTTTCTAAATAGAGTAAAATTCGATTTTGTTTCTCAATTTTAAAACAACTTATTTTGGTCTATAATTTTTTCAAATATGTTATATGTAGTTTCTTAAAATATTTTCAATAGTAATGCAATAAAGACTATATGTGATCTATTTTAAAAAATAATGGACCAAAATAACATGTTCTAAAATTGAGAGAACAAAAGTGAATTTTGGGTTAAAAACATACTTTTAACCCTTAGATAAAAAGATATCGCATTATTTTGATATATTTTCACTTTAAATTTTTATTGTATTATATCGTTTAATCATATATTATTACCCATTTAAAAAACATTCTTTCATAACAACTATTTCAAATATCGTACCTTTTTTTTATTGATATGGCAATATTTGATTAACTGATAAAATAAAAAGTTTTGCAATAAAGTTTAAAAAACATATTTTATCTATATATTTTAAGATTTTTCTCAAGAAAAAGACATCTTTGGGTTGTTTTTTTAAAGTTAGATATTTTCTAAAAACGTCATTTCCTTCATTTTAATACAGCTATTTATTACTTAATATATGAGAAAATTTATGTTCACTCGTTTAAAAGATAAGTCATTCACCTTTTTTTTGACAAAGATAAGTCATTCACTGTAGCAAGAAAAAATAAAATAAAAAGATAAGTTATTCAATCAATTAATAATAGACTTAATGAAAATTGTCGCCTTGGTATGCTCCATAATTTTAGTACTATTAACGCCTCCTTGCAGTTTCACACATAAAATATAACTGAGACTTCATAAAAAAAACATAAAATATAACTGAGATAATTATTAATGACTGGAACATAAAATTAAAGGTAAATGATCAATAATCTAATAATAGTAACTGAATGATTAAAATGTTTATATACTCTAGCTTTTGGTAATAATAATATCAAACTTTGTATTGCTATAGTCTTCATGCTTATAACAGGATAATAAATTGACATAAGGTGGTACTATGTTTAGGAGGAGTCCTGGATTGATCTACTTTCAATAATTTATTTCACGTTAATTCAACAATGAAAATACTACTTATTTTGGTAGGGCACACCTCCTGTTTACTACTTAAAGGCTTTGTCTACGGCGCTGAGAAATTGAACATTATTCTTTCCTGTATCAGGCATAAATTGATAACAATTAATTTTGCAAGAACTGATCAGAGTTCCACCTTCCACGCATGCCTTTTAAATTATGTTAACCTCTATTCCTCTAATTGAATGAAAGTAGCTAACACGCATTTTAGGGCGCATAATCCTAATTTAGGAATGATTTAGTGAAAGACATAAGCTTTAAAATAGTTTTTTTTATTAATATATGATCATTGTAGCCATAATTTTTTCCACATCCATTTCATTCATCAACGACTACCAGTATAAATGCAATCAATTTTCAGATTTCTTTTTTTTTAACCCAGTATCCTCCACTTGCATGTGGATACTAGAGATTAATTTTTCGAGATATTGAGATTCATTGATATCTCCTAATATATATTTCTCCATACACATAGCCGGAGATTGAACTCCCGACATCATATTTAAGGGACCCGGACATCTACCACCCGTGCCATACTATATTGTTGTTGTTTTTTCACTACATGCATATACTCTGCTGGGATCCAAAACTTGAAAAAGGCAAGACAGGAATCGGGAGGATATCGAAAAACAGCTGTATGAAAATTACACAAACGAAGATCAATGCCTCAGTAGTGTTTCATAAGCGGTCCCCAGGATGTTGGGTTATATATCATGCATTCAGAACTTTTCCTTTTTTAGTTATTGTTATATTCGATCTTCATTCAAGATCATGTGACGATGATACTAGCGGTCCATATAAGATATCATGTCATGAGTGCCAATGTTTAAAGACAGAGGAAAAATAAAATTAAGCCTTAGTATTATCATTATCACTGTGCACGACAGACACATTGCGGGAAAACAGGTGCTCCATTCAACCAAAACATTATCAGTGAAATCACTTGCGGATTGATTTTAATATTTTTGTAACAAAACATTGTATCGAATGGTTACATGTCTCAATATTATATCAATAAAAATAGGACACTGCTATATGGTACCTACTGAAATTGAAGGGTTTGAATACCTTTCAACGTGGAATAATAAGCTAAAAAGATATTAAAATAGGAAAAAAAATATTGAGTTTTTATTGGAAGAATTTAATTATTATGTATTGGCCATGTAAAATAAATTTATACAAACGCTTAATCATATCTCATCATGTAGATATTTGTATAGATATTTTAGAAAATAATGTTACAAAATGACACTATATGATATATAATTGAATGTTTGTGTAAAAAAAAATTATACTTTCAATACATAGTTATTAGAATACATAATTAATTGGGTATCAAACTTTTCCATTTTTAAAGGGATCATAGAAATTGCCAGATAAATATGTAGGCATAAATTTTACGGAGATAGCATTATATATGTTTAGAATTTAATACGTCGTAATATTATTACTTCATAAATTTTACTGATCTGCTAACGATTTTCAAATTGGAATATCTTAATTTTTAATGAATGGGACCAAAGTGTTTGAAGGACCAGCGTATGACAAAAGGAGGCTCCATAGGCATAGATAAAGTGTTATTTTTTGAACCAAAAAAAAGAAGATAAAGTGTTGTTATTATTATTATTATTATTTATTTATTTAATTTATTTTTTTGACGGTTGAACTGAAACAATTTGCTGGGCCAGCCAGTGCAAGACAGCAAGGACATCCTTGTCCTTGAAGCATCCAATAAAGCACCCCCATTTTGATTGAATATTGCGTATATAAAGAGAGTACCTCATACTCCCATTTTTGCCGTGTATGCAAATTAATTAATTAAATTCGATATGGAAGAGAGAAAGAGTTTAAGGAAGAGGTTGATGGGGAAGAAGAGCAAGAGCAGCAGCATGAGCATGATGTGGTTGAAGAAGGTGTGGCCGTTGAGGTTCTTCTCTGGCGCGTTTCGGTGGAAACGACTCAATCATCTCCAAACGACCATCATGGACACCGTCGTTTTCAAGATACTCTCCGCCGCTGAGGCCGTTGTCCTCGTCTCCACCCTCTGCTTCTTCTACCTCTGCTGTGGCTGCCACTTCTAACCTCATGACCTTAGATTCATCATTTTAATTCATTCATTCTTCACAAGTTGTTAACTTTGGGGTAATTGATTTGTTGGGTTTCTGATAAATAACACTGTGGGTACAGAAAAGTTTCTGAACTGATTTGTAAATTGTAATCACTTCTTTTTTTTTTTTCTCTGCTTTTATGTTATAGATTTCATATTTTGCTTAACCATCCAGCAAGCTTTAAAGCTTTTCATGTTGTTTGTTGCTATATGTTTTTTAAGGTTAAAGCTTTTCATCCCACGAGATTGGGAGACATGACACGATGAATGATATAATCTAGTCTAATTTGGTATGTTTTCATGTTTTTGTTTTGGAATGAATGACTAGAAGAGCAGAAATAATGAATGTTAACATTGCAATGACGATTGACAAACTCATACGGCTCAGCTCCAAAATTAGGCCATATAATTTCATATTTTAAAAAATACGTCATATAAAGCGAAATTAGAAAGTGTAGAGAACCTTCGCTTAATAGGAATGTGAATATATTGTTGTGAAAAAAAAAGGAATATGAATATATATATATATAAATAATATTGTCGAAAAAAGAGAGGAATATATATATATATATAAAAGTTCATCTTTAAATTATAATTTGTGATTTAATTTCAGGATTCACATGTTTAAAATATATTATTGGAAAGTGTTGGGAATCAAAGTGTATAATTTTTTTCCAATTATGGAGGGAGAGATATTAAAAAAATACATTCTTTTCTTCATTTCCCGATTTTGTTCTGGCAATATCGTAAAATATATATATTTTTTTTAATTTTTTTCTGGGTATGCTCTACGCATAACCGTTGATACTAGTCATTTCTAGAATCTGGAATACATTTAAGGATTGTCTTTTCCAAATAATAAATTTGGAAAATATTCTTCCCTACCTCTTGTCGTTGGTTCAAATTGTGAAATGTCCGGAAAGTCTTGAATAATTTTTTCAATAAGTTTTAAAGATCTAAATCTCCTAAGTGAAAACATGTAAGAAATATTTTTTTTAAGGAAAAACATATAAGAAGTTAAGTGTTGGATTTTTCATTTGTTGCATGTAGCGATAAAACCCCCTACATCACTTTAAAAACAAAGCAAAATAAAATATTTGTTTCATTTTTATTTTAAAAAATTATTATGGAAGAGGACAAAGCAAAAGATGAAAGATACAATACAAGTCTTAAAATACAATTTTGGAAGCAACCAAACAAGAAAAAAAAGGCGAATCGCGAACTCTCTGGAGACAACGTGGGGAGTTCTCAAACTGTAACGAAGACAACTAAACTTATATTGGAGGTACACGGAGGCTTGGTTGCAACTGTCTCGCAGTGGATGGCGGGTTGCCGAAGGTCTTGCGGTCAGATTTTGCTGGGTTTGGAGAGAAAGAGAAGTGGGGAAGGATATTTAGGGGGAGGGATATTTTTGTCAATAAAATTTAAAAAAAAAACTTAGTGTGGGTGCAAGGAGGGACTGATGTGGGTGCAGGGAGCAGCAATGCCTTGGGATTTAATGTTGCTGGCCAGATAAGTTTCTTTTAGTCAGTCCATGCGTTGAGAATCTATAGAGTCTAGAAAGCCCACGGGAAGCCCATCATGGGCTGTTACCATATGAACAGTGCCACTGCATTGATTTTTTTTGGGAAACCACCTTGATAAGGGGGATTTAACACGTGGCACGCCGAGGTATCCTATTTGGGTCGATTATGAGATTAATATCCGTTTTGGGGCTTAGTTACATGTAAACCTTCTTGTCCCTTACCACTACATTGATTTGAAAACGTATGTGATTACAAAAACAAGATAGTTACTAATTAAAAATAAGCTTTTTTAGACTTATCTATTTTTGTAATATAAAAAACTGACTTATAAATTATTTTAAGTTTTATAAATTTTTTAGAATAATTTATCAAAATAATTTATAAAAAATAGTTTAATCAATTGATAAAAAAAACAGTTTAATCACAATTTTTCCTTTATTATTAAAATTAAAAAAACTTGTATATAAATAATTTTTATATTAAACATTTATTCAATTACTCTCTCTGGATTGAAATATAAAAATATATATATATATATATATTTGGATTAAATATAATTTAAGTGTATATATATATATATTTTTGTTTTATATTTTAGTCCGAAAAGAGGACGTGAAAAATGGTGGAGCTGAAGACACAATAGTGTAGTTCACATTTCAGAAGACAAAATTCAGTTCCAGTCACTACAGCAAACCGAAAAAAAGGAAGTTATTATCAGGGAGACAGCAGAGTTAGAGCATAGGAGTCTAGAACAGCTTAATTCATAAAAGGAAAAAAAAAACGAAACTGCAATGGCCTCACCAGCGGCGGCAAGGTCGCCGGTGTCCTCCGCCGCTTCACCAATGCAACGCCTCTCCACCTTCAAAAACCCCACCACCACAACAACCACCACCCCCACCTCCTCCGCAACCGCCTCATCCGCACTCGACTCCCTGGCCTCCGATCCCATCTTCTCAGCATTCCTCTCCCCATCATTCTCCTCCACCTCCTTCTCCGCCGCAGCTCTCTCCTCCGGTTCCCCCGCATCCACCGCCGAGAAGCTCCACCACGCCATCCGCCTCCTTGAGAATCAGCTCCGCTCCGAAGTCCTCTCCCGCCACGACGAACTCCTCTCACAGCTCTCATCCCTCCACCACGCCGACCACGCCCTCTCAACCCTCCGATCCGCACTCTCATCGCTCCAATCCTCCCTTCGCCGCCTCCGATCCGAACTCTCCGAACCTCACCGCTCCATCGCCTCAAAGACCACACAGCTCTCCAACCTCCACCGCACCACCGAGCTCATCCAACACTCCGTCCGATCCCTCCGCCTCTCAAAGAAGCTCCGCGACCTCATGGCCAACGCCGAACCGGAGAAGCTCGATCTATCCAAGGCCGCGCAGCTCCACTCTGAGATCCTCAGCCTCTGCGAAGAATACGACCTCGCCGGCATCGACGTCGTTGACGAGGAGCTCCGTTGGGTTAGGGAGAGTGGTGATCGGTTAAGGAACGAGGCGATGAAGGTTCTAGAAAGAGGAATGGAAGGGTTGAATCAGGCAGAGGTTGGTACTGGATTGCAGGTTTTCTATAATTTGGGTGAATTGAAGGTTACTGTGGAGCAAGTGATTAATAAGTATAAGGGTATGGGTGCGAGGAGTGTGAGTGTGGCGTTGGATATGAAGGCTATTACTGGATCCGGTGCTGGAACTGGGTTTGGACCCGGTGGGATTCGGGGTACCGGGACACCTCAAATTGGAGCTGGGGTTAAGGCTAGAGAGGCTTTATGGCAGAGGTTGGGGAATTGTATGGAACAATTGCATTCCATTGCTGTTGCCGTTTGGCATTTGCAGAGGGTGCTTTCCAAAAAACGTGATCCCTTTACCCATGTTCTGCTTCTTGATGAGGTCATTCAGGTGAGATTTCGTAACCATAATACCTCATGTTACATGGAAAACCAAATTATTATGTGTGGTCTTACTTGGATTCATACCTTTCAATTTCATAATGCAACAAAGTGTTTGTCCTCTGAATGCTCAAGTTTATATGGAAAAGGGAATACTAGTAGTACTCTATTTTCAGTTTTTAAAACCTGATTTGTTGTGAAGTTTAGTAGTGTCTGAGAGGGAGGGAGCTATTTTTGTGTGTCCTCTTCCTAAATGGAAGCAATGGTGGATTACACTAATAGTTTGAATTAAGTCAATGATTAGTAATTTCAGTGCATGCATGTTCATTTTGTTCTGAAGAAACTGACATGACATGATGTCAAGATCTATAAATCTATTGCAAGTGTGTGGTAGATCTATAAATGTCAGAGATCCCAAATGTTTCACATTTCATTTTTTTTTAAATGAGAATTCACTGTGCTATATGAATCATCTTTTAAATCTTTTCTTTTTCCTGGACTTTTCCCCTCCTGTTATGCTTTAAAGTTGAGGTGAATGGATGCTGATGACTTGTGTTTTACTGTACCACTTATAAGTGAAGAGAGAGTATGGAGATCATGGTCAATTCTTTATTGTTTCTCTTTTGTGTAGAATTATTCAAATAGGCTTCCAGACAGTTAAAGGACCTTTATCTCTTAGCTTATGCTGTATATAGGATACAGGGTAGAGAAATTGTAAAAATTCATGCCTGCCCATTTGCTTCTGATTTGATGCACAGAACATCACTGGATGGATTGCATTGAATTGGACGAGATCAATATACAATCTTCTGAAACTCTACTACCCCTTCGTATGTATTCGAAGTGGAATAAAGTGATTAATTATTAATTAATATGTTAGATGTGCAAAGAAGTTGCATTGAGTTATTTGTATAATGTCTTTTCTTTTCCAAGTTTTGAAAAATAACATGATCTTGTACCATTTGCAAAGAATAATAATTATATATAATGACTTATATATAGACCAAAAATAATAATTATATAGATATAGATTGCAGTTATCCTAATTACTGTAGTTACTTGATTTTGTTAGCCTATACAATGCATCTGGATACTATTTTTATACATTACAACAGGATCTCCATGATCTATTTTACTTTGACAGTATTGAGTTCTTATCGAGCAACATTGATTGTACTTACTCTATCTGATCTATAATTCACAATCTCGTAATTTCTAATTGGATTTTTTTTTTCTAACATTGGCTGCTGCTGCATAGGAAGGTGATCCTATGCTAACAGATCGAGTCTGGGAGGCCATTGCAAAGGCTTTTGCAAGCCAAATGAAGTCTGCTTTCACTGCATCAAGTTTTGTTAAGGAGATTTTTACACTGGGATATCCGAAGCTTTACTCCATGATAGAGAATCTCCTCGAAAGAATTTCACGCGACACAGATGTCAAAGGAGTGTTACCAGCTATTAATTCAGCTGGAAAAGAGCAGATAGTTTCATCTGTTGAAATATTCCAGAATGCATTTTTGGGTCAATGCTTGAGTCGCCTTTCAGATCTAGTGAATAATGTATTTCCAATGTCCAGTCGTGGAAGTGTTCCCTCAAGGGAACAAATATCAAGAATAATATCACGCATTCAGGAAGAGATAGAAGCTGTTCAGGTGGATGCACGCTTAACACTTCTTGTTTTGCGTGAAATTGGCAAGGTTTTACTTCTTCTTGCAGAACGAACTGAATACCAGGTAAATAGAAAAGATATTATTGTATTTAAGGTGTCATTTTTTTATAAGATGTTTTTAAGAACTACATTTATTAGCTCAGGAAGGCTATCAGTGGATAACGGTTCTGTATTTTTTCATTGAGGAGTTCATGTGTGTACTGTGTTGTTGGTCTTGTACGGTATCACATTGAATGATCAGCAACCATTCGAACACATAACTTGTTCTTCTTTTTTGGTATATTAAATTATTAATGTTTTGGCCGGGCTTGTGAAACATTTACTGATGTTACTAAGGTATTGTACTTGTCATGATATGGTGAGACACAATGACTGAGGATAGGTACTTACCATGGCCTGGTCATGCTTAAATTGTAGAAACTTGAAGAGTGAGTACATGGTTTTCAATTAGTTCTTTGGTGTGATATCTGAACTCAGTTGATCAGGTGGTCTAGTGAGTCGGCTGGACCTTATTGCTCTTAGTCTTGTGATTGAATTCTTAAATCCAAAGATGTGTTAAGTTTCAATAGAAGGTAATGGTTAACCTAGTGCTTTGTCCACATTTTAGCTTTGAGTGATTGACTTTAAGAAATGCGCACTTCATGGCTCTGGAAAGTGCAATGTCACAACCACTTTCATTCTTTAGGGGCAGAGTCCTGATCTTTCTTTTCTTTTCAATTTCTGTTTGTGGGTTTTGTAACATTAGAAGTGCTGTTGTTGTATGTTTTCTATGATTCAGGTATATTTTTTTCTTCTGCGTACAAGTTTTCTAAACTTCACTCTTTAAGAACTCAAACCCCATTTTATTCATGACAAGGAAAGACTAATGTAGAAGCATAGTTTCTAATCTTTTAATCATTCATTTTCATTGCCATGGCAGATATCCACTGGTCCTGAATCACGTCAAGTAAGTGGCCCTGCAACGCCAGCACAGCTCAAGAACTTCACATTGTGTCAACATCTGCAAGATGTTCATGCACGAATATCATCTATGCTTAAAGGAATGCCCAGTATTGCCGCAGATGTGTTGTCTGCTTCATTAGGTGCTATATATGGCGTTGCCTGTGACTCAGTAACATCTTTATTCCAGGCAATGCTTGATCGTCTTGAGTCCTGTATATTGCAAATACATGATCATAACTTTGGAGTGCATGGAATGGATGCTGCTATGGATAACAATGCATCACCTTACATGGAGGAGCTCCAGAGGTGTATTCTTCACTTCCGCAGTGAGTTTCTATCTAGGTTGTTGCCTTCCAGAAGTACTACAGCTCCGGGAACTGAGAACATATGCACCAGGCTTGTCCAGAGTATGGCTTCACGTGTTCTGGTATTCTTCATTCGACATGCTTCTCTTGTCAGACCACTTTCAGAATCAGGCAAATTGAGGATGGCTAGGGATATGGCTGAATTGGAGTTAGCTGTGGGCCAAAATTTGTTCCCTGTTGAGCAACTCGGTGCACCATATCGAGCACTTAGAGCATTCCGTCCACTTATTTTCTTGGAGACGTCCCAGTTTGCATCATCTCCCCTTCTTCAAGATCTGCCACCAAATGTCGTACTTCATCATCTGTATACCCGTGGTCCTGAAGAATTGCAGTCACCGCTGCAAAGAAACAAACTTACACCATTGCAGTATTCGTTGTGGCTAGATTCTCAAGGGGAGGATCAAATCTGGAAGGGCATCAAAGCAACACTTGATGATTATGCTGTAAATGTGAGGAGCAGAGGAGATAAGGAGTTTAGCCCTGTTTATCCTCTTATGCTTCAATTGGGTTCATCGTTGAATGAGAAGACTAAGGCTTCCTCAAAATCTTGATCCAGTGAATGATTTGTAGTCTAGCAAATTAAACCACATCAGTAACTTCCCAAACTGTTTATTGAGAGTTGTTAAAAAAGGTTTAGTTGCGGAAACATGAGGAAGAGGCTGAGGCTGCTAGTTCTGGCGGTAAGCATTTGGTACAAACTTTTATATGATTTAATAGGTTTATTATTTTTTTCATTTTTTTCCTTCCATCCTTCCTTTCCTTTTTTTAATGGAATTACTGTTGTTGGTTAATCTCTCGAGTTTCCTGATTATTTGTTGTTATATTCAATGTAGATAAATATAGTTTTTTTGATGAAGATAGAAACAAGTGCTGTTGTAAACTCCCCAAGATTCATGGGCATCTAATCGATTATTTCATCATTTCTTATGTAGGTCCACAAATATCTTTCATTTAGACCTAGTAAGGAGCTTCTCGACTAAAATAAGTCTGGTTTTTCACTTGCAGAAAAAGTTCTTATCTTTCTAAATATTTTGACCAAGTTCTATTTCTGTGTGTGTTTGAACGTTTAAATAATGATCTTTAATCCATACAAGTGGATCCTATCAAAGATTGCCATGTTGTCTATAACGAAGGCAAATGAAATGGCTGTTAAAGGATTCATAAGAATCACGAACCTCATCCCTTGCTCCTCTTCCCCGTGATCCCCCCACCCAAAAAATAAAAGATACAGGTTTACCTGTTGAATCAAAAAGAGATATGGGTTGATTAGATTGTATTCTTTCATTCGGATGCTACACTTTTAGCTATTGATTTCGATGGATCGTAGCAGGTTGAGATTTTTCACCAAAGTATGAAGTTTTAAATAATAATATGATTTTGAAATATGCAACTTGAAAAAAGACGTCTGCTTAGAAGAGTTATAAAATCGCTACATTTTAATGGGTTCTAAAGCTTTGTAACCCGCAGTACGTTTCTTCTTGAATTGTTGAAACTCGGGTAAGTTGACCTTTCAATCGCACTATCGACAGCCAATGCTAAAATTATAGATTTTGATATATGAGCATAGTGACATGGTGTGCATGAGCGTGTTAGATCATACGGCAAAATGATATAAAGAATACCTTGTTTTGAAACTTGAAACTGATGTATGCAATGACAAGCCATCATTTCTACCATATTTTATACTAGGTAGATATATAAAGGAGGTGCCTTCGGTTTGAAGCACAATTTAAGAAAAGAATGCAGAAAAACAAACAAACAAAAGAACTCTTATAAGCTATCCCTAGCTATTAAGATTGTGCTGATCAATCCATTTCTCATTAAGCATAACGTCTATTAGAATTTAGAGGTCTGATTTGGGTACCAATAATATTTCAGAGATCTCTTTGAAGTCATTAGCATCTGGCAAGAAAAGCACTAGGGGAACTTAGAAAGGGGGGTCTGGAGTAAAAGCTTCATGTCAGCAAGACAATAACATATTTTTATGTCCAAATAATTTCCTTTTGTGTAATTCTGTCATTACACAGATGTTACTAGGGGCAGAAGATCAAATCAAACAATGATTAATAAATATATGCCGTATTTTAATGTTACTTGAATACCAAGCTGCGTGCCCTCAATGCCACATCTCCATGTAGATACAAAACTCAACATTTTCCCTTGATGTATATTTCAAAAATGATTGGCAGAGAGGTATTAAAATATGGAGAGGTAGGAAGGTAGCTATGGATTACTACTAAATCATCAATATCATTTTGGCATCTAATGTTTTATGTCTTGCTGCTTGTTCTGTTTCCACCTCCCTCATACATATCTTCTCCACAAATGAATATTTATACATAGCCTCCTTGAATCCTCCAAGAGGTGTAGGAGTTGATTACAAGGTGCCAGTTATATATACATAGAAATCATCATGGGGAAGAATTTAAGTCAAGCATCACATATAAGTTCTAAGAAGGAGAAACAACAATTCAACAGCCTGATTAAGGTTTTGAGGCCTAAGGTTTACATAACTGAAAGCTCAACCTTCAAGAAGTTAGTTCAAGAGCTAACTGGCAATGGAAGCTCAACCACTTCATCTCCAACTCCCTTGGAACCACTCAAGATGGCTAAGGATTTCCCTCTTATAGGACCTGAGGTACTTCCTAGGGACCACCCTGAAGCTACAATTGAAGCCTCAGATTCCACTGAAGAAGCAACAACCAGTTCATGTTCATCTGAGTTATGCTGTGCTGCAATGATGAATGAAGAATTTAATCAAGTGTGCAACCAAATATGTTTGGAAGATATAGTCTTGGATAGCCAACCTCTGGATCAATATTTGTGGGCATATCAGAATCTTGAATCACTACTTTTTGATGTTGAACCAAATCCCTTCTTCAATTGCTATGAACAGATTGAGCCAGAGTTGTCTGGACTGCTATGAAAAAGTGTCTGCTTCATGGCATATCAACCAAAATGCTTCTTCAATCATGAAATTTTGTTTCTTTGTTTACTTTTCCTGTTGATATCTAATATAATGTGTAGCAGAAAATGTATTATAACTGTGTATTCTTCTGTATATAAATATTATGTAGCCGGTCCATTTAATACATTTGATGCATATGATTTGGAATGATCAGAATGGGATGGAATGAAGACATATCTATTCTCCCCTTTCTCGCGAATAAAAAGCATTTAGGGGTCAAATATGTTTTTAGTTTTTATTAAAATTTAATACATTTTTAATCTCTATATTTAACAAAAATAAGGATTTGATTCCACTAAAGAGAATAAAGCTATTAAGATCACAAAATAGAATAGTGTTTGAGAGGTGCTCAAAAATCATAACTTTACTTCATATATTTATAATATATGAAAGTCCTTCTACCATAATATGACAATATACTCATTTTCTGTGTGTGCCGCACCAGCCTCCTTGAACCCAGCAAGCAGTCCCTCACAAGATGCCGCGTTTTGTTCTTATAATATAGGAGAATTTACATGTTTTTTTTAGGAAAAGTAGAATTTACATGTTAAAATATGTATTTAATCAATTAAAATGAATTTTGGTCAAATTAGATTATTTTTCCTTAATTGGTCAAGTTAAACACATTTAATTATCTTTCAACGTTACAAGTTAGCTTTTAAAGTTAACATTATTAAATTTAAACAAATGAGAGAATTGAAAAAATAAATAAAATCCAACATGTAGAAACTAAATTAATAAAACTTATCTCTAAAGAATTAAATTAATAAGATATTTAAAAAAAAAACCAAAACAAAGTTGTTTTCTTCTAGGAAAGAATTAACAAAGACTGATACGTAGAGATCTCTCTCACTAACATAGAGAAGCCTTATGGGCTAATCACTTTTTCAAGCTACACTCCCAAATGTTGCATACTTTTTCTTTCTTCTAGCAAAAGTGATTGGTTCTTACACGAGAGACACAGTGGTATCTCTTGTGCAAAAATTGAACCAATTCACATGAAATAATTGGTTTCTTTATCAAAAGATCCTTCAGTGTTAAGAAATAAAAGAAGTAATTGTTTCTTCATATAAGCTAATCCAAACACACAAGAAGCATAACATTAAAAGAAAACTAAAACTTGCAAGACTTGAACACAAGCAAAAGCAGGCTGCATTGTTAACTTGGGGGCTTTCCCTTGGTTATTGTGAAGGACCCTTATTCTCCTTGTCCACCATCTTCTCTTCAATGGCACCACTCTTGTTAACATGCAGATAAGGAACCAAATTTCCCACCCCAAAACCAGCATCTTTCAAGCCAGATAATGTAGGTATCCAACTCTTCAAACCTACACCTGAAGTCTTGTCTGCATCATTGCTGACTTGAGCTTCACTACTTGAAGGACACACAGACTTAAGTCTTTTCCAGACAAATGTTGCCTTTTCTCCAGTATTTCCAAGACTCATGGCTGGCAAAACAGAACATAGATTAAATAAATGTGATACTTGTGATTGGTTAATAGAGGGTAAAGATCTAAGTTGCCTGTTTATATAGTCACTGTTGTTGCTATACATATGAGGAACCCATTTTCCCACCCAATAAGCAGCATCCTTAAAGCCAGATAATTGGGGTATCCAACCCTTCAAACTTATACCTGGAGTCTTGTCTCCATCATTGCTCACCTGAGCTTCGATAATTGAAGGAAGCATGGATTTAAGACTATTCCATTTCCATGCAAATTCTTCCTTTTCTCCAATATTACTGGCACACATAGCAAGTGAAATGAAAGGATTTAATCTTTTGGTTACTTCCCAAGTTGTAGTATTGGTGCATAAAGATCTAATTTGCCTGCTTATGAGTTTGCTATCATCATGGATGGCTTGCTGAAGTTCTGCATCACTTGGCCACCATTGTTCCAAGCCATGAGCTGCAAGAAATTCCTGTTGTTCCTTGGAGATAACAAACAACTTTTCAGTAATTTTCCCATTTGCAGGACCCATATTCTCCTTGTCAACCATATTCTCTCCTGTGCCATCATTCTTGTTAACATAAAGAGGAGGAACCCGTTTTCCCACCGAATAAGCAGCATCCTTCAAGCCAGACAATTGGGGTATCCAACCCTTCAAACCTACACCTGAAGTCTTGTCTCCATCATTGTTCACCTGAGCTTCAATAATCGAAGGAAGCATGGATTTAAGACTATTCCATTTCCACACAAACTCTTCCTTTTCTCCAATATTACTGGGACACATGGCAAGTGAAGTAAAAGAAGGACTTAATCTTTTGGTTACTTCCCCAGGTGTACCGGTGCATAAAGATCTAATTTGCCTGCTTATGAGTTTGCTATCCTGGATAGCCTGCTGAAGTTCTGCATCACTTGGCCACCATTGTTCCAGGCCATGAGCTGCAAGAAATTTCTGTTGCTCCTTGGAGACAACAAACAACTTTGCAGTATTTTTCCCATTTTCAGGACCTGTATTCTTGTTAACATACAGATGAGGAACCCATTTGCACACCCAACAAGCAGCATCCTTAAAGCCAGATAATTGGGGTATCCACCAACCCTTCAAACCTACACCTGAAGTATTGTCTCCATCATTATTGACTTGAGCTTTACCACTTGAATAAGGCTCAGATCTAAGTCTATTCCAAACAAAATCTGTGATTTCTCTAATATTTATGAGACTCGTGGCCAATGAAACATATCGTGGATAATAGAAAAGCATTACTTTAGAAGGTGTACCAGTATTCAAGGATCTAAGTTGCATGCTTGTGAGTTTGCTCTCACGGATATCCTGCTCAAGTTCTGCATCACTTGACCACCACTGTTTCAGGCCATGAGCCTCAAGAAATTTCTGGTTTTCCTTGGAGACAACAAACAATTTCGCCGCACTTTGATCATTTGTAGGATCCATATTCTCCATGTCAGTGATCTTCTCTCCTGTATCATCAGTATGAATATAAAAGAAACTGATCCAGTCGTTGTTGTTAACATACAGATGAGGAACCCATTTATCCTTTCGAAAACCAGCATCCATCAATCGTGATAATCGAGGCATCAACCTCTTCAGTTGTATACTGTAAGTCTTGTCTCCATCATTGCTGACTTGAGCTTCACTACCTGAAGGAAGCATAAATTTAGCTTTATTCCAGACATATTCAGCCTTTTCTCCATTATTTCCAAGAGTCATGGCCAGTGAAACAGAAGGTGGATTAAACAAATGTGTCTCCACATTAATCCTTTCTTTTGCTAGTTCCTTTCCCACTTGAAGACCATATCCAGCCCCTAAGGAATGCCCTGCAATACATACATTACTGCTTCCATATGTATCAGAAACTGATTTTACTGCATCCAAAGCTGCTTCAAACCTCACAGAGCCCTTCAAGCTTTCCCAAGCAATGAAACGGAAGTCATCTTCAAAATCCCTCCGCATTGTAGGGAATCTGATCAATGTTCCTCTGAGTGCTAAAACAGCTCTTGGGGCACCAATTGGTTTAAATGGTTTGAAGTCAGATAATGATGCTAATCGATCCCATTCAAATATTGCACCAAATATGGATCCGTCTCTTTCATCGATCAATATTTGTGTGGGCTTATACTTGAAGGGAATCCAACAACTTGGAGCTAGAGCATTTTCCTTTGTTCTGTTCTCCTGTCTATCAAGTTCAAGCAAGTACACTGACTGTGTAAGGCTTGCAATGGCTCTTCGTCTATAATGTGTATCCTTCCTGTATACAACAGAATAATTATCAGCAGCTTGCACACACAAAAAGAATGTAAACGCCACCAAAACTTGTGGTGCTTTTCCATCAGATTTAAGATGACAAATGAAGAACAAAGGGCTCTTTGTTAAAGTTAATGTCAACATGCTACTCTCGGGTTCACATGCCATACAATATATTAAAATCCATGCATATAACTTGGACATAAAACAAAAGGCAGTCTCTATTGACAGCTCAAGGCAACTAAACGATTACGAGGAATGCTACCAACACACTCTTTAATACACTTTTTCCAACACACTCTCTATGATTGGGTGAAATTCATATGGGTCACATACCCTATTTGGTGGAACCCATTCCCAAAGTAATTTTTATGATTTTATTTCTGATTTTAAAGAGAAATCGGTAAAAGAAAGAAAAGAATTTGGTTGGAAAAGGAATCAATTTCCTATTATTTGTATTTTCTTGACTTTGAAAATAGGAAGATGGGAATAAAACAAATATTTGTTTGATTAAAAAAACCATATGAATTTTAACCAATCATAGAAAGTGTGTTGGAAATAGTATATTAGAGAGTATATTGGTAGCATTTTTCAAGAGTACAAGACAAAAACCATTGATCTCTGTAGTTTATGTAAACCAAGCAACCCATCTCTAATTTATTACAATCAATAAAACCCAGTTGATAAAATTTCATGTTGGTTCTTTCTGTCAGAAACAGTAAATCCAAAAACCATGCAAACCCATTTGGTAAAGTTTGCAACTTTATACTCATTTGTAACAACCCATAATAACAATGCCAACATCGAGCAACAAAAACAGACACATAAAAAAACAAGGAAATCACGCATGCAACTAATGTTGTTGTGTCTCTACACCTGATCAATAACAGTAACAAACTCTTCACTTCTTATAAGGTCTCAAACATCAATCAATAAAGTGTTTCAAGGAATCATCGATCAAATCCATGCATGCATGAGTGGAAGACTAAACTCACCAACTAGAATCGAAAAGTTCCCTCCAATTGAAGGTAGCTAAGCTGGGAGGACGAGATGGTTTTCCATCTAAGCGATCTTCACGAGGAACCACCTCCATTTGCTTTGCCATCCCATCAACGTATACAAGGACTCTATAATTTGACTCAACTCAGATTGCGATTGAAGTGTCTTCTTCGTGGGAGATCAACCAATAAGTGTGGCACCAGAAAATGATGCTTCTTTAATTACTTTTCCTCTTCGTACCGAATCATACGTACATATATACCTTTGCATTATGCCTTTTGAATTTATCATTTTTATCTTTTAATTTTCACTTTTCCATTTATGGTCGTTTGTGTTTTTGCATTTAATTACAATGCATCGAGTATCTGTGTAAAACAAATTTACATACACGTCTAATCATATCTCACCGTATAAATTTTTGTGCAAATATTTTTAAAAATAATGTAACAAAGTGACACTATAATAAGATATAATTAAATGATTGCGTAAAACAAATTTATATCAGTGTCTAATCGTATCTTATCGTATAAATCTTTGTGTAAATATTTTTAAAAATAATGTAACAAAATGACACTATAATAAGATATAATTAGATGATTGCGTAAAATAAATTTACATCAGTGAATAGTAATTAAACTATTGTTTTTTGTTTTATGCAGTTGATGTGAATTTAAGATTGAAATCTCACTACTTTATATCACTTTTTCCTTCTTTTTATCAGTTAATAGATCAATAAAAAATAAGTCAAGTTTCGGGGAGTAAACAGATCGGTTTGTTTTTTGTTTTACATAAAATAATATCCAAACACATCATGATTTGGTTTGAGTTTTAAAAAAAAATTGCTTCAAAAAAAGAGTTTTTAATTTTTTTTCAATAAATCAAACTAAAGTAAACCAATTAAGTTCAGGTTGATTTATTTTGATCCATAACGTTAAAAAAAAAAATTGAGACTGCCTTTTCTTTTATGTCCAAATAGAATGTAAGATTTATCAGCATTTAGATGCAGTAAAAAGGAAGAAAAAATTACACACTATTTTTTTCCATCCATTTTATATCACTTTCTTTTTAGTTAATAAAATTGGAAAAAAATACTCTTACTAACACACACTACTTTTATTTGTGGAACTGCGAGAGTGTAAAAATCAAATGTCAAATTCTGGTGAAAATCTGTAGGTAAACAAAACATCCTGGCATCTCCCCTCTCTCACCCCCTTGATATTTTAAAGATGTTCAATTCTTAAACTCAAGTTTAGGAAGTGAAATGATGAATTTGCATTTGTATTCCAGACATTAACTGTAAGATGATACAACTTGTTTTAAAGAAAAAAAGAGAACATATAAGAGAACAACTAGTTACAAGGTTTGAAATTGAATACAAGGCCAAACAGGCTGTATTATTAAGACTGAAAAATGAGAGATTTTGCAAATGGATGATGAGAGAGTAAACTCAATCCATTTGTGTTACCCTGGCTTTCTCATTGTTACTAGTGTAGAAGGAGTAGCAGTGTATAAAGATCTAAGTTGCCTGCTGATGAGTTTGCTGTTGTGGATAACCTGTTGAAGTTCAGCATCACTTGACCACCATTGTTCCAAGCCATGAGCCTCAAGAAACTTCTGTTTCTCCTTGGACACAACAAACAATTTTGCTGCAATTTGTCCACCTACATTCTCCTTGTCAACCACCACCTTCTCTGCTGTGCCATCACAGTCATTGTAGTAGCAACAGATATAGTCACTGCTGTTAACATACAAATGAGGAACCCATTTTCCCACCCCAAAACTGGCATCCTTCGAACCGGAACCAGATAACCGAGGCATCCAACCCTTCGAATTCGATCCTACACCCGAGGTCTTGTCCTTGTCCCCATCATTTCTGACCGGAGCTTCGCTACTCGAAGGAAGCATGGATTTAAGTCTATTCCACACAAACTCAGCCTTTTCTCCAATGTTTCTGAGACTCATAGCCAGTGAAACAGAAGGTGGATTAAACAAATGTGCCTCCACATAAATCCCTTCTTTTGCTAGTGCTTTTCCCACTTGAAGAGCAAAACCAGCCCCCAAGGAATGTCCAGCAATACATACATTGTTGCTTCCATATGCAACACAGATTGATTTTAGTACCTCCAAAGCTGCTTTAAACCTGACAGACCCTTTCAAGCTTTCCCAAGCAACAAAACGGAGGTCATCTTCGATGTCTCTTCGCATTGTAGGGCTTTTGAGTAATGTTCCTCTAAGTACTAAAACAGCTCTAGGGGCACCACTTGGTCTAATTGGTATCAAATCAGCCAATGCTGCAGACCGATCCCATTCGAGTATTGCACCAAAAATGGATCCATCTCTTTCATCAATCAATGTTTGTGTGAGCTTGTACTTGAAGGGAATCCACCAATTTGGAGCTAGAGCATTTTCCTGTGTTCTGTTCTCTTGTCTATCAAGTTCAAGCAAGTAAACTGCCTGTATAAAGCAGGAAATGACAGTTCTCTTGTATTTTGCATCCTTCCTGGATCAACAAAGTAACTATCAGCATGCACATATGTGATAAAAGAAAGTGTGAATGTCACTAAAACTTGGGTTCCTTTCCATCAGATTTGACAAAATGAAGGGTACTAAAGGGGTCTTGCCAAAGTTAATGCCAACATGATACTATCAGGTTAACATGCCTACAACAAAATTCATACAGTAAACGATCCTTCCTGTAAACACTTTCTTTTCTTTATCATGAGGCTGGCTAAACCCAGGTAGAGCAAGTTAAGCTAATTCATAACTCCTAGTCAACTAGTTACCGTTGCCAAATCCCAGTAGAAAATAAGCATGTTGATGTTATTTATAACAGTAAAGGAAATGCTGCAAACTAGGGTAGGGTCCCCAAACAAAACTCCATTCCAAATGATTAATAATTAAGGTAACTATGAAATTGGGTATGAGAATGAAGATTATCACAAACAAAATCATGAATTACCAAAAACACCACAGCTCCAATTGTTATATAAGAAAAGTAAGTTTGGGCTAAGACACGTCATGCCCCAGGTATTTTTATTTCCTGTCCATACTCTTTTGTTTATTGGAATTTTTTACTATTTATATCAGGAAAAGATTTATACTTTGTATAGGTCCATTGGCCGGTAAGATAACTAAAACAAGATACATGTCATTGACCTTTGAAGTTTTGGAAAACCCGTTAATTCTACCAATTAGATCTCTAAAACACAAGAAATTCGTCTCTAATTTATGATACATGAAACCCAGTGGATAAATTTTGCTATCTTTAACCATTTCCTGATGGTTGGAAATAGTAAATTCAAAAACTTTTCAAGCCCATTTGGCGAAGTTCACTGCTTTACACTGATATGGTCCAACCCATTGTAGTAAGATGTTCAAAACCTGATCAGCAAACAGACATTTAAGACAAGAAATCACGCATATTGCTCTCTTTCAATTCAACACCCCAGCAAGCAAACCAGTAGCAAACTTAAAAACTTTACTTCACATCAAAGTTAAGGCATTAATTAATAAACTGCGATCAAGATTCATCAAATGATCCACACACTAGTGAAAGGCATTAAATTGATGTGAGAATTGAAAATGGGTACTCACCAACTTGAACTAATGAGGTCTCTCCAATTAAGGGTAGTGAAATTGCGAGGTCCAGAGACATGAAAAGCATATGGGTGAGCTTCACGAGGAACCACTTGGTTTGCCATCAACGTTGTTTTTTGTTGTTGTTCTCTATCTTAGTTGGGTTGTTTGGTTGCTTTGCATTTGCATGGTGATGGCGTAGACAGAAACCGTGTGACCCTTTTTATGGGAAGGCGCTAACTTACTTTCCATTGTGAAAGGAAAGCATGTTGATGTTGGAGATGGCTTGGCATGGCATCCTATTCGGCATGGTCCTTTTCTTAAAGAATCAAAAAAGTTCAAAACGATGCGTAACTGACGGTCAGTGTTCATTTCGGTGCAGTTAACGCAAACCTCTTCTTATTAAAACCATAGTTTCAATTTTTGGTCCTTCAATCTTTAATCGAGTAACTGCGAAACCGTCATTCACCAATAAACTTTTAGTTACTAAATTTATTTAAAATTGAATTCTCAATAACATTGATTTTTTTAGGTAATTTTAGTAATAAATTGATTGATTTAAAAATACTAATATAGTAAAAGATTTTTAATTTTAGTGAATAATTTAGAATTAAAATATTATTAATTTCAAGAAGTTGATAATAGTCTACAATTTGAGAGACAAAATTGGTGATTCACTCAAATAATACATAATTTTGTTATTTTGATAATATTTTATTTAAAATTAGAATTTAATTAGTATACACTATTAGTGTAAAAAAAATTTATACATACATCTAAATATATCTCACTATATAAATCTTTGTGTAAATATTTTAAAATTATTATTCTGAAGTAACACTATGATTATAAAGAATTTTTACAATGTTAATGTATAATAATTAAACTCTTAAAATTAATTCCAAAAAATTTTAAATTATTACAGTAAAATCTTTTTATTGGTTTTTTTTTCCCTTGAAACTCCTTTTTTTGACAAAATTTCCTTAAAACTCTTAAATCTTTATTTTTTTTCAATGTTTTTATATATTAAATTGGTAAATTATTTTAAGCATTTTTTGTTCAAAATTCATATTATAACACCTACAGGTGACCACGCCTTTGGGAATTATTGGTGTTCTGTATGAACTATGAAATAGAAACCGAAAAAGTCAGTTAAAATCTAGTACAGAGGAGTATATCAACAAAAAAAAATCTAGTACAGAGGAAAAATTCGAGTCTATTTTAGAAGACTTTGGTTTTTTGGACACAGGTTGAAGGTGGGTCCTACATGGAACTAGAATCTTTCACACAAGTCCGCAAATAATATTTGTGGCAGGGAGCTACCGCCTTTGCCTAATTAGATTTATATCATAAAGTACCAAATTGAAAATGCAAATCTTGAAACCAAAACCAATGACATTCACAACTCCAAAACTCACTGTTGAATTCTCATGAAGCAAGACTCCATGGCCAATATCAACCTCACCACAGCTTCCCTTCCCCCAAAGCCTTCCTTTCTCACCCGGAAACATAACAACAACCCCATTAAATTCTACCATGCTTCTTTAATCAAGACGTGTGCTCAATCACAAGGGACTGACACTGGTGTTACAGAGGAAGATTCTTCTCCTGGTATGCCACCCAAAATTCCTAACCCCACTTCTTATTTCTCTGTTTTGGATTGAACTCAAATATGGGCCACAGGGGATAAGCATGAATTCCCATATAAATCAACTGTTAAATCACCTAATAACTTCTCCGTTCTTAGATTATATCAGTTGTACTTTTTTTTTAATAATTTTTGCTGTTATTGTTGCATTCACATGGCTCTTTACTAACCATAAGGACAAAAATAAACCTGAACTTTTATTAAATTTCAATCATTTGCAGGAAATTTTTTGTGTGTGTGTGTGTTTTTTTTTGGGGGGGGGGGGGCTTGTTTGAGTACATCACTAACAGCTTCATTTATTCACCATGTTTCAGAGTTTATTTAAATTTTTATTTATACTATATGAACTTTCTATAAAATACTTCCGAACATTCCAATGTTAGCTTCTCGTTCATGCCATAATAAGAGAAATGCCCTGACTTGTTTTTGAGGACTTTTTATTGTTAGGGTCTTTATCTTCTTCTCGTGCACAGCTTGATCTTTTGGAGCAACTTACATCTCCAAGCTCGTCGATCAATGGTATGTAACTTAACTTCTCTTTAAATATTCAGTGATATGTGCTGGGGTGAAAAATCAATTGTCCATTGGTTTTGTAATGCCACTTTATTCCTTCCCTTCTGTTTTGTTGTTAACTTGGGGGTATTTGGAAGAGCCTAATATAGAGCTTATTTAGACTTATTTCATGACATAAGCGTGTAGATATATTAGTGTTTGAGTATTCTCCAGGAAAGTTCATGTATAAGCACTTTGTGTAATTTATTTATTGAATAAGCACTTAATCAAGATGTTTATTCAAATGAGCCCTTCTTCATTTAGATGAATATGCAGAATATATAGACATGCCTGGAGAAGGTGCATGTTCTGAATTCTGAAGTTATTGATAAAAATCTCAAATGAAAAAGTTGAAAAGCGAGAGTAGTACCAATGGAATCATATGGTGCAAAGTGATTGTGTTGCTGCAATATCACAGTATACAGTTTAGATTAGACAAAATAACGTTTTCAATCTTGCAAAACTAGTTGGCATAGGATCGGTAATATTGTTTGGCTGCAGTTATATGAATTGTTTATTCACAGTAAAGTATTAAGTAATGCTATGGTAGAAAATTGCAAGCATAAAGTGAAAATTGAGTACTTATGTCTGACAGTTTAAGTGGCAAGGAACTTGTTTTCTCTCAGTCTCTCATGCCTTGATCTCTATGCCAATGTATCATTGCTGATATGCATGTCTGTCTTCAATGATTTATGTAAAAGGAATAGAAATTTTATAGCCATATATTTATAACCTCTTAAGAGTTTATCTTCTTCTTTCTCTAGTTTTGGAAAATTGATAACAACTATGGGAGCATTTGTGGTTTCTAGGTTATGAAAGTGATGGCAGATCTCGGAAACTTACAATTCGCGATCAGCTTGCGCAGTTGGTTGGAGAAAGGGATGGTGATTTCAGCATTCCCCTGGGTAAAAACTTGAAGAAAGTGAGTGCAAAGTTCTTAACAGTTTCACAAAAGAGAAATATCAGGAGACAAGCTTACCTAAACGAAGTGTCTCAAAGGAATGATTCAGTATTCTTTGCAACCATAGGAGCATTTGTGATTCTCCCACCTCTTGTAATACTAGGAATAGCTATATTAACCGGTTATGTACAGCTTTTTCCTTGAAATATGATATATGTCTATACTTAATAGCTTAATAGAATTCTTAAGGTGTCTGTCTTTTCTCTTTTTGTTAACAAATTCTTTTTATTTTAAAATGATTTTCCATCATAAAACACTGACAAACAATGTCCCCAAACAAAGGTTTCGATCGAGGGTTAAACTGTCAAATATCATTATCTTCTGCTTGTCACTTGTCAGTGCTGAATACACAATATCATAACATTCTTGAACAGACTCGTTCACCAACAAAATACAAAGGGAAAACAATTTTTTTTATTAAAAGTGAGTAAATAAAATCACATTCTACCAAGTTTTTCTCCTTTTGGATTAAAACGTTATCCTGCAGACATAATAACATTCTGGCTCATATCATATCATATCATATTCCTTTCATTGAGTAAATATCATACCATATTTGCTATATTGAAAATTGATATTGATATTGATAAATATGATTGTGAGTTTGTGACTGGACCAACCAGTTCAACACTGCCTTGTTGATCTTTTTTTCTGAGAAATCAAGTTTATTGGCCATGCTTGTCTCAATACTTTTTTCCAGTTATAAGAGAGAGCATATAAAATAAGAAATGAAAAACCCGCGTTCGAAGCAAAAAGTAATC
This sequence comes from Glycyrrhiza uralensis, assembly GCA_030159175.1. NCBI lineage: Eukaryota > Viridiplantae > Streptophyta > Magnoliopsida > Fabales > Fabaceae > Glycyrrhiza > Glycyrrhiza uralensis. The sequence continues at coordinate 2,323,034 of BRZY01000006.1, forward strand.
ACTAAATTCAAAATTGACATTGAACCAATACAAAAGAGAAACATAAACATAAAAATAATGATTATAATAAAGCTTGAAAGAGTGCAAACTAATGTCTGGTAATGAAGTTTGTTACTAAGCTGATTCTGCAAGATGAGAAGGGAAATGCAATTGACTGAATCACATAAACAGGTTGGGCCTGGATGCTTTGTATGTTGTTTTCAGCTTCCTAGTGGGGGGCCTAACCTTCTTGAACACCAAAGGGAACTTGATTTTAGAATTGTGGAACTGCTTGGTGCTCTCCCTTTTGCACAGCTTAGCTGGGATGGTTGCAGTCTTGATGATCTGGATGCATGGAGACCTGACCCTATGACGAGATGCCATTTCATTGTACATTTGCTCAACCGCGCCGTTTAGAGTTGTATCTCGGTACTCCTTGTACATGTTGTGATAACCGGTACGACTCTGATAACGCAGCCAAATTCCGTAATTCTTAATCTTGGTAGGATTTTTCTCAAAAATCTGCAATCAGTAAAAATAATATATAAACCTCCATATCCAATGAGACTTCAATTCGAGTGTAGAATAAGACTAAAACTAACACCCAGGGAAAATCCTTCTCCCAAATATTCTTCCCTGGAGAGAAGTTCTCAGAAATTAATGAGACACAAGTTTGAAGTTTCATGATATCAGCACATAAGACCATACCCAATATCCAATTTCAATGTCTTTCACCTCAATTAGCCTTACCTATTTTTCCTAGTTAAGCAGAGCAATTGAAACAAAGAGGCCATAAAAATATCAGTCATAACTTTTAAGTTCAACTATGAAAATGCATCACTGATTCATGCTTAAAATCTCAAAATCCTCACAGATGAGCAGAACTCCTGAAGAAGAAAAAAAGTGGGTAATCCCCTTATTTTTTTCCCTTATAAGAAAAAAGCTCTTAACAGAAGCACCAGAATTCTTCTAAGTGGAAATTTAGCTTAACTGCAACCCTTATAACAACTAACTAATGCTCAAATTATTTCATTTTACTGCTATAAATTGATCACCCTGACAAGTGAGATGTTTATACCTCATTGATGGCTAGCACCTGCCCATTGCTTTTCTTGACCTTCTTCAACTTTCTCAAGAAATACCTGCAGGAATTAACATTGTAAAAACAAATTATCATATTCAATGGTTAGTGTCTTCAAAAATAGAAAACATCACAATTCGTTAACGAAAAAGCTTATTACGAATTTAGAAAAAGAGTGAACTACTCATTTCATTTCATGCTATTAAGCTTTGTATACAAGTTACAAAAGAGAGAGAGAGAGTGCAAGTGATGATCCATCCAACTAGTCCAAATTCAACAAAAAAACTGAATTAACTAACTGCTAACAGAATTAGTCAATTAACTAACTGTTATCATTCATCATTGGTGCAGTGAAATAGAGAAAGCGATAGACATACCAGAACTTGGATTTGGCGCGAACCTCATTGGTGGCCCACAGTTTCATCCGATAAATCTTCGGGTGCTCATCGGTTTCGGTGGGAAGAGCCCTCCCAACCACCTGGTACTGGTGAAACTGCTTCAAACACAAATCATATTCATCACAACGGCATTACAATTCAAAAAACTCACTCTCATAAATATAATTCGAAGAAATAACACATTACTACCCATTATTTACCATTCAATACCCACCCTCATTGTAGCCATTTCCACCAAACAGCACCGATTCCGACTGTCACCGGCACCGCCGATTCCACTGAGTCACTGACCACTCCTATTGTTTTGCATTATAAACCAACATTAGCACAAATCATATATAGCTAATTACCGAAAACCCTACCGGACGTGTGCCTTCCAAGCCCACTGGGCTCGGCCCAATTAAACACCATATGAACAGATTTTTTATTTCTTTTTTGGTTTACATTTACGGTATCCCAGGAGAAAAACGGATTAATATGTATTCGGCTGAAAAGTAAGTAAGACTTTGTCATAGATTGTTCCGTCGCGGGGGATGGAATCAGGTTTTTGATTCTACATACATGAGTATGTGTCATTCACAATTCTTGGAAATTAAATGGAAAAGGTTTTGACCATGGAAAAGGTTTAATATTTTTATGGAATACTAGACATGAGATTAATGGCTATATATTTTAAAAATGTATAAAATTATATAAATTAATAAAAAAAATTGAAAAGCTAGTTTTAATTGTTTAAAATTTTAAAAAGAATTTTATTAACTAAATAAAAATTTTCTGTCACTGGAGAAGAACTTTTGATCAAAATAATTTTTTCAAACAAAAAAAACTTTTGATCAAAATAAAGTTGAAAAATAAAGGCTAAAGTTTCTTTCACCAAATTGATGCCTCACTCAACTCAAAGTCAATATGCTCACAGTGAAACATGGGTCTCGAGTTAAAAATTAATTTCTGCCTCACATCTCATGCCTATGTTTGATTCAAACCAATTTGGACTTTGAAAGAGGAAACTAAGCAGATGCCGGTGGTCAAATAAGGTTATTTGGCTTATATAGACACATGACAAGACCAATGGAATGGAAAACTTAAGTAACTGATACGGAATAAATTTAGGTGATTGCTATAGTACCCAAGTGAATTTTATGGATATTGATATCCTACTATAGTTAAATGTCATGTGTATTTCTTTAGTTATGTCATTTTATTATTTTTATTTTTATTTATTTATAAATACATCCTTTTATTTTTATTTATTTGTAAATACATACCTTTTATCATTTTTTATTTTATTTTTTTAAATCTAATGCTCGTATTCTCATCTTCACATTATGACTTTTGAACTCTCGTCTTCACGTTTTGACTTTCAAAATCTCGTCAGCGTAGTTTTTATACCATTTAAGTTTCGACTCGACTCGATTTGATGTAGTTATTTTGTGAGTTTTATTTAAAATCATGTTTATAATTATTATAACACGAAAAACCATTATATCCAAACAAGTTAAAAAAATAGTTTTTAAAAAAGAGATTTTTATTATTATAAACAAACATAAATTAGCTTCTATGTTTCTTGAAAATCTCTAAAAAATAATCACAAAGTATCCAAACAGGTTAAAAATAATTTTTAAAAAAAGTGCTTTTTATTATTATAAATAAACATAAATTGCTTATGTATTTCTTGAAAATCTCTAAAACATAATCACTAAGAGCCCATATGTTACGGCTTTTGTTTATATAAAAACATTTTTTTAAAATACTTTTACGAGTTTTTTGAGTGTTTGTTACAGATTTTAAAAATAATCAGAAGCTGAAAAAATCTAAAAGATGATTAAAATGAGAAACTATTTGGAGTAGCTTTTAAGAAATAATCTGGTTTTAATGGGGTGAGAGATGAGAGAAGATTAAAAAAATGAGTCTGTTTGGAAAAATAACTTATTTAAGTGCTTATATGATAAGAGCTTATGTATAAGCTATTTTTATAATTGAAGAAAGAACATGGTGAAACTGATTTCTTATAAGTTATAAGCTATTTTGATAAGCTATCATGAGTAGCTTATGAAAATAAGCCCAAAATAGCTTCTAAACCAGTCATAAGTTGTTTTCATAAGCTCTGTCAAACACACTGATAAGAGCTTATATAAGTAGATAAGCTCAGATAAGTTTTGCATAAGCTAATCCAAACATGCCCAATGTTTTTAAGAATTGTAAACAAACACAAATTAGATTATGAGTTGTTATAGCTTTTTTTTATAATAAAATCATTTTTTTTAAAAACTAGAACTCGTATGTTACGGATTATTTTATAAAAAAATCAGTTATTTTTAAAAAAATCACTTTTAATAATTTTCTATCTGTTTGTTTTAGATTTTGAAAATAATCATAATCTAAAAATAATTTTAAGTTTAAAATGAAAAACTATTTAAGTGCGTTTGTTACATATTATTATATAAAAAATAAATTAAAAAATCACCTTTAATGATTTAATGTGGCAGAGGATAAAAGAGAATATTAAAAAAGTAAATTTTAGGATCGCAAAGAAATACAAATTAAATTATGATTCAGAACAAAATCTCTAAAAAATAATCACTAAATTATTTTATATGACAATCACTTATTTTTTAATCCGTAAACAATTAAAAGTGATTATTTCATTAAAAATAATTTTTTATAAAATAATCCATAACTAGCTTTTGAGAAATAATTTTATTTTAATGAGATGAGAGATAATATTAAAAAGTGATTTTTAGGATTACAAACAAACACAAATTAAATTCTTGTTTCACAACAAAATTTCTAAAAAATTATCTCTAAATTATTTTACATGAAAATCACTTATCTTTAATCTGTAATAAATAAGAATCATTTTATCTCAAAATTACTTACTTTTTAAACCCGTAACAAATAGGTAGTAAATCATTATTCAGAAATTTCATTCATAAATAAAAAAACAAAAATAAGTCAAAAATTAAAAATCAGTTATATACAAATAAATTTTTAACAAGTGATATGAAAATTTTTATTTGATTTTGAGTATTTGATTAAAATTCTTTGGGGATATAAAACTAAATAATACAAATATAATGAAATTTTTCGTAAATGTTGAGCCAACATTTTTATATTTAATTTTTTCTTACTTATCGTGTTTCTATTGGTCCATCTCATCAAGATACCGAACCACTTAAATTTCTCCGAATACTATAGAATTCACCATAAATTTATTGTAGTAGTAGTCAAACTTCATGTTATATGTTTGGCATAATACCAATCCACCAAAGAACAGCAGTTACATTACCTGTAGTCATCTAAATAAAAAGGTTAGATAAAAATTTATATTATTTATATCAAATAGAATTATTTTTCCTTCCTTTGAGCTTCCTAGAAGTGTCTCTAACGAAGAAAAGAGAAAAGAAAACAAGCACACAAAAACGGTTATCAGTTTAGAATACTGTCAAATTACCTAAGCCAATAGAAACAAGATGACACAATAGACTCCTAACAATAGAGTTGACCAATTCTTTTGTGGCATGAATCTGTTCTTTATTTTTTATTCAAAAACGTGCCTAACAGAAAAAGCCATTGAATAATACATTGACGCGACATCTGGGAAACAACCACCCGCGGCTTGATCATTTTAACTAAACAAAAGTGGAGTATTTAACAAGCAGGGGGGGGGGGTCCAAATTTTAAAGTAAAATGGTCCATAATAAGAAAGTAAAATAGTAACAAATTTTGCAACAAACCATGAACTGTTAGTGGCCCCTTGAGTTAAGAGTTTAGTAACTCAGGACACAAAGTTTGATAATTCTGTAGTTAGGGAAACCTTTTTTTTTTTGCTTAAATAGTATTTTTGTCTCCGTAAAATGACTTATTTTCATTTTTCGTCCCTATAAAAAAAATTTTGTTAATTGTCCCTGCAAAATGAAAACCGTTCCGTTTTAGTCCCAGCTGTTAACTTCCGTTAACTTTTGGTGATGTGGCAAACACGTGTCCAACAATGCTCTGCCACGTCATAATAACAGGCCACGTAAGACAATGATGTGGAAATAACTCGGTCTTCTTCCCCCTCTCCTCCTCCCCCATTGCTGCCCCGCCCACCCCTTTTCCTCAGCCCCAATCTCCTCTGCCATTGCTGCCCGGCAACTGAAAAAATTTCATACAGAAAACGACAGTGGGCACCACCTCGAGATTGAACAGAGCTTTCAAAACCAAAAATTTTTCACAAAATAGTTCACTTTTCGGGAAGATTGGATACAACCGAGTTTTCAAAACCAAAATTTCTTCCACTAACTTCACTCATTTATTCCCTTCTTCACCAAACAAACTCCAACCAAAGTTGGAAATTTTACGAGCAGCAGCAGCACACATAAGTAGTGTGGGGGTCAATTGCAATTGTAAGAAACCTTACAATTCGAAACCCATTTTCCAGTATGTAATAAACTTTACAGGGGCTCAAAGTGAACAAGGGGTAAAAGATATTTTCTAACAATACAGATTTATAGGGAAAAAATAGTTTGCTTAGCATTTTTTGTTTAGAGAGAGATCTGAATAAATGAAAGAAAGGGAAAAGTTAGAACTCAGAAGGGGGGAATGTTCAACTTGAATGCACCCAAATCTTAGTAGTGGGGGTTTTCAAATTGGTCGCAGATGATGAACGAGCCAAACCCACACCAAGGCTTAAAGGAAAAGTTGAAAGCGCTGCCTCCTTTAACGAGAAAAAAAAATGGTGGGAGCCGGATTCTTGTGTTCCGGGTGTTGCTTCCTTTGGAACTCAACCTCGGCACCGCAAAAACGCTCTTGGTACCAATGTACCACTGGTTTTCGATAGTTTGGGACAAAAGGGGCATTGGGATTTGGGTTGAGTTGGGTTCTACTTGAAGGGTTAGGCTACGAATTGAGAAAGCGGAACCATGGAGACTCTAAAGGGGTGTGGTCGGGGAAGAGGGGTGGTGGCAGGGAGAAAAGAGAGGAGGAAGAAGGAGATGAAACCCTAGCGGCCATGGAGGGGTGAGGGAGTGGGGAAGAAGAAACCTATCAAGCCACGTCACCATCCTAGTTAGATGCCATGTGGCATTACTAATCACACGTGGCAAGTCCAGATGGACTTCTGTTAGCCATATCAGCGTTTTGTAACGGAAGTTGACAGAAAGGACTAAAACGGAACGGTTTTCATTTTGCAGGGACGCTTAACAAAATTTTTTTTTTACAGGGACGAAAAATGAAAATCAATCATTTTGTAAGGACGAAAATACTATTTAAACTTTTTTTTTTTTATATTTCTAGTATACATGGAGCAATTTTCCTTTGAGAATATGTGAACCCAACAGCAGGTCCAGCATGATAGTCAGAGAAGACAGCATGTATAATTGAAAGAACAAATTATTAAAATTGAATGAGACAATAACCTCAAAATTTAAAACAGATTAAATGTATACAACTCAAGTTTGTGTATGTCATTACCCAGTTCCTGTAATTACCAGAAGCCTGGTTCCATTATCACCTGAAAATAATATAGCCTAATCTTTTTTGTTTATTTCTTTTTTCTTCTATGTATATGAAAACCCAAAAATCTACCCTCTGAATCGCCAATGTTTACAATTATGAGACTATACAGCTTTTCGACCCTAAGAAAAATGTTGTTAAGCATCAGCACACTTCATTGGTGCATACCCAAGTCTGGATTTCTTCAAATCATACATTATGTGAAAATTCTGCTGCTGATAGTTCCCAATTATTGAAAGGGCAGACCGAGGAGTCCCCAAGATAGCCAAACAAACAACATCTGGCTCAATCTGGATAAAGTAATTCTCCACAGGGAAATTCCACACTGCCCCATCAGCAAACAAGATCCCAAAGTCAGGTAGCTCCATCTTCTCAATCCCTGACACATTATAACATGGCTTTAGAGGAGGAAGCCCTTCAACAAGTGTATATCCCTTAATCTTCTTCACAAAAGCCTCCTTGATAATCTCATAAGCAGGGTCAGCAAAATAAGTTAGAGTTGTGCCAGAATCAATTATTGTGCCACCAGCACCTTCTTCTGACAAATGCCAAGTCTCCTCAGGTATCTCCAACACCTCACCATCAACCATGACAGATTTTATCTGTACATAGTAGAATGTATCAACTTGATCCTCTTTAGTACTACCACCAACAAAGGTAGTGAAATTTAAATTGGGGTGGCTGAGAAGCTCCTTGTCCTCACCAAAGATCAACTTGCTGCTTACACTTGTGTTGCTGTTCCTATCCACAAGACAATAGGAAAAGGAATGACCATAGAGAGATTGAAGCTGAGAAGCAAATGACAATGGTCCTCTCCCTAATCCTAGCAAACCAGCAGCACCATGAAACAGTCCTCTATTCCAATGACCACAACCAAACATCACATTCTCCACACGCTTGAGTTCCGAGGTCCCACTAGGACTGGTGAGGTTAACAGTAAAAGTCTCCAAAGCAAAATCCCCAGTTGTATTGGAACTATCACCGTACCAATAGAAGTAAGGACAAGTCTGATTCTCACCTTTGCAAGGCTTAGGTGGATCTGGGGATGAAACCAATTGGCACCTAGGATCATGACAGCTTATGTTCCTAAAAGAGCTAGAATCTTTGGGGTCATAAAATGGCCCACTTTGCTCAAAACAAGCAATGCAAGGAACACACTGGATCCAATTAAGGTCACTACCAGTATCAAGTATCAGAGAGAAATGCTTAGGTGGGGTACCCACAAACACATCCATGAAGTACTCACCAGAGCCAAGACTGACTCCTGATTCCAAGGTTGCCACAAGCTGACTGGAATAATAATCCGGCGAAGCCGCGGTCGCGGCCGCCGGAGCAACCGCGGCCTTGTTGTAGGACTGCTTTGATTGCTTTTTTTGCAGCCTTGAAATGGTGTTTTGGTTCTTCTTTTCCATGACCCTTCTATGAAGGGTCTGAATTCTGGTCAAATCCCTTGCTGTGAAATCAATCACAGATTTCTTAGGCTCAGCAGCATCATTGCTCACTGACCTGTGTTTCAAATGGAGCTTCACCGGTTGCTTGTGTGGACCATCAACATCAGTGTCTTCACCTGAATGCCCAAATTTCTCTGAATTTGAGAAGCTACAACCAGTGTCTTCTGAAGAAGAGACATCACTGAAACTTGGGTGATGAGGAAACTTTATGGCAGCCAGAGAAGATCCATTCTTATTGAGACTATTGTGATCGTGGTTGTGATTCCCAGAAATGGCTTCCACGGCACAGGAGCATATCACAAGGAGTACCAAAAAGGAAGAAACCTTCAAAACCATAGTAAAGATTTCTTCTTTCTTGGACCCAATGGAAATCCTAAATCAAGCACCTTACAGAATTTCAGGGAGAAATTAAATCTGGGGCACAAACTCAGAGAAGAGTAAAACTTTATCGAAATTTGAGCTTAGCAAAAATGGGGGGTGTTCAGAAGTTCTTCTCAAAGCAAATCAGAATGGACATGGAGATTGGCAAAGTAAATGGAAATTTAAAAAAAAAAGTGATCTTTTGAGGCAAAAATGTTATTTTGGAAGATGGGAAATTGTTTTTGGTGGAAAAAAATGGGGAGAGAAGGAAGAAAGAATGAAAAGGAAGTAGGCGATTGATTCTGAGCTCTGAGTCGTGTGAGTTTATTAGTAGCAATGAATGAGAAGTACTTGGAAGCAAAATGTCAAAGGCAATAGCCCAAAAACGCGGCTTTGATTCACAACTCAACAACAAAGTTTTTAATCATTAATTAATCTCTTAAAATGAATAATAAAGTTTCAATTTCAAGGGACTTGAAAAACATTTTTAATGCAGCATCAATGTAAGATGATAATAATAAAAATAATAACAACTATACCTGGTGTTGTTCTTACAGGGGATGTTCCTGTCTGTTTCCTGCTCCATTGGCTTGTGATCTTGTCACGGATTTTACTCTTACCAAGCTTGCCTGAAAGTTCAAAAAGTCAAAGCACTTTTGTTTGGTTAGAAGCAAAAATACAAATACAAACCCACTTTGTTTTGTCACCAATTTGCGGCAGTAATAAAACTCTCTTGTTGTTTGGGTGTTTGTAGCTCGGTTTGGTTTAATTTTGAGGTAAAAAGTCATTCGATTTAAAGTTTAAAAGAGCATATAATTCGGTTTGGTTCGGTTTGTTTTCTTAAAAATATTCGATCCGATCCGATCCAAAGTAACGTGGTTTAGATTGGATCGATTTTCAGCTTTTTGGGGTTATAATTTTTTTAAGGTAAAAAATTAATTATAATGTATGTTGTTTGTTAAATTTTCTTGGTTATGACAATATGTTTATAGTTTACTATTTATTTTAATGCATAAATATAATCTATCTAATGTTGAAGTACTTGGCCACAATTTAAAAAAATTGTTCATATTTATTTTTATTATTGCAAAGTTCTAAGTCAATATTATGGTGATGGTGTTTATTTAATACACTAATCTTGTATTAAAATGTCATCATTTTAGTATGTAAAATAAAATAGGAGAAATTGTTTGATTTTTTTGTATAAGTTGTGATTCGATTTAGTTTAATTTTAATGAAAAAATCTAAAATCCAAACGGTTCGATTTGATTTTCTAAAAAAGTCATAAAAAAATCCAAAAACTTTGATTTTTTATTGGATTTTGATTTTTTTGGACCGACCTGTAGTTAATTTTTAGGTCGATTCGTTTTGAATACCCCGATGGCTGGTCGCTGGTCAGAGGTTTTGAGCCAGTCCTCCTTCTACGGCTGCTGAATGGAAGATGGATAAAGACAAATCCACCTTTGTGACTTAAATCACGATAAACAGTTTTTATTATAAAAACTTTGAAGGCATGGTCCAACGAAGGAAAGTGGAAGAAAATCATACATCGAATTTAATTTAATTATGAAACATATGATTTTGTATACATATAGATATTTAATTATATTTTGTTGGAAAGTAATGTTATAAGAAACATAGCAAGATATAATTGAAGATATAATTGAATATTTGTGTAAAATTATTTTACATTGTTAATATATAATTATTAAACTTTTATACAAAGTTTAAAAATGAATCTAAAATATTCATAAGTATGAGATCTTCATTGACCTATTTTGGTTAAAAATTATTCAAAAAGCGTAGGTATGATCATACTATGTCAAAAATATTTTAAAAAGTTAGAATTAAAAATATATAAAGTAATGTTTGCAATGTTTGATTTTGATTATTTTGGATTTAATTATTAAGAAATTTGTAACAAATTGATATTTGGTCAATTAAGCATATCTAATTAAGATATGATGACTTGTATTTGATTATTTTGCCCTTGAGCTATATTTATATATTGGTAACAATAAATACTCTATTAGCACAGATGTTTTATATATTAAAACAGTGGCGTTTTCTTTTTACTTATTTTCTCTTAAATGTCATTTTTATATTCTATCCATTGATTTTTTTTTCTTCTCTTAAAATGCGTTTTCAAATCAACTCTTATGTTCAAAGCAAAAATCATGCCAATTTTTATTGATTTAAAATAAAAAATTTCATGCTCCAAAAAAAAATTCATGTCAATATATTTTGAACTATAACATAAACAACTTACTTTCACTTTTTTTTAACCATGTTATTGGTGCAAATTATCGACATTGCTTAAGAAATCCGAACTCAGTGTCACTCGGACCAACGCAATGTTAGTAAACTTACTTTCACTAAATTATAATTAAACATGTCTGTGTACCTATAAATTGAACATATCATACACTTTCTAAATATATGGCACATTAATTTTAGTTCAAAGTTTATATAGTAATTTACCACTACAACTAAACAAACCGTGTCTACATAATCCAAACAAAAAAATTCTTCCAACAAAAAATACTGATCAATTAAATACATTTGTGCATCATCCTTTCGTATCAACTTTACGAATTTAGCTTCTAAAAAATAAGTAAAAAATTAATTTAAAGAAAATATTAATAATTCCATTTATTAATAAAAAACCAAAAAATTAAACTTTAACAAATCTTTATTTATTATATACGTACATATAATTTTGATATCATTTTATACAAACGATTAAAATTTCTTCTTTTTAATTATAAAGTAATAATAATAATAATAAAAAAAATACAAATCTAACATTTTTTATTTTTTACAAGCAATACAAATTTTTACTAATGTCTCAGTTAATCAATCAATCAATAAAACATAAAACATATATACAGAATAAGAAAGTGGGAAAATTCGACAAAAAAAAAAGAAAGTGGGAAAAGTACAATGACATGTTTACCCTTTAGTACGTATTGGTTGCAACTAAAACAGCATGTGAATACGGGATCTCGTGGCATTATAATATGCAAAATAAGTTCCTCTCTATGAATCATTTGACTCGGATATTCATACTGAGACGGCAATAGCCAATACCCAGAAATCTCAGTTCTCAATCTCAATTACTACTAGACAAATACTAGTGTGAAGAAGCTTTTGAGATCATAGAAAAACGAACAGAGTTGTTGAAATTTGATGAGAACAATTACAGCCGGCAAAAAAGCGTCCATGACCATGTGAGTGTGTCTATATATATAGCAATTAATCAGTGCAACATTTTTAAGTTATTTCTCGAAGGAATTTGCAACGACGGTCGGCAAGTAATAGAGTTAATATTAGTGGATCCCGCAAAAATAAAATCTCTCCTCACATGTGAAGAACTGGAATGGAATACCTTGTTTTTATTATTTTTCCAAGTTTGCCCCTAAAAAATGAGACAATTTGTGTGTATTATTATTATTTTTTTATATAAGGGCAGAAGTGTTTTTTATGTGAAAATACATTTTTCTTCTCAATTTTCTATATTCCACTAAATAATCTGAGAGAACTCAATTTTTTCTTTCTTTGATTTTCTATCATTTTTCAATCAATCCAAACACTACTAGAAAACAACCTAACTCTTTTTTGTTTTTAAATTTTTCTTCTATCCTATTTCAATTCCTTCCAAATCCAAAGAAAGTGTGAGGCCCCTTATTGGGCGCCAACATCAAATGCTGTTATATAAAATATTACACCCTCTTTGAATATAAGTAAAAATACCTAAACTCATGTTTATTAAAAAAATTAGTTAACTGTAATTAAGTTTTTTAATCTCATATAAAAAAATATTAGTGTAGTCTCTAAATTACCTTTAATAATTGCATAGAAAATTGTTACTTGGAAACAAACTATGCATTGGAAAACAAAATTTAAATTAACTTAAGAGTATTATAGAAATAATGTTATTAAATGAAATAGAAGTGGTTATTTTTTGCTTATATTTAGTAACAAAATATTTTGATACTTTTTGCTTATATTAAATAACAAAGGGAGTATTATTTTATCAAAAAAATATAAAATATTATTAAAAAATGTTCAAATTGTGTACCAGGTTGGAACAACACTTACTTGTGTGTGTAATAACGAGATCAACTGATGAGGTGTTAAACGTTTTATATAATAACTTTCTATGTAGAATTTGAAATAATCAACCCTAAACCCTAATATGAGAGGGGATCATGTTACTCAAACAATAACTTTTGACAAAATTATTCCTAATTTCTTTCCTTTATTTTCATTTAATCCAACGGTTTCACGTCAATTTTAATTACCCCTCCCGTGACCACACTTAGCACTCCTTTTCTTTCCCGTCATACTGTGATTTGCAAACGAACTTCAAGCATTATGGATGCGCCTTTTATATCTCCAAGACTTAAAACAATCTTGCTTGGGGTCCCTAAAATATCACATGACATTTTGTATGGTCTCTATAAAATTAAAATTTTATTCTTTGGGTCCTTGTAACTTTGGCGCCGGCATACCAAAGTTAGACAAGACTAGAAGAAGAAGAAAATTAATGAAGACATAATAGTAAAATAAATGTTTATAGAGACTAAAACAGAAAAATATGTACATGGACAAAAAGTTATAATTTAATTATTATTCACTAAAAGTGTATAAATATTTTACATAAATATTCAGTCATATTTTATAACGTTGATATTTGTACGGATAATTTAAAAAATATTTTTTTTAAAACAATGTTATACTATGTTAAAATACGATTTAATGTAAAAATCTCAAAAGTTATTTAATTTTTCTTTTTTTCATTTTACTTCATGTTGTTCGAAGCCCCGGAGGGTTAGTACCTGTGGCGGCGAGGGAGTGTGTTCCGTAAACGGTATTTAGCTAGGACTGTGTTTGTTTGAATGAAGAAAGGGAGGGACTTATTATTCCTTCTCAGTTTCAGAACCCTTCACCACCAAACACCCAACTCCTCTAACCTTGCCTCGAATGCGATTGGCGCCACTCCATTTCGCGAAACAATGCAACAACAACAACAAGGTTCTTCTTCTTCTGATTGTGACGATTCTTCAAATCGATATTCCTACAACCCTACGCTTCGCTGGAACCCTCAAGTACACCACTACTTCCTCAAAGCTTATGGCTCCGATCGCTTCTCTCGCATCTCCTCCGCTTTAACGTACTTACCTCACTTCTCTCCAATCCTATGCTTCCACGTTTTTTTGCTATGCTTAATTTGATGTATCTCGATTTCGCAGGCGTCCTTCTCGCTACTCCTGTGTTCGCGTGAACACTCTCCGTTCTACTAGTGACGCCGTTATCGAGAAGCTAAGCTCACTCGTGAAGAAGCAATCGTCGAATGCTACGGATTCCGTTGATGACGTGGCGAATCCTCTGAAGGAGGAGTGTTTGGATCCCGGTGCTGGTCCTGTTTCCAAGTGCCGCATTCCAGGGCTAGATTATGTGGTGTTTGTTTGGGGTTCGGGACCGCACCGCATTGATTACGGTGATTTACCTCCCAAGGAGGTCATTGTTAGTAGGAAATGTGCCGAGGCTGTTCTTCGAGGGGCTCAGGTTAATGATGAATTAGTGCATATTTGGTTTTCAGTTAGAAGATTGTAAAAGTTATGTTTGAATATAGAGTAAAGGTACTTTTAGACTCCAAACACGTGTCTGCTACTGAAAACCAAATATGCTCTTAGCATTTGGTGGAAATTTTGTTGATGTGGCCCTTAATTGGTTGCTGATGTTAGTTAGTTTTCTGTTTTTTAGGTATATGTACCTGGGGTAATGGCTTGCAGTGCTCATGTTGAGAAAGGTGACACAGTTGCTGTCTCTGTTGCTGTAGAGAAGCAGCAGGGTCCTGATGGGGGATGGGGTATTGCTATGACGCGTGGTACTGTTCTCCAGGGGTCACAGACAGGTACCAACTTGTATTTGTGTCTGTATTCTGCAGATAACTTGGTAGACTTGTGTTTTTATACTTGGCATTGTAATAAAAAAAATTACACAACCTGAATAAACAAAATTTGTTTATGGCTGAGTATGGATTAGCTTCGGGCTGATGGGACCTTCTCAATTGAAATAAGTATTTGATTTTGAACTAATAAATTATGGAGATGTTAGATGAGTGAACTCTTGTAAATGTCGAGATGTAGGAGCTCATTTCAACTTATGTAAGAAGCTAATAGCTACAAGACTTGTAACCATTACAATATTATTTCAATTTACGTTCCTATAAATGCTTGTTGAAAAGTTTATACAAACTGGATCTTTGTGGTAGTGGATGTGGTCATTAGGGAGATGAAGTTGTAATTTCAAACAGACACTGTAACTTTTTTTTATTCTCTTCAAATTTTGATTTATTGACAAAAGCAAAGTTTTAAATAGTAAAACATAAGTAGATACTTCTTTTTAGAAATTCTGTAAAGATGTTCTGCTTATAATGATGATGGCTTCTTTAGAGGATAATTGCTTCTGTAGGAGCAAACATTATATGGTCGATAGGATTTCTTAGTTTCTTTGTTTTACAGATCCATATTATGTTGAACGAAATGGGCTTTATATTGGCCAAGGAACTGCAATGATGTCAAGGGCTGGAATGTTCCGAGTTTCTGAAGGAGTTGGTGTGGATATGAAGGATAGAGTATATGAACTTCATTCTTTTCATAGTAAATTTCACCTCTTATTTATATTGGATATTATATTGTTGTTTTTGGCAGAATTGATTATATATCAGTCTTTCTTTTATCACTTTACATTTTGTAATTTATGTTTTCGTGTTGAAGCAATTTCGAATACTACAACAATTTCACATGCAATTAATCCTCTTGCAATGGATAGTTTATTATAATATGCAGCTTATTTATAATTTCCATCTTCAATCTTATGGTTATTCCAAACTTAGTAAGATATTGAAGCCTGGTTTAGTTACATTTTATATTTTTTTGGCTGCATATGAATTAGTTTGAAGCTTATGAAATTTTGCTTGTAAGTTATAATGGGCTAATACAAGTTTATGGCTGGCCCCACTCTCTTTATTCTAGCACGCATGGGTTCATTTCCTTGGCAGTAATATCTTTGCCCAGTATATATTCAATAGTTTTGTAAGATATATTTGTTTATGGTCTTGAATGCATGTGTATGGCTGCTATAATATTGTTTCCTTTTGGTTTTCCAGATGTGCTTGAGGGAGAAATATTTCTTCAAAACCTGCCAAGCATTATTGCTGCTCATGCTTTAGGTACATAAATTACAGTCTCATTTCTGATTCCCCTCCTTTGGAGTGATTTACATGCATTGCCTATTTGTTTTCCTTGGTTGTAAGTGCTTTTGTAATATATTGTTCAGCAATTACTTCAAATCAAAACACAACTGTGAGAAGTTGGATTTGAACCCACATAGAATAGTGTTTAACTGGCATTCACGTGAGCCTCAGCAAATAGGCTTTTAGTGGGGGAGCGGAGGTTCTATGTCAGATTTGCAAAGGGATTAGAGAGATCTTTTGAGCCAATATACTTCTCTTCTTGATGCTCCTTATCCTCTCATCTCTTTATAATTTTTGTCGTAATCAATTTCTTTATGTAGATTCATTTTGTGATATTCAGATCCACAAATGGGTGAGCGAATACTAGACATGTGTGCTGCACCTGGAGGGAAAACAACTGCAATCGCAATACTTATGAAGGATAAAGGAGAGGTCATTGCAACTGATAGATCTCATAACAAGGTGGAAATTCTAAACTCTAGTAAAGTGCTTGTCATTCCTATTTTCTTGTTTGAACTTGAGTATATTACAGTGACTGGATGTTGTGGAATTACTTGCATTAACATATTGTTCTATTTTCCAATTTCTTTTGGTTTCGAACTTTCTGTATCATATTTTTGATATATAGTTTTGTTTCTTACATTTGTGATAAATTAATGGTTTGAATCTTGTAGACTTGTGATAAATTAATGGTTTCCTAACATGCCAAATTTGATGGCTGTCTAGGTGCTAGATATTCAGAAATTGGCTGCTGAATTGGGCTTGGGTTGCATAAAAACATTTAAATTAGATGCTCTTAAATCTGTTTGTCGAAGAAATGATGTTGATACCTTTACTGATCCATGCTGTAATGATGCCAACAATGGTGTAAAAGATCAAGTGTTTGGTTCCCCAAAGTTGCAAGTAGAAAGAATGTCATCCCTTGTTACTGAAAGTTTAAAAACTGAGACTCTGGAGGAAAATGGTGGGTAAGTTCTATTCCCTTATATGCTACTTGCTGACTTGCTGTGCTTTGTAAAAGAAAGCATCAAAGGGTCCTATTAACATATCTTTTCAATCTTTTCTGTCTAGCATATTTTATTGCGTACAAAAATGAAGAAGATGAAACACTTGGCATTAGGAATTTATGGCACGCTTGCATGTACTCATGTCTTGCGTAGTAAAAAAATAATAACAATAAAGTAGCCTGGTGATGCATATCGATTTTATAGGATTTCATTGGTTGATTTCTTCTTTGCTATGATCTGCTGTTTCTTCCCCCTTTATTGTTTATCTTAGACTTGAATGGTATGGTATTTCTCTACCAACAATTTATGAACCCACGTCGAAATAATTTAACAATAGGTAAAGGTGAAAAGGCAAATGAAAAAGCTTATCCTAGCAAAGCTGACATCCGGAAGAGCATGCGAAGAGCGCGAAATGGACCTGGGAGAAATCAGTGCGTGGGTGGTAGGGTTGATAGTTCAAAAGGTTTTTCTCCTGACAGTTTTGATAGAGTTCTTCTCGATGCTCCCTGTTCTGCCCTTGGTTTAAGGCCTCGATTATTTTCTGGAGAGGTAGAAGTGGATCTGTTAATTGAAATTTATCCTGCACTTACTTGAATTTAACACTCACATACACACAGACCAATTTTTATGCACTGACGCAAATATAGATAGGGAAGACGGACCTGCTTACCTTCAAGTAGGAGTTCACTCCTTAATTTTCATTTCTGAATTTGTACCACATATAGTTGTCTGCTACTAAATCCTGTTCCAACATATGCATAGCTTCACATATACCAGAAATTATCTATAGGCATTACTATTTACTTCTGCAGGTTCCTATACTCTATAGTCAGACTATAGGAACGTGCAGAAGTATTGGTTTTTTCAACATGTGATTGGGAAGAGAAATTTCCTATGGTAATATTCACCATGCTTTTCCCAAAAAGTTTAATCTGTGAAGTAGGTCAATCAGCATGAGTTATAGATTGACCATTGTGATGTGTAGTCACCATCTCTATTTGTGTGGTTAAGTTTGCTGTCATTGTTTTTTTAATAGAAAAAGAAATTTAAGCACCAAAAATAAAAAAAAATTAAAGAAAAGATAATTAACCATGCAATGCCTTGTTTTTTGGCAGGAAACAATTGAATCTTTAAGAAACCATGCAAAATACCAGAGAAGGATGTTTGACCAGGCTGTTCAATTAGCTCGACCTGGTGGTGTAATAGTCTATTCCACGTAAGTGTGCACATTTTGTTGATCACATTGCTATGTGCATGCTTAACCTTATTACCACAGATTTTCTATCACAGTCTATGATCATGTATCTCTAACAGCAATTTTATTAGATTCAGTACCTTGTACCTTTTTTTGGTTTCTAAATTATAGTTTCTTAGTGCATTTGATATAGGAAAAATAATCATACATTTTCCTGTTATATTGTCTGAATCTGCACTTGCATTGGTTCCTGGTTGAATGGAATTTCATAACTGTAGGTGCAAACATTTTTATGTTTGGCTTTTGCATCAGACTATAATATATCTGTTTAAGCTTATTTGTTAGCACAGATTATTGGTAATTTTGATTTGTTGTATGTATCTAATACTGCTAAATGCTAATTGTTTTTATTTTATAATGGTTTGAAGTATATTTTATTATTTAGTCTCTAAGCTTATTGTTTGGAACCTGTTCCAGGCTTCCAGCCAAACAGTAGGTACAGGCAGCATCGTAAAAGATATAAAACGATTTGTTTTTGAATTATCTTGGGGTTTGTTCACTTGTGTTGTGTCAATATGCTGCACTCGAAGCGATTTGTTATATATGGATGGAGTCTTTATAAGTTTTTTACTTTGTTTTTGTGACGTTTCTGTAAAACTGATATTTGATGCTTATCTTTAATAGTTGTACGATTAATCCTGGTGAGAATGAAGCATTAGTCCGATATGCTTTGGATAAATACAAATATCTGTCATTGGCACCACAGGTTTGATGCTAACTTTTTACCTTCTCGCTTTCCTAATTCCTATTTTGCTTTTTCAATTGATTAGGCTTCTATAAGTCTCGGGCTGATTTATTGTTTTATAAAATTGGATTGATATATGTAATTTGGTGAAAGGTTGTTTCGTCTTAAACGATCTTACAAGATGGGAAAGTATTTAATGCAAACGAATTTTAATAGTTCACATGACTTGCTTTAGTAATTCAGATTTGCTATTTGATTAATTCCAGCACCCAAAAATTGGAGGACCTGGTCTTGTTGGTAGCTGTGAGTTTCCTGATGGATATGTAGAGTAAGTACTTTCTTCCATTTGTCCATGAATCTCTCTCTCTCTCACACACACACACACACTTTTTCATCTGTTTGAAATTGGACTTACAAAATATTTGTAGTTTTGGAGTGTATAACTTTTTTTTTCCTTAAAAAAATACTAATTTTCTATGCCAATTTTTGGTTCCACACCATGTTGTATTGTTATACAGGGAATGGTTACGACCTGGTGAGGAAGACCTTGTTCAGAGATTTGATCCATCGTCTCCCCTTGATACAATTGGATTTTTCATTGCTAAGTTTGCTGTCGGGTCTAAAGATACCTAACCGCTATTTGTGAGATGGTTAACCTGTATATCCATGTTTGCTTTAAGAATTGCCACTGAAGGAAGCCATCTAAGTTTTTTAAATTGGCTTCTGACGAGTCTGTATTAATATGTAGTTTCACTCTGCTTTTCATTATTTTTATTTTTCCAATCAAAATGCATGCGTGTATTAGATCCAGTTTTGTCAAAATGTTTTAAATTTTCACAAATTTTTTGGCTGTCTTAACCTTCAAATTTTATCTCAATTTTGTCAAATTTTTTGAATTATTTGAATAGAAAATAAAAATTTGAAACTTGTATTAGAGAAAAGTAAATTGAAAGGTTCAATTGAAATAATTTAAAACTAAAGAATTAAATTAGAACAAAAATTATTAAAAAAGATTGAAATCATATATTAATCATAATAGATGAATAAAAAAATGCAATTGAATCAAAATATAATTTGGTAGATATAAAATGAGGAAATCGTGTTTGAATCTCATTTAGTGTAAGTTTGTGGGGTGTATGCTATGATGGTATTGTGTGTTACGCTATTTTACATAAACAAGTGAATCAAAAGTGATGTTATGGGTCGTCTTTTTTTTTCTCCCTATCAGACATCAGTAAGTCTCCATATCACTTTAATTCGTCTCTTACTATTACTTTATAAGCAATATATTTGCTTCTTAGTCAGCAAGCAAATTACAAAAATGAAAGAGATTGATAAAAATAATGACAGAATAAATAAATATAGTTCAAAGATGTATTTTTGCCTCACGTTTTTAAAGTTTTTATTTTTATTAAAATTTTATTTATTTCCAGTCCTTATATTTAATAAAACCCGACTTTTTTCTAATTCTAAAAAGAAGACTACTTTTGTCAAACATCAGAAATAAGAAATCAATTTGAATTAAATAATTAATCCAAACAGCAACAAACGATTTGGAAAATCGACACTTTAAACTAATTATTAAAAGTCTTTTTCTTTCACTATTCTCCTCTTTCTAATAGCTTGACCCAAGCAGGGTTCGAAGAAAGAGTTACATAGACTGTCGTGGTAAGCCATATAATTATGCCTTTTAATTTACAAATTATTTACCAGATTATTTCACACTCGATCCAGCTACCTTTGCAAATGTCCTTCCCTCTTTTCATTTTAGACACATTTCTAATAGCTGAACTTTAATATGCATCTAATCTAAATAATATAATCTTCCCACAAATAACCATAACTCGCATCATTGGAGAAAAACCCATCACAAATTTGAGAGTAACATTCTCCATTAGCATAACCAAAATCAAAATCTACCGTCCCAACAATGCCATCTGAAAACCAATTCATGATCACATCATTTGGTGGATTAATGGGTTCTATCGTATTCAGCCACTCAAATTCATGAACAGAATGGAACTCATGCTGCTCCAAACAATTGTGCTGCTGCTGCTTCTCTTGCTCCTCATCCATCATGTTAGGACTAACATTGCTTTGTTGGGATTCTACCATACCATAATCATTGTCATGATCCTTGCCCTCTTGTTCCTCGAGCAATTCTCTTAGGAGATTTTCATCGATTTCAATTGCTTCCAAATCCATAATTTCTACTAAACTCGTATCATTGTTCTCACATGAGGCCATATAGAAGAACTATATATAAGATAAGGAAGAAGGGGGGCAAAGAAAGAAGCACGAGAAAATGGAAGAAGTTGATAAAATTAAAATGTTATGTTACATGTTCTGAAAGAATACATATGTTGGTGTGTGTATATATACACATAGATATGCGGTAAATGGGCCATGTCATGAAAATTACACTTACCTAATATTGCGGAATCAAATGCTAACACAATTTTGGCAGGGTAGTGAGAAAAGATGAGAAGGTTCTAAATTTTTGTGCGTAGATTGTGCTTATCTATTAGAATACGGCACTAATCAGTCACAGGAAGTGACAAGAGGCATGTTAACGTTTTTAAAGGTTTTCGTGACTCACGGTTTTCAATATTGCTCTAATTAAGTGTTTGGCCAACATCATATGTATGTAGCATATGTAGGTAAAATAGGTGTAGAGTGTGGTTGTGGTCATGCTATTACTATGCAAATGCAATGGTGGGAGTTTGATTGCCCCATTTACTAGAATTGTCGTGTTACGTGTGTGTTTCTTTGGGCATCGCATCATATATATATATAGTTTGGTGCAATGTATAACGTATGGTTATGGTTGTCATTTTCGAGCAATGCCACTCGTGACTTGTGCACGTGTTTTTTACTCCTTTCTGGATACCTTCTGCGGATATAATTTGATTTTGGAGAAATGTTTTTTATTGATTGGCTTTCAACTTTTTATATGTTTAGTTTTCGGTTAAAAGATTAAAAGTATATTTAAACTCAAAATAACTATAAATTTTTTTTAGATAAATATACTTTTAGATCTAAACATACGTTTGTAATTGAAAACCGAAGAGTCATTATATAAATTCATATTCATGAAAAAGAAAAAAAATTGGTATTATATGCAGCTATATACTCGTTTATCTTAATTTTCTTCTTAATGTAATAGAAAAGGTGATAGAGTCCATGCAAGGTGTACTTTTTCTTTTAACAAACATCTTTTAAGTTTTAACATTATATAACTCTTGTGATTCATTGTCCTTTTTTGCTTTACATGTATTAATATATGAAAAGAACAAAATTGTTATTAGTACAAAAACGATCGATCTCTTACCATTAATATAATAGAGTTAATGTGCAAAAATATCACTATAGAAAAAAGCATCCCAACTAAGTTGGCATTCTAGACTTTATCTATCATTTGCAGTACGCCAAACCCACATGAGAAGTTAATAAAATCACCCCATCCTATCAAAACTACAACAAGGAAGATCAGAACCATTCACAACTGTGGGAGAAAACCCACCCGTGGTGTGAGAACGAACAAAAAAGTACGAGATTGCATAGAACTATTCATATCGGTTAACAATTGTGTAAAAATTCCCACCCGCATTGTGAAATTGTCAGACCCAAAGGCAAATATAATCTAGAGCAGCTCACAATTGTGGAGAAATTCCCACTCCCGGCGTGAAATAGTCAGACACCAAATGCAAAAATGCAGAGAAGAAACCAGAGCAGTTCACATCTGTGAAAAAAGTCACACTCATGGTGTGAAATCGTTAGACCCAAATGCAAATATAATCCAGAGCAGCTCGCAGTTGTGGAAAAATTTCCATCACCAGCGTGAAAGCGTCAGACCCAGATGCGAACATGCAGGGTGGAATCCAGAGAGGTCCACAACTGTGAAAAGCTGTGAGACCCCCGGTGTGAAGTCAGAATACCAAATACGAATTTGCAGAATAACAGATCACAACTGTGGTTAAATTCCCAGCCCCAATGTAATTGAAATGCACACCCAATACCACTTAAATCCTTGAAAACTGCATTATTAATGAATACCCAAGCAATGTCGCAGATTAGATATCCAGTTTTGCAATGGATAGAAAAACTTGTTGGACCTTGTCGTTAGCCATTTCCACGACTTGAATTTTGCAGCCTCCACTACTTTAGTCAAATCCATATCAGTTGAGTTAAAAACTGTACATTATTTCTTGCAGCCCATATTGCCCAAATGATAGCGAACCACATCACTTGCCAAAGTTCTTGCGTCTCTGCCAAATCTTAGAACTGGAAAAAATGCGACTTGCAGTGACAATGCAACGCTGATGAAACTCCCCACCAAAGCAATGAATACGACCAATTTCCTGATGTGGTACGCATTGCGTTGACTTGGAAATATCAAAAACACATTTTTTTGCTTGGCAACAATCAATGGGGATGATCATCTTTGTAAAGTTAAGATGGGAAGTAACGAAAGTTCGTCATTAATCCGTACACGGAAATGGATGCTTCCAGTTCACCTGGTTGCTATAATTGGCTGCAAAATTGTGCAACATCTCTCCTCCGAGCATCTACTTCAGAAAATAGTATTCAACGATATTGAACACCTCTTTTTTCTCACTATCAATGGCAACATGTATGGTAAGACTCACCAACGTGATTTTTCATTTTTGGAATTGGATGTCTTTAGATATTATTATTAGAAAAAATTGCAGTAACCTCCCTTGAGATTTTCTCAAATAACACTCATACTCCCTTTAGTTTTTAAACAACCGTTAACCTCCCTTATTTGTTTAATAATCTAACACACACACCCTTCAACTTAACAGTGTTTATCTCCGTTATTTGGGAGCACCCATACCCTTCTTCACCAACTATTTGCTT
Organism: Glycyrrhiza uralensis; assembly: GCA_030159175.1. Classification (NCBI taxonomy): domain Eukaryota; kingdom Viridiplantae; phylum Streptophyta; class Magnoliopsida; order Fabales; family Fabaceae; genus Glycyrrhiza; species Glycyrrhiza uralensis. The sequence goes on from BRZY01000006.1 coordinate 2,346,888, forward strand.
ACAAAACTAGAAATGCCAGAACCAGTTGAACATCAGAGTTGATCACCAAGTTGCAGCTCCTCCACCTTGCTATAGCCACTGTAGAAGCCCAACTTGCAAGCCATAAAGGAACCAATGTATATAGTCTTACCACTGCAACCGGATCCCCTTAACATAATGCAGTTTCTGCATAATTTTGCAACACATTTAAGCCAAATAGTAGCAGTCACCTTATCCCATAGATACATCGTTTTCAAGCGAAGTCATCAGCACGTTGCCACATTATTAGTAATAACTATATCAGTTGTTATTAGGAAATTATATCTACTATATTGTGTCCTAGTTTCACCCCAAATCAGCCCCCTTGTATCCCTTTGTGATTTATTGGTTCACTGCCTTATTATGTTACTGGTTTATTGTCCAAATCAATAGTCAATAGATTAACATGACAGGGGCAATAAGTTTATTGTCCAATATAATAAGACCAATTTACAATAAAGTGCCAACCAACCAAACATTATATTGCTTTTGATATATGCGGTTTTTGTTTAATGCCAACCAAGCATTATACTGCTTTTGATATATATATATGTATGCCAACCAAGTATAATGTCATTGCCTCCATTTAACTGTGCAGAAAAAATCTACAATCAACAATATTATCCATCTGTGGTTACATTATAAGCACCCAAAAAATGTACATCAAGATAAACATTAAAAGCCCCCAAAAAAATGTGCACGTAGATAAACATTATAAACCCCCCCCCCCCCGGTCCCACACACACACATAAAAATAAGCATTTAGGCAAACATTCAAGACTGGTGGAACACATGCTGGGTCTGATTTCTCTACCTCCTCCAATTATGGCCCCTCCCCTGAAACATTCACGCAGGATCAAACAGTTGGTGAGAGCAGAATGAGACCTTGGGTTGGCGAGAAGCCGTAGGGCGTAAAAGACGTTTAACTGTTTCTCCTCAAACTGTTAGTAAACAGTGTTAATGTAGGGGAGGTGAGTGTTTTTAAAAAAACTAAATGGGGTATGAGTGTTATTTGAGAAGACTTCAAAGGAGATCAGTGTAATTTTTCCTTATTATTTATATAGGTACAAGTGTAGCACATTATCTAACAAATTCTGTTATTTGGTAAAATTAATATGAATCTTACTAAATCATGGCCGGTCTAATTGGTCGTAGGATCAATTAAGTTTAGTTTTTTCTCTTATATGCCTAAAGAAAAGGGACCGAAGATAACTAGTTGACTCAAGTTCTAATTAAACTTTAATAGCAACCCTGACCAGATTAAGTTCTAACTGCAAGTTATTTTGTCTCTTGCCCCAAATAATTTAGAACCAAGTCCGAGGGTCCTTTAACATATTTATTAAGAAAAAAAAACAAATTAAATGAAAAGTAATTAAATTTTTAAGTTTCTGAAAAATAAATGTTAATTTTAGTAGTTACATATTTCTTTCTTATTTAATTTTATATTATTGGCTTATTCAATTTACGTAATTATATTAATTTGCTAGTCTCTGTACTTTTCAAAGTTTTTTTAGAGGTTCTATAACTTAAAAGTTGGACTCTTGTTATAATTTTATAATCTTTTTCAATAGGGCTCTTAAATTAAGTCTATTGTCATGTCCTTATAAAAATCATAGTGAGAATTCTAAAAACTATACAGACTTATGACGCTGCACTTAACTCTACATATCAAAGTTTGACTGAATTTTTTTCAACTCTTTTAATTTGAAATATTCACACTATTAGCTACTTGTTGCCAGACATGCCAGAGCAAGACTTCCACATTTGTTGAAAAATTGTGTATTCAATTGCAAGCCAGACAATTGGAATGCAAACAAATTGTGGAGTTAATGTCACACCCTTCAGTAGTCCTGATTGACGCGGAAAAATTAGGAAATGTTAAAGTAGTGAAACCACTTCTGAAGCTTAATCCTGAACTAGTGTTAACAAAGGACCCCAAAAATGGGTAGAACTTATTGCACTATGTGTTTATATAGAGACATTAAATCAGTCGACGTGTGTTTAAAATTGAGAGATCGCATCCGATTCAAGCATATCATGCCATCCGAGCAGCTGATAAGGATCATAACAATGTGCTTCACTTTTCTGCGTTTCCACCAATAGAAGAAACAAAATGGAGTTTATATGGCCCAAGCACTACAATCGTTGACAAGTTTTCATGTTTCGAGGTGAACTTACTTATTCTTCTCTTCTTTATACACACATCTACTTTATTAATTACTATTTGTTTGGGATTAGTTGAAACTGAGATATGCCTTAATTTTAATAGTATAATATTGATTATAGGTAAAAATGGCATAATTTTTTAGTTTAATACACAAAAACATATGAACATGTTTTACACTTTTACGTACAAATACATGTAACCATATTTCACTGGTCTATCACATCATAATATTACTTATTAAAATTTGTTTATATATACTATACTATGACAATTAGTAAAATATAATTGAACATATATGTAAAATTTATTTATATATATGCTATATCGGTTTTATAATCATATATCACACATCATGGTTATATATAGTACCTATATTAGGAAGCTTTAGAAGTTAAACATCCTTAAGTTTGTGTATGTATGTTCACTTTTTAGTATAAATGAATATCAGAACAGCCTTCTCCTCTCCTTGCTCTCTTGTTTTCTGCATGTTCTGTTTTTCTTTACAGGATCTCATACCTTATTTGGTGGAACATATTATCAAAATAATGGGACCCGGATGGATTTAACATATTATATAGAGTGTATTTCTAGTATTTTTCTTACTTCATTGTTTTTGGAGAATTTTAACACATGGAAGTAAATGAATATTCATATATACAAAGATGATAGAATATAGCTCCTGCTGAACCAGTGGTAATAAGAAACGATGATGGAAAGACACAAGAAGATTTAGCTAGTTTTAAGGGTTTAGAGCTCTCTAACGAAATTCAAGCTACATCAAAAGGAATAGCCACGTGTGGCTGCTGCGACCATAGCGTTTGCTGCATCTCTTACCGATCTAGGTAACAGGACCGATGTTGGGTTTATTGTCTTCATGTTGGCAAATGCAGTTGCATTGTTCGCTGCTTCTTCGTGCATAGTCTCTTTCTTGTCGATTTTCATTACTCCGAACTTCAGTGTGATGAGCGATCGTCAATATATTTCATCATTGAATATAAGCTTGACTTTTGGGCTTGGGTCGTTGTTCGTCTCCATTGTGAGTATGGTGACAGCTTTTTCTGCAGCTTCCTTTTTTATTTTTGCTATTCACGGATACAGGTGGGTCCATATTTGGTGACTTTTCCTAATAGTTATATTTCTTTTGCTATCTCACTTGTTCAAGTCTCTAGCGTACTCCTTCCATTATTTAGTAAGAGCCTGCATGCAATGGATACGGTTGAGACATTTTCCTTGATCCATGATCCATTTTTTGGGTATAGTAACCATGTTAACGGTGAGAAACTACAATTTACATTCAACGATAATTTAAGTGTATACCTACATCTCAGATCAAGTTAACTATTTTTATTTTTTTGGCAAGTTAGCACACCAAAAAATAGTTAACTTGGTCTTTCCTATCTAAAAAAATAAAAATAGTTAACTTCATCCGAGATGTAGGTATACAATTAAATTATTGTTGAATGTAAATTATAACTCCTTGCAGTTAACATGGTTACTATACCAAAAAAAAGATCATGGTTCAAGGAGAATGTCTCAACCGTATCCATTGCATTTAGACTCTTACTATATAACAGAAGGAGTACACTAAAGACTTGAACATTTGAGATAGCAAAAGAAATGTAACTATTGAGAGAATCCCCAATGAAGTCACCAAATATGGAACCACCTGTATCCGTGAATAGCAAAAATCATAAAGGAGGCTACAAAAAAAACTACCACCATACTTACAATGGAGACGAACAACGACCCAAGCCCAAAAGTCAAGCTTATATTCGGTGATGATCTAATATGTTGACGATCGCTCATCACACTGAAGCTAGGAGTAACGAAAATCGACAAGAAAGAGACTATGCACGAAGAAGCAGCGAATAATGCAACTGCATTTGCCAACATGAAGACAATAAACCCACCACTGATCCTATTACTTGGATCGGTAAGAGATGCAACAAACACTACGGTCGCAAAAACAAGTGCAGCCACAACCATGCCACATGTGGCTATTCCTTTTGTTGTAGCTTGAATTTCGTTAGAGGGCTCTAGACCCTTAGAACTAGCTAAATCTTTCAGTGTCTTTCTATCGTCGTTTCTCATTACCCCTATAGTTCAGCCAAAGCTAGATTTTTTCATCTCTATATATATGAATACTCAGTTACTACCATGTGTTAAAATTCTCCATAAACAATTAAGTAAGAAAAAAACTAGAAATACACTCTTTTAAACACACACTATATAATATGTTAAATCCACTAGGTCCCATTATTTTGATACTGTGTCCCACCAAATAGGGTATGAAACCCTATAAAGAAAAACAGACAAAAAACAAGAGAGCAAGGAGAGGAAGTATGTTTAACTTCTAAAGCTTCCTAATAAGATAGGTATTATATATAACCATAATGTGTGATATATAATTATAAAACCGATATAGCATATATATAAATAAGTTTTACATATATGTTCAATTATATTTTATTAATTGCCATAGTATAGTATATATAAACAAATTTTAATAAGTAATATTATAATATGATTGTACGTAAAAATGTAAAACATCATATTTGTTAGTGTATTAAACTAAAAAATTATGTCATTTTGAAACTAATTTCAACCCGTGATCAATATTATTCTATTAAAATTAAGGCATATCTCAGCTTCAACTAATCCCAAACATATAGTAATTAATAAAGTAGATGTGTGTGTACGTGTGTATAAAAAAGAGAAAAATAAGCAATTTCACCCCGAACCATGAAAACTCGTCAGCAATAATGTTTGAGCCATATAAACTCCATTTTATTTCTTCTATTAGCGGAAACGCAACAAAGTGGAACACATTGTTATAATCCTTATCAACTGCTCGGATGACATGATATGCTTGAATCGGATGTAATCTTTCCATTTTAAACATACATTGATTGATTTAATGTCTATATATAAACATGCATAATGCAATAAGTTTCACCCATTTTTAGGGTCATTTATTAACACTAGTTCAAAGTAGTTTCACAACTTTAACATTTCCTGATTTAACCACCTCAATTAGGACTACTGAAGGGTGAGACATTAACTCCACAATTTCTTTGCATTCCAATTGTCTGACTTGCAATTGAACTTTTCAACAAATGTGAAAGTGTTATTCTCAAGAATGTCTGACAACAAGTAGCTTCAACAGTGTGAATATTTCAAATTAAAATAGTTAAAAAAATCCAGTCAAATTTAATAAGTTTGATATGTAGAGTTAAATACAGCATCCATAAGTCTGTATAGTTTTTAGAATTCTCACTTTAATTTTTATAAAAACATGACAATAGACTTAATTGAGGAGCCCTATTGAAAAAGATTTTAAAATTATAATAAGAGCCAAATTTTACAATTTTTAAGTTATAGAACCTCTAAAACAAAAATTTGAAAAGTAGAGAGACTAACAAATTAATATAATTACGTAAGTTGAATAAGCCAATAATATAAAATTAAATATGAAAGAAAGTAAGAAAATATATCAAAGAAGAAAACGAGAAAAAGGGGCTATACAAAAATATCAATTTGGAGAACTAACCAAATTCTTTTGCAGTCGAAGGCTTTCGCGTCAGTAGATAAAAAGCCATTTGCTCCTCTATATCATATCTTACAACTGACTAGTTCTGGATATTTTTCAAGTAATTTTGTTGCAATCTCTGTTACATACACAAATTGCGATAAAAGTTAAGGCAAGATTAAACTCCAATATCTGAAAACAACATACACACACAAGGAATTAAAGCATTGGAATATCTAACTACTAAAATTTAACATTTATTATTCAGAAACTTAAAAATTTAATTACTTTTCATTTAGTCTTTTTAATTTTTTTTTGACTTAATAAATATGTTAAATGAACCGCGGTAGCATTTGCCAAACAAAATTCCTTGTATGAGAGAAAAAATGAAAGGCAAACAAAATTAGACTCCCAAAATAATGAACCCGGCCGGAACCCAGTCAAACCCCAAATCATTTTAGGAATAAAATAACAATAAAGATAAGTATAAGAATATAAAAACAACAACTGAGAGTGTCACTTAATGTTTGAAAGGAAAAGTGACGGTGCATTGCAGTGCAGAACGTGAACCTAAGAAGCGAAGAGGAACTTGCAGGTGGTGATATCAGCGGAGACGGCGGCGAACACGGTGGTTCTCGGCTGAGTGGCCCTTTACTGCGAATCAGAAGTGCGGTGGTACTCTATGACTCGAGGACGGAGCTGCTATGGCGGTGGATGGCCAGGTGTGGTGGCGCAATGGTGGTTTGACACTGGCGAGTTTGGTGGACTCTCGGTGGAGCTGGAGCTGGTGTTGAAGGTGAGGTGTTAAAGAAAAAAAAATGGTGGCAGGACACTTGAATGTTGCTCACTGCGTTTGGTGTAGCCCTTCCAGATGAATAAAATTTATCTGAAGGGCGCGCAAATTTTAATGAGAGAAGCTTTTGAAAACAAAGTTTTGGGAAGCAGTTGTTACATCACTGCAGTAAAGCTGTAACTTTAACAGTGTTCATCGATGGATATTGCACAGTGGCATCAAATGTGGGAGAGATAACGTAAACAGTACGTCTTAGACAGTGTTAAGGCGGGACAGCTGGCTCCCTGGCACCCTGTGCTTCCAGCGCAAATTGCAGGCAGCGTTTACCAAGAGCAACTCCAATAGGAGTTGTTTAAATAGATTGTTTAATTTATTTTAAGTGGTTCTTACAATATCACGTGGAATTTAAGGAATCTCATTAATTTTTATTCGAACGAGAGTTGTTTAAACGAGTTGCTTAACTCATTTTTAGTAGATTCTATAATTGATTTTTACGTATTTATATTTTGATTTTATATTCAATTTTGAAAAATAAATATATAGAATAAAATAAAATAAATGGTACATTTATAAAATTAAAATTGAGAACAAAGGATCAATCAAGATTGGTGGAATTCAATTTTATTAAATTACATTACATAATTACATAATTCAATTCAATCAATGTAAATATTTTATTTAATTCAAATGATGCAATTCAATAAGCGTTGTGACACTGCATAGGGTTAGAGCGATCTCCTCTCGAACAAAAAAAAATAATGCAATTCAAATAAAAAAATGATGCAATTCAATTTTCGGCATAATTCAATGTGCAATTCAATTCAGTTAAATGAAGTTATTAAAATAAAAAGAGTAAATGGCTATTTTAATCTCTGAAAGTGTCAAGCGGTGTCACTTTGGTCCCTGACAGATAGAAAATTATTAAAAGGTCCTCAATTCATATTTTTCTTTAGTCACTTTGGTCTTTGTCGTCAGGAATGTAATCATTTTTAGGGACCAAAATGACAGTTAAGTAATCACTTTTAGGGACCAAAATGACAGTAAGTAATCACTTTCAGGGACCAAAGTGACTAACGACTGACAGTTGAGAACCTTTTAATAATTTTCTATCTATCAAAGACCAAAGTGATATCGTCTGACACTCTCAGGGACCAAAGTGGTTATTTATTCAAATAAAAAATTGCAACCCAATGGTCTAGAACCATCCATAAGAAAATATCTCACCCAACTCGGTCTCATTTGTTTTTCATCCGTTTTCTTTTCTCTGAAACTGTCAACGCGCCACTGACCCTCCCTCTCACTCACAGCCTACCACACCTTCCTCCCTATCGGCGCTTCTCTCTCCCTCAGCCCCTCACCCCTCCCTCTCACCTGATCTCATCCCCTCCCTCTCACCTGATCTCATCCCCTCCCTATCATCGGATCCACCTTCTCCCCTCTCTCTCAGACCCCTTCTCCCCCTCCATCAATCTATCCCCACTCTTGTCCCCTTTCTTCCTTCATCAAGTTGTGACCTTTTTTTTGCATGGAGTCTGATTGGAGCTTTTTTGCACAAAGTTGTGACCTTTCAACAAGATCCACTCTTCCCGTGGTGAGGAACAGTGGTAGCCTTCCCGTGGCAGCGGCGGTAGGTGAGGAGCAGCGGCGGCCTTCCCGTGGTGGTGCTCTTCATCAGAGAGGGTCTTTTCATCTGGTGTAGCTCGATCACCTTTTTCTAATTTTTTTCTTCTTCTGAATCTGGTGTAGCTCGATCGTTTTGGGTTTTTTGTTTTTGGTTTTTTTATTTTTTTTATTTTTTTTATTTTAATTTAATTGATCTGTTGATTTGTTCTGGTATGAAAACAATAATGTATCACATTCTGTTATTCTCCCTCCATTTTTCCATCTTTCTGTTGCTGGTTGGTTGTTGGTTGTTGGAAATTGTTTTTTTAATGGTTAAACAACATTGCTTATGGATTCAGCAGAGTTGCTTATACAAGCCACGGTTCTTAAATCTAAAAAATAAACAACGACACGTCATTTGCTTCAATAGTATTTTTTGTTAAGCAACATTGCTTAGGGCTTAAACACGGCTTATGGAGTTGCTCTAAGCAACTTTAATTAAATGCTTTGACTGTGGACATTTAAAAAAGGACGTCTGATGACATAGAATTAAATTCAATAAATTGTTTAATAATGAATATTTTATTTCAACAAATTATTAAGTTTAAATAAAATATAAGTAATAAAATTAAATTAATTTAAAATTTAATTGTTAATGTAATTATATAAATATGGAATTTTAAAATCTTGTATTTCTATCTTTGTTGAACCGATTTTAATGTTAGTAGTTATAAAATAATAGGATGAATCAGTAATAAGTTGAAATAAATAGCAACACCTGATTATTGAAATAAAAATTAACAACTTTATATTGTCTTGAATATTCAAAAATAAATAAGAAATTAATATAAGCACATGTAGGTGGTCCGTTAGTTAGGTGGTTCAGGTAGGTGATGGACATTTAATTTGGAACAATGATACTCTAACATCTACACCACACCCATCCCAATGAGTAAAATGAGAGAATGAGATGTGTGGTGGGTGTGTCATGGGTGTGTGTAACATTAATCTTTAATTTGACATAATGTCCGTGTGGCATATTTATTGTCTCTAGTGTCATTTACATTCAGATTCTATTGTGAATCAAAGGCGGAAATTCATGGCAACCTGCACGATGGTGGGAGCTGGTAAATTGACTCCTCTCAGGCATGCATTATGCCCCTACGACCCACGTTGAGCTCTTATTCGCAAGTTTCTCCCAGGTGGTTATCCCAGCCTCATTTGAAGATTACGGGAACATGAGAAAGAGTCCTTATTTAGATTTGCAAGGAATCAGGAAGATGAAAATGTCTGTTACACATCCCAAACCAGTTTGATGAGTATTTAGTCGTTCCCGTGTTGCCATTTTCAACTTTAATTTCTATTGTGTTGCGTCGATCAATGTTCACCGTAGTTGGGAGCAATGTGGCCATCTTAAATCGGAGTCTCTCATAACCACCCACTTGACTAGCAAGAACTCCATAAATGTGTGTAGTCTTGATGCCAACTTCCCGCATTGTATTCATATGGGATTTGTCATGCTCACTAATTTTCCTATGAGCCGACAACATACCCATGTACTTCTCATCCATAGGGCCATGATTATGAACATCATTCAAGTACTTCACATCCACATCTAAAGTTTTGTTTTGGCTCGTGCTTCTTAATCTCTCTATTCAACTGCTTTTGATCTCTATGCCCTTGTCTGTGGCATAAAAAGGTCTGTTGCATTGCTTCACCATTAACGTCCCACAATATTTTGCTTTTTCGTGCACTAAAGCCATGCAAGCTATCATACCAGTTATAAAAACTGAACGCAAGACCCAAATCTGAAAAATGATATCTCAATATCTCATTGGTACTTAACTCACTAATGTTAATGTTCCCAAAGTCCACAGCAGAATTGAGCGCATAATCACTGTTAAAAACAGTTGTTCGTTCCCCATTTCCTTCACCACCCACATGTTCTTCATTAGACTCAGACTCGCTCACATCGAACCCTTCATTCAGATTGGAACATTCATGCTGATCCGACAAACATATTTCTTCAATCCCCTACACGTACATCGCTAATTTAGTGCATATAACTGTCAATCTTATAAAAAAAAATTCACTACAAACCTGTGGTGCTGCTTCTTGTAAGTTACCTAAAACCTGTTCTTCATCCATTTTAAACCTTCGATGCTTGGCTAAATATATTATGTCCACAAACTCCTAAAAAATATTTTAAAAAATAAACCCAATCAATATATGAAATTTGAGTGGCTCAGCATAAAGACATAACAACCGACAACACACTTACACTGCATTTCTCACTAAAACACTGCATTTCTCACATATTTGAAATTTGTGAACAGTACCGAAGTTCCAAAAATGCCCATCTGACAAGGTTTTTTGTTTTTTAAACATTGACCCAATAATTCTTAGGGAATAGTAGATCCAACCCCAATACTTTTAATAATAACATTTTGATAAAAAATTTAAAATCTGTAATCAAATCAGCATAACTCATCCTATCTTCCCTCACCTAACTGCATCTAGAACATAGGCGGAGTTACTGCACTTTGGCTTGCAGAGTTTAAGGAAGACAGTTGGATAAAACGCAATCCTTTTGTACATTTTAGATTATATTTCCTAGCTTCTGCCACTAAGATGACAACGACGAAGCAACTAGTAAATGTCATCATAAACAACAAACTATCAAATTTTTTTACTTAACCACAATTCATTTGTTATAATTACATTTACATTTAATTACATTTAACTATCAGCTAAATATTACATAAGGACAATTTACTACTCCTTACCTGTCTCCACAAAGATTGTCAATGGGTGTCAATATATTAAAACTCATCATTTATTCTCTTCCTCTCTTATCCTATTTGATTAGATTATTTAAATTATCTTTATTTAAATTTTACAAATTATGCAATTTTATATTTTTAGGTGACCTTATTTGCAATTAAGTTTTACTAGTGTAACCTGCCTAACAAGTACCCTGGACTAACCATATCCGTTGATCTTCTGACAGACTATATCTATGATATTGGGTATCATTTGGGTATGGTACACAAATTTCAGACTTGTGTACCATAGACGCTACCCTCTTTAAAGCTCTATACATTTTTCTCCTCCTTTTCTCCCTTCTCTGTTTCGTATCCTTTTTTTGGCAAAGACAAGTTCTGTGAAAATTTGCTAATGTGTTGGTTGCAAAATGTGTTGTGTTGGCATATAGTGAGTAGAGGGAGCAAATCTGCACGGAGGACAAGGACCAGGCGCGCCTTGCTGCTGTTGTACGGGAGGGGACGCTTCGCTTTAGTTTTTGAACTACTTAGTTTTGGTTAGAATTAAAATTAAAATTAAAATACATTCGTCTATCATGTTTGAGTAGTTGAATATCACAATACTAATTCATTAAATTAAATTATATATACAGTAAAATTGTTTCGAGCTAGATAAATGCAATATATAATTTGTAATCAAATAGTGCTATAAGTAAACTTTTCAAGTAGTTTATAATTTCAAGTTTATATTTTCAAATTTTTCATAATTTTAACATAAATGAATTTTTTCAAACATAATCCTTTGTTATGGATTCATCAATTAATGTGTTGGTATTTGGTATTTTTGATCTATCTTTCCTATAATTAGATTTTTTTTTAAACACTAGTCTTTATATCCATGCAATGCACGGGTCTAAAACTATAGTCATGATATATTGATTTTTTAGGTGTAAAAAAAGAACTTTAATATAGTTGTTAATGAAAAGGTAATTAGTTACATAATGACAAAATGTATTCTTGTAAATATTTTCTCAGTATCAAACAAAAACAAAATACAAAATGTTAACACTTTGCATGCGAAAAATATCATTAAATAATCTTTGTTTCACCTTTACATTTTAAATTTGCTTTTTCTTTCCAAAATATAAAACGAATACAATAGAGTTCAGCTCGAAATATTTTTTGCAATTACATTTAAAATTGTTTTATTATATGTGAAATTGTTAAGCAATCGCGTAGTAATAGTATATGGTGAATTTCAAATTCTTTATAATTGAAACATATTTCTTTATGGTTCATTTTCCGGTGACGGAACAATCCACGACGAGACTTTACTTACCTCCTAGCTGTACATATATATTAGTCTAGAGGCTCTTTTTCTATGAAATACTGTGGATGGGGGGAAAACACATTTCTACCAATATAGTGTGGCACGGGTGGTAAATACCCATGTCTCTTATGCAAAATATACAGGGGGTTTGATCCCCTATTGGGAGAGAGAGAGAGAGAAGGATCAGTCTTATGATTATGTATAAAATATATCATATGCCCCGTGTATGACACGAATCACTACACTAATATATATACACACTTGGATATGCTCCTGGTAGAGGTGGCAATTCGGGCTTTTGGGCCTGGCCGCATCGGGTTCGGGCTTTATCGGGTCGGGCCAAAAAACCCGGATTGAAAACGGACTCAAATTTGTGCGTCTGAGCCCTATATTTTTTGGGCTTTTTTCGGGCCGGGCTCAGGCTTTAGCCTATGTTTTTCGGGCAGCCCCGCTTCGGGCTCGGGTTTTTACGGGTTTGGGTTTTGTCGGGCCGGGCCAAAAAAGCCCAGATTAAAAACGAACTCGAATTTGTGTGTCCAAGCCCGGTATTTTTTCGGGCGGACTCGGGCTGGCCCGGCGGGCTAAGCCCATTTTGCCAGCTCTAGCTCCTGGTGTGTTGCTAACTCCAACCGCTGATATATATATATATATATACGAATAATTGGTTACACAACCTTCCGTTGTCGTCCAGCGGTTAGGATATCTGGCTTTCACCTAGGAGACCCGGGTTCGATTCCCGGCAACGGAAATAGCATTTTTTATCTTATATTTTTTTCTCAAACAATTACATTGGTTTCATGTGAAGCAGTGACAAAGTTCCCGCAACAAAAGTTGAGGGGATTCAGATAGGGCAATTTCTATCTACACATACATGTTTTTCTATCAACACATACATGCTGCGGAACTATTAATTCCGCAGGTGTATTTTTTTTCGGACACACACATACCGCGGAACTATTAGTTCCGCGGGTTGTAATTCACCGCGGAACTAATAGTTCCGCACGTTGTAATTCAATTCGGACACACACATAACGAATAAAAAATGCTTGCGGAACTATTAGTTCCGCAGTGAATTACAACCCGCGGAACTAATAGTTCCGCGGTATGTGTGTGTCAGAAAAAAAATACACCTGCAGAACTAATAGTTCCGCAGCATGTATGTGTTGATAGAAAATCATGTATGTGTAGATAGAAATTGCCTTCAGATAATAACAGCATTCCAGCCACTGAGGCCCTTGGTCTCAATCCAACTGTTCCTATCCCACTTATTTGGATCTAGCTTATGAAGATGTATCTGATTTTGCCATTGGTCTTTGCTTTGCCTCTGCTGGACCGATGTTTGACAATGCCACTTCAAATGAGGCTTTGAAGTTGACCAAAAAAAAAAATGAGGCTTTGAAGAATGAGCCAAATTCCTTTTAATTTCGTCAGAAAACTTTTTTATGTCAAAATCACTCAACCTAGAAAGTTCAGTCAGAATTGTTGTTTGATGCCATTAATTGCATTGAATTTCAGTATACAGATCCTACTTCTCTTTAATTTTCATAACACTGACAAAATATTTTTTAAGTAGAAGGATTATTGAGCACATATTTAAAAGAACAAAACAAAAAATGTTAGATATCATGAAATAAACCAAATATATGTAGTCTGTCATCTGATTTGCAGGTTTTGACGTTTAATTGAAGCCTAAACCCGAGATAATCATCTGTTAAACTAAATTCAAATTATTTGTTACATAATTGGTGGATAGATACCACCAGAGTAAGGATACACATTGTTCCGTTTGTTTTCTTACACCTAAAAAGCGCATTATTTTGCTTTTTCTGCATGAGAAATGAAAATAATAACACTTCAAAGTTATCGAGTGACACATCTTCGTATATTTCAACAGAGATTCAAAAGTATGCTCTCTAACTAAATAAAATATAAAAATATTTTCTTTTATTTGTCAGTGTATCACGTGGATTTACATCTAGTTTAGCATTAATCATTTGAGAAGATTGGCTCAGCTGATCATAGGAACCAATCTTGTTGCAAGGGTGCAAGGGCTACAGACTAGCACCACTAGGTCCAAGAAAGGATGAGAATACCAATGGTGATGACTCCATTGACTTCATGGAAAAGAGAAAGCACCACAAAGTAGAACAAGATCGCAATTTGGATCATGTAGTTCTTCTAGTTTCCAAAGTCTTCTCATATTCTTCAATAGATTTGAAAAGCTCGGAGAAGTTGCCTTTCCCAAAACCCCCACACCCGCCCTTTTGGTACTCCTTCCCTTCCTCATCCTTGAGCATGCATCCAATCCTCTGAATTATCTCTATAAATATGGTGGGCCTGCCCAATTCACACAAGAGAAAAACCAATCAATGCTTATGCCAACAATATTGAACCAATCATCGTACCCCCAACAACATACAAGGTTAAGAATAGGCTTAAGCACTCAACACACTGTTGACCAAAAAAAAAACACTCAACACACTATAAAATTGATAATTAATAAACCAACAGAAGAACAGGGTGAGAAGTTAAGAAGACAAATAAAGGAGCATTTTGACAACTTACATACACAAAAGCATCAAATCACAGTAAATTGTAAATCAATCAATCCCTATGTGTGGTAAGTCAATTACCAAGCTACTCCTACATATCCTGTAACTCTCCTCATATTATATATGTAGGGAAATGTTTCAAGATAAAATATTAATCAAATTGTAAACAATATTGAATATTGAACTAATATTCCTCTATTGGGCTCGGCCGATTATTACTATTATGAACCAGCTTTGGGTCAACCTAAGCTACACATCAAACAGGTTTGGGCCGATCCCGGATATGATCCGATGAGGTCCAATTGTCACCAAAAAAAAAATCCGGGGTCAGTATTATAAGGTTATAGTTACATTACACCTTAATTGCAGGAGAATATCTAGGAATTTGATCATTGATAGTCCATAAGCGTGGTCAACTTAAGTGTAACATAAAGAGAAAGGAACATCCTATGCAGAACCGACTCCAATAACTGTCTAACTAAGTAGACAGGTGCTTAGCTTAGCATTAGTATATTTGCTGCCAAGGAAGACCTATGCTGATAATTAAATCAAGGTATACTATTGAAATAAATCAGATTCAGACAAGATAATAATAAAAAATGCTATGTATGAATGATAATGAGTGATGCAATTGATCAACTTGGTCTTTTTGAAATTATTGATATTCTAAATCAGTCTCAGAAATTAAAATTTTTTTGTCGTATTAATCTCTATTGAACACTGTTAGGGACTAGATTATCCAATTCAAAATGATTAATATGTTTTGAGTATTTTTAATTTTTATAGATTAATTTAAAATATTAATAATTTCAGTTGATAACGCTTACAATTTCTAGAGAATTTTAGTAATTCACTCATGATAAATTGTGAATTGATGATAAAGAAAGAGCTGAGTGATTGAGTGAGACTAACCTATCACCAACAGGCTTGGTGAAGATCTGAAGGAGGGTACCCTGATCATCTCTATCAACCAAAATCCCAAGCTCCTCACACTCCTTAATCTGTTCATCACTCAACACATCCCCAGCACGCTTCTTCAGGTTCCGGTAATAAGTCGGTGGAGGAGAAGGCATGAACTCAAACCCACCCAACCAACTCCTCTTCCTCATCTCCCTCAGAGTCTCGAAGATGTCACGTGTCACAAGCGCAAGGTGCTGCAACCCAGCACCCTCATTATGCTCCAGGTACGTCTCTATCTGACTCTTCCTCTTCGTCCCATAAACTGGCTCATTCATAGGAATCAACACCGTCTCATCGTTGTTCGCCAGAACCACCGAGTTCAACCCACTCTCACTCGTTCCCACATCCTCCGCTGTGAACTCAGCGAACTCGTGGAACCCCGTGAATCCCTTCACGTATTCCACCGCCGACGATAGCTCCGGCACGTTCCCGACGGCGTGGTCCAGCCGCAGGATCCCGAAGTCCAGCGACGGAGTCGAAGGGACCGATTCGAAACCGGGGAGGAACGAATCGGACACGTGGCAAGGGTCGTTGTAACTGACGTAGCGCAAAACGACGTCGCCGTAGAGGCGAACCTCGGCGATTTTTACGCAGTTTTCGAGTTCGACCGGGGGAGACGCCGGGATGGCGCCGTGGGAGACGCTGGTGGAGAAGGCCGTGGCGGCGTCGTCTACCTCGACGGCGACGGCGCGGACGGCGAGGCCGTGGGAGGCGGTGAAGGCGAAGCAGGCTTTGGCGGAGAATGATGGAATGGCGGCGGTTGTGGTGGAGGAGAGGGAGATGGAAGGGGAATAGGGGGCGGAGAAGAGGAAATTGAGGTCGCCGGAGCGGAGGAGGTAGGAGGCGTGTGTTGAGTTTCCGGTGGATAGGTCCGATTTGGCTACGATTGGCATTCCGAGCCCCCAGGAGAAGCGGCGCGCGGTGTTGGTGGCGTCGGTGCACCAGAACTCCACGTGGTGGAACCGTTTCACTTGGAACCGGTCTGATTTCGGGTTGGTTCGGACGAAGTTCTTGAAACCAACTAGCTTGAACCCGGTTTGGGTTTGGGCTGCTTCGGTTTGGGTTTCCTTGCCCATGGGAATCGGTGGTGTTAGTTTTTCTGGTACGGAGCTGGCAGTTGAGGTTCTTGCTGGTGCTGCAGTGAGCTTCGTGTTTGTGGGGGTTGTGTTGCTATTTTTATGCAAGAGTATGGAGGGGAAAGTGACACGTGGCGGGATGTGATTGGAGAAGGATATGGTGAGCGATGGGGTGGCGGCGTACAGTTGCGGATTGCAGTTGTGTTTGTGTGTGTACATTACGTGAGGATATGGTGAGTGCGGATGAGGACGAAGAAGTGAAGGGGAGTTGATAAATATGAGAAAAATGACTTTTGTCATGTTTTGAACATGGAATCGACTGTGACTCTATCGAAAAATGAAATGTCGTGGAGTGAGTCACAGGCTTTTGGGTGGAGACGAGAGTGGCACTTCGTTCATTGTGTATCCTGGATTTCCTTTAAAAAAAATTCATATTCATAACTAATCATAGATTTATATTTTTAAAGTAAAACGAATTATTTTTTTCCAACCCATCTGAGACTCCCCACTAGCTCTGCTCAGCACACCAATTGGATAATTAAAAGGAATTTAGTTATCAAAGTGTTGGTAAAAAAAAATTATTTCATTTTATATTATTCTTAATCCAGTCATAACCTTAATCCGATCCAAGCATAGCAGATAATCAATCTCAATGAAACATAGTCCACGTTCAATTGGACATTTGGACTGGACTCCCTGCTGCTGACACTCCTGTCTTGGCTTCATCCAAATTCTCTCCTACAGATTCAAAATTATTTGATCCATTATTAAATAATTTAAAAATTGTATTTCCGATGTAATTAGTACTTTTTTGTTTTTATTTAATTTCTATATTCATGATTTAAGTACTTTTTTTTCCTGGTCCATACGTTTTTAAGTACTTTGAACACGTCATTCAGAGTGACCAGAGTATAGAGACAATCCAACTAGGGTAGATAAAATGGAAAAATGTTTCAAGTGTAATTTATGATTAAAAAAATACTTTTTAAAATACTTTTTAAATTTAAAGAAAAATTTTGTTGTACAACTATAAGATCTACAATATTGTACAAATCTGGATATATGTCAAAATTTTGTAGCATTAATTGATTTGTGTAGATTTTACCCAAAAAAAAATTGATTTGTGTAGCCTACTCCACCTAATAGAAAAAGGCTTGGTGATTATTGTTTAATTTTCATATTGTTGCTGGTTTGGATGGAGTACAAGTAACAAACACTAGCAACTTGGACCAAAAAAAAAAACACTAGCAACCAAGTAATTTCAATGCAGTTAATAAAAATCCTATTACGTCGGTGT
The DNA here is from genome assembly GCA_030159175.1 of Glycyrrhiza uralensis. Classification (NCBI taxonomy): domain Eukaryota; kingdom Viridiplantae; phylum Streptophyta; class Magnoliopsida; order Fabales; family Fabaceae; genus Glycyrrhiza; species Glycyrrhiza uralensis. The sequence goes on from BRZY01000006.1 coordinate 2,364,974, forward strand.
CAAACGACGAAGCAAGTTTTTGCGCATATCAAAGGAGGTAATTTGACAGCTTGTGGTCTTCAAAAGTCTCTCACATTTGCAAAAAGATAATATTAAAAATTGAGGACCATCCTTTGTCAGCGAACAATGAGACACTTTAAAAATTTAACTAAAAACTTCAGCTATCAACCTACACTGCTTGTTAAAATACAACACGGCACTTCAAAATAAGGACAACAATTTAATTATTGAATTCAGATTGTCCAGAAAGTGGGATTACTACGGCATGTGCGTGTGTAACTAACATTACAGACTGTAGTAATCGCCATTACTCCGTAAGGAGTGGTGAGGACAAAAATATCTTCAGTGGGTTTATGCCATCGTAAATCTTGGCTGATTTCACAATCATAGCTCAATTAAACAAAATGACTACAGCTATAAACAACTATGGATAATTACAGAAGATATAGTGTACCAAGGTCAGTATCGTATATAATATGGTAAGCTACCATAAAATAAAATTGGGTAAACATTACATTCAAAACATACTAACAAGAGGATCATCTTGATCTTGAGCATTGTTGAGAGCCAATATATGTTTCTGAAATGAAGCTGCAGCTTCTTCCCTTTCCTGTAATTTCCCCAGTTTGTCATATACCATGGCCATCAGATAGAAGGCTTCAGCCGCCAATTCATGAAACTGCAGAGCACAGGAGATGTAACTTTATAATGACGGACAACAATGAACCCAAGTACCAAATAATATTTTCATGCAAGTAAAAATGAAAAAAGGATGCTTGAGAAGAAAACCAAATCTTACAGAAAATATAATCGAAAGAGATATGGATGTTGAGAAGAAATAGAGTTGTTAAGATGAGATGCGAAACGGGAAAAAAATGGGTGTCAAATATGTCATTTTTCTAAGTGGTATCTTATTAGTGACTTTCAACATCACAGCATGGAATGATCTTGCATGTCTGAGACCTATAAAATCAACTTTAAATAAATTCATCCATAGTCTATACGCCCAAAATGTAGACCTCCCTTTCATTTTGCATTTTCATTGTAACAGTCAGTCCTATCAAAGTATGAATGAATGAATGAATAACTACAGGTTCCATATACATATACGTAATACTCAAATATCCCATGCATGATGTGCTTATCACTGGATGTATCCAGGTGAACTTTGAAGTGAAACAGAGATGCTGCCTTTTGGTTACGAATAAAACAGAACTAATGAAAAATTAGTAATTACACACAAGATTAAAACGCATTAAGTTTGCTTACCTCCAAAAGTTGGAGTTCTTCAGATGCTTGTCTTAATGGATCTATCACGAGCTCGTATTCTTCAAAGACTGAAAAACAATTTCAAATCAGTAAAAGATTTAGTTGAAGGCTTGAAGCCCCCCCAATGCTCCAATGAGTCATAGCCACTAAAGATTGAACCTTCTTAAGTTAGTCAAAACTGTCTCACGTCATTTTCAACAGTCAATCTGTCTGACAAACCAATTTACGTGATTCTTACACAGTTTTCCACCTATTTAGTTACTCTCTTGCAGAATCAGAAATTCAGTTATTGGTAAATGCTTGCAAAAACAACATATGTAAATATATATGTAGACAACAAGCTGGAATAGCATAGTCTAACATTCACAATCTTCAGTGACGTACCTTTGAAATTTGTATCGCACAGATAGCATTTTGCTTCAACAATATAGGCCCGTGAGCGGAGCTCCAAACCTCCATGACCAAGAATCATCGGGAAAGCTCCATGGATGAGGTTCAGAGCCCTTGTTGCATGGCTTGATCCAAGAGAGAGCCACAGCTCAGCTAGAGTAAGAGTAGCTGAGGCTTTCAGAAGATCCAAGTTAAATGATATGCAGAATGAGAGGCTTGCTAAAGCATATGGAAGCCCTAAAACTGCATTGCCTGATTTCTGATAAAAAAATATTTCAAAGATTTACAGTAAGCAAACAGTAGAGAACACGCAACAATAAAAAAAGCTGGTAGTTTGGAACAGTGTAGTATACGGTCAGTAAATGTGTCAATAGATAATGCATTAAAAAGAAGAAAAAAAAGATCGTCCTATAGTTAAATTGATATGGAATAAAAGAATGCGTAGGGATGATTCGTGACACAAAAAAATTCCCTTGAATAAAACAGTAATGCCAATGAGTGCTTATAACAAATACAAAGAGACATTATGAACATAAATCTATGTTCACTGAAATTTCATATAATCTTTTCTTTTTTTTCCCCTCAATTTTTCCCACTTCATTTCTTTTTCATCTTGTGGAGGCTTGCTTAGGCATGTAATCTTAGCTGATTGATTACCAAGTCCTTTTTTATGTGATGAATTGAAGGGTAGATGTCACTCTACAGTAAAAAATTGTAACTCATGAGCAACTTGAAAATAAATAACAAGCTATCCAAAAAGAGAGCAAACAACAAGATAAAATAGCTCGATCCAGACTACATGAACTACAAAGTGTGTAATCAGACAAAATGATCACATACCTTATGAATCTCAGCAAGTAAAAGAAGAACCGAAGCATTTTCAACTTGCAGATTGTATTTGTAGCACATGCAAAAGAGAGAGTGTGCCACAGCAGCTGCCTGAAAATAAATAGAGTTAAAACAATAAATATATTTTATTTGTTCTCTGTTTAGCACTAGCTAACAGTGATTGATTTCACCCCTTTTTTCTCATTACTAGGCTAAGAAACTATGATCACACCCAAACACTCTACTCTGATACACCACAACAAAGGTCCAGCGATATTGGCATTGGCAATATACAAATGACAGACTATTTACAGGGGGTGGTTTTAATCTCAGCAGCAATAGTGACACAGGCTGTTGCTGCATGGGGAACCAAAACTGTATACATTTTTGTGATCTGAAAAAAACACCTCCAGAAGAAGTCATAATTCATAAGTGTCTTTGACATTCTTTCTATTTTTCTTCTTTGTTTTATTGTTTGGTTTATCAATCATGAGTATAAGACTATCTTCTTGTGGGACAACACAGTCCCTATTATAAGAAGACTACCATTCTAAACCACTTCTCACCAATGATCTATCTTCCCGCTACTGGAACTGGGAGAAACCCATACAAATGAAACATTACGGATAAAAACAAACTATTTAGGGAAGGTACATATCTGCATCTGTGTAGTTGTTTACAATTTTTGTTTTTTTTATTGTCACGTCTATCAATCATCATTCATAATTATAAGAATATCACATCAGGGTAGAACCCAATACAACACTAAAATCTTACACTACTTGCCAATGACAAATACTACAAGGATACTTTCAAAAAAGAATATATTTAAAGATTATGACCCCTAGTTACCAATGAAAGAACAACAATTACATATGCACTATACATTCAAGAGTAACGGCAAATAGCATATGATTTTCTGTATAATGTAAATCTTTAGTACATAAGAGGGGGGACCTCTCGGAATTGATTTGCTGCGAGCAATGTACGAGCATGGCAAAGGCTTGCTTCTGTCTTTAGATTCATATCTACACCAGTAACAGGTGATGCCAAAGCACCAAGTTCATCACATAGTTTCTGGGCTAGCTTTAAACGTCCACTGCATGATGCTCGTAAGTTATTGACAATACTGAAATCTCAGCTGTTAATAGAATTTAAGATTCTGAATACAACTGCTGAGTGCTGACCTAAGTCTAGGCCACTTACCGATGTAAAGCGTGCTCATGAAGCAGCTGCAACTTTAGCAGTAGGATTTGTGATTTTGAGACAGAGAGAAACTTCTCTTCTGCTATTTTAAGGGCAGAAAAGGCCTCTAGACACAGAATGAATACATCAGAACAATAAGGGGCAAAAAAAGCAAGAGAAGGAACTTGTATTGTGTTTGTGCAGGGACTTTTTAGCCTCTAATCCTCTATCTACATTCATGCCGAAGAAAGAAAAAGACCACTCCGTATCATACGATGAATATATATAAAAAAGGGTGGAACAATATTTTATGCAACCAATCTAACCTTTGTATCCTTTAAAGACTGCTAAATGTTGAATGAGCTTTACATATGCTAATGCTGCATCTGATGAGCTGGGGTAACCAAGAGCAAAGTTAATGCAAGAAAAAAAAAAGGCTTAAATATATTTTTTATCCTTTTAACAAAAATAGCTTTGATTTTAGTCCACAGTGAGGACTAAAAACACACTGTATTTTAATAGACGTGGAGACTAAAAATGAAACAAAATAAAAAATTGGGGACTAATTTCAAAAAAAAATGTCAAATATTTTGGGAACAAAAACATATTTAAGAAAAGAAAAACAATTGTTTTTTCAATAAACAAAGCTGGTACAAAATTAGCAACTCGAAATATGATCTCTGTAATACGTTCAGCTCAGAAGTTACCTTGATGCATCAGCAAAACAAGTTGCATGCACTAATGCATTTATGCGAGACAGTGGAGTGCTAATGACAATTCAAAAAAAAAAAAATCAGATTATGAAATACATACAGCAAGCTTTCAAGATAATACAAAAATATGAAAATATGCATTATATATCCATTTTCAACAAGCATTATATCTTTCGTCACCCCAGAGTGATGAAAATATTTAAAAAAATGTAAAAACTGCACGAGTAAAACATGCATTTTGCTTTATTTTATTTATAACCTGCCATATAACTCCCATGCAGTTGCACGAAGTATATAAGATGAACCCAATATTTGCAACACAGATCCGGGAATTGAGGTTGGTTGAGCACAGAATTGGGGAACATTAGAACTGTTGCCAGATCCACTCTCCTGACATAAAACTAAAGAACCCATTGGCTTTTGTAAATTCCTAAGCCAAGCTGTACTAAAGGCACCATCAATTGTCATCGCAGAACTCTCAGAGCTAAAATCACTAATCAGATGAGAACTCAACCTGAGTTCCTGAAGTTATACAAGAAGAAAATACATTAAGTAAAGAATCGGATTCACTTGTTCTGAAATAATCACCAACAAAAGAATAATCACAAAGATTTATACTACCTTGCAAACGTTAACAGGGCATGTACTGAGCTTCATGGAAGATTTTGGACCAAATGATAGCAAGGGTCTTTGAACATGCTGCAATGAAGATACTACCATGATGTAAAATGGCATCAGATAAAAGTTCAAGTTTCCACTAACAAGGCTTAAGAATTAATTCAATTTAAGTTGGTAGAGTTTTAAGCAACTTAAACAAGACAAGTAATGATGATATACTGTTAGCTACATGGACTAGGGATTCAGCCTTAATAATAAAGAAATCTTAAAACTTATTAGCATTAGGGTCATATTTCAATATACCCATAGTTCTAGTGTGTCTCAGGAGATCGATACGTCTGTAATTTGCACAATTTTGTATCTCTCCTATATTTTTATAACAAGCTAATATGCTTGAGGGTTGAATATGTTAAGATGCTAACAAGCTAGTATTCTTATACTAACAAGACAACAAAGATTGCACATTATCATTTCGGGGTCTATATGTCCAGTTTCATAAAGAAAAAGTACCAACAGTATAAAGAGAAAGTTTAATGTGGTCAGACAATGTCCTTACCGTTAAATCAAACTTGACCATTGCCAAATGATTGGAAGCTACCAACCTTTTTAACTTCAAATTTTCTGCTCTCTTCAAAGAACCTCTCAAGAGAACAAATAATTGTTGCTGAACAGAGAGTGAAATACCTATACTCGTAAAAGGTGAATATGATGATCCAAGTATCCCGGCGGTACTTGAGATACCATTCTCAAACAGCAAATTTGATATAGCTGCTAAAGTATATGCAAGACATGTATCATTACTTTGCTGCACAAATGAAAGTTGTCAGTCTTCAAAGCACAACTAATATATGGGGAGGATACATTTGTATTTAAATGGCAACAATTGCTAAGTTTTATTTTTCCATGCATGCGTAGTAGTATAGCATGTATACTGTAAGGCAACATTTGCTGTCACCTTAGGTTTTGCACTAATGGGTCAATACATGGCAAATTTATTGAATAAACAAACCTTGTTTTTATATGATTACCTGCTGAGAAACACGAACAGCTTCAGTCAAAACCTAAACATAACCAAACAATATAAGTATTGCACCAAAAAGGAATAGATAGTGGAACAATAGCTTGATTACTAGCAAAGGACAAAATAATATAAAATGATAGAAAGCCTTGAAGTCTAAGAAAGGCAGATATGTGGAGAATGTGTCACAATCAAAATGCTAAAAAAACTTACCTCTAAAGCCAGCTTTGGATGCCCAAAGTGGAAATGCATCATCCCCAAACATAACAAAGCAATTTCATATCTTCCAAAGCTATTGGCACCAGCCGGAGGAACAAAATCAAATCCTTCAGTCCCTGCACTTTTGTCCAGCAAACAACAGATAAGTTCAGTTTTAGATGATTATGCTGTATCCTTTTTATTAGAATCTGGGCCAAAATCAACCCCAAAAGCTAGCTCAATGGATGGGAGTTTCCCAAGACTTTATAAGGACTACTTTGGCCATATACCTAATTGATATGAGATCGTAACACACCCCTTTTGCGTCCACATCTGGACATCTGAAGCGTGAAGTTTGTAAGACTGGACATCTAGGGGTGGCCCAATATAACATTTAGGATAGGCTCTAATACCATAATTGAATTTGGGCCTAAATCAACCCCAAAGCTAGTTCAATGGGTGAAGATTGTCCAAGCCTTTACAAGGACTACTTTGGCCATATACCTAGTCGATGTAGTATCTTAAAACTTTTTATTGCCTATGTGTGTGCATGGGAAGAAAGGTTTTAAGCAGATCAATAATTCACAGCAAAATGCAAAAAACTAAAGATGAAGATAAGGGAAAATTTTATATTTGCTTCTTTAGAGATTCTAATTATTGATTTTGACAATCATTAGTATCAATAAATTTGGGATTGGAGGTATTTATAAGGTGGAGCAGCCCAAGTGATCATGCGGAAAACCACCAAGAAACAGAATTCTTTTAATTGCAAGTATTTACTTCCTTGACAACTATTCATTTTTTAGAGAATTTATTTGTATTGTTCCTTTATCAACTTGGGGCCTTCCTCTGTATTTATGAGTTTACAGTAGATTTCTATGCATCATCAACCATATAGAAATAGTATCAACATTGAGTTGTGATTGTGATCAGGCAAGTCTGGGAACATAATCTGATTGACTGAAAATTCATCAGAGGATGTCTAGGAATAAGAATATATAATTAAATTTCAAAAAGTAAACTGCAAAGTTTAATGTAAAAATTGAAGTTCAAGAGAAACAGAGGTTGTAGAAAAAAAGAAGAAAAAAGTTGAATGTTGGCGAGGTGATGACGGCTTTGGTAACACAACAGGCAATAGAGATGATTAGATAAAACAGTTCAATTACCTGTAATCAAAATAGCAATGAAGATTCTCCAAAGCACCAATATAATCATCATGAGAAAGACCATTCAAGTAGCTCAAAAAGTGAACCTGCATAGAGGTGAAACTCAAAATCACAGCAAACGGCAGTGAAAACTAAAAAAATAAAGGACCAAATGAATGTTATTAAAAATAGTCCCCTGAGGCCTAAACTTACCCGATGTAGTTCAGGTGCCAACTTTTGTAGCTGCCGCAGAATAATTTCAAACCCATTCAAAGAAAAAGCACAACCATTCCTGCAACATCAATAAAACTTGAAAGATAAGATGTACACATTACACAGTTACAAGTTCATTTAAAAGAAATTCAGAAAAGTTTCAGGTCTACAAGTTACTTACTTTTCAATGGTATCAGCTTGCTCTTGTAAATAACCTTGTATCTGCCAGTTTGTGCGCAAAAATACTGCACCACTGGGATCAATATCCCGTAGCATGTTACTTGGAGGGTCTTCATAAGGACTAGCTACTCTAACTTTCTCACGCTGTTTGGATACTGAATCACCAGGCACATCAATATCTGCGCATGTGAATCCCATCATTATCAGTGCAGATGCATCACTGTGTCAAACAACAGGTCCAAAATGCAAAGGCATAAATAGAAAAACCCAAAAGTGAAGTTGGGGGATAAGTAAGAGTCAAAACAGAAAACTGGGATTTCAGCAACTGATAAAATGCTGGTCTTTTTTAACTATCAAGTGCTTTCATAACTCAGAAAACACTAAAAGAAGAGCCGAATGAAGTTTAATACTTATACCATCTACTAAACTCAGAAGTGTGTTGGATGTATGGAGATGGAATGGAACTCTTTCACTGGCCTCCTTTCTTGCTTCAATTTCTTCTGAAACCTTTTCGTAGACAAAGTTCTCCAAGTCCATGTTCTCATATTCTGAATATGTCTCAAGATTACTACTAGAATCATCTAAACTAGGTTCTTCATAAGGAGTACAATTTGAGAATTCTTTACAATAGATCCCTATGTTTGTCAAGAGATGGCATATACCCTGGACATTCAAATTAATTAATGGTTACAAGGAGGATAGAATTGCATTATAAAGAATAAAAAGCAAAATTTGTACTAATAAACTAGGCATATGAGAGAGAGGAAGCCAAAGATTCTTTGATGGGAACATGTTACTGATGGTGGGTGGCGGTTCACAGCGGCAAACTAGAAATCCACCATAAAAATATAGCAGATACGTTGCAGCCTATGGTAGAAGACAAAAATATACCAAATACAAAAATATACCAAAAGAGAGCAGAATATAAAAAAAAAAAAAAAACTAAAACTAACAAAAGTGTAGGAAGGAAATTTGACATGCTCAAATACAAGTGGACTAGTGGAGAGAAAAAAGAACCATGAGGACAGAATGAAGCTAATAGAATGCTCAAATAGAAAGTGGACCAGTGGGGGAAAAATAAAAGAACCATGAGAACAGATTAAAGATAACAGAAAAAAGAGAAGAGAATGACAAGGATAAGGAGATAACAGGGATAACAGAAAGGAGATATTGGAGATAACAGGGAAGGAGAGGTTGCCAGAAAAGAGAACAAGAAACAGAAAGGAAAAAAATAGGAAAAAATTCCTAGTTCACCGGAAATGGAAGCTCATTGTAGAGAACACAGCTTTGCTAGAAGCACATAGCCATACTGTGGAGCCTCACAGAAAACAACTTACAAGCGTTGCACCCTCTCCCATATATATTTTATAAACAGGGATAATGATCATATAAATATTCAAGCAAAAAAGGATCAACTTAAACCATCAAAAGAACGTAGGAAAACATCATTCATACCTCAAACGATAGCAAATTGAAAGCAAGTACACAACGCCGAAGAAATATCCCCAAATTACTGTTCAGGTCCAAAATAACCTGGTCATCTTCAATCGCACCTGAATCAGGACCTCCAAGAATTCCTGAACAATGACATTTTCACATCAATAAAATATGAAAAATTCAATCTAATGAATGAGCAATAACCAGCCATGTTGCAACTCGCACATAAAATAAAATAAACAACACGAAATGGATGAATCAAAATAAAGAAAACATGTAAAGAAGTTGAAGGCTAGTTAGTAAGAGTAATGCTTGTTAATAAACTCACCTCGTATATCACTAAAGAAATTAAACAAATCATCAGGGGATGACAGAGATGATAGTCTAGTCACCAACTGGTCAATAACCCAGGATGCCTCCCAGTTTTGGCTCATCATTCTCAATTGATGAATGAGTTCATCCAATTTTGGCTCCAAGATATCATCACAGGACTGCACAATTAATTAATTAATTAACAACATGTACTACAAGAGTCAAACACACACACACACAATTAAAATTACATGTCATTTGCATTTGCATTGCCTCGTAAGATAACTCAACTAATTTTAGCGTTGATTAATTAGATTAGAAGAATTGAGAAACTGAACCTTGGTGAGTGCTAACAGGAACAAGCCAAGGCGGTTGTGCTGGGCAACAGAAGAGAAAGGGAAAGGGACCGATATTTGAGCTGGAGGAGCGTAGATCTTGAGGAGTATGCATAGTGATACTTTGTGCGGCGTGATTGCGAATGCACCTGGCTGCTTCCATATTCCCGCCATCAATTCTCAATTCTCTCTCTCTCTCTCTCGAATTCAATCTCTGCTTCCTCTTTCTGTGTGATGAAAAACGAAATGCTTAGTTGATTGGGGTGTGTGTGTGTTTGTCTGCAGCCGTAGTTTGTCAAGTGAAGGATGAAGTCAATCGTCAGTGTTGCTGCCACTGCAACTGTATATGAGAGAGTGTTGTCTTCTAGGGTTTGGATTTTTTTTGTTTTCTGAAAATGAAAACGAAAACGGTGGGAAACGCTGCCTGCTGCCTGCACGCTCTATTGTGCTTCCGGTTTGTTTAAACTTTAAAGGCTTAAATAAGTTTTCAGTCCCTGTAAATATTCGATTTTTTATTTTAGTCCATTAAAAAAAAATCAAACAATTTTAGTCCTTTAAATTATTTTTTTTTTAGTTTTGGTCCTTTTAGTGCTAGGTGGCACATTATGACCCAGTCAGCATATCTACGTGGCAGAAAACGCTGACGTGGCCTATCTATGTTTTGAATTTAGTCCCTATAAAACTTTTAAGCTTTGAATTTAGTCCTTCTCAAAATTGAGATTTTGATTTTAATCCCCCTTTCTCCTTCACCACCACGTCCTCCTCCTTTCTTCATCCTCTCTCTCTCTCCCCCCTCCACCACCACCACTCTCTCTCTCCCCACCACCACCACCACCCAAACACACACACACACACTCTCTCTCTCTCTCGTTTTCTCTCTCTCTCTCCCCCCACCACCACCACCACCACCTCTCTCGTTTTCTCTCTCTCCCCACCACCACCACCACCCAAACACACACACACACTCTCTCTCTCTTCCCCCCCACCACCACCACCACCACCACCACCTCTCTCGTTTTCTCTCTCTCCCCACCACCACCACCACCCAAACACACACACACACACACTCTCTCTCTCTCCCCCCCCACCACCACCACCACCTCTCTCGTTTTCTCTCTCTCCCCACCACCACCACCAAAACACACACACACACACACTCTCTCGTTTTTTTTCTCTCTCTCTCCCCACCACCACCACCAAAACACACACACACACACACACTCTCTCTCGTTTTTTTTCTCTCTCTCTCCCCACCACCCCCACCACCACCACCACCCAAACACTCTCTCGTTTTCTCTCGAGTTCTTGGAAGTTCTGTCTTTCTTACTTTGGTTTGTGTTGCTATGCTATGAGAGAGAGAGAGTGTTTGGGTGGTGGTGGTGGGGAGAGAGAGAGAGAGAACGAGAGAGAGAGAGAGAGAGTGTGTGTGTGTTTGGGTGGTGGTGGTGGGGAGAGAGAGAGAGAGAGAAAAAAACAAGAGAGAGAGAGGGGGTGGTGGTGGGGGGTGGTGGTGGAGGAGAGAGGATGAGGGAAAAGGAGGAGAGAGAGGGGGTGGTGGTGGAGGAGGAGAGGGTTGAAGGAGGGGACGAAGGGGAAAGAGGGAGGGGTTGATGTGCTTTAGTCCCTATAAAAATTTTAAGTTGTGTAATTAGACCTTATAAAAATTTTAAGTTGTGTAGTTAGACCCTATAAAAATTATGATTTTTGATTTTACTCCCGTGATAGGAAGAAAGTCATAGTCAGCAGGTCCTTATAAATTTTAAATGACGTGTCAAGTCATGACAGGGACATACATATGCCACATCAGCGCCACATCAGCACAATACAGTGATAATTCACTAAAAGGACTAAAACCAAAAATTTTTTTTTAAAGGACTGAAATAGTTTGACTTTTTTTTAATGGACTAAAATAAAAAATTGGATGTTTACAGGGACCAAAAACTTATTTAAACCAAACTTTAAATTCAAAAAAAGTGAAAAATGTTATGAATATTTGGTGGATGTCTATTCTTGAAGAGATTGATACTAATCGGATTATGTAATATCATTTCTTTATAAGAGAGAAGATTGTATTTTACTATTTCCTTTATTATGATAGGATCTCTTCCATATTTACATTAGGGTTAGGTTTCTCGATGGCCATAAATATCACCTCCATTGTACATGTTTCTGTACCCAAAAAAGAGTAGCAATAAAATATTCTCTCTTCTCTCTTTTTCTCTTTTCTCTTGTATCTATTATTCTATGTCTCTATGTTTTGTTTTCGTTTCGATTATTTTCATAACACGTTATCAGCACGAGACTCTAACCAACTGAGATCCCAAAGCTTGGAGGTGTTGTGCGAAAGGAGAAGATGAGACTTTTATAGTCATTCGATTGGTACTATTTATCTGCCTGTGTGTTTTTTTTTTTGGAATTGCATTTTGAGACATTTGCCAAAAGGGTGTTTCAAGACTTAAGGTATGTATTTGAATTATTTATTCTGTACATCGACTCAGTTTTCAAATAATTGATTACAAAATAGAAACTTTCTTTTGCATCTAATATGCTCCTGCAGTAGCATTATTGAAGAAAAATGATTTAAGAAATATTTTGAATCGATTTCTTGTCGTCGAACAAAATAATAAGTTTTTTATGGAAAATCACAAGGTCAATTCCATTGGCACTGCTCCATTCCCAGAAGTGAAGGAAGCAACACACGATTATTATACTTATTGGAAATCCTAAGACTCATCCCACTAGCACTGCTCCATTCCCAGAAGTGAATGTAGAGTCACGTGATTATTATAATTATGGGAAAAGAATTACTCATATTGTTAATGCGTATTAAAATTCATTTAGACGCAAATGGTCTTGAAGACATTGTCAAAGAAGAGAATAAAGCATCTAATCAATATATGACCAAAACTATGATATTTTTCCCTAGAAGTGAAAAAATAGTGAAAATAAAATAAGGCCAAAGCTATGACATTTCTCCCAGAAGTGAAGAAATAGTAAAAATAATGAAAAAAAAAGGGATGGGATATAGCAAACATACTGTGGAGGCAAGGATTATTGGATCATACCTGTCGTATGTCAGAGCATCTTGTGAATCTTTAACAAGATTCAAATAAAGAGAAAAAGATAGAAATAGTTTTTGCTTATAAAGATGATGATTATGATTATAGCCATATAGATATTACTCACTGATCTCTTTACTAAATTTATATGAGAAAATTGATCTCTTTATTGATGGTGATAGTGTCAAGAAATAAATGATTTATATTTTAATGTTATTAAATCTCAGTTTTAGTATGTTTTTATTCTCTAATTGAACTTTATGTTTATTTCTTATTTATTTTTAATTTTATTTGCGAAAGAATGAGTTTTGCACTAACATCAATAATGAGAATAATTGAATGCTCTGGAAGAGCTAATATATTGTTAGTAATACAAGAAATAGATGTTAGTACATTTAGTACTACAAAGATAATTGGTGTGGCTCCGGAAGAGCTGATGTATTGTTACCAAAAGTAACAAACCAATGTTAATAATATATCTATTACAACAAATTAAGATAATTGGAGGTTTTAGAAAAGCTAATATATTGTTACCTGAAGTAATAAACCAATGTTACTATTATATCCAGTGCTATAAAGATAATTTGAGACTCCAAAAGAGCCAATGTATTGTTACCTAAAATAACAAAGTTAGTTAATATATTCTTAGTAATGCATGAAACCAATGTTAATATCATATCTGGTACTACAAAGATAATTGGAGGCTCCAGAAGAGCTAATGTATTGTTACTTGAAGTAACAAAGTTACATATTGATATTGCATTATATTCTTCAATTATAAATTTGTTATGTTTCAACCCGTTCAAATGGATACCATATTGAAACAAGAAATAAAGGACATATTGAATATCTTTATAGCATTGAACTACATATTGTAAACCAGAAGTTTACAAATTATGATAAGTTTGTTGTTGGCATATGACTGGTTGGGTCATCCCGATCTATTATGATGCGATAAATAATTGAACATTCATCTAGACACACATTGAAGATCCAGAAGATTCTTCAATTTGATAATATATTAAGCATTACTTGTTCCCCAAGAAAATCTTAGAAGTTGATAAAGAGAATGATTCTCTCACACGTTTAGAATATATATATACAAGGTGATGTTTGTGAGCCATAGAACCACCATGTGGACCATCTATATTTTATATGATTTTAATTGATGCATCAACTAGATGGTCACTTGTTTGTTTGTCGTCAACTCGCAACCAGACGTTTGTGAGATTACTTGATTAAGAGCTCATTTTCTTGAAGAAAATACACCTTGAAAATGCAATTTATTTTATATCTCGGGCATTTAATGAGTATTATATATCTATTGAAATTGATATTAAACATCCTGTAGCATGTGTTCATACACAATGATAATCTTGTAGATTCATTCATTAAATGTCTAAAGTTAATTGCAAGACTATTACTAATGAGATTAAAACTTGCAATTTCTACTTGGGAACATCTAATCTTGCACTCGCATCAAGCCAACAAATTTTCACAAGTCCTTCCCTTTAAATTTGGTTTTGGTGAGAGACCTAATATTTTTAACCTAAGAATTTTTGGATGTGTTGCTCTATCACAACACACTAAGATGAGTCTTCAAAGAAGGTTGGGAATATATATGTTAGTTAAGAATCTCTATCGATAATAAAATATCTTGAGCCAGCAAAATACATTGAGCCAGTATATTAGAGATTCATTTACAGCTTGGTTTGCTAATTGTTAGTTTTCCCAACATTAGGGGGAGAGAATAAGCAGCTGGGAAAGGACAAGTTAGAATGAATTATCATCTTGATCCTCATACAAAACTATGTGAACCAGAAATTCAAAAGATAATTCAATTACAAAATTTAGCAAACTAATTACAAAATGCATTCACTGAAAGAATGACTAAACCAGCTGTTGTTGCTCCAATCAAAATTGATGTCCCTGTTGGACAATCATGCATGAAGCGTGGTAGACTATCGGTTCCAAAGATAAAAATCCTCAAACAAAAAAAAAAGCTAAAAGACAAGATGACCTAATTGAGGATATTGAAACTCCAGAAGAGTTATCAGACATAATTGATTTTGCAGTCCAAGAAGAGACTAATCAGGTACCTGAAATTTGTGAAAATAAAGAGATCTCAATAAATTATGTCATGAATGGAATATGACGGAACCAAAAGGAAGTCAACGTTGACGATATTTTCTTTATAATATAGCGCTAGATGTGATAAATGATAACGATGATCATGAAACAAAGTCTATTAAGGATTATAGACAAAGCAATAATTGGCCAAAATGAAAAGACGCATTGAAGTGGAATTATACTCGATTTGCTAGCGAAAATTATTTGGACCTGTAGCCCAAAAACCTGAAGGTGTAAAGCCAGTTGGATACAAATAGAATTTTGTGCGAAAACAAAATGAGAAAAGAGAAATTATGAGATCTAAAGATCGATCTTGATTTTGAAAATCGCAAAGACCTGGCTTTGATTTTGACAAGGTATAATGCTAGTCAAGTAGCATATGAATGGCTCAATTTACGTTTGATGAATGTTGTTTGACTCACTTGATAATAACATTTATATAAAACTCTCTGAAGGATTTAATATGCCTGAAGCATACAATTCGAGTTCTTGAGAAGAATACTCAATCAAATCGAATAAGTCTTTCTATGGACTAAAACAATTTGGGTGCAAATCGCCTCAGTGAATATTTGAAAATGGGAGGATATAAAAATGACTCCATTTGTCCATATATTTTTATGAAAAAATCTTGAAATGATTTTGCTATAATTGCTATTCATGTTATTAACATAAATATTGCAGGCCGGAACTCCTGAAGAGCTTCCAAAAACTATAGATTGCTTAAAGAAATAGTTTGAGATGAAAGACTTATAAATGATAAAGTTTTATTTGAAATTCCAGATTGAGTATTTGAATAACAGAATTTTTATGCATGTTATTTTATTATGGTCATTATATCATATATTTATCTTCGTTAAATATTTAAGTTATTTAAGATAATTATCTGAATTATATTTTCTTTAGATATTCTTAAATATTATAGAATATCTTATATTTCTACTATAATATGACAAATGTGTTAAAGATGTTCTATATGAACAAGTCACATTCATTGTATACTCCAATGATAGTAATGTCACTAGAAGTGAACAAAGGTTATTTTAGACCTCGAGAAAATGATAAAGAACTACCTTGGTCCAGAAGTATCATATCTTAGTGCAATTGAGGCACTAATATACCTTGCTAATTATACACATATTGATATATTATTTGTTATTAGCAAGATATAGTCATTCCCTAAGTCATGAAGACATTAGAATGGAATCAAACATATGTTTTGTTACCTTATGGATCACAAACAAGTCATGCAGAAATTTTGGCACCACATGAGGCAAGTCATGAATGCACTTGGTTGAAGTCTATGATTCAACACATACAAAAGACTTGTGGTTTATCTTCTGGAAAAATAATTGCAACTACCCTATATGAGGACAATACCGCATGATTGAGTAAAATTTTGAGCAACTGGTACAACGAATTAGTCTTCGTCGTCTTAAAGATGATTGTCTTCATGAGGGGGAGAACTAGATGCGTTCTGCACTCTTTTTTCCTTCGCTATGGTTTTGTCCCACTGGGTTTTCCAGGCAAGGTTTTTAACGAGGCAGATCTTACGCAATGGATATTGTACTCTTTTTCCTTCACTAAGATTTTTTTTCCCATTGGGTTTTTTCTTAGTAAGGTTTTAATGAGGCATATCCTTAATGGACATCCAAGGGGGAGTGTTATGAATATTTGGTGGATGTCTATTCTTGAAGAGATTGATACTAATCGGATTATGTAATATCATTTTCTTATTAAGAGAGAAGATTGTATTTTACTATTTTCTTTATTATGATAGGATCTCTTCCATATTTACATTAGGGTTAGGTTTCTCGGTGGCTATAAATATCACCCCTATTGTACATGTTTCCGTATCCCAAAAAAGAGTAACAATAAAATATTCTCTCTTTTCTCTTGTATTTATTATTCTATGTCTCTATATTTTGTTCTCGTTTTGATTATTTTCATAACAGAAAAGAAATATTTTTAAGGGGAGAATTGAAGCAAACTTGCTGTTAAGGATTCAACTCCTGTGAGCGCGAGTAATCTATTTTTTGGAGGTAAATGAAGAATTTTGGTATTTATTTTTATAGGGGAGTATTGATTTGAACTCAAGTGTATTAAACACTATCAATTGAGCTAGCATTTTTTAAATAAAAAAATTGTTATAAAATAACATTTGATATTTCTTTTTATATACAAAATAACATTTGACATTTGATATTTGATATTATATACATATGGATAACAAATAATTAGATATCCTATTTTATCTTCAAAAATAAAAATTCACTTTAGGACAAACCCTTATTAAAGAAATTGACAATAGTGAAAACTCTCTTTCAATCAATAGCTAATGAAAAAATATTGATTTAATTTGATATAGATATTTAAAATATATGTCACATACTAGGGGAAAAAGTGTGTCAATACATGAGGAGAAGAGTACATACAAAGATGATCTCATTCTTAAGAAAAGTAGCCTTGGATTTCCTATATGGAGATATATCTCAAATTTGCTTACTATTTTACTATGATTATTAAGCTTTTGTCTTTAAAAATTATTAAAATATAACTTCTCTTGTATAACTTTTGTATGGTCTAAACCATATTTGCTTTGTTTAGAGAAGATTTTCTACTTGGTTCAAGTGCGTTGGAGAACACATCAAATATTTAGCAAGAGAAATATAGTGTTTGGCCCTCTACATATAGTCATAGCACACGTTTGTCAATTGTGTGTATCGTACTCATCTTTTATTCCTTCTGCAAACTACCACAATAACATGACCAAAAAAAAACTACCACAATAATACCTCAGGAAAATGTTTTATGGCAAGACAAAAGTATATACGAATTTGAAGAATCGAACATGTCACTATATAAATGCATGTCCACCTTTTATGGTTTCCTGTCCTGACTGTTCTTCTTTCCTTTTATTGGCTGAAAAATAATTCGTTGTTTTTCGTATAGCATTTTATCCCACTATTTAGCATTGTTGTACCTCAAATCCCTTTTAGGCTATATATCTATTCCATATCTCTCCCATTGATATATGAATGCTCAAAAGGGTCAAACTACTCACTACTTGAATTAACATATATTGATAGTGATAACTTTTAATTCAACATGTGATTAAATTCACATTTTATGGAATTTTTTTAAAGGTACAAGTATGTAAACTTGACACCTGTTATCAACAAAAACCACAATTTCATGCATGTACATTATACACATACACATGCATCCACAAACATACTTTTTTTTTTGGTGGGCACATCCACAAACATACACAAACTCAAATTGCGTTTAGAAAAATTTATTTTGACTTATTTTATGGCATAAACACTTATATAAGTATTTAAAATAATTTATAAAAATAACTTATATTATATTCACAAGTTATTTTTAACTTATTTTCATAAGTTTGTAGTATATTTTATAGAAACAATTTATACTAAAGTTTAAGCCCATAAAACTTTTTGATTGTAGAATCAATTTATCATATAACAAGCTCTTATTAAGTAAACTTTTCATCAAACTGCAAATCCAAACATACCCTAAATGACTTTGTGCATGTTCAGTTACGTTTTCCATTTGAAGATTACAAAAAAATACATTTTGCAATTTAAAGCCAAACATGTCATTTATCCATTGTGCTTGTATACACACAAACTCCGTGACTTTATCTGATTGAGTTGGTTACATGTCGGGTTATGTATATACTAATCATTATAATAATATAATATATAATAATAAACTATTTTTATTGCAATTAGAATTAAAATATTTAATATTGTAGAACAAAATTTATTTAAATAAATTTATATATTTATACTATGTTTAATTTTTCTTGACAGCTAATATAATATTCAATTTAATACATATATATAAATAATTTAAATATTTTTTCATTACTACCAAACTATAATTGAAAAAAATAATGCTTTCAAAAAAACAATTAATAAAAATAAAAAGCCATCCACCAATATTTTCATCCGTTCAATAAACCATCATGGCGATCACACAAAATGGAGCAAAAAAGCAACGGCAAGTCAGCAGGCATACCAAATTACCTACCAGTCTTTTCCATTAAAATAATTTCATTTTTTTGTTCCAAATTAATTTTCCTTTAAATATTATTACGGGGAAAAAATAAAAATAAAAAAACAAAAAAGCAAATCTGGAGAAACATCACCAAAAACCCTTGGGTTTGAAGCTTCCAACAAGCGTTGATCTACACCTATGGCTTCTCCGGTAACTCATCTCTCTCTCTCTCCTTCTCCGTTGTTACGCGTGTGTGTGTGTTTCTGAAACGGTGTTAATACTGAGCTGAATTGCAATGACACAGCGAGCTGTCGAAAACACAGAGAATAGCTTGGAGAAGATCAAGCGCCAGTTAGCTTCCGCTTCTGGTAGAAACTTGTTGCAGGGACCACTTCTCAAGAGATCTGAAACCGTAATTAACTCATCATCTCGCTATTTCCTGTTTTCATACTTCGATGATCAATATTGTGTTCATCTTGTTTCATTCATTACTACTACCCCTTTACTTTTTAACCTCCAATTCCTAATTTTCATTGCATATAGGGAATTATGATCATCTCACAATTCCAATGTGTTTTGGGTTTTGTGATCCTTTGAACAGCCAATCCTGTTTTCTCCTTGACTATTAGCTAGCTCATGTAAAAATCGCTTTTATTTTTTTATTTGGTGTGTTGACAGCTGAGAAAATGGAACGAGCGTTGGGTGATCTTGGACCCAACAACGGGGAGAATGGAATACAAGTAGGTGTATATATAAATATACATATACTGAATATATTGTTTCTCTTTGTGTGGAGAAAACAGTTAACACTTTTGGCTACTACTAATCTTCTGTGTTGTTTTTTCTTCTTGCTTTAGGATAAGAAGAAACGAGCCATCTGTTAAGGGAACGATTATATTCGATGTGAATAGCACCATCACTGTATCTCCTGTGAATTTCCAGTGAGGATGGTGTTTTTTTAACATGAGCCTATTTTGCCTCATTTACGGATATGATTTATGAAATTCTGCTGGATGAGTTTTATTTTATATAGTAAATATACTAATTTGACATTCTATTCCTTTGTTTCTGTGTATTACAGTGGGCTACCAAAGTATGATGGGTGCTGCTTTTGTATCCTTTTTGTCATTTTTTCCTACTTTTAATACTTACGAATTATCAATTGCTAACAAATTGATGAAAATCACTCTTATTGTCACCACTTAACTGTCTTCTTTAGATATTGGTACACCACAGAAAAAGGATTACTTCCTTTGCGCAGAGACTCCTGCTGCAGCAAGAGCATGGGTGTCAACTTTGCAGTATGTTTTATGATCCCACTCTCTCTCTTCTCCTGTTTCCGTGTATCATTTTGAGCCATCCATATTGTTGTGCAATATATTAAGAAATTATATGGTAAAATTCTGTTCTATTTGGAAAGCATCAATTTATAAGGTATTTTTATAGGTGTGGCTACATACTTGGACCTAAAAGTACTGATACTTAGTTTTACCATTAATTTACTAAATTCTTGCAGAAGTCTGTTTTTGAAAATTACACTTTCATGTCCTACTGTAGTATCTTCTCATCTCTTGATAATTGTCTAACCGTTATGAATTGTGTGTTTTATATTCATGGGAATAGGCTTCTGTTTGGAAAGGGAGACCTGCAGAATACTAATCTCATTGTTCATCTTTTGTTTTTATGTTCCTCTTATTATTATTTATTCTATCATCTGGTGTTCTTGCTTTCTACTACAACGAATCAATTTGTATGATTACTGGGCTGCTTCTATTGCAGATTTTCTTGTCTAATAGTTTGTAATTATCTCCTTGTCTGATTTATTTTATCACCTGACATCAGTGCAACTCAGTTGGTTCTAAAGGCCCACAAAGAAGCTGTTAATTCCTTAAGTGGGAACGGTTCTACAAAATTAGGAACTGTTGCAACTGTCGTTGCTGCAGCCAATTCAACAGCCTTGGAATGTTCTAAAGAAATTGAAGCAGCAATGCAGATTTCTTTGCGAAATGCTCTGGGAATGATGCCAAATAGGACTACTGATGGTCCTATGGATGATTTAACAATCATGAAGGTACAGTTTGGTTTTGGTTTATTCTATCTTTGTACTTAATTGCATAATTCAGCTTTCATGATGGTGCAGTAGAGTCGTAGTTAGTTCCTAAGTCGTTTTTCTCTTTAATCTTGATGATATACATTGACTCCAATCTTATTCTGCATATTATGCAATTTCTTCTAAAAACCTGGCTTCAGTTACACCCTTTGGTTTCTTCTAAAAATCCTATGTTATAAAAGTACCTTTTTCCGACGCTTATCCAAAGACACCATTAATCGGATAACTTTTAGGCTTAGCTAGAAAATTCTCCAAAAAGAAATCTTATGAAATTTGGTTGTGTGAATCTATGAATTTAATTGCCATACTTTCTATATAATGCATTAAATAATGGTTGTGGCAAGATACACAATGTCGCTGAATCCTGTAGTTGAATTATGATAAGGCTTCTTCGTTTGTCATGTATTCAACAATAGAAATATGTCTTTCCTTGTTACAGTATCATTTTTAAATGCATGAAATTTTCCCTTCAGTTTTCGGGTCAGTAGAGCTCTACGGCTCTACCTTTCGTATCACTTTTTGCTTGGCTCACTGACCTTTATAGACCTGATTTATGTCTGCTTGCTTAGACAAAGAAGTAAGGAAAAAAGAGAAAAACATCACACGATATCTCTCTTTTTCTCTCATAGTTTTTTTTGGGGGGGGGGGGTGGGTTTGAATCTAGTGGCAAAGGTTTCAAAGAAGAAATGAGGATGATGGATAAATATAGAGAAAGGGATTTTTTTTTTTTAAATTTGACGAGGAATATTTGCATATGGGTTTTTATTGTCTTCTTGGGCCTTTATGGTTCTTTATTGCTTTGGATTCAGTTCTGAAGATGCTGCTTTACTCTACAGGAAACACTAAGAGTTAAGGATGAGGAGCTACAGAATTTGGCTAGAGACATTCGGGCACGAGATTCAACGATAAAAGATATAGCAGATAAATTAACTGAGACTGCTGAAGCTGCTGAGGCTGCAGCATCTGCTGCTTATACTATTGATGAGCAACGAAGAATTGTTTGTGCAGAAATTGAGCGTTTGAAAAAAGACTGTGAGAAACAGCAGGAGGTATATGCACAGAAGGTATGCTTTTAAACTGGTTGATTTGAAAATAATTTTTGGCTGATGGAAATTTGAGCTGCTTGGAATAATTGACCTTTAGCTATTACTATGTGTGTTATTTGCAATGAAACTGTCTTGAATGTTCAATAGTTTTAAATTGTTTTTTGTAGCTAAAAGATTCTGAAGAAAAGGTTACGGGCTTAAACAAAGAAAGAGAGCAGTTAATCAAGCAGAGAGATGCTGCTATTCAGGAGGCAAATATGTGGCGTTCTGAACTGGCGAAAGCTAGAGAGCATGATGTGATCTTAGAAGCAGCCGTAGTAAGGGCAGAAGAGAAGGTTAGGGTTGCGGAGGCAAATGCTGAAGCTAGGATAAAGGAGGCTGCACAGAGAGAATCGACGGCAATAAAAGAGAAGCAGGAGCTTCTTGCATATGTGAATATGCTAAAAGCACAACTTCAAAGGTTTAGCATCTTAATTTCTTTACCCCTTGCATGGAATTTTAGTTTGTTAAATCTGCTGACTACTTTTCTTTTCCAACCTTAACCCATGAAATGCATTGTCACAAAAACAAGCTTAACATAGCAGATAGTTTTTCTTGTTAACAGGCAACATATTGATGATACAACTCAAGTTGTTGAGAAGACAGAGTCATGCTCAGATACAAAGCATGTTGACCCCACAGAAGAGAATGTGGATAAAGCATGCCTAAGTGTTTCTAGAGCAATCCCCATCCCAGCAGAGAATGTAGTTCACATGGCAACAGATCAGGTGAACATTCAGCCAGTTGGGGACAATGAATGGAGTGATATTCAGGCGACGGAGGCGAGGATAGCCGATGTAAGGGAAGTAGCACCCGAAACCGATGGAGGAAGCAGCTTGGATATTCCTGTGGTTAGCCAGCCAGGGATCAATCATCACCATGAACAAGGAGCAAACTCTTTCCATCAGCCTTGATCTGGTCGCAACCGATGTGAACCACTCGTGTACAACATAGAGAAATTTTCAACATTAGGGAATGTAATTATACCATTTTGCTTGATTGATTGTGTAAACTTTATTGGTTTCATATCAGTTGCCTAATTAAGCTGTGTTATATGAATTTGCCCCGAAAGTGAATACCTTTTTCTGACATAAATGTAATACAACAAGCTGACCGGTGAATTCTATGATATGTATCATTGGATCAAAGAATAGAACACATTAACAGCAGTTAAACTCAATTGAGCTTTCTTGAGCCTATGTAAGTTGTGAGAATGATTGTGACTCTCAGAAATAACTGCTTGTCTCTCCCTTTCTTTGCCCTCTCCTTGAGTAAACCCCAGTTTATACATGATATTTGATTTGATGATGACTTATTAGTTACAGTGTCATAGTGTCTGCTGCGCTGTTATGAAGTCACTGTTCCAATAATTTCATGAATTCACACATAGGTTACCTAAGATGATGAGCTACATGTAAAACGATAAAAGCTACATTTCACTAAAACATTCGAATTAATATACCTTTTTATTAATAATCTTTTGGGTAACTTGATAATACTAAGATTGAGCTTAGAAAAAATCATCATTATTTATTTATTTATTTTTCCAAATAGACAGATAAAAAAGAACAAAAAAAATACTTCTCCATATAAATTAATAGATTAATTAAAAATAATAATAATAAAAAAGAAAGAATAGCTAGGGGAGCAGCTAGTAAGATACATTCAAGATTTGCATTTGGAACTGAAACCGGGAAAATCCTATAATTAATTAAGCATATTTTAAATTCAACAAATTAAAGTACCACACTATACCACGTGTGTATACATGAGAATGATGTCAAAACTCAAAACTGCAACCTGTTCATACAATATATGTACTCTGTCAAACTTTCTCACTAGAACCCAATAAAAGAGTAGGGTACTGTGGGAGATCATATATGTTGCTGTTATGGTAGTAGCTAGTAGTAATTTAATAAATGTAGCACTGTACTTTTAAAATCTATTAAATTGATCTTTACAATCATAATTAACCTTTGATGGATCAATGGCAAACTGAACCACAGATCTGAGATCATCCCAGTTCTCATAATTTCCAAATGCATCATCATTATCCACACTCTGATTCCAAAAACTGGGGTAATTAGACAATGTTGTTGGAGCCTGAGCTACATTGCCTAACTGGCTTAGAAAAATGTGGTTCCTTTGGTCAACCTGTCCATTAATAATAAATGGTTTCCTTTCAATTTCATTTTGTTGAAAAACTACTGATGCTGAGTCTGTGAAAGTCAAGTATGGCTTGCTGTTGTCAGATTCTAAGCTGCATGTTTTGGAACATGAAGAGTTAGAAGTGGGGTTTGGCTTATTGGTCATGAGTAGTGGTGGTGGTGCTGAGTCTTTCAAATTTGGTGTGTACTTCTTGTATGATGGGATTCTTTTGAATATTCTGCATAGTGTCCACACTTCCTGCAAAACCCCATAAAGTACATACATAGAAACAAACAAAGACACACTTTTTAAAGGAATTGCTTGCATATAAAGGGGAAGGGGTTGTGCAAGTAAAAATAAAATAAAGGGATATTAGTATTTAGTATAGTATTCAAATGAGTTGACTTGGTCACATAAATTCAGGGAATGCCAAAGGGAAGATGAAATGAATTAATGCAATTCATGTAACACTTAGATTTAGAACCACAAGGGCCACAAAGCATACATTTGCAAGGTAAATTATTGAATAAATTTCCTGAATGTTATGTAAAGAGTGTGGACAGGCAAGAGGTGAATTGAATTAATGCAATGTTCCGGTATAAAGAAATTAAGTGGAACAATATGGAATGAACCAATTATGCAAATTGTATTTATTCTTATGGTAAAGTTTAGTTTCAACACAATCATTAATGATGTATATTATAATAAAGATATTCTAGCATATATAAAAGATTTTTTATGCAAATAGTTTAAATTAAACATAATTTCCTGTATTAGCTAGTAGTACATGCTACACCCATATTCTGCCATATATGTGGTGCCAAATTTTCATGTGTGTACATGTCATGTAGTTTTTGAGACACCAAAGTCAATCTTTTAATTATAAATATTTTTTAAGTAACGTAAAGGAAATTATATTTTATTTTAAGGTCTGACCACGCCACGGGTCTTAGTAAAGCCTCAAGCCAGAACCAGATGAGCCAATATTGTGATTATTAAGTGAAAAATGGTTTGCATATGTCTTTATCTATTTATAACTATTTTGTAATTATCTCCTTTATGAGGTCTAATAAACGTGCTTCTGACTTTAGAACAATATATATAATAGTATATATATGCTTGTGGTCATCTTGAATGTGAACAAGTTTTCTAATTCCCACAATCTCAGCATTGTTGTTGTCATTACTTTGAATATGTTCTCTCTAGATTTGTCTTTACATAAGGTTCTAGATGGGTTTACTTTCACATTTAATACATCTCATCAAATTTCAGACAGCACAAAAAACAAGTTTTAAGACACTATATCTTGCAAGATTAATAATTATATTTGGGGTTCAGAAGTCCAGCTTTTAATTTATGGAGAAGTTATTTTTGTATTACATTCTTATCTCACATATAAAAAAGAGAAAAAATTGTCAAATAATGTTAAATAGATAGATGTTTATGAATAAGTTAAAAAAGAGAGTTTTTGAAAAAATTAAAGTGTAAAACCTGATTTGAGCTTATATAAGAAGTTATTGGTTCAAAAACTCATTATAAATGCTTACAGAAAAAATTACCCAAAAGACTCATAGTAAATAAAAACAAACAAAACAAGGACAAACATGTATAATTGATCACTTACAGCTTCTTGAACATCATTGCCAATATCCTTATGTTGTGGATTATTGCTAGTTTTCCCATTGGGTGGGAGGCGAAACTCGTGCATCATCCAATCAGTTTTAGTGCCTTTCCCTGCACTTCCACGGTAGTAGACCAATGATTTCTTGAGGCCAATGCACTCATGGGGTTCTTTAACACTATATATAGGCTTATCAATCCCTGTTGCTTTCCAGAATCCAGACCCTGTCACCCTGTTAGGCCTTATGCTGTTCCTGTATTTTCTCCCTCTTATGCAGAAAAAATACCATTCCTTCTCCCCCACAGAACTCGCTTCTTCATATATATATACATCACAAACTTAGAATTAATAAAAAAATACAAAGGGGTTTAGTTGCACCTAGCTATTTATATACCTAGCTAGCCTAGAATTAAAACACGAGGTACATAACATATATATATCATGCACACCAAAATCTCTGTCTTAGACTTTATATTTTATTGAATAACACATTATTAATTGAAGCTTAATAAAGTTTCTAGATGCATCTTCACATGAAAAAGATCTCAAAATATTAAAATATCAATTAAAGTATTAAACCATTTGATAATTATAGTCTTTTGTTATCGATATAATAATAACTAAGATTTGGTAAGTTTGATACCTTCTAGTTCTCTGTTACAGTATATATATGCTTTAAGCTTATATATTATGCTATATCTCATCTATTGTTTCATTCAATTACATCAGTTTATCTTCATCAATTTATCGAATTATGATGAATTGTAACATTGATTAATATATATGAAGAGGAAGCAGAGCATCTTACTTGGTAAATCCCATGGATCGTATTTGTAGATGTCAATCTGTTTGATGAGTTCAATTCGAAGAGGCTTCTTGTCTACTTTTCTCCGTAGATAAAATCCAACAAGCTCTTCATCTGTTGGGTGGAATCTAAACCCAGGAAGCACAACTTCATCTTCTTTCTTGTCATCAGAGACGTTATGTAACTTGGCCACATCCATTTGTCTGTAATACTTATGTATCTCAAACGTGTGAAGCTTCTTATATAAGGTGCAAATAATTTAATTTCCTCCTTTCCATATATTTAATTTATATTATAATATTTTTCTTCGTATGACTCTTTCCTGTTTAGTAGGGTAAACCAAAACCAATTAAGTGAATCATCAAAATGATCCCTAAAGTTGTAAAATATTGTCAACTTAGTTCGTGAAATTATTAGTATTTCAAATTAATCTCTAAAATTGAAAATCTTAGATTATATTAGTCTTTTTGGATTAATTAATTTAATCACTGAAATCGTTTGACAAAGAATATTATTGATAATTCTCAATTTCAGAAACTAATTTTGAATATTAATAATTTTATAGACTAAGTTGATAATGATATACAACTTGAGGGATTAAATTGGTGATTCGCTCAAAAGGAATTTTCATCTCACTCTCTTACACATTCTTTTCATTTGAATCTTTATCATTAGGTAAAATTTACATCATCAGCTCAATGTGATAAAAGCATGTGAGTCTAAGACTTACATATATTTCACCTAATAATAAATAGTGTGTTAGAAAAATTGTTTAGAGAGTACGTTATTAGCAATATTGCTCTAAATTAAATTGAATATTGACGGCTGGAGTTAAGTCAAATACTTCCATTATGAGATGTATATATCTTTTTTTTTTTGGTCAAATGAGATGTATATATCTTAATTAAAAATGAAAGAGTTCCAAAGCTTTCAATTTTCTGACCTAATGATATACATATCGATTTTGTAGGGGCCCACGAGGCCAGCAAAGGACAAAAGTTAATTAAATCATGGAAGGTGAAATGCCAATGACACAAGAATTTTTGAATCCATGTTAGCTTTCATTGCAACACCAAGAGAAAGTCTACTAGAGTGGGCACGACTTTGACTATTACATTGCAATTGCGGAAAAATCAAAAATAGATTTCCAAGATATAATTTTTGTAGGGAACTTTCTATCGCAGGCTATCTTCAACAAAAGATTCATTCATGTCTGAAGTTATGATCCACCAAAATTATTGTCCCATCTATGCTATTAGTGATGCATTGAATGTTGGGATTTAATTTTAATATTTTTTTTTTTACTTTTTTGATACCTTAGCTATTGTCTTAAAGTTAGTCGTTAATAGCACTCAATTACCCTTAAATTAATTTACTTTAAATACATCCAACGATGTTTTTTTTTTGAAAAATTTATATGCTCCTAAGTTTTCTAGAAATAAAAAGTTGGCTTAAATATGTTTTCAGTCCCTGTAAATATTCGAATTTTGATTTTAGTCCATTAAAAAAAGTCAAACTATTTTAGTCCTTTAATTTTTTTTTTGGTTTTGGTCCTTTTAGTGCTATGTGGCACATTATGACCCAATCAGCATGCCTATGTGGCAGAAACGCTGATGTGGCCTATCTACGTTTTGAATTTAGTCCCTATAAAAATTTTAAGTTTTGAATTTAGTCCCTCTCAAAACTGAGATTTTGATTTTAATCTCCCTTTCTCCTCCACCACCACCCCCTCCTTCTCCCCCCCTCTCTCTCTCCTCCTTTTCCCTCCTCCTCTCTCCTCCACCACCACCTCCACCACCACCACCACCCCCACTACCACCCCCACCCACTCTCTTGTTTTCTCTCTCTCTCTCCCCACCACCACCACCCAAACACACTCTCTTTCTCTCTCTCTCTCGTTCTCTCTCCCCACCACCACCACCCAAACACTCTCTCTCGTTTTCTCTCTCAACTCAAGGAAAGGTATATTGTGCGATATTCTTTAAGTTCTATGTGGCGGTGATGGTGGTGGGGGTGGTGGTGGTGAGAGAGAGAGAAAACGAGAGAGAGAGAGAGTGTGTGTGTTTGGGTGGTGGTGGTGGTGAGAGAGAGAGACTGTGTGTGGCTGGGGGGAGGTGGTGGTGTGTGGACTGTAGAGAGACGAGGAGAAAGAGTAATTGGAGGAGAAAGGAGGAGGGAAAAGGAGGAGAGAGAGGGGGTGGAGGTGGGTGGTCGTGGAGGAGAGAGGAGGAGGGAAAAGGAGGAGAGAGAGAGAGGGTCGGGGTGGTGGTGGTGGAAGAGGGGGGAGAAGGAGGCGGTGGAGGAGGACGGAAGGAGGAGGTGGTGGTGGGGGAGAAAGAGGGATTAAAATCAAAATCTCAGTTTTGAGAGGGATTAATTAAATTCAAAACTTAAAATTTTTATAGGGATTAAATTCAAAACGTAGATAGGTCACATCAACGTTTCTGTCACGTAGACATGCTGACTGAGTCATAATGTGTCACCTAGCACTAAAAGGACCAAAACCAAAAAAAAAATATTAAAGGACTAAAATAGTTTGACTTTTTTTTAATGGATTAAAATCAAAATTCGGATATTTACAGGGACTGAAAACTTATTTAAGCCTGCAAAGTTTAATGTTTTCTATTTCATATCAAATTAAAGTTGATTTCAAGTTCCGAGCGATCAAAGCATCACCTTCTATTTATGTCCTTGAAAGTACAGCGTGTACGCATAAACTACCCAAATAGAGGAAAAAACCATTGAAAGGGACAAAACGATTAGTCGTGCATAGATTTCGCGTTACTTTGAAATTAATTGATTTTCGCTTTCTTGAGGCTACATGTGTTTAATAAGGCGGTGGCCACTACTTATACTTTTAGCTTGTTTGAAATATACTAATTTCTTTCTTTCTAGCTAGAAAGAATTAGACATACGTATTTGTTTTAATAACTAGCTAAAAACTAATTAATCTTATAGAAAATAAGGGTAATTAATTATCTCACCATTTAATAACAAAAAGCAAAGAAAGAAATAAATCCCCTTTTGCAGATTGCAGATTGTATTCTACAAGTCTAATTATTTCTACTCCCGCGCCAGTCCGCCACAATAAAATTAAAAAAATAAATAAATAGATATTTCAGAAACTTAATTGTGATTTTATTTTGAGATATTGTTCTATATATAATTTAGTTTTAAGAGTTTTCCGACTAATTAATCAACAAACCTCATGCATACTAACACTATTCAAAATAAACAGCAAATCAGGCAATCCTTATAATCATGAGGATGGACTATGGACTTCTGTGATTATAAAAAGGAATTGGGTGCGTGGTAGGGAAAGGGTGTCTAACGAAAATGTTTCCTGTAGTTAAATATCATATGATCATATTAGTAACTAAATTAGAATTAGAATTATTAGACAAAGATTAATTACATGACTCGCACGTAGTTTAAATTTGTTTTTTAATTATATCCAATTTCTAAAGTTGAAATGTGAATCGTTTAACCTTCATTCAATAACTCTAACTTATACCACATGATATTTTGACTACATGGCATGACATTGATCAGTACATATCTTTATATTTTTCAAAAATCAAAAGTTCTGATTTATGTTCTTTAAGATTCTTTTTTCGTATCAGTTATTGGTAAAAAGTTTGGTTTTCCTTAATTAAAGTATCGAGTTTGAATACCTAAAAAAAGAGATTTGTGTTTGGTTTTTCATTCACATGCTTGGCTATGGCAGTGGAAGGTGGAGTGGAAAAGCAACCATGTGCATATCAAAAGCACGTGGCTAAATTTTGAACTCCAAAATTGGAGGAGTCACTACAAAAACTTCAATCTCTTACAGAAAAGAGTTTTTAATTCACTTTTTTAAAAAAAAAATCCTAATCATTCATTTTGTGTTAAGCAAGGGGAAAAAGTTAAGTAAAATATGGTTTAACCATTTGAATATTTATTTTTATCCTTTATTACTAGTGAAAAGCTAAACGAG
The DNA here is from genome assembly GCA_030159175.1 of Glycyrrhiza uralensis. Taxonomy (NCBI): domain Eukaryota; kingdom Viridiplantae; phylum Streptophyta; class Magnoliopsida; order Fabales; family Fabaceae; genus Glycyrrhiza; species Glycyrrhiza uralensis. The sequence continues at coordinate 2,395,772 of BRZY01000006.1, forward strand.
CACATCTGTATGGTTTTTTATATTTTCTGTTTTCTATAGTTTTTTATTCAACATTTGACCTAGCAGCAATTATTATCTATGGTATTGCAGCAGTTATTATCTATATATGTAACCTCTAATTAATTTAAGGGTATTTTTAGCAATAAAAAAAACTACACCAAAAGTGAATATCGGTTATATTATTGTTATGGATTATTTACAATATAGGCTGAGACCGACTTTTGGTCAAGTCTTGGAAGAAACTTCTTTCCCCTTGGAGTCTTGGACAAAAACAATGTAAGAGTCTACGTAATTTTATCTCATGACGACGTCAATATATACCCTACATACAATATTTGTTTTTCAGCTGTTTGAAATTACTAAAATACAACTTGACGATTCCACGAAAAAGAAGAGGACAAATTACAACGCGCGTCATTAATTTACACTTTTAATTTCTTTATTATATTTATTTTTTGATAGGAAATTCCTTCATTATATACTTAACGTGTGGTCTTAGTCTTATAATATTTTTTAAGCAACCCAAAAAGAAAAACTATTTTTTTTTTACTTTTTAAGCAATTTAATTTCTTAACTAATTGTTACAATTAAGTTTCTTTTATCTATTTTTTCAACTGAAAACTCTCAAGTTCTTATTTTTAACTCAATCTCCATATATAAGTAGATTAGTCTAAATTGTTTTAAATATTTTTCACTCAGAATTTGCTAACTAAAAACATTAAATTTCACTCAAATTAAAAGAAATTTTAAATTATTTTCCTCTTCAAATTATAATATCATTTCCTACAAAATTCCAAAAATTTTATCTTTTATTTTTTTTTAAAATTATTTTATATACCAAATCCATCGTAAACTTAAAAGGGACTTGGGTAAGTAAAAATTGACAAGAGAGTCAAATTCACTTAATTATACAATAAAGAGATTTGATTAACTTCAGTTGCATATCAAATCTCAACAATAACAGAATAAGACAAAAGAACCCACATGGAAATTTAAAAAAAAATAGAAGGAAGAAAGCAATGAGGATGAATGTTTCAGATTGAATTACATTCACTGAAAAATCAATCTGTATGAACTCCTACAAACGCATTGGGAATTTAGATATAACTCTGAAAATCACTATTTTACTTTCGTTTTTGTGTCAATGATTTTGGAGAAATTAATAAACATAAGTGAAAGATAAGTGAAAGACAAAGAGGGACCACAATCCTAAGCATATTTGATGTTTAATTGTAAACGTATACGTTTGGAATTAAAAAGTATATTTGTCTTAAAAGATCTTTATAGTTTACTTTGGGTTCAAAATGTATTTTTGTAATTTTTTAACTGAAAACCAAAACATACACTAAGTAGCATAATTTCTTCAGCTATGAACATGACCTTTATTTCCAATCAACAGAACCATGTATATATATGCACTAAGGGAAAAAATTGAAACCATATTCAGTTCCTTAATTAACTGACAAGAATTTGACCTACATTAGGTAATTAGGCACAATTAACATCAAGTTACGCTCATAGACTCATAGTTGATTTTTACCTTCATGCACGACAAATATAATATGCTTTAGGTTTTAGCAATCACAGCAATGATTGGAAAATTGCTGTAATCGTCATAATTACAGCAAATAAGCAAAATATTCAACCTACTCCTCCTAATAATCAGTTATAAAATTGCTAATGAATATGCATACATATCATGCGTTCTTGCCGACCTGCTACTTTTTCGTGAATTTATAAATTTTTGTTTCATTTTACCTTTCTTTTAATTTATTTTTTGAAAAATTTAATGAATGGAAAGAATGTTATACCTCAATCAAATTAATTACTTGACAATACGTGATACGAGTCACTCGTTTGACTATATAGGAGAATGAAAGATACAAAGTTAAGTGTGATAGGTATATATTTTGCATTCTTCTGCATAGAATAATCTTTTCATTGTTGCGGAAAACTTGCCATAGTTGTAATTCAGCGCAGAAGACTGGTATCAGAGAGAACAAAATTTTCCTGGTCAAAAACAAAGGATTGTTCAAGTCATAGAACAAATTAATTAATTAAATACAAGAATTTTATGCTTTGCAAAAAATAAAAGATTATAAAATAACAGGCTTTCTTCATTAATATTGGACTCTCACAACATGATAAGGCCTAGTGACAATGATAAAGGACAGATGTCCAAATTAACACTAACCTTCAGATTAAGTCAGATGGGTACAGCTTTCGCCTTTCTGGTCATAAGTCATAATAATCTATTTTCATGTTTCTGCAATGCATTGAGATAAATGAGACCCACTCCATCTTCAACGCACTCAGATTAATTAACTGAGAATTCAGTATGCATATTATGTATGTCTTTATTAGTTTTTTCCCCTCTTCTTTGGTACAATGATATTACGAAGGTTTGAGCCTGGTGCAATGCACTAAAATCCTTGATCATCACCAACTAGTTGCAGGTGTACGCTTTAGTAGCCGCTGCTCGAATTTTTCAAACACCAAAAGACGATTTGCTCAATTCAATCCAATTCACAACAGAACACTCATTCAGTGCAATTTTATTCAATAAATTAATGGTAACCTGAAATAATAGTATATTATTGGTAAATTCAAATCAATATTATTTTTTTCAAATTTCAAATATAAACTTTCTCAAAAATAGAAAATATTATTCTCATGCATCACCAATCCAAGGAATAGCTAGTGCTGGCTATATCAGAATCGAGGTACTTCGGGTCGGGGCACATGAATTGGATATCTTCCATGTTGGTTCCTTGTTTGTACCCAAAAACTCCCCAACAACTTAGCGACGTCGTCTTGTCGAACTCGGCATCATATTCAACCTGCACTAGATTCCACTCATGCACAAGCAGTGCATCAAGGCCCAACCACTTCTCTTCGCTGAACAAGACTCGTAGATCACAAACTAAGACATGATCCAGTGCAACTACGAAGCTGTGGAACCAATCTTCGCGAGGAACATGTTGACCGTTGATAACTAAGTTAAGCCCAATAAGGGGGTAGTCCTGAGGTGGTAGTACATCGTTGAACACCAACGCTACAGCAACAACGGGGATCTTTCCGTGAGCCCAAAAATGTGGATTCCCTCCTTCGCAGCTGTAGTCAAACCATTCTGGAATCTCGGTTTCATGGGGCATCACAATGTTGAATCCCCATCTCTCTTCTTTCACCTGTCATATTATATTATTATTATTATTATTATAAAAAAACAAAAGAATCGGTGGTATATATATATGTCTCTTATACGTGTCGCACTCCTAATATCTTCACCCATTGCACTCAAGAATGACTCACTAATTTACATTTTACACACGTCTAGCTAATTAATTAGTGAACCAAGCATCTCTATGACACATGGACCATTATGATTATTTTAAATAAAATCAATATCGTACAAACAGGTGCATAGAGCAAGCATATTCACTACTAGAAAATAATTAAATGGCGACAGAAATGAAATTATCAGAAGAAATCTTCGAAATAATTAAAACATTAGAAGAAATAAATACAAACATAGCTTTATTGATAGAAAACACAAATAAAACTATGGAATATACATTTATGAGAATACCCAAAGGGCATAATGATTTAAAAAATATAAGAGAAACTTTAGAAAATATAGATGAAGAAATTGATGAAAATAATGGTATTAAAAGAATTAAAGAAATTCTCCAGCAACTTGAAGAACTTTTAGAATATGAAGAAAACAATAAAAGTATAACAAAAAAGGATTTAGAAGAATTATTAAAAATAAGAGAACAGAAACCTATAAATTTTAATAAACCATTATCTACATGGAAGAATTGAGAGAAGAATATATGAAAAATTTAAAGAAATCAAATGATATAGAAAAAATTCAACAATTGTTAGAACAATTAAAAATAATAGAAGATGATAATAATCAAATACAAAAAATTGAAAATAATCAAATACAAAAAATTGAACAGAAAGAAAACCCTAAAGAGAAAAATGAAAATGAAGAAATAATTTTATCTTACACTAGCTTATCAGATTCTGAATATGATGAAATATTTATGGAAAAAGATGAAACAAGTAGAGTAAAATAAGAAAAAAGAAAATGGGATGGATATTATTATAATAAAGATGGTGCATGGGATAAATATGAAGAAGAAACAATGAAAAATAAATGATATCCTAGAAAAGATAGAAATTGTCAAAAATACCAGATGAATTTAAACCTCATTATGAATATACAAAATCAGAAAATATATTAAACCTAGATTGTGTTAGAAACAAAGAAAAGGCAATTATAGAATGGGTTAATGAAATAATATTATTAATCTCAACACATGATAGATTCAGTAACTTTTCTTTATAAAATATAAAAGTACTACTACTAATGAAAACAGCATGAAATATTAGACAATATTTAATAAGTATTAGTGATGAAATGTGGTATAGATATGCGGCTACTGTACATACTAACCAAGACTTTGCTAGATTAATTACTGAATTAATTTCTAGAGAATTCACAGGATATGAATATCTTCATAATAAAATAGGAGTAAGTAATTTACTATATGAAAATGCAAAATCACACTTAAACAAAATGCAAATATGTGATATGTGTCAAATAGGGAGTTTTATCTGCGAATATCAAAAATATTATTATCAACTAGATAATAAATCAAAGGATACATACAAAGAATTATTTATTGATAAGTTACCATACCCTCTTAACACAAAGATAAAAAAAATTGGAAAACAAGATTATGAGAAATAGCTAATACCCTATGAGGAATTATACAAATAGTATATGAAGAAATGAGAAATCAATGTTTAGCTAGAGAAACAATTAGACAATTAAATAGGGGAAAAATGAGATATGTTGTGACCTACCAGAATTAGAATTACCAGAAAACTATGGATGTAAACAACCTAGAAAAAGGAAAAGATATTATAGAAAAAACCTAAGTTAAGAAAAACATATCCAAAGAAAAGAGATTATAAAAATAGAAATAAAAATATTTTAGAAAGAAAAGACAAATCCCTAGAAAATATTGTCCAAAAGGAAAGAAAAAATGTATGTGTTGGATATGTAACCAATAAGGCCACTATGCAAATGAGTGTCCAAAAAGAAAAGAAAAAGATGTAAAAGAAAAATCAAAACTAAAAGAAAGAATATATCAGATATATGATTTAGAACTATTAGAAGAAGAATTAAGTAATTCTGATGATAGTATATATGAAAATTCAGAAGATGAATTATCTTCACAGAATCAGAATAGTACTTATATTAAAATAATAATAAAAAATAATGCTAGAGAAACTGAAGCTTATGTTGATACTGGGGCAAGTATTTGTATAGCAACAAAGGCATTATTTGATAAATGGAAAAAAATAAGAAACCCAGCAAGAGTTTCAATTGTAGATGGATCTGTACATTCTTTAAGCTGGATAGCCAAGAAAACAACTTTGATAATAGAAAATAAATTATTTATAATACCTATAATATATCAACAACAAACAGGTGTACTATAATATATCAACAATAAACAAGTGTAGATATGATATTAGGAAATAATTTTCTTAGATTATACGCACCCTTTTGCTAATACTTAGAATATATGACACTAAGAACCCCTTATATTAGAGGAAAGCAAATAAGAGAAATAATTAGGATACCAATCATTCATTATACAAAATTTCATTATTCAGAGTTTAGTCAGCTGAAACGTGGTGAGATTATATGAATATTATGTAAAAAAATGCGACATGTATTAATGAATGCAAAAGAAGGTAGGATTATTCCAGCATATATTGAAGAATTTTTAGACAAAGTATGTAGTGAAAACCCACTAGATCCAAAAATTAATAATAAAAATACGGAGTTAGTAGAATTAAAACTAAAAGACCCTACAAAAGAAATAAAATGTAAACCTATGATTTATACAAAATAAGAAAGAGATGAATTTGCAGAAGATATCAAGCAAATGTGTGAAAAAGGATTAGTAAGACCATCAAAAAGTAAACACTCAGCACCAACATTTTATGTTGAAAATCATAATGAAATTAAAAGAGGAAAAAAGAGAATGGTAATAAATTATAAACAGATGAATGATGCTATGGAAGGAGATGCCTATTTTCTTCCTAGGAAAGACTTAATTATTGAAAGAGTTAGAAATATGAATTGGTTTAGTACTTTTGATTGTAAGTCAGGATTTTATCAGATAAGGCTTACAGAAGAATCAAAATATTAACAGCATTTAGTTGTCCTCAAGGTCAATATGAATGGAATGTTTTACCTATGGGAATGAAACAATCATTAGGTATTTTCCAAAGAAGAATGGATTCTATACTTAAGGATTATAAAGATTTTTGTCTTATATATATTGATGATATATTAGTTTTTACTAATAAAGATTTAAATGATCATTTTAAAAAGGTAGAATTAGTGCTTAAAAGATGTTTAGAAAATGGAGTAGTTTTAAGCAGGAAAAAAGCAGTTTTAGCTCAGACTAAGATTAACTATTTAGGATTAGAAATAGAAAGAGGAAAAGTAAAAATGCAAAAACATGTATTAGAAAAACTTCAAAATTTTTCAACAAAATTAAAGGATAAAAAAGAATTACAAAGATCCCTTGGATTACTAACTTATATTTCCAATGAAAGTTTTATAAAGAATCTTGTAGCTGAAAGGAGAAAATTCCAGTAGAAATTAAAGAAGGATGCTCTTTGGTCATGGACCGAAGAAGATGAAGAAATTATTAAAAAATTAAAGCACTTATGTCAGGATCTTCCTGAATTATATCATCCTTCGGATGATGATTTAATTATTATTGAGACAGATGCATCTAATGAATGTTGAGGAGGTGTTATGAAGGCAAAACCCCTAGACAAAAGAAAGAATTACTATGTCGGTATATGTCTGGGACATTTACCGACAGTGAAATTAATTATCCTACTCATGAAAAAGAAACATTCGTCTTAATTCGAATGTTAGAAAAACATCGAATTTATGTGCTAGATAAAGAATTTATTGTCAGAACCGATAACACTTATGTTGCAGGTTTTAAAAATATTAATCATAAAGACACTTATAAATAGGGAAGATTAATTAGATGGCAGATGAAGCTAGCTGAATATAATTATACAATATCTCATATTAAAGGTGAAATGAATGTTCTTGCAGATATATTGTCAAGAGAATAAAGCAGGACTTGAAGAAATTGGAAAACAAATTAAAACTGCAGAATGCACTCTTTGAACAAAAGATGCAAGAAGCTGAATTAATCAAAAGAGATATGGAAGTGATAAAGCTACAAATTGAAGAATTAAAATTATTGATGGAAGCAGTTCCGGAGAATCTGAAGAAACAAGATGAAGAAGAAAATAAAAAATGGTACGTAGTTTTTAATGGACAATTTTTAGGAATTTATGATGATTGGTACAAAGCAGCACCACATTGCACAAAAATTCCAGGAATCATCCACAAGTCATATTCATCCGAAGAAGAAGCAAAAAAGGCGATGAAGGAATATGGTGAAGCAGAAAGAAAGAAAAAAGGGAAAGAGATTTATCTTGGACCTAGAACTTTTTCAGAAACAGCAAAAAGTTTACCATCAATTAAATCAACCATGCAAATATTAGGAATAATTCATTCTTCCTTAGATGATTTCCAAAAAACACCTTGTGCCAAAGGGGGTTGATATCAATAAATTCTTTCTTTTCTAAAAAAAAAGATGATTTCCAAATAATTAGTCGAAAGGATCATGAACTTCGAATTCAATTTTCTCAAGAAAAATTCAAAGAACATTTCCAAACGATTAATTAATTGGAATGAATATGAAAAAATCAACTGTTTTTATATAATTGATAGAGATATTTATGGTGTTAAAACAATTATTACACCAGGAGTACCTCAAATACTGGTATTCAATTTATTCCAATTTAGGATGATTGAATATCTTTATTTAAGCATTAATCTTGAAGAAATTAGTCTGTTTCCACATGGATTCAAGGAAGCAGTTTAAGCCTTCAAAAGAAATATTGCTCGAGAAATGACTATTTTCTTGAAGTTCTACTCAGCTTATCCAGACTTATCGACTGGACAGCAAGCAAAACATTTTGTGTACATAGGAATCAGTAACAATAATTTTCCTTTGCTGGATAATCCAAAGAAGGAAGCATATACTGAGGAGTTTATGAGGGAAATAATTGCAAACCAGTTGACAAGCATTTGCAACCATGCCAGGGCATTGGAAAAGAATCTTCCGTCAGAATGATGTATAAAGGACTTCATTTGATATTATTAAACAAAACAAACGGAAAAGTAATCAGAGAAAAAGATATAATTACATTAACAGAATTTGAATACTCGTACTATGCATTTGAGTGACCCACGATGAAATATCATCCAGATATACTCAACCAGCTGTGCAAAGAGATAAGTCAGAGTGAAAATCATGCATGTGAGAAATGCACGATAAAAACTGAAGACCAGAAAAAAGATAAAAATGACAACACAAGAGAGATAATAATTGAGGAGTGATGTAGTCACTTACGACAAATCTAACTAATAGGAGAACCCTTTGTAAAATATCACAGTAAATAATATAAAGTGCTATGTGTCAGTATAAAAAAAAAGGTGACAAATTATGTACACGTGAAAATGAGATAGGAATAATGTGACAGATGGTCACAACTACTCAAGTAAGAGGTAGATGGTCACAACCACCCAAAATGTATTGTAGCACTGTAGTAAATAGTGATAAATAGTAGCATCTCCACTACTATAAATAGGAGGGGATGGGACGAAGGAAAGGACGGCAAAATCAGAAAGCTGTCACTTGAGTTCTCCTCGAGAGAAAAGTTTTCTCTGCAATCTTTGTGCTAGTCTCTCTGGAATTAGTTAGTTATTTGAGAGTGTTTCCAAACAATTTTTTTATACTCAGTATTATTCATAAATAAATTTTTTATCTATTTCAGTGTAAATATTTCAATTATTTTAATATTTGGACTCTAACTATTATATTACTCAGTCTGTTTGCAAAAGCAGCAACAGGCACAAGATTTAGAAAACTAAGTCAGGTATGATTCTATTTTGTATCTAATTTATTGATTAGTCATGAAATGTGAAAAAGTTAATAATAATAATATAAAACATTTATAAATTACTGAACAAGATGGTTATTATAAAGAAAGTATTTTAATTGATTCAGCTTTATTTAGAAAAATACAAGAAGAATATTTAAATCTAGCTAAAGAAGCTAATGTGAAAAGTAAAAAAAAACTTGGAAAAATTACGCAAAGGTTTAATAAAAAAGAAAATATTATATATTATGGAAAACTAATTAATGAATCTCCGATAGATATTGAGGAAGCTCAAGGAAATACTAGTATATCACTATTAAATAAGAAAAAATTAATGGAACTAAAAAGAAATATAAAAAAGGAAAAACCTAGAAATAAAATTGGATATATACATATAGGAGCAATTCAGATATTAATAAAAACAACTTTTTAAGAAGGAATAAATTCGCCTATTGAGTTGGTATTAAAAGATAATAGAATAACCGATATAAAAGATAAAATACTTGGTGTAATTGAAGGAAATTTAGCTTATGTAAAATTAAAATTTGAGATTCACTCAAATATTGGAATACCTTTAAACACTCAAAGATTAGAACAATCATTAACACTTGAACATAAATTTTTAAGAAAAAATCTTATGAGATCATGAGATAAAATATTTTCAATAACTTATTGTGTTAATTATGCACTAACAAATTCACATCATAGTATTACTTTTAAAAATAATAATAGAATTGATGTACCAACTTTATTTGAAAATATAGAAAAAATTTACTATCCTAAAAGAAATGAAATAGCAGAATTAGGAACTTTTATAAACAAACCAAATTTACTAATATGTAGATTACCCTTACCAGCAAATATTTCTGAAAAGGATATTGAAAAAGATAAAATTAATAAATTAGCAAATCAAGTTAACAATTTAACTCAATATTTGAGAAATAAAATATGAGTAAAAATATTGTAAAATTTGATATAAAAAATAAAATTATTAATATATGGGTAAAGGATCGAAATCGATTTCAAAAAATATTTATGGAATATATAAAAAACATAGATAAGGATTTTTCTAAAAAACTAAAATGTATTTGGAAACTAGATTTACCAAAAGATATAAAAATAAAAATATGTGAAGAGTATGGAAAAATAGATAGACAAATTGCACTATATGAAGATGAAATAAATTATGAATTAACAACTACTTTAATAATATTAGAACTAGAAGATGAACAAGAGGAATTATAGAAAGGAGTTTTAACTAAGAAAGAAATTTAAATATTCTTGAAGAAATATTAGATATAAATTCTATAGAATGTAATGAATTTTCAGGTTAAAATATGAACAAGATAGATATAAATAAAGCTAAATTTATAATAAAAGATAAACCGGATAAAAATATTGCTAAGTTTATAATAAAAGATAAAATAATCACAGCATGGGTAAAATAAAAGACTATTGTAACGTAATATATATAGATGAAATAAAACATCGTGAAATTTTTTTTATGAAAAATTAGAATGTATATAGAAATTAGACTTGCCAATATATTTAAAAAGAATAATATGTCAGGAATATAGAAAATTATGCGCATAAACTATAATATATAATCATGAAATAGAATATGAATTTGATTTAGCCTTAACAGGATACAATTAGATGAAACATATGAACAATTAATGAAAAGCTTAGAAAGTAATAGCTTAGATGAATCCTGAAAAAATACCCCCTCCGATTTGGTATCAGAGCACTAAGATCATTAAAATAAGAATAATTAAAATAAAGACTAAGATTATTGAAACTAACTAATTATTAGGAACCTAACAATTAGGATTGTTAAGATTAAAAGAAAAATTTAAATCTTTGAATGGATTTTTAATTGGATATCATAGATATACAAATTAGAATAATAGAAAAAGAAAATAAAATGGATGAATTAAAAGACAAAATAAATATAACTAGAGAAAATATAAATTTAATTTCCAAAAGCTTAGATTATTATATACAACATGGAAATACTATTGAAATTGATAGAGTATCAAAATTTCTTATAAAATATCAAAATAAATTAAATAAAAGGGAAAACAAATTAACAAGATTAGAGAATGAATCACGGGAATTATATGAAATCTATAACCGTCTCTAAATTAGTGACCATTAAAATAGCGGAATTTTTTGTCATTAAAATTTGTCAATAAATTAATAATTATTAGCGGTAATTATATGTGCATGACGGTGGGAGAGCATGAAAAGAGTTATTTTTTACCCACACGTGCGATCACCTTGACAACATTAATTAGGTTACCTCATGAAATACAAAAATGAAGTAGTAGCTTTTCAAACACAAATTATAAAAGTAAAATGATATTTATACAACATTTTTATTATAAATATTCTTATTTATGTTTTCATAATAAAAATGAGGGAAATATGCATATCAAAACACACTCCGTTATTAATTCCTAAAATAAAGATATCAAATTCAGCACAAGCAATAAAGCGATGATGTACGTACCTGATGCCATAACATGGCTGACGTCTCTCTACTCAAGGAGAAGCAGTCTCTTGCATCTACTTGCTCAATAGTTGATGGAAACTCTGAAATGTGCTCAAGCCTCACACAACCAGAGACATCTAGAACTCTCAAGTTAGTGCATTCAGGAATTTCTCGAAGGTTCACGCAATGACTCACATCAAGACTTGTCAAGTGAAGAGAATCTTTAATGTACGCAGGGAGAGAGACGAAATTGTTCCCCTGTGCACGCAACTCATCTAATTTTGGAAAACATGTGAGAATTATGTGGAGGTCTGCATCTGACAAGCCACCAAATTCGATACACAATTTTTTTAATGCTGGATGACCATTGGCTGCTGAACGACTCTCTCGTAACCTTATGAAGGAGTCTCGAAGTTGAGAAAACAATCCCCCAGCGTCAAAGTAAATATTATTTGCTACCATAAATAAGCTATTTGGTAGATCTTTGAGTTTCCCGCTGTCTGACATATATATAGAATGAAGCCCAGTAAGATTACCAATGGAATCTGGCAGCTCCTCAATGGAGGTACCTGCTATATCAAACTCCATTAATGGCTTATTCATGTTGTTCACTATCTCTGGGAAGTGTTCAAGTTTTTTGCACGATCTAAGGCCCAAGAATCCCAGAGATGGTAAAAACATTCTTTGCGGGAAATTTCGAAGTCTGGCACAATCATAAGCACATAAGTGAACAAGATATTTGAGAAACCCAACGGATTCATGAACCGTAATTAGGTTCTGACAATAATCAAGTGTCACTTCTCTCAAATTTTGAAGATCAGACACATCAGGTATTGCAGTGATGGATTGATTATTTGAGAAATTCAGCTCAGTTAGACACGAAAGTTTCTGCCAAAAGAAAATAGTCAATCAAATGCATGATCAACATTCTGTCTAAGTTATATCAATTAACTTTTGGATGCAATAACAACTAATTTACCTCAAATGGCTTTTCCATTGTAAGTTGGCTTCTTGGCAAATTCAAGACAATGATTTTCTTCGGATGAAATTTTGGTGGGAAAGACTTTGAAGGATACTCCTCCCAGTCAAGCAGCCTTAAATGATTTGGCAGATATTTAGGCTCTGATGAAAAGGATGTTTTTCGAACAACGAGAATTCTGAGCCATTTCATCTTTTCAAAGGCAGTACCACTCCAATCAACTACTTCTCGTTGGGGAGGATCAAGCATTATACCCTCAATTTCATCACTTCCCTTCAAAACAAGTACAGAAAAATGACAGCAATTGCATGTTGTCGTAAATAACACTGACTATAATGTATAAATCAGAAGACAGAAGTCGATGATACTTACAGAATCTTCAGCCAATACTTCAAGAACATCTTCATAAAACCATAATCTGCTACGTTTGCCAGGATTTCGTGCCTCCTGCCTAACAATCTCTCTACCCATATCTTGTATCAGATCATGCATATTCAAACAGCCACCCTCCTCAACAGTCAAGAGAGATTTGTTGACAAGTTCTTTAATATTAGATGGTGCACCAAACTCCTCAAGTATCTTCTTGACATATTCTATTCTCTCCCTTTTGAAGAAGCAAGCTATGTCTAGGAAAACAGTCTTGGCATTGTGCCCCAATCTATTGTAGCTTATTTTGAGCACGTCTTGAATACCTTTAGGTGGACTCCTCTCATATTCTTTCAATGCATCTTCCCAAACTTCTAAACTATTTTGGGTAGCAAAATCCGAGCCTATTACCTTTAAAGCCAATGGAAGCCCCTTGGCATAACATACTGCACGACAAGTCACATATTCATAACCTGTTTCAGGATGGCTCTTTTCGAAGGCATTCCGACAAAACAACTCAAGAGAATGTTGATCATTAAGTTTAGTCATTTCATAAATCTTTTGAACTTGATGACCAATGAGCAAATCTTTGTCCCTTGTTGTTACGATGATCCTACTACCTGAACCAAACCAATCACACCCTCCTGCCAAGTTATTTAACTGCTCTCTGTCATCAACGTCATCAAGTACCAAAAGAACCTTTTTCTTGCCAAGCTTGTGTTTTATTTCATAGATTCCCTTACTTGTACTGCCCAACTCGGTTTCTAGCTCCTCCAACATCTCTGATAGAAGAGTCTTTTGTAGATCTTCCGGTCCATTGCTTTTGTTTGATTTCTCTCTAACATTGGCAAGAAAACTTGCAGCGTCAAATTGGTGCACAATCTTGTTATACAAAGCTTTGGCAAGTTCTGTTTTCCCGATTCCACCAAGTCCATATATGCCCAACGTGCATACAGTATTGTCATTAGGCTTCAGGTCTAGAAGTGACGCCACCTCTTCTATACGGTGCTCGAGTCCAATTGGGTCCTGACCATCATGTAAAGGTTTAGGAGCTATGTTAGCATACACATCCTTAACAATCTTTTCCATATGATCGATTTCAGACCTGCAGGATTACAACATATTATTATTTGTTTTTTTTTTTGATCAATTATTATTTGTTTAATAGACGTGGGATTTATTATTTCACTATAGTAATAAAAACTGGAATAACCAGTATATGAACAATTTATCGCAGATGAAACTACACTGAACAGAGGAATATCAGACTACATAAATCAACACAAACTCATTATCAACAAAATCACACTTAACTTGGGCATGGATACGTCTTGTTAAACAATTATTGATTTCCGTTTCTCCAATAATAGTATAAATGCATTCATAGATGAATAAATATTTAACAACTTATATTTAAATGCAAATGTTTAACATAAAAAACACGAGTACAGCCATCATCTTTGATTTTTGAGTGAATACTTTGTGTCTTACACTACTAATTTTAACTAATCTTTAGGAACACAATATCCAACATTCGAAGGGCGGTGATTTTAGGAACATAAGTACTTATTTAAAAAAAAACAGTAAAATATAAGGCATGGAAAAGATCAGAAAGTCAAAAGTAAAAATATAAGAACAAAACAGTAGGTACATACCCAGTGTGAATGTGGTGTCCTTTCAAGTTTGCTGCTTCAGATAAAGCTGATCTCCATGCTTTTATATTTTCTGAGTCTTCTCCAAACCTCTTCTCATGAGCAAGCATGGCTTCACCATAACTATTTCTTTGACGTCGCACATCTGATGGATCTACATGGAAGAAAATTGGATATGCAAGTTGTTTGTTGTTTCTTTTGGTACACTCAAGGATCTTCACAAGTTCATTGAGACACCACGTGGAAGACGCATAGTTCTTAGAGAACACAATGACAGAGATATTAGATTCTTCAATGGCTTTGGAAAGAGCAGGGGAAATGCCTTCCCCTATCCTCAGATTTTGATCATCAAAGAAAGCGTTGATTCCCTTCCGCTGCAACTCTTTACGAAGATATCCTATGAAATTGTGCCGCGTGTCCTCACCTCTAAAACTGAGGAAAACATCATAGGTGAATTTTGCCATTGTAAAAGCAAGTAACCACCCTTAAGCTTTAATTTGAGGATGGTAGAACACTGGCTAGAAGAACTACTATAGAAATGTTAACCAAAGAATACGTACAGGAGGATTTTATACTACACTTGTTTTGGTACAAGGAGAGAAGGAGGATGGTAAATGTCTAAGGCTGAGAGTGTTATATAAGAGTAGTACACTCTCAAACGTAGCAAGCAGCTGGAATATATGCCATGAAACTTTTTCTGCTTGTCTCGTAGTTTTTATTGCATTAGCCAAAGTAAAAAAAAAAAAAGTAGAATAAATAGGATTCGGATTTG
Organism: Glycyrrhiza uralensis; assembly: GCA_030159175.1. Taxonomy (NCBI): domain Eukaryota; kingdom Viridiplantae; phylum Streptophyta; class Magnoliopsida; order Fabales; family Fabaceae; genus Glycyrrhiza; species Glycyrrhiza uralensis. Next base: position 2,411,107 of record BRZY01000006.1, read on the forward strand.
CTGCTGTAAGAGATTGGTGCCGACGCCGTTCCTGCTGTTGCATGCTTGGGTTTACTTTTATTTTTAATTTTAGGTTTTAATATGTTTTTGGTTCCTCTAAATATTGGTGTTTTGAATTTAGTCCCTCTAAAAAAAGTCAAAGTTTTTTGGTCCATCAAGAAATCAATTTTTTGATTTAGGTCCCTCCTTTGCGTTGACTGCTGACATGGCACACTGAGGTCCCTGTAAAAATGCTGACATGACTTACATGCAAAGGGACTAAAATCAAAACTTAATATTTAGAGGGACTAAAATCAAAACTTAATATATTTAGAAGGACCATGTCAGTATTTTTACAGGGACCTCAGTGTGTCATATTAGTGATCAACGCCAAAGAGGGACCTAAATCAAAAAATTGATTTCTTGAGGGACCAAAAAACTTTAACTTTTTTTAGAGGGACTAAATTCAAAACACCGATATTTAGAGGGACCAAAAACATGTTAAACCCTTAATTTTATTTATTTGTTATCTGTTCGCATACGTGGGTTTATTTTTACAAATGCTCAGATAATATAAATGATATGGTATAATATAAATGCTATTCACAAAAAGAAATGGTATAATATAAATGTTTGGATTAATCGTATATATAGTCTCTATTTGTATAAAAGCAGGAACAACATCAATCTCTTACGGCAGCAAATACGAATCCGAATAAATAAAGTATGTTTCCTATGAATTCCGCAATAAATGGGGAAAAAAGAAAAAGCAAACACGCATGCTGCTGGAGTGCACTGCGAAAGTATAGTAGTATACCAGAAGTTAAGGATTATTTTATGAAAAAATCGAACCTTTTTAAAAAATAATCACATTTAATGATCTTTTATATGTTTGTTTTAATTTTTAAAAATAATAAGAATCGAAAAATAATGTGAAATCTGATTAAAATGAAAAGTTATTTTTGAGAAATAATATAATTTGAATGATTTTAATATATTTGGCTTAGCTTTTTTTGGCTTCTTTTCTCCTTAAAAGAAACTGGACCAAATACTATTGAAAAAAAAGTCTTAAAAAATAAAGAGCTTATTTTTATAAAATAAAATAGTGTAAAAAGTGGCCTTTAAAAAAGTTGATATTCAGAGCTTATTTTCAAGCTACACGGAGCTCGTAGCTTTTGATTTTCTTCGAATCCCACCCGTGGCCAAAATCATATTTTGTTTATTTTTATTTTATTACCCCTGCTTTATGCCTATTTTAATAATTATGAAGTACTGCATCTTTGCTCGTAGCGTGGGAGGATTTTGGTTATTAAGAGACTATTTCTCATACTCCAATGCATGGTGGAGATGTTGCCATTTCAAATATTTTTGCAGCAAGCGAAAAATTTGTATATTATTGATTGTTTTTTTAAGTTTTTTTTTTGTATTTTTTAATTATTTTGTTTATTGTTACTATATAGAAGTGTGTAACTCCCTTCAAGAAAAATAAAAAGTGTGTAACTAAATAGCCCTTCTGATAACTTTAAATAAAATTATGGATTTTATAAAAATATTTTACCAAATAGCTTTTAACTTAAAAGCTATTTTTAAGCCAAGAAAAAATAAAAATTACCAAACAACTTTCACTTTATTTTTAAAGCTCTTTTTTCAATTTTGTCTTAAAAGTAGCTTTTAAGCCAAAGAAAAGCCGGGTCAAACGCTCATTTTACATGAAATCACTTATTTTTTAATCCGTAACTAACAGATCAGGATGCTTGTTTGGTAAAAGCACTTTTTGTTTAAAAACTTTTTAAAATAAACTAAAATTAGAATATTTGCGCCATCAACAGTACGTCGCACCCGCTTGCTTCAACTAAACATGATTTATTTTTAACTCATAATGTGTTTTACTAAGAATTTTACACAGCAAGATCAAGCAAGACAGTATCGTAGACAACTAAGAAAATTTGAAAAGCGTATTAAATACATACAAACAAAATTCTACCGCAATAAACAATAAACAAAAGCTTGAATTACACTCCATGGAAGAATTGGATCAATGAAGGAAAGAGTTGCACAGCAAAGCTTCAAAGGATCAATGGAGCTCTGATACCATGTCAAAATTCCACCATGACAGAAGAATATGAAAGAAGCCACATGCAAGCAACGAGGGTGAATGTTTCAGATTGACTGCAAATTTGATACATCTTTTATGTCTTTATTATTATTTTCCCCCTCTTCTTTGGTACAATGATAATATGAAGGTTTGAACCTAATGCAATGCACTAAAATCCTTCATCACCAACTAGTTGCAGGTGCAATTTAGTAGCTCCTGCTCTTATTTTTCAAACAACCAAAATTCTGGGAATGGTGTTACCTAGTAAGCAAGAAGTAGACAATGGCAAGAATTTTTATCTGTTGAATGTCAGAATGCATCATATGCAGACAGATGTGAAATGTCTCATATCAAATACCCGAAGTCTCAAAAGTTCAAAGCTACAATGCATCACAAACTGGGGAAATGGTGAATGTCATTCCCTACATAGATCAAACAGCTTAGAGCAGTCTAAGCAAGTAATTTTTTTTTTCTTCTTAAGACAGGGTTCTTGTAAAGTTGGGGAATTTTTCTCTCTATAAGACATCATGTAACGTGTAGACTTGAATTGCCTCATTCAGTAAACTTTTGTTTCTTCTCTCATCAATCTTCTCTTAATTTTCTCACCTTTCTACCATGTTTTCTTGTAGAAGCATCCATCAACTTTAATTTTCCGTTCCCTGCTGAGGAATTCTGTGACATAGGAAAAATTATGATTCTTGGTTCCTATAAATTCAAGTCATCCAAGACATCATAGTGAAACTGTACCAATACCAGATAAATATTCCATGAAAAGGAATTTAACTGCTTTAGTAACTTGTCAAAAGAAAGCAAATTGATCAAAAGCCCTGTGTAGTTGAAGTACTGGTGCCTATTATTGCTTGCCACAATCACATCCCTGGTTCGATTGTCTATTACAATGTACAGACACTAAAAACTGTTAGTACTGAAAAGGACTAAATGGAGTGACTCGACTAGAAAACAATAGTGTCATATGCATAATTATTGTGAAACACACTCAGTAGTTAATTCAATTTAAGAGCAACATTTTATTACTGGTACGACTAACAATCTCTCTTAAAAAAATAAATGACCAAATTCCTCAAGAAGCTCTGACCCGGGGGGGGGGGGGGGGGTTAGAAGTGGGACTTGGACTAGTGGGACTTGGAATATCCGCTACACCAATTGCTTCATCAAGATTTTCATTACCAGCAGCCTCTGCAGTACCATGTTCATCTTTGGCAGCCTCATGAGTGACATGCTCCTCATTCTCCTTAAATACTGGAGCTGTTATGTCGTCCATGTCTAGGGAATGCAAGATCGCCTGTGCTTCAAGGAGTCCGTCCCTCAGTCCATTCAAGTATATGGCACTCATCAAATCTTGAATCTCTTCTGAGTTCTGGAAGCCTTCAATTCCAGCAGCACAGAGCCTTTGCAATTCTTCAGCTCTTCCTTTCAAAACATCAGCCAGCTTCTCATACTTTGTAACACCTCTACAGCCTTCTTTTCCTGTGTCTGTGTGCATCTCTTTGTTACTCGATGCTTGTTTGAAATAGACTGAGAAGAATGAGTGTTGAGCTTCTCTATCAATTCATCATATCGATCTTTCACAGAAGGAAGAAGATAGTTATCTTTATTTTCAAGCTCTTCAAATTTCTTGCGCAGAGCTTTGTGTTCCTCCATCAACTTGCAGTAGAGTTTACTCTTGGCCTCCTCTCACAACTTTCTTGCTTCATCATCATAAATGCTTCCAACAAAGGATCATCCTCAGTGCTAGGTACCTTCACTTTAGTCCAATCCAATTCCAATAAATGAAATGTGGGTGGTGCTTCGGTAGGTCCTTTGTAGGCCCCTTTACTTAACACGACATTTGTTGTTGCCTCTACGTCCAGAGTGGGGAAGCTCAGCTTTGCTTCCAGCAGTCCATTGACAATTCCTTCCGTGTATATCTCCATTTCTACCTCGGACTCTGGTTGTGACGATCTAAGTCTAGCGGCTCTAAATCTATTACCTTTGTTAAAGATAGCAACTATGGTTGTGTCTATATCTAGGGAAGGAAAGCTTCTCTGTACTTCACGAAGTCCTTCCCCCCATTCCTTCCAAGAATATTTCCTCCATCTTTGCTTCTTGCTGCTGAGGATCGCTGCCTTGATGGCCAGAGCTTGAAGCTTCTACTACATTCATGGGAGGTCTCATTCCATTTCCATCCTCATGGTCAAAGTTTGTAGGATCATCTTTATCACCATCGCCATCTTCCTTGATAGTCCGCAAAACCCATGCCAGGGTGGAGTTTTCGTCATCTAGCGGTTTGCCTTCTAATACATCCTGAGCCTCCTCCGATATCTTCTTCAAACTTCTCATTAGAACATAGTGTTGCTCTTGGGCAAAATCTTTATCATCAAAGTCTGCAAAGTAATCTCGTTCTTCGAAGTCCATGGATTCCCTCAACGTCCCATCAAACATTTTATCTAGAGCTAACTCCTCTATCATCTTCCTTTGTTCCCACTTAGGATCTCTTGCAGGGACTATTGTGGGTATGTTGGCTATATCTGAGCATTTTGGGTCGGGACACATGAATTGGACATATTCTCCCATGTTGGTTGTTCCTTGTTTGTACACAAATACTCCCCAACAACTGAGCGTCATGGCAGATGGGGCTTCATATGAAACCTGCACTAGATTCCACTCATGCACGAGAAATGCTTCAAGACCCAGCCACTCCTCTTTGCTGAACAAGAGTCGTAGATCACAAACTAAGACATGATCTGCTTCAACTCTGAAGTTGTAATAGCCTTTGCGAGGGACACATTGACCATTGATAACCAAGTGAAGCTCAACAAGTTGTCGGCGGGAATGTCTGGCCTTTCCATTCACACCCGCAAACACCAATGCTAAAGCAACATTGGGGAACTTCCCACGAGCCCAGAAACGGGGATTCCCTCCTTCACCTCTGTAGTCATACCAGTCTGGAATCTCGTTTTGGGGCATCACAATTTCTAGTTCACGTATATCTTTTTTCACCTGTCATTACAAAATCCAAAAAATCAGTAGTATGTCTCCAAAATCCACACCTAATGTATTCACCCATTAGACTTAAGAATGACTTAGCTACACGTATCATGCCACAATCAGATTACCAAGCATCTCTATGATAAATGGACGATTAAGATTAGTTTTTAAGTAAAATCAATATCACACACACATAGAGAGCAAGCATATTATTTATGAAAGTGATAGCATGAAAAAAAGTTAATTTTAACTTGGGCGCTCACCTTCCATGACAACATTAGTTACCTTATAAAAAAGCTTATCAAACGCACCATAAAATTAAAATGATATTTTTACACCATTTTTGTCATGCAGTTCTTTTTTTTTTCCCCTAGTAAAGTGAGGGAAATATACATATCAAAACGCACTCCCTTATTAATTCCTAAAATAAAGGCATCAAATTTAGCACAAGAACCAAAGCAATGATGTACCTGATACCATAACATGTCTGACGTCTCTCTACGCAAGGAGAAGCAGTATCTTGCATCTACTTTCCGAACAGTAGAGGGAAACTCTGAAATGTGTTCAAGCCTCACGCAGTGATGGACGTTTAGAATTCTCAAGTTAGTGCATTCAGGAATGTCTTGAAGCTCCTGGCAACCACTCACATCAAGATTTGTCAGGTGAACAGAATTTTTAATGCACACAGGGAGAAACACGAAATTGTTCTCTGATGCAATCAACTCTTCTAACTTTGGAAAACAAATGAGAATTGCCTGAAGATCTTCATCTTGCAAACCACTATTTCCGAAATACAATGTTTTTAATATTGAACGACCATTGGCTGCTGAAGGCACATCATGTAAAAACTTCTGAAGGATTCTCTAAGTTGAGAACATCCTTCAATTTTCAAGGCAACAACTTTTGGTAACTTGAATAAGCTACTTGGTAGATATTTGCGTTGCCTGCAACTTTGCATCTCTATAGAAACAAGCCCAGTAAGTTTACCAATGGAATCTGGAAGCTCCTCAATAGCGGTTTGTATCATACAAATCTTCAATGACTTATTCGTGTTGTTCACTATCTCTGGGAAGTGTTCAAGCTTTACGCAAAAATTAAGGTCAAGGACTTCGAGGGATGGTAAAGACATTCTTTGCAGGAAATTTCAAAGTTTGGTGCATCCTGAAGCACTTAAGTGGGCAAGATGTTCCAGAAATCCAACGGATTCATGAAATGCAATTAGGTTCTTACAATTATCAAGTCTCAGTTCTCTCAAATTTTTAACTTCAGACACATCAGGCATTGTAGTGATAAATTCATTATGTGAGAAATTCATGACAGTCAGGCATGAATATTTCTGCCAAAAGAAGAAAGTTAGTCAAATGAAGTAATTGTTATATGTAAAATTGAATTGAAAACAAAAAAAAACAAGCTTTTACTTTAAATGGCTCTTCTAGTGTAAGTTGGTTTTTAGTCAAATTGAAGATGATGATATTCCTTGGATGAAATTTTGGAGGGAAAGACTTTGACAGGTACCCCACCCAATCAAGCAACCTTAAATAATTTGGTAGATATGCAGGCTCTGATGTAAAGGATGTATTTCGAACAACGAGAATTCTGAGGCAGTTCATCTTCCTAAAGGCAATACCACTCCAATCTACTTCTTTCCCTCCAAAATTTCATCCAAGGAATATCATCATCTTCAATTTGACTAAAAACCAACTTACACTGGAAGAGCCATTTAAAGTAAAAGCTTGTTTTTTTTGCTTCTCATTACTCAACTACAAGATGCCAATGAGCAAACCTTTGTCCCTTGTCGTTATAATGATCCTACTACCTGGACCAAACCAATCACATCCTCCTGCCAAGTTTTTTAACTGCTCAATGTCATCAACGTCATCAAGAACCAAAAGAACCTTTCTCTCATGAAGCCTGCGTTTTATTGCTTCAATTCCTCTACCTGTAGTACTGCCCAACATGCTTTGTGGATCCTCAAACACCTCTGATAGAAGTGTCTTCTGTAGATCTTCCATACCATTGATTTTGTTTGATTTCTCTCTAACATTAGCAAGAAAACTTGCTGTGTCAAATTGGTGCACAATCTTGTTATACAATGTTTTGGCAAGTTCTGTTTTCCCTATTCCACCAAGTCTACATATGCCTAGCATGCATACAGTATCATCGTTAGGCTTCATGTCTAGAAGTGACTTCACCTCTTCTGTGCGGTGCTCAAGTCCAACTGGGTCCTCACCAACATGTAATGGTTTAGGAGCTATGTTAGCATGTACCTTGTCAACAATCCTTTTAATTTCATCGGTTTCTTCGGAGCTGCAGGAATTCAATTACACAACATGCATTATTTGTTTAATAGCAGGATTTAATTCACCACAATATATAGTAACAGCTGGATTTAATTCACTACAAAAACAAATCATCGCACATGATGAAGGAGGAAACTACACTAAAGATAACAGAGGAAAATCAGACAACAGAAATCAGCACAGAATAATTACCACTCCTTGATTATCAACAAAATCACACTTTTGCACTGATATTGGCTCAAAATTGTCTACAGTTGTGCAAAAGATGTAAACTGTATAATGTCTTCGATGTTCGTTGTTTAAGTGAAAGAATTACTAAGATATCTATTATTCAAAGAGTTTTACATTAATTAAACAAGTTACCAACACATAATTAGACAATAATAACAACAAAATCAAAAGGTATTATGATGTTGTGTTATGCCCACCACGGAATTCAGAAAGTCCGTTGGGTTATGTTATGCCCATCCCATCGGGAACGGCATCACTCGCCGGGAGGATATACTGGACCCACACGGCAACCTGGGGAGGATCCTGTACGACGCACAGTGGCTTGTTCATTTTCTATGTACTGGTTTCTCTCTCAGTTCTCACTCTCCAAGCGGGTGGGAAAACGGGGAAGAAGGACGAAATATGTGTTCTTTTTTTCTTTTTCTTTGGAAATATGTTGATCTTTTTGGCCCTATGTTATTTGCCTTTTATAGTCTTATTTATTTATATTTATTTATCAAATAATTTGTATTTTTAATTTTATCCAATATCTAATTTTTGGATTTTGTTTAAATTAAAATAAGAATCAAATTCAACATGGTTTCATTTCTATAAGCATCAAAACACGTTTAACCCAAATTAATAATATGGTTTTTACATGCTCCTTCTACACACACCCATATTGTATTTTATGTTTTCATTCTCACGTAATAAGCTCTCTACACAATATATAATAGATTTGTTAATTATATCCATTTACCCTTTTTTTTAAAGAATTCATTAACAAAGATGTGTGTATAATAGCAATTCCTATACATTTCTTGTATTTTATGTTATTCACAATAAATGATTGTTGCTTACAAAAAAATGTTATAATTATAGTAATAGTTAATTCAGTGTATAAACATAAATTTGTCAAAATTAAAGTTAAAAAATGTTTTTTTTTCTATGATTAAGATAGTTAATAATTTTTCTATGCAGGGGTCTCTCATAGTAAGATGAATTAGATCGTTTCACACTGGGGGTGTAATATTTTCCTTGGGTGTGATTACGCATGAAGGGGTTTTTCCTAGCTGCATGGGTCACATCGTTTCACGCTGGGGGTGTGAAATTTTCCTAGGATGTGATTTTGTCCGGTGTGTTCAGCTACCGTGACGGTATCCCTCGCACTTAGGGTGGCATTTCTGTCACGGGTGTGATATTTCATCGCTGGTCCGCTGGAACACATCACAGGGTGATAGTACCCTAAGTACAAAATGTCTCACACCAAGGGTGTAAAACATATCACAGTTGTGATAGTGTAGTGTGTGGTCAGAAACAGAATGAACCACACCTCCAGTGTGAATTCTCATACGGGGTCGGCAACGCTATTCAATGAATGTTGTTCTAAGGTTTTCTCATGGATGGCAATGTGGCATTTTTTTTTGGGACACTCTAATTTTTTTTTTTTGGGTACACGGTGGCAATGTGGCACATATGCTATTTCATACAATGACACACGTCTCATCCTTTCTTGTGGATCCACCAAGGGTTGTTTGTAGCAAATGGGTTACTTCTAAGAATTATTTTGTTTTAATTTTAGTTTCACAGTATGATGTTAGAAAATTAAACTTGTATTGCAAATTCTCATCTTGTATTTTTTGCGGGGTGCACTGTTTGGCATACTCTTATTATCAATATTTTTTAGCTTATCAAAACCAACAAGAAATTAAATTCAATGATTTAACCATATAAACATTTTATGTTATAATTTATTAGTAATATTTAATTAGGTGTTAAAAACAAATTTGTCAGTATTAAAGCTAAAAAATGTGTTTTCTGAGATTAACAATATTTTAAGAAAAATTAAATCATATAACTATATAATTTATTTACCAAAAAAAATATAACTATGTAGGGAGAAATCTGCAGGAAGAAGAGATAAAATTTTCTCTTCTCTTCCTTTTTTTTTTCTTCTTCTTTGTGCACACAAGGGAAGGCAAAAATAAATGGTGTGCAAAAACATCTATTAGTCCAAAGTAAGTAAATAAATATAAATATGAATATAAGAGTAAAAGTGTTGACCAAGTGAAAAAAATGAGTAAAAGTGTAAAACTGTAGGTACGTACCCAGTGTCTATATGGTGTCCTTTCAGGTTTGCTGCTTTAGATAAAGTTGATCTCCATGCTTTTACTTTTCCTGAGTCTTTTCCAAACCGATTCTCATGATCAATCACGGCTTTACCATAACTATTCCTTTGATGTCGCACATATGATGGATCTACATGGTAGAATATCGGAAAGGCGAGTTGCTTGATGTTACTTTCTGTACACTCGATGACTTTCACAAGTTCATTGAGACACCACGTGGAAGAAGCATAGTTCTTAGAAAACACAATAACAGAGATCTTAGATTCTTCGATAGCTTTGGAAAGAGCAGGTGAAATACCTTCCCCTATCCTCAAATTCTGATCATCAAAGAAAGTGTCTATTCCCTTTCGCTGCAACTCTTTACGAAGGTGTCCTATGAAAGTGTGCCGCGTGTCCTCGCCTCTGAAACTCAGGAAAACATCATAGGTGAAACCACGGGACTCTTCTTCTCCATGTTTTGCCATTGCAAAATCAACCACGCTTTGATGAGCTTTTGATTTGAGGATGGTAAAACACTCGAACTACTACAACTGTTATGGCACAGAGAGATTTGAAAGAGGATGGTAAATTAATACTTCAACTACAACTTAGTAGGGAGTAGTTCACAATTTTTTTTATTATTATTAGAATTATTTTTGAGAAATTGTTTTACACTACATCACTATCAATGAAGCAGGCAGCTGGATAAGGTGAAATATAACGAAGTTTCATGGAAGGTCCTTTTTGCTTTGGTCAAAGTAAAAAAATTAAAATAGATAAAGTATGTACTCCTTTCCATGCAATTCCTTGATAAACGGAGGAAAAACAAACACGTAGTACGTACACTAGCAGGAGTGCACTGCACTGAGAAAGGATACCTAACCTACCAGATGTGACATTTTTGTTAACTTAATCATCCTGCTTATTATTATATTATAATAATAATTAGGGTGTGGTACTAATTAAAAAGTGAGTTTCCTTGCTGACGCTTGCTTTCTATGTCATTTCAACTAAAATTCAACAAGATTTCGTACGTGGTCTATAATTCATAATGTGTTGTCCTATATATGACTTTTACAAAACAGGCAAGCAAGACAGATTATTACGAGTGAATTGGAGATTGGAGAGGAATTGGTCCATTCAAGAATCAATTCCATTCCCTTTCTTGATTCCATTTCCCTCCTCATGGTGTAAATTAGGCTAGTACTGTTAGTTTTTCCTTTATGTCTCAGTAAGTAAATCAGTCTTATCACTTTTGGATCATATCATATAAGCATATTACAGGAAAGATATAAATCTAAACACCAAATTAAAAAAATGGTTAAGTGAACATATTAATTACATTGACTCTAGACAGGAAGGCAACAAAATATTATTGATAAGGGGCAGCAATTCTGTATGTCTGTAATCTTCAATGGATTTAAACATTATAAATTATCTATCTATGATTGCATTTCCTAGTTTTGGGTTTTTGGGGGCGCAAGGTCATTACTCATGTCTCATGCCCAGTTTTCACCTTAAGACACACCCCATAAAGCAGGAACCAGTTGGTTCATCCAACAATGCTATCACTCACTAACTTCTGCCAATTTCCCAGGAGGGACAAACAATAAATCCAAAATATATTCAAGTCTCTGAATCCTTAATTTTGTTCTCTTTGTTATGATTAAAATATGGACCTACGTAGTTCTAAAAGGACATATTTTCTAAATTTAATATCATCCCATTGTAGTTCACGTCCTCCTATATATTTCAACTTTCCCCTAAAAATAACTTGACCACAAGTATGTTGTGGAATAATTAATGACTAATGGCCACATACATAAAATAGAAATCTTGTAACACTAGCTTTTGGCTAAACTGTACGTAACTACTAACTACGTATCATTCACTGGATCCAATTTGCACACATTACAGTATTTTGCTTCTCTATGTTCAAATGTGATTGATTGAAGCAGGGAAATCTTGGTGGGACCTAAGAGCTAAATACATAATCATATAATCAAATGGACCAATTCCAGTTCAACAAATGGAGGATCTCTAAGTCAATGAAACCTTTGCTGAAACAGGTTTTTTTCCTTCTTAACAACTGAATATGTACCATGTGTGTTCCATATGATTATTGTATCTATATAGTTTCTGCAATATTTGCGGTGCCTTTTTAGAAACTCCAAAAAAAAAAAATTCTTATATGTTTACATTTAAAAAAATAAGTGACCAAATTCCTCCAGAAGCTGTGAGCCAGAGGGGGTAGAATTGTCCTGAGCGTTGTCAGCTTCTGGATCAGTGGGACACGGAAAATCCTCTATACCAATAGTTTCATCAGGATTTTGATTATCAGCAGCCTCAGCAATAACATGTTCATCTTTGGCAGCCTTGTGGGTAACATGTTCCTCATTCTCCTTGAACACTTGAGTTGTTCTATCATCCATGTCCAGAGCAAGTAACATTGCCTGTGCTTCAAGGAGTCCATCCCTCAGTCCATTCAAGTATATGGCACTCATCAGATCTTGAATCTCTTCTGAGTTCTGGAAGCCTTCAATTCCAGCATCATAGAGCCTCTGCAATTCTTCAGCTCTTCCTTTCAAAACAGCATCCAGCTTCAGCCTTCTTTTCCAATGTCTGTGTGCATCTCTGTGCTACTCAATGCAGTAGCACCAAGGTGGTGACACTTTGAAATGAACTGAACAGATTGAATACTATTGAGCTTCTCTACTAATTCATCATATTGCTTTTTCACCGAAGGAAGAAGACAGCTATCTTTATCCGGAGTAGCATTTTCATTTTCAAGTTCTTCAAATTTCTTTCGCAGAGCTTTGTGCTCCTCCGTCAACTTGCAGTAGAGTTTACTCTTGGCCTCCGATTCACAACTTTCTTGCTTCATCATCATGAATGCTTGCAACAAAGGATCATTAGAGCTAGGAACCATCACTTTAGTCCAATCCAATAATTGAAACGTGGGTGGTGCCTCGGCAGGTCCTTTGTAGGCCCCCCTACTTAACACGGTATTTATTGTTGCCTCTATGTCCAGAGTGGGAAAACCCAGCTTTGCTTCTAGCAGTCCATTGATAATTCCTTCCACGTATATCTTCGTTTCTATTTGGTTTTCTGCCTTAGACTCTGGTTGAGACCATCTAACCCTATTACCTTTGTTTAAGGCAACACACATGGTTGTGTCTATATCTAGGAAAGGGAAGATACCCTGTGCTTCAATAAGTCCTGCCACCATCCCGTCCAAGAATATATCCATCAGTATTTCTTGCTGCTGAGGATCGCTGCCTTGTACCCCTGAACTTCCCTTATGACCAGAGGTTGAAGCTTCTCCTACATCCAATGGTGGCTTAATTTCATCCTTATGGTAAAAGTTTCCAGGCTCAGCATTCCTATCATCCATTTTCTTAGTAGCCTCTAGCAACCCTGCAAGAGTTGAGTTTTTATCATCTAACACTTTGCCTTTTAATACATCCTTAGCCTGTTCCGATAACTCCTTCAGATTTCTCATTAGAACATGCATATCCTCTACATCAAATTTTTTATTTGCATAGCGTTCTTCGATGTCCATGGTTTCCATCAACATTCCATCAAACATTTCATCTATACCTATCTCCTCTATCATCTTCCTTTTTTCCTGCATAGGATCTCTTGGAGGGACTATTGTGAGTATGTTGGCTATATCTGAATACTTTGGGTTGGGACACATGAATTGGACATTTTCCATGTTGGTTCCTTGTTTGTACACAAAAACTCCCCAACAATTGAGCGTCATGGTGGATGTGGCTTCATATGAAACCAACACTTGATTCCACTCATGCTCAAGAAATGCATCAAGGCCCTGCCACTCCTCTTCACAGAACAAGAGTCGTAGATCACAAACTAACACATGATCTGCTTCAATTCTGAAGTTGTAATAGCCTTTGCGAGGGACACATTGACCATTGATAACCAAGTGTAGCTCAACAAGTTGCCGACGAGATTGTCTGGCCCTTCCAATCACACCCTCAAACACCAATGCCAAAGCAACGATGGGGAACTTCCCACGAGCCCAGAAACGCGGATTCCCTCCTTTGCCGCTATAGTCAAACCATTCTGGAATCTTGGTTTGGGGCATCACAATTTCTAACCCACGTATCTCTTTTTTCACCTGTCATATTACAAAAAACCAGTAGCATATGTTTCTAAAATCCATGCTGCACTCCTAATATCTTCACCCATTATAGAATGACTCATTTACACTTATCATGCCACTATCTAATTAATGAACTAAGCACCCCTATGATACATGCACAATTAAGCATGTCTAAGATAAATAGAGCAAGCATATCATGTGAGCAGATGAGAGCATGAAAATAATTAATTTTGACCCACACGCAAATGACAACATTAGCTTACCACATAAGATACAAAAAAGAAATAGTCTAACAAACACATATAAAAGTAAAATGATATTTATACACCATTTCTATTATACAATTCTTATTTCTTTTTATTTTCATAATAAAATGAGGGTAATACACATAACATACTCCCTTATTTTCCTAAAATAAAGGTATAAAAAATAGCACAAACAATAAAGCGGTGATATATACCTGATACCATAACATGGCCGGCGTCTCTGTAGTTAGGGAGATACAATACCTTGCATCCACTTTCTGAATAGTAGACGACAACTCTGAAATGTCTTTAAGCTTCACACAATGATGGACATCAAGAATTCTCAAGTTTGTGCACTCCGGAATTTTTTCAAGCATTCGACAACCACTCACATCAAGAGTTGTTAAGTGAGCAGACTCTCTAATGCACACAGGGAGGGAAACAAAATCGTTCTCCGATGCAATCAACTCTTCTAAATTTGGAAGACAGATGAGAATCGTGTGAAGATCTTCATCTGCCAACCCACCATTTCCAAAATACAATGTCTTTAACGTTGGACGAACATATGCTGCTGAAGGGCTTTGCAGGAACCTTCCGAAGGATTCTCGAAGTTGAGAACATCCTCCAATTTTAAAGGCAACAACATTTGGTAACATGAATAAGCTACTTGGTAGATATTTGAGTTTCTTGCTACTTGGTATCTCTATAGAAACAAGCCCAGTAAGATTACCAATGGAATCTGGCAGCTCCTCAATGGAGGTATTTATCATATAAATCTTCAATGATTTATTCATGTTGTTCACTATATCTGGGAAGTGTTCAAGTTTTACGCATAAATTAAGGTCAAGAACTTCCAGAGATGGTAAAAACATTCTTTGCAGAAAACTTCTAAGTTTGGTGCATCCGAAAGCGCTTAAGTGGGAAAGATATTTGAGAAATCCAACAGATTCATGAACTGTAATTAGGTTTTTACAATTATTAAGTTTCAGTTGTCTCAAATTTTGAACATCAGATACATCAGGCATTATAGTGATGGATTGATTATGTGAGAAATCCATGTGAGTCAGGCATGAATATTTCTGCCAAAATGAAAAAAGTCAATCAAATGACCAGTGTTATGTCTAAGTTATATTAATTTTTGGATGTGATAACAACTGTACCTTAAATGGTTCTTCCATTGTAAGTTGGCTTCTAGGCAAATTCAAGACAATGATTTTCTTTGGATGAAATTTTGGTGGGAAAGACTTCGAAGGATACGCCACCCAATCAAGCAGCCTTAAGTGATTTGGCAGATGTTTAGGCTCTGATGAAAAGGATGTATTTTGAACAATGAGAATTCTGAGCCATTTCATCTTGTCAAAGGCAGTACCACTTCAATCTACTACTTCCTGATGGGGAGGATCAAGTATTATCCCTTCAATTGCATCGCTTCCCTTTCAAACAAGTACAGAAAAATAACAATTGCATGTTGTCATAAATAATACAAACTATAATGTATAAATCAGAAAACAAAAGTAGATGATACTTACAGAGTCTTCAGCCAATACTTCAAGAACATCTTCATAAAACCATAATCTGCTACGTTTGCCCGGATTTCGTGCCTCCTGCCTAACAATCTCTCTACCCATATCTTGTATCAAATCATGCATATTCAGGTAGCCATGTTCAACAGTTAGGAGAGATTTATTGACAAGTTCTTTAATATTAGACGTGGCACCGAATTCCTCGAGTATCTTCTTAACATATTCTATTTTCTCCCCTTTGAAGAAGCAAGATATGTCTAGGAAAACATTCTTGGCATCATGCCCCAATCTATTGTAGCTTATTTTGAGCACGTCTTGAATACCTTTAGGTTGACTCCTCTCGTATTCTTTCAATGCATCTTCCCAAGCATCTAAACTACTTTCAGTAGCCAAATTGGAGCCTATTACTTTTAAAGCCAATGGAAGACCCTTGGCATAACCTACTGTACGAGAAGACAAATCTTTATAGCTTGTTTCAGGATGGTTCGTTTGGAAGGCATTCCGACAAAACAGCTCTAGAGAATGTTGATCATTGAGTGTAGTCATTTTATAAATGTTCTGAACTTGATGAGCAATGAGCAAATCTTTGCCCCTTGTTGTTATAATGATCCTACTACCGGGACCAAACCAATCACATCCACCTGCCAAGTTTTTTAACTGTTCACTGTCATCAACGTCATCGAGAACCAAAAGAACCTTTTTCTTGCTAAGCTTACATTTTATTTCATAGATTCCTTTACTTGTACTGCCCAACTCAGTTTTCGGCTCCTCAAACATCTCTGACAAAAGTGTCTTCTGCAGATCTTCGATGCCATTAATTTTGTTTGACTTCTCTCTAACATTGCCAAGAAAACTTGCAGCTCCAAATTGGTGCACAATCTTGTTATACAATGCTTTGGCAAGTTCTGTTTTCCCTATTCCACCCAGTCCATATATGCCCAACATGCATACTGTATTGTCATTAGGCTTAATGTCTAGAAGTGACCTCACCTGTTCTGTGCGATGCTCAAGTCCAACTGGGTCCTCACCAACATGTAAAGGTTTAGGAGCTATGTTAGCATAGACCTCCTCAACAATCTTTTCAATATGATCAATTTCGGACCTGCAGAAATACAACACATCATTTGTTTAATAACATAATTTATTTCACTATAGTAATAAAAACTGTAATAACCAGTACAAGAACAGATCATCATACATGATAAATTAAACTACACTGAAACAGAGGAAAGTCAGACAACAGGAATCAACATAGATTAAGTACCACTCCATTTCAACAAAATCTAAAAGGAATAAACTTACTATTGATTAGAAAAGCATAATTCTTTCTATCCCTGCACCATTTGTGTGAGTAGGAATTATACAGAGAAGTGTGCTGAAAGAAGAGAGGAAATTTCCTCTTTTTCTTCTTATACACACAAATGTCAAATGGAGTGTATGAATAAAGCACAAAAATATAAGGTGTGAAAAAAAAAATCTAGAAGTCCAAAATAAATATAAGAACAAAACGGTAGTTTATTACATACCCAGTATCAATATGGTGTCATTTCAAGTTTGCTGCTTCAAATAAAGTTGATCTCCATGTTTGTATATTTTCCGAGCCTTTTCCAAACCTCTTCTCATGATCAACCATAGCTTCACCATAACTATTTCTTTGATGTCGAACATCTGATGGATTTACATGGTAGAAAATTGGGAAAGCAAGTTGTTTGCCGTTTGATCTTTTTGTACACTCGAGGATTTTCACAAGTTCACCAAGACACCATGTGGAAGATGCATAATTCATAGAAAACACAATAACAGAGATCTTAGATTCTTCAATGGCTTTGGAAAGAGCAGGGGAAATACCTTCCCCAATCCTCAGATTCTGGTCATCATAGAAAGTGTTGACTCCCCTAAGCCCCAACTCTTTACGAAGATGTCCTATGAAATTGTGTCGGGTATCTTCACCTCTGAAACTCAGGAAAACATCATAGGTGAAACCACGAGACTCTTGTCCATGTTTTTCCATAGCAAAATCACCCACCCTTTAGCTTTAATTTGAGGATGGTAGAACACTAGAACTACTATAGAAAATGTTAACCAAAGAAGATAGGAGGATATACTGCAATTGTTTCGGTACAAGGAGATAAGGAGGATGGTAAATTGCATAACAACTAGACAACCCAGTAAAATAAACGTCTTAAGCTGAGAGAGAAAGAAAGTGTAAATTTCGGAGAGTTTTGCACTATCAACGAAGCAAGCGGGGTGGATACCACGAAATATGAACTAAGAAGCTTCTTGGAACTGGTTGTCAAGGAGCAAAAAGATTGGTGTAAATTGCAGTCTGATCGTTGATCTAATAATATTTTAATAGCGACGGTCCAGATCATCGATAGGCAACCTGTACGAAAGATAAGCTAGGGTATCCAATTTGATATTATTTGTAGAGAAGGGCTGGGAGGTTGTTGATATTGTAGCTTGTGGGGTAAGATTATAAAATTTATAATTATGACCCAAGATTAAAAATAATTACGAATTAGGTTTATTTCAAGAATTTTTTTTCTGTATTTGGATAATAGTATTTGTTTTTGGTATCCAAAAATAATAGAAAATTATTTTTTGAAAGGGCACCTCTAGTAAGTACAAAAATGTTGTCAAAATCTATGAATGTTGTGTAAATGGCAAATATGAAACGCTATTGAACACAAATGAGATATGGTAAGTGGTTCTTCATTTAATCCTATAGCTTTAAAATGAGGTTGTTAGATTATTTAATGCTTCGACTTAATTTATATTACTTAATATTTGCTTTTCTCGAATTTTAATTAATTACAGCTTATGGGTAATTACTGAAAAATTATGAGATTTAATATCATTACCGGATCTAATGCGGTACAATTTATAAATATGAAAAACCTGCATTGACTTGCTATTACATGTCAGACTTCAAGTGGTGTAACTCACACCAATTGACCATGCTAAATGCCACCCTTTGCTTTTGTCAAAGTAGAAAAACTAAAAAAGATAAAGTGTGTTTCCACGGAGCCAAAAAGAGCGTGACTCTTAATCATGCTTATATATTATAATGAGAGGGGGTTTGTTTACGGTATACTAAATACAGATTAGTCTACTGGTAGATCAGTGGATGTCCATTGATTCACGATTTAAGCTATGTTTGGTAAATCCCAAATTTGAGCTTCAAAAGTCTTTCCTTGAGATGTAATGTTGTCACCATCCTCAAAATCACCCTCATCATGCATTGTGTAGTTATTGACTGTGCTATTTTTCTTAAAATTTGAGAGAGTATCTATCTATGCTTCTTGTATGTAACAGGTGTGTCTAAAGTATGACCAAACAAGAATAAACTTTGTTTCCTTGTCCCTTCCCTCCAGCGCCTCTTCCTCCTGAGGAAAAAAAATTCTGACCTCAAAAACCTTTACCTTTAGACTTACCTCTTCCACCAGAATTATTATCTGAACATGTTATTAACAAGTGTATTTGGCTCCTCTATTGACAATTTGACGTGCACCTAGTTTTTTTCCCCTTGCTATATTAACAAAGAAAACACCTTGTTGATTGTAACAATTCACTAATAAAAAACTAATTAACTATTTTCTAACTGTTTACAACAGCTAACTAACAATTATGTTACTTGGGCCTCTATTGTATTGAGCTCTGTATCTGTGATTCTTTTATATAGCAAAATAAAAGAGCCAAAGGTTCAGATTATCAGATATATATAAAACCAAAGCATGCTATCAAATGTCCTTATACATAGAAGCTTTCTCTGTATGAACTTTCCCACAAACTCATCGGGAACATAGATAACTCTAAAACTCAGATTGACTGCGAATTTGGTACACATTTTATTATTATTATTATTATTATTATTATTATTATTATTATTATTATTATTATTATTATTATTATTATTATTATTATTGTTATTGTTATTCTCTTCTTTGGTACAATGACAATACGAAGGTTTGAACCTAATGCAATGCACTAAAATCCTTTATCACCAATTCTAGTGCAGGTGTAATTTAGTAGCTGCTGCCCCAAAACAAAAATTCTAGGAAGGAAGATTATGGTGTTACCTAGTAATATTCAAGAAATAAATCGGCGCTTTTTTGCTTGCCACAATCACATCCCTGGTTCGATTATTATTACTATCTAGTATCTACGGACACGAATAGTAATTAGTACTGAAAGTGAACAGGACTAAATGGAGAAATCAAAGTGGAAAACAATAGTGTCATGATGTGCATAACTATTGTTAAACATACTCAATATATTCTAAGAGCATCAGTTTATAGCTGGTACAATTAAGAATCTCTCTTAATAAAATAAGTGGCCAAATTCATCCATATTAACAAGAAGTTCTGAGTCTGACCCGGGGGGATTAGAAGGGTCCCGAGGGTTGTCAACTTCAGGACCAGTAGTAGGATCTGCTATAACGGAACGAGAAAGAGACTAAAAACACATTTAATCCTTTTTTTGATACATACTGAGTTAGCAGAGTGAATAGATTAAATTTGGGAAGGTGCACGGGCTTTCACTTAGGTGTTATTTGAATATTAGCTAGCAACTTTATTTGCTAACCCCATCTTCATGTTACCTATATATAAACAGAGGGGATCCCGATTTTAATAATATATGACGCAGGCATAGATGAACAGTCTTAGCTATATTAATTTGAGAAACGATTAAAAATTAAGGAATAATTTTTTTAAGTTAGCGATTTTTTTTGACCAATTTAACTTAGCGATTTATTGTTTAAAAAAAAACTATTCCAAATATATATAATTAGTCCCATGAATTAATCTTCAATAGGAGGGATTATTCGAACGGTCAGCAAATTTATAAGAAACCAGTATAAGTATGCATGGAAAAAGATCCTATAGAATGATTATTGTTTTTATAAGCTAAGAATTTTATTGATGATAAAAAATAAGCCAAGCATGAGCACAAAATGTACCCAATAGAAGCTAACCAAGACAAACCAGTCCAAAATATTCTACTATACATATGAAAATGACCAAGAAAACTAAATGCGTATATTACCGAAAGGCGCAAATGACCCCATCCCCATGCTCCTTGGTAACAAAAAGATAGAAGATTCCCCTTCAAACCAGAACTGATCACAAGTGGAGAATTTTTCACACCACAGGCATGAAACATATTGCAGTAGAACCCCACCATGACGAACAGATCACACCTGGGATATATTTCACATCCATAGTGTGAAACTGTCAGGGACGATCCCTTTTACTTCAGTGTTGGTGTTCCAGATTGATCGCACCTGGGGAGATTTTCACGAACTGGCTGTGAAACGCTCTGATTCTTAGTCATTGCCTTAAGAATTGTTGTTCCAGATTTGTTCACAGCTGCGATTTACTTCACACCGCCTATGTGATAAGTGAATACGCTTTCCATTGCCTCCAACAACTGCGCTCCAGCTTCATCAAAAAAAAAAAAAACAACTGCGCTCCAGAATTTATCACACCTGGGGATTATTTCATACTCCAGGTGTGAAAGATAATGTCTCGTTTCATTTGCCATTAGATATTTAGAGGTGATGCTCCAGAATTGTTCGCAACTGAGAAATATTCCACACCCTGAGTGTGAAGCGTGTAAGCCTTTTCCACAACTGGGGATTTTTTACAGAGACACCAATAATTATTAGTATCGTCAAGGACTCGATGGAGTGATCAAAGGAGAAGGCAATAGTATCATATGCATGACGCAGTAGTCATCACTAGTCAGTGAAATTTAAAGAGCATCATTTTATTCCTTTTTTTTATACTAAAGCATCACCATTTTATTCCTGGTACAACTAAATATCAATTAAAAAAAATAAGTGACCAAATTCCATGGGGGACTACGGCCATTGTTTCATCAGGATTTTCATAAGGAGCAGTCTCAGGAGCAGTAACAGCCTCGTTACCAGTAACATGTTCCTCATTCTCCTTAATCACTGGAGTTGTTGTGTCCATGTCCACATTTTCTTTACTATGTACAGACATTAACAACTGTTAGTACTGAAAAGAACTAAATGGAGTGATTAAAGTAGAAAACAATAGTGTCATATGCTGTTGTTAATTGAACCAGAAAGAAATCAGAGATTTGCTTGGTAAAAGGCAACATAAGTTAACCAAACTGCTGTCACGCCTAAAAATAATAAAGACATTACAACTTCTGAACTTTAAAAAACTCTAAAGCCTAATAACCACCACCTACTAGAGTCATGGTCTAGCCACGATCACAAACTGAACAACAAACAAGAATAGAAAAAAGTAGCCAACACAAAACAAACAGGAACAACTTAAAAACATTTGACTCAGCAACGTTTGACTCCATGTCAACAGTCCTAAAACACATCATTTAACACATGCATAATTATTGTGAAACACACTCAGTGGTCAGTGCAATTTAAGTGCACCATTTTATTACTGGTAGAACTAAGAATCTCTCCTAAAAAAACAAATGACCAAATTCTTCCAGAAGCTGTGAGGCGGAGGGTGTAGAAGTGTCCCGAGGATTGTCAACTTCTGGACCAGTGGGACTTGGAATATCCGCTACACCAATTGTTTCATCAGGATCTTCATTATCAGCAGCCTCAGCAGTGACATGTTCATCTCTGGCAGCCTCATGATCAATAACATGTTCCTCATTCTCATTAATCACTGGAGCTGTTCTTCTGTCGTCCATGTCCAGGGCAAGTAACACCATCCGTGCTTCAAGGTGTCCATCCATCAGTCCCTTCAAGTATATGGTATTCATCAAACCTTGAATATCTCCTGAGTTCTGGAAGCCTTCAATTCCAACATCATAGAGCCTCTGCAATTCCCTCTGCAATTCTTCATCCCTTTCTTTTAAAACAGCAGCCAGCTTCTCATACTGTGTAGCACCTCTACAACCTTCTTTCCCAATGTCTGTGTACATCTCTGTGCTACTACTACTCGAAGCAGCACCATCAAGGTTGTGACAACTCTTTGAAATAGACTGAGCAGATTGAGGACTATTGAGGAGCTTCTCGATCAATTCACCATATTGATTTTTCCCAGAAGAAGGAAGAAGACAGCTATCTTTATTTTCAAGTTCTTCAAGTTTCTTGCGCAGAGCTTTGTGTTCCTCCACCAACTTGCTGTAGAAGAGTTTACTCTTGTTCTCAGATTCACAGTTATCTTGCTCAGTGCCAGGGACCTTCACCTTAGTCCAATCCAATCCCAAATCTAATAGCTGAAACGTGGGTGGTGCTCCGTTAGGTCCTTTGTAGGGCCCCTTACTTAACACGGTATTTGTTGTTGCCTCTACGTCCAGAGTGGGGAAGCTCAGCTTTGCTTCCAGCAGTCCATTGACAATTCCTTCCGTGTATATCTCCACTTCTGGTCGTTGTGGCCATCTGTTTCTAAACCGATCACATTTGTCTAAGGCGGTCGCCATGGTTATGTCTATATCTAAGGAAGGAAAGCTTCTTCGTGCTTCACGAAGTCCATCCCCAATTCCTTCCGAGAATATTTCCATCAGTCTTTCTTGCTGCTGAGGATCGCTGCCTTGTACCCCTCCTGAACTTCCCTGATTGCCGGAGGTTGAAGCTTCTTCTAGCTTAATTTGAATCCCTGGTCCTTCATGGCCCCCACTACTTGACATGATGGTTTTCAGTGTTGCCTTTATGTCCAAAGTGGGAAAGCTCAGCTTTGCTTCCATCAGTCCATTGATAATCCCTTCTATGTATTTCATTTCAACTTGGTTTCCAACTGGTTGTGACCATCTAACCCGGTTGTTACCTTTGTCTAAGGCGGTCGCCATGGTTGTGTCTATATCAAGGGAAGGAAAGCTTCTCTGTGCTTCACGAAGTCCTTCCCCCATTCCTTCCAGGAATATCTCTTCCATTACTTTTTCCTGCTCTGGATTGCTGCCTTGTACTACATCCTGAGCCTCCTCCGATATCGGCCCTTTCTTACACCCCAAATATTGAACATAGCGTTGGCCGGAGGTTGGATCTTCTTCTAGCTTAAATTCATCCCCTGGTCGTATCAATGTGAGATCCTTAAAGTGCACAACAGACTCAGAGTTCTTATCATTCAATTTGTTCATAGCCTCTAGCAACCCTGCAAGAGTGGAGTTTTTATTGTCTACCGATTTGCCTTCTAATACATCCTTAGCCTGCTCTGATATCTCCTTCCAATATCTCATTAGAACATGGAGTTGCTCATCAGAAAAATCTTTATCTTTAATGACCATAGAGCGTTCTCGTTCTTCCAAGTCCATGGATTCCCTCAATACCACATCAAACATTATATCTAGACACATCCCCTCTATCATCTTCCTTTGTTCCTGCATAGGATCCCTTGGAGGGACTATTGTGGGTGATGTGTTGGTTATATATGAGTACTTTGGGTCGGGACACATGAATTGGACATCTCCCACGTTGGTCCCTTGTTTGTACCCAAAAACTCCCCAACAACTCAGCGTCAACCATGACGGGGCTTCGCATGAAATTTGCACCTGATTCCACTCATGCTCAATGAATAATGCATCAAGGCCCAGCCATTCCTCGTCGTTGTACAAGAGTTGTAGATTACAGACTAGCACGTGATTCGGTGCAACTTGGAACTTGTAATAGCGTTTGTGAGGGACACATCGACCGTTGATAACCAAGTGAAGCTCAGCAAGTATCCTGCGAGATGATGTGGCCCCTTCGATCTCATCCTTGAACACCAACGCTAGAGCAACAATGGGGAACTTCCCACGAGCCCAGAAACGCGGATTCCCTCCTTCGCTCCTATAGTCAAACCATTCTGGAATCTTGGTGTGGGGCATCACAATTTCTAATCCACGCCTCTCTTTTTTCACCTGTAACATCACATTGAAAACAAAAATAAATTTGATACACCTAAATTCTATTTGACACCTCGAGAGATAATAGTGATAACTATGATTGATGTGATGTGATAAAAAGAGACACCGTCATTAGAAAATTGTTTTTTTATGGTTATTTCACATAGATTGATAAAATGTAATAAACAAATGAGTAACAATTTTATCAAATTATATTGTTCAAAAATCAATGCAACAATTTAAAAATATTATTTGAGATAAAATTAAAAAAAATAAAATTTTATCTAAAAAATAAAATAACATTTCTTTCGAGATATTTTTACTGTACTAAAATGACAATTATTTCGGGAACAATAGAGTATTAGCTATGTGTTGGAAATATGTGGTTGTTAGAAAATTATTGTTGATTACAATCTCCAAAAAATCGATAGCTAGCATGTATTCCTTTCGTTCCATTTTGTTTGTTTTTTAGCCAAAAAATTTTGTCTTATTTTGATTGTTATTTTACATTATCAATTAAACATTCAATATATATGAACCATTTTATAACACATCTCTTATTTCCTTTAATTTTTCATATTAAAAATGAGGAAAATATACATATCGAAACACATTCTTATTTCGCTAAAATAAAGGCATCAAATTTAGCACAAGTAATCAAGAGGAGATGTACCTGATCCCATAACATGTCTAATGTCTCTCTGGTTAGGGAGAAACAGTATCTTGCATCTACTTTCTGAATAGTAGATGGCAATTTTGAAATGTATTCAAGCCTGACACAATGGTGGACATATAGAATTACCAAGTTAGTGCATTCGGGAATTTCTTGAAGGTTCTCGCAAACACTCACATCAAGATTTGTCATGTGAACAGACTCTTTAATGGACGTGGGGAGAGAGACAAAGTTGTTTTCTGATGCCGTCAACTCTTCTAATTCTGGAAAACATATGAGAATTGCATGAAAATCTTCATCTGACAAACCACCATTTCCGAAATATAAAGCTTTTAATGTTGATCGACCATTGGCTGTTGAAGGGCCATGTAGGAACCTTCTGATGGATTCTCGAAGTTGAGAACATCCTCCGATTTTAAAGGCAACAACATTTGGTAACATGAATAAACAACTTGGTAGATATTTGAGTTTTTTGCTATTTGGTATCTCTATAGAAACAAGCCCAATAAGGTTACCAATGGAATCTGGCAGCTCTTTAATGGAGGTATTTATCATATAAATCTTCAATGGCTTATTCATGCTGTTCATTATATCTGGGAAGTGCTCAAGTTTTATGCATAAATTAAGGTCCATGACTTCTAGTGATGGTAAAAACATTCCTTTTAGGAAAATTCGAAGTTTGACACATCCTGCAGCGCTAAAGTGGGCAAGATATTTGAGAAATCCAACAGATTCATGAACCATAATTAGGTTCTCACAACCATCAAGTCTCAATTCTCTCAAATTTTGAACCTCTGACACATCAGGCATTGTAGTGATAGATTTATTGTATGAGAAATCCATGTTAGTCAGAGATGAAAATTTCTGCCACAAGAAATAAGTCAATTAAATGATCAGCATGTGTCTAAGTTATATTAACTAATTTTGTATACCATAACAACTTTACCTTAAATGGTTCTTCCATTGTAAGTTGGCTTCTAGGCAAATTCAAGACGATGATTTTCTTTGGATGAAATTTTAGTGGGAAAGACTTTGAAGGATATGCCTCCCAATCAAGCAGCCTTAAATAATTTGGTAGATGCTTAGGCTCTGTTGAGAAGGATGTATTTCGAACAATGAGAATTCTGAGACATTTCATCTTTTCAAAAGAACTACCATCCCAATGTACTACTTGATCTCGTTGGGGAGGATCAAGTAGTATCCCTTGAATTGCATCACTTCCCTTTAAAACAAGTACAAAGAAAGTAACAACAATTGCATGTTACACAATCCATATATGTATAAATCAGAAAACAAAATAAGATGATTCTTACCAAATCGTCGCTCAATACATCAATAACATCTTCATGAAACCACAATCTGCTACGTTTGCTAGGATTGGATATTGCCTCTTGCTTGACAATCTCTCTACCCACATCTTGTATTAGATCATGCATGTTCAAGCAGCCATGTTCAACAGTTAGGAGAGATTTATTGACGAGTTCTTCAATATTAGATGTGGCACTGAATTCATCAAGTATCTCTTCAACATATTCTATTTTCTCCCCTTTGAAGAAGCAAGCTATGTCTAGGAAAACAGACTTGGCAAAGGGCTCCAACACATCGTAGCTTACTTTGAGCACGTCTTGGATCCCTTTACGTGGAATCCTCTCATAATCTCTCAATGCATGTTCCCAAGCTTTTAAACTTTTTCTAGTAGCCAAATTGGAGCCTATTACTTTTAAAGCCAGTGGAAGACCCTTGGCATAGCCTACTGCACGAGAGGACATGTCTTCATAGCCTGTTTCAGGGTGGCTCTTTCCGAAGGCATTCTGACAAAATAGCTCAAGAGAATGTTGATCATTAAGTTCAGACATTTCATAAATCTTCTGAACTTGATGACCAAGAAGCAAATCTTTTCCCCTTGTTGTTATTATGATCCGACTACCTGGACCAAACCAATCACACCCTCCTGCCAAGTTTTTTAACTGCCCACTATCATCAACATCATCCAGAACCAAAAGAACCTTTTCCTTGCCAAGTCTTTTTTTTATTTCATAGACTCCTTTACTTGTACTTCCCAACTCGGTTTCTATCCCCTTAAACATCTCTGAAAGAAGTGTTTTTTGTAGATCTTCTATGCCATTGATTTTGCTGGATTTCTCTCTAACATTGCCAAGAAAACTTGCAGCATAAAATCGGTGCACAATCTTGTTGTACAATGATTTAGCAAGTTCTGTTTTCCCGATTCCACCAAGTCCATATATGCCCAACATGCATACAGTATTGTCATTAGACTTCATATCTAGAAGTGACCTCACCTCTTCTGTGCGGTGCTTAAGTCCTACTGGGTCCCCATCGACATGTATAGGTTTAGGATCTGTTTTCGCATAGACCTTCTCAACAATATTTTCAATATGATTGATTTCGGACCTACAGAAATACAACATATTATTTGTTTAACAGAAGGATTCATTTCTCCATAGTAATAAAGTTGGAATAACCAGTACCAAAACGAAATTATCGCACATGATGAATAAAACTACACTAAATAGAGGAAAATTAAACAACATAAATCAACACACGATAATTGAATAAACAGTCATTTTAGTCCTTGAGAGTATCAAGCGGTGTTACTTTGATCACTGACAGATACAACATTATGAAAAGGTCCTCAACTGGTGTCAATCAATAGTCACTTTGGTCTCTACCGTTAGTAAAGTAATCACGTTCAGGAGTCAAAATAACAGTAAAATAATCACTTTTAGAGACCAAAATGACAATAAGTAATCACTTTCAGGGACCAAAGTGACTACCAAACACCGGTTGAGGACCAAAATGACATTTTGTATCTGTCAGGGACCAAAGTGATATCGCCTAACACTCTTAAGGACCAAAGTGACTCTTTACTCCACGGTAATTACTCCTACTCCATCAACAAAATCACACCGGAATAAACCTACTTTTTGATTGGGTTTAATTTAATCTGGTCAACACCATGAATCTATTTATCTATCTATTTAGAATATGTCAAAACAGATGCCAAAGTTGTGGCGCTGACACCTCATCATTAAGTGTGTCATCTAAATCAGGGTATCCTCCGCGTGCATACTCTACCACACAAAAATATTTAAGGCTGCTCTATTTCTATGATTTGGGTTCAAATCTTGGACCTCTGGTTAAATTGGGAGAGATCCCACACCATCTCACACAATCCCAGATTCATTACTCTTTATTCGAATATTCTTATGTTTTTTTTTGGTTTAAGTTGCCCAGGACCTCAGGTTAAACTAAGAGAGACCCGTGACATTTCATCCAAATCCCCAATGGTGTTTATTTTTATGTTTTAACTTAACTGATGTCCGTATTACTAACATATTTATTTATACTAATATAAAATTTGTTAAAGTACTTCTATTAAAATTAAATTATCTTTTAATAACAGTGCATTGTCATTGAACATGATAATTAATGAAGAAAGAGAAATAAGGAAGTTTCTACGTCAAAATCTTGTCACCAAAACACACAAAAAAATTTAAATATATTTACAAACTAAGAATTATTAGTAATACATTCATTTATAACAAAAATAACGAAAGATACAATAACCAATCAAAGACTCCACACATAACATGTCACACGAAAAGTCCAAGTGGAAGACAAGCAAAAAAAAGTCAAAAAGTCAAATATATAAGATAAAAAGAATAATAGCATCAAAATCAACTATCAATAATAAATTAAATTTCCAAATATATAATTCACTTATTTCAATTAACAAGAACTCAAAACATGTTTTTTATTACTTCTCTCATATGGACCCCCGTATTATATATTTTCTATTGCTATCTTATTTATTACTTTTTAATCTAAATGTAACAATATAAAATTAAATCACATTCAAATGAAAAAAATTATGGCCGCGCGATTCACGTGTTACAATCTAGTTATATATTAACTTTCATAATTTTTCACAATGATATACTGGCTCAAAATTATTACCTGCAGTTTTGCAAAATATATAAATTCTATATATTTGATGTTTCTTTCAAGCGAAAGAGATACTATGATATCTAGGAAAAACCTTCGGCATTGTTATATTAACAATATTACTTATTACTTTTGTTATCCTCTTCAATTTCCCTTTTCAACGACATAATATCTTATCTACACACAATTAGACAATAAAACATGCACACGCTGATATATATAGATAGATGTAGCAGTATTTTATGTTTACAGTAAACGACTGTTGTTAATTTACTGAATAATGTTATAATTCTAGCAACATGCTAATTCAGCATATATAAATAAATTTGTCAAAATTAAAGTTAAAAATATTTTTCTAACAATATTTTAAGAAAAAACAAATGATTTACAGTAAACGATTTAATTAATAGCACCATTTATAAGTTATAACTATTAACGACCGGATAGCCTGTACAAAATCAAATTACAACACATGCATGTTGAATAAAAATAAAAATAATTAAACCATCATTTTACGCCTCTATCACTTTATCATATCATCATGTCCTCTAGTTAAAATTTTATCTTGGGAGAGGGCTGAGTTAGAAACTAATAGGATAGAATTAATATTTTTTCCTGATTCACCATTATACTCTTAAATTCATAAAAAAATTAATAACAAAATTTAAAATTATAAAATTTATTGAAAGCATTGAAAAATTATAAAAAATTATTGAAAGTTGCTAAAATTATGAAACATTATATAAAAATTAATAACAAAATTTATTATTTGCTCGATTCACCATCATTTTACAACTCTGTCACTTTATCCAATAGGATAGGATTAATATTTTTTTCCCGATTCACCGTTATACTCTTAAATTCATAAAAAAATTTAATAACAAAATTTAAAATTATAAAAATTTATTGAAAGCATTGAAAAATTATACAAAGTTATTGAAAATTATTAAAATTATAAAAATTAATAACAATTTTTTTTTCCCGATTCACCGTCATTTTACAAAATTTTATCCTGGGAGAGGACACTGATTTGTGTGAGTAGGAAGAATAGAGAAAGGTGTGTGCAAGAAGAAGAGAGAAATTTTGCTCTTTTCCTTTTGGAAAATGTTACACAGACCACCACTATACACCTATTACACACCCTCGCTCCCATTTATTTATTGTCATTGGGTAGTGTATGGGTGTATAGGTGTCTATGTATAAACACCCAAAACATACACACGAATGCTGTGTAAAAAAATGAAAGATGTGAAAAAAATGTAAAAGTCCAAAATAA
Organism: Glycyrrhiza uralensis; assembly: GCA_030159175.1. Classification (NCBI taxonomy): domain Eukaryota; kingdom Viridiplantae; phylum Streptophyta; class Magnoliopsida; order Fabales; family Fabaceae; genus Glycyrrhiza; species Glycyrrhiza uralensis. The sequence goes on from BRZY01000006.1 coordinate 2,441,422, forward strand.
ATATAAGAACAAAATCGTAGTTTACATACCCAGTGTGAATATGGTGCCCTTTCAAGTTTGCTGCTTCAGATAAAGCTGATCTCCATGCTTTTATATTTTCTGAGTCTTCTCCAAACCTCTTCTCATGAGCAAGCATCGCTTCTCCATAACTATTTCTTTGACGTCGCACATCTGATGGATTTACATGGTAAAAGATTGGGAAGGCAATTTGTTTGCTGCTTGGTCTTTCCGTACACTCGAGGATCTTCACAAGTTCGTTAAGACACCATGTGGAAGACGCATAGTTCTGAGAGAAGACAATGACAGAGATCTTAGATTCTTCAATGGCTTTGGAAAGAGCAGGGGAAATGCCTTCCCCTATCCTCAGATTCTGATCATCAAAGAATGCATTGATTCCCCTCTGCCGCAACTCTTTACGAAGATATCCAATGAAGTTGTGCCGCGTATCTTCACCCCTAAAACTCAGGAAAACGTCATAGGTGAAACCGCGGGACTCTTCTTCTCCATGTTTTGCCATTGCAAAAACAACTACGCTTTGAGCTTGATTTGAGGATGGTAATAATGGTAGAACACTCGACCTACTACAATTGTTGTTTTGGCACAAAGAGAGAAGGAGGATGGTAAATATACACTTCAACTACAACCCAGTAAAATAAATGTTTTAGGCGGATCGAGGAGAGGGAGCAAGTTGCAAGTAATTTATTACTATTGTTGTTGTTACTAATTTTATTTTATTTTTTTGAAAAGGCAAAAATTTTATTAAGAAGAAATCAACTAAACCAGAGCACAAGATATGTCCTGATTTAGCTAGGGTTGGCAAAGCGGGTCAACCCGCCCCGACCCGCCTCAACCCGCCAAAAAACGGGGCGGGCCAGCCCGCCAAAAAAGTGGGCTGGGGTACCCCAGCCCGGCCCGGCCCGGCCCGCTGGCGGGTTGGCGGGCCAACCCGCCAAAAAAACAAAAAAAAAAAAAGAAAATGAGTGTAAAAGCGGCGGCTTGGCGGGTTGGCCCGCCTAACCCGTCCAAAAATCCGAAAGAAGCACAAAAAAATAAGAAAACGGGTTGGCGGGTTGGCTAACCCGTTTTGAACCCACCTTTGGGCGGGCCAAAACGGGTTGCGGGTTGAAAACCCCAACCCGGCCCGCCCTTTTTTGGCGGGCTGGCCCGCCGGGCCCAGCCGACATTGCCACCCCTAGATTTAGCTATATGAAAAGAAACAAAATGTTATTAGAGCATACACGACCGATCTCTTACCGTTAATATCAAATAGATAACGTGCGAAAACATCACTATAGAGAAAGACATCCCACCCCAGACCTTTTCTATCATTTGCGGCACGCCAAACCCATATGAGAAGCTAAAAGGTCACCCCCAACTTAAAAAAAAGACACACCAAGAAAGAGCAGAAAAATTGACAACTGTTCTAGAAACCCCACCCATGGTGTGAAGACGAACAAGACAAGAACAAGTTTACATAAAACTATCTAGATCGGTTCACAATTATGGAAATAATACCACCCGAGGTGTGATGTCGTCAGACCCAAAAATGAAAAGTCCAGAGAAGAAACCAGAGGAATCCACAGCTGTGAAAAATGTGACACCCCCGGTGTGAAGTCATCACACCCAAACGCGAAGTTGTTACTAATTATTATTCGAGAAATTGCTTTACAGTGCACTATTATGTCTAGGGTTGTTCACGGGCCGGTTTGGATCGGATTTGCCTAAATCCGTTATCCGAACCGATCAAAATGAAACGGGTTGGGTTGGATCGGATTTCATATTTTTTCCTCACCAAACCCGAACCGAACCAATCCGATCAAGAACGGGTTGGTTCGGATTGGGCCAATCGGATTAGGTTAGTGGACATTTGAAAAAAGAAAAAGAAAAAAAATAGACCCAAACACAAAAGTAGGAAAAGAAAAAAAAACGAAGTAATGGGCTTCAGCCCAACATGACATGATAACTAAAAAACATAATAATATCAAAATAACAAAAAATAACTCTACCCAAAAAAAATTAACAAAAAATAAGAAAAGATGAAACCCTACTTCTAATTTCCAAGCGCCGCACACTGATGGTTCCTCACTTCCTCTCAATAAGCAGCAACACAACTACCAAGCCCACCTCAACAAACTCTTTGCTCATCATCTCATTCAATTCCACCTAGCACCCGCGAGAATGGCTTCTGCAACACCACCGGCAATGACAACACCATGTGCAGCGCTTTCCTCTGCCGATGCTCCCTCCCTCTAGTCGCATGGAGCTGCTCGCGGTGGCTTGTTGTTTCCCGACATCAGCATGGCTATGCTGCTGTGATGCTCCTTCCCCTTCTTTTGCCTCTCTTCTATTTTTTTTATTGTGAAGGTGGTGTTGTGTGTTTCATAATGTTGGGTTTGGGGATTGCTTCTGATTGATGATGGTGGTGGAAGGGTGGGGAGGAGGAGAGGGGTGGGTGGGGAAGGAGGAAAATTAGAAATATGAGGTTGAAAAACTTCCTGTGCGTGAAAAAATTAGAACTCTAGGAGACCAAAACGAAAATTAAAGAGGAAAAATCAGAAATACGATGAGATTCAGCCTTTGGGATTAAGTTTTGGACTTAATTTAAATTAATTAAAAATATAAAATAAATAATGCCACGTCACCGGGTTGGGTTCACGGGTTCACGGGTCTAAAAATGAAAATCCGTTATCCGAACCAAACTAACTCGGGTTTGAACAGATCGGTTCGGATCGACCCGAACTGAGGAAAAATTTCAAAAAACCGGATTGGATCGGTTCGGGCCGGTTCGGGTTCACGGGTTACCCGAACCCGTGAACACCCCTAATTATGTCACTATCAATGAACCAATATGGTGTGACACGGACGATAAATATTCAGGCTTTTTAAGTATGATGTTGGTAGTTCGATTCTAGGCTATGTGTATAAAAAAATATATATTAGGAGAGGTTATACCCTTAAATAAATTTCAGTATATCGGGGATTAATCTCTATAGTTATGCGTGGAAGCTACCCGAATTAAAAAGTTAAAATGCCACTATCAATGAAGCAAGCAGCTGGATGATACCGTGAAATTTATATGATGCACACGAAGTTTCACGGAAGGTCATTTTCCTTCTATTTTTTTATTTCGGTCACTCATCTGGTTTTTGCTTTGGTCAAAGTAAAAAAATGAAAATATAGAAAGTATGTCCCCTTGGTCCTTTCAATTGATAAACGGAGGAAAAACAAACAAGCATAATTGAAGGAGGCAGTACTTAAGAAAACAAGCATAATTGAAGGAGGCAGTACTTAAGAATTCTTAGTTTTTGTACTGAATAAAATTAATTTTGGATATAAGACCAACAATTTTTTTTATATTTATACATTAAAAGTGATTTGAATGTACAATTAGTTTTTTTAAACGCACTCTTAAAATATCATTACTAATAACACAAATCAATTCTTTTAAAATCATTCTTTTTAACATCAAATTCTATCAAAATCAATTCTTTCAAAATCTAAAACAAAGTGAGCCTTAATCATCATGCTTATTTTTATATTAAAACAATAATCAGGGTGTTATATGTTATTATATGTTATTATTTCAACTCAAATTCAACAAGATTTCAAGGTTTGTTATTACTCATAATGTTTTGGCACAAAGGAGAGAAGGAGGATGGTACACTTTCAACGAAGCAAGGAGCCCTGAAATATGGATTATGAAGTAAGTTTCCTGGAAGGTCTTTTTACTCCGATCTATTCTCGATCGATGCAACATTATTTTCTTTGTTTTCCTAGTACTATTGCTTTGGGCAAAGTAAAAAAATCAAAATCCTTGATGGTAATTATACGGAGGTAAAAATAAAGACAAACACTAACACAAGATGCTTGCATGTGACTCTTATCTTAATCATGCGCTTATATTATACCATACTATAATACTCAGGGTGTCGTAAAAAGTATGTTTTGTTTCAAAACTTAAAAACAAACTAAAATAATAGAGTATGTGCACCTTTAATGGTTTGCCGCTCCCGCTTGCTTCCTGTATTATTATTTCAACTCAAAATTAAACAAAATTTCAAGGTTTATAACTCATAATGTGTTTTATTAAGAATTTCACACAGCACAAGCAAGCAAGACAGAATTGTACACAAGTAAAGTAAGAGAATCTGAAAGCTAATACATATAACACAAAAAATGCTAACAAAAAAAAAAAAGCAAACAGAGCAGCTTATGTTTTTTACTGCAAGCAAAACATGACATGGTTAACAAGTTAAAACCTGCCAAATGAAATTAACGTTTTTAGTTGAAGGATAATTTGCTGAGCTTAAATTAATATAATATGTGAAACTCAGTTTAAAAATACTTAAATATATAGAAGCATATATTTTAAAATAAAAGGAGGAGAGTGTACTATAACTTTCATTCTTTGATTTCATTTGACGCCCGTACATCCACTTGCGTTTCTTTACACTCTCGAATCTTTTCAAGGTAAGGAAAAAAAAAACATTAACAGATAAGGTTTAATTAAGGAGCCAACCTGTTCTATTTGTTTGTTTCTGTAGTGTAATTACCTAGCAAGTCCCTTGGTGCTTACACTTGCTCTTCAGAATTAGTTTGGTTTATAATCCGTGTATCAATACATGCATGGATGGAACGCCACTGCGTACTTAATTAGCGGAGTGAATAAATTAAAACTGGGAAGGTGCATGAGCTTTCACTTGGGTGCTATTTGAATGTAGCAACTTTATTTGCTAACCCTCTTCATGTTACCTATATATAAACAGAGGGATCCCGATTTTAATAATACATGAGGCAGGCATATGAACAGCACGTCTTAGCTTTGTTAATTAGAGAAACGATTAAAAGTAAGCAATACCAAATATACATAATTTGTCCCATGAATTAATCTTCAATAGGAGGGGATCATTCGAACGGTCATCGGATTTTTGAGAAACCAGGATAAGTATGCATGGAAAGAGATCCTATAATAGAATGATTATCTAGAGATATATTAAATCTCATGCACTGACGCTACAGTGTGCTACAGTGCACGAGATACAGTAGGTTCAACTTCACGCGCACGGAGGGAAATGTAGCCAGCACTGTCACTGCACCAATTCAACCATTGTGCCATTATGTAACAGATAATTATATATAAATAGTTAGCAAAATTTTATTATTTACCATTTACTAACATTATATATAAATATTTAGTATGAAAATTTAATATTTACTATTTATTAATATTGATATACATTTCAATTAGTGACCCACTGGTTCGACAATTGACCTACTGATACAGATCGAGTCAATGATTAATCCAAGTTTAGTAACATTGGTTGCAATTGTGGAATTACGTTTAAAGGATATTTGTTGTATCAATTTTTGTTAGATGATGGATTATTTTGACTTATTATATAATTAATCTGTATCACTAAATATATTAAAATAAATATTTTTACCTATTAAATTAATTATATATTTTTAATATATTTATTTATTAAAAAAATAAAAAAATGATAGTAACAAATTTTTTAATACACACTTTATGATTGATTGAAATTTATATAGACTCTATTACTTTGAAAATCCCGTGCATAGCACGGGTACCTTTCTAGTTGTTTTTATAAGCTAAGAATTTTATTGATGATAAAAAATAAGCTAAGCATGAGCACAAATACCCAATAGATCGGCTAACCAAGTAGGTATACAAACCAGTCCAAAATATTCTGCTTTACACATGAAAATGACAAAGAAAACTAAATGCCCAAATTACCGAAAATTGAAAATATGAGGGCCTAATAAGACCCCGACCCCTGCTAACAAAAAGATAGATGATTCCCCTCCATGCCAGAACAAACCATAATCGGGTAATTTTTCACACCCTCGGTGTGAAACATATTGCAGTAGAACCCCCTCCATAACACAATAGATCACACCCGGGATCTGTTTCACACCCATGATGTGAAACTATCACTCACATTCCCTTTTACTTCCAGTGTTGGTGTTGCAGAATTGATCACAGCTGCGGAAATGTTCACCCCCCCGTGTGAAACATCGTGACTCTGGTCATTACCTTCAAATTGTTGTTCCAGATTTATTCACAGCTGCTAATTATTTCACACCCTCTATGTGAAACGTGTGCCTGACCCTTTCCGTTGCCTCCAACAGCGGCGCTCCAGAATTAATCACAACTGGGGAATATTTCCCACCCCAGAACCCAGGTGTCTCGTTTCCTTTGCCTTTAGAGGTGATGCTTTAGAATTGTTCACAATGGGGAAGTATTACACACCCTAGGTGTGATGCGTGCAGGCCATTTCCAGTGATTCCTGTACCTGTTGTGCTGACCCAGAACTGATCACGGTTGGGAATTTTTCCTCTAAAAAATGATCATGTCCAATCTAATCCGCGAACACCCCTATTTGTGATGAAGATATAATATTTTGAAAACCATAATAATAGTTAAAGAATCGATAATAAAATATTACGGTTGAAAATTTTCAGTTTGAAGTATCTTCAAAATGTATTTTTTGGTAAAATCATTGGAAAAATTAGCACGTGGTTACTGGTTAGTGGTGACTCCTTCGTGGGGAAAATTGTTCTGTTGGCATTCTAAAAAGAAATGCTCAACTCACAAACCGGTCAGTCGACCATATATATTAATGGGTAGGGGTTTGCAATTTTATAATTTTAAAAATTAGTGGGCATAATTTCGTATTTTGAATCTCTACTGAGTTCTGGAAGCCTTCAATTCCAGCAGCACAGAGCCTTTGCAATTCTTCAGCTCTTCCTTTCAAAACATCAGCCAGCTTCTCATACTTTGTAACACCTCTACGGCCTTCTTTTCCTGTGTCTGTGTGCATCTCTTTGTTACTCGAAGCAGTTCCGTCAAGGTTGTGATGCTTGTTTGAAATAGACTGAGAAGAATGAGTGTTGAGCTTCTCTATCAATTCATCATATCGATCTTTCACAGAAGGAAGAAGATAGTTATCTTTATTTTCAAGCTCTTCAAATTTCTTGCGCAGAGCTTTGTGTTCCTCCATCAACTTGCAGTAGAGTTTACTCTTGGCCTCCGTCTCACAACTTTCTTGCTTCATCATCATAAATGCTTCCAACAAAGGATCATCCTCAGTGCTAGGTACCTTCACTTTAGTCCAATCCAATTCCAATAAATGAAATGTGGGTGGTGCTTCGGTAGGTCCTTTGTAGGCCCCTTTACTTAACACGACATTTGTTGTTGCCTCTACGTCCAAGTGGGGAAGCTCAGCTTTGCTTCCAGCAGTCCATTGACACTTCCTTCCGTGTATATCTCCATTTCTACCTCGGACTCTGGTTGTGACGATCTATGTCTAGCGGCTCTAAATCTATTACCTTTGTTAAAGATAGCAACTATGGTTGTGTCTATATCTAGGGAAGGAAAGCTTCTCTGTACTTCACGAAGTCCTTCCCCCCATTCCTTCCAAGAATATTTCCTCCATCTTTGCTTCTTGCTGCTGAGGATCGCTGCCTTGATGGCCAGAGCTTGAAGCTTCTACTACATTCATGGGAGGTCTCATTCCATTTCCATCCTCATGGTCAAAGTTTGTAGGATCATCTTTATCACCATCGCCATCTTCCTTGATAGTCCGCAAAACCCATGCCAGGGTGGAGTTTTCGTCATCTAGCGGTTTGCCTTCTAATACATCCTGAGCCTCCTCCGATATCTTCTTCAAACTTCTCATTAGAACATAGTGTTGCTCTTGGGCAAAATCTTTATCATCAAAGTCTGCAAAGCGGGTGGGAAAACGGGGAAGAAGGACGAAATATGTGTTCTTTTTTTCTTTTTCTTTGGAAATATGTTGATCTTTTTGGCCCTATGTTATTTGCCTTTTATAGTCTTATTTATTTATATTTATTTATCAAATAATTTGTATTTTTAATTTTATCCAATATCTAATTTTTGGATTTTGTTTAAATTAAAATAAGAATCAAATTCAACATGGTTTCATTTCTATAAGCATCAAAACACGTTTAACCCAAATTAATAATATGGTTTTGGGATTTTCTATTGGCACATACCTAATTTTCTTGTTACACATACATACTTAATATTTTTTTGAAAATGGCAAAACTACCCCTATTATATAAAATAAACCCCAACCCTTCTTTCTTCTTCTCATTCTTCTTCCCCTTATTCTTCACTCTCTGTCACGCCGTTCTCCCCTCTCCCCCTTTTAAATTTTGTCCAGCCCTCTCCCCTCTCCCCTCATGCGAAAATACATTTATAATTTGAGAATAACACATACAAGAATTTTCTATTACTCCGCATGTGTTATTTTGTCACGGGTAGCAACCATCTCATAATGCATTGCAGTAACACATTATTTTATGAATCCCCGTCAATCAAAGTTCTTCACATCATTTTCTTTTTAAATAATGTGGGTCAAAGGGTACCCAACAAGAAACAAGAAAGAAGAAACTATAAAGAAGAAATTCAATCGAACACCACTCCTACAGGAAGGGGCAGAATTAGAGGAAGATTGCGGAGAGGCTGTAACAGGGGACGTTTACAATTTTTAACAAAAAAAGAAGACGCATGGGAATGATAGGAAAAATTTCTGACTTTAATGATATGAATGGACTTTTCATTATAGCTATATTATTAATATCAAAGTTAAGTGGTGTTTGGAATAGCTTTAAGGAAACAATTTTAATTTTTCATACCTCAATTTTTCTGTATTTTATTCACAACCGACTATAGACAATAACATGACCCCATGTTATCAACAGGCAGCAAGTTGCTTATAGATTTATGATTTATACCTAATGGAAGTGTTGATGGTTAAACTGTTGCAGTCTTGGAGATAGATACTTGGCTAGAAATTCATTTAACAAGGCAGAGCTATATCCTTAAGGGAAGCACTGATCATCTGACTTGGAAATTGGAGAATTGTTCCACTGCTGGAAACTTGATGTTAGTAGAAGGCGGCAAATTAAATTAAAATAGTTTGATAAGACTCATGTTGGCATTTAGTAGTTATCAAAATCACCTGTTTAATTTTAACTAAAACAGATCATGATTTTTATACTGTATTTAGTTTTTGAAGCTTGCACCAGAGCAGAATGTAAATCAGTATGAACTATCCAAATAAAAATTACTTAATGCTAATTTGTTCGATCCCCAAAGATGCACTTATATATCTCTTGAATTTGAATAATTGAAAATAACACACATACGGAACTGTTATTTCCGTAATACAAATCTTATTGTTAAGGAGGTAATAGTTCCGCATTAATAATTTTTCTAAGACAGAACTAATAGTTTTACATTTTAAATGTTTAAACACATGTTGACCTACATAAATACTCAAGCTTATAAAGCTTATTGAATGATAAAGTTGTGATTTATGTAGAGGTTTTATCACAAAAATACTTCATTCTTACTCACCACTATGTCTCTATCATAAATAAAACTGAATTTAATTGTACCACGATGCAGAAAAAAAAAGCGACGTGAAGCTTGCCTAGCGACGACAATGGCGGACAGTGCCTCTCAGAACTCCTGCGCACACTGTACGCCCTCCTTGGTTTCAGTTCTGGTGCGACGGGTTCTACTTCTCCACCGCGGAATGTCCTGTGCGCTCGCCAGAGTGAAGGCACAGGTCGAGCTTTTCACTTGCGGAAGTTTCTCTCGCATGTAGAACTGTATGTATGTGTGTGCTAGGCTTGCAGAAATAGGGAATGGGACGATAGTGTTTCAGAAATATTGGGGGGAGTTGTTTGAAAGGAGAAAAGGGTATAAATGTCTTTTTGACTAAAAAAAGAGAGGTATGTGTTATATGAAAATTAGGTATGTGTTATTAGAAAAACCCTATGGTTTTTACATGCTCCTTCTACACACACCCATATTGTATTTTATGTTTTCATTCTCACGTAATAAGCTCTCTACGCAATATATAATAGATTTGTTAATTATATCCATTTACCCTTTTTTTTAAAGAATTCATTAACAAAGATGTGTGTATAATAGCAATTCCTATACATTTCTTGTATTTTATGTTATTCACAATAAATGATTGTTGCTTACAAAAAAATGTTATAATTATAGTAATAGTTAATTCAGTGTATAAACATAAATTTGTCAAAATTAAAGTTAAAAAATGTTTTTTTTTCTATGATTAAGATAGTTAATAATTTTTCTATGCAGGAGTCTCTCATAGTAAGATGAATTAGATCGTTTCACACTGGGGGTGTAATATTTTCCTTGGGTGTGATTACGCATGAAGGGGTTTTTCCTAGCTGCATGGGTCACATCGTTTCACGCTGGGGGTGTGAAATTTTCCTAGGATGTGATTTTGTCCGGTGTGTTCAGCTACCGTGACGGTATCCCTCGCACTTAGGGTGGCATTTCTGTCACGGTTGTGATATTTCATCGCTGGTCCGCTGGAACACATCACAGGGTGATAGTACCCAAAGTACAGAATGTCTCACACCAAGGGTGTAAAACATATCACAGTTGTGATAGTGTAGTGTGTGGTCAGAAACAGAATGAACCACACCTCCAGTGTGAATTCTCATACGGGGTCGGCAACGCTATTCAATGAATGTTGTTCTAAGGTTTTCTCATGGATGGCAATGTGGCATTTTTTTTTGGGACACTAATTTTTTTTTTTTGGGTACACGGTGGCAATGTGGCACATATGCTATTTCATACAATGACACACGTCTCATCCTTTCTTGTGGATCCACCAGGGGTTGTTTGTAGCAAATGGGTTACTTCTAAGAATTAATTTGTTTTAATTTTAGTTTCACAGTATGATGTTAGAAAATTAAACTTGTATTGCAAATTCTCATCTTGTATTTTTTGCGGGGTGCACTGTTTGGCATACTCTTATTATCAATATTTTTTAGCTTATCAAAACCAACAAGAAATTAAATTCAATGATTTAACCATATAAACATTTTATGTTATAATTTATTAGTAATATTTAATTAGGTGTTAAAAACAAATTTGTCAGTATTAAAGCTAAAAAATGTCTTTTCTGTGATTAACAATATTTTAAGAAAAATTAAATCATATAACTATATAATTTATTTACCAAAAAAAATATAACTATATTCTGCAGGAAGAAGAGATAAAATTTTCTCTTCTCTTCCTTTTTTTGTTCTTCTTTGTGCAGGGAAGGCAAAAATAAATGGTGTGCAAAAACATCTATTAGTCCAAAGTAAGTAAATAAATAAATATAAATATGAATATAAGAGTAAAAGTGTTGACCAAAAGAAAAAATATGAGTAAGAGTGTAAAACTGTAGGTACATACCCGGTGTCAATATGGTGTCCTTTCAGGTTTGCTGCTTTAGATAAAGTTGATCTCCATGCTTTTACTTTTTCTGAGTCTTTTCCAAACCGATTCTCATGATCAATCACGGCTTTACCATAACTATTCCTTTGATGTCGCACATCTGATGGATCTACATGGTAGAATATCGGAAAGGCGAGTTGCTTGATGTTACTCTCTGTACACTCGATGACTTTCACAAGTTCATTGAGACACCACGTGGAAGAAGCATAGTTCTTAGAAAACACAATAACAGAGATCTTAGATTCTTCGATAGCTTTGGAAAGAGCAGGTGAAATACCTTCCCCTATCCTCAAATTCTGATCATCAAAGAAAGTGTCTATTCCCTTTCGCTGCAACTCTTTACGAAGGTGTCCTATGAAAGTGTGCCGCGTGTCCTCGCCTCTGAAACTCAGGAAAACATCATAGGTGAAACCACGGGACTCTTCTTCTCCTTGTTTTGCCATTGCAAAATCAACCACGCTTTGATGAGCTTTTGATTTGAGGATGGTAAAACACTCGAACTACTACAACTGTTATGGTACAAAGAGATTTGAAAGAGGATGGTAAATTAATACTTCAACTACAACTCAGTAGGGAGCAGTTTACAATTTTTATTATTATTATTAGAATTATTTTTGAGAAATTGTTTTACAGTACACCACCATCAATGAAGCAAGCAGCTGGATAATGTGATATATAACGAAGTTTCATGGAAGGTCCTTTTTGCTTTGGTCAAAGTGAAAAAATTAAAATAGATAAAGTATGTACTCCTTTCAATGCAATTCCTTGATAAACGGAGGAAAAACAAACACGTACGCTAGCAGGAGTGCACTGCACTGAGAAAGGATACCTAACCTACCGGATGTGACATTTTTGTTAACTTAATCATCCTGCTTATTATTATTATATTATAATAATTAGGGTGTGGTACTAATTAACAAGCGAGTTTCCTTGCTGACGCTTGCTTTCTATGTCATTTCAACTAAAATTCAACAAGATTTCGTACGTGGTCTATAATTCATAATGTGTTGTCCTATATATGACTTTTACAAAACAGGCAAGCAAAACAGATTATTACGAGTGAATTGGAGATTGGAGAGAAATTGGTCCATTCAAGAATCAATTCCATTCCCTTTCTTGATTCCATTTCCCTCCTCATGGTGTAAATTAGGCTAGTACTGTTAGTTTTTCCTTTATGTCTCAGTAAGTAAATCAGTCTTATCACTTTTGGATCATATCATATAAGCATATTACAGGAAAGATATAAATCTAAACACCAAATTAAAAAAAATAGTTAAGTGAACATATTAATTACATTGACTCTAGACAGGAAGGCAACAAAATATTATTGATAACGGGCAGCAATTCTGTATGTCTGTAATCTTCAATGGATTTAAACATTATAAATTATCTATCTATGATTGCATTTCCTAGTTTTGGGTTTTTGGGGGGAAAGGTCATTACTCATGTCTCATGTCTCATGCCCAGTTTTCACCTTAAGACACCCCCCATAAAGCAGGAACCAGTTGGTTCATCCAACAATGCTATCACTCACTAACTTCTGCCAATTTCCCAGGAGGGACAAACAATAAATCCAAAATATATTCAAGTCTCTGAATCCTTAATTTTGTTCTCTTTGTTATGATTAAAATATGGACCTACGTAGTTCTAAAAGGACATATTTTCTAAATTTAATATCATCCCATTGTAGTTCACGTCCTCCTATATATTTCAACTTTCCCCTAAAAATAACTTGACCACAAGTATGTTGTGGAATAATTAATGACTAATGTCCACATACATAAAATAGAAATCTTGTAACACTAGCTTTTGGCTAAAATGTACGTAACTACTAACTACGTATCATTCACTGGATCCAATTTGCACACATTACAGTATTTTGCTTCTCTATGTGTGCTATTTTCAAATGTGATTGATTGAAGCAGGGAAATCTTGGTGGGACCTAAGAGCTAAATACATAATCATATAATCAAATGGACCAATTCCAGTTCAACAAATGGAGGATCTCTAAGTCAATGAAACCTTTGCTGTAACAGGTTTTTTTCCTTCTTAACAACTGAATATGTACCATGTGTGTTCCATATGATTATTGTATCTATATAGTTTCTGCAATATTTGCGGTGCCTTTTTAGAAACTCCAAAAAAAAAAAATATTATATGTTTACATTTAAAAAAATAAGTGACCAAATTCCTCCAGAAGCTGTGAGCCAGAGGGGGTAGAAGTGTCCCGAGCGTTGTCAGCTTCTGGATCAGTGGGACATGGAAAATCCTCTATACCAATAGTTTCATCAGGATTTTGATTATCAGCAGCCTCAGCAATAACATGTTCATCTTTGGCAGCCTTGTGGGTAACATGTTCCTCATTCTCCTTGAACACTTGAGTTGTTCTATCATCCATGTCCAGAGCAAGTAACATTGCCTGTGCTTCAAGGAGTCCATCCCTCAGTCCATTCAAGTATATGGCACTCATCAGATCTTGAATCTCTTCTGAGTTCTGGAAGCCTTCAATTCCAGCATCATAGAGCCTCTGCAATTCTTCAGCTCTTCCTTTCAAAACAGCATCCAGCTTCTCAGTATTTGTGACACCTTTGCAGCCTTCTTTTCCAATGTCTGTGTGCATCTCTGTGCTACTCAATGCAGTAGCACCAAGGTGGTGACACTTTGAAATGAACTGAACAGATTGAATACTATTGAGCTTCTCTACTAATTCATCATATTGCTTTTTCACCGAAGGAAGAAGACAGCTATCTTTATCCGGAGTAGCAGTTTCATTTTCAAGTTCTTCAAATTTCTTTCGCAGAGCTTTGTGCTCCTCCGTCAACTTGCAGTAGAGTTTACTCTTGGCCTCCGATTCACAACTTTCTTGCTTCATCATCATGAATGCTTGCAACAAAGGATCATTAGAGCTAGGAACCATCACTTTAGTCCAATCCAATAATTGAAACGTCGGTGGTGCCTCGGCAGGTCCTTTGTAGGCCCCCCTACTTAACACGGTATTTATCGTTGCCTCTATGTCCAGAGTGGGAAAACCCAGCTTTGCTTCTAGCAGTCCATTGATAATTCCTTCCACGTATATCTTTGTTTCTACTTGGTTTTCTGCCTCAGACTCTGGTTGAGACCATCTAACCCTATTACCTTTGTTTAAGGCAACACACATGGTTGTGTCTATATCTAGGAAAGGGAAGATACCCTGTGCTTCAATAAGTCCTGCCACCATCCCGTCCAAGAATATATCCATCAGTATTTCTTGCTGCTGAGGATCGCTGCCTTGTACCCCTGAACTTCCCTTATGACCAGAGGTTGAAGCTTCTCCTACATCCAATGGTGGCTTAATTTCATCCTTATGGTAAAAGTTTCCAGGCTCAGCATTCCTATCATCCATTTTCTTAGTAGCCTCTAGCAACCCTGCAAGAGCTGAGTTTTTATCATCTAACACTTTGCCTTTTAATACATCCTTAGCCTGTTCCGATAACTCCTTCAGATTTCTCATTAGAACATGCATATCCTCTACATCAAATTTTTTATTTGCATAGCGTTCTTCGATGTCCATGGTTTCCATCAACATTCCATCAAACATTTCATCTATACCTATCTCCTCTATCATCTTCCTTTTTTCCTGCATAGGATCTCTTGGAGGGACTATTGTGAGTATGTTGGCTATATCTGAATACTTTGGGTCGGGACACATGAATTGGACATTTTCCATGTTGGTTCCTTGTTTGTACACAAAAACTCCCCAACAATTGAGCGTCATGGCGGATGTGGCTTCATATGAAACCAACACTTGATTCCACTCATGCTCAATAAATGCATCAAGGCCCTGCCACTCCTCTTCACAGAACAAGAGTCGTAGATCACAAACTAACACATGATCTGCTTCAATTCTGAAGTTGTAATAGCCTTTGCGAGGGACACATTGACCATTGATAACCAAGTGTAGCTCAACAAGTTGCCGACGAGATTGTCTGGCCCTTCCAATCACACCCTCAAACACCAATGCCAAAGCAACGATGGGGAACTTCCCACGAGCCCAGAAACGCGGATTCCCTCCTTTGCCGCTATAGTCAAACCATTCTGGAATCTTGGTTTGGGGCATCACAATTTCTAACCCACGTATCTCTTTTTTCACCTGTCATATTACAAAAAACCAGTAGCATATGTTTCTAAAATCCATGCTGCACTCCTAATATCTTCACCCATTATAGAATGACTCATTTACACTTATCATGCCACTATCTAATTAATGAACTAAGCACCCCTATGATACATGCACAATTAAGCATGTCTAAGATAAATAGAGCAAGCATATCATGTGAGCAGATGAGAGCATGAAAATAATTAATTTTGACCCACACGCAAATGACAACATTAGCTTACCACATAAGATACAAAAAAGAAATAGTCTAACAAACACATATAAAAGTAAAATGATATTTATACACCATTTCTATTATACAATTCTTATTTCTTTTTATTTTCATAATAAAATGAGGGTAATACACATAACATACTCCCTTATTTTCCTAAAATAAAGGTATAAAAAATAGCACAAACAATAAAGCGGTGATATATACCTGATACCATAACATGGCCGACGTCTCTGTAGTTAGGGAGATACAATACCTTGCATCCACTTTCTGAATAGTAGACGACAACTCTGAAATGTCTTTAAGCTTCACACAATGATGGACATCAAGAATTCTCAAGTTTGTGCACTCCGGAATTTTTTCAAGCATTCGACAACCACTCACATCAAGAGTTGTTAAGTGAGCAGACTCTCTAATGCACACAGGGAGGGAAACAAAATCGTTCTCCGATGCAATCAACTCTTCTAAATTTGGAAGACAGATGAGAATCGTGTGAAGATCTTCATCTGACAACCCACCATTTCCAAAATACAATGTCTTTAACGTTGGACGAACATATGCTGCTGAAGGGCTTTGCAGGAACCTTCCGAAGGATTCTCGAAGTTGAGAACATCCTCCAATTTTAAAGGCAACAACATTTGGTAACATGAATAAGCTACTTGGTAGATATTTGAGTTTCTTGCTACTTGGTATCTCTATAGAAACAAGCCCAGTAAGATTACCAATGGAATCTGGCAGCTCCTCAATGGAGGTATTTATCATATAAATCTTCAATGATTTATTCATGTTGTTCACTATATCTGGGAAGTGTTCAAGTTTTACGCATAAATTAAGGTCAAGAACTTCCAGAGATGGTAAAAACATTCTTTGCAGAAAACTTATAAGTTTGGTGCATCCGAAAGCGCTTAAGTGGGAAAGATATTTGAGAAATCCAACAGATTCATGAACTGTAATTAGGTTTTTACAATTATTAAGTTTCAGTTGTCTCAAATTTTGAACATCAGATACATCAGGCATTATAGTGATGGATTGATTATGTGAGAAATCCATGTGAGTCAGGCATGAATATTTCTGCCAAAATGAAAAAAGTCAATCAAATGACCAGTGTTATGTCTAAGTTATATTAATTTTTGGATGTGATAACAACTGTACCTTAAATGGTTCTTCCATTGTAAGTTGGCTTCTAGGCAAATTCAAGACAATGATTTTCTTTGGATGAAATTTTGGTGGGAAAGACTTCGAAGGATACACCACCCAATCAAGCAGTCTTAAGTGATTTGGCAGATGTTTAGGCTCTGATGAAAAGGATGTATTTCGAACAATGAGAATTCTGAGCCATTTCATCTTGTCAAAGGCAGTACCACTCCAATCTACTACTTCCTGATGGGGAGGATCAAGTATTATCCCTTCAATTGCATCGCTTCCCTTTCAAACAAGTACAGAAAAATAACAATTGCATGTTGTCATAAATAATACAAACTATAATGTATAAATCAGAAAACAAAAGTAGATGATACTTACAGAGTCTTCAGCCAATACTTCAAGAACATCTTCATAAAACCATAATCTGCTACGTTTGCCCGGATTTCGTGCCTCTTGCCTAACAATCTCTCTACCCATATCTTGTATCAAATCATGCATATTCAGGTAGCCATGTTCAACAGTTAGGAGAGATTTATTGACAAGTTCTTTAATATTAGATGTGGCACCGAATTCCTCGAGTATCTTCTTAACATATTCTATTTTCTCCCCTTTGAAGAAGCAAGATATGTCTAGGAAAACATTCTTGGCATCATGCCCCAATCTATTGTAGCTTATTTTGAGCACGTCTTGAATACCTTTAGGTTGACTCCTCTCGTATTCTTTCAATGCATCTTCCCAAGCATCTAAACTACTTTCAGTAGCCAAATTGGAGCCTATTACTTTTAAAGCCAATGGAAGACCCTTGGCATAACCTACTGCACGAGAAGACAAATCTTTATAGCTTGTTTCAGGATGGTTCGTTTGGAAGGCATTCTGACAAAACAGCTCTAGAGAATGTTGATCATTGAGTGTAGTCATTTTATAAATCTTCTGAACTTGATGAGCAATGAGCAAATCTTTGCCCCTTGTTGTTATAATGATCCTACTACCGGCACCAAACCAATCACATCCACCTGCCAAGTTTTTTAACTGTTCACTGTCATCAACGTCATCGAGAACCAAAAGAACCTTTTTCTTGCTAAGCTTACATTTTATTTCATAGATTCCTTTACTTGTACTGCCCAACTCGATTTTCGGCTCCTCAAACATCTCTGACAAAAGTGTCTTCTGCAGATCTTCCAGGCCATTAATTTTGTTTGACTTCTCTCTAACGTTGGCAAGAAAACTTGCAGCTCCAAATTGGTACACAATCTTGTTATACAATGCTTTGGCAAGTTCTGTTTTCCCGATTCCACCAAGACCATATATGCCCAACATGCATACACTATTGTCATTAGGCTTCAAGTCTAGAAGTGAGCTCACCTGTTCTGTGCGGTGCTCAAGTCCAACTGGGTCCTCACCAACACGTAAAGGTTTAGGAGCTATGTTAGCATAGACCTCCTCAACAATCTTTTCAATATGATCAATTTCGGACCTGCAGAAATACAACACATCATTTGTTTAATAGCATAATTTATTTCACTACAGTAATAAAAACTGTAATAACCAGTACAAGAACAGATCATCATACATGATAAATTAAACTATACTGAAACAGAGGAAAGTCAGACAAGAGGAATCAACATAGATTAATTACCACTCCATTTCAACAAAATCACAAAGGAATAAACTTACTATTGATTAGAAAAGCATAATTCTTTCTATCCCTGCACCATTTGTGTGAGTAGGAATTATACAGAGAAGTGTGCTGAAAGAAGAGAGGAAATTTCCTCTTTTTCTTCTTATACACACAAATGTCAAATTGAGTGCATGAATAAAGCACAAAAATATAAGGTGTGAAAAAAAATCTAGAAGTCCAAAATAAATATAAGAACAAAACGGTAGTTTACATACCCAGTATCAATATGGTGTCCTTTCAAGTTTGCTGCTTCAAATAAAGTTGATCTCCATGTTTGTATATTTTCCGAGCCTTTTCCAAACCTCTTCTCATGATCAACCATAGCTTCACCATAACTATTTCTTTGATGTCGAACATCTGATGGATTTACATGGTAGAAAATTGGGAAAGCAAGTTGTTTGCCGTTTGATCTTTTTGTACACTCGAGGATTTTCACAAGTTCACCAAGACACCATGTGGAAGATGCATAATTCATAGAAAACACAATAACAGAGATCTTAGATTCTTCAATGGCTTTGGAAAGAGCAGGGGAAATACCTTCCCCAATCCTCAGATTCTGGTCATCATAGAAAGTGTTGACTCCCCTAAGCCCCAACTCTTTACGAAGATGTCCTATGAAATTGTGTCGGGTATCTTCACCTCTGAAACTCAGGAAAACATCATAGGTGAAACCACGAGACTCTTGTCCATGTTTTTCCATAGCAAAATCACCCACCCTTTAGCTTTAATTTGAGGATGGTAGAACACTAGAACTACTATAGAAAATGTTAACCAAAGAAGATAGGAGGATATACCGCAATTGTTTCGGTACAAGGAGAGAAGGAGGATGGTAAATTGCATAACAACTAGACAACCCAGTAAAATAAACGTCTTAAGCTGAGAGAGAAAGAAAGTGTAAATTTCGGAGAGTTTTGCACTATCAACGAAGCAAGCGGGGTGGATACCACGAAATATGAACTAAGAAGCTTCTTGGAACTGGTTGTCAAGGAGCAAAAAGATTGGTGTAAATTGCACCAGTTGAAGTCTGATCGTCGATCTAATAATATTTTAATAGCGACGGTCCAGATCATCGATAGGCAACCTGTACGAGAGATAAGCTAGGGTATCCAATTTGATATTATTTGTAGAGAAGGGCTGGGAGGTTGTTGATATTGTAGCTTGTGGGGTAAGATTATAAAATTTATAATTATGACCTAAGATTAAAAATAATTACGAATTAGGTTTATTTTAAGAATTTTTTTTTGTATTTGGATAATAGTATTTGTTTTTGGTATTCAAAAATAATAGAAAATTATTTTTTGAAAGGGCACCTCTAGTAAGTACAAATATGTTGTCAAAATCTATGGATGTTGTGTAAATGGCAAATATGAAACGCTATTGAACACAAATGAGATATGGTAAGTGGTTCTTCATTTAATCCTATAACTTTAAAATGAGGTTGTTAGATTATTTAATGCTTCGACTTAATTTATATTACTTAATATTTGCTTTTTTTTGAATTTTAATTAATTACAGCTTATGGGTAATTACTGAAAAATTATGAGATTTAATATCATTACTGGATCTAATGTGGTACAATTTATAAATATGAAAAACCTGCATTAACTTGCTATTACATGTCAGACTTCAAGTGATGTAACTTACATCAATTGACCATGCTAAATGCCACCCTTTGCTTTTGTCAAAGTAGAAAAACTAAAAAAGATAAAGTGTGTTTCCACGGAGCCAAAAAGAGCGTGACTCTTAATCATGCTTATATATTATAATGAGAGGGGGTTTGTTTACGGTATACTAAATACAGATTAGTCTACTGGTAGATCAGTGGATGTCCATTGATTCACGATTTAAGCTATGTTTGGTAAATCCCAAATTTGAGCTTCAAAAGTCTCTCCTTGAGATGTAATGTTGTCACCATCCTCAAAATCACCCTCATCATGCATTGTGTAGTTATTGACTGTGCTATTTTTCTTAAAATTTGAGAGAGTATCTATCTATGCTTCTTGTATGTAACAGGTGTGTCTAAAGTATGACCAAACAAGAATAAACTTTGTTTCCTTGTCCCTTCCCTCCAGCGCCTCTTCCTCCTGAGGAAAAAAAATTCTGACCTCAAAAACCTTTACCTCTAGACTTACCTCTTCCACCAGAATTATTATCTGAACATGTTATTAACAAGTATATTTGGCTCCTCTATTGACAATTTGACGTGCACCTAGTTTTTTTTCCCCTTGCTATATTAACAAAGAAAACACCTTGTTGATTGTAACAATTCACTAATAAAAAACTAATTAACTATTTTCTAACTGTTTACAACAGCTAACTAACAATTATGTTACTTGGGCCTCTATTGTATTGAGCTCTGTATCTGTGATTCTTTTATATAGCAAAATAAAAGAGCCAAAGGTTCAGATTATCAGATATATATAAAACCAAAGCATGCTATCAAATGTCCTTATACATAGAAGCTTTCTCTGTATGAACTTTCCCACAAACGCATCGGGAACATAGATAACTCTAAAACTCAGATTGACTGCGAATTTGGTACACATTTTATTATTATTATTATTATTATTATTATTATTATTATTATTATTATTATTATTATTATTATTATTCTCTTCTTTGGTACAATGACAATACGAAGGTTTGAACCTAATGCAATGCACTAAAATCCTTTATCACCAATTCTAGTGCAGGTGTAATTTAGTAGCTGCTGTCCCAAAACAAAAATTTTAGGAAGGAAGATTATGGTGTTACCTAGTAATATTCAAGAAATAAATCGGCGCTTTTTTGCTTGCCACAATCACATCCCTGGTTCGATTATTATTACTATCTAGTATCTACGGACACGAATAGTAATTAGTACTGAAAGTGAACAGGACTAAATGGAGAAATCAAAGTGGAAAACAATAGTGTCATGATGTGCATAACTATTGTTAAACATACTCAATATATTCTAAGAGCATCAGTTTATAGCTGGTACAATTAATAATCTCTCTTAATAAAATAAGTGGCCAAATTCATCCATATTAACAAGAAGTTCTGAGTCTGACCCGGGGGGATTAGAAGGGTCCCGAGGGTTGTCAACTTCAGGACCAGTAGTAGGATCTGCTATAACGGAACGAGAGAGGGACTAAAAACAGATTTAATCCTTTTTTTGATACATACCGAGTTAGCAGAGTGAATAAATTAAATTTGGGAAGGTGCACGGGCTTTCACTTAGGTGTTATTTGAATATTAGCTAGCAACTTTATTTGCTAACCCCATCTTCATGTTACCTATATATAAACAGAGGGGATCCCGATTTTAATAATATATGACGCAGGCATAGATGAACAGTCTTAGCTATATTAATTTGAGAAACGATTAAAAATTAAGGAATAATTTTTTTAAGTTAGCGATTTTTTTTGACCAATTTAACTTAGCGATTTATTGTTTAAAAAAAAACTATTCCAAATATATATAATTAGTCCCATGAATTAATCTTCAATAGGAGGGATTATTCGAACGGTCAGCAAATTTATAAGAAACCAGTATAAGTATGCGTGGAAAAAGATCCTATAGAATGATTATTGTTTTTATAAGCTAAGAATTTTATTGATGATAAAAAATAAGCTAAGCATGAGCACAAAATGTACCCAATAGAAGCTAACCAAGACAAACCAGTCCAAAATATTCTACTATACATATGAAAATGACCAAGAAAACTAAATGCGTATATTACCGAAAATGACCCCATCCCCATGCTCCTTGGTAACGAAAAGATAGAAGATTCCCCTTCAAACCAGAACTGATCACAAGTGGAGAATTTTTCACACCACAGGCATGAAACATATTGCAGTAGAACCCCTCCATAACGAACAGATCACACCTGGGATATATTTCACATCCATAGTGTGAAACTGTCAGGGACGATCCCTTTTACTTCAGTGTTGGTGTATTTTCACGCACTGGCTGTGAAACGTTCTGATTCTTAGTCATTGCCTTAAGAATTGTTGTTCCAGATTTGTTCACAGCTGCGATTTACTTCACACCGCCTATGTGATAAGTGAATACCCTTTCCATTGCCTCCAACAACTGCGCTCCAGAATTTATCACACCTGGGGATTATTTCCTACTCCAGGTGTGAAAGCTAATGTCTCGTTTCATTTGCCATTAGATATTTAGAGGTGATGCTCCAGAATTGTTCGTAACTGAGAAATATTCCACACCCTGAGTGTGAAGCGTGTAAGCCTTTTCCACAACTGGGGATTTTTTACAGAGACACCAATAATTATTAGTATCGTAAAGGACTCGATGGAGTGATCAAAGTAGAAGGCAATAGTATCATATGCATGACGCAGTAGTCATCACTAGTCAGTGAAATTTAAAGAGCATCATTTTATTCCTTTTTTTTATACTAAAGCATCACCATTTTATTCCTGGTACAACTAAATATCAATTAAAAAAAATAAGTGACCAAATTCCATGGGGGACTACGGCCATTGTTTCATCAGGATTTTCATAAGGAGCAGTCTCAGGAGCAGTAACAGCCTCGTTACCAGTAACATGTTCCTCATTCTCCTTAATCACTGGAGTTGTTGTGTCCATGTCCACATTTTCTTTACTATGTACAGACATTAACAACTGTTAGTACTGAAAAGAACTAAATGGAGTGATTAAAGTAGAAAACAATAGTGTCATATGCTGTTGTTAATTGAACCAGAAAGAAATCAGAGATTTGCTTGGTAAAAGGCAACATAAGTTAACCAAACTGCTGTCACGCCTAAAAATAATAAAGACATTACAACTTCTGAACTTTAAAAAACTCTAAAGCCTAATAACCACCACCTACTAGAGTCATGGTCTAGCCACGATCACAAACTGAACAACAAACAAGAATAGAAAAAAGTAGCCAACACAAAACAAACAGGAACAACTTAAAAACATTTGACTCAGCAACATTTGACTCCATGTCAACAGTCCTAAAACACATCATTTAACACATGCATAATTATTGTGAAACACACTCAGTGGTCAGTGCAATTTAAGTGCACCATTTTATTACTGGTAGAACTAAGAATCTCTCCTAAAAAAACAAATGACCAAATTCTTCCAGAAGCTGTGAGGCGGAGGGTGTAGAAGTGTCCCGAGGATTGTCAACTTCTGGACCAGTGGGACTTGGAATATCCGCTACACCAATTGTTTCATCAGGATCTTCATTATCAGCAGCCTCAGCAGTGACATGTTCATCTCTGGCAGCCTCATGATCAATAACATGTTCCTCATTCTCATTAATCACTGGAGCTGTTCTTCTGTCGTCCATGTCCAGGGCAAGTAACACCATCCGTGCTTCAAGGTGTCCATCCATCAGTCCCTTCAAGTATATGGTATTCATCAGACCTTGAATATCTCCTGAGTTCTGGAAGCCTTCAATTCCAGCATCATAGAGCCTCTGCAATTCTTCATCCCTTTCTTTCAAAACAGCAGCCAGCTTCTCATACTGTGTAGCACCTCTGCAACCTTCTTTCCCAATGTCTGTGTACATCTCTGTGCTACTACTACTCGAAGCAGCACCATCAAGGTTGTGATAACTCTTTGAAATAGACTGAGCATATTGAGAGTTGAACTTCTCCATCAATTCATCATATTGATTTTTCCCGGAAGAAGGAAGAAGACAACTATCTTTATTTTCAAGTTCTTCAAGTTTCTTGCGCAGAGCTTTGTGTTCCTCCATCAACTGGCAGTAGTAGAGTTTACTCTTGTCGTCCGACTCACAGTTATCTTGCTTCATCATCATGGATGATTCCAACAAAGGATCATCCTCAGTGCCAGGGACCTTCACCTTAGTCCAATCCAATCCCAAATCCAATAACCGAAACGTGGGTGGTGCTCCATTAGGTCCTTTGTAGGGCCCCTTACTTAACACGGTATTTGTTGTTGCCTCTACGTCCAGAGTGGGGAAGCTTAGCTTTGCTTCCTGCAGTCCATTGACAATTCCTTCCGTGTATATCTCCATTTCTGGTCGTTGTGGCCATCTATTTCTAAACCGATCACATTTGTCTAAGGCAGTAGCCATGGTTATGTCTATGTCTAGGGAAGGAAAGCTTCTCTGTGCTTCACGAAGTCCTTCCCCCATTCCTTCCGAGAATATTTCCATCAGTCTTTCTTGCTGCTGAGGATCGCTGCCTTGTACCGTTGAACTTCCCTGATTGCCGGAGGTTGAAGCTTCTTCTAGCTTAATTTGAATCCCTGGTCCTTCATGGCCCCCCCTACTTGACATGATGGTTTTCAGTGTTACCTCTATGTCCAGAGTGGGAAACCCCAGCTTTGCTTCCATCAGTCCATTGATCATCCCTTCCATGTATTTCATTTCAACTTGGTTTCCAACTGGTTGTGACCATCTAACCCTGTTACCTTTGTCTATGGCAGTCGCCATGGTTGTGTCTATATCTAGGGAAGGAAAGCTTCTCTGTGCTTCACGAAGTCCTTCCCCCATTCCTTCCAAGAATATCTCCTCCATTACTTTTTCCTGCTCTGGATCGCTGCCTTGTACTACATCCTGAGCCACCGATATCGTCCCTTTCTTACACCCCAATTGAACATATTGTTTCAGTTGGCCAGAGGTTGAATCTCTTTCTAGCTTAAATTCATCCCCTAGTCGTATCAATGCGAGATCCTTATAGTACACAATAGGCTCAGTGTTCTTATCATTCAATTTGTTCATAGTCTCTAGCAACCCTGGAAGAGTGGAGTTTTTATCATCTATCGCTTTGCCATCTAATACATCCTTAGCCTGCTTTGATATCGAATTCAACCTTTTCATTAGAAAATAGTGTTGCTCTTGGGCAAAATCTTTATCTGCATAGCCTGCAAAGTGATCTCGTTCTTCGAAGTCCAAGGATTCCCTCAACATCCCATCAAACATTTCATCCAAACACATCCCCTCTACCTTCTTTCTTAGTTCCTGCGTAGGATCTCTTGCCGGGACTATTGTGCGTGTCAGTGTGTTGTCAATATCGGAGTACTTTGGGTCGGGACACATGAACTCGACATATTCACCCATGTTTGTTGTTCTTTGTTTGTACACAAATACTCCCCAACAACTTAGCGTTATGGAAGATGGGGGGGCTTCGTATGAAACCTGCACTAGACTCCACTCCTGCTGATCAAGCAGTGCATCAAGGCCCCGCCACTCCTCTTCGCTGAACAAGAGTCGCAGATCACAGACTAACACATGATCTGCTTCAACTCTGAAGTTGTAATAGCCTTTACGAGGGACACATCGACCGTTGATAACCAGATGCAGCTCAACAAGTAGTCGGCGAGATGGTCTCTCCCTTCCATTCACACCTGCCAACACCAGTGCTAAAGCAATATTGGGGAACTTCCCACGTGCCCAGAAACGCGGATTCCCTCCTTCCCCTCTGTAGTCATACCAATCTGGAATCTCGTTTTGGGGCATCACAATTTCTAGTCCGCGTATGTCTTTTTTCACCTGTCATATTAGAAGAACCAAAAAACCGGTAGCATATATATCTGTCTCCAAAGTCCATGTTAAACTCCTAATATATTCACCCATTATACTTAAGAATGACTTAACTACACGGATTATACCACTATCAGATTAACGAACCAAGCATCTCTATGATACATCACGGACGATTAAGATTAGTTCTTAAGCAAAATCAATATCACACACACACACACATATATACCGAGCAACCATATTATTTATGAATGTGATAGCATGAGAAGACTTGATTTTGACTCTGGTGCTCTCCATCCATGACAACATTAGTTACCTTATAAAAAAGCTTATCAAACGCATCGTAAAATTAAAATGATTTTTTTACACCATTTTTATCATGCACTTCTTATTTCTTTTCTTTTTCATAACAAAATGAGAAACATATACATATCAAAACACACCCAACCTTATTAATTCCTAAAATAAAGGAATCAAATTTAGCACAAGCAACAAAGCGATGATGTACCTGACACCATAGCATGTCTGACGTCTCTCTACTCAAGGAGGAGCAGTATCTTGCATCTACTTTCCGAACAGTAGAGGGCAACTCTGAAATGTATTCAAGCCTCACACAACGATGGACATTCAGAATTCTCACGTTAGTGCATTCAGGAATGTCTTGAAGGTCTTGGCAATCACTCACATCAAGACTTGTCAAGTGAACAGAATCTTTAATGCACGCAGGGAGAGAGACGAAATTGTTCTTCGATGCAATCAACTCTTCTAATTTTGGAAAACAAATGAGAATTGCCTGAAGATCTTCATCTTGCAAACCACTATTTCCGAAGTACAATGTTTTTAGTATTGAACGGCCACTGGTTGCTGAAGGGACATCATGTAGGAACCTTCTGAAGGATTCTCGAAGTTGAGAGCATCCTTCAATTTTCAAGGCAACAACTTTTGGTAACTTGAATAAGCTACTTGGTAGATATTTGAGTTTCATGCAACCTTGCATCTCTATAGAATCAAGCCCGGTAAGATTACCAATGGAATCTGGAATCTCCTCAATAGCGGTTTGTATCATAGAAATCTTCAATGACATGTTCATGTTGTTCACTATCTCTGGGAAGTGTTCAAGTTTTACACAAAAATCAAGGTCAAGGACTTCCAGAGACGGTAAAGACATTCTTTGCAAGAAATTTCTAAGTTTGGTGCATCCTGAAACACTTAAGCGGGCAAGATGTTCCAGAAATCCAATGGATCCATGGACTGCAATTAGGTTCTTACAATTGTCAAGTCTCAGTTCTCTCAATCTTTGAACTTCAGACACATCAGGCATTGCTGTGATATATTGATTATGTGAGAAATTCATGACAGTCAGGCATGAATATTTCTGCCAAAAGAAAAAAGTTAGTCAAATGAAGTAACTGTTTTATGTAAAATTGAATCGGAAACAAAAAAACTAGCTTTTACCTTAAATGGCTCTTCCAGTGTAAGTTGGCTTTTAGTCAAACTGAAGATGATGATATTCCTCGGATGAAATTTTGGAGGGAAAGACTTTGAAGGGTACTCCACCCAATCAAGCAACCTTAAATAATTTGGTAGGTGTGCAGGCTCTGATGTAAAGGATGTATTTCGAACAATGAGAATTCTGAGGCAGTTCATCCCCTTAAAGGCAATACCACTCCAATCTACTTCTATACGTTCGGGAGGATCGAGCATTATCCCTTGAATTGCATCACTTCCCTTTAAAACAAGTACAAAAATAAATAAAATCAATTCCATATTGTCATTAATAACACAGACAATGTATAAATATAAAAAAAAAGTTTATCCTTACAGAATCATCAGCCAATACATCAATAACATCTTGATGAGACCATAATCTACTACGTTTGCCGGGATTTGCAGGTGCCTCTTGCCTGACAATTTCTCTACCCATGGCTTGTATTAGATCATGCATATCCAAGTGGCCATGTTCAACAGTTATGAGAGATTTATTAACCAGTTCTTCAATATTAGATGCTGCTTCGTATTCTTGAAGTATCTCCTCAACATATTCCATTTTCTCCCCTTTGAAGAAGCAAGCTATGTCTAGGAAAACAGTTTGGGCATAGGGCTCCAACACATCGTAGCTTACTTTGAGCACGTCTTGGATCCCTTTACGTGGAATCCTCTCATAATCTCTCAATGCATGTTCCCAAGCTTTTAAACTTTTTCTAGTAGCCAAATTGGAGCCTATTACTTTTAAAGCCAATGGAAGACCCTTGGCATAGCCTACTGCACGAGAGGACATATCTTCATAGCCTGTCTCAGGATGGCTCTTTCCAAAGGCATTCCGACAAAACAGCTCAAGAGAATGTTGATCATTAAGTTCAGTCATTTCATAAATCTTCTGGACCACTGGGCAACCAATGAGAAAACCTTTGTCCCTAGTGGTTATAATGATCCTACTACCTGGACCAAACCAATCGCATCCTCCTGCCAAGTTTTTTAACTGCTCAATGTTATCAACATCATCAAGAACCAAAAGAACCTTTCTGTCACGAAGCCTGTATTTTATTGCTTCCATTCCTCTATTTGTACTGCCCAACATGCAGTCTGGCCCCTCAAACATCTCTGAAAGAAGTGTCTTCTGTAGATCTTCTAGGCCATTGATTTTATTTGACTTCTCTCTAACATTGGCAAGAAAACTTGCAGCCAAAAATTGGCCTACGATCTTGTTATACACTGCCTTAGCAAGTTCTGTTTTCCCTATTCCACCAAGTCCACATATGCCCAACATGCATACAGTATTGTCATTAGGCTTCATGTCTAGAAGTGACTTCACCTCTTCCGTGCGGTGCTCAAGTCCAACTGGGTCCTCACCAAGATGTAAAGGTTTTGGAGCTATGTTAGCTTTGACCTTGTCAACAATCTTTTTAATGTCATCGGTTTCTTCAGAGCTGCAAGAATACAACACATTATCTGCTTAATAGCAGGATCTATTCACTGTATAAATAAAAACTGGAATAACCAGTGTAAAAACAAATCATCACACATGGTGAATGAAACTAAGCCAAAACAGAGAAAAATCAGACAACAGAATCAACACAGAATAATTACCACTCCTTGGTTATCAACAAAATCACACTATAATAAACTTACTTCTGATTAGTAAAACGTGCTTAACTTGGGTCTAATTCGGTCGAACCATTAATTGAATTGTGAACTTTCTTAATCTTTGGCACTTGCTCAAAATTGTCATTGATATGCTCGTGGAAAACAACTTTCGACTTGCATCCAATTAGAGCTCCCTATCTTGCCATGTCATGTTACAGTAATTTAGTTGAATTAATAAAAAAAAGCTACAAAACAGTTTTGGTACTTCTACTCCATTTATACAGTTCCTCATCTCTCACGCTGTTCCTCCATAACCATTTACGCCATTGATAAAAAGTTCCTGCTTCTTTTTTTTTTTTTGCTTAAATCTGTTTTTAGTCTTTTATTTTTTACTGAGTTTCGTTTTTAGTCCCTCATTTTTAAAACGCGTCTTTTTAGTCCCTCATTTTTTAAAAATGGTCTCTTTTAGTCCCTCGAGCCATTTTTTAATTTCAAAAAGTATCTTTTAAAATTATACTTTGACCCCTCCCAAGTCTGATGCTCATCTTAATCCATTTTTTCGTTTTCTTCCCCCTCCACTGATGCACCGCGCTCCCCCATCCCTGCGAGACCAAGGGAGGAGCTCCGCGCAGCCAACGGAGGCTGCGCACAATGGCAAGAAGGGAGACGGCCACCGCGATTGCATAGGGAAGAGAACGAGAAAGAGGCCGCATCTCATCGTGGCTTCGAGGGAGGATGTTGAAACTACTCCTAGCGGGGATGGGGGCCCCTGTGCATCAGTGGAGGGAGAGGAGAACGAAAAAACGGATTAAGGTGAGCATCAGGCTTGGGAGGGGTCATAGTATAATTTCAAAAGATATTTTTCGAAATTAAAAAATGGCCCAAGGGACTAAAAGAGACCATTTTAAAAATGAGGGACTAAAAAGACGCGTTTTAAAAATAAGAGACTAAAAATGGAATTCAATGAAAAAATGAGGGACTAAAAACAGATTTAATGCTTTTTTTTTTACTACAAGAAGTTCCTGCTTGTTGCTCATTTCTTAAAATTGTCTTATATGTATAGCATATAGCAATTCTTTACGATGAAGCTAACTATAGAAATGTGTCAACACCATTTTGCAGAAAAGCATGACCTCTCTTATTTTGTTCAGTGTGGTGACCACTCTTAAATGGTATATGTATATTAAAAATTTCTGTATATTGCGCGACTTTATGTTATTCACAATAAATGACTGTTGTTTGCAAAATAATGTTATAATTCTTTTTTATATAAAAAATAATGTCAAAATTCTAGTGATCTAAATATAAATTTGTCATTATATTGTCAAAAATTAAAGTTGAAAAATGTCTTTTTCTATGATTAACAATATTTTAAGAAAAATTAAACGGTTTAACTATATAAAAATCATGTATCTTACATTTTTTAAATTAAAATAATTAAATAAAATATTTCATCTTTAACAAATAAAAACTAATCAGGTTGCGAAAAGAAATTAATTAAGACAACATTTTACAGCCACTGAAATGTTTTGGATGCTCAATAAATAAATAATGATTTTACCATCTCATTTCTCATCTTTTTACACTCTATTTTTACACTCAGTTAGCAGGAAGGAAAAAAGAAAAGGCGTGCAAAAACAAAAATCTAAAAGTCCAAAATAAATATAAAACTGTACGACTTAACATACATACCCAGAGTGAATATGGTGTCCTTTCAGGTTTGCTGCTTCTAATAAAGCTGATTTCCATGCTTTTATATTTTCGGAGTCTTCTCCGATCCTCTTCTCATGAGCAAGCATGGCTTCACCGTACCCATTTCTTTGATGCCGTACATCCGATGGATCTACATGGTAAAAGATTGGGAAGGCAATTTGTTTGCTGTTTGGTATTTTGGTACACTCGAGGATCTTCACAAGTTCATTAAGACACCACGTGGAAGATGCATAGTTCTGAGAGAAGACAATAACAGCGATCTTAGATTCTTCAATGGCTTTGGAAAGAGAAGGGGAAATACCTTCCCCTATCCTCAGATTCTGATCATCAAAGAAAGCAATGATTCCCCTCTGCCGCAACTCTTTACGAAGATATCCAATGAAGTTGTGCCGCGTATCTTCGCCCCTAAAACTCAGGAAAACGTCATAGGTGAAACCACGGGACTCTTCTTCTCCATGTTTTGCCATTGCAAAAAACAAACACGCTTTGAGCTTTGATTTGAGGGAACACTTGAACTACTGCGATTGTTGTTTTGGCACAAAGAGAGAATTAAGGAGGATGGTAAATATATACTTCTTCGACTACAACCCAGTTAAATAAATGTTTTAGGCGGAGGAGAGGGAGCAAGTTGCAAGTAATTGCTATTACTTATTACTGTTGTTGTCGTTACTATTATTATTATTTGAGAAATTGTATTATGCCACCTATCAATGAAGCAAGCAGCTGGATGATACCGTGAAATATGAAGCACGAAGTTTCACGGAAGGTCATTTTCCCTCTGTTTTTTTATTTCGGTCACATCTGGTTTTTGCTTTGGTCAAAGTAAAAAAATGAAAATAGATAAAGTATGTCTTAGTCCTTTCAATTCTTGATAAACGGAGGAAAAACAAACAAGCATAATTGAAGGAGGTTGGAGTTAAGAATTCTTAGTTTTTGTGTCAAATAAAATTAATTTTGGATATGAGACTAATAAAAAAAATTTATATTTATTGTTGTAACAGTAATATTGTTTTTAAAGATAAAAGCAATAAGAAATAGAGAATAAAGACAAGTGATTTATTTTTGAGGTTCGGTCAATTATATTTGTACTTGGAGCTATAACGGTTCAGATATTTTTACTATATTTCAAAAAATAGGATTATAGCAATTATTTATAACGATACAAATTATATCAATTACCTCTATACCGTACCACGAGGGCTTCTCCCCTGCACCCCCAACCCTTGTTAAAACCCAAAATGGTAAAGGGCCAAGCCTAAGAGACATTTTTAATCATGTATAGGCCCTGTTTGGATAATAAGTTTATCTATTGCTTATGGCATAAGCTGTATAAGTTACTTTTATAATCGAAGAAAAATTGTAGTGAAACTTATTTTATATAAGTCATAAGCTGTTTTAATAAGCTATCCTGGGTAGCTTATGAAAAATGAGCCCAAAATAGCTTATCAATCAGTCATAAGTTGTGTTCATAAGTTCTGCATAAGTCAATCCAAACAGACCCATAAACCATGTCCAACACTTATATATAAAAGTTAATTTTATCTTTATCATCTAAACGTACAATTAGTTTTTCTGCACATTTTTACAATATAATTATCAAACACAAATCAATTTTTTAACATCAAATTCCATCAAAATCAATTCTTTGAAAATCTAAAACAAAGTGAGCCTTCATCATCATGCTTATTATTATATTAAAATAATAATCAGGGTGTGTAGTGTAGTAGTCCTTTATTAATGTGCGCCGCTGACGCTTGCTTTATTATTTCAATTACAATTATTTCAACTCAAATTCAACAAGATTTGAAAGTTTGTTATAACTCGTAATGTTTTGGCACAAAGGAGGGTTGGTACACTTTCAACGAAGCAAGGAGCCCTGAAATATCGATTAGAATAAAGAGTCACTTTAATCTTTGAGATTGTCAAATGGTATCATTTTAGTCTCTGATAAATGCGAAATTCAAAAAAAATCCTCAACTGATATCAAGTGTTAGTCACTTTGGTCCCTGTTATAAGAAAAGTAATACTTTCAAGGATTAAAATGACAGTAAGTAATCACTTTTAGGGACCAAAATGACTAACGAATAACAATTGAGGACCTTTTTTGAATTTCACATCTGTCAAGAACCAAAATGACACTGCTTAACACCAAAGTGACTGTTTATTCTATGGATTATGAAGTAAGTTTCTTGGAAGGTCCTTTTACTCCGATCTATTGTCGAACGATGTTTTCTTCGTACCAATGTAGTCAAAATCGGACCGGACCGGCTGGTCCGACCGGGAACCGAACCCCTGTCCGGTCCAGAAGACCCTACGAACCGGCCTGAGAGAGAACCAAAAAAACAGGACAAAACCGAGAAAACCGAGGTAAAAACCGGTTAGACCGGTTCGTATTTTTTTATTATTTTTTTTAAAAAAAATAAAAAAAAATTCAAATTTTTTATTTTTTTAAAAGAAATAGATATCATTTTTTTCAATTATTTATAATTTTGAATATTTTATATTATAAATTATGACATTTAGTAGTGAATTTTTTTTTATAAAATTATGACTTTTATGTTAATTTTTGCTCAATATTGTATAGAGTTTAGGGTTTAAAATAATATTATATGTTATATATTGTATTATATATTATATTTATAACTAAAATAATATTATTTAATTATATCCCGGTTCAACCGGTTGAACGGTCTAGGGATGGCAAAAAAATCCGTACCCGCGGATATCCGCGGATAAAATCCGTTACGGGTATGGGGCGGGTATCTTAATGGGTACCCGCGGGTAAATTAAATGGGTATTTGAGGTACCCGCCAATAAATGGGGATGGGGACGGGTAGTGAGGTACCCGTGCCCGCGGGTACCCGTACCCGTTAGTAAAATTACAAAAAATATTCTTTTATTTATATACATATCTAAAAGTCTAAAACACCAATGCACAATTTGATAAGTATTAGAGTGTGATGCATTACTTTTAGTTATTGTCTTGCTTTGTTTTAATATTGAACAAAGTGAATCCAAAATATGTATTATTGTTGTGTCATGTATTAATTCTCACACTCATATTTTTTATTTTATAGTTTTATTTGTTTTTATTTAATTGAACAATTATTTATATAACAATTGAGTTAAAATTATATGATTGGTATAATTTAATCTTATTAATATGATGTCCATTATGACAAATATTGTGTGGAAATAATTTCTTTTAATAGAATTTTTATAGAATTTTTTTAATTTTTTAATATTCATGGATATCCGCGGATCCGCAGATTTCACGGGTACCCACTAAAACCTAGATAACGGGTACCCGCGCGGGTATGGGCCGGGTACGGGGAGCGGGTATATTAAACGGGGCAGGTAGCGGGTAGCTACTACCCGTGCCCGCCCCGCCCCATTTACATCCCTACCCCGGTCGAACCTCTGAACCTTGAACCCCTGCCCTCACCGGTTCAATGACCGGTCCGGTTTTAAGTACCTTACTTCGTACTATTGCTTTGGGCAAAGTAAAAAATCAAAATCCTCGATGCTAATTAAACGGAGGTAAAAAAAGACAAACACTAACACAAGATGCATGCATGTGACTCTTATCTTAATCACGCGCTTATATTATACTATACTACACTATAATATTTTGAGTGTCGTAAAAAAAGTGAGTTTTGTTTCAAAACTTAAAAACAAACTAAAATAATAGAGTATTTGCACCTTCAATGGTTTGCCGCTCCATCATATCCCGCTTGCTTTCCTGTATTATTTCAACTCAAAATTAAACAAAATTTCAAGGATTATAATGTGTTTTACTAAGAATATTACACATCACAAGCAAGCAAGATAGAATTGTACACAAGTAAGAAAATCTGAAAAGCTAATGCATATAACACAAAATTCTATTCTACCGCAACCAACAATAAAAAGAAAAAGCAAACAGAGCAGCTTATGTTTTTGATAGCAAACAAAACAAGACATGGCTAACAAGTTTAAACCTTCCAAATGAAATTAACGTTTAATTAGTTGAAGGATAATTTGGTAATTTTAAAATCAAATAGATATAAATTAGACAAAATTACTAAATTGGTCCCCTAAGTTATTTTATTTTTTTCAAGTTAGTCTCTTATCTTCATTTTTAAATAATAAGGTCTCTTATGTTTATTTATTTTTTCAATTTGGTTCTTTTGATGACGTGTCAATTACTGATTGGTTTGAGATGTTGGTGTACAGTAAATTGAGACCAATCAGAAACTGACACATCATCAACAAATGAAGAAAAGGACCAACTTGAAAAAATAACTAAACATAAGGGACTTTATTGTTCAAAAATAAAGATAAGGGACCAACTTGAAAAAATAAAATAACTCAAGGGACCAAAAGTATAATTTTGCCTATAAATTAATATAAAACTGAATTGAAAAAATCATAAGTTAAAACCATCAAAGTATACATTTTTTTAAAATAAAAAGGAGGAGAGAGTGTAACCTACTAACCTTCATTCTTTGAAAGACAAGAGTGTAATTTAAAATACTTACATTGATTGCCTTTGACGCCCGTACGTCCACTTGCATTTCTTTAAGCTCTTGAATCTTTTCAAGGTAAGGAATAAAAAACAAAACATTAACAGAGATAAGGTTTAATTAAGGAGCCAAATGACCTGTTCTATTTGTTTGTTTCTGTAGTGTAATTACCTAGCAAGTCCCTTGGTGCTTACACTTGCTCTGCAGGATTGGTTTGGTCTATAATCCGTGTATCAATACATATATGGATGAAGCGCCGCTGAGTTAGCAGAGTGAATAAATTATAAAATTGGGAAGGTGCATGGGCTTTCAACTAGAATCAGTATTGGATGCTATTTGAATATAGCAACTTTATTTGCTAACCCTCTTCATATAATATTACCTACATATAAACAGAGGGATCCCGATTTTAATAATACATGAAGCAAGGAAGGTATAGGTGAACAATCCCAGCAGAAGCTAACCAAGTACTAGGTATACTAGCCAGTCCAAAATATTCTGCTGTACGTATGACAAAGAAAACTAAATACCCAAATTACCAAAAATGTGAAAATATAAGGGCCTATTAAGACCCCAACACCCTGCTCTTTGGTAACAAAAAGATAGAATATTCCCAGTGGCGTACCCAGGACCCGGGGTCAACGGGGGCAATTTTTTGTGGTAGTCCGGTGGCGGTTGTGCGGCAAATGAGGTTGTATTTTTTAAAAAGAAATATGAGAGTTTGAGATGCAATGTTATTAAACTCGATAGGTCATTGACTCATTCAAGGTACTGGGTTAATTAGTTATTGGTTGAATTAGTAGGTCATTGATTGATTTGCATGAAGTGTATTTTAAAATTTTGTATTATGAACCCTCTTAAAAAAATGTATTATGAAATGTATATAAAATATAATTGTCATATATATTCAATTTGGAGCCTAGAAACATAGAGATAGAATGTGTAATATGTGGTTTGGCTTAATGGTTAAACAATTTTACTCCATCCAAGAGGACTTCTAATCAAATCTCAGGGAAGTCACTTTTGTTGATTTTGTTGCAACACTTTTGTTGATTTTGTTGCAAATTTAGTTTCATTTCCAGTTGCTTGCTTGAGACAGTGTAGTTTGCAAAAAGAAAAGAGAGAGAGTTGAGAGGGATGAGATAGAAACTATTTTAGAGAGAATGAGGGAGCTTTTGGGGTGAGAGAAAGACTAATTTTTTATCCAATGGTCTATATTGCTTCTAAGAATAAGTAGGGGTTTGATCCCTTGGATCTACACGGGGTACAACTCGTAATTTTAAAAAATTTAAGTTTCTATTGAACTAAATCTTATTTGCAGGCAGAGACTTTTGAAAAAATAAAAAGAACAGAAATGAATGTCTAAGTGCAATTAATGATTGCCTGGGATAAACATATAATTTCAGAGGGTCAAAATTTGAAAAAATTTGATATTAAGTGATATTTTTAAAGTTTGAGTGGGGACAAAAAGAGGAAAATTGAGTATCTGGGTACAATTGATGGTTGACTGGGGGCAAAGATATAATTTCAGAGGGTCAAAATTTAAAAAATTTAAATATTAAGTGAGATTTTTAAAGCTTGAGTGGGGGCATATGCCCACCCTCAAATGTACATAGGTCCGCCACTGAATATTCCCCTTCATAGAACTGATCACAAGTGGAGAATTTTTCACACCACAGGCGTGAAACATATTGCAGTAGAACCCCTCCATAACGAACAGATCACACCCGGGATATATTTCACATCCCAAAAATGAAACTGTCAGGTACGATCTCCTTCACTTCAGTGTTGATGTTCCAGATTGATCACACCCGGGGGTTGTGAAACGTTCTGACTCTTAGTGATTGTCTTAAGAATTGTTGTTCCAGATTTGTTCACAGCGGTGAATTATTTCACATCCCCTATGTGATAAGTGCAGACACTTTCCATTGCCTCCAACAACGGCGCTCCAGAATTGATCACGCCTGGGGAATATTGCCCACTTCGTTTCATTTGCCACTAGATATTTAGAGGTGATGCTTCATAATTGTTCACAACTGAGAAATATTCCAGCTACTGAGTGATCAGTGACATGCTCTTCATTCTCCTTAACTACAGGAGCTGTTCTGTCTGTCGTCCATGTCCAGGGCCAAGCGAAACCGCATGTGCTTCAAGGAGTCCATCCCTCAGTCCGTTCAAGTATATGGCACTCATCAGATCTTGAATCTCATCCGAGTTCTAGAAGCCTTCAATCCCAGCATCAAACAGCCTCCGCAATTCTTCATCCCTTCCTTTCAAAACAGCAGCCAGCTTCTCATACCTTGTAGCACCTCCACAGCCTTCTTTTCCAATGTCTGTGTGCATCTCAGTGCTACTACTCGAAGCAGCACCATGAAGGTCGTTGTGACAACACTTGTTTGAAATAGACTGAGCAGATTGAATACAGTCTAACTTCTCTATCAATTCATCATATTGATTTTTCACAGAAGGAAGAAGACAACTATCTTTTTCCTTCTGTGAAAAATAATAGAGTATTTGCACCTTCAATGGTTTGCCGCTCCATCCCGCTTGCTTTCCTGTATTATTTCAACTCAAAATTAAACAAAATTTCAAGGTTTATAACTCATAATGTGTTTTACCAAGAATATTGCACAGCACAAGCAGGCAAGATAGAATTGTACACAAGTAAGAAAATCTGAAAAGCTAATCCATATAACACAAAATTCTATTCTACCGCAATAAACAATAAAAAGAAAAGAGTTTAAATACTATGCACAGACATTGTAAACATATTTTACATAGACATCCAATCATATCCTATTACAATGTCATCTCATAACAATAATTCCTAAAATATCTATATAAATATCTACATAGGGAGATATGATTGGACGTCTGTGTAAAAAAAAAATTCTCTATCAGTGCATACTAATTACGTTCAAAAGAAAATGCTAACAAAAAAAGCAAACAGAGCAGCTTATGTTTTTGACAGCAAGCAAACCAAGACATGGTTAACAAGTTTAAACCTTCCAAATGAAATTGACATTTTTAGTTGAAGGATAATTTGGTGAGTTTAAAACAATATATTA
The DNA here is from genome assembly GCA_030159175.1 of Glycyrrhiza uralensis. Classification (NCBI taxonomy): domain Eukaryota; kingdom Viridiplantae; phylum Streptophyta; class Magnoliopsida; order Fabales; family Fabaceae; genus Glycyrrhiza; species Glycyrrhiza uralensis. The sequence goes on from BRZY01000006.1 coordinate 2,479,768, forward strand.
ATTAATATAAAACTGAATTTAAAAAATCATAAGTTAAATACATCAAAGTATAGTATACATTTTTATAAAATAAAAAGGAGGAGAGAGTGTACTATAACCTTCATTCTTTAAAAGACAAGAGTGTAATTTAAAATACTTAACTTGATTTCATTTGACGCCCGTACGTCCACTTGCATTTCTTTACACTCTTGAATCTTTTGAAGGTAAGGAAAAACAAAACATTAACAGATAAGGTTTAATTAAGGAGCCAAATGATCACCTGTTCTATTTGTTTGTTTATGTAGTGTAATTACCTAGCAAGTCCCTTAATGCTTACATTTGCTCTGAAGAATTGCATTGGTTTATATCTATGGATGGAACGCCACTGAGTTAGCAAAGTTTTTTTCTTTTTATACATACTGAGTCAGCAAATTTATAAGAAATCAGTATAAGTATGCATGGAAAAAGATCCTATTGAATGATTATTGTTTTTATAAGCTAAGAATTTTATTGATGATAAAAATAAGCTAAACATTAGAACAAAAGGTACCCAATAGAAGCTAACCAAGAAAAACCAGTCCAAAATATTCTACTATACATATGAAAATGACAAAGAAAACTAAATGCCTATATTACCGAAAACGTGAAAATATAGGGGGCTATATACTAAGACCCCATCCCCCTGCTCCTTGGTAACAAAAAGATAGAAGATTTCCCTTCATACCAGAACTGATCACAAGTGGAGAATTTTTCACACCACAGGCGTGAAACATATCGCAGTAGAACCCCTCCATAACGAACAGATCACACCTGGGATATATTTCACAACCCAAGTGTTACTTCAGTGTTGGTGTTCCAGATTGATTGAACCTGGGGAGATTTTCACGCACTTGTGAAACGTTGTGATTCTTAGTCATTGCCTTAAGAATTGTTGTTCCAGATTTGTTCATAGCTGCGAATTACTTCACACCCCCTGTGTGATAAATGAATACCCTTTCCATTGCCTCCAACAACAGGGCTACAGAATTGATCACACCTGGGGTTATTTCCCACTCCAGGTGTGAAAGCTACTGTCTCGTTTCATTTGCCATTAGATAGAGGTGATGCTCCAGAATTGTTCACAACTGAGAAATATTCCACATCGTAAGTGTGAAGGTGCAAGCCTTTTCCACAACTAGGGATTTTTTCCATGCTGTGAAACAGTGGCGTACCCAGGACCCGGGGTCAGCGGGGGCAATTTTTTGTGGTAGTCCGGTGGAGGTTGTGCGGCAAATGAGGTTGTATTTTTTAAAAAGAAATATGAGAGTTTGAGATGCAATGTTATTAAACTCGATACGTCATTGACTCAGTCAAGGTACTGGGTTAATTAGTTATTGGTTGAATTAGTAGGTCATTGATTGATTTGCATGAAGTGTATTTTAAAATTTTGTATTATGAACCCTCTTAAAAAAATGTATTATGAAATGTATATAAAATATAATTGTCATATATATTCAATTTGGAGCCTAGAAGCATAGAGATAGAATGTGTAATATGTGGTTTGGCTTAATGGTTAAACAATTTTACTCCATCCAAGAGGACTTCTAATCAAATCTCAGGGAAGTCACTTTTGTTGATTTTGTTGCAACACTTTTGTTGATTTTGTTGCAAATTTAGTTTCATTTCCGGTTGCTTGCTTGAGACAGTGTAGTTTGCAAAAAGAAAAGAGCGAGAGTTGAGAGGGATGAGATAGAAACTATTTTAGAGAGAACGAGGGAGTTTTTGGGGTGAGAGAAAGACTAATTTTTTATCCAATGGTCTATATTGCTTCTAAGAATAAGTAGGGGTTTGATCCCTTGGATCTACACGGGATACAACTCGTAATTTTAAAAAATTTAAGTTTCTATTGAACTAAATCTTATTTGCAGGCAGATGCTTTTTTAAAAAATAAAAAGAACAAAAATGAATGTCTAAGTGCAATTAATGATTGCTTGGGATAAACATATAATTTCAGAGGGTCAAAATTTGAAAAAATTTGATATTAAGTGATATTTTTAAAGTTTGAGTGGGGACAAAAAGAGAAAAATTGAGTATCTGGGTGCAATTGATGGTTGACTGGGGGCAAAAATATAATTTCAGAGGGTCAAAATTCAAAAAATTTAAATATTAAATGAGATTTTTAAAGTTTGAGTGGGGGCATATGTCCACCCTCAAATGTACATAGGTCCGCCACGGCTGTGAAACATATTGTATAAAACCCCTTCATAACAGAACAAATCACACCTGGGATATAATTCACACAATGAGTGTGACACTGTTAGCACGATACCATGTCTAAAATTTGATCACACCTGGGGAATTCCTCACTCCCGTAGTGTGAACTGTTCTTACTCTTGGTCATGCCTTCAGATTTGTTGTTCCAGATTTACACCTGTGAATTATTTCACATCGCACCCTTTCCATTGCCTCCAACAGCAGCGCTCCAGAATGGATCACGACTGGGGAATATAACCTACCCGTGTGAAACCTACTGCCTCGTTTCCTTTGCCATTAGAGGGGATGCTCCATAATTGTTCACAACTGAGAAATATTCCACACCCTAGGTGTGAATCGTGCAGGTCCTTTCCAGTTATTCCTTTAGTGCTGCCCCATAACTGATCACAGTTAGGAATTGTTCCTACACCCCCATTGTGAAACTTCCTGATTCTTGCTGCGATATAGCATACATCATCACCCGAATATATGCACCACCATCTCCTCAAACAAGACCCCTCCAAATCACAAATAATCCTCCGCTGAATATCATATAGAATGATGAATTGAAAGATGGAATAGATGATTAACAAAAATCCAATTGAGTCAACTCCTTCCTCAGCTTCATTCCATGAATGATTATCAATACTCAACCTGGCCAACCTAAACTAATTGGGCCATGTTTGAAATTTTAACAAATAAATATTATATAATTCAATGGATAATGTTTCTCTTGCACTCTTTGAGGCCTAAGGGTCTGTTTGGTTCAAAGAAGGGGAGGGATCTTAATAGAGGGGAGGGGAGGGGAGAGATATTGTGTTTAGTTGAGAGAAGATGAGGGGTGGGATTTTAATGGAAGAAATATGTTAATTTACTTTTTAGACCCTTATGAGCTTTTATGTTAAATTTAATGTAAGATTATTTAAGTAAATGTATTTTAAATATTTAAAGTCTTCTTCTCTCCCCCTCCAAATCCCCCCATTATTGGAGGAGAGCAAAATCCATCCATCCCCTCCCCTCCCTTTCTCTTCTTAAAAAAATAAATCAAACAAGAAAAATTTAAAATATTCTCTCCCCTCCAACCAAACACTATGTAAATGGTGTGTTTGTGAGGGGATTTTGGAGGGGAGAGAAAGAAAGGAAAGGGCTTATGGTTAATCTTTCTTGTTGACCAAAAAAAATGGTTTGTCTTTCTTTGAAAAAATATTATTTTTTTAAAATTGAAAAAATAATAACTTGTATTAATATCTTGTGCACAACATAATAATATTTCTGTATATATTAGTTTTATAATTCTATATGATGTCGAATTTGGTATAAATTATTGGTCAACTCCATTAATCTTTCCAAAAGAAAATCATTTTTCACCAACAATGAGCCGTTTAAAGTAATCTTGAAGTAACACACATACTTATATTCAGATAAAAAGAGTGTAAAGAGTAACAATACACAAGGAAAGAGCATGATCACAACCAAAAATTAGACATAGAGAAGGAGTCAACAACAACCCCACTCTGTTCCTAAATCCCTTACTTCCCCTGTAGTTTGGTAAAAAAAAAAACACATTTATTGTTTACTAACATGTTCAAACAGGACACTAATTTCATTTTCCCTGATGTTCTTTCAGCAACTAGATTGGATATAACTCTAGATAGCTTCTCCTCATAGATGTTCAACACCTTCCCCAGCTTTGCTTCACTCTCTTCAATCACCTTAGGGTCTGGAGTGAATGAGTGATGCCAATTATTGAAGCAAACAGAACATGGATGCCCAACTTGTAAGCTGGTGGGTCAAAGTTGTGTGCTTCCACTTCTGAGTCGTTCTGACCATTGTTGCACAAGACCCCTTTCTTCTATTTGTCTTTCCCAGCAACTCAACTCCTTGGGACCTGTATTTCTCTGCATAATATCTCATTATTGCCTGAGATTCTGCATATATAGAAGAAAGCACTAAAATCAATCAGTGTGTCAAGGGAAGAAACAAAAAGTGGAGAAACAATAAAGACATGTTTGTTTTCCGTTACAAATACGTTTGATCTAGAAGTATATTTGCTCAAAATAACTAGAGTCGGCCTAACATATTTATAGGCTTAAACCAACAAACTTTGAAGTGAGATATTTTTAAAGCTAGTAATAATAATAATAATAATAATAAAAATTACAGAGCTGCTAATTCTTATGAATATCAAACAGACGAAGACATGTGTCCAACTTTTAAGAATGGAAAAAGGGTTAGGTGGGGTCTGGCAGAAATCATGGGTGGGCCCACACATTAAAATAACCAATCAAATTTCTTTCTTGCCTTTCGTATTATGATTTTTTTGTAAAAATTAGCATTTTCCATAAAATTAAGGGCCTTAAAAAAAATAAACACATGTTTTACTCTCCAAGAGAGTCAAACCTCTTTCTTAGGAGAAAGTATGTGGTTTGCACTACCAATTACTATGCTAAACTTATATTTCCTCCATTTCAAAATGACAGTCCAACAAATTTTAAAATTATGTGAAGAACTCTGCCCTTTGTAGAAGCGCTTCTCTGCAATTAATTTTTGAATCAACAGACACCCAAACATTTTTTATGATTATGTTAACAACCTCCCCACTATCAATGACTTAGATGTTTACTTATTTTCAGATTTTATGTCCAATAAAAATTCAGTTGTACTTAAATTTAAATTTAGACATTTAATTATTTAAGGGCACTTAGTGCTTGCCACAATCACATACTTAGTTAAAGGTGTCACTTAATTTGGGAAAACTCCAAAACCACCCAGCAATGGGAAACCCCTTTTTGACCATAGATATATACATAAAAAATTTAATGGTTTAGATCTTTCACCTGCAATCCGATTAGTGCATTACATAGGGAATTGTTACTATTTTCTTATATGGGTCTACATTACAACATTTATGAAATTGGACACCCTATACATAACTGATTCATGTTTTTAATGTTATGGAAAATAATACTACTACACAACACCCACATGTGGGGAGTCCCTGCGGCCTTGACTAGTCAGTGAACCATTCCCTTCACCATCTACATCGCCAAATACGAAGAAGAGTCACTCGGTGACTGTGCCGTTTGCTTGCTGGAATTTGAGGACGGCAACTACGTTCACATGCTCCCTGTTTTCTCCCACACTTTCCGCGTCGACGACCACTCCCCCAAGAGGAACACTAATGCCGCCGTCTTCGAGGACCGCTTTAACGTCGCCAGGGACTTTCTGCTCAAGCACTCCTATTCGTTTGGCTTTGAGCGGAGCCTTCCCTCCGAAAGGCTCCTCCGGTGCACCGGATTCTGGAGCAAGAGGCCTTCGCCATTTGGGTCCCTCGGGAAGCATAGGGTGTTTTCCTTCAGGTATTACCGGGGGATGAAGTCCCTGTTCTTTCGGCGGACGGGGTTCTTTCGGCTGTCAGAGTCCAACATGAGGTATGCTGGCTGCGAGAGCTCGTCACGTCGGAGTAAGTAGATGGCGAGTCCCATGTTCCTGAAGTCGTCGGTGGCGGCATTGAGTCAGCTTAGATGCGGCAATCCTGAGGTGTGCTTTCGCTGGAGAGGTTTAACCGGAGATGACATCACCAAAAAAGGTCAAAATGGAGAAAATGGTGGAAATTAAACTAAAAAAATGATTCACTAAACAAAATAATACTACATAGCTGCACTTTGAACGAGTTTTGCCTTCTACCTAATGGAGTTATGGCCGTTGTGTTTTGCCTTCGTTCTGCAAGTTGTGGTTTTGAAATGAGGGGTAGTTAATGTTTTCAGATTCACTCACAACAGAAGGTGAAGTTTTGAGGTAAAAATCCAACTTTATCGATTTTCATATTTTAAACTTTGTTGGGGAGGAAAGTAGAATTTCAATAGAAAGAGGTAAACTTATTATCTCAGGTAAAGAAGCAGTGTCCCATTGTTGGGTCATTTTTAAGTTTTCTCATATTAAGTGGCACCTTGGTTAAATTGTCTATTACTATTTACAGAGACACCAATATTTATTAGTATCGTAAAGGACTAGATGGAGTGATCAAAGTAGAAAGCAATAGTGTCATATGCATGACGCAATAGTCATCACGACTCACTAGTCAGTGAAATTTAAAGAGCATCATTTTTATTCCTTTTTTTTAGATACTTATTCCTGGTACAACTAATTAAATATCACTTTAAAAAAAATAAGTGACCAAATTCCGTGGGGGACTACGGCCACTGTTTCATCAGGATTTTCATAAGGAGTCAGGAGCAGTAACAGCCTCGTTACCAGTAACATGTTCCTCATTCTCCTTAATCACTGGAGTTGTTGTGTCCATGTCAACATAGTCTTTACCAGGGGTGGCATGCGCGAGGTGAGCGACTGCACAGGATCCCATTTTTATGGGGTACTAGTATTATATAAAATTTTACTTGCTATATATTAAAGTAAAAATTGTAAATGAAATGAAGATTGAATGCGTTTATTCAAAAACCTCACATTCACAGAAAAACACCAATGAAAATGCCTCAAAATGCACACATCCAAACCTTGAGTATGTTGAATAGTCTTTTAGGATCCATTATTATTTTTATATTGTAGATCAAACCATTGACTAATTTAAGAGAAGATATGAGTAATTTAGCACATATGAAGAGATTTTTAGATTTTTTTTTTAGTATTGAAAGACTTAAGTAATTCTCTTCTAAGGATTTGATATTATGTTCTAAAAATGTTGAAATTTATCTAAAACATGATCATTCTTGCGATACTGATATTGAAATTCTATTTGAAAAATTAAAAGTCGTTAGAGAGATTTTAATAGTTGAATCAAAATCAAGCTTTATGATACTGAATTCTTTAAAGACATTTAATTATCTTTCTAATACATGGACAACTTATAGAATGATATTATATCTGTCTCTGTTATTGTTGCATCTACTGAGAGAAATTTTTCTAAATTGAAATTGTTAAAATCTTATTTGCGATCTACTATGTCACAAGATAGGTTAAATAGTTTTGATTTGATATCTATCGAAAATGATTTTTTAAAGTACTTTGCTTAATTATGAAAAAATTATTTATGATTTTATAATAAAAAATGCTAAGAGAACAATACTTAAATGATTAAGAAGACACTATCTATAAAATTCGCACAGGGCCTCCAAAATCCCAGGGCCGGCCCTGGTCTTTACTATGTAAAGACACTAACAACTGTTAGTACTGAAAAGAACTAAATGGAGTGATTAAAGTAGAAAACAATAGTGTCATATGCTGTTGTTAATTGAACCAGAAAGAAAACAGAGATTTGCTTGGTAAAAGGGAACATAAGTTAACCAAACTACTGTCACGCCTAAATTAAAGACATTACAACTTCTGAACTTTAAAAAACTCTAAAGCCTAATAACCACCACCTACTAGAGTCATGGTCTAGCCACGATCACAAACTGAACAACAAACAAGAATAGAAAAAAATAGCCAACACAAAACAAACAGGAACAACTTAAAAACATTTGACTCAGCAACATTTGACTCCATGTCAATAGTCCTAAAACACATCATTTAACACATGCATAATTATTGTGAAACACACTCAGTGGTCAATGCAATTTAAGTGCACCATTTTATTACTGGTAGAACTAAGAATCTCTCCTAAAAAAACAAGTGACCAAATTCCTCCAGAAGCTGGGAGCCGGAGGGGGTAGAAGTGTCCCGAGGGTTGTCAACTTCCGAATCAGTAGTAGAACTTGGAATATCTGCCACTACGCCAATTGTTTCACCAGGATCTTCATTATCAGCAGTAGCATGTTCATCTCTGACAGCCTCATGATGAGTAACATGTTCCTCATTCTCCTTAATCACTGGAGCTGTTCTTCTGTCGTCCATGTCTAGGGCAAGTAACACCATCCGTGCTTCAAGGTGTCCATCCATCAGTCCCTTCAAGTATATGGCATACATCAAACCTTCAATATCTCTTGAGTTCTGGAAGCCTTCATCAATTCCAGCATCAGACAGCCTCTGCAATTCTTCATCCCTTCCTTTCAAAACAGCATCAAGGTTGTGACAGCTCTTTGAAATAGACAGAGCAGATTGAGGACTGTTGAGGAGCTTCTCTATCAATTCATTATATCGATCTTTCACAGCAGGAAGAAGACAACTATCTTTGTTTTCAAGCTCTTCAAATTTCATGCGCAGAGCTTTGTGTTCCTCCACCAACATGCAGTAAAAGAGTTCACTCTTGTCCTCAGACTCACAGTTATCTTGCTCAGTGCTAGGGACCTTCACTTTAGTCCAATCTAATCCCGAATCCAATAACCGAAACGTGGGTAGTGCTCTGTTAGGTCCTTTGTAGGGCCCCTTACTTAACACGGTATTTGTTGTTGCCTCTACGTCCAAAGTGGGGAAGCTCTGCCTTGCTTCCTCCAGTCCATTGACAATTCCTTCCGTATATATCTCCATTTCTGGTCGTTGTGGCCATCTATTTCTAAACCGATCACATTTGTCTAAGGCGGTTGCCATGGTTATGTCTATATCTAGGGAAGGAAAGCTTTTCTGTGCTTCACGAAGTCCTTCCCCCATTCCTTCCGAGAATATTTCCATCAGTCTTTCTTGCTGCTGAGGGTCGCTGCCTTGTACCCCTGAACTTCCCTGATTGCCGGAGGTTGAAGCTTTTTCTAGAATAATTTGAGCCCCTGATAAATCCTGGCCCCCACTACTTGACATGATGGTGTTCAGTGTTGCATCTACGTCCAGAGTGGGAAAGCTCAGCTTTGCTTCCTTCAGTCCATTGATAATCCCTTCCACGTATTTCCTTTCAAGTTGGTTTCCAGCTGGTTGTGACCATCTGACCCTATTACCTTTGTCTAAGGCGGTTGCCATGGTTATGTCTATATCTAGGGAAGGAAAGCTTTTCTGTGCTTCACGAAGTCCTTCCCCCATTCCTTTTGAGAATATTTCCATCAGTCTTTCTTGCTGCTGAGGATCACTGCCTTGTACCCCTGAACTTCCCTGATTGCCGGAGGTTGAATCTTCTTCTTCTAGCTTAATTTGAATCCCTGATTGGCTCAGTGTTGCCTCTATGTCCAGAGTGGGAAAGCTCAGCTTTGCTTCCTTCAGTCCATTGATAATCCCTTCTATGAATTTCATTTCAACTTGGTTTCTAACTGGTTGTGACCATCTAACCGTGTTACCTTTGTCTAAGGCGGTTGCCATGGTTATGTCTATATCTAGGGAAGGAAAGCTTCTCTGTGCTACACGAAGTCCTGCCCCAATTCCTTCGACGAATATCTCCTCCATTACCTTTTCCTGCTCTGGATCGCTGCCTTGTACTACATCCTGAACCTCCTCAAATATCCTTTTCTTACACCTAAATCGAACATAGTGTGACTGTTGGCCAGAGGTTGAATCTTCTACTAGCTGAAATTCATTCCCTAGTCGTATCAATCCGCCATCCTTATAGGGCACAATAGGCCCAGTGTTCTTATCATTCAATTTGTCCATAGCCTCTAGTAACTCTGGAAGAGCGGAGTTTTTATCATCTATTGTTTTGCCTTCTAATACATCCTTAGCCTGCTTTGATATCGAATTCAACCTTTTCATTAGGACATAGTGTTGCTCTTGGGCAAAATCTTTATCTAAATAGCCTGCAAAGTGATCTCGCTCTTCGAAGTCCATGGAGTCCCTCAACATCCCATCAAACATTTCATCCAGACACATTCTGTCTACCTTGTTTCTTAGTTCCTGCATAGGATCTCTTGCCGGGACTATTGTGTGTGTCAGTGTGTTGTCAATATTTGAGCATTTTGGGTCGGGACACATGAATTGGACATATTCTCCCATGTTTGTTGTTCCTTGTTTGTACACAAATACTCCCCAACAACTTAGCATTATGATAGATGGGGCTTCATATGAAACCTGCACTAGATTCCACTCCTGCTGATCAAGTAGGGCATCAAGGCCCCGCCACTCCTCTTCGCTGAACAAGAGTCGCAGATCACAGACTAAGACATGATCTGCTTCAACTATGAAGTTGTAATAGCCTTTGCGAGGGACGCATCGACCGTTGATAACCAATTGAAGCTCAAGAAGTAGCCGGCGAGCTGATCTCTTCCTTCCATTCACACTCGCCAACACCAGTGCCAAAGTAATATTGGGGAACTTCCCACGAGCCCAGAAACGCGGATTCCCTCCTTCCCCTCTGTAGTCATACCAATCTGGAATCTCGTTTTGGGGCATCACAATTTCTAGTCCGCGTATGTCTTTTTTCACCTGTCATATTACAAGATCCAAAAAACCGGTAGCATATATATCTGTCTCCAAAATCCATGTTAAACTCCTAATATATTCACCCATTATACTTAAGAATGACTTAACTACACGGATTATACCACTATCAGATTAACGAACCAAGCATCTCTATGATACATCACGGACGATTAAGATTAGTTCTTAAGCAAAATCAATATCACACACACACACACATATATACCGAGCAACCATATTATTTATGAATGTGATAGCATGAGAAGACTTGATTTTGACTCAGGTGCTCTCCATCCATGACAACATTCGTTACGTTATAAAAAAGCTTATCAAACGCATCGTAAAATTAAAATGATTTTTTTACACCATTTTTATCATGCAATTCTTATTTCTTTTCTTTTTCATAATAAAATGAGAAACATATACATATCAAAACACACCCAACCTTATTAATTTCTAAAATAAAGGAATCAAATTTAGCACAAGCAACAAAGCGATGATGTACCTGACACCATAGCATGTCTGACGTCTCTCTACTCAAGGAGGAGCAGTATCTTGCATCTACTTTTCGAACAGTAGAGGGCAACTCTGAAATGTATTCAAGCCTCACACAACGATGGACATTCAGAATTCTCACGTTAGTGCATTCAGGAATGTCTTGAAGGTCTTGGCAATCACTCACATCAAGACTTGTCAAGTGAACAGAATCTTTAATGCACGCAGGGAGAGAGACGAAATTGTTCTTCGATGCAATCAACTCTTCTAATTTTGGAAAACAAATGAGAATTGCCTGAAGATCGTCATCTTGCAAACCACTATTTCCGAAGTACAATGTTTTTAGTATTGAACGGCCACTGGTTGCTGAAGGGACATCATGTAGGAACCTTCTGAAGGATTCTCGAAGTTGAGAGCATCCTTCAATTTTCAAGGCAACAACTTTTGGTAACTTGAATAAGCTACTTGGTAGATATTTGAGTTTCATGCAACCTTGCATCTCTATAGAATCAAGCCCGGTAAGATTACCAATGGAATCTGGAATCTCCTCAATAGCGGTTTGTATCATAGAAATCTTCAATGACATGTTCATGTTGTTCACTATCTCTGGGAAGTGTTCAAGTTTTACACAAAAATCAAGGTCAAGGACTTCCAGAGACGGTAAAGACATTCTTTGCAAGAAATTTCTAAGTTTGGTGCATCCTGAAACACTTAAGTGGGCAAGATGTTCCAGAAATCCAATGGATCCATGGACTGCAATTAGGTTCTTACAATTGTCAAGTCTCAGTTCTCTCAATCTTTGAACTTCAGACACATCAGGCATTGCTGTGATATATTGATTATGTGAGAAATTCATGACAGTCAGGCATGAATATTTCTGCCAAAAGAAAAAGGTTAGTCAAATGAAGTAACTGTTTTATGTAAAATTGAATCGGAAACAAAAAAACTAGCTTTTACCTTAAATGGCTCTTCCAGTGTAAGTTGGCTTTTAGTCAAACTGAAGATGATGATATTCCTCGGATGAAATTTTGGAGGGAAAGACTTTGAAGGGTACTCCACCCAATCAAGCAACCTTAAATAATTTGGTAGGTGTGCAGGCTCTGATGTAAAGGATGTATTTCGAACAATGAGAATTCTGAGGCAGTTCATCCCCTTAAAGGCAATACCACTCCAATCTACTTCTATACGTTCGGGAGGATCGAGCATTATCCCTTGAATTGCATCACTTCCCTTTAAAACAAGTACAAAAATAAACAAAATCAATTCCATATTGTCATTAATAACACAGACAATGTATAAATATAAAAAAAAAGTTTATCCTTACAGAATCATCAGCCAATACATCAATAACATCTTGATGAGACCATAATCTACTACGTTTGCCGGGATTTGCATCTGCCTCTTGCCTGACAATTTCTCTACCCATGGCTTGTATTAGATCATGCATATCCAAGTGGCCATGTTCAACAGTTATGAGAGATTTATTAACCAGTTCTTCAATATTAGATGCTGCTTCGTATTCTTGAAGTATCTCCTCGACATATTCCATTTTTTCCCCTTTGAAGAAGCAAGCTATGTCTAGGAAAACAGACTTGGCAAAGGGCTCCAACACATCGTAGCTTACTTTGAGCACGTCTTGGATCCCTTTACGTGGAATCCTCTCATAATCTCTCAATGCATGTTCCCAAGCTTTTAAACTTTTTCTAGTAGCCAAATTGGAGCCTATTACTTTTAAAGCCAATGGAAGACCCTTGGCATAGCCTACTGCACGAGAGGACATATCTTCATAGCCTGTCTCAGGATGGCTCTTTCCAAAGGCATTCCGACAAAACAGCTCAAGAGAATGTTGATCATTAAGTTCAGTCATTTCATAAATCTTCTGGACCACTGGGCAGCCAATGAGAAAACCTTTGTCCCTTGTCGTTATAATGATCCTACTACCTGGACCAAACCAATCGCATCCTCCTGCCAAGTTTTTTAACTGCTCAATGTTATCAACATCATCAAGAACCAAAAGAACCTTTCTGTCACGAAGCCTGTATTTTATTGCTTCCATTCCTCTATTTGGACTGCCCAACATGCAGTCGGGCCCCTCAAACATCTCTGAAAGAAGTGTCTTCTGTAGATCTTCTAGGCCATTGATTTTATTTGACTTCTCTCTAACATTGGCAAGAAAACTTGCAGCCAAAAATTGGCCTACGATCTTGTTATACACTGCCCTAGCAAGTTCTGTTTTCCCTATTCCACCAAGTCCACATATGCCCAACATGCATACAGTATCGTCATTAGGCTTCATGTCTAGAAGTGACTTCACCTCTTCCGTGCGGTGCTCAAGTCCAACTGGGTCCTCACCAACATGTAAAGGTTTTGGAGCTATGTTAGCTTTGACCTTGTCAACAATCTTTTTAATCTCATCGGTTTCTTCAGAGCTGCAAGAATACAACACATTATCTGTTTAATAGCAGGATTTAATTCACTATATAAATAAAAACTGGAATAACCAGGGTAAAAACAAATCATCGCACATGGTGAATGAAACTAAGCCAAAACAGAGAAAAATCAGACAACAGAAAGCAACTCAGAATAATACCACTCCTTAGTTATCAACAAAATCACACTATGATAAACTTACTTCTGATTTGAAAAAGGTGCTTAACTTGGGTCTAATTCGGTCGAACCCTTAATTGAATTGTGAACTTTCTTAATCTTTTGCACTTGCTCAAAATTGTCATTGATATGCTCGGGGAAAAGAAATTTCGACTTACCACCAATTAGATCTTGCCATGTCTTGTTATAGTAATTTAATCTATCTATTTACTATGGCAAATTCCATGGTACCTAGAAATATTTATGGATATGAGTACCTGACAAATAGTATATTTTCATGTGTACTTTTTATGCCATGTCATCTTATCATTTTTATTTCTATCTATTTGCATATACATCCCTTCTCTTTATTATTTTTGAATTGAGGATTGGGGAACAAGGATTCAAGTGTGGTTCTATAAGCGATCTATACCGGTCTCCCTTTTTCTTTATTATTTTGGATCCATTATCTTAGATTGTACGAACATTTGTCAACCATTTAATAGCTTTGTTATCTCGCATGTTAGGCGAGAGGCTAATATTTATATGGTATCACACACATTGCTCGAATTTACTTTAGACTCAGGAAACAATAATTGGATTGAGGATACCTCTCTTTTTATCATCTCTGTTTTGGCCTTTGATTGTAGTGAGCTTTAATATATCTTTTTTCGCAAAAGAAGAAGAAAGTATTGAGTTGGTGTCATGAGAACTCTTTTATTTTTGTTGCGTTTTAATCTTATTATTCTCGGTGCTTCTTCTACCTCCGCTAATAGCTATTTAATCTCATGTGTTTGTTGTTTTGCTTGAGTGAGGCAATTTCAAATTTTTATTTTTTGGATAAGTGATCTCCTCCTGTAATATGCACGCTAGCTGCTTGATGAGTGTTCTCCTTCTCTAATGTCGAGATTATGTTATTATTAGAGAAAGTTATTGCCAGTGATTTAAGATACACAGCAATGGAGGAGTTCAATTAATTAATCAATTCTCATGATAAAATATCATAACAAGTTTTCACATTTGATCAGAAAATATGCCAATTAAGTATGGCTGCGTCTGCACTTGCAGCTTCTTTAGATCGACAAGTGGAAGGAAAAAAAAACATAAGAAGCAAGCAACGAAAAAAGGATCAATAAAAAGGAATGAGGAACCATTGTGAGGAGAAAAAAAAACATAAGGGGAGTGAGTGAGGATTAATCGAAGAGAAAATTTGGGGATTATACTGACATGGGACACAACCTCTATAAACAGAGGTAAAAGAAGAAAGAGATATATCTGCAAATAAATAAAAATAAAAATAATAAAATGACATAATTATGGTTATAATAATACATATGAAAAAATATTAATCATCAGAAACCCTTAAATTTTTCAAGATACCGTAGCAATCTCCATTTACTATTACTTACTATCCAAGAAAACAAGGCCCACTCCTGTACACATGTCATTGTTCTATATCATTTCAAGAATCAATCCTCCATTTGACACGTGTATTAGCTTTTTCAAAAACCAAAACTTGCTGCTACGGTTACTTACTGTTCTATACTATTTCAAAAATCAATCCTCTATTTCAAAAAATCAAACGCCACATTATAACGGTGTTGCACTCATTTGTTTATTTTAATAATTTTTTATTGACAATAAATTTATTTTTTTTAATTTTATTTTTATCAATAAAACAGTATTTGCTTATATGTTTCACTCATTTATTTATTTAAATAACTTTCAAAGGACAATAAATTTATTTTTCTTTCAATTTTATCTTCGCTACAGTATAATATTATCTGCTTACATGTATCACTCATTTATTTATTTCAATAACTTTGTACGGGCTATAAATTTATTTTTCTTTTAACTAGTTTTTTTGATCACCAAAACGGTGTTTGTTTACCTGTATCATTTATTTATTTGTTCTTTATTTTTCTCTTAATTTTATTTTCAATAAGCAAAAAGGTGTTTGCTTACATGTTTCATTTATTTATTTGTTCCAATAACTTTTTACGTGCAATGAATTTATTTTTCTTTAGATTTTATTTTTGATAAAAAACTAGTATTTACTTATAGATTTCACTCATTTATTTGTTCTAATAACTTTGTACGTGTAATAAATTTATTTTTCTTTCGATTTTATTTTCAATCAGCAAAATGGTGTTTGGTTTAGGTTTCACTCATTTATTTATTCCAACAACTTTCTACGGGCTACAAATTTATTTTCTTTCTATTAGTCATTTCGATCATGAAAATTGTGTTTGCTTACACGTTTCGCTTATTTATTTGTTCCAATAAATTTTTACGGGCTATAGGTTTATTTTTCTTTCAATTTTATTTTCGCTACAGTATAACAGTGGTTATTTATAGGTTTCATTAATTTATTTGTTTCAATCACTTTCTATGTGTTATAAATTTATTTTTCTTTTGATTTTATTTTCGATCAGCAAAACAGTGTTCGGTTACAGGTTTCACTCATTTATTTGATAAAATAACTTTCTACGACTATAAATTTATTCTTCTTTCAATTTTATTTTCGATCACTAAAATAGTATTTGCTTATAGATTTTACTCATTTATTTGTTCCAATAACTTTATATGGGCTGTAAAAAAAATTCTTTTGATTTTATTTTCGATCAGCAAAACGGTATTTGCTTACATGTTTCACTCATTTATTTGATCCAATAACTTTCTATGGGCTATAAACTTATTTTTCTTTCAATTTTATTTTCGCTACAGCATAACAATGTTTGCTTATAGGTTTCACTCATTTATTTATTCCAAAAACTTTCTACATGCTATAAATTTATTTTTCTTTCGATTTTATTTTCGCTACAGTATAATAGTATTTGCTTACAGGTTTCACTCATTTATTTGTTCCTATAACTTTCTGCGAACAATAAATTTATTTCTCATTCGATTTTATTTTCGATCAGCAAAACAGTATTTGCTTACACGTTTTACTCATTTATTTGTTCTAATAATTTTTTACGGGCTATAAATTTATTTTCTTTCAATTTTATTTTGCTACAGTATAATACTATTTGCTCACAGGTTTAACTAATTTATTTGTTATAATAACTTTCTATATGTTATAAATTTATTTTTCTTTCGATTTTATTTCGATTAGTAAAACGGTGTTTGGTTGCCGATTTCACTCATTTATTTGTTCCAATAACTTTCTACGGGTTATAAATATATTTTTCTTTCGATTTTATTTTCGCTACAGTATAACAGTGGTTGTTTACAGGTTTCATTAATTTATTTGTTTCAATCACTTTCTATGGCCTATAAATTTATTTTTATTTCGATTTTATTTTCGATCAGCAAAACGGTGTTTGGTTACATGTTTCACTTATTTATTTGAGAAAATAACTTTCTACGGCTATAAATTTATTTTTCTTTTGATTTTATTTTTTATCACCAAAATAGTGTTTGCTTATAGATTTTACGCATTTAATTTTTCCAATAACTTTTTATGGGCTGTAAATTTTATTTTCTTTTGATTTTATTTTCGATCAGCAAAACAGTGTTTACTTACAGGTTTCATTCATTTATTTGTTCCTATAACTTTCTATAGGGAATAAATTTATTTCTCTTTTGATTTTATTTTCGATCAACAAAACGGTATTTGCTTACACGTTTTACTCATTTATTTGTTCAAATAATTTTCTATATAAATTTATATTTCTTTCAATTTTATTTTTGCTACAGTATAACATTGTTTGCTTACAGGTTTAACTAATTTATTTGTTCCAATAAATTTTTATAGGTTATAAATTTATTTTTCTTTGATTTTATTTCGATTAGCAAAATGGTGTTTCGTTACCGGTTGCATTCATTTATTTATTCCAATAACTTTCTACGGGCTATAAATATATTTTTCATTTGATTTTATTTTCAATCAGCAAAATGGTGCTTGATTACAGGTTTCACTTATTTATTTGTTCCAATAACTTTCTACGAGTAATAAATTTATTTATTTTTTGATTTTTTTTATTCAGCAAAATGGTGTTTGCTTATAGGTTTTACTCATTTATTTGTTACAATAAATTTTTACGGGCTATAAGTTTATTTTTCTTTTAATTTTATTCTCGATCAGCAAACTGGTATTTGGTTACATGTTTTACTCATTTATTTGTTTCAATAAAAACTATAAATTTATTTTTCTTTCGATTTTATTTTTGATTAGCAAAATGGTATTTGCTTACATTTCCCTCATTTTTATTTGTTCCTTTAAATTTTCAAGTTATAAAATTATTTTTTTATTTTATTTCTGATCAATAAAATAGTCTTTGCTAATTGATTCTATTTTTCTTAATTTCTTAGTTCCGATAAACTCTCATTATTAATGTCACAAAATTAATACTATTATAAATTTAAGGTATATTATATATTAATTTATTATTATATAAATTAGTGGTTTAGTATCATATGGAGGAACTGGCCGACGGTACACTGGTCAACTTGCTAGTTGAATTAATAAAAAAAAGCTACAAAACAGTTTTGGTACTTGTACTCCATTTATACAGTTCCTCCTCTCTCACCCCGTTCCTCCATAACCATTTACGCCCATTCATAAAAAGTTCCCACCTTTTTTTTATTACAAAAAGTTCCTGCTTCTTGTTCATTTCTTAAAACTGTCTTATATGTATAGCATATAGCAATTCTTTACGATGAAGCTAACTATAGCAATATATCAACAGCATTTTGCAGAAAAGCATGACCACTCTTATTTTGTTTAGTGTGGTGGTCACTCTTAAACGGTATATGTATATTAAAAATTTCTGTATATATCTTGCGCGTCTTTCTGTTATTCACAAATCACAATAAATGACTGTTGTTTGCAAAATAAAAATTCATTTTTATATAAAAAATAATGTCATAATTCTAGTGATATAAATATAAATTTGTCATTGTCAATTTTTTTTCAAAAATTAAAGTTGAAAAGTGTCTTTTTCTATGATTAACAATATTTTAAGGAAAACTAAATGATTTAACTATATAAAAATTATGTATCTTACATTTTTTAAATTAAAATAATTAGATAAAATATTTCATATTTAACAAATAAAAACTAATCAGGTTGCCAAAAGAAATTAATTAAGACAACATTTTACAGCCACTGAAATGTTTTGGATGCTCAATAAATAAATAATGATTTTAACCCATCTCATTTCTCATCTTTTTACACTCTATTTTTACACTCAGTTAGCAGGAAGGCAAAAAGAAAAGGCGTGCAAAAACAAAGTCCAAAATAAATATAAAACTGTACGAATTAACATACATACCCAGAGTGAATATGGTGTCCTTTCAGGTTTGCTGCTTTAGATAAAGTTGATCTCCATGCTTTTACTTTTTCTGAGTCTTCTCCGAACCTCTTCTCATGAGCAAGCATGGCTTCACCGTACCCATTTCTTTGATGCCGTACATCTGATGGATCTACATGGAAGAAAATTGGGAAGGCAATTTGTTTGCTGTCTGGTCTATTGGTACACTCGAGGATCTTCTCAAGTTCATTAAGACACCACGTGGAAGATGCATAGTTCTTAGAGAACACAATAACAGATATCTTAGATTCTTCAATGGCTTTGGAAAGAGCAGGCGAAATGCCTTCCCCTATCCCCAGATTCTGATCATCAAAGAATGCATTGATTCCCCTCTGCCGCAACTCTTTACGAAGGTGCCCTATGAAGTTGCGCCGCGTATCCTCACCTCTGAAACTCAGGAAAACATCATGGGTGAAACCACGGGACTCTTCTTCTCCATGTTTTGCCATAGCAAAAAACAAACACGCTTTGAGCTTTGATTTGATCAGGATGGTAGAAGGAACACTTGAAACTACTACAACTGTTTTGGCACAAGGAGAGAAGGGGATCAGCAGTAAATTAATACTTCAACTACAACCCGGCCAGGAAAATAAATGTTTTAGCCTGAGAGGGAGCGAGGTACAAGTTTTTTTTTCTTTCATTATGAATGCAATTATTTTTGGGAAATTATTTTACAGTTCAATATGATTGTATCAATTATGAAGCAAGCAGCTGGATACCATCAAATATGAATCTGATGTACCCTTGTCAATTTTATTATTAGAAGTTATTGGTTAACAAAATCAAGTTTGGTCTTAATTATTATCAACTAGATTTTAGGTCCTCAACAATTATTACTTCAAAATCTACCATAAGAAAGGAAATAATAATAATGTAGGACAAGCCCGGGATGAAATTCGAGCAATAAAAGGTTTAGAATTCAATTAAACATCCAAGCACTTCAGTTCAAAGTAAAAAAATAAAAGTTAACAGTGAGAAAAGGAAAAAATCATCAGCTATGCAGACCAAAAACTCAGAGAGAAATGAAGATTTCGTACTTACCATCATTTTTGTTGAAGCTTGTGATGGCTAAGCGAGAATTGTTGGTTAAAATTAGTGTAGGAGCTATACGGTGAAGTTGAAGGAGTAAAGAGTAGGAAGGAGATCGAGATGGCTTGATTTTGCCTACTAGTGGCTTGATTTTGCCTACTAGTAGTTTCAATCAAAGTGTGTGGAGAAGTGAAATATGTGATGAGGTTGCGATGACAGATTGATTTAAAGCAAGGTCAAGGTATAGTGATGGACCCCAGCCAACCCGCAAGTCAATCAAGGAAAACACTGTGATCCTTCTTCTAAACTTCCCAGGAAGCAAGCAATAATTAACACTCTCATTATTTTATTTGTTTTCAAACGCGGAAATGGTTGGGTAACTCTTTCTTTTGATCTTCGTTGTGCCCCACACCGGTAGCTTAGTATAAAATAAAGAATATAATTTATTTTTTAAATCGGTTATTTGTGCATTTGATGTAAAAACTGAACACAGTTGCAATTTTGTAAATAATGAATAATTTTTTAAATCGGTTGTGTGAAAATCCGAGGTAAAAAGTGAGTTTCGTTTTGTGAACACCTTTTTACATCGGTTACATGTATAACTGTTGTAAAAAGTTCACCTTTTACCTCGGTTATTAGTATAACCAATGTAAAAAGTGAAATCTATCATCAAATTGAAACCCGCGTTGTTCGTACAACTTCATTACTATGGTTTCTTCTCTTGAAAAAGATCCTTCAACAAAGGGGATGAAGTATTTATTTTAGGCATAAATATATGTTTCGTCCCTGCAAATATATTCATTTTTTAGTTTCGTCCCTATAAAAAAAATTTTGTGTTTCATCCTTGCAAATGCGAGATCCCTTCTTTTTTCATCCCTACCGTTAATTTCTGTTAAAAAAAATGCTAAAGTGGCATACGGAAGGCCAAGTGTCATACGCTGACCATAGGGATGCGTCGACTCAGCATTAATTATTAGTTTTAATATTAATTAAAATTAACTTATATTATATATTATTATTTAAATACAATTTAACTTAAAACAAAATAATAAAGTAATATTAGGGCTTCCCCACTCCTCCCCTCCATGTCTGCCGCCACCCACCCCCTCTTGCTCCACTCTTCTTCCCCCTCCCACTCCCTCCCTCCTCCCCTACATCATTGAAGACCAGTGAGAGTGCCATCCCCAGATCAAACAGCAGCAACAAACAACACCAGCAAACAGAACAAACATGTGGGGCGGTGTGATGGTGTCTACAGCGAAGAAGACCCATGCGACGCGGTGACTCGGAGGGGGAGAGTCGCGACCAGTGGCACCGGTACGTTGTAGATCCAAGCACAGGTAAAGTCGCAGCAGCGCGGCCAACAGAGTCAGCGGAGCTGTGGCGCTGGTCGACGACCTTGATGTTTTCCAACAACTCCCTCAAGCCCCAATCTTTGAAACCTTCTCCCACTATCCCTCTCCTTCCTCTTTCACCTTTTCATTTTCTCAAAATCCACACCCCTCCCAAACCCCACTTTCTAGACAAATGGCAAACCCTCCCATTTCAATCTGGATCCCTTTTCCATGAAGATTGATTGGGAAGAAATTTTGCGTTTGCGTTTGCGCTTGCTGTCTTTCTGGCCTTTCTGTTGTTCGAGTGGTTGATCTGAGTTGAATGATTTGTTTGTTGAGCTCCAAGGCTTCCTTTATTTTCATTGTAGCTGGGATAGTGTATGTGTTTCAAGATGAGTTGATTTTTAGTGCTCATAATCTTTAACTCTCTCTATGTGTGAGATTATGTGGTTTGATTGGTGCTCCATGGTTGACTGCGTTACTGGTTATTGGTTTCTGGCTTCTGGGAGGGGGAGAGGAAGAAGAAAGGGGAAGTAAGGAAAAATAAAAATTGTTAATAATCAATTAAAAGTTTAATTAAAGCTGAGTCAGCACAAGTGCTGACTAGACGAGCAACAGTTGGCCTCAGTTATCCCACGTGGCGACGCCAGCTAGCTTTCCGTCTGCCACTTTAGCTTTTTTTTAATAGAAGTTAACGGCAAGGATAAAAAAAGAAGAGACCTCACATTTGCAGGGATGAAACACAAAAAAAAATTACAAAGACAACTCAAAAATAGATATATTTAAATGGACGAAACGTATATTTAAGCCTTTATTTTATCATTCGGGTTTGATCATAACATCTTGGTTAGTTTACTTCTTATGACTTATAGTGCGGCCCCTACACGTGAAAAATAGGGAGCGGATTCAGTGACTTTAACGCGGGAAAGTGACCCTGCCTTTCAATGTTCGTGGTCCATTGGATTAATCGTACGGTGATGGTTGAGCCACGTGCCTTTTAAAAACAATCTGAAAAATCATCAAAAAAAAGGCACAGGAACAAAACAGAGAAAGGCCTTCGACATACGCGACGGGGAAGCAGTTTGCCCAGGAACCCGCCCCGCTGCTGCCGCCGTCGCCGGCGTAGAGGTTGGTGACTTCACTGTGTCATTGTTACCTGTGTTGAACACTCGTCTTTTGTGTAAGGGATGAGTTTGCTTCTTTTGTCAAGTATCAACCCAAGGGTGCCTTTCTGCGGATGTCATTGAGCAATGAGCAGGTAAAACCTTCATTGACTTGAACTTGCAATTTCACTTGCATAATTTGAATTTTAGTTGCTTGATTTTATATTACTGCAGGTTGAGGTTGAAGTTGAGCATTTAAATGCTGAAGTTGAGCT
Source organism: Glycyrrhiza uralensis (assembly GCA_030159175.1). Lineage (NCBI taxonomy): Eukaryota > Viridiplantae > Streptophyta > Magnoliopsida > Fabales > Fabaceae > Glycyrrhiza > Glycyrrhiza uralensis. The sequence continues at coordinate 2,502,345 of BRZY01000006.1, forward strand.
GCTAGATAGACACCCACATAAAATCTTGTACATGAACTATCTTTTGTCCATGTCTTTAGCTTACTGTTGTCAAAAGGCAAACTAATGACTGCCACATCATATGCACGTCGGTTACTAGAGTTTAATTGTTTTTGGCAATTCAATTTCAGTGAAGTCATAAACCTCTATGCCGGCGGTGGGGCGGAAGTCCTGGGCAACTGCTTCTCTGTCACGTATGTCAAAGGCCTTTCTCTGTTTTGTTCTTGTGCGATTTTTTATGATTTTCAAGATTTTTTTTAAAAGGCCACATGGCTCAATCATCACCGTACGATTAATCCAATGGACCACAAACATTGAAAGGCAGGGTGACATTCCCGCGTTAAAGTCACTGAATCTGCTTCCTGAAAAATATAGTCAACCTAAGCTTGAACAAAAAGACAAAGTGGAGGTTAATGTGTGGGGTCCGGGGACACCACCAGAGAAAGAAAAGAGTGCAGGTTGTATTAATCAGCATATTGAATGATCTTTATGTTTATTCGTATTTAAGTCTCTTTTAATCCTAATGATCAAAGGACCCCATTCCACACCATTCTACACTCACCTCACACCTCTTATTTCATTGGGGTGAAGTGTTATAGGAATAATGGGGTGTTCATGTATCACTCATTCTCTATTAATTTGAACAATTTCCCGTATAAGAGAATGGGATGGACTGATGGACATAGATAGATATCAAAATGACAAAAAATTTATTTTATATCAATTCAATTAATTCTAATTTCTATTTTATTTATTTATTTTTATTTTTAATCCAAATTCATGTTTACTTTTTCAACCAAAATCCAATTATGTGTCTCACATTTCAACTCTTCTTAATTGACCTCATTTCTTTTTTCTTTTTTTTTTCTCTTCTCAATTTCTCTGTCAAACTAGAGACGTGTGCTCTTTCCTATGTGTTTGGATAGTCATTTAAGTTTCGTTAGCACTATTTCCAAAATTGTGTTTGTGAGAAGAAAAAAAAATTGTTGATTTAGTTCGTAATTTCCATCCCATTTCTTTGGTATGTCAGTTCTGATATCAATTACCCATTTCTGTTTCTTTCTACGTCTTTTCCGTTTTTTAATTTTCGTCTTCAAATTCAACGTTGCAGAATTTGTTTATTATATTTGGAAGACTATTGTTCCTGCGTCATGATAGCAATTTCTAAATAATAATATAATTAAGAGATATCCGATGACTTTGCTTTTATTTACAAGAATTTTTAACTCTTCTAAATTATTAGACCAACACGTACGTTATTCTGAACTATTATATATTCAATTTTTCAACTAAGGATACACAACGTTCTTAGCATTCTCATTATCACTGCAAGAGAAAAAAAAAGTTTTTATTATATAAGACCTGCAAGCTCTTCTATGGTTGAAAGTCAAAGATTGCATATATTCTTACATCATGATAAAAACTTCTAAACAATCTAAGGAAGAAAAAAACTTTGCTTTTCTATGTATTAAAAAATTCTAGCTCCTTGAATGATTTGGCTAACAAACATGTTATTATGATTTAGGCAAATAGCACCTTAAGTCCCTTAAGTTATTTTATTTTTACAAATTAGTCTCTTATCTTTTATTATTTGACAATAAAGTCCCTTAAGTTATAAACGTTTGACAACGTTTTTCCTTTAGTGAGATGCCGTTAACGAGCTGCTGATGTGGCCGTTAGTGAGCGTACGTGGCATCCAACGTGTCTAAAAGGTCTACGACGTTGTTTTGTTCGAGTTAAAGTGTCATACTGATGTATAGAGCAGAGACAGTGGGAGGGAGGGAAAACATCTCCGTTTTCATCGCTGAAGAGGAAGAGGTACTGTGTGGGAGACGAATCGTGACCTAGACGATCGAGGAGTTCGTTTGCCTAGCTTAAGGAGGATTTCGTCTGCTTGCAGTGTTTCCCGTTGAAGGTACGAACGAAGATCGTGTTCTGTCGTCTTCTTGCCTTAAGTTTTTTATGGTTTTTTGTGGTTCGTTTATGGGGGCTAATCTTTATGGCGTTTGAGGGGTTGTTGTGGGTGTGGTGGTTTGTGCGTGTGTATCATTTTGTTGTGCCTAGGGTTTCTGTGAGTGAGGGGTATTTCTGGTTGTGAGGGTTTATGGGTTTGAGTTGTTGTTGTGGGTGTTGTGTTCTGTGCTTATGATGCATTTTTGTGGGTTTGGGGTTGTGTGTTTTTTCTAGGTTAGTTTGGTTTCTGGGTTTGAATGATTTTTGTGATGGTGTTGCATTGTGTGTTTGTTGTGTATGAAGAGTGATGGTGTTTGTTTTTTTTTTTTGTCACAGAAATGGATGACAGGTTCAATCTTCATGTGCACCATGGTGGGAATTTTACTGATGCGAGTATGGCCAACTATAAGGGGCACTTGTCAGTTTGGAAGTGTGACCCTGATAGGTGGGGTTTTTTTGAGTGTATGGAGTTACTAAAGGACATGGGTTATACTGATCTAGTGGCTGGTATGTGGTATAGGGTAAGTAGGGAGATTAAACTCCTAGTAAATGATGTGGGGGCCATGGAGATTGTGAGTCTGGCCAGGTCCAATGGTAAGGTGGATCTGTTTATAGTACACCCTGTGGAAGGCCAAGCTATGGTTGAGGTTACTGTGATTGATGTTGATAGTGATGATGAAATAGGTGTAAATGCTGAGATGATGGATGAGGGCCAAAGTGAGAAGGAGGATGAGATTGTCCAAGATCATGTAGTGTTCAACAATGAGGCCCAAAGTGTGGAAGTCCAAACTGAGGAGGCCCATGGTGTGGGGGTCCAAACTGTGCAGGCCCAAACTGAGGGTGCTGCTACTGTAGAAGTCAAACTGAGCAGGCCCAATATGAGGGAGCCTCAGATGTGCAGGTGCAGGTCCAAACTGAGGGCCATGCTACTGTGGAAGTCCAAACTGTGCAGGCCCAAAGTGAGGGTGTTGTTACTGTGGAAGACCAAAATGTGCAGGCCCAAACTGAGCAGGCCCAAAGTCAAGGTGGATCAAAACCTGTTGAGGCTCAATCTCAGGGACAGAAAAAAGGGAATGAAAAAGGGAAAAAAGGGAGAAGGGGTCCAAAGAAGAAGGGTGTGACCCAATCTATGTAGGCCCAAAGTGAGGGTGGATCAGCTGTGCAACCCCAAACTGAGGGTGCTTCAGCTGTGCAGGGCCAAAATGAGACTGATGTGGGCAAGGATAATGGTCAAGAGGACCCAAGTGACAGTGATGATAGTGCATTGAACATCAGATTTGGAGGATCTGATGATGAATTAGATGACAGGCCCAGTCCCAGCCTGCTGCAACACAGGCCCAGTCCCAACCTGCTGCAACACAGGCCCAATCCCAGCCTGCTGCAAGACAGGCCCAATCCCAGCCTGTGTCTACACGGACCCAACCCAACCTGATGCATCACAGGCTAATTCCCAACCTGTTGCTGGACCAAATGGTAGTAGGAGGACTGCACGTGCTGCAAAGAAGAAGACCCAATCTGCTGCAAAGAAGAATTCCCCCACTGCAAAGACATCTGATGGATCTAGTTCACAGAAGACCTAGCCTATTGCAAACCCATCTGCTGGACCAACTACAAGGAGTACTGCCCCTGCTGCAACCCAACCTGCCATTCCAAATACCACAAGGCCTGATGTTGTTGCTTCTCAAAGTCAACCCAATCTTCAATCTGCTGGACCAAATACCACAAGGCCTTGGATGCCTCCAAGGCCAAAGCTCACTCCAAGGAGGCTACAACAATAGTTGCTTTCATGATGGGTTGCATAGTGCTTCATTGGAATATGATTTTCCTGCTTTTTGTAATGAACCATGTTGCTTGGTTTATGTCTCTTTTTTTTTAGGTTCATGTATTAGGGTCTGACCCATATGCTGGTTTTATTCCTTTTTTGTGAATGTATTTTGATGTTTATCCATCTATATCTATATATGTGAAGGACAACTTTTATCACTCTATATATATGGAAGTATGTTGATTTTGTGGAATACTTTTTGTACCAATTATCAGCAGGTAATATAGTTCTTATTTGGTTAGTGTCAATTTCAGTAATCAGAACAAAAACATATGGATGGGCCACCAAAATGTCTCTTTCATTAATTTACCAAATGCCACAACAGTACAAACACTTTTGAACCAATACAGCAACATAAACATACATACAAACTTTTTCTCAAATCTAAGGAGATGCATCTCATGAATTATCTCAAACACATGTTGGAATCACATCCACTTGAATAACCTATCTTCCATAACATCCAGATATAGACAACAAAACTTAAACACAACAAAACACAAATTGCTCCTAGGATCTTCAACCATTTTGTCATGTTGTTAATGAATCCTTCCTGTTGAAATATCTTTCTGCTCTGTCTCAAAATAACCATATCCTTCTCATAATCATCAGAAATCCATAGAAAAAAATTGCAAGCACCATCTCTACCACCACCCTATAAATAAAAAATATTCAGACAATCAGTCACATGGCACAACAAAGGGGAGAAAATGAGAGCTTCATTTGCTGCAAACAATAATGGAGAAACTCCCTTACCCTAAAGTGAGAACACCCCCATAATCTCCTTCCACGATTAGCTTCTGTGCGAGCTGTGCGCTTAACAGCCCGGTCCCCGCAATAGCACAATGGAGCGTCTTCCTCATGGCCCTCGCTGTGACTTGTGGACGACATCTCAGAGTCCATGGCATTTTTCCGATGCCTCGAACCAGATCCGGCAGTGAAGTTGGTACATCCAGAATGCATTGTAGCAAGGAGGAGAAGGGGCGCAGGGAAGAAGATTGAGAAATCTAGAACCCTAGATGGGAAGATCATAACACCAGAGGGATGACATGGAGGGGGTCCAACGTGACAGCCATGTAGAACGCAAAGTTGGATGCCACGTACGCTCACTAACGGCCACATCAGCAGCTCGTTAACGGCGTCTCATTAAAGGTAAAACGTTGTCAAACATTTATAACTTAAGAGATTTTATTGTCAAAAAATAAAAATAAGAGACCAATTTATAAAAATAAAATAACTTAAGGGACTTAAGGTGCTATTTTGCCTATGATTTATCATGTTTTCCAAATCTTCAACTAAAGATATGCTTACATCAGTGTTTTCAGCATTCACATTATTGCCACTACAAGAAAAATTAAAT